>OX459039.1:25154485-26529549 GCA_949775005.1 Orthosia gothica
ATGTCCTGAAGTTGCTGAACGAGGTGGTGTCCCATTTGAACACCTTTATAGTGTAGAGATACATTACCGCACGCTCGTCTGCAACAGAAGTAGTAAACAAATCAATCTTTTACTACAGAGATAAAAGTTCGATTAAGATGACGCCATTGTCAATTAATATATCATTTGTATACGTCACCCGTAAGTTTATAACAATTTGCGTGTTATTGTAAATTATTTCTTCTCAATAAGGCGCGGGTATATTTTCAACTAACCAATTTGGATGGGTTTTATTGTATTTGAAATGGTTTATTACCGTTTTTGCATTATTCCTGTGAGTGGTTTACAGATTTCAAAAAAAAGGTCAACACCTTTTTAAGGATTTATGATTGTAGGTAATCTTGGGGTGACTAAATTAGATTTTGCATTTTCCAAAACAAATTAGAATATGGGCAGCAGGATAATGAAGATTCGTATAAAATCAGGACTTACCTCTCTGGAAAGTGTAGAAAGCCATCGATATTAATAGGAACCATAGGAATAGCCTGCGATTGTTCGGCCTCTTCTGCGTCAATATTGTTATAGTATGCGTTATATTCTTGACGTCAAAGAAGTCAGTCACGGGGTTCTTGACGCCTGCTTCTTTCAAAGATTTCTGTTCCGGCCTCGTCTGCCATTTGAGGAATATCACAGTGTACAATGTTGCTAGAACCATGAGCGCCGTGTTGATCGCGAACATGACCGTGAAGGATCGGTTTACCACTTTGTTCCACAGTAAGTTTCCTGAATACAAACGTGTTTGAGATATTAACTCTTGATAAACTTGGTTTTATTCGAATCGATGTTTTGTAAATATCGTTACAATGGCAAAATAAAAACTTTAACAAAAAAACTAAACAGACTTCCGAAACAAAACATTACGAAGCGAAAAATAACTTTATTTTCGGAAGTTTGGTGAGTTTGGTAGATTCCAATTACTTATTCGTTTTTGACACCGACTGCCGAAATGAAAATAATTTTTCTCTTTGTAGTTTTTTGGTTTGTAAGTCCGTTTAGTTTTTTTTTGTTAAAATGTATTTATTTTTATCTTTTTACTTTTGGTACCTTATATTACCATGAAAATAATTTCAAGGCAGATGGCTTTTCATAAAAAATCCAACAAGCCTAAACACGACTAGGATACATTTTTTTATCACGGAGTTCCGGTGCCAACCTCCCGGCTTCATCACGAGAGCAGTTCACTGGTACCATTTTCATTAGAACCGTTTATTTAAATTTGCTTCATCACGGTCATTTAACTATTTGGGATATCTTTTACCCAAAACATACTTAACATTAAGAAGTCTTCTTCATCAGTTCCAGTTCATCAAATGATACTTTCTGAATGCAAATGCTTGCCATGTCGATGCAAATACCAAAATCGCTATGTATACCTATAAAATTTGAGGAGTTCCCTCGATTTCCATGGGATCCCCTCATCAGATCATTACTTGGTTACAATGGGACCACCTCGGGAATAGTTACCTATACCCTTTCAAACGAAAGAATATTTTTCAAAATTGGTTCATAATTACTAATCATCGAGAAAAAGAAAATAAATACATAAAGAAAGAACATAGAACCTCCTCCTTTTTAGAAATTCGGTTAAAAACAATCTAGTTATAAGTTTTGAATAGAATGTTGCAATTTTCTTTGCATACTCATCATCTAAATGGATTTATTGTGTTTGTGCTTACCTATGGCTACTCCAGAAGGCATTGTACTTAAGTAAACTACATCTAAAATGCCGACTCTTAAAGTTCTGTTCTTCAATGATGAAACGTCAGCAATGTAGGCGAAACAACCAGCGAATATCGCCAAGTCGGCACCAGTCAAGGCACTCGGGAATGCAGCTGTGTATATCACGTATTCTACAGGCCATGCTGAAATATAAGAAATAAAGATCAATGGAATGGCATAATATCGCAGACACCTCGTTGGTACTCCAACCCTGACACTGTGCGTTGAGTCAAATCATGAACAATCTAGTCCAAATTTTAACAATGTGTTCACGCCTTTGCTGAACACATTGTTAAAATGTATGTATTATTATCTACTATTTTACTTGGGGTCGGCTCAACACTTTTTCTTCTTCCATTCGATGAATTAACAATAGTTTACCTACTTTTTCCATGACGACGGAAAGTATAATAAGTTCTCCCACTTACTCTTTTGAGCAATAGGGCCCATTGGTAACGGCTCCGACTAAGGGCGCGTTCCCACCGTGTCGTGACGACAGATAATCGTGTAGTTTTAAGTGTCGTGGCTTATATGTTTAAATGGAATCGTTATAATGGGAACAGGTAGAGACGACAGTCGTCGAACGATAAATTAGTCGTTACGACACGGTGGGAACGCGCCCTTACGTATCGTAGCTATCTAACGTAGGTTCTAACCCAGGCAGGTATATTACTTAGTGTAAATTAATTCATCACCGCATCTCTAAAAACGTCGGAGGAAACCGGCATGTCCTAGAATAAAAAAATCGAAGTCATGTACCCACACTGGGCCCGCGTGGTCGATTAGGGCCCTTTTCATCTCAAAGAGAGGAGCCCTGTGTCTCAGCAGTGGGCAATTTAGTTATGTTGATGATGACTCTATAACTAATAATTGTCCTTTTGGCTAATTATTAGTTATACCATATAACTAATTGGACAAAAGAGCAAGTGGGAGAATTTATTTCGTGACATAATACCTATGATTCCTATTTGTTAGAGGTACTTGGTAAGTACCTTTAACAAATAGGAAATTTTAAGAAGCCAATTTTTAGGCCGTCATTTTTATAAACTATATTTGAGTGATACCTAATTAATCTTCCGCGTTCATTCGTGCGTCTATTGATGTTTGATAAGACCTTGGTTTTGTTATACATGTCACACAATAAGTATGATAGACGTAATCACTATCTATTTGGTCACTCAAACAGTTCGAGTACTAGATATGTATTGAGATATCGAGATACAAGGTGTATAAACTCATGAAGTCATATGCCCATTTTCACTAAATACACTAACTTCTTGGATTTTGAACGTTCGGCTCAGCGCCAAGAATTGAAAATCCAACAGTACTGTAATGTGCCTACGTGTTTTCTACTTTTTTATGTATTTTTGGCTTCGTTTTAGACGCTGTGACGCAAATTAGTATGAGCCCGAGCAGAATCTAAGATAAGATATTAAAGATAAGATTTTTAAGACTTATCTAAACGAGAGAAGACTTATCCATCTCCACTACATATTACACATCTTATACCACGTCTCACCACTAACTGCAAACTGCTAAATCAACACAAATATAAATAACACCGATGGAAACGAATACTATACTTTTACGGATATTGTTTTCACAGTTTTTATGAGACGAATATTAGATAAACATTGTAGTAAACCATGGGCGTGTCCTCACACATTTTGCTCAAGGTTTCGAAGCATAATTTCTGCGTTATTCTTATATTGGTTTAGGTTCAATGAAGCAGTGGCTCTATAGCTAAGAGGAAATTAATTGTTTATTAATTCATTGTAGAATTATTTACACGGTACATAGCACGCGCAGTTGGGCAGTGGTGGCCCAGTGGCCAAGACTTACAAATTGTAGTTCGTGGGTTCGAACCCAGGCAGGCGTTTTATTTTTGTGTAAATTATTTCATCACCACTGCTTACAAAACTGTGAAGAAACCGACACGTCCTTAGAACCATAAATACTAAGACATGTGACATGCACCAGCACGCACTGCGCCCGCGTGGTGGATTCCGGGTCATTATTTATTTATTATGTACTTTGTTTTACACCACAAATAAAAACATACAGGACAAACATTTACAAATCATATTTGTCGGTTTAACAACTTATACAGTATTTTGACCAGATATTTGAAAAATTTGCTGCCAATGGCTGCTATTATGCCTCAATTTTTGAGCTATAATACAAAATCATATCTTCTTTCTTTCGCAAGATATGACATGAGCAGCTGGAGTAACGTCTCTCCAGCTTACACACACGTTTTATCCTAGTTTCAACACTTTTTAAGTATTATCGTTCAGTTCTTTCCTTCCTTGTGCAGCTATTGTGTCTTAATTTTCTGACTATAGTCCAAAGCCCATGAAGATGCTGGGGTGACGTTACTCCAGCTAACACATACTAAACGACTTATATTAACGAAATTTTTGTGGCAGCTAAATTAAGACCGGGCAATTTGTTTGCAGCTATTATGCCTTAAATATTGGCATAGGTAGAATTATTCTACCACTTATGAGGAAGCTGGAGTTGTGCACATTCTAAATCAGTTTAGCGGTTTAAGCATGAAAAGGTAACAGACAGGCAGAGCTTTATAATATTATTATGGATAAGTATAAACATGGATATTCCATTGGTTATACGTATGGATGGAATATAGTTTTAATGCTAACACAGCATTAGATGTTCCTATTAGGTAATGAGGTATGTATCGCTTTGAATACTAATGAAGCGTGTTATTATAAGTGCACACCGGTAGAACAGTTTTCATTATCAATAAAGAATAGCTGAGGCTTGGACTCATGTGTATAAGTCAACTTATTAAAAAACATGCTAACACAACATTCCGTCTGCAGAATTCCTCAAAGGTTTAGACTGTATAGAGGTTTATGATTTATTTCGCCACTTATGTTTAGTTTCGTTAGCGCCCATACTGTCATGGACTGGGCACGAAACTAGCTTTGTTTGAAAAATTCCTATATGCAAAACTAAAGAAATAAACCATAGTAACTCTATAGGGTGGATATACACCTGCGCACGAGCGAAGCTTGCGCCCAAACATGCACATAACGAGTCTCGATGACAATCAACACGATCTTTTAAAAAAAACAAGTAATACTGAGAATTAGGCACCTTTTATTTTCATATTGATAAAAACAATGGGTGCCTCGTGCTGCGATGCAATAAAATAAACATTCAGATTTATGCTCACCTTTCGCAGTATTTATGGTGATCATCGCTGAGAAAAATAGTTTTCCAAGAAGGCCGGCGAGTAGAATAATTTTGCGACCTCGTTTGTCGCTGTAGGAACCTAAGAAGAAAGCGAGCAGCAGTGGCACGACGTGGCTCGCTACGCCGTTCCATTGGTGGAATGTTGATACCGTTAGCTGTAAACACAAATTTATCATCATCATTTCAGCCTAAAGACGTCCACTGCTGAACATAGGCCTCCCCCAAGCTCCAGAACATCGACCGGTCCACCACTCCACCACGTCTGTGATTCTCGCATCGTCTTAGGCAAAAACATTTCATAAAGACCACCTTTATTTAGTCCTTGGAAAGCGTACCAAGAGGGCTAGTTCGAGACGGTGCGGTGCGGGAGCCTTTACCCAGCAGTGGGTCAGAATCGGCCAGAAACTAAATTTAATAAAGGCAATCTTGAGGGCTTCCTAAGTTGGACATACTATTTGAAGAAAAAATCTGGATATAATTTATTACACAAGGTAGACCTTGAGAAATAAATTATATAGTATACCCCTTCTCAAAAATCATTCCTTATCCTTCTCTGAAATCATTGCTATTGACCTGATTTTTATCAATTATGATCATTACTATATTACTTTAAAAATCAATAAAATAAAACCAATGGGATCAGTAACTCTCATTTACATAGCTATCAGTGAGTTCTATATACATACATACCTTTAGCTCTGCCTTTCAGTATGAATAAAAGAATAGGTACCTATAATAATCAGTAAGCAAAAAGTCTTAAGTGAAATGAATGCTGTACCAACAATAATTAAATGAGGACATGAGGTATTGCAATGAATAGCATAGTCTGCACAAAGGCATGATTCATATTAATTTACAACTTTTATTGAGGCTATCCTGCAAAAAACATGTACCTATTTATGCTTTTTTGTTCAACTTTCTCTAGCAGTCTCGGAAAAATATGAACAAGGTATCATTCGATTCGGATCAGCATGCAGATGGTTTTTGAAATAAATAAAGTTCCGCTCGCAAAAATTGCAAAAGTTAGAAACTATTAAAACTAACAATGAAAAAGGGGGTTTGGTCTTTTGCAAATATCCCAAAAACTCAACTCAAACTCAATTTTTTTCCGACCCTGCTGAATAAAGTTTAACAAACTCCATAACCATTTGTTGTATCCCAGATGGGGGGACTCAAACTATAACCGTAATAAGTGTTTTAGTTTTAACCCTGTTTTATAAAACAATTTTAAAAGAAAACATTTGCTAATGTAACACTCAGATACAATAATGTTACCGAATCAAACTTTATCCTTTTTTAAGTGTGAATAATTATGTGTAACTGAAATAACCAGTTTTAGCATAATTTCGGGTATAATTGCACAGTACGGCAACAACGCGCGGCTCGACGACGCGCTACTTCAACGCCGACGACGATCTTCAGTACACACACACACATACACACAAAAACGCATACATATATTAGTTCAGTTCCGATTCCGGCTTCTGACTGCGCAATTGAGAAACTCTCAATTTGATTGATTCAACATACATCTTCAAGACATCATCTTAAATTAGATATTTTCTAATTTAAATTGTTAAGAAAGTATAAACAATTTTTGTTACCTACTAAAGTGATTAAAATCATATCTCATCTCATTATTTAAATTATAGTTTTATAATTTAAATTATTAGTAGTCGAACTTTTTGTTTCCGAAGCCGAATTATTTCTGTTTTTCAATTTCTTATGGATAGGTATACAGAAAGTTAATTTTATTTTATTTCCTTTATTCATAATCTTTCTTATTATCTAAATGTTTTAATATGTTCATAAAATAAATTTAAAAATACGTTTAAAACTATAAAAAATAGAGGCCCATCCGTATCGGGAACAGCATCCAAGCTACGGCCAGGGCTCCAGAGAGAGGAACCTCCTTACAATACGAACCGTGTCCAGAAGTACTGTTGTCTGAATCAAGCTACTTGACCCAGCCGCCTAACTAGAGCCTCCTAAGGTGTTGGTCGAGGCTCGTAGCTATTAAGCCATCCGCTTACTTTCCTTTTTTTATCATCTTCAAGTTACCTATGTGGGACTGTCAAGACACACAGCTTCTTGTTGAAGTGGTAAGCAGTTTATTTTAGAATGGTTGTCATCCTCATCTACTCGAGTTTTTTTTTAAAGAAAGGATTGATTGATCCATTGCGGCTAATAAACACAAACGTAATCATATAAACTTGATATTTAAATCACGAATATTTATAATACTTCGGAACACAGGAAGTGGTCCTGGCAGAGTCCCGATTGTGCAACAAATATAAAAAGTTAATTAAAAAAAAACAAAAAACCCGACTGCTTAAAAACCGAAATAAAAAGACGTACACAAGAACAAAATCATGCTGAGCAGTCGGACGGACGATACATGTTCGCGAGCTGGCTGACCAAAACCAGATGTATCTTTTTAGTATTTTTTTTTAGAATTAGGTACATTTAAATATGTGTGATATATATTTTTTTAATAAACTCTTAAACCCATAATTTTGATAACCATCTTGGCTGATGAAGTCTACGCTCCGTCCAGCACAGATCCGGATCCAAAACCCCAAGAGCTCGAACGCCGGAATCGTTTCGAGTGCCTAGGGAGCTGCGTGGACGATTACAGCGATCGGTTCGTGGAAGCTGTACGTACAGGTTATACACAAGACCGAAGAGTACAACTGCCTCTCTGCTTAGCGGTTGCAGACTACGAGAAAGCCTTCGATTAGATCGAGACTTGGGCTGTACTGCAGTATCTCCAACGGTGCTAAATCGACTACCGGTACATCGAAGTGTGGAAATGTTTTTACAAGTACGCCACCATGTAATTTCAACTTCAGGATTAGATCTAGGAACCTATCCTTCTGCAGCGAGGTGCGAGACAGAGAGACGTCATATCTCTGAAACTGTTCACCGCTGCACTGGAGGATGTCTTCAAGATTCTGGACTGGAGAGGCCTAGGCATCAATGGCGAGTACATCACTCACCTTCGGATTGCCGACGATATCGTGGTCATTGCTGAGACCATGGAACACCTCAGTACAATGCTCTAAAACCTCAGTACAGCTTCCGAAAGAGTCGGTCTTAAAATGAACATGGACAAAACCACAGACATAAATCTAACTAGATGACGCGTGCCAAAAACTTATCAATAAGCAGATCAATGATCGTAGTCTGAGCTTCTCACCGGAAATCTACCAAAATCTAGAAAAATGCCTTTTAATGCCATATTGAGAGATCACAGTCAGAAGATCTGGAAGAGGTGTGCTTGGGTTCTGTAACTAGCCAGACAGCGGAAACAGAAGAATGGAGTCAAAAGGTAATTTTTGTAGAACAGAAAAAAGGTATTGATTTTAAATTAGATACTGGTGCACAGTGTAATGTTTTGTCGAAAAAAGATTGTAACGAACATGGTGTATACAGATTCGAAAATTCTAAATTAAAATTGTTGAATTATAATGGGGATACTATAAATACAGTAGGTCAGGTGACACTTAGATGCCAAGTAGGAAACAAATTAAAATACATAAATTTTCAGGTGAGTGAAAAAGACACAGTACCTATTTTGGGACTGCAGACTTTATTACAGTTAGATTTGATTAGGAGAGTGCCAATAACAAAAGGAGAAATTTATCAAATTTTGGCTAAAGATTTATTTTCCAAATACAAAGATGTTTTTGAAGGGTTAGGTGAAATAAAGGGTTATGAATACAAAATAACATTAAAAGAAAATTGGGTTGGTAAAATTGAGGCGAACAGACATGTGCCATTTAAATTAATGAAAAAGCTAAAATGTGAATTGTTAAATTTAGAAAAAATGGGAGTTATTTCAAAAATTGAAAAACCAACAGATTTTGTCAGTAGTTTGGTGATTGTGTCAAAACCTAATTCTTCAGATATAAGGATTTGTTTGGATCCTCAGTACTTAAATACACAAATTAAAAGAGAACAAATTCAAATTCCTACAGTTGAAGAAATAACAGCAAAATTAAATAGCAGTAAAAATTTCAGTACTTTAGATGCAAGTAAGGCTTTTTTCATGTTAAAATTATCAGATGATAGTAGAGAGTTAACTACATTTAATACACCTTATGGGAGATATCAGTATAATAGATTGCCATTTGGATTGTCATCAAGTCCTGAAGTTTTTCATAGAGTTTATAAAAATATTTTCCAAGATATACAGGGTGTTGAAATATATATTGACGATCTATTGGTCCATGCAAAAACAGAATTAGAACATGATAGGATCCTAGAGGAAGTGTTAAAAAGAGCACAAGAAAATGGTATAAAATTTAATAAAGCAAAATGTAAATTTAATCAGACAGAAGTAAAATACTTAGGCCACATTCTTACACCTGATGGTATGAAGGTTGATAAAGGGAGAGTGAGAGCGATAGTAGAAATGAAAGAGCCTATTAGTCAAAAGGAATTGATGAGATTTTTAGGCATGATAAATTATGTTTCAAGATTTATTCCAAATGTATCAGAGATAACAGCTCCATTGAGAGAACTTATCAAAAAAGAGGTTCCATTTGTATGGGCACAAGCACAACAAAAAGCTTATGAGCAATTAAAAAGAATTTTAGTAGAACCCCCTGTTTTGGCATATTTTAACATTGATAAAAAAATAATTTTGAGTGTAGATGCATCGAAAGAAGGACTAGGTGCAGTATTGTTACAGGATGGTAAACCAATAGCATACGGTTCAAGGGCATTGACAAATAATGAAAAAAATTTTAGTCAGATAGAGAAGGAAAGTCTTGCTATACTATATGGATGTACCAAATTCCACCAATATCTTTATGGTCAACAGTTTCTAGTGGAAACAGACCATAAGCCATTAGTGTCAATTTTCTCAAAACCCCTCAATAAAAGTCCTGTAAGATTACAAAGAATCAGAATAAATTTACAGCCATATTCATTTGATTTAAAATTTAAACCTGGAAGAGAACTGCTAGTAGCTGATCATTTAAGTAGATCACATCTAATGGATAATTCCAAAACATATGATATAGACATAGAAGCACATGTTGCTATGATAGTTGACAGTATCAACATCACAGATAGGAAGCTTAAAGAGTTAGTGGAAGAAACTGGTATGGACAGTGTGATACAGAAAGTGTGCAAGTATGTGCGTGAAGGATGGCCAGAGAATAAATATGATATTGAAAGTGAGGCAAAAGTTTATCATACATATAGAGATGAGTTAGGCGAATGTGAAGGTTTATTAATGAAAGGAAGTCAGATAGTGATTCCGCATAACAAAAGAAGAGAAATTTTAGGAAAAATACATTATGCTCATCTAGGTATAGAAAAATGTAAGCAGTTAGCTAGAAAATCAGTATTTTGGCCTAACATGAATAAAGAGATTGAAGATATGATTCAAAATTGTGACACATGTAAAAGTTTTCAAAATAATAATAAAAAAGAGTCAATGATTGATAAAGAAGTACCAGAAAAACCATGGCAAATTTTGGCCACAGACATTTTTTTTCTTTATAGAATTCCATATTTGTTGGTAGTAGATTCATACAGTAAATATATTGAAATACAAGAATTAAAAAACTTGTCAGCTCAAAATACTATTGATAATTTGAAACAAATTTTTTCAAGACATGGAATACCTGAATTATTGTATTCAGATGCAGGTACCCAATTCACAGGACAGGAATTTAAAATTTTTAATGAAGCATGGAACTTTCAACATAAAATAGTTAGTCCAAAACACCACCAGAGTAATGGGTTAGCAGAAAGACACATTCAAACTGTTAAAAGAACATTAAAAAAGTTAATTTATGACAGAAAAGATATTTATTTGGGTCTTTTAATTTATAGAAACACGCCAATATCAGACACAGGTAAAACACCTACAGAATTATTATTCAATAGGAAAGTACGGAATGTTTTGCCTATGGCAGAAAAAAATGAGAAGTATGAAAGTAAAGAAAGTTTTAGAAAGGAGTTATTTAAAAGGCAAGAGAGACAGAGAATGTTTTACAATAAAGGTTCTAGAGAATTACCGGATTTGACAAAAGGAGACAGAGTGAAAATACAGTATGAAAATAATAGAAAACCTCATAGTAGTGGAATTGTAATAGAGAAGGGAGAAAATCCTAGATCTTATAAAATTAGAAATGAAAATGGGGAAATAATTACAAGGAACAGGAAAATGTTGATTAAAGGAGGTGTTTATAAAGAAAGGATTAATTATGAAGATTTAGAAGTAGGGATTGATACAGGAAGGAATGAAGACAAGGGACAAGAGAGTCAGGTCATTAATCCAAGTAAAGATATGGAGTGTATGCAGGATATTAGGAAGTCCATTGGGGACAGTAAAGGAAGTAGGGTAGAAAATGAAACTGCATATACTACAAGGACAGGGAGAAAAATTAAAACACCAAGTTACTTAGATGACTATGTTAAATCTTAATTATGTTTAGAAGATAAAGTAGTTTGTTGATTATGTTACAGTTATGTTTGTGATATAATTACGAAGTCATGTAAAGTTTAAGCTACCTGATGTAAGTTACTTTTAATAAGATGTTTCTTAAGTTATAAGAAAGGAAGGATGTTGTATATGTATCCGAATATAATTATAATCAATATTATAATAGTACTCTGTGGTATGTGTATCCAAACATAATGTAGATTGAGGAGACTGCTCTGTGACATAGACTGAGTTGGTTAACAATTAAAACATGTAAAGACTACACAATCTATTTTATTTAATACAAGATATAACATGAGCTGTAAAGAATGTATAGAAAAAGTTGGCCGAGGCATTGGAAATGTTTTCTTTCATTGGTGAGTAAATTTTTTTTTTTTCGTTTTGATATGTTAGTATTATATTATCTGTGGTTTTGATAAAGTGGCACGCTTGGTTTTCATACAGATGGAGGGACTTGCATTATCTATTTAGATTTATGTCTGTGGACCAAGGTAATGTTGATTGCCCATGTTACACCCACTCCTATCAAGGTGGGAGACTCTACACTCGAAGTTGTGGAGAGCATGTCTACCTGGGACAAATGATCCAGTTGGATAAGGCCAACTTCGAGAAAGAGGCAGTAAAAAAAACAATCAGTTTAGTACTTCCAGAAATTACCTTCACAAACAAATGATTTTACATCTTTATTGTATTCATTAAGATAAAGAAAATTATAAATACCTGTACTTCTCTATTTATATCGTCATAGCTGCTAATGTTGTAGCAGATCTCAGGGCTGTAGCCATGGTTCACGGTGCAAGCTTGAAATACGTAAAATGTTTGTTCTATAACATTTGTTATCATGTATGCCATCATATACAGGAACATTGGCGGTTCCACCGTTATGTATTTGTACCATGGTTTCTGGTTTTTCACCTAGAATCATAAATATAAAGATAGTTAACAGAGCCGGAAAGTATTCAAAAGTTAATTCAGTTTTTATTTATCTCTTACTTATATTGTGTAATATGAAAGACGTCTAATAATAATCTTTGTATTTAAGAACCATGATGTAATATTATAGTAAATTTTCATTATGAAACTTACAATTGAGACATAATGATGTATGGGGAAATTTAGATCTCATCATTTTTAGCATGTTAATTTACAGGAAAATTTATGATGGTGTACCATGCAACAATGTATTAATGTAAAGTAAATACGACTAAACTCTACTATCTAAAGTGGTGTTAGTGGGTGACAATCAACATACATTTATAGCAGTTTAATTATCTATTATCTTTTTAGTACATAAATTGCTAAAACATCTCAAGCATGAGGATAAAACAAACAATTGTTCTTGTTGCGTATTGTGTATCTTGACTGTGTAAATGCAATAAAGGGAAGGAAATATCACCTTGTTACAATAAGATAATAGTAAAACCAGTGTGATACATTTTCAATATATACTTTCTCAATTTATTATTGAATGATTACATACTTATTTTTTGTTTGATCAATTAAACAAGTCAATTGATACAATTTCACTTATGATGATGAAAAAAATATTATTAAGATAATACATCAATTACAGCCTTGACACTGACAATTATTTACAAAAGGTCAACAGATATGGAGATAAGTTTAACGAACAAACATGAATAGTCACATGTGACTGTGTAAGATTTTGTTTATTTCATTCAAGATTTCATCAAGTTGATACATGATATTATCATGAAATAAAAAAACACCAACGCATGGTTACAGACACATATTGGTTATGTTATGTTTTTAATTAATATTTCACTCAATGAAGTTTATCTCAAACAGTCGCTGAAAGCATTTGTTTTGCAAATTTATCTTAGATAACGATTATTTCTGTAAACAGACGTATTGTTAATTAGTTACTTTGATCCAAATAAGCGGCAAGCACAGCGAGTATAAAAAGATGCATAAGTATTTTTATTACGCCAGCGTTTTTTTGGTTATATAACAACAGCGTTTCTGTGTGTTTCGCGCAATTTAATAGTCGAAATCATAAAACGTTAGGTTTTACACAATAATTTACTGTTTACTTACCATGGAAACGTTGTCTTCTGATCTAGAAGACATTGTCACTGAACTATAAATATGTTTTACAAAATGGAATATGTTACTGTAACATAGATAACATTAAGTTTATTTAACAATTTATAAGTTTTTCGGTTCATACATTTTTTACGTCGTCGTACTTAAACACTTCCCGGTTGCCGCCAAACAACTGATTCATCAACTGACACAACAAAACTTTACACACAGCTGACACAGCCCAGCATGGCCCAGCATGGAGTATTTAAACGTCATTAAAATGACATCTGACAGAACAAGGTTGTCACAGCTAAGTTTTAAAATACCCCAATTTATATCGAACAAAGTTATTTATTTATCATACAACACTTGATAATGATAAGTACAGGACAAACAAAAAACTTACATAAGTTTATTGAAATATAGATTCTGTCATAAATCGTCAAATATCATTTTATTTTGTATTTAGACGAGACCCGGTAACCATGGCAATACATTCATGATTTCACTTAACACTACGCTAGGAAAAACAGTGTTAAACTCATCGCCTTTTATCAATACATGATTGTGTATTTTCTATCTGTAACGTACTATTTTTGAGATCCACTTTCAATTTCGATTAGAAAGGTAAACACAGCATTATTGTACAATTATTTTGTTAGATTGTACCTACAAAGAAAAGTGATGAAAAAAACCTCTAGTATATTTGTAGGTACCCATTAAAACATAAAATATATAGTTAAAAACATGGGATTTACCTATGAAATTGGCTTTTTAAGAAACGGATCACTTTCGACTGTGATTTAGTACGCGCCAAACTTATGGCCCGCCCTGAAGTTGGCTTTCCGATGCTCAAGACACGAATCGGTGCTGTTTTTGTATGAGATTTATTCCTGCACAGCCATTGTAGCCAACTTCAGGGCAGCCTTGTTTTGATTTGGAATTATAAGTTTAAATAACCTTTATATTTAAGGTATGATAGTCCTCTCTATGAATTAGTTTTTTATTTGTCATTGGTTTTTCTCTAATCTCGCCATATTTCTTACCATGACCTATAATAATATTTCTGTTAACTCTGAGGCTGTTATTCCAGATGCTCATGCTCATTTCAAATGCCAATGGACAGTTGTGATTGGCTGGTTTTTTTTTAACTCAAGTTCAAGTCCAAGATCCTAGACGCCCCAAATGTTACCGAACTCTTTTAACACAAAATTAGTGGAATTGAGTAGTGTTAGCTTGTACATGGAACGTACTCGAACTTGCTTACTTGGAATTTCATTTTCATTCAATACCTACCACACATTTTGTGTAGAAAGAATTCAGTAACGTCTGGGGCGTCTGGGCTCTTGCTCTATTGAGTACACAATATCAAGCTGAATCATATGCCAAACTCGAGAGTTGTGATTGTTTGGCAGTTGATTGATAAGCCGTAGGTGTGGCCAATTTTGAGTTTAAGTCGTGTATGAGCATCTGGAATATAGGCCTTAGAGTTCCAACGGCGCAAGAATGCGTCTTAAAAGGCACGTAATATCAATTACGTAAACCCACGCTACTTACGTACTGTGCGGTATTGGTTTGGAAAGTTTTATCCGGTAGCCGTCCGGAGAAGAAGACATAATATTTCTTTTGCGGGTACCAAAATTGCGTTACGCAGTGTAATTGTTTAATTGTTACCTCGTTTGGTTGAAAATGTTGATTAAAAGATAAACAAGTCGAGGAAATATCATAAAATGAAAACAAGTTGATCTGTTACAGTTATTGTTGTATGGGACAATAAAGAAAAAAAAATGGTATAAGTAATCATCATTACCTACAAGTAAGTACAACTTGTAAGTAGGTAGATACAGTGAAAGTTGTTTGCTGAAGGGAAACTTGCAGTACAACCTAATTTTTAAACTTTGATTACGGTTTCCCATAGAGCAGGTAAGTACATATACAACCACTGAGCAATTTTAAAACAGTTTTCATTGTCATTTTTTATACAAACGCTAATTTTAAACCAGCTCTCCAATCCACTCAAACCATTGTATTTCCTGCAATCCTTTCCTTTTTCGGTTGCCAATGCTTCACTTGTTTGAAGTAGTGAGTAAATCGTCTTCCAATCTCGATACCGATATTAACGCAATTAATGTTGTTGAACTATTAAAATGAAAGGCATTGTCATTCATTATGTGAATTCATTTCTTACGCAATTAACCCGCAATTGTTGTAGCACAATATGGTGGAAGGGGGCGTCCTATTAGGTTTATTACGATAGGCTTCTGACTGTTGACTGTTGATAAACGGCATATAAGAGAATTGGCCTCCAGTCATATTGTATGTGAAGGTTTTACAACATATTGGGTAAAAATAATAAATGGTTAACACTCCCCAGTGCTGCCATGTTAATTTTAAAATTACCCTATAATAATAAATAATTCTCCCTCTATTAAGGGTACTAAGGCTAACAAATATTTTGCTCGTTTACTGCCGTCGTCGCATTGCTCGATTGTTTGCAGGGGCGCTATGCGCGGCTGATCGTGTATTATCTTTCACTTAGGCTGTGACTTAGGTGTCTTATATTTTATACAAATGTAGTTGACCACATTAGATTGCATTAAATTAATGAAAGCCGCCTCTTTGTGTATCACTATTTGAACAATGCACCCTAAAGTGCTGCAAACATTCAGTTATGTAGGATACATGGGCACGGGCCTAGCCGCATTGCAATAAATCTGCATCGGTGTTTTGTTTTTATGCAACATTTTAGTACAGGCTGGCTGGTGGCTGCACAGCGATGCACTGAGGCATACGGCTTTAATTATCGCTAAGCTTTACTCTTCCCTTATACTTTCTTCTCCACTGCATCGCGACTTCTCGAGTTCGCTCCACCCCAGTGGACAGGGTTACTTCGCTGCATAGACCTTTTACTCTCTGCTACTGTGCACAACGATTATACACCGTTCACAGTGTTATCTCACAGATAGGGCTCATAGATTTTCATTGCGCAGTTGAAATGTAGTTGCAGTAAATTAAACTTTTAATTTTTAACCCCCGCCGGAAAAAGATGGGTGTTATAAGTTTGACGTTTGTTGCTGTGTATCTGTGTGTCTGTCTGTGATCCTCATATCCATCCATCTTACGATAAGAACCTTTACTAGTAACCGTTTGATATTACAACAATGCACAATCAGCATCGATCGATTCATTATGCTCATGTACCTAATTGAAGGGAATAGTTTCGGATTACCTAAGCGTCAGAAATGGTCGATTGTACCGACTTTATACAATCGTTTATTATGTGTTTCTAACGAGATCATACCAGTCTTCAAAACGCATATCTACAGTATTATTTGATAATCAACTTTATTATCTATAAATTTCTGCGATTTAAATTCAAAATAGGGTGCGATAGTTTTCCTCTCAAGTGGGTAACTTAAGTGGCAGTGGGCAGGGCATATTGCTTGCAGAACGGATGGCCGATGGGGCAGAAAAGTTCTGGAGTGTCGACCGCGAACCGGAAGACGATGCGTTGGAAGACCTCCCACCGGTGGACCGATGACCTGGTAAAAATTGCGGGGATCCGATGGATGCAGGACGCACGGGACCGGTCAATGTGGCGACACTTGGGGAAACCTATGTCCAGCAGTGGACGTCTTTCGGCTCATATGATGATGATGATGAGGTATACTATGGTAGATAGTGAGACGCTATATTATACAAAAGGAGAAAACAGTTAACGCCGCATAAATACGTATAATTTTGTTTTAAAATAAAAACAGAATTATAATGTATCTAATGTAAAAAATACAAAAAGTCCTAAGAGTCTGACAATGAACGACGTGAATTTTCTAAGGTTATTAGAAAGAAAATATATACAAAACAAGTTCAAAAACTAAACCCAAAAAATATTCTCATCTGAAATTGTTGTGTACACACTATTCGATATGTATCGGGTATTAAATAAACAACTTATAATACAAGTAATAAATATTTATTATTTTATTTCATACATACGAGTATTCATAGTGGTGTTCAGAGGATAACCGTCGTACACTACTTTGCAGAATGTATTGTTTTGTTACGGTAGGTGGCATATGACCATGGAACTTATTTTCATTTAAAGTATTTTGGCATTTTTGCAGAGCCTGTAGGAACAAATGAACATAAATGCATACATACATAATACTTACATACAAAACACCAGAACACACATCAACAAACACTTTTACACGAAGCCGTCATAGTCCGGTAAAAAAATGTTTTCATGACTTTGATGGTAGGTATATATCTCGCAAATAGTACACTTGACATAAATATGATTTACCAAACCCAACCATCATTTTAAAATCCCAGTTCATGGGGTGGGCCGTTTTTTTTTTGTTCTTGTCTTCCTGCCCCCTTGAGGACGCCATATTCAATTTAATGCGAGGTCTTATATCCTTTATGCAGCGGACAAACAAGACGCTTATGATAAGTAGTTTAGAAGTTATGAGGGAACAGATGAACATACATACATACCGGTCGCAAAAACATAACCCGCCTTAGTCGGGTAAAAACTGACTTTAACGAAGGTGAGGTGCAATTTTATACACCGTTGGTACCTCATGGTGGCTTTGGGAGATCTCAAAGCCACCATGATCAAACTTCGTATTCGGAGATCGTTCTTAGCTGTGTTGGGTACATACACAGATAAACTTTCAGCTTATTATAACATAAAATAACGAAGGTCAGATCGTCGCGGGATCTTACTGGATTACAGAGATCGCGAAGTACTAGAATGCAGCGAGGTAGGTTGTGGTCAATATAATGCAGCGACTTTTGTATTTCATATATTATCTTCTTTATTTCAAAATGTACAATAATTAAGAACATAATTTTATTATCCGGCAGTGATGTACTATCAATTTCGTTACATTTATTTAATTAATAACTATTTACACTTATTATAGTCAATAACTACCTTAACATAACTTATCTACCTTACAATATTAGGTACTATTTTACATGGTGATAAATAAAAACATTTAATTTCTTAACTGAAAGTCAAAGGAAAACAAAATATTCGGCGTACACTCGGTAGAAAGTCCCGTAATCTATCTATTTATCTTCTATCTATCTAAATATATAAAAGAGAAAGCATAAATGTTTGATCCTTATAGACTCCGAAACGGCTGGACCAATTTTAATGAAGTTTTCAGACAGTCTTTAGATTGACCTAGCGGGTAATCGTGTACAGTTTGGTGGCGCTTGGAACCATATTTTTAACTTTGAACGCGGGCAAAGCCGCGGGCAGAAGCTAGTTTTTAATAAAGCTAAAATTAACACTAACAAACTTAACTTATAGTTCAAAGTTTCTTGCATTTTATGATTTAAGTTTGATTACAATATTTACAATTGACCCTGTACTTCAAAATCATGATGCTACGGAGACACTCTTGAGACTCCGCGTAGCGCTATGAAGATATTGCGCTTCTCGTAGCCGCTACGAAGACTATGAGCGCTGCGTAGAGCCCGTAGAGGTCACACGAACGCTTATACATCAATTTAAAAAATATGGTTGCCATTGAAAACATCGTTTTATTAGAAGAAAAATAATTAGTAAAAATATTATAAGTAGGTATCATCTAATGTACTATTGATTATGACTAGAGATTTTTGAGATCATACAGGATGGCGCAAGAGATCGTGCGGGGAGTTAAAAGCTTAGAAGAAACAGCGGCCGCTAAACTGCTTTGTTAAAAAGGCTTTGTTTACTTCAGAGATTAAACATTCATAAATAATGGATTCAAGAACATGGGCTAACAATATAGAGACACAAGTCACACATCAATTTAGTCAGTTGAGGTTATGAAACAAATGTTCCCAGGCAGACGGATTGCAAGGAGAGGTATTCTTTGGCTCCCACGCAGCCGGATTAGTCGATCTTCAATTTTTTTTTTTTAGTATGCCTCAAAAAAAGATTTTACATTAAAATTCCGAGGAATATTGATCAGCTCGCTACAATTACACTAGCATTATTGAAGAAAGTTTTAAGGAACCTCCGCTCGCGGTTGGAGGAGTGCCGCCACCGAGAGGGTCTTCATTTAGTTGATGATATTATGAAAAAATAATTTACCCGATAGTTATTTTATTATTATATATGTATAAGTATTCATCATCTTCCTGTCCTTATCCCATGTTACTTGGGGTCGGCGCAACACGTTTTCCCCTTCCATACCGTTCTGTTCCCAGTCTGCTATTACTGACTCCCTTTTCTTTCATAACACTCCTCACACAGTCCATCCATCTTTGCCTTGGCCTTACTCTTCCTCTCTATCCATCCACATTTATATTCATAACTCTTTTAGTAACATGCGTTTCATCCCTCCTCATCACATGACCATACCAGGACAAACGGTTTCCCTTCAACTTTTCTGCCACTGGCGCCACTTTCAAACTGCCTCTAATATACTAATTTCTCACTTTATCCAGTCTCGTCACGCCGCACATCCATCTCAACATTCTCATCTCTGCTACATGCAATCTCCTTTCATTCATCTTTTTCACAGCCCAACATTCTGATCCATACAGTATGACAGGTCTAATCATGTACTTGTAGATTTTACCCCTTAACTTAAGGGGCATCCATGGGTCGCAAGTTGTTCCAGTGACCTGTCGATGTCGCCATTTCATCCATCCTGAGTTGATCCGGTGTGTTACGTTATATTTAATAAGTATAAAGAAAAATAAAATTTTAAACAAGCTAATATACTGAAAGGTACTAAATATAATATCGTTTTCAATACATTTCCGATGTGCCCAAACACGATGGTGTTATCTTGTCTGTCTGAGGAGTTGCTATGGCCACCTTTCGGCACCATCATGACCAGCTCCATTGTGCCATATTATTTCAATGTACCTTTCCAAAGTTACATAAGTACGCCAAGTTTCAATTTAATCGGATGCCAGGAAGTGCTTGAAAATACATTACTAGTTGCCGGATTCACATATGAAAGCAAGACAAATAAAGCTTGTAAAAAGATTCACACTCTATTGTGCTACCCTATGACCTAAATATTTTTGATACTTCTACGTTGTAAAAAACGTACCGATTATAACTATCTCTATCTACATCTGCCTAACGTGAATTAATCGTATTTCATTCACAAATTAAATAAGTCCAACATTCTTCTTTATATTGTTGATAGAGTACCTATTGAATTAGAACACTATTTGAAATGGACGAATATATCACTCGACTATTATCTATAATTATTTTCACTAGTGTACACACCTTATCCTTATACAATGTTGTAACGTACAATACACAGGATATCATAATTATTGATTGCACATAATTAGTTGCTCAGCGTACTAGGTAGAGGTACCCTATATACCAGGCCCCTCAGAAAGTATTGCGAAAAAAAGTTTTTATATATGGGAGACTGGCCAGTTATAATGTTTTTCGAAAATATGATTATTTATAAGTAAAAATAAGTAAGTTCCAATTTCAAAATTTCCCTCCACATTTTTTGCGAGTTAATTCAAAGTATTGTGTCTCACTGAAATATGGATCTGCGCCGGGAACATTTTAGAGCTATGATTTTATACGATTTCAAGTGTCGCCTGAAACCGGATGAATCGTACGATAGACTTCAAATGGCATTCATGGATGAAGGCCCTTCCAAGGCAACCGTGTATCGTTGGTATAACGAATTCAAGCGCGGTCGACCAACTTTGGGGGATGACGAAAGAAGCGGTCGCCCTTTGACGGCTGTTACCGAAGAAAACGTGCTAGCAGTGAAAAATTTAATCCAAGACAATAGGCGAATTACATATCAGGAGATTCAACACATATTGAAGATTGGATCGGGAAGCGTTCACGAGATTCTACACAGCCATCTTCGCGTGAGGAGGATAGTATCACGCTGGGTGCCGCACAACCTCACCGATGCTCAGAAGCAGGCCCGGGTGGAATGGTGCCGTGATATGCTTAACAAATTTGAAGCAGGCTCGTCTCGGCGTGTTTACGACATCGTTACAGGTGATGAGTCCTGGATTTATCAATACGACCCAGAAACCAAGCGCCAGTCGACTGTTTGGGTGTTTCAAAATGAGCCAACGCCTACCAAAGTGAAGCGATCTAGAAGCGGGGGTAAGATTTTGATCGCTAGCTTTTTTAATTTGACTGGCCACTTGGTATCAATTCCCTTACGGGATCAAAGAAGCATTAATGCCGAATGGTATACTACCAAATGTTTGCCAGAAGTTTTCTCTGTTATAAGCAACAAGCGACCAAACACAGGGCTCCGCGGGCTACTGCTCCACCACGACAATGCACCTGCGCACACCGCACTCAAAACGAGGGACTTCCTCGACAGCACGCCAGTCAAACTCCTGGGTCACCCTCCTTACAGCCCTGATCTAGCACCGTGTGACTTCTTTTTATTCCCAAAAATAAAAAATCAGCTCAAAGGGATACAATTTTCGTCGCCGGAAGATGCGCTGGCTGCGTTCGAGCAGGCTGTAAACGAGGTGTCTGCGGCGGACTGGAAAAAGTGTTTTGAAAACTGGTTTAGGCGCATGAATCTTTGTATAGAGGCTGGTGGAAAGTACTTTGAAAAGATTTAATAAAAATATATGTACGTATAGAACAATTTTTTTTAGTTTCGCAAAACTTTCTGAGTGTCCCACGTACATACGATATATTTACATAATGGCAAGCCAACGGTTGGCATTACTCACGTTTTGGTCCATAGCGTTCGAAATAGAAATGTAGAGTTTCTTATTATTAACAAATTTTGATTCGTTTCTGAATCACATCGAAGTATACAAAAGTATACGCGAAAGAACAGAATGTAAATCGTCTAAAGAGGAAGTAGGGAAGAGCAGATGTTTCAGTGTGTCCTTGTTGGCTGAACAGCATATGCTGGGCAGTAGCAGCATTAGCCTGCCGAAGCGCGTGGAGTCTTTGGCGGTGCAATGTTTCTGTAGGAGAACTAAGTACTGCTCCTGTAGAACCTCCATGTGAGCTGATGTGTTTTCCGAGGAGTCTGCGACCATAAACAATTGTCAGTTATGTCAAGAATAAGTGGGTTAAATTTCAAGCTTTGATTATACTCAGATATAGTTCTCGTCACGTATAAAGAACGCTGGCCCTTTACCTACGCATTGTGCGGTTTATCGATTCCAGCCCACTGCAACGCACTAAGTAGCTAATGAAGTACCTATTATGATTCTACAATAAGTATAATATTACACTTAGGTATATTACAAAACAATAGCCTAGTATATTATAGTTCTCGTCATACTTCTTGGCAGCCCTGAGGTTGGCTACAATGGCTGCGCAGTAGTAAATCTCATACAAAAAAAATAACCAAAAACCCGACTGCTTCAAAATCCAACTAAAAAGACCAAAACCAGATGTATCCTCCGACTGCACAGCATGATTTTCTTCTTGTTTACGTCTTATTTTTAATTTAAAACGTTTCATTTTTTTTTTTTTAGAATTAAGTACATTTAAACATATAAGTATTATATATTTTTGTAATCACCTCTTCTATCCCTTTATTTTGATAGCCCACACGAAGGGTATGGAAGAAAAAAAAATTGGGCCCCACAATATGGCGCCCAAAATCCGCCATCTTTTTATTTTGCAATTTTAATGTATCCAGTGACACTCGCAGGGTTAAAACCAATTGATGGACGTAAGAATCATCAAAATCGGCCCACGCGTTTGGTCTCTAGAACGCCATATAGGAACAAACATACATACGATACTTAGATACATACATACATAGACTGATAAACACATTACCCTCCTTCGGCAGTCGGGTAAAAAGCATAGATCTGTGCCTTGCGCATAAGAAAGCCAACTGCCAGGGCGGCCCAAAAGTTTGGCGAGAACCATATCATAGAATACAGTCACGTATCCGAACGCAATCATATCCTGACCACTGTCGCTCAGTGTTATTTTTACGTGACGGGAACTACGGGGAAATTAAAAAAAGAGCTTGTACAAAGGGTCAACAGAATATAGCATATAATTTTATTTACCTGTACGAAACAATAACGTAGACTTGATCCAGTCATACTCGGACCTATCTAGCCGACACTGAGATAATCTCTTCAACAGATACGTTAACTTCTTGACTTCCTCCTCGATATGAAGCCGCTTTGAACTCACTATCGACACATCGTTATCTGAAAATTTCAAAGTGCAATTATTACCTACTTGGATGAAACTGGAAATTATTATTGAATCTAAGATAGGTATTCGAGTGGTATATTCCTACCTTCTTCGAAGAAAAAAGAGTATTCTGCTGCAGTTAGGATGAACAGTTCCTTCCATTTATTGTGCAATAGGCTCGCCTGTTCCGAGGGTTTCATGTGCACGAACGATCCCAATCCATGCAGCCACTTTACGGACGCGACTAAAATCTTCGCAGCGGGCCCGCAAAGTTCCTCGTCTAGCTTCCATGTATCAAAACAATGCTTTTTAAAATTCGATGTCATTTCTGAGATTCCGTCCAAACTGCCTTTGTTGTTATCTATGACGTGTATGGCTCTGTGACGGTCGTTGAGGTAGTCGACGAATGTGTAAGATTTATATTCTGAAGCCGGGATCCGTCGCTCTGAAATTTTTGATACAACATGCGTTGGAGGCTCGAAGTTGCTAGGAGAGTGAGAGTGAGCTTTTCTTGTATCTATGGACAAATACTTTATATTATTAAATTTTTCTTCTTTATTTTTCGCCACTGTTTCTGCAGTGAGGTACCTATTGGATTGACATACTTCCGACTTGAGAACCTCCACTTTTTTAATCCGTTAATAATATATAGAGTCGCTTGAGCATAAATGCGCAGAGCAAAGGGTTGTGAAGTTCGCAGATAGTTAAGATAGTAGAAGTCGCAGGGCTAGACACACGTTAATAATTAGTAAAGTAGGTACTATCTAATATTACAGGTATGTATGCAGCCACTAACCTTCTTTATCAGCAGTATCTACTTGACAATCAATTTTGCAAGCCTCTTCAGTGCTCGAAACTTCATCTTCTTTAATCTTCTCTGAGTGTTGTGAATCAGGTTTTTCTATAATAACATAAACAAAGAAAAATATTACGTTTTAATATACACAATTACCTAAGTGCATGTCTTTGTATTTTATAATGTTTTAGCAGTTAAATATAAATACTCACTTTCTAAGGAATGTGAAGAGCCAGCTGCCATGACGGGAGGATACAAAATGTTGGTTGGAATATACGCGGGATGTGGAACTGGATAGTGAAGCGATGCCGAGAAGAGCGGAATCTTGAAGGGGTTGAGTGGAGTGAGCGCGCTGACATGAGTGCCCAGGAGGGGGTTCAACTGAGTGTCGGACGACATCGCATCCGGCAGTCTCACCGGGGGGAAGTCTTGAAACGACGATCTGTCCAGAAATGAGTTGTGTACATTTGATTCGGGGAGCGACACTAGGCCATTGTACGGGTGGAGAGGGGGGAAGGCAGAGAGGGCGAGCGGCGTGGGGGCGGACAGGAAGGACTGCTGCCTCGTTAGGTTGTAGCCGAGCTTCTGCAGCGCCAGGTGGTGTTGAGCCGCCACGGACGGGCGCGGGGCTCGCTCGTGTTGAACTGCTGCAAGCACGCCTTATCGATTAAATACTCGTAAACTCAAAACATGATTGTACCTAACTACTAACAAATACTAAAGATAGAAGTTACGACCTACCATCTCTAAAACATACCTAACTATTGCAAAATGAATTTAACCCATTCACACTTGACCCACATTTGGTACATGCTATGATGGCGATTTACTGTTAATTTAATCCACCCGTAAAATATGGATTTACAGGTGCCTACAATTTTGGATAATACGAATAAAACCTAATTTCAGCGAAAATTATAATCCAGCCTAGGTAAATCACCTCAAGGATATATTAAAAATTTTGATTATGTTAAGTAGTTGGTACCAGTACACAGTGATATCATGAGGAACAGTAAAAATAGCATATAGCCAGCCATATTTTATCACCAGGCATGCAAAATTATATACATTTGAGAACAAAACTATTGCATAGGCATCCTATTTTGAACTTAAATCCCAGATACTATGAAACAATAAAGTTTGTAATAAAATAATACTACAGTACAATTATTTTCTTATTGTCCTTCGGCAATCATCGCATTGCAGAATATACACGAGTGCTAATGGCCATGTCCATCAATTATTAGATATATCGTGTATAATAATTTGAATTCAGAACTAATTAGTTCACTAACAACACTGTAGTAATTACTACAGTGTTGTTTTGTTTTGATTTCCGTGTGATCTATATTTATATCTATATCTGTACTTACAACTGTTTTCATTTAGTAGCTTTCCTCCCATTTTTTTAATACATACAATACATTAAGTTAAAAGAGTATTAATACCTCTATATACAAGTTGATTGAGAGCGTGATCTGCATTAACTTCAAAGGGCAACTGATAGAAATCCGACGACTGACGAAACACGAAGTTTGCCGAGGGAAATAAAGAAAATATTTGTACTGTAGGTACTGTGCTACGCATTTTGAAGAACTTTAAATTCTTGTTAGAAACATGAATATAAAAAAAAACATCGGCCAAGTGCGAGTCGGTCTCGCACACGAAGGGTTCCGTACCATTATCGTAAAAAAACGGCAAGTAACTCACGTTTGTTGTATGGGAGCCCCACTTAAATGTTTATTTTGTTCTGTTTTTAGTATTTGTTGTTATAGCGGCAACATAAATACATCTGTGAAAATTTCAACTGTCTAGCTATTACGGTTCATGTGATATAGCCTGGTGACAGACAGACAAACAGACAGACAGACGGACCGCGGAGTCTCAGTAATAGAGTCCCGTTTTTACCCTTTGGGCACGGAACCGTAAAAACGAGTGTAAAAGGAAGGACATATTCGACTATTTCTGACGCTTTATCGGAAACTATTTTCTTAAATTACGTGAGCTTAATTTAATTGATCGTTACTGATTGTGCATTGTTTTGTTGTGATATCAAACTATTACAAGTGAAGGTTCTTATCATTAGATATTGAATATGGACACTATACCCACGGAAGCTGCTCAGGTTGTTGCTCAAAGTAAGTAAGTAGATATAGAATGCACCTAGTTCCGGATAAAGCGACAGAAACTATTAAATAAATCGACTTTATGCAATTGTTTTTATGTGTTAGATACCGTTCTTCAAAACCACAAACAGTTCTAATTGATTATAAGCATTATTTTCTAATATCTGCTATAGTTTAAATCTCTCAAGTTTGTTTTGATGTTAAAACAGACGCACATTTTTTTTGAAAATTTTAAATTAATCTCACAAGATCACTACGCAAAACTTATTGAGAATTATTTCTCGGTTTGGAATACGTTCATGGTAAATAATAGAGTATAATCGAATTCGTCACGCTTTACATAATCCATATTAATAACCACCTATCTACCTATAATTACGAAACCTACTTCAAACAAATGCAACCAAATAGTCTAACTATAATAATATCTACTATAGTACTTTTTGTTGCATGTGGGCGTAATTTGCCATTGCAGCAGGTGACGGCATTATTTTAATTTATTTATTTGGCTCACCAACAATTAAATACACTGTTAGAAAGATGAGATACATCCAATATACATACATATGGACTAGTGTACCCACGGAACAGTCTGTTCCGTGAGTGTAGGTACCCAATTTCTTACAGGTAAACACATAATGCATTACTTATTTGCCGATTGACATTGGGCGCCTACTTACAATTAGATGAGTTCTTATATTCATCCAATTTCAAGCAGGCACACATGATTAAGCTATCGACCAAACTCCAGATTAAAATTATGGAGCCGAGAGTGCAATACTAATGCTCACAAATATATTTAAAACCACCCATATTTATTTCGTGTTTTTAAATAGACCCTTTGTTTGACGAATTCTTTTAAGTAACAGTTAGCAATCATAATGAATAAACATCTGCAATCTGATGGCTAAAATAGTAAGTGATAGGCAAACAACTTCACACCACGGCCTTAGACCAAGGGGAATGCGACAAGTGAGGCGATGTCATAAATGGCGAGACGCGCGACAACCCCTGAACCTAGGGTTGCCAACCATATTCTAATTTAGAGTATTGTGAAAAGATTGGAACCGGTTTAAAAATCACCGGTTATTTAATGTTGTAATAGGTTCATTGGTTAATTTGTTTTGTTCGGAGTCTAAACGTTAAAAGAGCGTTATTGAAAACTATAACTAACCGTTTTAGGCGGGGTTCGCGCATAAAACTGAATCGTTTTTATACTTCAGCACGGTTGTACATTGAAGGTAGGCGGCCAAAATCCGTTCAGAAACTGTTAATTCCACAAAACCTGTTTACAAACTTTTGTTGCCTAAGCCGTTTAATTGTGGCTAAAGGTAGAATAAAACCGAAAGAAAAAGTTCGTAAATGAACTTATTCGTTGACCGGTTCGAATGTTTTTTCCGGTTTCCAAGACTTGTGTACCTACTCTAATTCGTTTTATAATCTAAAGAAACAATGGAGTAGGTACGCTAAATTAACCTATATAAGGGATCTGATTTAGAATTCAAATTAATGAATTCCTGTCATTTTACTGAGACATTTTTGTTTCGGTCATATTGCAAAGCGATGGGAAGCAAAAAACATTGAAATGTCTAGCAATCGTAAAATTATTTCCAAAACAACAAAAAGTACTCATTTAATAAGTCCTCCTTATTCACCTTCTCTAAAATCAGTTATAGATAACCTACTATAATCGTTCAAGAAACATAAAAATGGTAACCCTACGTGAACCCGCGGTGGCAAGCGAGCCGCAATCAATTTCATATGTAAATAAATATCTGTGTGAACCACGGCTGCTGGTGACAGCTTGTCTCGCGACACATTGTTTACTCTTTGCCACAGTTTTGATAACGGAAATCTTTAACTTGTCGCTCTTGTTATAAATATAAGGACATCACGACCAAATGTTTCGTCATGAGTTTTACTGGCACACGAAACCCTATCAAACAAGATGAATCACAGCACCATGACCAGGACAAGTGGAATGAAGGAACTGGGTATCACTTTTGACATGAGACTAACGGTACACGATGTAGAATAACAAATAAAATTTCAAAATTTAAAAAAAAACCCCCGGTACATTGCGAAAACACCTCGATTCAAACAGTAAAACTTAACAGTTAAACATAACTTTTGAACGGCTTAACCGATTTGATTCAAATAAAGCTAAGAACACTCTCGACAAAATCACCTTTCAAACAAAAAAAACTAAATCAAAATCGGTTCATCCGTTTAGGCGCTATGATGCCACAGACAGACACTCAGATACACAGATTGCAACATACGTAAACCTAAAGACCCCTCTTTTTCCGGCGGGGGTTAAAAATAATTCATTTAATCGATTAGGTTACATTCTACGAAATGCAAAGGATTTCAAGAACATCAGTGCAATCAAATCTATTTTCAATTTACTAGTTCTCAGTAAGCTGGAGTCTAGTGCATGTGTCTGGAACCCTCATGAAAAGAGAAGTACATACTACTTTTGGAATAAGTCCAGAAAGCTTTTCTTTGGTATCTGTTTAAGCGTCTATAAGGATATTATCCATTCTTATATCCTTCTAACTACCTCTTAGGCTGTAAAGGTTACAATTATCTTGAGGTCAGAAGAAAAAATTACTAAATCATATTAGGTGTAAAATATTTCACGGGCAAACTGACGCTCCTGAACTATCCCATCTTTTTGCCCAGGCCAATTTTATAGAAGATATCAATTATAGACTGGTAAGATTCTTGCGCCATATACCCATGCATTAATCTGATGGCAATTGCTGTATGTACAGGTCAAGCAGGTCTCCATGGCTGCTGTTGGGGTGGTTCTCATGCAGCCACTGATAGCTGAATAGGAAGGAAATTTGACCAAACTTTGAGGAATATAAAAAAAACTCAAAGGAGTCTCGGGCCCGATTTTCGTGAAACTAAAACTGCCTAATTGCCTAATGAGAATAAAAACGTTTTGCGGCAAGGGTTGCCTTTAGAGCTTAGGGTAAGCCATCCTTATATCCTTAGCAACAATGTCATGTTTGTGGAGTTCCCCGATTAGTCCCAGCTTTGATATTGACACGGTGTGTTTTCATGATAATAATACTACAAGAATAAATTAAACCGTACCAAAGTTTTATTATTATTTTTATATTAACAAAATATTAAATGAATATATAAATGTACTAGGTGCCTGATCTACTTGGTGAAATCTCGTCCATTGCCACAAAGAACGTTGAGCTCCATTTCGATGTGAATGTATGAAATTGTTGATATTTGACTTCGTGAGAGCGCAAACCTGCGAGCTGACATGAAAGGGAAGATGAAAGCTCCTCTCTGTCCGCCCCTGCGTTTTTTTCTCACTCACCACTTACTAACACTTGTGTACCGCAAATACTTGAAATGTTTCCTAATGGAAAAGACATGCTGCGAAGGAGCCACCCTGGATAAATACTTTATTGGGACAAGTGCCCGCCCGTGTTCACTATTGATTACCATTAATATTGCTTCGGTTTTACTTTTTATTGGGAAAAATAGATATTTGACGATGAATAGACAGCGTTATTAATAAAATAATACTTATTTTAGATTAATATAAATCAAGGTACAAGCAGTAAAATATTTATAAACCTGTGCTCAAGTTTTTAAATAACATTAATGTTGGTACCTACCAGAAAAAAATCTATTCACACGTACAGGTATTTCTAATAAAGTTTAAACTAAATGTTCTTTGAATTACAGTCTAATCGATAGCTATATAGGCGCTGGGTTTTAGATGTGATAAGACAGAAGTGAGCCAAGCGACGGCAGGCCAGAGGCACTACCATCAGATCTTAGAGCAAGGTTATTCATCGCCCGATTTGACCTGACTAGATTAATAATGCCCGGGCATTATACATAGTGCCTTAATTAATCACTTGGTCCATGACATATACATCTGTCAATTACTCACAATTGTAATAACCATGCTCTAAGAGTTTATGGTCGCCCACCCAACCCCCAGGATTCTTACTAAGGATTCTAATTAAACAATTTCAAACGATTCAGACTAAAAAAACTCACCATCTTTTTTCATATTGACACGTAGGCACTTGGAAAAGCGGCACGCCTGGCATTGGTTCCGCCTCGTCACATCCACCACGCAGCGGCCATTTTCCTTACACACGTAGTCCAAATTACTGAGTGCGGGAAAATAACATGTTACACTGAAAGCCACAGAAAAAATCACGTTGCAAGCGACGTGAATTTTCAGTGTAGACCTACAATTTAGTGTTAATAGCTAACAGTTACAAGTAAACGCATGCATTGGACGTTTATTATCGTGTACGTTATTCATGCTGGACATAGGTGTTACGTTAACATTTGTTGTTTTTATTTATTTGTAATGTCTTCCTTTGTTTTGTTTTGTATTCTACAACTGGCAACGTATTATAAAGTAACTAAATAAGTTTTGTAAAACTAAAATTAAATATTGGCTGTCGATTCCCCTTGATGTTTGGTAGTGCATCAATTTGGTTTCGACAATCACAATGCAATAACAGTTTAGATACTAAAGAATCTACAGCATATTAAATGGAACCTTGACCGAGCCATCAGAAAAGATATTTTAAATATTCTAGAATACGTAATAGATAATGCTCACCGTCGTATGCTTCTCTTGAAGAATCCTCTGCAGCCGTCGCAAGAGGCGACCCCGTAGTGTTTTCCTGAAGCTTTGTCCCCGCAAACACGACACAAAGTTTCCGGCTTTGCCTCCATACTTCTGTGGCAATACAAATAAATGTACCGTCGTGCCACAAATTAAACGCTAGACAAGTGACGACCAGCTGTTAAAAAAAATATTAATTCACTCAATTACTTCAGCTAACCTACGTATGAGAGTTGGCACATTCATTTTGGGATAATTTTCCTTTCAGAAGCGCATAGCTTCTGAAAATCATCATTGCCCATCCCAGTGTCTCACAGAAATTAAAAATTTTCAACATTTAAAACTCCCTGAAATAAATCCTAAGAGTTAACTTGTGATTGCTGGTAAAAGCCCAAAATTAGCGATTATCATAAATCGTTAAATAGTTTTACCCGTTAATCCTAGGGTTTACCGTAGTTCGGCCTTTTACAGTAATAGATACAATACACACACGCAGACCTCCTGCACTTCAAACTTCTCAACGGTAAAGACGGCTTCATAAAATATTTTTTGACTTGATTTGTGTTTTCTGATTTTACACAGTTTTCTTTGGCAATTTCTTTAGATCAAGGCGTGCGCCCGACGGGATTTACCATCGGCAAAAATAACGAGTTTCCGTTTAAATAATTATCTATCACTTTTATAAAAATCTAACCTTTACACCGTGTTTTGATAAGTAAGGAAATCTTGTGGATAACAAGTTATGCTCCAAGACTTTAGATTCTGCGTGCCGTTCTGTGGATCTTTTTTAGTATCTAAGTAAGTTAGATTATGGATACATCCAGGTGATGCAGGTCATCTTGACACATCAATTATTTATTTTTGGCAGTTTACACAGAGAAAAGAAAGTACAACTGGTTACAAACAAAGTTTGGTCAGTTAGTTTCTAGTACTTTAAAATTATGTAGGCACAACCAATTTCCAACATTCCAAAAATAGAACATCGTTCCTTCCTAATCGAAAACTGTTGCAAACAATGAGAACTAACAAATGACACAAAAACATTATAGGCCTAGATTTGTGCTTGGAATAATGTAGGTACCTACATATCTGGAAACGTACTGCTGTTTTGACTACCATTGTAAAAGCGAGCCTGCATGCTCTCATTGTTATAGGTAATCTCTAACAACATGCAGCTGAACAGTTATGACAAGAAATCTAAATGTACTACGGCTATGCTCCGACACCACGTTGTTATTATTAATGTACAATGAGCCAAATGAGGCACAATGCCTATGACACGCGACAAAATCAATAAACGACAATGACTTTCAAAATATATTTAATAAGTACTCAAAAATATCAACGGTTTCTTACTAAAAATATGCAGGATGTATCTCATTTTATAATACAATATCGTAATCAAATCATCTGCGAAACCCAATATGCACCCTTGTGAGGACATTATAAAGTTTGAAAGAATATCGCTACGTCACCGTCGGCAGGCATTAATAATCGATTGATTATTCAAATGGGAAGGCCTGCGGTGCGGCATCATACGGTAAAATATAAAAAAAATAACTCTTTGGTTGTCAGCACAGATAAATGGGATTTTGATAGAGGTTTTATCATGTTACTACATCGTGGTATCAAACGTTACCATCATGTCGCGTGACACTTGCGTTCTTGTTTTGATGATGATGATACCTACCTACCGTTAGTTTTTACTTGTCATGCTATCAGCTATTCTAACATTTTGTCAAGTTATGCGAATATGAAATATATGGAGCAACTTGCGATTTCAGATTTCGTCCCTGAATCTACGTTGTGCATCATGGTGACGAATTGTAAATGACTGATGCTTTTATCAACTACGCTTCGGGCTTGTCGATGATGTCAATCAATATGTATCTCATATCAGACAATTAGATACCTACCTAATAATATCATACAAGCTATAACGTATCTGAGTGATATCTTATTAAATGAAAGACCGTGTCTGGTCACCTAAACCTTATCTTTAGTTTTAGAAGGAGTTTTAGATACAATACTACGTCAGAAATACCTAGTTTCGTATACAATCTTCAGAAGGTAGCTAACTCCCTGCTGCCGTGCTCTACTTTAGAACATGTGCCGGTTCTCACAGGGCGAGGCGTAGTCATTCCTTTGTGGGGAACCGATTCATTAGTGAGCTTTTAATATCCTACCTACCTATAGACATTTTGTTTCCAAAATTCTAATTTCACATGACCAAAACAATGCCATTCAAAGTGGCGAAGCTGACAGCGTTTTGGACACTTTTTCCACTGACTGACTAATTTTTGATGCCCAATGAGATCATCCCCTCTCACTCTTAATCCCGCTTGAACATAACAATTACTTATTAGATTGTATGTATGTGATTTAAATAAGTCTATTTTTTTGTGTAGAGGATCCTACAAAAAATCCAAGTCACAGTGAATTGAGCAGTTGTTATTCGTTTGGCAATTTCTTATCTAGTCTGTTGTCGAGTTAATCTTATCGGAAATAAGGTTGTGGAATACGTAAAGAAACCTCTATAAAGGTATAAAGCCAGGTTATTTGACTTTTAAGTAAGACCTAGGGTCTTACCTACTTATAAAGTCGAATTAATTTATTCTGAAAGTTAGTGTCTTAGTAGGAACTTATTCATTTTTAACTTCACACTACGTAGAACTTGCGATAAGGGGTTCAAGCAGACATGCCTTTTCCTGTTCGAATTAGCGGCCCAAACTCAATAATTGTCGAATCGCCAGTTATACCTCGTATTGGAAAAACACTGACATGTTTTTGTAATTGTGGCGTGACGTCCAGGTCACAATTACACCGTATGTGCGGTGAAAATGACGGGGGCCTCGGTTCAATAATTATCTATGAATGATAAACGTTACATGTTTTGATTGTAGGCACCCCTCACTAATTGCTATACAAGTGGTTAACTTTTGCCTTTCGACTTTTGTAAGTAATAGTGGGTAGATTGGTATCTGCTGTACCTATCTTACAGCTCATTATGCTTCAAAAATTGTGATAAATGAATTCTTAATTCAAATAACAATTTTATCTATAGATAGATAATTGCAAATCAGCTGCTGAACAGTTCAGAGATTTTTATGAATTACTCCGATTTGTTAAATAAAAATTTTAAGTTAAGGATTCGTCAATCTGTAATTTAGCCTGTAACCCTGTCAAAATTTGGCATTAAAGTAGGGTTTAACATGTTCTAGCCCTTTCACTTATGGCGGATAAATCCTTAATTCAGAAATCGGGGGTTAATGTCTTCGTGCTAAAATTGCCAATAACTAAACACTTGTTCTCAAGAATTAGTGTTGTCGGTGTTTTATTTCATGTACTGTAAATATTTGACTTTTATTTTTTTAGCGTAGAGATAGAGACCAAATTATAAGACCTTAAAAGTTTACGTTGTTAACACTGTAGAATGAATTTCTTTGGAAACGAGTAGGTAATAGGCACATCTTAGGGAATGTCCACGTGATAAAAGCAAAAGACCTACAATAAAATTTATCCAACATTTGGCCCACCCATGATGCAACTCATTCGATACGAAAATATTATGCAAGATAGTCCCGTTTCAGGGTTCTGTCTAGAATTGGCGTGTTTTATCTACTGCTCTGAGAATTATCTTAAGGATACCTAGGTACTTGAGATTAGCTAGGTATCTGTACTTATGTAGGTACGTTGTTATGGGATTAAAGTGACAATCCTGCTGAATAGTTAAGATGTCTGGAGTTGGAATTTATTGCAACTGTTATCAGTACTAGTGGTTGAGCGTGCTTCTATCACAGTATAAAATGGACAAACAGTATGGAAACTATCTACAAACGCTCTAAACGGAACACTCACACAAACATGCGCATGGACGAGACCCCTAAGCAGCGTCCGCAGTGCTGTCAGTACTGTAGTGCGAGCCGCTTAGGGGTTTCGTAGATGCGCATGTTCTTGTGAGTGTGCCGTTTCGAGCGTTTGCAGGTAGTTTCCGTACTGTTTGTCCATATTTATACTGTGCTTCTATCAAGGTTTCTAACAAAGTGATATTTTTCTGCGATCCAGTATAGTCGAAAAGTCAAATCTTTTTTCGTAACATTTCAGTAGCGCATCTTTATGCCATACTTTTTACCTGGCTGCAAAGAAAGGGTTATTGACAATGATTATCGCCAAAAGAATGTCACTTTGTCATATTGAGTTAGTAATAATGTATGTTTTGTCAAGAGCCTCTTAACTACCAAATGAAACCATAACTATAAACCTTTAAATATAAAAATGACCACGATAAACTCTTAAACTAATGAACCGATTTCCATGAAATTTTGTACACTGTGTGCAGTATGGTCTAACTTGAGAGACAGGATAGTTTTATCTCAATTTATAGTCACAATACTCGTTTATCGCGTAATATTGCGTTACCGTGCGAAACCGGTACGGGCCGCTACGCTAGTAACTCAATAAAAATACAATTAAAAAGCTACCACTAATTTAGAGCCAACTGCAGTCAATAACGGAGAAGCATACATATTGCCGGAATTATGAGGTGATGTAATTATCCGCACCCCTCGTTTAGTGGGGTAGGCAAACTTGTGCCGTGCGAGTGTCAGATGGGGTCCTCGACATTTGCACTGATTGACCTGCGGTGTGGCCCCACGGTACTGACCCGTTGCATCAAGTGGGAAGGTACACAAAATCACTGTGAGCCGGCAAGTTTGGATAGAAGAATGTTTTTGCGGTACACTACTGACTTCTGACTTTTTCTTTATGATAACTGATAAATGCGTGCTCTCATTTGAGCCGTTCAGACAAATATGATTGAGTTTTTTGCTAAAAATACTGTTTCCGACATATTCTGCATGGTCTTCATATGATGGATTTGACGAAGATTGTCTGGACTCTAAAATAGACTTTGACCTCTGATTTATAAAAGAAATATCGTTGTTCTCGTTGCTAAATAATAACAACCACGTGGAATGATTTTCAAGATTAAGCAACGCTTGCCGAGGTCTGTCCTTGGATGGGTTACATCTTAACATACCGAGATGCCTCCGTGGCTCGGAAAGCACGTTGGCCGTCGGGACCGACTGCCATTTGTATGTCTTTATCAGTCGTTACGAAAATCAGAAGCTTGGTAATCTAACACCAATATTGGCATCGTAATATCAGGTTACTGGGATGTGGGGTCAGATAGACAGTCGCTCCATGTATAATACTGGTACTCTTCTCCATCCGGATGCCGGTTAGACTGGCAGTCGACCCCGACATAAACTTGAGAACAAAACTATCGCACAGTACCCCTATTTTAAACTATCTTAGGTACTTAGGATATGAATTAGGCAAACTTTACACGAATATTATAAAGGCGAAAGTTTGTGAGTGTGATTGTATGTTTGTTACTCTTTCACACAATAACTACTGAACAGATTTGGATGAAATTTGGCACAGAGGTCTGCTGAGGAGGATTATAGTCTGGATAAAAGTATTCTATGTGCTACACATAGAATACTTTTATCCAGGGAATATGTTCCATTGGGATAATTTTCGACATTCACGCGGGCGAAGCCGCTGGCAGAAGCTAGCAATCTAATTATACTGTATGCGCTTTTGAAGAACAGTAAGTTCTTGTTAGGAACACATAAAACAATTGCATATAGTCGGTATATTCAATAGTTTGCTGACACTTTATGCGAAACTACTTTCTTTAATTACTTGAGCAACAACATGAGCAGCTGCCGCGAGTGTAATGCCCATTTTTCAGTATGTGCATAACTCCAGCTTTCTGATAAGTGGTGGAATAATTCTACCTATGCTAATATTTAAGGCATAATAGCTGCAACCAAAGTTCTCATTCTTATTTTAGCTGCCACAAAAACTTCGTTAAAATGAGTCGTTTTTTGTTAGCTTGAGTGACCTCACCACAGCTTCCTCATTCAATGTGTGTGTAGTTGGGAAAAGAATACTTGATTGTAGTTATATCGTTGATGGGTCGGATGTGCAAGCGATCTACAAGGTCACGTAAGGGATACAGTCGTATGATAGATAACTCACTATTACTATACTTAGTTCGTGCCAAACATCTTGGCCGCCCTGAAGTTGGCTACTCCCTACTCTCTTATGCGCTGGTCTGCTATGGCTATACATTTAAATCTTTTACATAGACAGAATAAAATTACTACAAATCAGATTTATGAAAATATTAGTAGACAAAAAACACAAAAAAACCGGTACATAAATAGCAATTACGAATACTTATTCTTGGAGTGCAAATTGCTGCCAGACCATGAGAGGAATGGTGTTGGTATCAGCCTTAGACAAGTTTCGTAGTGAGAGAGTTCAAACAAATTATCGTGCGTACAAGGTCACATATCGGTCCGAAATCGGTCAACTGGAGATCTTCTAACGTATGCCATTCACGTCTAAAGTGAGGCCATCGAGAGGCACGGGGAAGCGCTTGCTGCCTCCATTGACATCTCGAAAGCTTTCGACAGGGTCTAAGCTAAGCTTTGCCCTTCGGTCTGCCTAGTAGTATGTATGACTGCATTGCTGACTTCCTGAGAGATCGGTCCATTCGAGTGGGTTTCGATGGCTGCTCGTCCGTTCAGTTCAGTTAGGTATTAACGCTGGAGTCCCTCAGGGGTTGGTGCTCTCGGCTACACTGTTTTTGCTGCACATTAATGACCTGCTAAAACCCAGGACCTTTGGGTACGCAGACGACAGCACGGTTGCTGAGAGAAACGTGTCCGGCGCACGGGCTACTAGGCCTGAGATCCGCAGCAAAAGTTGAATAAAGATTGAACTTTTTTGTGTATGTGTGTGTTTTTGGGAAAGAAACAGATTGTTTCGTTTGCCGAATTTACTTACACAATTAGGCTGCCGGTCTCTCCGGGAGGCCACGGTTGAGCGCTTGAACCTGTCTTTGGAGGCAGTCTCCGAATGGGGCGATGCCAATTTAGTCAGTTTCAATGCTTTAGCAGCATTGAAACTGATCCAGGCGTGTCTTTTTCCGCAAAAAAGTGCCTATTCCACCCTGCTCCAAGTTTCCGTGGTGTAGATAACGGACCATCTTGACCTTCTTGGTGTTACGTTAACATTGACCCTCAATTTTAGTCCAGTCATTGAGGCAAAGGCTCAATTGGCTGCAAAAAAGTTGGGGATCTTTGCGAACGTGAAGTACCGTCTTTTACTTGACGCCTTAACAGCTGCACAAATTGTATAAAGCGCAAGTTCGGACATGCATGTAGTACTGCCCTCACCTCTGGAACGGATATGCCAAATATCAACTTGGTGCACTTGAGTCGATTGACAAACGGGCCAAGAGGCTTATCGGCAACGATGCACTGGTCACCGCAAAGCTCCAGAGCCTTGAACATCGACGCCGAGTGGCCAGTCTGTCGGTTTTTTATCGGTTACATTTCGGGGAGTGTGTGATGGCACTGCACAATTTGATTCCGCTCAGCCATTTCCATCCTCGGACAACAAGACGTACGGCAATGCGCCACCGGTACATGGTGGACATCCCACCCATAAGTACAAAAAGTTTTGCGAATACTTTCATTGTGCGCACAGCTAAGGAGTCGAATTCCCTGCCGGAGTCTTTGTTTCCTGATAGCTACAACCTAGGGGTCTTTAAGTCAAGAATGAATATGTTACTTCACGATTCTACAAGCGTGCTTCACCGTCGACCACATCATCGCTTACCATCAGGCGAGATAGTGGTCAAACGCGAGCCTATCGATAAATAAAATAAAAAATAACATATGAATGTAAGCGTAAGAAGATTTGTAGTACTACACTTGTAATAATTATTATGGGCGCAGGAGTAAAACATATTTAATTCCAACATTTTTTAATAACCTTCCAGTTGTTAAAGAAAGCAGTTGTACCTTGTACTATTATTTATTCTGTGGTTGTACTTGTACCACAAAAAACGCATTTAAAAACCAAGTGAGAAAGTATCTCCTTGGAAACTTTGGGAAAATATTTAATATATTTAACTAACAATAACTAACCAATTTATATTGAATATTCTAATACAGCTATACTCAACCAGCGGCCCGCGGGCCGCATGTGACCCGCCGGGCCTTTGTCATTGGCCCATCTGAAGTTACAAATTTATTGTAAACCATTTTCAGTTTTTTAATGAATTCATCGATTTTAAAAACGACACCAAAATAGATTGTTATTAAAAAAAGGGAAAACAGGGAACATGTGGAATTTTGGAGTATTGTGCCCCAAAAATATATAACTCCTACTAACATTCTTTGGATCTACGTAGTTATGTCTGCGAATATTATTTTTCAAAAATGAAATACACAAATAACGTGTACAGAAACGAACTTACAGATTCCCACCTGGATGATGTAATAAGGATAGCTTAATGCGACAAGCCAGATCTTGATAAAGTTTTGAAAAGTGTTCACAGTATCAAAAATCGCAATAAAACTTCTTTTTTTGTCATTAATAAAGTAAATGGATCGTTAACTTGGGATTACGTTTAAATGAAGACCTAGATAAATAATTTTCTTTTGCGGCCGTCGACACCATGACTGAAACGTGTTTGTGGCCTGTACTAATATAACTAACATATTAAATACTTATAAGCGAAAAAATGTACTTTAGGTTATAAACATAGTTTTTGAGGGAGTTGCGTCTGCCATCAAACTTTCCTACAGTTTGGCAGAAGTAAAATCTGTTTTGTATGTGTGCTATCTTTTGAGACTAAACATTTGTTATTTTTTAATAACCCTACAAAGTCGTCAGAGTATTTCTGTCTGCAGGGTCTTAAGTGACCTAACATGAAGGAGATGATGCCGTCATCTCCTTCGAACCTAACCTATCCGTGTTCAGGATGCCCTAAGCACCCGAGCTCGCTTCGCTCGCTTTTGAACTAATTCATTGACCATAATTATCGTATTGCCCAACCGTAATGTAGCAATATTCATAATGACCAGACAATGTGATAAGTATAGAAGTTTAAATCAGTCTTCATTACATTGCCCGACTTGACTTGACTAGATTCATAATGCCCGGGCATTATTCATGCTGTTCTGATTGATCACTTGCTCCATGACTTATCAACAATACAAAAACCGGCAAAGAGAAAGAAGGAGGTTGAAATAGTTATTTATGCTACAAGTGCGGAAGGTAGGTGATTTCCGATGAGTGGCATTTTTATTCACGAGCGAGCGAAGCGAGTGAGTGGATAAATCGACACGAGTCGGAAATCATCTTACGTACGTGTATCATACAACATTTTACTATGCATTGTGCGAGGAAATAAATAAATAAATAAAATGGCGGGCTAATTCAAGCGCGTTTAGCATAGCCACAGATTAACTAATAGTTCCTCGGGCATATCTACTGCGCATGTGCAAATAGCTGTCACATCGTAACGCAATAAGGCACGAGCAAAATATACGTTCTGCATCGGCATAAAGTGAAAAATTAATCCTCTGATCATTACTTTTCTGTTAAACAATAAATAGTTCTTGTAGTAACAAAACATGGCGACGAGAAATTGCACATACGAAATACGTGAACCTATAAGTGGCGACTTCTAGTAACGAGGCATGTGATGGTAGTGTAACGTCCAGGCCACATATTTTGGCTAGAGTTTGTGAAGCTTGTAGAGTTAGGGCGTGTAGAGTTAGAAGTTTGGCTCTACATGAGATCTGATAACTTTTTGACAGTGCGAGCCTTATGGTCTCGTCTTGGCAACATTTTACATGAAAATGTTTTTGTTGGGTATAGTTTAGTATACAATATATTAAATACCGAGTTTGTACCAGAACAAAAAAAAACACTATTCGCTGACGCATGCGGCGCAAGACGAATAGTGGGCATTTTACTTTAAGCAGTGGGGCACGCACGTAAGAACTCTTTCGGGTAGGTTAATTTCAGCTGCATATGCAGTAAGGAAAATAAGGCGGTTAACCTATGTAGCCACAGCTAGTTTAGTATACTATGCTTATTTCCACAGTATTATGTCTTATGGCATTCTGCTGTGTTGATCAGCAGCAGATGTTGACTCAATTTTCATATTACAAAAGAGGGCAATCCGCGCGATCTATAAAATTGGTCTTCGCGATCGCGAGTCCCCCAGAGGAAAATTTAAAGAGATCGATATACTGACTCTACCTTCACTTTATATATTTTGGAATGTTTTTTGTATGTCCGCAATAATCGAGGGCTTTTGAAAACTAGAAGCGACTTCCATAATTTAAATACACGCAGTAAGCACGAAATTGTAATACCTACACAAATTAAAGGTTAACGAAAACTAGCAAGTTTTTTCTTATAAACAGTATACGCTTTTATAACAAGTTGCAAAGTCAGTTATAGAACTGACCGGCGGAAATTTCAAAAACTACATCAAACGTGTCCATATTAAAAAAAGCATAATATAAAATCAAGGACTACGTTGAAGTTAAAACTTTTGGCTTCAGCTCCTTCTGCGCATGCGGCTTTCCTAGTAACTCATAAACGGCACAATTATGTAGATGTCTCTAACTATTCTTAATCTCATTTTTTTTTCGTTATTAATTATACCCTTTTTACTATGGTTTTCAATCATCTGTATAACCCTTTGCTAAGTATCTATAGTTACAGCACTGATAACAATATTTGTGCCACATGTTAAATTTAGTCTTGTTAAACTTTATTTTTTATCTTTGTATAGATTGTTTTGTGAATCTGTAAACATTATTTGTTAACTTTTATCTCGTTTTTTCTTTTGCTTCCTTATGACTTATTGTCGGGCCTACGTTGTCCCCCCATATTTAAGTTCTAATGATGTAACATGGAAATATTGTAAAAGCAAACCATTTTTTTAAAAGAGAAACCGTGTAGTTTCTTGTCGGTTCTTCTCCATAGGAAACGACCAACCCGAACCGTGCACCTAATGTAATAAATATACGCATCAATCCAAATAATATAATAAATATACGTAGGTATATAATGGATAATCCCATCCAACTGCATTGTAATATCAAATGCTTTAGACCTCTTTGGTAGCTTAATTTCTAAACAATTATGCCGCGGTGGTTTTTCTAGGGACCTATAATAAACTAAACTTTCGTGGCTATTTTTCAATTTATGTTTTCTTACCATAAGAAGAGAATAAATGGGGATAAAACAAAATTAATAAATATAATGAATATGTAACAATTACCAACCTACGTCAATAAGATATTATGCATCATGTAGGAAGCAAAAAAGATGTGTTCCGCCGGTCAATAACTCAAATTGGGATAAGGCAGGAGAATGTTGACGATTTAAACTTGCATGGATATAAATTGAAAACTATCCTATAGAAACCACAGGGTCGATTTCTGAATTCAATATTTGGAGTTCAGAATTCGTCAAACCGTACTTAAATGCAAAAGTTTGTCAGATTTACAGGATAAAGTAGAGTTTGCAGATAGGCACTCAAATTCAAATGCTTAAAACAGAAATCATCGGATAATATTCTATACTTTGAGAGCTAATCACGATTTCTGGATTAAGAATTTGAAGTTGAGTTTTTAACATCGACTATACTTTAGCCTAAAGCCTGTTGACTCTTACTGTGTGAAAGTAAAGTTACAATTTTTTTATTAAGAGGACAAAACACAGGTGTGAAAATTTATTATGAAGAGCTATAGATACTAGTTAGTTATAATCCAAATAAAAAAAGGGTATGCCCATCAATGATATTGATGAGAAAATAATGCCATGGGTGATTTAGAAAACTTGTGCATTTCACTTCACTTTATGAGATAATCAAAATACTGTACCAGCGGCCTAATTGTTTAAGTAAATTCACACAACACACAACAATACACAATTACACAATTAGGCTGCTGGGACACGTACGTGGAGATAAAATAAAATGAAAAAAAATATATAGTAGTTACTATAACTTTAGACAAAATAAGTGTGACACATTTTGGGAGTTATATAAATATAATTATAGAACGTGTTTGGCTCCAGCAGACCAAAATGCTTTTACGATTAATCAAGATAAACTCCAAAGACAACTTAAATAGTTAGTATCAAAATATCCGTGACCTAGCGATAATTTTTGTCTAAAATAATAAAACACACTGATAAAAAAACTTAAACTTAGATTATTTATCCGGCAAAAAATATATATATGTAAGGGAACTCACGTTTCTGATGTCTTCAGTCCTGTAGATAAAGCACAACAATCAGACGCCGCCAAACGATTATGTCCTCTGATATAAAATCGTTCAGTCTGGGGTGGTAATAAGTAGTGGGTGGACAGCGTATGGGGGCGGAGCGACCTTTCATCCCCTAGCCACAGGCAACAGGATTGGTCGTAGTTTAGGGGGCGTGACTCTCTAATGCTTTGTTCCTTTCATTATTTATACTTGAACAGGTGCAGTAACCTCGTTGTCTCTATTATGGCGTTTCAATCAGTCTTCTTTGCTTGAGGAGTTACTTAGTTCAGTCTTCAGTTTTCAAACACAAGTGGCACTTATTAGGGAAGCGAATGTTTCAACTTATGCACTAGCCCCCATATCACATACTAAACTTGGAGTTAAGTTACAACCAGTACTTATCAACTAAGTATTATCCATACATTTTCGAGGTTTAAGCTTGGCATAACTTTACTCCACGTTTATTAATAAGGCGGTTTAGGTATATGTTGTTGGGCATAGCTACATCAAGAGCCCAGACTCGAAGAAAATATATAATTACCTGACCTGCAGCCTAATTGTGTAAGTGAATTCGGCAAATGAAACAATCTGGTTCTTTCCCAAAAACACACACATACACAAAAAAGTTGAACCAGATTGTTTCCGTTGCCGAATTTACTTACGCAATTAGGCTGCCGTAATTTGTACATTGTCGGTTTTTGGCCACAAATGTTTAAAAAATTGACAAGATGTCTTTTCACTCTGATGAAAAGACATCGATATAACCGTGATGTTTTCTACATAAATATAAAAGTCAATAAGCGATGGTTCTTTAACAAGTAGGCAATAGATAATACGAGGCATGCCCAGAAAGTAAGAGTACTCCGGTCCTCACGGACAGACGAAATTATTTTTTGCTATATTGGTCACACTGCCGAGTAGATTAGCTACTCCGTTACCAACGAGCCAAAAACGCCTCAATATGACTCACAATAGTCAATGTGGTCACAGCAACGTGTCCCGTGAATCATGTCAATAGAATCTGACGCCAGGTGCGAAATTCGCAGCAACCTCCAACGGGTTTTTGGAGCAGTATGAACTTGAAGGTACCTACTAATATTCTGCATTCTATGATAACAGGGAAAGAAACTTAAATTGTCCGCTATATCTATCCCTGAAACCAAAAGACAATCCTCCCAATGGCGTTATACCTCGCCACCCTCAGTCAAAAATTCAAAACCACGATTTTGGCCCAAAAAATCATGGCGTCCGTGTTTTGAGACCAAAAAGGAGTCATTTTGATCGAATGTTAACTTCAGGGTGAATAAATCTATGCTTCGGGGTATTGTGAGACCTTAAAAAAATTATAAGTGCAATTCAGCACAAGATAACGGCAGCCTAATTGTGTAAGTGAATTCGGCAAAGGAAACAATCTGTTTCTTGCCCAAAAACGACTTTGCGCAATAAAAAAGTCGATTTTGGGAAAGAAACAGATTGTTTCCTTTGCCGAATTCACTTACACAATTAGGCTGCGGGACTGCTGTAGAACGGAGTCTGCCTTCTGCACGACAATGCCATACCCCACACGGCCTACAAGGCAACTAACTTTAGGTGTCGTTCGGATGAGATGGTTTGAACCACCCAGCTTATTCCCCTGACGCGACCAATCACATGCGAGATGAATGACGCGTTGTGGATTTACGTTTTGTGTGACTGGCCGATTTGGTCGGTTGGATAGAGTTTAAACTCTTTGCGCACTTACACAATACGGCTGCTGGTGCCTTCAGATTATCATCTCTTCACCTCTCTGAAGATGCACATGGGATGATGCAACTGGTTAGGCAGTGAGGGAGGTGAACAAGCCGGCAAAGGAGGTGCAACAAGCAACAAGACGAATGGCAATTAAGTGCGTGCAAAAATTGGTCACAGACGTACTGATGTAACCATGTAAAATCATGATTATTAATCAATTTTTTGAAAGCTACAAAAATCTAGTGTTCGTACTTTTTGGACGTGCCTCGTACGTTAAGGGTCTCCTACTTAAGTGGTTCATATATTGGACTGTGGACAGATTATCCCCTTGAGTGCCGGAAACGCGAGACACACAATAGATTTTTAATTGTGTCGGTAATTACGGCACCGGTTAATCTGGTAGGACAGCTACTCTTCTTGCCCTGGTTGCCCACTTTATACTCGAAGGCCAAGAAATGCTATGTTTTGTGTGTTATACTCACATCGGCAAAATTAACGGAACGAAATAAAAACGACGATTTTTTTCAATTATTTCTTACTTTCTGTTGCACCTCGGACTTCCTCCAGCTCATTTCTGGCTTGAACGGACTTTAAACGCGGGTTTTTGCGAAACCGAAACTAAATGAAGCAATTATTTCTGTTAGAAGTACCTACGAGTTGCCCTGATACTCTCACAAAAGCATTAGGCTGGCCGTCTCTCTGAATCATGGGAAACTGCAATAAATGGTTGAAACAGGTAAACGATGAATTACGCACATCACTCTTTAGGTCTGATAACTTCTTCTCATCTCAGGTGCCCTGAACTTCTCGGTTTGCGCAAAGTTTGGCACAACTTAACTTTTTAGCTCCTTAACTTCGAAAAACATCTAAACATGAAAAATTAAATATATAACTCAGTATATTAATGAAAAATTTACGGAATTTTGAAACAAAACCATAAAGTGACAATAACCAAAATTCTCTCCAAATTATGCAAGTTCGAATAAAGTTAAAAAAGCATGAAAGGTATCATTCAATTGTTTTTCAATAAGGAATAATTGGTTTTATTATAAAACAAAAGAGAACCGACCTGCAATCTCCTGCAATGATAAAAATGAAGATTTGCGATCTTTTTTTCTTGTGCCGCAAATTTTGACTGTGTGTGTATTTTAGATTCTTAATAAGATGTTTTTCGGCGGATTCATTCAGTATTAATAAAACGAAATATGTCAATCGGAACCTATTTATTTCATTGTCCCATTTTTATAAAACAGAATGAACTAACTTACATATCAGTTGTTACACAAAAGTGCATTACATGCGTTATATTAACTGTAATATATAATTCAATATAACAAATACAAAGTTAATTCAACGTTAGTAAATAAGTAGATACAGGTAGAACAATAAGCTAAACATTATTAAAAACACTTGAAGCTTTGGAAATAACCCTAATCATCTAAAAATTATAAAACGCATATGTGTGTTTAACGTCACTACCGGTATGTATAAAGTAGTATCGCTAGTCACTATAATATAAGTTAAATCACAGCTGAATTATGTTATTCTTTACGTTTACCCTTATTGTTGATGTATATAGTTTTTTATTAGTTAAATTAAACCGTCTGTTAATACTATGCTATCCTGAACTTATCAAACATCATGTTCTGAACTTAACACACATTTACGATGACTAAAAAATAAATAAGTGGAATCTCAATAAACTGTGATCAAATCTAAACATTAAGTAAGAAATTATTTAAAATTATATTATTTACACTTCTGTATTATTTATAAAAATTATCATAATATTTAAATTAATCTGTAGGATAATAATAGCATAGGATTATTACATTAAGACATCAATGAAGGTACCTATATATATGTGAACCCAAACCGAACACAGAATATTAAGTGATAACTGAGTTGAAAACTTGACATGACTATATCTGGGTGAATATTGGTACAAAGTAGGCTACTTTCAGTGAATCATTATACTATTATATATTATGTAAATATACATCGAGAGATACAGTGGGAGAGAATTCTGATAACATCCAAATTAGTCATAACAATGGAACACAAACACACGTGTATTTCAAAGGGAACTAAATATAATGTGTTCTATTTTATAGTTAACTACTCAACACAAGAGACACAGGAATATCTAATAAATAATAGTACGTTATTTCATGGAATGATTATTATCGAAGTTGACTTTTGTCACGTCAATAACAAACATTTATCGATGAAAAACGCGATGAGCCTAATTTGTTCTGAGTAGGTTTAAATTCTGTATTATGATTTTATAGTTAGTTAGTTTTTAGATGTAGAACAATGAGCGTCCCGATTTGACTAGTCGAAATATTATTATTTACGTGTATGCAAAAATAATTTGTCTTCTCAGTAACAAAGTCAAAATAAACGCTATTGCGATTGTTTATATATATATGTACCTATTAACACTGTATGTGAAAGTCTTCAAAAAAAACACTAGCAATTTGTCTATATTTCATCGTATTTGAAGATTCCCAGTGACCATATTGTATTAACATTTAATTTTACAAAATAGCGAAGCTCCATATCACTGCAGGTTATAACCCGCCTCAAAAATGAATTCTACATTTTGACTTTACTACAGTTACTTATGTATGAATAAATAAAGCAATTACTTATAAAAACCATACGTTATTAGTCTATTTCATAATTCACTTTAGATTATTAGGTGTTTTGACATAAAAAATGTGTTTGTATCATTAGCTCTAAGAACATTTTTGCATGACTGGAAAATTGTAGTTTACTAACTTACACATTTACGGGTAAGAACAATTAATTTGATTTAATTGCACTGAGGTTAAATTTTATCTAAATCACAGCCATAATTATTTTAATTGCTTTACTAACACAGACATTAGCCTGATAAAAAACGCGGTATCATATGACTTTATATAAAACTGTAGTACATTTTGGGGACCTGCAGCCTAATTGTGTAAGTAAATTCGGCAACGGAAACAATCTGTTTTCAATATATTTGCAACTATTGCAGCAGTGTCCCAGCAATGGTAACATTAAAATGCTGATAATGCTATGCTAAGACGATATTTATGAAAGGTGACAATGTTGCAAACGGTTGTCAAATATTTCACTGATTCAGAGCAATCATAATCATGAGCTTATTTAATGTGGAGTATAAATTGGTTTTGCTAACCAATTCCAATTTTTTTTTTTCTGATTTACTATACTCCTAATCATATCAGGAATGCTAAGTTCCTATAATATGTATGTATCCCAAACACATTTTTTATTCAACATTTGTACTTATATTTTTTCATACATTTTAATACTATCAATCACCCTTCGGTTTTCTCAATTAGAATAAAGTGCAGTTTCAATAATATTGATTTGTTTTTTTTTTATAAATATCCAATATAGCAAGGAGACTCTACATAAAGGTTGATCGTTGGTTCTAATTAATTTTATTGAATGAATTTAAATCGAGTTCAAATACTTGCCTTCTTTTAATTTCGTTAAATTTGATAAAAACTATTTCCTTTTATTAAAACGGTTATTCTATAGACTGAACCCATTTTTGAGTCAAGAACCTAAAGGCCGATTTCACTAGGACTAGGCGACACCTAAGTGTGCAAGGCGTAAGTATTTTGCAAAGTTGCACAGCGCAAAGACAGTAAGCTTATTTAAGCATCGTACATTTACTTGGCAATAAAAGGCTTTTTATGATTTTATTTATTCATTTACTTTGATATCATCTAGTATTAGTGAAAATGGCATAACTGTTATTAGAAATGACTGAAATGCAGTTTTTGATTCAAAACTGACAACTAAGGGGGTTTTAAGTGAATGGTTTTTTTGAGATTTGTGGCTTGTCAAGTACCAGTCAGTTGGGCGACAATTTTTGTAGCTATAACTCTTGTCAAACTTATTGGCCGCCCTGAAGTTGGCTACAATGGCTGTGCAGTAGTAAATCTCATACGAAAACAGCACCGATTCGTGCCTCGCGCATGCGGAAAGTCAACTTCAGGGCGGCCCAGAAGTTTGGTGAGAGTTACACAACGGTAACTATCTGGCCCAGCAGTAAGGCCAGATCCATACAAAAAGCCACTCTGTATATCATTAAGTAAACTACTAGCGGCATTAGTAGGTATACAAATATAATGATAAATTCATGCTTGTGATTATTGTTGAACCTACAGTTAGACAAAGTTTATTATGAAAACGACAACTGAGTAAATTCGAAATCTAGCAGTCGACACTGAATATGTAATAACCGTCACAGCCTTAACGGGTACAGTTACAAATATTGATTAAAAAACTAGTGTATTTTATGAATATTTATAATTATTGTGACGCGAAAACATTTGAAGTCCCTCCAATACAACATTTTACCTTTCTTTATTTTCCAAACGTATCTAATGAAAGACACCACTTTCTCATGGTCCAAGATACCAGACGCCACAGACGTTACTGAGCTCTTTTTTCAACAACATTTTTAATTGAGTAGTTTGGTAACGTCTGGGATCTTGTTCTATCATGATTTTCCGCTTCAAGGTCCCTGTTCAATCTAGGTCATTTTATTATCATCTGTAAGTAAATCATACTAGACATATTAATTTTACAACGTAAACCACATTTACAGTTAATCAGTTATTTTACATCGCATTAGTTTTTGACAGAATATCTATTACCAAAAATGGACAACACGTTCTCATGCAGTCAATAATATGAAACTATTCAAATATTCATCATAATTTGATGGATGACTTACGATTTTCTTGAAAACTATTCATGTTCATGATAACTTAAATCTATTCGATCTCAAACTTAACAAACCAACTATAATAAATCACACTCAATAAAAGAACAGATAAGTACAGAGACAAGCACAAAAAAAATGAAAATTTAACAATTGCTTTTAAAAATTAAATGTATCTGTCGCGTATAATTCTAGTGATGTTCATTTATTTTGTTTGAGTAAGCAAACAATATATTAACTTAATAAATATTAAATAAAAACAAATTAAACATTAAATTAGATTCAAATTTAAATTAAATGAATTGAATTCATACAAGATATAATTACTCTACCTCAACGACAAGTCGACTACTGCAAAGAAAATTACCTATGGTAGTTTATAAATCAAGTTCATTTTAAACTGGGCATACATGTTATCAAGCCAGTTAGCAAACATCGCTAACGCTATTTACTAACAATATTGTTAATGCCTTCTACCCCAACCCAAGGGAGGTGCTTGACGATCTGAAACTTTTCAAATTATAGTAATATCGATTATTCGGTTCAGCACGCGTGACCTGAGGTCGACACCTAATAGGTGGGTCACACACCACGTTACCACGCGTGCAGCGAACTCAAAGCAAAGCAGATCGATATTTTTGAATTCATTCGGTGAATTATCAAATCTGTTAAGAAGAAACACAGATAACAACTGACAGCGTATGCGGCAACTCATACCTTTATTCGGCGCATCATCATATCATTAGTATATTATATATATCCATGTACGTCATCATCATCATCATTGCTTCGATCTACGGCAACTCTCATCCAGCTGCTACCAGCCAACCTACGAAGATCGAAACTCCACCTAGCCTGAGGGCGAACGTAAATAAAGATAATTCGTTTCCGTACCTACAATACAAAATATGTTGTAAATGACTTCATTGGTTATTGTTTGTATGAGAACGCGTTGTTTTTCAAATAAGATGATACGAACCAATATTTGCAGAATCAAACACATGCTGCGCTTATGCGTAATAATGTTGAGACTTTCAGTCAGACGGAAGAATAATCATGCTCTGTAATAGTCCAGGGATTACAACACTATTCAGTCGTTGCGTCATAAACACGCTGTAATTAATAGTAAGTAGTAAACTATTACATTGTCAGTACTAAGATTAACGTTACATATAACTGCGTCCTAAGAGCACACTTAACACTATTATACTATCTAAATACCGTTTGGTTAATGAAATGCCAGCCGAGTGTTACAAAACCACAAAGATTAGCAAGGTTACAACAATATTATTACAAGTAGGTATATTGAAACATGTATGTTCATTATGAAGGCGATATTATATGGTTCCTATAATAGGTACAGCAATTTAAAACACAAACAAATGACTGTTTTCAATTATACTAATATCAAGAAATCTTGTTTTGTCTTTTTTAATTTGTTCTCAAATTAAGTTAAATACTGCTTGTTCACGAATTATTAGACGCAAGGTACAATATGTTTTAGACGCGGCAAATAAGACTGTGAACTTTGGTATATCAAACATAATTGGGTACAGATTACAGACAGTTATTTCATGATTACACCATAACATGTCTTAATTATAATAAAGGAGTCATTCAGGCATCGCTCGACAATCAGCTTCATGATATGAACAGTTATAATGAAGAGCTTGTAAGAATCATTAATTATTTTCATTGCTCACAATATACAAATGTACGCCGTCATTCGCAAATACGATAACACTAGCAACAACGTATAACTCTTGTACCTATCTAATTCACTACGGGTTATATTATATCATTGATTTACATAAGCACTTAGGACTTTTGTACATTCCACCTTTAATTTATGAAAAAGATTATTGGCAACATCCAATTGATTAGTGTCTATTTTAGTTGGTTTGTACTAGCATGTCAATCACCATTATGACTTTACAGACATATTTTTGATTTAACTTTACACTGACAACGAGTTATTTCCACATTAGCAAAATAAATATTTCATTAGTTCATATCACAAACAACTGTGAATATTGTATTGTTATCATTAAATAAGTCATACTCGGTTAAGCCACACCAGTCAGCCACTACTTTGATTTTATGTATATTTAGACCAATTTTATACAAGTACACTATTTATCATCGCAGTGAATCATCGCATTATTCAGTAGTCAATAGAGTCTGTCTACGTCAATGCTTAGATGGTTTAATGAATTTTAATACGCTAATCCACAGTCTGTTTATTATGTAACAGTAATTATGTGTTTAGGTTCCATGATAAGTAAGTACAACTACAGATTAGGTAGATATATTAGGTTATGTATAAAACTACGAGTAAGTAACAAAACTATTACAATGTATGTTTAGAATGCGTGAATCACGGTATGTATGTAATCTAAGTTTTTATACATTAATGTATTATATCAATATGCTACACTGGCAAGAATTCTATTTGTACTTAGGTGCGGTGCGGTGAAGGCCCATATCACAATATACACGGGCTTGCCAGCGACGAGCAATGTTAAGCTCAGCGTTACAGAAAGCTATGGTTAAAAAAATGGAATAACAATATTTCCAGTAGTTTTACCACAGTTCGCGCTTTGACATAACAGCCGACGCACTAGCCAATAAAATTAGTCACTGGTTTAGTTTGCACAAGATCCGGCTAGGCACTAAAATCTCAAAACATATTTCACAATTCATGAGCATACCGTCCCGTGCTCATCTCGTCGGTGCTCCGCAGTACGCAGTAAAGCAAACATGTATGTAGGCAAGTATATTTTTCATAACAATCACTAAACGACCCTTGCGTGTTGTGATGCAGGCCGTAGGGCTAGCTAGTGCTTCTAATCATCAAACAGATGGCAATCAAATCAATGACCGCAAACCAGGGTAATATTATACCATCAGTCGTATTGCTGCTTGGGCACGCTGGACCAAATTACTGAACAGGTACCATTCGGTGCTCCGCAACAGAAGGAAGGTATCTATTGACTTTAGAATATGATAAATACATTAAATTCCAACTTGCTCTCAACTGTATCACGGCTGGTATTACAAAGATTACACTGATATAATGTGGTGAAGTTGGAACCTGGTGCAAGATAATGTTTTACGGATAACTAGCATTACTTTTGGTTTGTAACTAAAATAGAAGACCGAAAACAATAGCCACAGTTTATACATGCTTACACACTGGCGCCTAATTCTTAAATTGCGACTGAACCGTCGTGTCTTGGATGGGCTGGACCAAGCATGATGAATTAAAATATTATAATTTATCACAATTGAAATGATTTGATTAAATTAATATGATTTTTTACACGGTATATGAACGGAGCCGAATGATTGGAAGCAAGGTGAAAGGAATTCCCACCACCTTGAGATTCCCAAAACATTTATTACATAATATACCATCTAAATGAAATATAAACGATTAATTTACAAACTTTTGAGTAATATTGTCGTGATTTTTTACACCCAGTAGACAATAGCATGCGTAGTTGAGAGTATATTATATACAGAGTCACTAAGCTGGATAAATTTAATGGTTAATTATTTTTGAATAGGTACATTCTTAAAGCGGTAGGTAACGAATAACAGGAAACGAAAATACTATTATTATTTAAGTCATATAATATTGCAGGCATACAGTATTTAGGTTAAATGTTATAATTAAATGTAAGTATTACTTTTAACAATAAGTTTGTGATATGTTTATTTTTTTGTAATACCTTAATGTTAATCTTACAATATAATTGTCACGGTGGTATCAAAGGCATACAAGTTATATTATTTGACGGCGATCATTTGATTAACCAAGTAAATACTTCGCGACGTAACACAACAATACGACTTATGGACTATTTTAGACATATGTCGCTTGCGAGTGCCAGATCATTTGCAACCGAGCCCATAAAGAATGCCGCTCTTCATGAAGCGTATCCAATAGTTACACAAGCTATCCATTCTTCTCAGGTTATGCATGAAAAACTAACCGTCAACATTCACATAACATACATAAGATTGTTACTCACTAACAACCAGAAATTATTATTATATGTGTATACGCGCAATATTTAGACATCTTTGGTGACATAAAATGTTATTTTAGTAGAATTAACTTTATAAATAAACCGAAATTAATGTTAGTTTTTTATGTTACGTATATGTAATTTCATACAAATCTATTGGATATAATACAATAAAAAATCATCATTTTAAATAATATTTACTTAATGGTCTACACAAAATTTATAAAAAAAATATTTTAATATACAACATAACTAAAAATATTAAAAAATTAAATGGATCAATTACAAATTAAGACGAAATAATAATTTAATTAAATAAAAAACAAACTACGCATTTTCCTAACAAATTATTATGACGCCATCAAGGGGAGGCGGCACTACAAAATGTATTTCCTTTTATTGTTAACATTATTTATTTTAGAGGGTTTCTTTATATCTGCTGTAGGTTAGCACTGTTTGTATTGTCACCCTTGACAATGAAACAATCTGATCACACAACGCTTCATTAGAGCTCTACATCAAAGTGTGTCAGGCTGTGGATTGACAATGCCTGAAGTGAATAAAAACCGGCCAAGTGCGAGTTGGACTCGCACACGAAGAGTTCCTACCATGATCGCAAAAAACTGCAAAAAAAAACACGTTTGTTGTATGGGACTCCCACTGAAATATTTATTTTATTTTTAGTAATTGCTGTTATAGCGGCAACAGAAATACATCATCTGTGAAAATTTCAACTGTCTAGCTATCACGGTTCATGAGATACAGCCTGGACGACACGACAGACAGACGGTCAGACAGAAAGACAAACGGACCGCGGAGTCTTAGTAATAGGGTCCCGTGTTAACCCTTTGGGTACAGAACCCTAAAAATGGATATTGCTTTATGAACTAGTACATAAATCCAGTAATGTTAAAAGTAAACGCTTGTGTTTTTAACTAAAACCACGTATGAATTAACTGCCTTGCATTAGCACTATGCTAGGTCTCCAAGAATGCGTAAGCAGAGTACACCAACGTGACTCGTTTAACAATTGATCTATATTCATATTCAACTGAACATTTTTATTCACTTCTTCAGCCACTATAACAGCAGCCAATACGGCTGTTATGGATCCCTCCGGCCATCGACCACACAGTCCCTAGACGCCTAATAACAGGCGAGCGATGTCTGTCAACACATATGACTTAAAGATCTTATACAGGTCGCCACTCGAAAATTACGAATTAGTAGCGATAACTTCTGTGAACGGTTCAAAAACTGCCGAATCAGTCAATTACAAATTGGTAAAATAAATACATATTATAATGGCCCCTTGTACAATACGTTGTTGTGGTAACACCAGCAGCCAGAACTCGAGTTTCAAGCAAAATGGCATAACATTTCATCGGTAAACTATTAACTAGTTAGGTAATCATTATCATATTTATTTTCTGATATTATTTATCGGAGTTCATTTTATACTGGTCATATTTGTAGGTGAAAACTGCAACATCACAAATTTTGTCGTGCATGTCTTTGGTGTTTCATCTCTTTCTTTTCAAAGCATTATTTTCTTCATCTCTTTTTCTATATAGTTTGGTAAACTTATCTAGTGATGCACCATATTCTATGTCCAAATCTGTTATCGATAAAACTAGAAACCTACATATTGTTTTTACTAAAAGGGGCATTAAATTAAATAGTTTATTGTTTGTTAAATTAATTGTGAAACAAATATTGATTTTAGGTACGCACAAGATGCCAAATTAAAAAACAAGTGGATTATTACAAGCAATCAATTATTGAAATAACTGGTTCCCATCAAAATATAGTGTAAATATGTTCACGGCATTTTACTGAAGAAGAATGAGATAGTTGAATTTTAATTCTCTCAGAAAATTTCCCTCTTACGGAGAGAAGGCCTCTGAAGTGGAAACATTAAAGACTGATTATTGTATTGTATAGATAATTATTTGGATTCCAGATTTTTTTGTGTTGATTACGTTGTTAAATATTAGTAATATTTAATATTACGAACAAAAATATATTTAGCATTTTGATATTTTGTTTTTAGTGTTTGCATTTTATGTTATTACTGTATTATTAATAATAAAATAGCTAACTTTAATTAAAACAAATATTAAGTACAATAACTATTTAAAAAAATATCGATACCTTCGTGTCTTTATTTAAACCTGTCCCATCCCTAGTTCGGCGAAATGGATTGACCTTGGTACGTACCAATCAGAGCGCTGTACCCCGTTCCTCATACCTCAACTAATTAACAGAATTGTTTTAATGTAATAGATCAAGCATAAGGCGTCTAGTGGCTGTATGGTCGATGCCTCTGGCTCTTTGCAAAGTACTTCAGAAGAAAAGTTCTTTCAACAGCCTAACACCGCAAACAAAAATTTGGGTGCTTCGATACTCATATTTAGTCATACCCTGCTTATTCATCGCAGTACCTAATGGAAAACGAAGCAAATGACTCCAGCTTCTCCTTAACTGAACTGACTTTTTAATTCAGTATAATTATGTATACTATGGGGGATGAACAACCATTAAAAGCGATATTCCTTTTATATATAGCAAACATGAAAAGTCTGTTCATTATAAAAATAAAGAATTATATTTTTACTGTAACAGCTATGTATAATAAATTGGTGTAAAATGCAGAGGCACTTATATACTTCCTTCATTTATTACAGTAAAGTCTGCGGTTTCTTTGGAGTGATACGTGATGACGCCCAGTTCCTTAAAATTCTTTTTCCAATAAGAATATGTTACAGCCATCGTACTCTCGGGATAAAAGATTTGATTAATATGGAGCACATCAAACACAACTCGTATGTTTGGTACGTTTCGATTACAAACTGATTTCGAGCACTAAACGCACCACACCTTTACCAGCTGCATTCGATGGCCGAATAAACCAACGTCTCTCCGATGAGCAGTGGCGGATTTGCCCTAAGGCCCTTTGGGCCAGATATTAGGGACGGCCAATCGTGGCAAAAAATACACTGATGATAACAAGAAATTCATGGGAGCCGGAAGGGGGTCAAGGAGGTGCACTAGCACCCCTCTGACTTTCAAATAAAGCACACAAAGCCTCATATTAAAGAACCTAGTGTACCCGAGGCAAGAAGTGAGAGACTAAAACATTCGAGCTCGCTTCGCTCGCTCTTGCATCTTTCTTCTAACGTTCACAAGATTTACTGCATAAGTCGACAAAGTCTGTTCTATATGTTTATGAATAGGCCAAACAAACTTATTCGAGGCGGGTTGGTGAAGATGCATCCCCCTTTTTAACTTGTGGCAATCCTCATGTATGGATGTTCTCCGCAGCGGGGCGGGCGAAGGTGTCTGTCAGACTCTAACTGGCTAAAACCACACGGTGTTCTGCAGCTACGTTTGGCGGGCATGCTTGCGCACTTCACCATGCTCCGGCCATGTATTGGCCCGCATGAATTCATGCTTACTCCATCTACCTTTGCGGCCGTATATACCCGTATCGTATATACGTCTATTTACATCGTTCTCAAATATATGTATTTGCCAACAAGAATGATGTTACCAAATACTTGTAATTAAAACTGATGCAAAAGAGTGCCCAAAGAGTATCTTGCACATTCTTGTCTATAGAGACCTACTGACGCTTGCAAATGTGCAATCAGATTCATATTTTGTTTGACAATTCAAAGGTACCCACCCATATAAGGTTTAGTTGAAATAAAATATTTTGATTTTGTATACTAATGCTCTAACTCAAAATGAAACTCAAAATAAACTCATAATGGGTCTTACTGCCACCGCTATTGTAGCGTGCCGTTAATATGCATATGACAATGTATAAATCATCAGCAGTTAGCAATAAGAAATATAGAGATGTGTTACCTTATCCCGACATAAAAAAAAAACTGAATCTATTTCAATAAAAGTTGGCAAGAAAGTAAATTCATATGTAGTACGTATATAATGGGACCTAAGAAAGGAGCCGCTGGTACTACACGGTCTAGGGCGGCCAAGACTGCAAATCCGCCACTACCTATGAGACACGTTCATCTCGCGGTAATTATGTAAATACCATCCTATCAAAGAAATCGTCCACAACCTTGATGTTCACAATAGATGTTACTTTACGCTATTGAAATTTAACTGATGAAGTGGGTATCAGAAGCCACTTTTCTAGTATTAAGTCATTTGATATACAAGCGGGCCTGAATGTCAAAGATAATCGTAGCCAAAGTATAGATATCGGTTTGATAGTCTAGTAAAAGAACGTTTTACAATTGGTCGCCCTGCGTCTTTCTGTATGCGGTCGAACTTCAGTACTTTTCGGTCTCATCGACCATATTTTCTGCGAGCAATGTGCCGTATCCACTACCACTTAAGTTTAGCAATTCTTCGGGCTGTATCGATAACATTTGTTCTCCTAGGGATGTCTCGTACCGATTTTTATTTCGATCATGCAAGAGAACTCCGAGCAGAGCCCTCTGCGTTGCACTTTGGGTGACTTGGGCCACGGGTCGCTGAGCCAAGAAAGAAAATTTGGTTCAAATAAATATCACTAAATGGCGCGATATGCATCGATTTATTATTGAACTGTGTGTAAAATTAACACCTTTTAGAATTGATCATAAAAATCGTATGTTCTAGTTTAAACAACAAAATTTTGGAATATTGGGCACTTAATACACATTTCAAAGATAATTTGAACGGATCATTTAAAATTGATTTTAACAGGTGGCGTGGTGGTAAATTTCTGAAGCTTGAGACTCGATTTATTAAATTTGTATTACAATGAAACTATAAAAACATGCAAAAAATACTATAAAACCAATCTTAGCTGTATTAAAAAAATTGTCACGAACCGAGTAAACCCTTTTAATTGCAAGTCGCTGCTAACACGATCTCTAGCCGATCGGAACCGCGATCGCAATACTTTTAGTATAATAGTCAGTATAGTCCGACGAAAAACGCTAGTTACGTTAGCACAGTTTCTTTATATGAAAGATCCCTAAGCTATATTATCTTTGCTTAGGCCCAGCTTTTTGATCTGTAGTTAACTCGACCAATAGTTAAATATTTTAAGCAATGGTATCAAATTGCCGTAAAATGCCTTATTTCATCAATAGTAAGCCTCATAAATGGTCAAATAAGTTGGAGAATTAATTATTTGACCATCATAACTACAGATCAAAATACGTCAGCACTGGCAACACACACTGCTGCTCTTTAAGTTAGATCTACATAACTGGACTGTTCGTCCCAGGTAAATGTAATCGTACGACTTAAAATTTAGTCTCCGATCTTGATAGGAGTGGGGGTGTTACAACGGTCTCTAACATGACTTTTGTTTTGTCATGTTCATTGTAAGACCCTCTCTTTTTCGGAAGATCTACTGAGGCCATCGAACACTGTGCTAAGATAATCCATAGTCCCATCCATGTCTACTGTATCGTCGGCAAACCGAAGGTGAGTAATCATTGCCTAGCTAGATCTCTCTTATGATTGAAACTGAAACAAGCTTTCTGTACTCATGTTTCAACTGATTTTTGTTTTCTCACCAATTTGCGTTCAACAGTACTTTGTACGGCACGCCCGCAGCTCTAAAGATAGAAAACACCACTAAAAAGCGCTATCAAACCTTATGATATTTCGAATGTGTATTAATGCGACTTGTCCAAAGGCCATCATTCTTTGGCCTTTGGGCAAATCTAGTTTAGGAATTAAATCAAAGTTGAAATTTGATCGCTATATTTCAAGATATAGGAACTTTTCGAACACCCACCGCTTGTTGAAGTTACAGTATTACCCGCGAGTAGATGATAGAATGCGGCAAATGTGTCCACACAATAACATCAGCAACGCAATATAATTGTAGGTATTGTTACACCAATAGCCTAGTCACCTAGTGAGTCATAACATCACAAAGGATAATTCAGATATTTACTAACACGAATTGGCGAAGTAGCAATGGCAAGCAAATACACGAACATAAATTACATATAGTAAACTTGCTATGATCAGATGCTTCTTCTTTGTCGAACCATCTACCCAGTTCAGCTGGGGTCGGATCTCACAATAAAAAAAAAAATATGTAATTGTCAAATACATTAATTTCAATACAAATATTATATATCATCAAATCACAACATAATATGCAAAAATCATTAGGTATGCATCTCATAAATTAATACAAATAGTCACCTTGTTGCATGGATAAGATCTTATAATATCACGGGTTTTATAACTGTAGACACAGGATGGCCAAGTAGCTGCCTGCCTCCTGGAGTCACTCACATGTCCGCGAGAAGCTCCGAGTAGTAGTGAGTTGCACTCAGGTAGTCTACGAGACGCCTGGGCAGAGGTAGGTTACTGATGAGGTCTCGACGTACGTACTTCAGTATCACAAACCTGTAATTTTAAAAACATCGTGTTATTGGAATCAAATACCACCTTGCCATAAAAAATCCCCACATTTTTTTTAAGTTTTACTTAAGAATAACATTTTGTTTTAAAATTTTAATCAATTGTAATTTTTTTCATCACCACTGCTCTGCAAAATATCCAAAAAGCAAAAATTGGAAGACATGTGATATCCACCAGCCGGCACTGAGCTAAACTGATTAAGGTCCATTCCTTATCACAGAGAGGCGGCCTGTGTCCCAGCATTGGCAACGTTAATAGGCTGATTATGTTATGCTTATGCTGAATGTTCATTTACAAACTTAATAAAGGGTTTGTCGATAAAATTATCAAGTGCAATTGTGTCAAATGCCAGATAATCAGTATTCATAGATGCCCACTTTTTTTTCATTGATATTGTTACGAGCTGGGGTTCAGGGATAAATTATTTAAACAGCAGACTTCAATTAATCACTGTTTATTACAAAAACACTTCTTAAACAATTCTATTACTTCGCACTATTTTCCGCTTTGATCGCTCTGTATCGCTTCTCAATCGAAACTGACTGACGACGAACCCGACCGCTCTTTATATAGCCCGGAAGATGTTTCTAGAACGTTCCATACTGTTCTAGGTACTTCGAGAATCTTCCAGAACAATCGACTTTTAAACTCATCGTTCTCGAAGTGACTAGAAACTTCCAGAATGTTCGGTTCGAACATTCTGGAAAATTCTACACGACATAAACTTTCGAGAACATTAGTTCCGCTATTCGATACTAGATGGCGCCACTAGTTACTACTTAGTTCTTCTACTCATCACTAGATGGCGCTGCCCTATCTTGTAACATTGCCTCCTTCTTAGACATGCTCGTCCCGAGCATTGTTAGACCCATGATAACGGGCCAACCGATCCACATGAATGACCTTCGATGCACCTCGTGGTCCCTTTTGAATTCGGTAGGTGACGTCATTGATCTTGGTAACTACGCGATATGGTCCATCCCATTTGGCTTGCAATTTAGGCGATTTTCCTTTGCTGCGTACCGGGTTATGTAACCATACCAGAGATCCTTCATCGAAGCCCTTATTGTTCGCCTTCCGATCGTAGCGAGTCTTCATCCTATCAGACATCTGCTGACCTGTCTGTCTGATGTGCTCATATACATCATTCATCCTATTCCGTAGTTCATTCGCGTAATCTGTTACATTGCGTGGAGAATCAGGTGGGGTACCGGTGATTAGATCTGCAGGTAATCGTAGTTCTCTTCCGAAATTAGCAAAAGCTGGTGTTACTGCTGTACTTTCATGAACAGCACTCCGATATGCCAGGAGAAATGGTTGAATGTGTTTGTCCCAATCCTTCTGTCTGGTTTCCACAACCTTTGCTAGATACCTCTCCAGCGATTGGTTGAATCGTTCAACCATCCCGTCTGATTGCGGATGATAAGCAGTAGTTCTGGTTTTGTGAGCACCCATCACACGACACGTCTCCTTGAACACTTCTGACTCGAAGTTCCGGCCTTGATCACTGTGAATTTCCAAGGGTACCCCAAACCGACAAAACACTTCGTGAACTAACTTATCAGCCACCGTAACCGCTTCTTGATTGGGTATTGCAAACACTTCCGGCCATTTTGTGAAGTAGTCCATGACGACCAAGAAGTACTTGTTCCCGCTTTGGCTTTCCGGAAATGGCCCAGCAACATCTAATGCTATACGTTCCCATGGTGCACCAACATTGTAAACCTTTAGTGCCCCTCTGCTACGAGTTTGTGGTCCTTTCACAGCCGCACAACTTGTACATTTGCGGCACCATTCCTCAACGTCCTCTCGACAATGGATCCAGTAAAATCGTTCTCGGATCTTGATTAAAGTCCTCTTAACTCCCATGTGACCCCCTGAACATCCATTGTGGTAGAGCTGCAGGATCTCCGGCACCTTAACTTTAGGTACGACCATTTGTAGATGACACTGGTCACCGCGAGCGTTCTCCCATTTCCGGCACATAACTCCATCCTGGATAACCAAGCTTTCCCACTGTGCCCAATAACTCTTGGTGATAGAACTGGTTGCTGCGACATCACTCCAGTGAGGCCTAGGAGCACCGGATTTCTTCCATTCAAGGATCGGTTTTAGGTCTATGTCTTCTTGTTGAGCGCTCTGCAAGGTTTCCTTCCATTCTTCGCTAAGATCCGTCCTCAAAACCCGCACTAGCGTTACCTGCTTAGCTTCTTGTCTCGCACAATGTTTACAATGGTCTGGACACGGTCTTCGCGAGAGGGCATCAGCATTACCGTGCGACGTTCCGCTACGATGTTGAATTACGAAATCAAACTCTTGCAGTAGCTCAATCCATCTTGCTACCTGTCCTTCCGGGTTCTTAAATTGCAGTAGCCATTTCAAAGCAGCGTGGTCCGTTCGCAGGAGAAATTTCCGCCCCAACAAATATTTATTGAAATGCTGCAATGTTTTTACTACAGCTAGAAGCTCCCTTCGAGTGACACAGTAGTTCCTCTCAGGTTTGGATAAGGCTTTGCTGAAGTACGCAATTACAACCTCATGATCTCCTTTTCGTTGAGACAATACCCCACCGATTCCAGTATTGCTGGCATCTGTGTCAACTATGAATTCATTTTCATTGTCAGGATAGCCTAGGATGGGTGCATTGCACAGATGTTCCTTCAGCTTCTGAAATGCAACGTCACAGCTCTCATTCCAGCAGAACTGTATCTTGTCTTCAGTTAGCTTATGAAGAGGTCGGGCAATGTCAGCAAAGCTCTTCACAAACCGCCGATAGTAGGAGCACAAACCGAGAAATGCCCTGACTTGCGTTTTGTTCTCCGGAACTGGCCAATCCTTGACGGCAACGAGCTTATCCGATTCCGTTTGAATACCTTCTTCGGAAACCACATGTCCTAAAAAGTTCACTTGCCGCCTGAACAACGCGCACTTCTTTGGACTTAGCTTTAGATTGGCTCCTCGTATCTTTGACAGCACACGTTCCAAATTGCGGAGGTGATCTTCAAACGTCCGTCCCACGATTATAATGTCATCCAAGTAAACTAGGCAGGCGTCACCAATCAGCCCAGTAAGTACCCGCTCCATCAATCTCTCAAAGGTGGCAGGAGCATTACACAGTCCAAATGGCATAACATTGAATTGCCACAATCCTTTGCCTGTAGAGAACGCTGTCTTTTCTTTATCCCGAGGGTCTATTTGGACCTGCCAGTAGCCACTCTTCAGATCTAGGGTGGAAAACCACTTCATTCCTGTTAGCGTATCCAGCGTGTCGTCGATCCTTGGCAACGGATAACTGTCCTTCTTCGTTATGTCGTTTAGACGGCGATAGTCCACACAGAAGCGCATGCTACCGTCCTTCTTCTTCACCAGCACTACCGGTGAACACCATGGGCTGGATGAAGGTTCAATCACGCCATCTTTCACCATACCCTTGACCATGTCGTCAACTTCACGTTCCCGTGCCACTGGCACACGTCTTGGTCGCTGGCGGATTGGTACCTCATTTCCTGTATTTATTCTGTGTTGAACTAACGCAGTCTTCCCTATGTCGGCATCATTTGTTGAGAAAATGTCGGCGAACCTGTTCAACATCTTCTTAACCTTGTTCTCTTCTTCTTCCGACAGATTATTCTGGCAGTCCCTCAAAAGTGATGACACATCGAATCTTGTACTTTGAACTTTGGCGTTGGTAGGTTGTTCGTGGCATCTACGCATCCAAACCACTCCTTCACAAGTGCCTAAAATTGTTCCTTTCTTGAGCACCAGGTCCTGGTCACTTGTGTTGAGTGCACGTACCGATGAAACACTAGTACCCCTCACCAATGTGCGTGCAATTTTCCATGAAGCATCGTTATCTAAACCTTCTATAAGTACACATCGGTTTTCTCGACCAGAATTTCTTGGTAGACAAACTGGTACGATTGTTTCTGACCTTGGTCGAAGAGTAACCTTTTCCAGGCAGTACACCTTCCCCGATGATGCACCTTCCATGAAGACTTCTTCTGAGCCACACTTCAACACTCCTTGATAAACGTCAATCTCACACTGATGTTTCCTCATGAAGTCTAGACCCAGAATGCAGTCGTCAACTATGTCAGCCACGATAACATTGTGGCGGTAAACTTTATTCCCTAACTTCATTTCCACCACCTTCTCACCTCGGACGGTTATTTGCTGACCGGTGGCTGTTCTCAGATGTACACCTTCATGGTTCCCGAAGAAGTCCCCAAGAAATCTTCTTGCTAGTTGGAAACTGACAACAGTCCGAGAAGCCCCAGTATCCAATGTCAGCTTGCAAGGTGTTCTGTTAATTTCGCCCTCGATGATCAGGCTGTTCCCGTCACAGGATTGTGAGATCGAGATCCTTGGGGCTCTTCCATCACCAGCCAGCACCCGCCCCTTAGTCCTGGCATCTACTCGTTTCCCTGCTGCTGTTGCCCAGCAGGGACATCAGGTGATCCTTCCACTGGTGACTGCTTACCAACGTGGGGAGGCCTTCGCTTCGGGCAGCTCCATCGGATGTGGCCTCTTTCTCCGCAGCCATAGCATCGGGGTGAAGCCGCAACCTCCCTGATTCGGTGAGTTCGATCGTCCCGTCGAACTGCCTCCACCTCCAAAGCGTGGGCTAGAGCGTCCTTGAGGTCCTTGAAATGACCTAGCCTTACGGCAGCCCTAACCTCCATGTCGCGGATCCCATCCGTGAAGGCCTGTACGATGTTCCCGTTGATCAGCACAGGTGACGACTGGTAAGCCTTCCGAACCAGTTTTTCCACTTCAAGAGCCCACTGCTGAAGAGTTTCACCAACCCGTTGCGATCGGTCTTTCAGCTGGGCCCGAAACACATGTTCCAGGTGCGCGTCGCCGTATCTAGCTTCTAATGCTTCCAGAAGCTTCTCGAAAGTGACGTCTTGTCCCAGCGCCTCTAACACAGTCAAGGCCTGGTCGCGAAGACCCAAGGTTAGAGCAGTCAAAGCCTGTTCGTTAGTCCACCCATTCGATTTCATCACGGCCTCAAACTGAATCTTGTAGGCGGACCATGACGAAGAGCCATCGAAAGGTGGTACTTTAAAACCACGAGGCGAAGGTGCCACTACCGCAGCTGCCACGATCCCATCTCCAGACTTGAGGCCACGTATTGACTTCTCCATTTCGACGATGCGGGTCTCGTGTTGCTGGATCTGGTCCTTTACCTCTTTCATCTCCTTACCAATGGCTCCGTGGAGATCCTTAATCACCAAGAGCTGCTCCTCCTGACGGCGAGCCTGCTCTTCCCTGTCACGCTGCATCTGCTCCTCCATGCGGCGAGCTTGCTCCTCCTGACGGCGAGCCTGCTCCTCCTGACGGCGAGCCTGCTCCTCCTGACGGCGAGCCTGCTCTTGCATGAATGCCATAAGGGCGGCTAAGTCAGGCGACGCCGACGGTTGAGCTGGTTCCGCTGCAGCCGCGGAATCTCCATAGCCACCTGATGACGGTGAGGGAGCGTCTCCAATGCGCCTTTGGTCTACATCTTGCTGGCGCTGACTCCTGGTGCGCATTCCTTCCGTTTCTTCCTTCGGTAGAACCGGCATAATTTATCCCGCACTTCTGACACCAATTTGTTACGAGCTGGGGTTCAGGGATAAATTATTTAAACAGCAGACTTCAATTAATCACTGTTTATTACAAAAACACTTCTTAAACAATTCTATTACTTCGCACTATTTTCCGCTTTGATCGCTCTGTATCGCTTCTCAATCGAAACTGACTGACGACGAACCCGACCGCTCTTTATATAGCCCGGAAGATGTTTCTAGAACGTTCCATACTGTTCTAGGTACTTCGAGAATCTTCCAGAACAATCGACTTTTAAACTCATCGTTCTCGAAGTGACTAGAAACTTCCAGAATGTTCGGTTCGAACATTCTGGAAAATTCTACACGACATAAACTTTCGAGAACATTAGTTCCGCTATTCGATACTAGATGGCGCCACTAGTTACTACTTAGTTCTTCTACTCATCACTAGATGGCGCTGCCCTATCTTGTAACAATATTAAATATATTTTTCCTAGGATAGTTTTAATAACTATCGTTTTTTTCGTATAACTGATTAGAATTCTATTATACTTGCTGTTTACTGAAAAATATAGATCTAAGCAAAGCAGTTGTTTGAATCGATCTTTGTTACAAAATGAAACTCGTTAGCCAGTCAAATGTTGCTGTTAAATCTGCAGTTAGTGATCAACAGCACAATAAGTCTACAAAAGCCAAGATTCGATACAAAACGTTTGTAGCCAAATTACAAACGTTTCATATCGAATCTCTTTTTACTATCGATAACGCCTTCTATTTGTATGGTCTGACCACGTGACTTAACGTTCAGATGTGTCATTGCCATACATTGATTCGTTTTCGACTAGCGTTATCGATTGTAGATTGTCAACTTCGCTACAGGTAAAAAGGTATCTCGAGACTAGTGGCTACATCAGATAACATAGATCTTGTCGAAGAAGGAAGATATCTAAACGGAATGCTCGATTTACAGTGTCAGCAAGTGTCATTAATGGGCATCGTTCTGGTGTAGAGGTACAGCACCTTCACAGAGGTATTAGATTACGTCTTTAAGAACGTGATTTAAATCCATACAGACCTGCAACAGGTCCTCAACTCACCACTGCTCACAAGGCAGCAATATTAAGTTTTTCTCGAGAACAACGTTTGGAACATTGGCAAGTACTCTTTTCTGGTGCCTTTAAGGTGCTGATGGTCGCAAAAGAGTATACCGTAGACTGCGAGAAAGTTATTTACAATGGGACCATATCCTAAAGGGCAAGCTTCGGAGGTGGTTCAGTTTTGTTCTGGGGAGGCATAAACTTAGATGCCCGCACGGAATGGTTTATAACAAATAATCATTCCTCTTTATAATATAAGTATAGATATAGTAAATATTTCCTCATTATAATATTAGTATAGATAAATGCACGATATGCGTGCCCCCAAACCGCAATGTGCGTTTGAATTTATTTACGAGTAGTGGGGATTCAGGTTCTGGACTGGCCATCACGACGTCCAGAGCTTAATCCTATAGAACACTCATGGGTCGAGCTAAAACGGTGAATACTTCTTATTAAAAAAACTTTATGTCGGCGAAAACAATAATATTTTTTATTAGTGTGAACTCGTAATTTTTATTCATTATTTAAACTGTCCCATGACTCTATTGTAAAATTACATTAAGATGCCCAACTTAAAATTTCGTTATTTCAATTAAGAATCAACGAAAAGTTTATAAAAAAAAAGTATTCCAAAAGTTATCTTCAAATATAGTCGCCCGCCGAGATTGCCAATTTTTAAGAAATATTGAAATTCTTAATACATGTCTACTCTGAATCGATAATGACTTTTAAAGTGCCCTCTTATAAAATAAAATACAACTTACCTGCACATATGCTGCAGACTTTGTACTCTCTTAAACCTTGAAACCGGGTACAGCAGTTGGACTCGCACTGGCCCAAGCACAGGCCTCAGGTTCAAAAAGAACAAATACCGTCCACTGCGAGACGTTTCTACGGCATTCTCTATGAATTCTACTATAGTCTGAGCTTTGAACATAGTGCAGCCACCAAAACAGAAATTACCTGGAAAAAAAAACAAAATAGTTCAATTATGCCACGCATTCATCGTAAATATTTTATTATCCCAAGGGAATACAAACTATCCTGTCCTTTCCAGGGTCTCAAACTATCTCCATGCCAAATTTCATCTAAATCGGTTCAGTAGATCTAGAGATTACCCCATACAACCTCACAAACTTCGCCTGCGTGGACTACATGATTTTAGCTGTTTCGTTTTTTGCAGTTTTGGCGGGCTATTGCAAATTATTATACCAACATAGCTGTCAGCCCGCGTCTTTGGTTCGCGTAGACTACAAAATTTGCTCAACTTTATTAATTTATTGAATTATAAAAAATATTTATGTATTTTATTAGTTAGGTAGGTTATTGATATGCGAATTTAATCATTGTTCATATTTTTATTTTTCATTTTGTACACCTGCCACTGGGGGGTGACCATAAACTCTTAGAGTAAGGTTATTTTCAGATAGAGTAAGTGACATATGTATACATGTCATATACATCTGTCCCCTACACACACTCAAAATAACCTTACTCTAAGAGCTTATGGTCACCCCCCTGTTGTGTCCTTTAGAACCCAAAGGTTGACTGGTAGAGAATGCCTTGCTGCATTAAGTTGCCTATGTGTAACCATTGTACATGAAGTTTAATATATATATTTTTTTTTAATATCCTATAGGCTCGCGCTTGACCACAATCTCACCTGATGGTAAGCGATGATGTGGTCGACGGTGAAATTTTTATTTATATATAAATAAAAATTATATGTAAATTGATATAAAATGTGCATAAACAGAACTGCCGTCGTGTTCTAATAGCTAGAGCGTTGGACTTTCATTCTGGAGGTCTCGTGGGATCGATTGCCGCGGGAAGGTAAAAATTGTGAAAGACCACTTTGGTTTTAATACTGGTGTACTCTCGTTTCGGCATACTCAAATGGACTCAAACAAAGCTTGATGTGGCGAGACTTTTTATCCTGCGGAAATGCGGAGATCGCGGCTTCTTAAATGCTAAAACCATGCACAACCGCCAGGTATGCAGTCTTAGGAAATACTTCCTAGAATGCGAAGTGCACAAAAACCGAAATCTGTCCTCGGTAGAGAAGGGCCTCACCCCGCTCTGCTTGGCTTACGAGAACGAGTACAAACCTGTAGTATTACATACTAATGCGTCAGAGCATTAGGCGTTTTGTACCAGATCCTTTACGGGCCTGATACAGGCCTCTTATCGTCCGTAACTTGGCTGCGCTTTGGTGACCTCTTTTCGAAATTCGAACGTTTTGTCTGTGCGAATATGGACCAAGTTATGATGTCGAATAACCACCGGTACATTTACCGTAGCCAAATGGCAAAAAACGGAACCCTTATAGATTCGTCATGTCTGTCTGTCTGTCTGTCCGTCCGTATGTCACAGCCACTTTTTTCCGTAACTATAAGAACTATGCTGTTGAAACTTGGTAAGTAGATGTATTCTGTGAACCGCATTAAGATTTTTATACAAAAATAGAAAACAAACAACAAATTTTGGGGGTTCCCATATATATACTTGAAACTTAAACTAAAAAAATATTTTTCCATCAAACACATACGTGTGGGGTATCTATGGATAGGCCTACAAAAATGATATTGAGGTTTCTAATTCCATTTTTATCTAAACTGAATAGTTTACGCGAGAGACACTTCCAAAGTGGTAACATGTGTCCCCCCCCCCTATAACTTCTAGAATAAGAGAATGATAAAACTAAAAAAAATATATGATGTACATTACCATATAAACTACCACCAAAAATTGGTTTGAACGAGATCTAGTTAGTAGTTTCTTTTTAATACGTCATAAATCGTAAACCGCAATTTACCAAGTACGGAACCCTTCGTGCACGAGTCCGACTCGCACTTGGCCAGTTTTTTGATAATGATAATAGAAATGCAATCATAATAAAATTAAGTTATTGTTCTCTATCGCCGTGCGTTCACAAAGCCATCGCTGAACGTATTGGCAGTGAAAATTCCAAATAGAAAAAAGCTAACGTCTGCACTAGGTTCACGGAATTCCGAGTCGGTATTCCGTATTCGGAAAACGAACGCGGCAAACGTATGTACGCGGCCAGCCTAACCCGTTGGTCCCGGCTGTCATTTAAAGATCTTTGACAGTCGTTACGGGTAGTCAGAAGCCTGAGATCTGACACGTCTTGCCAAGGGGTATCGTGCTCCCCAGTTACTGGGTTGTGGAGGTCAGATAGGCAGTCGCTCCATGTAAAACACCTGGTACTCAGCTGAATCTGGCAAGACTGGAAGCCGACCCCAACATAATTGGGAAAAGGCTAGGCCAATGATGATCCGAGTCGTGTTTAGGCTTGTTGGAATTTTTATGAGAAGCCCTGACTTGTAATTATGTTCATGGTAATATAATGTACCAAAACTAAAAAGATAAAAATAAATACTTTTTAACCGAAAACCGAATTCCTAAACAAAACACTACAAAGCGAAAAATAACTTTCTTTTCGGAAGTCAGGAAAAAAAATTGGTACCAAAGACACCGACTGCGAGAACAAAGTTATATTTCGCTTTGTAGTGTTTTGTTTTGAAAGTCTGTTTCTTTTTTTTGTTAATAGGTTTTTTATGTTCTTCAAATAAAAACCTATTTGTTCGCATAAATCGATGACGTACCTTTCATTCGATTGCGATAAAACTTTGTAAACTGTTCGCACTTGCGCAAAAGTTTAGGTATAGTGTCACTAAGGTAACCTTCGCGACAATTACCTATTTCTTCTGCGGCAGCAACGCGCCGGGTGCCAGCTAGTATTTAATATGTTGTGTTATAAAAAATCTAAATAAATTAAAAAAAAGTCCTGACTGACTGACTTACTGACTGACTCATCAGCGCCGAGCCCAAATCCTTGGACCCAAAAAGATGAAATTTTACAAAGAAGTTCCCTTTATAATGTAGACAAGGAGTAAGGAAAGATTTTTAGAAATTCATCCCCTAAGGGAGTTAAATAGGGAATTGAAGTTTCTATGAAACTCTGTCATTTTTAATTTGTAATTAATGAAATATGGCTTTAGCCTTTAAATATAAAATAAAAAAACACTTTTGTTAGGATTTTTTGATTTTTTAAAGGAGAAAAAAGGGGTGATATAGTTTGTAAGAAAAATAAATTGTTTATCATCAAAATTACTTGAAACTTAGTGTTTCTGCTTTTCAATACAATTAAAGAAACACGTACTTTAGTTTTTTTTTTAATTTCAACCCTTAAACGGGTAAAGAAGGGTGTTAGGTTTGTATGAATGATTACCTACTGGATGTGCTCGGGGAGAATCAGTTTTCATACCTCGAATACCACTGATACCCTCTGACTATGTCTTTGAGTTTAAACAATTACAATTCCCCCTTAAGGTCTGCTTTGCAATGACCAAAAATAAATCTCAGGGTCAGTCATTAAGGGTGGCAGGCATAGATTTAAGGAAATATTGCATCGCACACACATTCTACGTTGCCTGTTCCATGGTCAGTACTAGCAGCCTGGTCATTTTGGCACCAGACAGAAAAACCACCAATGTGGTATACAAAGAAGTGCATAATTAAATTCTAACTTCCTGATGACGACTTTGTTAGCGTAAACTAATTGGAATACCCATATCTTGACTGTACAGAATGGCACAAAACTCATCACTTTATCGGCAGATGCTATAATTTTTTCTTCGGCAATTATTCTGCTTCGAAATTTGTGAACTGAACAGATACAAAATATAGCTGGTAACGTCCAAGCGCGTGTAACCTATGATTCGTCAAGCCATTCCAAATCGTGACCACGAGGAAGAAAACTTTTCATCATCATGAGCAAGCTATGTGAATATGTGAATAAGCAAAACTATCATCTCTGTGGCACATAAAATTATGTTTATGTGCCACAGAGATGATAGAAATTACACCCGCTCAAAATTACTGCATGTTGTGTTGTTTTCATGGATGAATGCTAACGCCACACGCCCCTAGTACACTTTATACTGCCTTAGTGACGTCACAGGCCCCCACTCCTGAACTTTGATGTGCTTTAACTTTGTATTTTTTTATTGATTTGGTAAAGCAAAAAATACGTGTCCAATATTATTTGATAATCTCACTCGACGGAATAGAATTATCATTTACTCAAAAATGCATGTAATGTGGTCATTATTTTCGACCTTGCCGTTCTGTTTCAAGGAGCGGCCGGCAATGTTTTGCTGGCCGCTATTTTGACGTTTCAACGTTTTAAAAAATCAAATCCAAAAAGATTTTGTTTAAAACAGCTGTTTGTATCTATAGAGATAGGTACAAAAAGATTTTATTCCATATTAGGCTGTATAGTTCCAACTACCATTGCTCAAAAACCTGCAGAAAAAAATTATGAAATAAATGAAGAAATAATACAGCAGTCAAACACCGCATTAGAATTATCGCAAACTATTAGTAATATCAAACCGGGTAAGTCGGTGTTGAATTTTAGTAACTGTACTTTTCATAATTGTCATTTTAATTAAAATTCTAGTTAATTAATATATTTTTTATATAAATTACATGCTGGTTTTATTTAGATTAGGTACTTGCATTTTTGAGTAAAGCACTATACAAACCTTGGCCCACAATGACTGCTTCGCTGGTCCCGCTATGATTGCCTCGAGCTAGCCTAGCTACGCTCTAGGCCTTTTAGCTTGGCCATCATTGCAGCCCTTGCTGTCCTAGCTGTAAAGGCCTCGACCTACGGTCTCAGCCTTTATCTCAGCTCGTCCATCAAGTGCTGCACGCTGACCGCGCTGTGTCGGCCTGGAGCTGCGCTACGCTGCGCTACGCTGCGCTACGCTGCGCTGTCGGCCATAATCAGCGCGACCAGCAAAGTAGTCATTATAGACCGCGGCAGTAATGTACTATTATCTAACCAGGAAACATCCCTATTGGGCTGCATTATCCGGACTTACTCTGGCCGGTATAATCGCCTGATTTAATTGTTCCAGGCTTCTTTCAGTGCGTTTTTATTAGGACGAAGTCTCCCTCCCTCGACCCAATATTATAAGGCGGATTGATTCTTCCGGCCGATGACATGCCCCACAGACGTCAACCGTATCGTTTTTTACCAATGTACCGGTGGTTATTCGACATCATAACTTGGTCCATATTCGCACAGACAAAAAGTTCAATTTCAAAAAGAGGTCACCAAAGCGCAGCCAAGTTACGGACGATAAGAGGCCTGTATCAGGCCCGTAAAGGATCTGGTACAAAACGCCTAATGCTCTGACGCATTAGTATGTAATAATAGGTTTGTGCCAGTTCTCGTAAGCCAAGCAGAGCGAGGTGCCCCCTTCCCTACCGTGGACAGATTTCTGTTTTTGTGCACGTCGGATTCTAGGAAGTACTTCCTAAGACTGCATACCTGGAGGTGTGTACCTGGAGGTTGTGCATGGTTTTAGCATTTAAGAAGCCGCGATCTCCGCATTTCTGCAGGATACAGCACCGACAGCACTACATTATTTAAAATTTTCAATAATTCTATCAATAACTCCGATATTCTATCCAAATTTTATTTTAACGTTCCTGGAAGGTCAAAGCGATGGTACGCACCGTTGCGTGTTCCATCTGCTTCTACGAACTACAGGCAAAATTCATTTATAGTGCGTGCAAGTAGAAACTTTAATGACATTTGTAAGCGGCATGATTTTGATCCTTTCATAACGGGTGTGTCCTCGGCCAGAAAGTGCCTGAGCCTTGGATTTTTTCATTAGTATTTTGTATGTTCAGGTTTTTATCATTGTATGGTTTATGAAATGTTAATTTACTTTGAGCTTGCATGCTATACTGCTTTGTTTTTTTTGGTAGCTATGTTGTGTTGTTCACACTCTTTCTTTCCAATCTATTTTTAGAAGTGATGACTTTTAATTGGCTGTCAGTCTCACGTACTAATTTATATTCTGTTTGTTTTAGCTGTAAGTCGTCCATGATTGTTAAATAAATAAATAAATTAATAAAAAGTCTCGCCACATCAAGCTTTGTTTGAGTCCATTTGAGTAAGCCGAAAGAGTACACTAGTATTAAAACCGGCATGACCAAAACTTTAAAGATTCGCACCTTGTTTCCTTCTAATAGACTATTTAGAACTTTATTCAGGTGGCAAAATAAGCGCTCCTTCAAAGATTATATTTAATGCACCCTAGTGCTTTCGACATACCCAAACACTTGTATTATGGAATCCACGATTTTCGCATAATGTAAAGATTCATAACTACACATATTTGCCACATCCATACCTCCACACCTTGTATCATAAAAGGATATCTTTAAAACTGTCAAATAAAGCCCCAGAACCTGGCTTTGGTCGACTTCAAAGATAATTTACATTTTAGATAACTTCATACCATCCGTTAATTCATTAATTCTTTACCAACAATATTGGGATAGGTATCGACTTGGGACACTGGTAAAAAATCAAAATATACTACTTACCCTGATCATGTTCGATCCTTACATGTCTAAGACCATTTAACTTAAAAGTTAGAGTGAATATATAATGGTCATCACTGCTGTCACGGACGATAAATGAACCATCAGGTTCGTTAGAGAGAATCTTTTCAGCAGCTTCCACCGATATGGGGCCCCAGTACCAACCATACTGAAACAAAAAATGTAAGAATACTATGAGACCTTGATCAGAAGGGCTGTGCAGCTTTTATGAACTATTAAGGTGCGAATTGGTACCGCGACCGCGACGCGCGACCGAGGCAGAAGCGCGACACGTCATATCGCGGTCTCCGCTGGTGTACTGTGGGGCGAGACCGAGAAATGAGTCGCACAAAAACTATCCCAGATTTTAGTCGTTAAAGTAGTTGAAAACTATTATTACACATTTTAAAGGAAAACCAAGTTACTATTAGAGGAAGAAGAATATGATGATATGATATTTATATTATATCATAAAAAAGGCATTATTATTACTTTATTTATTCATATTATTATTATAAAATATACTAAGTTTGGTTTTAACTTAGGTTAGGTTTAAACGGGCTGATTGCCGCAACTCCAAGACCAAGCGCGTATTTTGCGTACGGAAAGTCAACTATTAATTATTAACAACTTATTATATTAAACAACTAGAAGCCAAAAAATTTAGTTTTCAATATAGGTATATCTATAAATCTAATACCTTTAAACGAGCAATTCTTGTATATATATATATATACAGTTGTGTTCATATAATTAGGAACGACTGATACCGAAGTCACTTTTGGATAAAAAATTTACTTTTACTTTTGTATCAACTTAATGATAGAAACTTAGAACTACATAAAATAATAGCTTTACGAGTATTAGTAGGTTTTAATTATTTATACTCATTAAACAATTGCACTTCTCTATAAAAAACCTATTTATCGTAAATTGACATTGTTTTTCAAAAGTACCGGCCGCCGGACAAATAATTAAGAACGCAAATAAATATGTTCGCAATTTTGGATTTCGAAAACGGATATCATATTTTTTTTATTTTCCGCTTATTCTGTTTGCTTTCTTTAGGTTTTTCCCAAAGACCTTATACTTCTTACTACTAGACTGTGCACTACGGCGCAAAAAACGGTTCGCTTGAGAGTGCTCCCGTTGGTAGTGTGTCTCTTTCTAATGAGGTGACCATGACCAAACATAACACGAGACAAATTGATTGTAAAAACAATAGTGTAAGTATCCCGATATGTGTATTTATGCTACCTAACTACCCCTAACCCAAACCTACCAAATTAATTGAAAAAAGAAAATGTGTGTATATTTTTTGGAATCTACATCACTTACCGTATGGTGTCGGGCGTAAAGAATTTCAATATCCTATGTTTTTCCATTGGTGTCGTAATAGGCGACGGTGCAAAGAATCCCGGACGAGAGCCGGCTACCCCAACAAATACCGACGACAGGACCTGGCAACGTACAACACGCGCACACTCCGGGCTCCAGACCGACGATAAGATCACCGAACTCTAAGAGGAATTGAGCAGTTTACGATGGAGTATTATCGGGTTATCTGAAGTTCGAAGAGAGGGGAGGACTCGATAATCCTCAAATCCCAAGTCTGCATAAGTCTTGTAAAAAAAACTCTCTGATCTTACTTTCAAGCTCATGAAGGAGAGGCGTGAGATGATCCTGCAGTCTTCAGACGATGCTTTGAAATACCCCAAAGGATCTCAATGATTTCACATATTGTCCGAACAAAACCCGCCAAAAACTCCGCAAGCCTGGTGGTCTTACATTTAGTATTACCAGGCCCAAACATTTAAAAGTTCTATTCTTACTCAGTAGTAATCGATTATTTTTTAAATACAATGAATTGAATAATTATAGGAACTGTAAATATATTTAAATACGTTTCAAAGTTTCATAGACTATGAAACGTATTTAAATATATTTTTTTATTCGTTCGTTTTGGTATAACATTAAAAAGAAAAATATAAAATTTTCTATCATTTCTACCAAACCCAATAATTAGTTGAGCTGGCAAGATGTCAGACAAGGACAAACTACCAGCGGGAACCCTCTCGCCAGGACCGCTTTTGGTTAGCTACCGCTTATAAGGAAATAGCTAACCTAGGCGTATGATAATAGGTTTAAATTTAGCTAAACAAAAATTTGTGGTACACAGTCTAGTAGTAAGAAATACGTATAAGGTCTTTGGTTTTTCCAGTCAAAAGTGCATAATTATTTCAAAATCATGGGTAAAAAGGAAAGTTGTGATCCATCGACCCGAAAAACGATTATGGCACTGTATGAACGTGATTGGTCGTATAAAAAGATTGCTGATCATTTGAAGTGCTCCAAAACTAAGGTTTATAACACTGTAAATCACGTAAAGAAATTTAACACTACCAATAATGTTCCTCGAAAACCTAAATCTAGAAAAACGACGACGCGTGAATACTTTAATTGTTCGCTCAGCGAAAGCTGATCCATTTAAGGGTTCTGAAATTATAAGAAGATAAGTTTTTGGACATGGGGGAGTATCTGCGCGTACGGTACGAAGACGCATAAGGGATGCAAATATTTTTGGAAGAATCGCTCGGAGAGTACCATTTCTCAAGAAGGTGCACCGAAAAGCAAAATTAAATTTCGCTAGAAAGTATGGCGCCTGGACAACAAATCAATGGAAAAATGTTTTATTTTCTGATGAAACGAAGATAAATAGACTAGCTTCTGACGGTAAGCAGTCTGTGCGTCGGCCGGCTAAGCAGGCATTGAATCCTAAGTCCACGAAAACAGTAGTCAAGCATGGAGGCGAAAACATAAAAGTTTGGGGATGTTTCTCAGGCCATGGTTTTGGGCCGGTTAAAAAGATCGATGGCATATTAAACCAGTTTCAATACAGGCAAATATTGCTGGAGACTATGCTTCCTTACGCAGAGGAGTTTTTGCCTGTAATTTGGACATTTCAACATGATAACGACCCTAAACACACAGCTCATTCAGTGAAAAAATTCAACAAGTCTCTGTGTTAGATTGGCCTGCAAACAGCCCAGATCTAAATCCGATCAAAATCTTTGGAGAAAAGTAAAAACGAGTGTGGCTGCTAAAAGGTCGAGCAATTTGAACGATTTGTATGATGCTTTTGTCGAATTTTGAAACACTATTTCTGTTGAAACGTGTAAAAACTTAATTGAATCTATGCCCCGTCGCTGCAGAGCAGTAATTGTAAGCAAAGGTCATCCTAAAAAATATTAATATGCAGTTTTGTGAGCAGTAGTGGAGCCTATTTAATAAGTATTGTTTATATCATTAAATAAATTTTGATACCGTTTTAAATGAATCACTTTTTTACTCGTTCCTAATTATCTGTCCACAGCTAGAAGTTTCGAATAGGTAGTTCAAAATGGACCATAGTTAAATTACTAATTGAAGTTTAACTATTTTGCATAACTTGTATGTGGTATTAAGAGGAAATACGGGCGGAGAGACTTTTGAAAAATAGGTATTTGAAAAAACTATCGCTGTCGCTCTGCGAACTGCGAGCGCCTGGCCTCCGGCCGCCCTATCCATGTGTGTGTAAGTTGACAGTGTGTGCGTGCCTCCGAAACGCTCCCGGCCGCGGCTAGCACATTTCTTGTAATCGCCCCAGTCACTCGTTACTTTTGTTGTTGTGGATTGTGGACAGATATCCAACAATATATGTTATTCTTAACAGCAAACGCAGAAAATCTTTTTTTGGACGTGACTAATAATACTGTAGAGCAATTTAATAATGTAATTGCTAAATTTATTGGCGGAAAAAGAATTAACTTTGCAGGAAGTGGCTCATATATCACATCAGACAAGATGTTATGGAGTAGTAACTTCATGGAATAGCAAAGGGCTATTCATGCACGCATTCAAAAAAAAATACAGGGCTGCAGTCCGGGCCAATATACAAAAAAAAATATAGAACAAAAGCAGCTTTCGAAAAAAATCACCGAGATTTACCGAAAATGGAAACTGACGTATCCCAAAGACGGAACGAGCAAAATAAAAAGAACTACATAACCTGTTAAAACTACGGTCACTTAGAGTTGGAAGAAATATCTTCTTCCTGCCTTTGGATTTACATAAATTAAAAGAAAAATAAATTTCTTGAAAGATTGCTCTCAACTAAGGATGTTCAAAGAAAAATAGTGGGGGCCAAAGCGATAATAGCTTATGGGAAATTGAAAGACTAAAGAAGGCTTACGGCATCGAATTTTGGGCGAATATGTTAGATGCGACCGAACACATCGGTTCGCAAAATATGAGAAACGTTATTATATAACAAATTTAAAGGAACCGTGGCTACCAATTATGGCAAGGAAAAGGAATCTGAAGCGATCGATCAATTTATCAAGCACAACAACACCTGTAGCCCCGTACAGGTATTAGAGTGTGGAATGTTTATCGATGAAAACAAACCCTTTTTAGCGGCAAGCCCGGATGGTCTGGTAGGTGAAGACTCGATAATAGAGGTAAACTGTCCTTATGAAATTGCAAGTATGTCACCTGAAGACGGAATTCATCAAAAATAAATGGATTTGGGGCTGTTTTCAAGGGTCATCACTAATCGTCTCCGTAGACCACACACATTAGCGGCAGGTTATACAGAAGACCGAAGAGTACAACCTGCCTCTCTGTTTAGCGTTTGTGGAATACGAGAAAGCCTTCGATTCGATCGACACTTGGGCTGTACTGTACTTAGTCTCTCCAACGGTACCAAATTGACTACCGGTACATTGAAGTTCTTTTTTTTTTTACTTTTTTTTTTTTTTTTTTTTAACTTTGCCCCACACTAGGAATTTCTTCCTGTATCGTGGGTACGTTTACAAACATATAAACTCACATACACAAACACCCAGAGCCGGAACAACTATCTGTAGGTCATACAAATATTTGTTCCGTGCGGGAATCGAACCCGCGACACGCAGCGCAGCAGTCAATCGCTCAACCACTGCGCCAACCGTGCGTCCGAAGTTGTTGAAATGTTTGTATAAAAACGCTACCATGTCAGTTCGACTTCAGGATCAGACCTCGGAACCCGTCCTTATGCAGCGAGGTGTGAGACAGGGAGACGTAATATCTCCAAAACTGTTCACCGCTGCACTGGAGGATGTCTTCAGGGTTCTGGACCGGAAAGGGCTAGGCATAAATGTCAATGGCGAATACATCACTCACCTTCGGTTTGCCGACGATATAGTGGTCATGGCTGAGACTATGGAGGACCTCAGTACAATGCTCGATGACCTCAGTAAAGCTTCCTAAAGAATGGGTCTTAGGATGAACATGCACAAAACCAAGGTGATGTTGAATGTCCATGTTACACTCACTCCAATCAAGGTCGGATACTCTACACTCGAAGTTGTGGGTGACTATGTCTACCTGGGACAAACGATCCAGTTGGGTAGGGCCAACTTCGAGAAAGAGGTCAACCGTCGAATCCGACTTGGCTGGGCAGTGTTCGGGAAGTTGCGGTATCTTCTCGTCCAACTTACCACAGTGTCTCAAGACGAAAGTCTATGACCAGTGTGTGTTGCCAGACATATGGCTCTGAGACATGGTCGCTTACTATGGGCCTCAGCAGAAAGCTTACAGTCACCCAAAGGGCAATGGAGAGGGCTATGCATGAAGTTTCCTTGCGTGGTCGAATCAGAAATGTAGAAATCCGCAAGAGAACCAGGGTTACCGACATAGCCCGAGCAATAGAATTTGACAAGCCCGAGAATTGCCACATTTAAGTGGGAAGGGCACATTGCTCGCAGAACGGATGGCCAATGGGGCAGAAAGGATCTGGAGTGGCGACCGCGAACCGGAAGACGATGCATTGGAAGGCCTCCCACCAGGTGGACCGATGACTTGGTGAAGGTTCCGGGGATCCGCTGGATGCGAGACGCACGGGACCGATCAATGTGGTGACCCTTGGGGAAGGCCTATGTCCAGCAGTGGCTGATATGATGACGATGATGATGATGAAATAGATTTATGTATGTTTAAAGGCAAAATGTTACAATTAAAACAGAATCACAATTACTTCTACCAAGTACAAGGCCAACTACACATAACTCGTCGAGATTTCTGTTATTTTATTTAGGTAGTCCCAAAAGCTTTTATTTTTCAAAATATTAAGAGGGACGATGCATTATGGCATAAAAATGGAACCATTATTAGAAAAGTTCGATACATTTGATTTGATTTGAAAAGTTCTACCACATTAGTGGCAAGCCTAAGGCATTAGCCTTTTACCAGAAATCATTGACGGTTGGATACCAAAGAATAAACCAGTGAGAGAAAGCACGTCGTCATAATCTGCCTAGCCTTTTCCGATCTACGTTAGAGTCGGATGCAGCTGAATACCAGTATTTTGATGGATCGACTGCCTATCTGACCTCCACAACCAGTTACTGGGTAATATGCAACCCCTTGGTAAAACGTGTCAGACTTTCGGGCTGTCAAAGCCGAAAATAACAGCCGGGACCAACGGCTTAACGTGCTTGGCGAGACACGGACGGGTCTTGGTATGTAAAGATGGTCACCCATCCACGGACCAACCACGGCAAGCAAAGCTTAACCTGATCGATTGACCCGTGCGGCTGACGTTGAAATAAGTTTAATTTCGCTGATGTACCTATTAGGCGATCTAGAGATTGCGGATACCTTTTCGATATATAATTTACTGTTTTGTATTGAAAACTTTTTGTAATAAACATTTATAGACATGCACTTTATTTTATTTTGTATCCAATACTTTTTAATACTTCTATTTGTATTTCTCACGAACAGCACATGTAAACAATATAAATGTGTTTATCGATAACTGTTTTCAACACTAGTATATCGATATTATTTTCAACTACTACGCATCACCTTTCCGTCTGTGTACGTATTATGCAGACCCCTTGCGTCTCACCCCGCCCACAAATTCGTGCGATAAGGACAACTGCAGATTCGACAAATTTTCTTAAGTAAAAAGTCATAATTCGAGGTTTGGCTCTCGTCTATTTTCTCCTCCAATATTGGACCGATTTAGAAGATATTTCATAAACTGAATAAGAAGGATATTTACTATGTCCCTATGTTTTCCTTTTTTCATTAATAGTTGTCAAATTTGTACACTTAGGCTCTGAAGACAGCGACTCAATACAGACAATTTTGAGCATTTTGAGAGGGTTTTAGTTCTTATACGGATAATAAATCACCAAAAAGGAAAACATAGGGACATAGAAGAAGTTGATATTTATTTTACTGTAAAAAAACAATGCTTTAAGTTCATAAACCAGAGATAAAACAGACGAGAGCGTTTGTATGGAGAAAAGACCACCCCCGTTTCCTCTTAAAGCCGATTAAAATAGCTGTCTATCTATGTTGTTTAAAGTTATTATCATTAAGTTGTTTCAAAAGTTACAACAACTTGTTTAACCAAAAGTGACTACAACATCAAACGTTCCTAATTGTATGGCCACCACTGTATATATATTATATAATCTGAATCTCGGAAACGGCTCCAAAGATTTTCATGAAATTTTGTATGCACCGCATACGCGTTTCGGGGGGCGATAAATCAATCTAGGTTTCAGTTTTAGAAAACGTCGTTTTCTCTATTTTCACCCAAGCAGAGCTCGGTCGCCCAAGTACTGGTTCTTTAATTGTTTGATGACAATATGTTCGGGCATGTCGAGCGCGACAAGCTTCACCAGTCGTCCGAGACCGTCTAGCGATCTTCTGTCGCGGGTCGCGGTCCTGCACGCGATCTTGCTTCCATACAAAGCTTAAGCACAAGTAGAGTCGCGAACATCCTGCCTCGGTCGCGCTTCCAACTTGCACCTTTGCGATTAAAATAATAACTTACATCTTTAACTTTTTGTATGGAAGTGGCGAAGTCCATGACGGTCTCCTCCTCGTTGGCGGCGCGGCGCGCGCCCTGGTGCACGTGCGCCGGGGCCGGCAGCGGCGGCAGCGCACGCCGCACGGCCGCCGGGGGGGACTCATCGGCGCGCTCGCTCACCTTTTCCACGTCCGCCGCACTCTCCGCCACGGGCTGCCGTCGCCAACGAAACAAGTTGCAAAAACTCTGCTTCAAGTTAATTGATAGTATCCTCACTGGAGACATTTTAGCCTTTTGGTTTTGACTTGAGATGCCCTTTTTAACGACTTTATCGTTCTTCTCTAATTCGATCACATCCTTCGGAATGTTTTCTTTATGCTTTTTTAACTTAACATTCATTCCAAATGAATTTTTGTTCGCTTTCCTATGGTTATTATTTGTTTCCGCAGTTCTAGTTAGTTCATTACTTTCTTTTAAAAATACTGCTGAGCTGGCATCTTTACCCTCTTTATGTTTTGCATGGATGCCAACATTACTTACTATGGGATTATTCTTTTTATTTATAGTAGCTCTACATTCCGAATCACTTGAACTAGAATAAAGAGTATGTAAATATTTTCTCATCTCGCGCAAGGTTAAATGCAATGAGTCAGTGTCAGAATCACCAGTACTTTTCTTGCAAGACGAACTAGGTAAGCTATGTCTTTTAGTTTTTACATCTTTAGCTCTAGTATTCTCTTTTGTCTTATGAATTTTATCAATAGTAGAGGTATTATTAGTGCCCGTATTTTGAGGCGTAGTTTTGCTCCGTTTTTTGATATTTCTGGGTGGCTTCTTTCCTTTATTTCTTACATTGCTTTGACTAGGTCGTACCATATCAATGGGTACTGCATAAATATCGCTATCGAACGGAACATTGTACATATCAGTAATATCGGAGGTTTTAGAAGTCAGCGTATCATGCGATATAGCCTGAGTAATGAAACTAGAATCATCAGCCTGAAACTGTGTCACAAGCGAATTGTGGCTGCTTGACAATCTCGACGAAAGCGAATTCCTCGAAGAAGGCCGATTAACACGACAGGGACTCAAGTGAAGAAGTCTTGGGCTTGCAAACCTATGGTTCAAACATTGTCGTCGTTCGTATAGTGATTCTGCTTTAAATTTCCTTGGGTATATAGGCGAAAGGTGCCTCGTGTTAATTGCTTTGTTGTCTGAAGCATCAAGTGTGAAGACAACAGTCGGAGGCACGTGTATAGCCGAACATTTCTCTATGTTATCCGAAGTGGGGTTATCCTGTAAATACAAATCATTGTTAGTAAAACGGAAAGTCTTTTAAAATACCTTTACTTAAATTAAAATAAGACGGAGAAATGATGTATCAAAGCTAGTGCCAGCAAATCATTACACAAAATGTTCACTCTTCGAAAGGTAAATATTGCACACAAAGCAGCTTTACCTACATGTCTGAGCTGTAAGATTGCCAGTAAAAGAGATTGAGCACAGAACTTTACAAGTTACGCATTGAAAAGTACACCTTGGCATCAGCAAGGGTCATGATTGTCGAACCTACTGGAACCCCGTGTAAACTGAATAGACAGCATTGGGATATCATAATATGACCTATTCAAGTAAACAAATTTTTGCAAGCTGACTAACCATAACCATATGTATCTTCCAACTGCACAGCATGAGTTTCTTCTTGGTTTCGTCTTTTTAGTTCGCTTCATAAGCGGGATTTTTTATATTTTAATTAATGTTTTTTTTATTTAAGTATAACTTTTTTTTCGTATATCTTCTAAACATATAAGTGGTTTTAATTTATTTTCTTGGGGATGGGAAAAAAAATTGGGTCTGTCACAATATGGCACCCAAAAGTATAGTAGTAGTATTTTACTATTTTCAATTTAATTATAGCCTCTGATACTCGCAAGGTTAAAACGAATCGATTAATGTAAGAATCTTCAAAATCGATCTATGCGTTTAGTCTTTAGAACGCCACATAAGAATATTAATACATACGTTATAGACTGATAAGCACATTACTCTCCTTCTGCAGTCGGATAAAAAGAGGATCATTCCTTAATTGGAGGACCATATTGCCTCAACATGCCAACCAGCAGAGAATGCAACTGTTAACGGCTGACACGCCAATTGAAAGATAAGTTTGGACATTTAGTCACTAGCAACATACCTGAAATTCAGGTGGTGGTTCTATAGTAGTAAGTATTACTTTTGCAGGTCCTTTCTTCACAGTATTAAAAAAATCACCACACATGCGCTCTGAAGCATCAGTTGATTCGCATAGGGACAATGATTTCTCATCGAAGTCACTTTCTTGCAACTATACAAAAAGAAGTGATTGTTTGTTAGGGGATACACAGCAAATATAATAGATTTAGAATTCACAAAATCCTTGCGCAAATATAGCTCTTTTATTGCAACAACAGTTTTAAGCTGCTAGAAGGAAAAATGTGATAAACATAAGTGATTTTAACATTACTCATGCAAAGGTATGATACAGATATGAAATATTTTCATACGTAATGTATTCTGAATATTTAAGCGGCAGCAAAGCAATATATAGTAATTTTTCATGAACAGCTGATTTTTGTATTTAATGACAGTTTTTCCTTACAGAATCTAAAATAATAAAATGACTGTAGGTTTTAGATATGTTATCTGGCAATGGAAAATATGTCATACAAGAGTATATCGTAGAGTGCATTCGCTTGAGAATTAAGAGTGGCTGAGCATATAATTAAACTTTTACTTATTACAACAAGAACTGAAATAAAGCAAGAAGCAAGGCAGGTGAAATATAGAAAATTTATTTAATAATCTATTATTTTCATTGCTAAACTGCAAGATCAAAGTAAAACATAATCAATAGCAAAGTTCATTTTACAGTATGGCGCTTAAAATTTCTGAATCGCAAGTTAATTCAAAGCTTCTAATTTTCCCTTTGTGGCAGTATGAAAAATTCTTTTAAAACTATTATATAGTACTAGCTTTTACCCGCAGACAACAGCATTAGTACTTTCATCCCTCTTTTCTTAAGAATGATTTCTGGGAAAAAACTATCTCTATACCAAATATCATCTACATTGGATCAGTGGATTAAGCATGAAAAGGTAACAGATAAACAGACAGACAACAGAATTACTTTCGCATTTATAATATAAGTTTGGATGGATACTATTTCAGGAGTTCCTATGGCTGCTGGCATTATTAATTGATACATTAATAATTCAACAAATAACAGTTTCAGCCACTTGTATATTTCCTTAGGTTTCTAATTTGATTGATTGTCTAATTTGATTATTGTGATTTAAAAAAAAAATATAGCAAAATAACAACAGCAATATCGCCATAAACCAATACAATAACAATGGAATATTTGAAGTACACCACAAGCTTCAACAAGAGGAAAACACATAATTAATATAAGGAAAATGTTATGTAGGTACCCAAAATATGCATTCGAACACGCAGTTACGGTCACCAGCACAAAATCCAATACAGTACAGGGAAAATGTTAATATTCTGTTTTATATGTCATAATTATGAATCATAAGACACAAAAATGGATAGACTAATTATACAGTACAGAGAAAATGTTTAATATTATGTTATATATGTGGTAATAATTATTCACAAGACACAAAAATGGATAAACTAATTCGCAAAAGCAAAGGACGCCTTAGAAAAACTAGCAATGTTGCAACCAAGAGAAACCAGTAACTTTTTAGGAAAATTATTTAACCAAACTCAAAGTTTTTTTTAAATATTGTTTTGCAAAACTAAGGTTTTCTGTAGTGTTCAGATTTTTTGTTATATAATTTCTAAGATTTGGTATAAATAAAAATAAAAATGTTTCTCAATGTGCAAATGAAGGGCTTTCATATGATAGCCCATTTTAACACCCTTACCTAACCACCACATTCCAATTATTAGAGCAATTTAAAAAAAGTTTTTAATAATTGATTGAAATTAAGCTGGCAAGCAATGTCTTATACTATTTGCAATTTCAAGTCCAAATTTCAGTCTCAGAAATAAATAAGCAACTGTGACAGACAGACAAAGTTGCACCATAAGGGTTTTATTTTGGTACAGAACCCAAAAATTAACTTTGTCTCGTTTTGTAGTATTTGGAAAAAATACAAGAACCTTGCTACTAATAACAAACTACGCGTAAACGAAACTGTCAACAGTTATATAAACATAATTACGTACTTATTACCTCTTCGTTAGGGATTACTTTGCCTTTGTTAAAATATTTGAATTACAGTATTATGAAGTATACAGAATCAAAAAACTATTATAGATTTTTTTGTTTACAACAAACTTTGTTCCTAAATCAGCGAGCAATGTCAATTTTCATTTACAAGCGTGATAGAGAAATAAGCGTAAACATAAAATTTAAGACACTATCAAGCTTCTTGTAATGAAATTGTATAGTCTGGAAGGAAAGGGCTAGTAGTTAGCTCACCTCGGATGCGACGTGATGCCATCCACTGGCAGAATCACTAGAAAAAGAACCACTAGTAATTATAAGACCACTATCTTCGCTTAACGGAGGCGCCTCAGAATGTGTTGAAAAAGGCGGCGACTCCATTACCCAAATGTAGATTTGTGATAACTAACATGAACAGAGTATGGACGTAAAATTCAGTATTTTCATAAAAATATTGAAGAAAATACTACTTTGTTACTACATTGCATTGCACTTTGCAGTCTCATTTACTTTTTAATTAAGCCCTACCTACCTACCTACAACATTTTTTTAGAATTTGGATACTAGCGAAATAGGCACACTCAATGTTGCCGTTATATAAGCTAGTTCGAAACGCATCAACTTTAGTAGCTGTCGCTGGCTTTTTAAAGTGAATTTTCGAATGGTCAACGTAATTAAAGACGGAACCACACTTACGTGGCGTGGCGTGTCGTGACGCGTTCTGAAACAATTGATTGGCTACAAAACACGTTGCGTTATGACGTAGGCTGGAACAGAGTCGTTTGATTGGTGGATCCCACGCCACGCCACGCCACGACTCGTAAATGTGGTTCAGACTTTTGTCTCTAAACCACTGAAAGACTAGCGCTTTAAAGGTCTATCTTTCACATTCAGAAGTAGCTGTGTAATAGCGACTTTATAGATTGGCAGTGATTAAGTCTCAGCATCACCAGTGATCGCAGCGAATTGACCTTCCTCATATACCGTTGAGCAAATAGTGACTTTAGTCGCTGGAAACACGCTGGCGACTTTTTGCATTTTCTGCCCACACTGTAGCGACGGATCTGTAGACTACAAGAAAAGTAGAAGTTTTGATACTTGAGTTTTTTTTAAATGTCTCCGTTTGGTGTGACGGAGCCTTGACTGTCAAGGAAGTGAAAAAAAGGAGTTTATAGATTAATTTATTATAATAAGTACAATTTTTTTCCAATACTTCTTCTGTCATTCGGCTAATTAAGGGGTTTATCAGTGTCTCTGTGAAGTAAAGATATTTCTTCTAAGAAATTAGTCTAGAGTTTCTAATAATAGTTTTCTTTTCGAAATTCATAACGTTTTAACAATGTTTTTAATTTCGCAGAGTCCTTCAATATCTTCCAAATTATCTAGAAACATATACGGTATCATCATATCGTAACTTTACCAAAATCTGCCAACACGGATCAAAATTTCAAAGTCAGTAAGCTAACCCTTGACGTGCCTTTGACAGCTTAATAATGTTGCCAGATTAAAACTTAAAGAATACTCCAGGTCACACTATCGTTTGCCAGACTCTAGCTCTTTTATGTGAAAGCTAAGAAAAATAAAAGAAAATGGGCGCTGATCCAACGTCCTCAATTTGATTTGCCCTTGGTCGCAAGCGCATACCGCCCAACCAATGTTGCTGGAAAGTCAACTCAATTTATTTGTCCAATCAAAGCCAACACGATCAGTTTTTACCATAACATAACCTTGGGAGGTTGTCCCGATGGTGTAGAAGATCCTTTAAGCGTGAAAAGGTAACAGTCGGACAGACAGTTAATTTCGGATTTATATCATTATAAACCATAAAAAAAATATTACAATAATTTTAATGGTCTATTGTAGCTAAAAACCTGGTTTTTTTCTGAACGATGTGGCAAGCTGTCACTTTGACGTTGATGTCAAACTCGTCAAAGTATCTCTATTGATTATTTAATCACAACCAGTTTTATTTTCTATATGATCACAACTTAACTTGATCAACTTGTGATGTGAGCAGTCAAGTGTAATAAAGTAATCTTTGCATGTTAGTTTGTGCTGGCCTGCTGGGACTTGGGATATGAGCATTATCCATTGAATTCTACACTAAATTTGATTTTGCAAGAAAGGAAAAGTTTGTTTGTTATAATTTCCTTCCAAGTTGCTCATTTATTGGTGAAACAATGACTTCTCAAGCTTTAGCCTCGCTAACTGCTACCTACACCGATTCCGAAGGCGAGGAAGATATGGAAGATCAGACGCCTGAGAAACAGGAATCCAAAGAACCTCAATCAGTGGCTAGTAGCTCTAAAAAGGCTGAAGACAGTAACCAATTCGCCCCTGCAACCTTAAGTTTAACTCCAAAAAGAAGATTAGTTTCTTACGTGGACGACACGGTGGTGTCCGACGACGAGTCGCTCTCACCTACTGCAGAGAACCAGGACGACATGCGGCGCCTATCCATGGAGACGGACACGGACGAAGCTGTGCCGCGCTCTGAGCCCGATGAGGGTGACGACGGCGTCTGCATACCACCCGAGCCGCCCGGCAAATGTCCCAAGGAGATCCAAGATAATATTACTAAATACTACAAACTAATGGTAAATGAAGGATATGATATGAACAAGATTATACAAGATAAAAAGAACTTCAGAAACCCAAGCATTTATGAAAAACTGATACAGTTTTGTGACATTAATGAATTAGATACAAATTACCCTCCTGAAATTTATGACCCCCACAAGTGGGGCAAAGAATCATATTATGATGAATTAGCTAAAGCGCAGAAACTAGAGATGGATAGAAGGGAAAAAGAAAGGAAACTATCTAAATTGGATTTTATAACAGGAGTAGTAAAGATACCTGAGAATGATGATGAAAAGAGGAGGAAGTCTAAGTGGGACCAGGCTGCACCAAATGCATCTAATAAGCCAACAATTAAGCAGCCTGGACTGATTCAACCACTCACCAGCAGTGTTACTGGAACTAAGGGAACTGTAATCTCAGCATTTGGTACTTTACCGAAGAAACCAAAACATTGAACAATGAAGCTGGGCTTCATCAGTTTAGATTTTATATTGCAGTGCAGAGACCTTTTGTGTTGAGTGGATTTATAAAAGTGAAATAAGTACCATCATCATCCACAAACATTATTTATTTACATATACCACCTAAGTTATATTAAAAATTATATCATCAATAAAGTCTTATTATGTAGAAAGAAATGCAGTATTTTTTTATTAGTTTTCCCTGTTATATAATCCTGTCCTTTACACTAGATGAGTTGAGCATGAGTGCTGCACAAGCCAAGCACGAATTTGCATAGAGTCTGTGTGGAAGCTGCACTCCGCGAGTGATCGGTTCTTTGACAACACAAAATTATTTGCATCACACTGGCAGTAGGATCTGACTAGAATAAATTAGTGACATAATTCTGCCCATTGCTCCAGAGTCATGTAAACATGGACAGAAGAAGTATGTTTGCAATTAATTGAATAAACAAAATTTCCTTTTTTTACTTTTTGTTAAAAACTAAAGTTCTTAATAATAGATTACAATCTAGCCTAAACAGACTAATAAGCAAAATAAAGATCCTATCAACTGACGGACCGTACCCTCGGCGCGCTGAAAAACCCCGACAACACATATACACAAACCGACTATGAAACCAGCAAGGTCCTCCTCGAAACTCACTTCCCAGACTGCCAAGTCCTGGAGGACAGGACGTGGGAGGCTGAACCCGAATAGACCCCAACGGAACAAGACTGGTTAAGTGCCCACAACATAGTAACAGTAGACCGAATAAAATGGGTTATCAACACCTTTCAACCATACAAGTCGGCGGGGCTGAATGGTATCTTCCCAGCTCTGCTACAGTGGGGGATAGATTATCTGACGCCGTGGCTGTTAGATATCTATCGGGCCTGCATAGCACATAGACACATACTCCTTGCATGGCGCGAGGTGAAAGTCATCTTCATACCCAAACCAGGGAAAACTGATTACACGCAACCCAAGGCATATAGACCTATAAGCCTTACATCCTTTTTATTGAAAACCCTTGAAAGACTCTGTGACAGGCACATCCGTGATGGGCCTCTCCGGGAGAAACCACTGCACAAACAGCAGCATGCGTACTCCACAGGCAAATCAACTGAATCCGCGTTGCACAATGTGGTTTCTAAAATTGAATTCGCAGTGGATCACAAATGCTCAGCACTGGCTGCCTTCATTGACATCGAGGGCGCCTTCGATAAGACCATGTTCAACAGCATAAACACGGCCCTCGAGAGACACGGCATAGACCCAACCCTAGGGGGCTGGATCACTAATATGCTCAAACTGAGAGCGGTTCAAGTCACGGTTAACGACACAACAAGGGCCGTCGTCGCAAAGGGCTGTCCGCAGGGGGGCGTCCTTTCGCCACTCCTGTGGAACCTGGTAGCTGACAGCCTCATCAAAACACTCAATGACAAAGGTTATTTCACCGTAGGTTACGCGGATGGCATAACCATAATAATAAACGGGACCCATGAAAACACTCTATGCAATCTCATGCATCAAGCCCTGAAAATAGTAGAGGAATGGTGCAACGAGCACCAACTCTCAGTGAACCCCACAAAAACTGAACTAATTCTCTTCACAAAAAAGAGGAAACCAATGATACTGCAACTGCCGCGCTTCTTCGGAACAACCCTAAGCCTTTCAACCGAAACCAAGTACCTGGGCATCTATTTGGACAAACAATTGAATTGGGCTAAACACATAAACCATATCACCACAAAAGCCAGCATATCCCTGTGGCAGTGTAAGCGACTGCTAGGCAGGAATTGGGGCATTAGCCCCATGATCACTTACTGGCTATACACCACAGTCATCCGCCCAATCATCACATATGGCTCGTTGGTCTGGTGGCCCAGGACAGACCTCAGCACAGCCCAAAGAGATCTCGAAAAACTGTAGCGGTTTGCTTGCGTTGCAATCACTAGCAGTATTAGAACCACACCCACTGCCGCCTTACAGGCAATGCTGGGACTGCTACCACTACACCTTATTGTGCGGGAGGAGGCAGCCCTGGCTACTTTCAGACTCCATCTATCAGGCACCCTAAACAAAGACTCCAGAAGTAAGCACACACGCATAAAGAAAGATGCGATCAAGCGTAAACCAATGTTAGCATTACCATGCGACAAAGCCCCCAAAACACATCACTTTCATAGGCACTATAACATAGTACTCACAGAAGAACGATGTGACTACTCAGGCCCGAAAGAGATGAGAGTATACACCGACGGATCGAAAACGGACTCCGGTACCGGAGACGGAGTCTTCTCACACGATTTCAATATACATATATCCAGACCGCTAGGAGAGTTCAACACCGTCTATCAGGCGGAATGTGTTTCATGTCATTATACAAGCGGTCCATGCCCTAGAAGACAGGAGGGTTACGGACACTCACATACGGATACTCTCCGACAGTGCATCAGTACTCCAATCCTTACGAAAAAAATACATTACATCAAGTTTAATACTAGAATGTCACAACGCACTGGAACAAATAACTGTATCTAGTCGTAACACGGTGACACTACAATGGATATAGGGTCACAGCGGATCGCTGGGCAACGACGCGGCTGATGAGCTTGCGAGACGCGGATCCAGCTCAGCGGTCTATGGGCCTGAACCTGTTGTGCCCATCCCCTTCAACCAAATACGCAGGTGGCTACAGGAATTCACCCAGACACAGACAGAGAACTGGTGGGCCTCGTCACCGGGCTGCAGACAATCCAAAGAATGCTTTGCCATCCTTGGACAGTAGGCTTACCAGGCGTCTTTTACGCCTGGATAGGAATGGCCTGCGCCTGGTGACGGGGACCATCACGGGACACTGCTCACTTAACAAACACTTCCACACAATAGGCATAACAGACAGTCCTCTGTGCAGGGCATGCATGGAGGCTGAAGAAACCGTTATGCACAACCTCTTTGAATGCACAGTTGTTACCCAGATAACAACACGAACCCTTGGGTCACCCAGATCTTACACTGATGTTTTGAGTAAACCAGGAGCTCTAGTCGACTTCTGGAGGGAGGTGGGCTGGTTGGAATGACCACCCAACGGCCGCCATGGCCCACGTACAAAGGTCCATTTGAGGGACTAAGTGCGGAAACCAAACCCCCCTAACATAGAATATCCCGAAACAAATCTTAATTCTAATGATTGTGACTATGTCAGCTTAAAAACTTATGTCATTTCTGATGTACCAAAGTGCATTAACAGCATCTTTGAGTAAGTACCTACTTACTTTATTTTTAAATTGTTGTGTAATTTTAAAAGGGTGCTAATTAAGGCAGCTTCTTTAAAATGTCATTCTCGTCTGCAAATATATTTAGTTGTCTAATTAATTAATAGGTCAGCGACAAACTTTTAGCGTCTAATAAATGGTTTATAAGCGACCATATATTGTAAAACAAGCTACTGTTAATATGACGCAACATGGTGATAATTCTTAAGCAACTAAATTTGTGATATGTCTACTCATTGCTAGCTTCTAATAAGTGTATCAACTTCATCTATAAAATAATATCAACGTACTCTAATTTCATAGAGTCACCTTTATTTTTATACTTTAGCATAAGTAATTGATGAGTGAATCTACTATATTTGAACATAAAATTTCCTTATTATTGTCATCAAATAATGGTCAATAAAAGCTATAATTTCATGTATTCGCCTATCTATTTATAATGTTACCATAAGTAATTGACTATTATACCTACCCAAATGAACATACAAAAAATAGGGTGGTATTTAATACTTTAACTGTAATTCCCCTTTTTTCAATCAAAATATTCGAAATTACTACCAAAAATACTGAATTGCACACTAAATTTGCTCATCAAATAAATGAATTATACTATACTGCTAGATCTTTAAAGCTTAACTGTTTTACTGAATAACTATCTGTTAACTAAAAGTAAATCTAATAATTCTTCGAGTGCAACAAAATATTTAAGTTTTAAGGGAGGGGGGGAAACGAAACAAAGTCGACGGAGCCCCGCTGCGCAGGGCTCCTATTTCTGTCTGCAGGGTCTAAAGTAACCTAACATGAAGGAGATGACGGGAGCTGAGTTCGCTCGCTTTGCTCGCTCACTTCAGCTCCCGTCATCTCCTTCGAACCTAACCTATCCGTGTCGGGGTGCCCTAAGCTCCCGAGCTCGCTTCGCTCGCTCTTGGACTAATTCACATTTATTTTATATTTAATTGAATAATTTGTGTGTTGCAAACTTTCACGAAAAAAGAATATGATTTATTAATTTAGTTGTTGAATGAAAAACTTTGATTGCTAATTTTGAGGCTGGAATTTGATTTTATTAGCAGACAGATGTTGAATCTCTAAAATATATAAAGTAGCTCACTTACAACATTAGTCGCTGAGTTATCAAATCAGAAGTAAATATATTTATCGGTAGCTCGGAGTCATATTAATTTACGCTCGTAAATTGACGCTGGTTTTTTGATATTCTGTTGGAGTAGTAAAGATGATGAATTAATATAATTGAAGCTGTTCTATTAACTCGTCGCCCACATATAAAAAAAGACGCTAGGTTGCAGGTGCTAAAGAAAACTTTTGTTGCCGCACATATAATTTCCCATTTTAAAATTGCTTTGTTTAGTACATCCCCATAGTTGGATACCCATTTATGTCAAAATTGGTATAAAAATATGCTTGTATTATAATTGTATTATGGTCATAATAAAATTATAACATACAAACATATTTTATACCAATATAGACAGGATTTCCTTCCGAGTAACCAATACATATTTTTCTACCGTGAGATTACCAACGCAACTTAGCATCAAGAGTTATGCCAAGGAAATTGGTGTATTTGCCTGAGGCACTTGCATGCCGTTGTTTAGACTGGGTGGTAATCGCAGTGTTTATTACTGAAATCAATGTGAATCGATTTTGAGTCATAGTTTGATCTTCCATTTTTGTGTCCAGGCGTAAACTTTGTTCACAGCTAGGTGAACTTTTTGTACTGCAGCTCTGGGATATCACATGTGTATATCAAGTAGGTACACTGGATTGGGCTTAACAAACATCCTTGTGGTACTCCGGCCTTGATAGTTTTTAGCTCAGAACATGCGTCCTCTTGCCTTATCCTAAACATTATATTGCATATACATAAAAGATTCTAGAATATCTGAAAATTCGGGGAACATGCGTCTGAGTTTGTGTTCAGACCCTCATGCCAAAGGGCAATGCCCATTTTTGGCCACGAAACGCCCAACAATGTGTTTTAAATAAAAAAAACGATTTTGTTTTATATTTATTAATCGCGGTATTCATTTAACGAAACAAGATTGCAACATTTTTGCAAAAAATAAAAGTACCGAAAAAATTAAATGAAATTATGTACATCCGGAATTCATTCGTTTGTGGATAAAATAAAAAGTGTTGCCAATTATTAATTTCATTCAAAATATAATGGATTATCTTTTATTCAATAGATTTTTTATGGTGTAATTATTATAATGCCAATATTATTAGTTTTTTTCGATTATTATTACGATGTTATGATAATTAAACAAGCGAATTGCTAGTTAATATACCATAAATTCTTTAGATCATAACAAAAACGCTACTGCACAATTTAACTGTCATTCTTTTATTTTTTTTTCAAAATACATTAATAACAGAATTATAAAAAAAAAAAAAAAAAAACATAATATTAATCTTAAGGGCGCTTTCATTACTTCGTTCGTTGATTAATTCGTTTATTACAAAAAATCGATATCGATTCATGGATTTTTATGTCTGTTAAGTGGCAACATCGAATCTGACATTATGACAGCACGGTTATCTGTCATATGTGTAAATCAGTAAATAACTAAATAATCGGAGTCTGTGGTAGTGGTGAAGGTATTAACACGTGCTTTTGTCAGTGCTAAGAATTTTCTCGGTTTTAGTGAATAATTTGTGTGTTAAACTTGATCGAGACTATTCCTTGTGTTTGTTCTTGGGTTAAGGTTTGTTTTTTAACTGTGATTTTCTTTTTCTTTTAATTTAAAGTAGCCAAAATGAATTCGAATGAGCCCCCCGATCCTGATCCTCCCGATGAATTTTTTGATCTCTCGCCAGTCCTCACCGTAACACTGCCCAATAATCCTGAAGTACTAATAGAAGAAAAAATGGACATTGATACATCGAGCCGTAAAAGGGTAGCTGAAACGCCCCCTATTACGACCAATACCCCGCCGAAACTAGCAAAAAATCTTCCCGGCAGAATTGCATACATGATGAAGGACAACCCACCCTACATTGTGCATGTTTCGTTGAAGGATAATCAAACCTCGGGCACTGCTCTACAACCAATTAAGTTTGGTATGTTTTTGACGACAAATAACGTTAATAACATACGCCTAGATGGGATCAAACGGATAGGTAGGAATAGAGTCTCGGTTGAATTCAGGTCGCATCAAGATGCAAATAGTTTTCTGCATAATAAAATTTTAACTCAAAACAACTACATTGTTGCCATCCCACAGTATAATATTACGAGAATGGGTACTGTTAGGGACATACCGGTTGATTGGTCAGAGGACGAAATAATAAATAATATTAAGGTCCCAGAAGGATGTGGCTCCGTCATCAAAGCCAGAAGGATGAGCCGTAAGGTGTCCACCTCTGGAGTGGCTGAGTGGAAGCCCACACAAACTGTTGTTTTGACGTTTGATGGTCAAGTTCTACCCAAACGTGTTTACTGTTTCTACTCAGCTCTTCCAGTGGAGAGATACACCTACCCTACTATTCTATGCTACCATTGTTGCCGCTACGGGCATACCCGTACTCTGTGCCGATCAAAGCCAAGATGCTTTAAATGTGGTGAAGATCATCCAGGTGATGGATGTGAAGTCACCCCTGAAAATAGCTTTTGTGTTTCATGTACTGGGAACCATTTTGCAAACAACAGTGCTTGTCCTGAATTGGGTCGACAGAAGAGCATCAAGGCTCTGATGGCGGAAAAATCGATTTCATATGCGGAGGCAAGTGGGGTGTTTCCATCTGTTTCAAGATCATATGCCGATGTCTTCAAATCCTCCCATCGCAATAAGGTTGCAAATAGATCCCAATCCCAGTCCTCGAGTCCCATCCCTGTATCCCAAAATTCACATCGTAAAACTGTATTTTTAAAACCTAAACCCCGCATCCCCCTTTCCCCTGGCTATAATAGACAAGCTCACCTGGAGCTTACCGAAAACCACTCCTTCTTCCCATCCAGAAACGGTTGTGCTCTTCCAACGGAAGTTGCAGAACCAATGTCATACGGACAGGCAAACTCAAAAAATATTTTAGAATTAATAACTAATATGTTAATGTCTCTACTTGCAAATCCCACCCAATCCATACCTGACCACGTTGCCCTAAAACTGACTTCGATTCTCAATTACATCCACGATGGCCCCCAGTCCCTTGACATTCCTTCAATGGAACGTGAGGAGTATTACTCCCAGAAAGCCTGATCTTTCTTTTTTAATTAACAAATTTAAACCATCAATCTGTGGCATTGCTGAGACATGGCTCTTGCCTGCTAGCAATTTCAGGTTGCCATGTTTTGGCAGTGTTCGTAATGATAGATCTGATGGATATGGAGGATGTGCTTTGCTCATCAATAGCAAAGTATCATTCTCCCAGATTCCTCTAACCTTCGTTGGTGACAACCTAAATGTTGTTGCTGTTAAGGCTGAGGGTATAAATATTTTCTCTTTTTATATTGCGCACCCACAAATCGAATATCTTCCATTTATCAGAAATTTGTTATGCAGTGTTAGCGGTCCAATACTTGTTATGGGTGATTTTAATTGTCACCATTATCGTTGGGGATCAGATACTTGCGATAACTTTGGTATAGGCTTGGTGGATATATTGGATGATCTAGATCTTTGTGTCATCAACGATGGAAATGCTACGCGCAGGTCTACACCTGGGCAGAGTAATAGTTGTGTTGACTTGACGTTCTGTTCATCCAATATGTCTAGTCTCCTTATTTGGCATCGCTTGGACATGACCTATGGAAGTGATCATTACCCCATCATGATAGAATTCCCTTCCAAAAATAGTCCCACTAAAATTTCCCCACCCCTTTTAAAATACCGTCTAACTTCAGTGGATTGGGAGTTATATTCTAAAATCTTAGATTTGAGAGTATCTTCCCTTCCAAGGGTCGACAAGGATAACTCCCAAGAATGTTTTTCTTCCTTTTCTGCATCCATTTCCTCCACAGCCGATGATTGCCTCCCTTCCAAAAAACCCCATTCAGGTAAACTTCCTTCTCCGCCATGGTGGGATAAGGAATGCACAGACATGGTCAGAGCCAGGAATGAGGCTGAAAAGAAAGTTAACTGCAATATGAACCTGGATAATCTCATCGCCTTCAAGCAGATATTGGCTAAGTCCAGGCAATTTTTAAAAAGAAAGAAACGTGAAGGTTGGTCAAAATACTGTAGTTCGTTGAGTCCGTCCACTCCGGTTTCGGCAGTGTGGCGAAAGTTGAAGTGTTTTAGGAGCAGTTTAACACCTGCCTCTTCAAACAATCTCACCAAAGAGCTAGGATACCAGTTTTTCTCAAAAATCGCTCCAGCTTATGTGCCAAGTATAGAGGACATCAGTGCTGGTATCAATGATGTAGACAACACTGATGAGCCAATGAACATGCCATTTAGCTTGGAAGAACTAAAAACTGTGTTATCTCATGTTAGAGACTCTGCACCGGGTGTGGACGGATTCCCTTACTCCTTTATTGCCAAAGCTGGTCCAAAAACCCACCAATATTACTTGGACTTGGCAAATTTCTGCTTCACCTCTGGCTACATTCCCACAGAATGGAAGGTTCAAGTTATCATCCCGATACTAAAACCAGGCAAAGATCCGAATGATCATTGCTCATATAGACCTATTGCTTTATCGTCCATACTAATAAAACTTTTGGAACATCTAGTAAAAAACCGGTTAGTGTGGTTGGTGGAAAACAGGAAACTGCTCCCAACGACTCAGTTCGGCTTTAGGAAAGGCTTGGGCACTGCTGATAGTGTGGGTATCCTCACGTCAGAGGTCCGACTGGCCCTTAGCCGGAATGAGTCTGTGGTTGCAGTCTTTCTGGACATATCAGCTGCCTATGATTCGGTGCTCCTCCCATCTCTCAGGCAAAAGCTGCACGAGCTGAGAGTCCCGGCTAGGATTTGCCGTATCATTAGCAGCATCTTTACCAATCGCACTATTCAATTAAGAACCCCTGAAACCGACTCTGAAGAAAGAACAGTCTGGAGAGGATTACCTCAAGGATCTGTTCTTAGCCCCCCTCTATATAATATCTATACTGCTAATCTGCCCTCATGCCTTAATTTCGACTGCAAAGTCCTTCAGTATGCTGACGATATCGCGTTAATGGTCACTGGCAGTTCTATTCAGGATGCCGCTCTATCTATGAATGTCTCTCTGTCCTCACTAAACCAATGGCTACTTGATCATGGTTTGTCTTTAAGCGCACCAAAGAGTACAGCGGTCATTTTTACCCGCAAGCGTTCTGTACCCCCAATAGATATTAATATCGATGGACAAATCATTCCAGTTAAGGACAAGGCTAGGTTTCTGGGAGTAACACTGGACTCTAGGTTGAATGGGGTTGATCACATTAACAACACGGTCAAAAAATGTGAACGGTCTGTGTCAGTTCTAAAAGCTTTGGCCGGAGTGTGGTGGGGAGCCCACCCGTACACCCTCAAACTAGTCTACAATGCATTGACTAGAAGCACTATGGATTACTGCAGCTTCCTTATTGAGCCCTGCAACAAAGAAGCGCTTAAAAGACTAGATGGAATCCAGGCCAGGTCTTTGAGAATTGTCATTGGGGCCATGAAATCCTCTCCCATTAATGCGCTTCAAGTTGAATGTGCAGAACCGCCTCTACATCTTAGAAGACAGTATTTGGCAGATCGTTTCCTATCTAAAGTTTTTTCCCTTTCATCCCATCCTTTACTTCCAGTTTTAGAGCAAATTGACCTTTCCTTTAATGAATCCCCTTACTGGAACAATAAAATAGTTCCTCTATTGATAAATAGGTACAGAGAGCTTAAACAACTTTCGTCGCCAATTTGTCAATACCCAACTCTCCCAGTCTTCTCTGCTGCATATGAAACGATTAATTTCGAACCAAAAGCTGTTCTGGGACTAGGAATTTCAAAGAATTCCCAAAACGCTAGAGACGACTTTGACTTAGCTGTCAAGCGTTACTGGGAAGGATGGAATTTATTTTTCACGGATGCCTCAAAATTGTCTGAATCAGAATGCACTGGTGTGGCAATTTACTTTCAAAATTCCAAAATTGCTTTACTCTTTCAATGCCCACCAGAAACATCTGTTTTTACAGGAGAGTGTATTGGCATTCTAGAAGCCATACACTATATAAAATCACATCAAATAACAAGGTCAGTAATTTTTTCAGATTCCCGTAGTAGTATTCAGGCATTAAAACAAAATCAATTTTATAGTAAAATCCATAGTAAAATCATTGTAGATATTAAGAACTTGTTATTTGATTGTTCCCAAAACGGCTTGGACATCGAGATAGCCTGGATCCCCGGTCACTCGGGTATTGTTGGCAACGAGTGCGCTGATTCGTTAGCAAAGCATGCCACATCGAATCCGCTTGATCGAAAGCACTACGTGGTGCATAACTATGATTTGCGGAATGGTGCCAGACCCAAGTTATTTAACTCGTGGGCTGAAACATGGAAGACGACCTCTAAATCCAAGGGCTTCTATTATGCCGCTATACAGCCTGAAATTCAACGCAAGCCTTGGTTTTTTAAATGTCCTAAATTGTCGAAGAGAACTGTTTCGTCACTGTGTAGACTGAGACTCGGACACTGTTGTAGTCCAGTGTTCCTAAACAAAATTCATGTCCGGGACAATGCACTGTGCGAGTGTGGTCTTGCGGAAGGTACTTTGGACCATATTTTCTTCTCCTGCTCCTTAAATAATAAATCCTTTGACCTCTACCAAAAAATTTCCAAAATTAACATTCCTCTCCCAACCAACTTCCATTCCCTCCTATGCCACTTCTCTCCTAAACTAATCCATATTTTGGCTACTTTTTTAAACGAAAATGAGTTAAAATTTTAATTGGTGCGTAACGTGTGTGTAAATAGTATATATGTAGTAGTTTAGGTCTTGTATATAATCTTGTAAATTAGATTAAGTGTTTTACTAACCCTTGTGCTCGTTTTAGCGATTAGATTAACACCTATCACAGAGAACAAAGTTCGACGGCCGTCTTAGTAGCTGCCGTCCCACGTGACACTGGCAGAATAGTCAAAACTGGCTCAGTTGCCAAAAAAAAAAAAAAAAAAAAAAAAAAAAAAAAAAACTAAATAATCGGACTGTCAAAAATTTGTTGGTGGCGTACACATGTGGTTTCGTTTCTAACACAGTATTTTGGCTGTTTTATGTGCTTTTTTGGTGGTTTTGGTGTACCTGGTAAACGTTTGTGATCGTCTTGTATTTGTTTTAGTGTTTGTGTGTCCAATCTTACATTAGGTAAGTTTTAAATATAATTTTCTTGCGGCGTATGCCGAGCGACCATGGAGGGTGACGATCGGCCTCCTGGTCGCCCGCCAGATCCTCCTCATGCCATTCCACTACAATCACAGGATCTTTTCACCCAATCTGCGGTTTTGACCGCCCCACTGTCACAGTTTGAAGCCATGGAAGTGGAAATTGCTTCCCAAAAAAGAAAAATGAATGACATTCAATCACCAAATGGCTCCTTGGGCGTTTCTGCAGGCACGGAAGATAATTCTTTTTTATCCAAACGTGACAGAGTTACAGCTCCGTCATTGATTTCGCGAACCAAATACTCAAACTTGGATAAAGAACCGTTTTTGGTGTATACATCACTAGTTGAAACTGAACCAAATTCAGGTACTACCCTCCATCCCATCATATTCGGCCAATTGTTACAGAAAATAGCAATCAAAAATATTAGACAAGAAGGAGGTATTAAACGTATTGGCAGAAATAAGGTGTCTGTAGAATTTATGGGGCCAGAGGATGCTAATGCCTTCATTGACAATTCCAGCATGAAACAGAAAGGTTACAGCATGATGATTCCTTCTTTTAATATCACCAGGATGGGTATTGTGAAGGGTGTCCCTAGCAATTGGTCTGACATTGAGGTCATGGACAACCTGAAGTCCCCACGTGGTAAGATATTGAAGGTGAGGAGAATGAACCGCAAGATTGTCAGTGAGGGTAAGGCTGAATGGGTTCCTACTTCAAGTATGGTGCTTACTTTTGATGGTCAGAGCCTCCCAGATCGAGTTTTCTGCTGCTTTAACTCCCTTCCAGTAGAAATATACAATTTTCCCACAGTTCAGTGTTTTGGCTGCTGCAAGTATGGACACACAAAGACCCAATGCCGATCTAAGCCACGTTGCTACTGCTGTGGTGGAGACCACTTTGGCGATGGATGCTCTATTGAGGAACCTAAGTGCTTTTATTGTACGGGTGCACACCCCGCGAATAGCCGTCAGTGCCCAGAATACCTACGTCAGAGGAGCATCAAGGCCTCCATGGCTAAAGATAACATCTCTTATTCTGAAGCAGCCAAAAATCATGCCCCCTCTTACCGATCTTATGCGGATGTTACAGCATCAGCCCCTCTTTTTTCGCAGCCTATCCACCAGACTCTTACCCATGAGCCACGTTCTTCACGTCTTCCTCCTCCTAATTATACCTCCCATCCCCAAACCTCCACTTACTCCTCCAGTAGAAAACACACTTCATCCCACCCAAAATCACATACCCCGCGTCATCCTGGTTATGACCAAAGGGCTCACCAGGACATTATTAATAGTTTCTCATTCCCTACTTCCCCTAATGGTTGTGCTTTGATTGACCATCCTCCCTCTCATAATGTGAATACTCAGACTATAGAGTCAATTGTTATTTTACTTTCCTCCTTACTATCTAACTCTTCTTTACCAGACCACGTTGCCGACAACCTAGTCAAAACAATTAAATCCCGTAACATTCCATTTACTGCAGTGGAACTCCAGGAGCGCTCTCCCCAAAAAACATGAAATCTCTCATCTTATTAACGTATACAAACCAGCATTATTTGCAATTTCTGAGACGTGGCTGACACCCCGTCTCAATTTTAATTTTCCTGGCTATGGCACGCTCCGTGATGACCGTTCTGATGGATATGGCGGAGCTGCCATACTAGTAAATAATCTTCTTCCATTTTCCCCTCTGTCTCTGCCTCAACACGGAGATGGGATTAATGCTGTAGGTGTTAACATCCTTGGCATTAATTATATTTCTGTCTATATTCCCTCGCCCGATTCCTCTGTGTTCCAGTATATCCATAATATATGTTCCTCATTTAATCCTGTTATTATTTTGGGTGATTTCAACTGCCATCACTCCATGTGGGGATCTGACCATTGCGATAGCCCAGGTACTGATTTGGTTGATCTGCTGGACAACTTGAATTTGTGTGTTGTCAATGATGGCTCTGTCACTCGCCTTCCTAGACCCGGTCAGTGTAGAAGCTGTGTGGACCTTACCCTGTGTTCAGCCAGTTTGACCGCCCAGTTGGAGTGGAAACGACTAAATCTCACGTATAGCAGCGACCACTACCCAATATGCACTACTCTGGTCTCTAGGTCCTTACCCCATAGAGATAATCCCCCTCTTTTAAAATACAGGCTGACTGGGGCCGGGTGGGACTTGTATTCTCAAACTCTTGAGGATATAATTCCCACTTTGCCTCAAGTTTCTCCAACCAACCTGGATGCCTGTGTGTTGCAATTTTCCAGTGCCATTTCATCAGCCGCTGATGCCAGCATTCCGCTCAAGAATTCAGCTTCGGGAAAATTATCATCCCCTCCCTGGTGGGATCAAGAATGCTCCAACATGATTAAAGCTCGTAACGAAGCTGAAAGAAAATATGCTCATAATATGTCTGTTGAAAACCTGTTAGAATATAAACGGATTGTTGCGAGATCCAGGCGTCTATTTAAGGAAAAAAAACATGAAGGTTGGAAAAAATTCTGCTCTTCACTTTCCCCTTCAACCCCTTCCTCTATTGTCTGGCAAAACTTTAAAAGATTTAAACGTGGCTGCTCTGCTTTAACATCTTCATCTATCCCTAGCGGCTTAGCAGCACCTTTTCTTGACAAATTAGCTCCTCCTTTCGCCCCTCTCTATGAAGAATGCCCTTTACCATTTGACAGTGAAGACATTTTCAATGACCCTCTGGACGCCCCCTTTTCGTTATGCGAACTTGATGCAGTTCTCAAGCACGTCCATGACTCTGCCCCTGGCATGGATGGACATCCATATTCCTTTTTTAAAAAATTGGGGTCCCGCAGCCGCCAATACCTTCTATCGCTAATCAATTCTTGTTTTACCCTTTCTCATATCCCAGATAGTTGGAAAACACACCTGATCATCCCCATATTGAAACCTGGGAAACCCCCAGATAGTCCAAATAATTTCCGGCCCATAGCGCTATCACCGGTCATAAGTAAAATTTTAGAACACCTCATTAAAAACAGGTTAGAATGGTTGGTTGAAAGCCGAGGTCTCTTAGCCAAATCACAATTTGGTTTCCGAAAGGGAGCCAGCACCATGGATAGCATTGGAATACTTACGACTGATATCCGAATCGCCCTCAGCAAACGTGAGTCCGTTCTTGCGGTCTTTCTTGACATTGCAGCGGCTTACGACAGTGTCCTTCTTTCCGTACTCAGAAGTAAATTACGCCAGCTGAGTATTCCGGCAAAGATACTAAACTGTATCTGCAACCTGCTGTCTGGACGTAACGTAAAACTCCATATCCCAGGTGAAACATCCGAACCCAGAACAGTCTGGCGCGGGCTCCCCCAGGGCTCAGTGCTAAGCCCTCTTTTATACAGTATCTATACATATGACCTCCACTGCTCCCTAAACAATGACTGTCAGGTTTTACAATATGCAGATGACCTATGTCTATATATTCCTTCTTCTTCCATAGATAGAGCTACGGAATCCATGCAAGTGTCCCTTAATTCTCTAAACCAGTGGTTAATTTCACATGGCCTGAGCCTGTCTGCTCCCAAAAGCACCGCTGTTGTTTTCTCACGTAAACGTGTTCCTCCATATGTCCACCTTGAAATTGAAGGATCTCCCATCAAGGTTGAAGATAATGTAAAATTTCTTGGTGTCATCTTGGACTCAAAACTATCTGGTATCTTTCATCTCAATTATATCGCCAATAAATGTGAGAAGAAGATTAACATGCTTCGGGCTCTGGCGGGTGTTTGGTGGGGCGCTCATCCCTTCACACTTAAGCTTATTTATAATGCCACGGTGAGAAGCTTGCTCGACTATGGCTCTTTCCTTCTTGAGCCCTGTAGTAAAGTTGCTTTAGCCAAACTAGAGACCATCCAGTCGAAATGCCTCCGCATTGTGCTGGGTTGTATGAGGTCCACCCCAACCAACGCCCTGCAAGTCGAGAGTGGCGACCCTCCTCTTCTTCTTCGTAGACAATATCTGGCTGACAAATATATCTACAAGGCATATTTCCTTAATAACCACACTATTCTGGCTAAACTGTCTATTTTAGACAACCTATGTAGAGAAAGCGAATATTGGAGACATAAAGACCCCCCTTTATTTATTAATTCATATAGAAATATTCACACTGTAAAAGTAAATTCTCCCATCCCTCAATTTAGTAAATTCCCAATTTATACGTCCCCATATGAAATAACAAATTTTGTTCCAAATTACGTCCCTTATATCGGTTTGAATAAGGACACCATCAATGCCAATGACCATTTTCTTTCCGTTATTAATGACAAGTGGCCTAATCACTTTAAATTCTACACCGACGCTTCTAAACTAACCACGGGTGGTAAAACTGGCATTGCTGTTTACAATTCCAATTCCCAGATATTTCTCCAATTCCAGTGTCCTCCCGAGTCTTCGGTATTTACCGGAGAATGCATCGGGATCCTTGAGGCATGCTTATTTATTTCTTCCCATACGTCTATTACAAAAGCAGTTATCTTTTCCGACTCCAGAAGCGCCCTGGAAGCCATAATTAAAAATTCGTTTAAAGACAATATCCGTAATCCACTAATCATCGAAATTAAAACAGTCCTACATTCTTGCTCTCAAAAGAACATTGAGATCGTATTAGTATGGATACCAAGCCATATGAACATTAGGGGTAATGAGCTGGCAGATATAGCAGCCAAGGAGGCGGTTTGTAGCAGTCTGGCTGATAAAAAACATTATTTGGTCCAAATCTGTGACTTGATACACAAGGCTAAAATAGATCTCTTTAAATCCTGGCAAAAAAACTGGTCTAAATCCAGTAAGTTAAAGGGTGGTCTTTATGCCTCTATTCAACCAACCATCCCACCCAAACCATGGTTCTACAAATTTAAAGAAACTTCTAAAACCGTCACATCCGTTATTTGCAGAATACGAATTGGCCACTGTTGCACTCCAGTTTTCCTCCATAAAATTAGAGTCCGGGATAGTTCCCTGTGTGAATGTGGTCTGGATGATGGTACGCTGGATCACATCTTCCTAAAATGCCGGCTGAATAATTCCTCTTCTTTTGATGGAGTAATTTCTAAACTAAAAATACAAAATCCTGTAAATGTTCGTCACCTTCTCTCATTTTTCCCTAACCCCCAAATTATACGTGCTTTTATTAAATTTATTTCTACTAACAATATTAAACTCTAACACTAGCATACATCTTAAGTAATAGTATCTTGTATAAATATATGTATTCTATTATACTAACTATGATTAACCCCAATTATTTGTGTTTGTTTCAGTCCTCAAAGGATCGCCACAAAAAGCTTTATATATAAATTAAAAATAAATTAATTTACAAATTCTATAATACCCATGAGTCTCCACTACATGACATTGGCAGGAATTGTCTCCGGCAAATTGCCATAAAAAAAAAAAAAAAAAAAAAAAAAAAAAACTAAATAATCACAACCCGTTTGCATTTGTATTATTTTGTTTGTTTTGTTTGTTGCTGGTAGAAGTGCAATTAAAAAGTATTGCTGCAATTGTATTCTCGGCCGTCGAACGGTAGGATGCGATATTTTCCCTCCTGCTCAATTTCTGGATGATGTACTAATTGTTTATGATGCAAATGATGTATAAGATCATTAAATACATAATAGATCTAAAAGAACTGGATAATATATGTATGTATTATAGAAAAACTATTGTTAAAAATCTGTATTTGTGAAATAAAAGACCATTTAATATCTTAACAATCCGGACTTTTTTCTAAACCAATTCCTATACCATTTAATTCTTTAAATAGCATATTATCATTTACATATGCTTTTATATGTGGGCACCCAGGGCCAAAGTGTCTATGGACTGTGGGCATTCCCCTTTGCCTAAAGCTTGTGCGACGTCTAGAAATACGGTGGCGCAGACTTGCTTGTATTCGAGTGTTTTTCGATGATGTGTGTTATTCTGTGTACCTGGTCCAATAGTAGAATGTTTTTCCCTGAACGACTTCAGCAAATTTCCATAGCTCAGGTTTTAGCATAAATGCAGGGTTAAAAAGTGGTCAGCTTAAAAATGGCCTTGCGCGAGAGGTGTTTTAGAATTTCTCCTGTAATGAGGTCGTAACGCTTTCGCTTTCTTCGAGCTTATGTTGTTTTGTTCTTCTCTCACAACAGTCACAACTTCTTAAGGAGTTACAAGCCGAATTGCGCGCATGTGGGCGCACGGTTGGCGCAGTGGTTGAGTGATTGACTGCTGCGCTGCGTGTCGCGGGTTCGATTCCCGCACGGAACAAATATTTGTATGATCTACAGATAGGTATTCCAGCTCTGGGTGTTTGTGTATGTGAGTTTATATTTTTGTAAACGCACCCACGATTCAGGACGAAATTCTTAGTGTTGGACAACGTTTTTTTTTAAACCAAAACAAAAGAAAATAATTCTTTGGTATTGTGATAAATTTCCATTAATTTTAGTAATGATTAATGAACTTTGCCCAATACGCCACTAGGTACTTAGAATATACGTTTCAACCAAATGAAAGTTCCATAGAAATATCTGAAAATGGAAATTTGCCAATGCAAAATGCCATGGCCATTTTGCATCGCTTTTTCTGATGGGAGGTATTTGCTTATTGGGCCTTTTTACAAGCTTTTAAATAACTTGCAATAATAAATAAATAAATAATATTTATTATCAAAAAAGCCAAATACAATTTCTCCATCTCAATCAAACATAAAAACGCCATTTTATGATGTACAACACTATACATTATTTGAGACAGTGAACGTATGTTTCTGTGCTAGTATAAACTATGTTACAGACACAGGCGCCTTCCTCTTACACTTCATTTACAATTTGCTGCACCTTGTAGTAGTTTTGGTAAGCATAAACTTAGTTTATTAAGTACCTACTTAACACTTATTAAAATTTATGTAAGCAAGGAATAGGAGTGTTTGGTTGTGTGTTTGGAATAATACACAGTATAAGATAATTTATGCTATAGGAGCACTTTCAATTTGTTTTTAGATGCGTTTGTAAGATTTTATTGCAAAGAGTTATTCAGTCTCATCGTACGTTAACTTTTGGAGAAAACTACTAACTACAGTTTTACATTTAAATCTAGGTAAGGGATGTACGTTGCAAGTTTTGTTTATAATGTTATATAGGTGACTGCTAAGCCACGGGTAGCTTCGCCTTGCCAGAGCAGTTTTGGTGGTGACAGGGTGGCATACAGGATCTTTACGTCGTCTATTTTGCTCCAGTAACCTAGGGTCATAGGTCATTGATGTAAGTGAGTGTACACGTAAAGTGATGTTAAGTGCACAGAGCTGTCGGACAGTAAGTACAGATAAGTCTTTATAGAGCTGGGTAGTCGGGTACCGATAAGGTTTGTGAAGCATGACTTTCAAGACAGCTCTTTGTGCCCGCTCAAGGCGAAGTAAAAACGTTTTAAGTGTGTCACCCCAGACAGATAAGCAATAGGTAAGACGTGAATGAGCCAAGGCAAAATAAATAGGTTTAACAATCGGTCGGCAACTACTCCTCTGAGTTTTTTCAGCAACGCGCAACTGTCACACTGATATGCTTATGCCAACTCAATGTGTTATCGATATGCACTCCCAAGTATTTAACTCAAGAGCTTCTTTTTATAGAAGGACAGCTACAAGGGGTGTAGGGTGAAAACTATGGGCTTTAACGTCTGGCTTAATAGACTGTGTAGCAGAGTTCGCTGAGAAAGGGACATAGTGGGTTTTAGAGCCGTTTAGCGTGAGTAAATTCAGTGCAACCCAATCCATCACTATGCTAAGAGCATTTTCGGCTGCGTGGCGAGCTGATTCCCACGTTTCTCTACTTATGATAAGCGCAGTGACGTCTGCATATACGAGTATCTTGCATTTTGGGATTGACAGCTGGCACAATCTGTTTACAAATTGAAGAAAAAGGGTGGGACCCAGCACGCTGCCTTATGGTACGCCAAAGGTTAGATTCTCATCGCCACTGATGTAGTTGTCTACCTTAACTCGTTGGCTACGGTTTGTTAGATAGTCTCGAAAGAGGTTTAGAGCGATGTCTCTTATTCCCAAGCTTTCTAAACCATACAGAAGGATCGGAGTAGAGACCATGTCGAAAGCCTTGGCTAAATCAAGAAATATACCTATAGTTTTAGTACTAGAGTCAAGATTCTTAACAATTTGGCTTGTCAGTTCAAGAACAGCATCCTCTGTGGATACGCCTCTCCTAAAACCGTATTGGTTTGGCGCAATTATGTTGTTGCTTTCAAGATAGCTAAGCAATCTTTTTATCGGGGCCTTCTCCATAATTTTGGACAGTGTGGTGAGTATAGTGCAGAGCCTATAGTTCTCGACATGGTCGCCATCCCCACCCTTAAATACTAGTGTGACTAATGCCTTCGTAAAAGTGTCGGGGAAAATCCCTTTTAAGATACTTAAATTACAGACATGCGTTATTTATTTATTTATTTGTATACACTTTATTGTACACCATAATAAACAAGAAAAAAAGAAACTTATAACTACAAACATACAATGGGCGGCCTTATCGCATACCGCGATCTCTTCCAGGCAATCCTGGATTATTGATGGAACAAGTAACATGTCAGGCCGACTTAATAACTGAGGCTGGTATTCCATCGTGACCTACTGCACAATTATGTTTTAATTCCATAATGTTCTATTTCCAAGAAATTCGTTTCTAGTAATACGAATGAGTTACCTTGAGGATTCATTAATCTGTCAAATTCAAAGTTTGCGCGAATTAGGTACACGCTGATCCTGTGCAACCTCCCTAGCAAGATCCACTCCAACGTTTGCAAAGTACTTATTTATAGCATTGACAGAGGAGTTTGGATCGCTGCACATATTCTGGAGTTCTCCTGACTTACTTACGGCTGAAGTGTTCTTGTAGCTGATAGTTTTTATGACGTCCCAAGTTGCTTTGGGGTTACCATTGGCCTTTAGGAGTTCTTTTTGCTCAAAATTGCGTTTATCAGTCTTCAGTAAATATTTACAGTAATTTCGGTATCTAGAAGATTAGCAGTAAGGTTTTTAGGATTTTGCATCGATTCCTGTTAGGGACTTATTTTACCCCCGCCGGAAAAAGAGGGGTGTGTAGTTTCACATGTGTTGCTGTGTATCTGTGTGTCTGTCTGTGGCATCATATCGCCTAAACAGATAAACCGATTTTGATTTAGCTTTTATGTTTGAAAGGTGATTTTGTCGAGCGTGTTCTTAGCTATGTTTGAATAAAACCGGCAGCCTAATTGTGTCTAAACACACACATACCTACACAAAAAAGTTGAATAAAGAAACTTTTTTGTGTATGTGTGTGTTTTTGGGAAAGAAACGGATTGTTTCCTTTGCCGAATTTACTTACACAATTAGGCTGCGGTTCAGCCGTTCAAAAGTTATGAGCGTTTTACTGTTTGAATCGGGGCGTCTTCGCAAGATAAATGTGTCGGGTGTTTCTTACATTTTGAAATGTTACTTGTTAGCGTACTGTGTTGATTTATTGCGTCTGATATAATGGGGACGAGTAGTTCCGCACTTTGATACGGAATCTGCAGCCTAATTGTGTAAGTGAATTCGGCAAAGGAAACAATCTGTTTCTTTCCCAAAAACGACTTTTCGTAATACGAAAAGTCGATAGGCTGCTGTACTAGATAAAACACCTGAGAAATCGGCTTTTTCTACGCAGTTAACAATATCTTGTTGGTTGAAATGCCTTTTAATACTTTTAGGTTTTGTAGCATTAAGAGGGATTCGTACAGTGCAAAACAGGATAGGTGCATGATCAGTAAAGTATGAGTCCAGAACCAAAGTTGTGGAGGGTCTGTCTGTTTTAAAAAAAGACATGATCCAGGCAGTTTTCAATGCTAGTGGGGAGAACGTGGGCAGGTAGGAACCCATGGAAAGCCATTGTATTTAAATATTCTTCAGAGTTTGGGTCATTATTATCTGGTCTAATATTTATGTTTAAATCTCCAATCACTACAACAGTTGTTATTGACGCCAGGGATTTTAAAATATTATTTAAGGAGTAAAGAAAATTTTCTAAATTTCTGACTGAGGGTGAACGGTATATTGCAACAATTGCAGTATCAAGACCTAGCATCAAAATAATACAGCAATGTACTATTTATGTATGTAAATGTGTTCAGGTAAAATCTTGCAACTGAATTTTAAAGCAGTTATCCTCCACCTATTAAGATTAAATTTTGCCTACACGTTTAGTTTGGATGACAATGCATGGTTAGATAAGTGACGTCATTCTAAATCCAATATGGCGGACGGCCCAAGATGGTGGACTAGTTATTTTTTGTGCACTGCCATGATATGGCAGTGTTTTATAGACCCAAAAAAAGTGACATCGGCTTTTTATTGGCTATTTCTACCTAATAGTTCATTACAAATGGACGAGTAGAACTCCCATGTGCCAATTTTGAATAGTTGATTTTTAAATAAATCATGAAGTTTTCGTGACCTTTAAGGTCATAAGAACAAAAAAACAACGTATAAAAAAACTGTAACTACATTATTGAGCTTTGTTCGTATCGCAGTTTTATGAAGCAACTCAAGAAGAAAATTATGCCGTGTCAAAAACGATAATAGAACTCGCAAAAAAAAATTATTACCGTAATCTATTTATTTATTTTCTAGCTCGAAGTAGAACCTCTGTCTAGTAAAAACAGATTCATCACTAAGGTTTATCATTAATAAAAATATTACTTGGAACTTGGGCCTAGGTATTGAGAAAATGATTGTTATGAACCGAGTTCAAAATTCCAAATTTAGGGTTCTCACAAAGGTCAATTATTATTGGCTTTTTATAATCAACTAAAATTAATTACAATTTAGGTTAGAAGTATTTATGACTTATCGATCATAGTGCATGTAGCAGATATAGTCTATTGAATCGTAAACAATATCACCCATGATAACTCAGATAGGTTAAGTAGAAGGTTAAAATGAAAGGGTTTGCTTTGAAGAATACGAAACAAGCTGGATTAAAAATAAAAAAAATAAAAAATTATTTAGTTTTCTTGTAGCTTTCCAAAGAGAGTAATCCGTTGATTGGTCGTTGGTTAGCTGCACAAGGTTAGAGTTCAGAGTTTCATCCTCAAATAGTATAATTTTCCTCTTTACCTAATCGTTTCGTTATTATTTTTAATAACCTTTTAATTGTTTTTGCGCGGCAAAACAAGCGGTGGCAGAAAACAAGGTGCCTTGTTTGCTGCCACCGCTTTTTTGTTTTCTTTTCTCGGATAGAAAACTCACAATGCCCTTTCCTGGGTGCATCGTCCTCACGTATATGATTTTATTAATGTACCTATGTATGTAAATATTGTAAAAAAAATGTTTTTTTCAGGAGTTTGTTGCGGATGTTAGATTTTTACCAAGTTCCACTTTAACGAAGTTATGATGTTACGGAAGTGGTGATAACGAAACCGAAGTCGTAAACAGAGTTTTTAAATTTGGTTTATCTGAATCAGAACCGAAATCGGAATCGGAGGATGAAGAGTAGCGACCATACCACATGGAACCTACACCGCACCGCAATTAGGTTCGCTATGAACTCCGCGATTAGTAGTAGCACAGGTTTTTTGCCAGCCTAGCTCACCAAGTGTGTGAAGTGAAAGATAAAGAATTATACCTAGTCTTTTTGTAAGTCAAAGAAAGGAAAACAAGGGCAAACTCCTGAAGGGACTGAGATCGCTAATGGTTCGAATATACCGAAATCGATATACTTAATTTTAATGAACAACGCTGCACCTTTAGGTAAAAGCTATGGCGCCACTTCTCATCCACAACTGCGAGTCTACTTTGCAGTGCTCACATATCATAATCTGCGTTTTTATAATCTGTGGCAGTGCTCGTAGGTACGCTAAAACTACCTATTCATTTTACGAATAAACAAATATTACATAAATAATTGGTAACTTTCTATCATCATCATCCGCAGTCTAACTTCTTTTCTTGTGCCGATCCCCACTCTCCTGTGCCACCCTTACCCAGGTTCTACCCGCGATGGACGGCCAACATTCATTTTGCCTGTCCTCGAACTAGTCACAATTCGAATAATCGATCATCCGTACGCAGCGTCCTGGTGTTTTAACACGCCAGGGCTCAGAACGTAGGGTTGTGACAGCTGGGCAACTTCCAGGGATTCTTAGCACCCTCTGCCCCGCCACCGTCAGAACCCGGAACAGGAGTGTTGCTGGGTTCTGAAGGCCGTGGTTTATTGACACTATTCATTAAAAGACGGGTTTAGACTTAAAACGGCTCCGCGCTGGCCAGTGCGTCTCGGCGAGTTTCTCGTCAGAGCCTTGTTCGTTAATCCGCTGGGGCACCGTGTCCAGCAACCTTATTGCATAAGTGAATTCGGGCAGGCAAAGGGTATGGATAATCTTCCAATCATATAGAGAAGTAAATCCATATCGCGTCTTTCATCTCGCATGTGATTGGTCATAGTCAAATCAAAGTCAAATATATTTATTCAACTAGGCCAATAAACGACACTTTTGAACGTCAAATATATTAAAATTTAAATTTACAAGTAATAAAAAAAGATTCTATCGTGCATTCGGCAAGTAGATTGTTATGGAGAAGAACGCACAAGAAACTACATATTTACTCTTTTTAAAAAAAAAGTCGTAAACAAGGAAAAAATCATGCTGTGCAGGAGGAGGATACATACGCGCGAGCTGGCTGACCAAAACCAGATGTATCCTCCTCCTGCACAGCATGATTTTTTCCTTGTTTACGACTTTTTAGTTCGCTTTTGAAGCAGTCGGGTTTTTTGATTTTTTGATTTAGCTTTTTTTATTTATAACTTTTTAGTTAAGTTTTTTTCGAATTAGATACATTTAAACATATAAGTCTTATATATTTTTGAAATCACCTCTTAAAGCCCTTTATTTGGAAACCCCACACGATGGATTTGGAAGAAAAAAAGAATTTAGGCCCCCTCAATATGGCACCCAAAATCCGCCATTTTTCTATTATCCAATTTTAATGTAGCCTATGACACTCGCAGGGTTAAGACGCATCGATTGACGTATGAATCATCAAAATCGGCCAACGCGTTTGGTCTCTGGAACGCCACATAGGAACAAACATACATACATAGACTGATAAACACATTACCCTCCTTCGGCAGTCGGGTAAAAAAATTGGTGTTTTACAATATTTACTTCATACGATAATATATGTGAGGACGATGCACCCAGAATAGCTCTACACACTATACTACGTACAGGTATAAAGTATTAAAAAGCATTAACAAGAAAATTAATTAATTTAATAAGTAGGAACAGAGGAACATAGGTAAACTACCGAATTCAACAACAACGAAACAGACCGGTCATCTGTCCATCAGACCGAATCGGATTAGAACAATGGTAATTTCTATTGTGTCTGGAAATGGACAGTTGAAGGTATTGAGTCAATTTCAAAAAAAAAAAACTATGGATACAATACAATAGCTATGAATGAGAATATAAAATAACAAATTTGATTTTGTCTACACCAAAGATTGCCCTATGGAGCAGGTGCTAGGAAACATGCTGGTGCATGTTTCCAAGCATTCTTATCTTGAATATAATCATCTAATTTGTAATAACTAAATTTTTAAATTTACTTTCATTTAGTTTTAATATTTTACAAGGTATTTTGATATAGAATCGATTGTTCGATTGGAGAGTTTGACTTGCGTGACCAGATAGAATGCCATCCCTTTCTTTAGTTAAATTTTAAAATATATTCTATTCTACCTATCTATCTTCATCGCAACATGATTAGGTAAGGATATAATTATTGTCAAAAAAATGTTTTTAGGCGCCATTTTTCCGTATTGGCGGCGCGACCGGCAAAGACACGAGGTGGCAAAGTAGAAATTTCGCAAGAGCACGTCAAAATGTATTATCATCATCATTTCAGCCGAAAGACGTCAAAATGTATATTGCGATATATACATATGTATCATCACCAATTTTTAAACTCTCGGAAATCTTACCAGGTAAAACTCTGAGTCTGTGTCTCCCGATAGCTACAATCTAAGGGTATTTAAGTCAAGAGTGAATAGGTTACTTCTAGGCAAATAATAGAACCTATAATTTAAAAGAAAAAAAAACTACCAAATGACTGTACTAAATAATTTAGATAGTAATGTACAATGGCATATGAGTGGGCTTCAACAATAACAAAAAAAAAAATTACAATCAAAATATTTATTCGTTCAATAAATATAAGTACCTAATACAAAACTTATATTAAATTATGCAAAGTTACACTTATCTGTAAAATTGCAGGAATCTTCTCGACTTTTATTATAAAAATTAGAAATATGCATGTATTAATTCAATATGTGCTATTTGATCATCAATAAGGCTCATAATGGTTCTTACCAACATAACATAAAGCTAATATTAGTATTTATTGCATATTTTTCACAACTTTTGAAATTAAATATAGTATAATATATAGTAGGTATTTTCGTAATACAGGTTGTAAAAATTACGCAGTCCATAAAGGAAAAGTATCTCAAATATTGTAGTTTCCAGACTTTAAAAACACTTTTTTTTGTAGTTTTAAACTGCGTATCAGCACGGTGACAGAAAAGAACGCAAACAAACATAATATTTAATAACATAGTCAATACAATAATAGCCTAATTCATAGAATACACAATCTACACAGCAGAGCCACAGATAATATAATACTAGCATGCAGATGCCTCATCCCATACAAAGAAACCGTGCCGACGTAACTAGTGTTTTTCATCTGATTATACCGATTATTTTTTGTAAATCGATCGCGTTCGGTTCCGTTCCACCGTGATAGAGAGTTCACCATCTATATCCGTGGATAGAAACGGAACGGAACCGAACGCGATCGATTTACAAAATCATAAAAAATAATCATAATAATCAGTATAGAACGTCGGACGGTTTCTTTGTATGGGATGAGACACCACTAGCAGAGCGAAAAATATTATTCGTTTTGTAGTGCAGAACCGGACTCCTAGATAGCCTAAATATAATATAGCCTAAAACACATTGAGATATTTCTGTTGACATTTAATCTTGCTATACATTAGTAAGGGTATAAGAATGTGCGTTTTGTTCTAGCGTAGAACACAATTTAATACATAATTCTGCTCTATTTAGGGGACTATATCCTTAAATTCGGCAAAGTTTGATCAATATTAGATATATTATCTAATTCTAGCCTACTATGTAGAAAACGAATTTACTTAATAACATCGAACTATTAGAATTTACTAATACTTGTGGGTGTACTGCAGGTGCACTTCTCTTCAGGCGTGATGTTATGTGCATAAAACTCTGTAGAATGTATTAAGCAAAAGTCAACCCTTTTAATAATTTTATATTCAACATAAATACCTAAGGTAGGTACTACTTAACTAATACTTACTATTCATTGTAATTAGACAGAATTTAGATAAATCTGTTAAAACTAAATACATACCTCCTCAGTGTACTAACAAAATGAAATAATCATTTCCGACAAAAACATACATTTCTTAAAAGGTTACCCTAAAATATTATTATTTTAATAAATTACCTACATAGACTTTCCAGTGATGCCAACTACGCCAACTTAGAAAACTGAATGTTTTTTTTTTTGTTTTCGGCAGAATTGGACCCTTATTTTAAATTTTGCCATATCCCGAAACTCTGACACCTATACACCGTTACATTTTAGTCGTTTTAATCCCGTGGAGGATTAATCCAGTGCATGCCAACTATTCAGCAGTATCGATTTGTAAATATAAAATTTAAAATAATAAAAACCTTACCTATGTAACTTGCAAAACAAAACACTAAAAAGTGCAAAAGGTTTGGAAGTCGGTGTTGCAAAATGATAAAAAATAGGTACCAATGATAAAAAATAGGTACCAATGATAAAAAATAGGTACCAAAGACAAAAAAATGTAACGGTGAATAGTGTGCAGCACTGACATTATAGGGTAATGATAATGACAATGTGGTCCTGGCTAACTAGACTCATATCATTTTCAATGTTTCTAACAATTTAAAATAAAAGTTCAATCTTTTAATGTATTCTATTAAATAATGTGATTACTTTTATTGCATTGATTTCATAATTTTGTCTATGACTTATCGTTATTATACATTATAGATTTCATAGGCATACATTCCATATCAATTAATACAATCCGGGCCAACCACGCCACCGCTGGCCATTAGAAAAAAAATGAATTTTGTCAAACAGACATAATTATTGATATTCGATGTCAACTATTGCTTAACATATTTGAATACACCTATAGGTTCCTCTAAGCATTTAGTTTAGCTCATTACCTTAAAATATGTTTTTGTAATTTTGTCCAAATTAGCGTATTCCTTATTACAGCAGTGCAATAAGATTTAAATAGTGGGGTGATGTTTACGCTGGTTGCCGACCAGGGCCTAAGCCAGCTAGTTTAGTTCCCTTTTCCAAATGTAACAACAATTGGTCGGCAAACACTTCCTTAACTACCTAAAATTAACTGGCAAAACTTCATATATTATCATTATAAGTTGTATAAGTGACGGGACAAACATACCGTTTATGTTGGATGCCGGGTCAGCTTGGTCTGTCCTTAGCATGGGGGCAGCAAGTCCTGACGCAACACATGCTCAGCGCGCGAGGGATGCGTCACGTTTAGGCTGATCCAGGAACGATGTTGATGGGTTCCTCGGGGTTCAGACCCCGAGGAATCAGTTTAACCAGACTCAGGCCTGTATCATGCTTGAACGCGCTTCCTTTACCTCACTTGGGCACGTTGCTTGATGACGAATCTTTGCGAGTGGCGATGGCCCTTCGCCTGGGCTGCAAGGTGTGTGAACCCCATAGATGCAACTGCGGTTCCATGGTGGAAGCCGATGGCCATCACGCTTTTAGTTGTCGTCGTTGCTCGGAAAGGTGACCACGTCACCATGCGCTCATTAATATTGTACGGAGGGCATTGGTGTCGGCAGATGTCACCTGACTGCTGGAGCCTCCGGGTCTGTGTAGGACTGACGGCAGGAGGCCGGACGGGCTGACCCTGGTGCCTTGGAAGCAGACGGCAAGTCCTTAATATGAGACGCAACTTGCGTCTGCACTGTTGCCGCCAGCCACCTTGGTCGCATCATCCTCTCACTGTCAGCAGCGGCAGAAGATGCCGCTGAGGGAAAGAGGGTGAAGTACGCACCGTTGGTAAACCGTTACCATTTTGTGACCATTGCCGGTGAGACTATGGGCGGTTGGGGCACTGAGGCCAAGAAGCTCAGGCTGAAGAAGCAAGGCAACAAAAAAATAATGCTCATTAGTGAGATAGGACACAAGCTCCGTGACAAAACGGGCGACCCCGCTCCGGCTCGTTCTTGGTGCAAAGGTTAGCCATTGCTATCCAACGTGGCAATATAGCAAGCGTTATGTTATGGGCACATTTACACCGGGGACAGTTATTTGACTTAGGATGTTTCGTTGTGGCTATGATTTGATTGAATTGTTAAGAAAATAATAAAATTTTCAATTATAAGTTTACAAATTATTATTTGTTTATCATCATTACGTAGAGGGTTTTAATAATCTCATATTGAAGTTTCGCCAGGTAATTTAATAGAATAATTAAAATTAAAAAAGGGAAACTTAAAATAATAAGGGCTCGGTGGCAACTGGTGGATAACGAGAAAGTATTAACATCTTAAGTGCCTGAAACGTGGATCCACGCGAGACACAATGGCAATTTAATTGTTTCGGTATACGGCATTCAACTGGTTAAACAAAATGTTTTACTGTTGAGCGCTTGTGGCGTTGAGAAGTAAAACATTTCCCGTTAGCCACCAGTGGTGACGAAAATGTTTGTCCACTTGTGTTGAATAGGACTAATAAGATCATTTCGATTCAGGAACCACCAGCGTGGCATTTTTCTTGATATCAGTCAGAAATAATCCCCTTTTGACCATAATTTTGTTTAGTCAACTCACTATACGATAACGTTTAATTAACAACCTAGCATATGTACAAAAAAAATTGGTCCTATGAAAATAAAAATCTAGCTTATTGCTACGTCTAGCTTATTGCTGTTGTACAGGGTATTTTGAAACGATAGCACTGCAAGACGATAACTGAAACTGTACTCGACCTAACATATATTTTAGTATTACAGACTAGAGCCCGAGCCAAATACTTTTGCAAAATAAAACAGCTTCATATATTCCTGTAGCCAATGAAAGTTTCCACTTTTCAAATTACGATTTTGCTCTGCAGCGTCATCTTAGAAACTCAAACCCTGTACAGTTAAAAAAGTATAAACCTTAAACTTTAAATATGTGATGTTATTATATGAATTATTACTAACAAGGTATATGTAACGATGCGGTGAAATATATATTCACAACCGGCAAGTCAAGGTTAATTTCAAAGTCTGTCATATTGAAGTCACAAAATAGTCACTTAGTATTTTGTGAAAAACCTTTTTTTACAAGCCCCGACTGAAGTGACTCCTGAGGCCATAGTGCGAGTTTTTTACCGTACTCAATCGCGTAAACGTAATAGTTATCTTATGTCAATTTGTATACAAAAAATATGTTTCTCCTCACTGTCACCAGACGGCGCTTATCCAGTTTCAATACAAATTGACGTAAACGCGATAGAGCACGAGCAAATACTCGGAATATGCCCCACAGTATTGACTTCGTTAGATGGAGGTGGGGGGTGAGAGCTCTATGTACGATTATGTCGAGTGCCAGGTCCATACTACAGCTTCGCCTTACTCCGAGCTCGAGCTGGAGCTGGAGGGCGTGTAGCTGTAGTAGTCGCTCTGCTAGGCGGTGTTGATCTGCTCCACGTTCAAGTGCGTGATGAAGCGCAGCCGCATCTGCAGCGCCGGCCGCAGCTTGCGGATAACATTCTCCACTTCATTCTTCATTGTGTCGCCGACGAACATGTATTTTATGTGGTAACTGATGAATGGTTAAGGAATATTTATTTTCAAAAAACACTGGCTTAAAGAGAAGTAAAAAAAAAATACAATCACAAATTGCGCTGAGCGTCGCCTTCTAGAAAGGATTACCTAGCAGCATTTGCAGGGTATCTAACATCCAGCGCTGGTTTTCAATTGCAACCCCGCATTGTGTCAGTAAAAGGGTAGAAGTTTTTATTCAAAGGTAGAGTAATGCGCTAACAAACTTGATTGAATCTGGATTCTCTCTCGCACAGCACACAAAGTTTAAAAAAAAAAAAATCGCAGTTTGCCGAAGGAACATCCATATTTTTTTATGTATTTTTTATCCAATTTCTGAATTTCGCTATAGATATTCCTGGGTAGTTCAATAAATAAAAATTACAAAATAAATATTTAACACTTACTCTAATACGCAGTATTTCCCTAATGTTAAGAACTGAATAGTTCTTCTTAAAAAATGATAAAAAATTCGCGCATTGCATAAAACACAAAATTTGCCGATAGGAAGTATGGAGATCAGACAATCAGCTTCGGCTGAAAAAACTCCATAAGCTAGAAGCACGCTGCATATGCGCCATGTTGACCTACAAACCTTCAGAAAAGCAATCCTACTAATATTATAAATGCGGATGGATGGATGTTTGTTACTCAATTACGCCAGTACGACTGAACGGATCTGGATAAAATTTGGCATAGAGATAGATGATAGCCTTATTCCGGTAGTATGTTCCCGTGGGATAATACCCGACAACCACACGGGCGAAGCCGGTGGAAAAAGCTAGTTGAACTTGAACGTAAAGTGCCGAAATGTTAATAAAATTTTTAAATGACGCTACTCACCCAGACGTCGCTTGGAGAGCTTTTCAAAAAATATCGTACAAACTGCCAAAACATGAATGCCTTTTATATCTTCGGCAACAGCTGATCTAATTCTTTGTAGACGTGAATAAAAGGGAAAGAGTCTGGCCTTACAATAGAACATAAGGTTATATGACTAACTCAGCACAGAGGTCCAGAAAGATGCCGCAAAGATTAAGACCATCTGTGCTGATCTCGAACAGAATTTTGCGAAACATGATACTAAAAACCTTTTCCTCAAGTTCAAAGTGGCTACTAAATCTTGTAGTCTGATAACCTGCAAGATCGCAGATGAAGCTGGGGAACGTACTCACTAAAAAAGATCAGGTTCTAGAATGCTGGAAACAGTATTGCAGACTTTATGACATCAGCAGTCAACCTATCACAAACTGCGCACAGACAGATTTATCACCACATGAACTAGAAATTCTGCACGCAGTGGTCTAACATGAGAATGTTTCAAGAATAGAAAATCTCCAGGTATAGATGGAATTCCTGCCATGTTACTGAAAAACTTATATTCTAAAGATTCTAAGCATCTGCAACTCCTTCTGGAATGCCAGCAGATGATCTGAAGAGTGGACAGAGTCTGCGTTTGTTCCACTTCATAAAAAAGGTTCTACCAAAGACTGCAGCAATAAGAAGACACAGATTGTTCAAATGTTTTCTCCATCAGGAAAGGCATTAATAGGTAAGGATGCATCCTTTCACCTCTGCTCTTCATCGTGGTTTGACCCTGACTGACAACACAGAGGCAGAGGATAGACGGATTCAAATTGTGGTTTTGGAGGCGGATGCTCCGATTACCAAATATCAAACGCACAAAGAGCCGACTGTCTTCAGTTTGCTTACAGCGTCATTGTTAAAAAGCTGGTCATTGTTGGCAATACCGAAGGAGAGAGAGCACGAAGCCGGTCGTCATCGTCAACACGATTGTCTGAACAAGTGAAAGAAACTACGTCCTCAAGCAAATTGCCAGCAGGTGGGTGATGGCAACTTAATGGACCGAAGTCGATGGACACAGATTGTCCGCTTAAAGGGGTCCGGTGACCACGATCCTCAGTAATGAGGGACCGATTGAGGAAGAGAAGAGAATATGGAGGTATGACTTTGTACATCTAAACTAGCTCCTGCCCGAGGTTTCGCACGTTTGAATAATGTTTTATTATCCCAAGGGAACATTATACCGACATGAAAAATGTAATTAATATCCTAATCTAGGTTCTGGTCAATCCATATGAATTTATTTATGCAATAACAATTGCTTGCTGTAGTACACAACATTAACACTTATAAACTAAAGAACTTGACACAAACATTTAACAAACAAACTCACATTCGCATTTATAATATTAAGTTAGGATAACTACTTACCCTAGCATATCAATAGTATAGTAGATATCACAATTATGCTGAGCAGTAGTAATAGCAGTGCATGAGAGTAGTAATTTTATTCAAGTACCATTATATGAAAAAAAAAATGCTTTAAGTCTCTTTTTTTGATTAATGTGGAACATTCGGAACTCTAAAAACACAAACTGAGATAATTAGCACAGCAACACATAGCACAGCTTTTTCAGACAATTTAAAGTGTAATTTAAAAAGGATACAGTAAGTCGCATATCGGGTCAATGTACTGCAGATGTTGCTGCGACTTATCGATGTGCGCCAAGAGTTCGTAGAGAGTGATAGTGATGTCCATGACTGCTCGCGACAAGTCAGAGTTAAACCGTTGTAGGAACGGCCCAACCAAGTGACACAGGTACAGCAGTTGTATCTCTGTGTGGATCTCCACTGATAATTTTTCTTTGATAAATCTGAAAACACATAATTGATAAAGAATTGTTGTTTGATGAAGGCAGGCACATTTGATTCTAGAAGTATGAAAACATTAAAACACCAGAACTACAAAACAAAATGAATGTGTATACTTACTGAGGAACTTGCATTATTTGGCCAGCCCCCGCGTGGTACCAAATCGCATGAGCCAACGCCAAAGTCAAGCTGTATTTGTTTTCCAACATAGCATCATTAGTAGTTGTCAGGTTAAACAGCTGGAATGGCGAATGCGGATACGGCCATTCTGTCATATCAGTGTTTGTCATCAGTTCCGATATACGCTCGTGTAGGACGGTCCAGTACGGGTCTGGCAAGGCAGCCATTATCAGACCGATCGCATTGATCCAAAGCTGGATCTTCGTGGCTGGTATTACGACAAAACCTTTCGTGATGACGTCGAGGAGTGTGTTGCCCACAAAGTTGGGCGCTAACGGCAGAGACATGAGTTCAACGCAGGTCACGTACAGAGCATGCGCTGAGGGGTTCGGATACTCGTTGAAGCGCCAGTCTGTGTTGGGGAAGTGGGAAGCACCTGTCATAGCTGTGGCACATATAAGGAACATTAAAGTTTATATCCAAAAGAACAAATAAAACTGAATGTGATATGTGAAATCTTTTACCCGGCCATATCATGGCACATGAAGTATTAGTTTCTACTTTGTGAAGCATCGTCGCACTAATAAATGTGTAACAAGTTAAATTTAAATTACCCTCGACACATTTTTTATTTCATGCTACATAATTTATCGTCGCAGGTGGCGTTCTGAAATTTCTGACTACCTTGAACTCATGCCTTTCCCATGGGGAAAGGCATGAGTTCATGTATGTATGCATGTATAATTTATCTAGTAGTAGACAGGCTTCGATAGACAATCTATTGAACACTTATGTGTTTAATTATGACATGATATCTTGCGAAAACAGCCCGATTCTAACAATAAAACGCCCATAGCTTTAGAACGGCTGAACCAATTTTCATCAAACATAGCTAAGAACACTCTCGATAAAGTCATCTTTCAATCAAAATCGGTTCGTTCGTTTAGAAAGTATGATGCCACAGACAGATACACAAGTGAAACTTATAACACCCCTCTTTTTCCGTCGGGGTCAATTTCTATCTATCATCCAGATGCATTATCTATCAACGGTCGCTTACTGTAACCACGGTTTATTTTTATTTTTTTAGGCTCGCCCTTGGCCTCTATCTAACCTGATGGTAAGCGTTGATGTGGTCGACGTCAATTTGCTATTTAAAAGGATACTGTCCACCATCCGGTTGACTAGGCTTAGATAATAGTTGAGATCCGGGGACCATCCGGTAGCGTCCACCTCGCTCTTGGCGAGGTAAGTCTGGAAAGCCTCGGTAGTGGCCCAGCCAGACGGACGCACGTCTTTCAGCGATCCTAAGACGGCATTCACCAGTTTTCTCTTCAGTAGCGGCTTGTCACGGAGCTTTGTCTCATAATAGTGTAGTGTGTTGTATAGGAAGGTGACAGGCCGATCTGTTGACATGGTAATAATTACATTACACAAAATAATTATCTTCAAAATACATACAAATTGACAAGGACAAACAGTTGGATAAACCGAGTTGAACAATCATTCGGAAGGACGCCCTGTTGCTAGTTATTAACACTAAATGAGGCAAGGTTTTCTGCAAGAATGACTATCTGTGGGTACTAGAAAATTTACTATAGCAGTGTCAATAATAAGTGTAACAAAATCTCACCATGAAATTTATATAAATAGCCGAGGTGTTCAAGAAGTTGTTCCAAATTCTTGCTGACAGATGGTATTTCTAAATGTCTATGTACCACAATATCAAGAACTGGTATGAACCTAAGGCACACATTGCTCAAGTAGACAGGAATGGGCCCGCCGTTGAATGCGTTACTTGCTTCCTCCGGCGCGAACTTCTCTGGGTATTTTCTGTGAAACGCTAGATGTTTGTCGTACCTGTCGAAATTAATATCAATGAGTATTTATATAGTGTTCAATAATCGCATTTTCCAAATAAATAATTCTGAACAATAACATTACCAATTATTTTGTTTCCAATGCTCAGGAGAATTTTCTTTGACGAAATCTTGTGCTCTATTTCGCAGTTCTGAACCTTTCAATAGCAATAATTGAATGATATAAAGGCACACTTGGCTTTCGTTGCCGTCTGGATTGGGGCGAAGTACCTAAAAGAAAAACAGAGAGCATGAATAAAAAAAAAAACTTGACCGCCAAGAAGATTGGCGAGTACTGTAGCAGTTACCGGTAAGCCTTGAAAGCTTATTTATCTATACTTACAAGGCGTCTGAGAATGCCTAGATCGTCCAGAAGCAACATGTTTGAGCCTTCTCAAGCGATAATCGCTTATAACTCTTAATACATGACGTATTAACACTCACGCGGTAGTGGTGGTGGTTAGATAAAAATACGCGAATGCGATATCAATTTAAAAAAAATTATTCATGAAATCAAAAAACCCTACTGCTTCATCGACATATGTATCCTCCGACTGCACAGCATGATTTTTCTTGTTTACGTCTTTTTAGTTCGCTTTTTAAGCGGTCGGGTTTTTTGATTGAATGTTTTTTTTATTTCCATATTTTAGTTTTTTTTTTTCGAATTAGGTACATTTAAACATAAAAGAGTTATATATTTTTAAAATCGCCTCTTAAAACCCTTTACTTTGATACCCCACACGACAGGCGGAAGAAAAAAAATAATTGGGCCCCCACAATATGGCGCCCAAAAGCCGCCATTTTCTATTTTTCAATTTTAATGTAGCCAGTGAGTAGTGACACTCGCAGGGTTAAGACGAATCGTACGAATCATCAAAATCGGCCGACGCGTTTGGTCTCTGGAACGCCACATAGGAACAAACATACATACTAGACTGATAAACACATTACCTCCTTCGGCAGTCGGGTAAAAAGAAGTACATACTATTTCCATACGTCTATTTTCTAGATCTCCCTTAGACAATCGTCTACTAGCACTAGCGCAACACTTACCAAACATAACACAAGCCTGTCTATGGTGACGATATTATACTTCCAGATGATGTCGTTGATGGCGTCGACGCACTTGTTGATGTGCGGCCCGCCCGCGGGGTTCGTCACCTCGAACACGAGGTAGTCGCAGAACTTGCGCAGGTGTGCGGACAGGGCGCGCGCACCGATGCGCTCTAGAATTCTGCAAATATTCAGACAGCTTTGAGCACAGATTTTAAAGGCTTTGAATACTACAGTCAAAACCATTTAACGACTATGAATTGACCATTCAAATGCTGCTGTTATAATAAGCATACATAATTGAGCATAGGTCCATGTAACCTTTACATTCCGTCGCAATATCCAGTACGTCGTAATAAACGAATTCGTTATAGACGGTTTAGACTGTATTTCTCAATGATTCATTAAGCTAGCTCATTGACGCAAAACGCTTATTAATTTTGTAGTACATTCGAGAGCAGTGCTAAGAGAATAATTAATAAAACCGCGGACATACACTCACTTGAAAGCAACAGGATTGATTCTGTTAGTCTCAAAAATCATTTTCCACAACAGACAAAGGAAGAGGGGAGTGCCTGGCACAGAGAAGTGCGATATAATATCGTTGTCATTGGCCATCGAGGTCCATTTGCGGTATTCCTCCTCCACGGACTTCTTTAGCACTTGTTTGTTCTCTTTAGGGGCAGGGTTCTGTAAATAACAATCAAATTACTGTAAGTACAGAGATTTTACCAAATAATTATACTTTGGAGGGTAGTAGCTGACCGAGAGTTATCGAGATTCGGGATAAATGGCGTGTAGTTGGGGGAGGTCTTTGTCCAACAGTGGGCTGCTGTAGGCTGATGATGATGTTGATGAAATGCATAGCATATGCATGTTGCTAGTTGAAACATAATGAGAACTATCCAAAGTTTGTTGCAGAATATACACATAAAATCACACCTGAAATCCCCGAAAGATTAGGCGGACGTGCACCTATGCATATCTGTGGTGTGCATGTACAAAATGGAACCTATCAATAAAGAGCATGGTTCAATGAGCTCGTTAAAGCGAGTAGACACTGCATGGCTCACAGTATGAAAATATACTCCTATTTAATTTTCCAACGCTCAATTCTAGAATTCCAACTCTCAATTCTACATACTCGGAGCGTCTCGTTGATTGCAGAATACATGCGTAAGTACCTGGAGAGGCACTTGTGTCTTTGCCTAGAAGTTCCCAATCCCGAACAAAGACCTCTTCATCTTTTCAGACTTCTTGCAGCACCTCGAGCCAACCAGCAGCGTAATTGCGCAAGTGAATTCGGCAAGTCGTGATGTGGACCTCGCAACTTTCAGCTCGCATATGATTGGTCGTTTGATGGCGGTCAAACCATTTGTCTTGCGCAAATACGCTGCAGGACATTCACTTAGCAATTCATATTAGATTAGTTTCTGCCTGCGGCTTCGCGCGCGAAAACAGTGTTTTACCATACCAAAGGAACACAACACCGGGATAAAAACTATCTTATGTCCTTCCCAGGATCCCAAACTATTCAAACTTCATCTAAATCGGTACAGACGTTTTATTGTCCTGTAAAGGTAACAATCAAACAGAATTACTTTTGCTTTTATATTATCAGGCGAGATAGTGGTCAAACGCGAGCCTACCATAATATATATATATAGTATGAATTACATGCTTTATGAACATACCTGAGCAAAAAACTCAACGAGCATTGGCGGGAAACACTGCAGGGTGTGTTGCGACCACATGTGTGGCGTGTTCGTCATGATCGTGGTGAGGAGTTCCTTCACCGCTGCACCATCACTACCTGCTCGAGGGGAAAACACGGAGAGGTCAACTCAGCCTAAAAATCTTGAATTCATTCACTGACAGACAAAGCGCAGCAGTAAGATTACTAGCTGCCGCCCGCGGCTCCACTTATGTGATATTAGTACTTCGCCCAATATCTTTATAAATAAGCTGAATGCTATAAGACTAAATAAGCTATATAAATAAGATGTATAAGCTATATTTCTGTAAAGTTTCATCAAAATCCGTTCAGCATTTTTTGCGTGAAAGAGTAACCAACATCCATCCATCCACACAAACGTTTATAATAGTAGTAGGATAATAAAAAGCAAGATAAGATAATATACAATTCTTACCAGCCCCAGTCATATAGATTCCGCGTGCTAGAGTGAGAACCAATACGCGGTTCAGCTCTTCACTCTCAGACGAAACCAGAGACTTGGGCTCGGAGACTACTCTCGACATTTGTAACTGCACTCCGGAGCTGCCCAGGCTTGTTATCAGACGTAATGCTGTGCTTTCGAAACTGAAATAGTGAAAACATTACTTACAAAAATGTTTTGTTTTGATCATCAGTAACTTTTATGAATACTAAATAGGAACAACAGTTTACGACTACATGATATTGATGACTACATGGTACACGGCTCGTTGATGAAGCAGAATAATAATTGTGATTGCTTGCATTTGCGCGAAGGTCATTATAGGCATAGTACAAGTGCAAAAAATAAGTTGACAAAGTTTTATCGCAACCGCAAGAACTGAACGGGAAGGAATGAACGGTACGGCAGCAACCGTATGAACAAACAACATTGGTATTTATCTATAGGTGTAGTAAAATCATATTGCATATTGTTATTCATAATCATAATCAATTTTTATTATTTCATATAGGCCTACATGGGCACTTATAAAACGTCGACAAAAGGTGCACGGTTCGGGTTGGTCGTTTCCCATGGAGAAGAACCGGCAAGAAACTCCATTGTTCTTATTCTTGTAACAAGCTTACTTAATTTATTATTGTATGATGCAAGCATACGCCTGTGGCATCTCTAAACATATTTTTTCATAAGCGGCATAATTGTGTACATTATCTTAATACGGACAGATATCATTCAAGGGCCTGTGTTACAGACTCAAGCATTACTTAAAATATTTTGCAACCAACCAAATGGCTTTAAACCAGTTTTAAGTAATAGTTTAGTGTTGAATGAGACATGGACCATTGTATTTTGATTGAAATGAGTGATATCTAAGTTTCTACACTGTTACGGCGGAAGTTCGCATGGTGTACAAAGCTGTGCCGACTTTACACGCTTGTCGACCCTCGGAAAGCGTCTCAAGCACAAGCACAAACGTGTGAACGGGGGTGTTTGAACAAGTTTGGTGTCCGCCATGCTTGCCTGTACGTAGCACACTGACGCATTCAGAAGCATGTCAATGACTTCCAAATGCGAGCCTGCATTTTTATAGTCTTGGGGCCTGTGGACGGTTGCCGAGGCTTGTCAAGCATGTAAAGCACTATTAGGAAACACTCGACATAGCAACCTTCATCTATAACACTAACACATACGTACCATAATTGTAACTGTGTCTGATTGGCTTGTGGATACGCAGCTAAGGAGTGTATGTTAGAGAGGAGTGTCACCCTGTAGTGAGGCTGCACGTGGTGAATGCGATACGAAAACATGTCCAGCAAGTTATGGAGTATGCCCCATGCGTGAGATTTGAACACATTCGGTAGCAACTGATCTGAAAGAGAAAATATACACAATTAATATTGTGTTAGTTGAATTAATACAGTATTGGAGAAAACTCAAATCACAATAGTTAGAGGAAAGTTTTCATCAACTATGTTTGTTATTAATTATAATGTTTTAGTACAATTTCTTAAATAACATACATTTTCAAAATACCTGGAATAATTTAGATAACTAACTGAGATAAGTTACTTGGCTGGGTTACTTTAAATGTGTACTTACGTATGAATCCTTTGATCCCCATCGACTCTATTTCAGTATATACCAACAAACGGCTGTAAGTTTCCACCAATGCTGGAGCCATCATGTTGTTTCCTGGTATATTGCTTTTATTCTGAGCCAGCTTGGCAACATGAGTTACTATCGAGTGTATGAGTGACATCTTACAATGTAATGTCAGGCTATCTAAAATACACATAGACAGGGGAATGGTTGGCAAAGGTGTGCCTGGATTCCCATTGGGCATAGCTTTCTGGCTCCCGAACAGGGTCTCTATAATCACTCCCATTGGTCTGGCAAAGTACTCTTGATTTGTTGAATATGCATTACACAGTAAAGCTATGCGGTAATCCGAGCCCATCAAAGTTGGTGTACTATTTTGTGTCATCAGGTGCTGAAGAAACCTAAGATACAACCATTGTTACATTATTAAACTTGAAAATAAATACAGAAACAAATGTATTTCAAATAAATATAAACTGTCAATAATACTCTAAAAATTAAAGGAACACATACTCATACTGTACTTTTAAATTTTGTGGCATAGTCATGGTCTTGTGTTCAGTTTCAGCTTTTTTCAACAAGTGCATCCAAATACATACTACAGCCATTTGATGTGTGCAGTGGGCTTTTGTGCAATCAGGCACGGGTAGTGGTTCCTTTTCAGGGTACAGCAATTCATAAAGCTTTATTATTGGTAGGAAATTGGATGATGGGTTTCTTTGGATACTTCCAGATATAAATTGTAATAACACCCACATAAGGTGGTCTCTCCCTTTTTTCATATCGTGACCAATCAATTTACTATGGAGACCCATTACTATGTTAGGGAATGAAGCAAATCCTATGAGGATCAAGTATATAACCTGTGACGACAAGTGAAGCCAGCACCAATGTGATGAAGACATTTCATCATCTTCATTCTCAGATTCACTTCTTTCCATGGGCAGAATCATAAGTTCCACTAATTGATCCTCTAGTGCTATGCATCGTTGTTTATGCTGCTTTTGTAGGCCAAGCATAGAACACATCATATCTCTGGAATATGGCTGTTGCAAAACATGTCTTAACAATGCTATTTGTGGTTTTAAGAGTTCGTCATCATACGGTAAGTTGCCCTTCAAGGAAAATTTCAATGTTGTAGGATCTAATCTCCATGGATTCACGAGATGGTCAGCATAACCAGAAAACTCAACCACAGGCAACATTTGTGAATGTCCAATTATAGAAACCATTTGGGCACAGGGTTTAAAACTTTCTACAAAACTAGATAGAAGTTTAGCCAGTTGCTGAAACAAAAACAATAATACTCTTATAAAACTTGTTAGTGCTATTATGTTATAACCTACACATAATATGTATATTTAATTATATTGATCATGGACACAGTATAGCCAAGTAACCATTTAGGCAGCAATTATGATTCCCATAGGACAACTATAAGAAGCTTTATTACCTTCATATTTAATAATAACAAGTTAATGACTTGTACACTTGTAAACAGACAAAATATACCTTAATGAGATTAATGTAACAGTATTTATGGTTATTACTCGTAATAGCAGCTTACCCAATGTGGCCAGTGGTTATTACCCGGATAATCCTTTTGGATCTCAGTGACTATGAAGTATGCGGGCAGCAATGAGGCAGTTCTATCAAAAATGTACTCAATTACACTGTACAATGCTTTTAACTGAGGCATTGTACTTGAATTTAACCTGACTGGTAGTGTGTGAGCCTTTTCTCTGCATCCCTTGAAAATATAGTAAGATCAATTAGATAAAGCACCAAGCAAAGATAACAAAGAATTAAATTTCGGATACCCGCTTGTTCGGTAATCGCTGTAATCCGGACGGATGATAGTGGCGAAGCTTTGAAAATGAAGGACAAAAATTATAAGCAGAAAGGTTAAACTAAGTTTATGTTTTTAATATCTAGTCAAACCTGCAGATATTATATTTCTGACTTGTTTGTCCAACTTGTACATTTAGCTTCCAATTAAAGTAACCAAGGTTATAAATGTGTTTTTTTATACCTTTACATTGAAATATTGCATATTGCAATCCATAAGACTCAATAATAGGCAAGTCCTTGTTTTTACCTATATGAATAAGCAAGGCCCTACTGTATTACAATAGAATTAAACCAACCTTCATTATTTCCCTGACGCCCTTATAATCTACTCCTCCTATAATTCTTCTGATCAGATTGAAACTTTCTATCCAGAAGTCTGCATTTTGATACATTAGCTTGTCATTGGTCAAAATGCAATCACATAACATCCTGTAAGTAACAGCAAACAAATAATTATAACTCATCAACAGTTGAAATGTTCAACCAAATTGTGAAAACTTTTGAACAAAAAATTTTACTGATGATAAAACAAACTGCTACAGAATCAGTTCACAATTGAAAATTCAGTAGGAAAAGTATCAATCAATTCCTTTTTTATACCCTTAGGAGTGAGTTTTATTTTAGAAATTTAAATGAGAACAATTTCAAGGTCTTCCAATATATTATCATATTTGTTGATAAAAATATACATGTTGAATTGAGAACCTCGCCTTTTTTTTTCATCTTTTAAAAAGAAAATACATACCGAGCTTGAATAATATTAGTGTTCACTAGAGTTTCTAAAAGGCCTAGTAATTGCTTCATCTTATATCTGTTAGTAAGAACGGCTGTTAGCGTCAAGTACTGGCGCAACGCAGACTCCTGCAGCTCCGCACTCAAGGTGGTCATGATGCCGCATAGTCTCTTCTGATACATTCCTAACATTTCATTCTCTTCTTCTGGTTTATGAACGAGGAAGCAACTGAAAGCTTCCTCAACTGCTTCAACTCGCTAGAACCAAAAGAAAACTAAGTTCAGGTTCTTAGAACATTGTAACTAGACTACCATATAATATCAGATTAAAACCAAATTCTTTAATTAGTTGTGTAAACTTGCAAAAAAAATTGACATAATTTTGTTAATTACTGTAGAGATATGTAGGTAATATTATTCTAAAGTAATAGTTTCAATATTTAACAAGTTGAATAAAGTAAGTTGAGCGAGGCCCTCAAAAATATGGACTGTTCAAATATATGACCCACTCAACACTACCATGTTTGGAGCTACTTCATACATGCTAGCAAAACCAGTGCTGCTATTTCATTACAAAAAAAGGGAAGGAGATAGGTTAGGATATTTCTACTAGGTGTTCAAGATATGCTTAATTCCTTTTGACCAGGAACTATAATTACATTTCCACCAGAAAGTATCAAACATATGTATAATAGTTTCAAAACTAATGGAAAAACAAATCTCAAACCTTAGTTAGTTGAATTGCACTGTCTACATACATGTGCAATAGAGATTTTTCATACCTAATTCATAATTGCACTGTTGTCTTTTTTATTTTTTATCTTGTCAAATGAATCAGTAAACATTGAAACTATAGAAGCAAATTCAGTCTTTGTGATTGAAATATATTATTTAATAAAGAAACTTTTTGTAACAAATTAGTTTGTTGCAAGAGGTTACACAAAATGTGAATCAAGTTTTGGTTCCACAAGGTCTGCACAATGCAAACGAACAAAAACCAGAGATTACATGTAACTAAAGAAACTTACCAAAATTTCATTGACAATATTTGCTACTTGGGAGTCAGCCATCTCTGCAGTACTGTATCCAAATTGTATATGAAAGTACCTCACAACCTACTGAAAATAAGGTTTATATTAAATAAATATTAAACACCTAAATACAGCTATAATGTAATGTTTTACCTTTTCGTTACAAAAGATTTCGAACAAAAGAGTTTCGTTATCATGTTACATTTGGAATTATTTAAATTGCTCTAGGTACTACGCATTCTGCGAAACAATATACGTACACCTGTCCAGCTTTATAACTCAGTATGGGCCAACATAGTTTTAAAGCAGAAAACTTTTTGAATATTGCATTAAAATGCACAGTCAAAACACGCTTAAAAATAGAACGAATAAATTTTATTGCACTGCCTTGCAATGAGAAGAATCTCAGATCATTTTCTCTAGCAAAGTAAAGACTAGGAAAACTCCGCTAGGAGTAATAGCGTTCCGTGATCGCAAACCTTAAAAATTAATCCACACAAAAATTATTTGTAAGTTTGAGACATGGCAGAAGAATGGCAGATGCCGCAGATGGCAGGCTGTCACTGGCTGACAGATAGACAGATATGAGTTTTTGTTTTTTCCTTCGCCATGCTCGGGCAGGCTAAGGTCTTGGACCATACCGCCTCGTCTTCAGTGCAGTTTTACATAAAATTCTTTAGTATGTATGCATTAGAATGCGGATGTAACAGATTCTAATGTTTTTTGGAGTATTTGGCAGCAAATTGTATTGAGTCAGCCTTCCAGCTTCAGCTTACTAGCTTTGCGGAGGTAGTCAATACTATAATAAAATTCTTCGCTCCACTATCCTGAGATCAATGATTTCACATATTGTCCAGTTGCGTAGACAGTTGAGACACAATACTACACCAATTTTATATCACAATATTCACAATGAATCGATTTGCAAAAAAAATTAACAGCCGCTGAACTTCACGCGAAAAATTCCCATAAAAAAAATTCTAAATCTTTATAAAATCCCGCCAAAAACTCTACAGAAGTGAGTGAAGAGAAGTCTTAGATAAAGTACCTATAGATGGAGCCATGGCGTGGCCGCACATGAAATTAATAACAATAACACTTTGACTTTTAGCCTAGAACACTTCAACCCACCATCGCACTGACACTTATCTATATCTATAAAAGCGAAAGGTGACTGACTGACTGATCAATCAACGCACAGCCAAAACTGCTAAGCCTAGAAGCATGAAATTTGGCAGAAAGGTTCCTCAAGTAACGTAAGTGTGCACTAAGAAAGGATTTTTGGAAATTCCACCCCTAAGGGGGTAAAAAGGGGGTTGAAAGTTTGTATGGAAAATCTAATTCCATCGACCAAAATTCTTGAAACTTAGCACAAATAGTGTTCTAAGTAAATGATAAAGATTGACATTATTAGTTTTTTTGAAACTAACCCAAAATGATGATTTAGGGGGTGTTGAATTTTGTATGGAAAAACTGATTTCGTGGGTCAATAAACTTGATACTTGCCACAAATACTAACCTAAATGAATAATAAAGGTTGCAGTTTTTATTTTTTGAAAATACCCCCAAAACACGATTTAGGGGTGTTCAAGTTTTTTTGAAGAATCATAAGACTTCAGTTAATAAACTTGAAATTTGTCATAATTACCAATGTAATCTATATCTATAAAAGCGAAAGGTGACTGACTGACTGATCAATCAACGCACAGCCAAAACTGCTAAGCCTAGAAGCATGAAATTTGGCAGAAAGGTTCCTCAAGTAACGTAAGTGTGCACTAAGAAAGGATTTTTGGAAATTCCACCCCTAAGGGAGTAAAAAGGGGGTTGAAAGTTTGTATGGAAAATCTAATTCCATCGACCAAAATTCTTGAAACTTAGCACAAATAGTGTTCTAAGTAAATGATAAAGATTGACATTATTAGTTTTTTTGAAACTAACCCAAAATGATGATTTAGGGGGTGTTGAATTTTGTATGGAAAAACTGATTTCGTGGGTCAATAAACTTGATACTTGCCACAAATACTAACCTAAATGAATAATAAAGGTTGCAGTTTTTATTTTTTGAAAATACCCCCAAAACACGATTTAGGGGTGTTCAAGTTTTTTTGAAGAATCATAAGACTTCAGTTAATAAACTTGAAATTTGTCATAATTACCAATGTAATTAAACAATAAAGGCTTTAATTGTAAGTTTTTCGAAACTACCCCCAAAATATGATTTAGGGGATGTTAATTTTTTTGAAGAATCTGATTTCTTGGGTGAATAAACATGAAACTTGACATAAATACCATCCTAAATAAACAATAAAGGTTGTCATTATTAGTTTTTGCAACTACCCTCAAAAGACGATTTAGGAAGTGTTACAGTGTTTTTGAAAATCTAATTTCTTGGGTCAATAAACTTGAAACTTGCCACAAAAACTAACCTCAATGAATAATAAAGGTTGTTATTATTATTTTTTTAAACTACCCCCAAAAGACGATTTAAGGGGTGTTAAAGTTTTTTTGAAGAATCTGATTTCTTGGGTGAATAAACATGAAACTTGACATAAATACCATCCTAAATAAACAATAATGGTTGTCATTATTAGTTTTTTGCAACTACTCCCAAAAGATGATTTAGGAGGTATTACAGTGTTTTTGAAAAATCTGATTTCTTGGGTCAATAAACTTGAAACTTGCCACAAATGCTAACCTAAAAGAAATAATAAAGATTGCTATTATTATTTTTTGAAACTACCCCCAAAAGACGATTTAGGGGTGTTCAAGTTTTTTTGAAGAATCATAAGACTTCAGTTAATAAACTTGAAATTTGTTATAATTACCAATGTAATTAAACAATAAAGGCTTTCATTGTAAGTTTTTCGAAACTACCTCCAAAATATGATTTAGGGGATGTTAATTTTTTTGAAGAATCTGATTTCTTGGCTGAATAAACATGAAACTTGAAAAAATACCATCCTAAATAAACAATAAAGGTTGTCATTATTAGTTTTTGCAACTACCCTCAAAAGACTATTTAGGGGATGTTAATTTTTTTGAAGAATCTGATTTCTTGGGTGAATAAACATGAAACTTGACATAAATACCAAACCAAGGTTGTCATTATATATTTTTTTAAACTACCCCCCAAAATAGGATAAAGTGGGTGTTAAAGTTTGTTAAGAATCAAACTGGACAAGGTTTCGTTTTTTATGTATGGATCTAGGGGAGGATGAAGAAGGAATTTTCGGCAAATGAGCCTTTCACCATCATCATTATTTCAGCCAAAAAACGTCCACTGCTAGACATAGGCCTTCCTCAAGCGCTGCCACACTGATCGGTCCTATGCGTTTCGCATTCACCGGACTCCCGCAGCCTTGACCAGATGGGATTTCCTAATTTGCGTTTTCCGGTTCGCAGTCGCCACTGAACTGTCACTCTTTAAGGGGGTGAAAAGGGGGAAAATTGTTTGTATGAACATTCTCATTCCGTGGAGATAAAGTAAATAATCAAAATTTACATAATACGTTTTATAAAACTACCTCCCCCTGATAGGGTTTAGTGATGTTAGTTTTTTTTTGGCATCTTACTGAGCAATCTAACTAACATGAACAAAAAAGAGAAAAGGGGTATATTAAGTTTTAAGGGGCGGATTTTAATTTGAAGCGGTAACCTAAAATGAATGAATCGTCCCAAACCTATAAACCGTAGAACTTTACGAAACCACATTTTTATTTGGATTAATAACAGCTTATTTTTGGTTGTCATCACACGAACGAAGTCGCGGGCGGAGTTAATATTAAAAATGTTAAAATACTCTGTCTACCTTTTCCAAGCGTAAAACCGCTGAACCGATTTGGTTCGGAGATATTTTGAGACTCTGGGCAGGACATAGGATAGTTTTTTATCCCGGAGATCATACATAAGGTGGTGGATAGAGGGGAAAAAGTTTGTATGGAAAACCTACAATATTATGCCGCGATAATAAAATAAGCTATTCAAATTACTAATGCTTCGCAGACGAAGTTGCGGGCAACAGCTAGTTATCTATAAATAACCCAATTCCTTGTCTCAATAAACACTTAATCCCGCGAAATCACAAAAAAATCAAATACGACCGAGTTAGTTTGTCAAACCTGCCATGATATTAGCGTTTGACAAACAACAAAAGCCGGCCATGGTGAAAAAGACAAAAAATAATCTTTTGTCCTTATTATTTACATGGGGCGGCTTTTAAACCCAATTAGCGATCTCGCTCTATCAATCAAGCTCATTTTATTGCTAAATCTATAGGTACTTTATCTAAGAGAGAAGTGATGAATTGATTGACAGCAACAAATACTCACGGATGCGTTCTAATATTTCCAAAGACCTTAAACGTATTTCTTGAATATTACAGTCAAAGAGGTTTCGAAAGATCGCAGCCGTGGTCCCCAACACAATATTCAGTCAGCTAAGATTTCGTCGATCGTCTAAGGTCCCCTTTTATGCTAATTAGGATGTTGCCAAGATAGAAAACAAACGAAATAGTAGAAATGGCAAAGAACAACTCAAACGCCGATTTGTACTGTGTGTGTCGTAAACTCGTATTGAAGGACTGCAGGAACTACTCCAATAAAACTTACTGGTTCTCACTTATCAGGTTTATTTCTCAAGACTTACTCGTAAAACAGTTGGTAACCGACAGCCTCTTCGAAAAAGCGCGCTACACAAGAATTCAAAAAAACAGGAAGTAAGTGTAGCGCGCCAACTCGGCGGAAACAGTCAACAATTTATTTAAGACATGTCATGTTAACAACCAAAACAGTTCTAACAAATATTAAATTCTCCAAACATTTGATTAAATATTACACCTTAACGCAGGAATTAATTATTACACAACTCTTAGTTTTATTTAACAAAACAAATGGATCACCAACAAATCCATCTAGCGCCATCTGCAATATGCGACGACGGTCACCCCTAACGTCAAACTGACCGTCGTCACATCCGCAGTGATTAATAACACAAACAGATTAATAACTAACTATCCAGAAATCACCATTCTTATTATAATCATTAAGCTTTAACACAAAAATGAAAGGAACAATTAATGCGTTGCTGTAAATATAAAATAAATATTTTACAAAACAAATTGGTTAAGCATATCATATCTTACTAACGCCATCTCGTAATATAAAACGACAATCATTTCTAACGTCAAATGACTGTCGTCATACCCTCACAAGTAGATTAACAACAACTCAAAAGTCAAACCATTTATCTCAATAAAATAACTAAACTCTAACATTCGGCCATCCGCATAACCGACGCGTCCTCGCGTAGTGATAATTTAGTGCCTTTTACTTAATTATACAAAAAAAAATATAATAACAATTGTATGCTGACAATACTTACTAGTTGATAACCAGCTAAGAACATAGCACTGTATGTCATATAGTAATTACTTTACTATTATGTATTCAGAGGTCGAGTCCATCTGTCTCTTACCCGAATAATACGAACAGCTAAGTATAACCAACTGTAAACGCCAAACCACGTGTTTAAGGGCAGAGTACATCTGTCACTACCCCAAACAGCCAAGTACATATAACTGTATATACCTACCAAATACTTTACTAGTGGTGGTACAAGTCTCTTACCTTGAAACCGCTAGGGTGGTACAAGTCTCTTACCTTGAAACCACTAGGGCGGTACAAGTCTCTTACCATGAAACCACTAGCGCGGTACAAGTCTCTTACCTTGAAACCACTAGGGCGGTACAAGTCTACTATCTTGAAACCACCAAGACAAAACAACGTGTTCAAGGGTCGAGTCCATCTGTCTCTTCGCCAAACAGCTAAATACATACAACCGTATATTCAAAACAACGTGTTCAAGGATAGAGTCCATCTGTCTCTACCCCAAACAGCTAAGTACATACAACTGTATATACCTACCAAATACTTTACTAGTGGTGGTACAAGTCTCTTACCTTGAAACCGCTAGGGCGGTACAAGTCTCTTACCTTGAAACCACCAAGACAAAACAACGTGTTCAAGGATAGAGTCCATCTGTCTCTACCCCAAACAGCTAAGTACATACAACTGTATATACCTACCAAATACTTTACTAGTGTTGGTACAAGTCTCTTACCTTGAAACCGCTAGGGCGGTACAAGTCTCTTACCTTGAAACCACCAAGACAAAACAACGTGTTCAAGGGTCGAATCCATCTGTCTCTTCCCCAAACAGCTAAATACATACAACTGTATATCCAAAACAACGTGTTCAAGGATAGAGTCCATCTGTCTCTACCCCAAACATCTAAGTACATACAACTGTATATACCTACCAAATACTTTACTAGTGGTGGTACAAGTCTCTTACCTTGAAACCGCTAGGGCGGTACAAGTCTCTTACCTTGAAACCACCAAGACAAAACAACGTGTTCAAGGATAGAGTCCATCTGTCTCTACCCCAAACAGCTAAGTACATACAACTGTATATACCTACCAAATACTTTACTAGTGGTGGTACAAGTCTCTTACCTTGAAACCGCTAGGGCGGTACAAGTCTCTTACCTTGAAACCACCAAGACAAAACAACGTGTTCAAGGATAGAGTCCATCTGTCTCTACCCCAAACAGCTAAGTACATACAACTGTATATACCTACCAAATACTTTACTAGTGGTGGTACAAGTCTCTTACCTTGAAACCGCTAGGGCGGGACAAGTCTCTTACCTTGAAACCACCAAGACAAAACGACGTGTTCAAGGGTCGAGTCCATCTGTCTCTTCCCCAAACAGCTAAATACATACAACTGTATATCCAAAACAACGTGTTCAAGGATAGAGTCCGTCTGTCTCTACCCCAAACAGCTAAGTACATACAACTGTATATACCTACCAAATACTTTACTAGTGGTGGTACAAGTCTCTTACCTTGAAACCGCTAGGGCGGTACAAGTCTCTTACCTTGAAACCGCTAGGGCGGTACAAGTCTCTTACCTTGAAACCGCCAAAATGTAAGATACCAACATCTGCCTCTGCCCCTAACAATCTATTTAACCTACACCTAAGTCTCATCTCACAACCGCGCCAACAACATTAATACATGTAGTCATAATTTAATCAGTCAAATCGTCCTCATCATTGCCCGAGGAAGAACTTAAATAGTGTCTATTGAAATGGACACAGGCTTTTATTTTATCAACGTCAACGACGGTTTGAATACTTCCAATTTCCCTTTCGGTTGATTGGAGTGTCTTCAATTCGATACCTACCATTACCTAAAACCTCAACTACCTTGTATGGAACGCGATATTTGGGCAATAGTTTTCTACTACTATATGAGATTGCTCGGTAAAGTCTGACCTATAATAAATGGTATTCGCATTACCTCATTTGGTACGACAAGAATTTCAACGGTCGCACCCACCCCATCAATGGCAACAGTTGCGGTACACTTTCCCAACGGTTTAACTATGGCCTCACCAAAGCCCTTGAGCAAAGGTAAGTGCTGATTAGGGGCCCAATCAGTGAACACTTCCTTAGCACAAGCCACGCTCATCATAGTAAGAGCGCTACCGAAATCAACAAAGCAGTTAATCGGATTATTGTTGATGTAACTACGTTTGTAATACTTAACAGAATCGCTACTTTAACTAACTACGCACATTACAGAATTCGTTGGTTTGCATTCCTTGAAGTGGACGTTACGGACTGTATCGACGAATTACATCTTTCAGCGGTATGACCTAACTTAGAACAACGTGTACACTTCACCAGGGGTTTAGGACATTCTGACTTATAGTGTCCTTCTTGCGAACAATTAAAACATTTAATTGTTCGATTTTTATTGTCCCCTGCATCTGTATTGGCCGACCTATTGTTAACAATTCTAGATCTTTTTTCCTCATTTAGATGAACATCCGACTTAACCGCCTTTAAATATGGTAAAAGCTGATCCGGTGTATCAAAACGAGCGGCTTCAGCACCCAGTCTTACACAGTACACTACGGTCGTCAATCCCGTGAACAATGCAATCTACCGCGCGCTTGCCTTCGATATCACACCGGTTAAGTAATACTACTTTTTCATAAAAATATTCTTCTAGGGAATCATAGAATTTAGCACGTTTTGACAACATTGTATAGAGTAAGCTACCGTAATTTTCATTACTAGGGAAAGCTAACTTCAGTTTCACCTGCCATTCCTTCCAAACCCAAATCCTCATACCATTTTTGAGCAGTCCCTTTTAGTTTTTGGAGAGCAAAATGAGCAGTTTGTTTGTCAGACCAATTATATATTAAAGCACATTCGTTTACTTTATGTAACCACATATCAATCGTTTGTTGTTTACGATCCGGGTCAAATTCAGGTATGGTGTTTTGATTTGACAATTTATCTAATCCGTTATTTTTATTGTTTGCGGCCCGCAATGCTTGACAAAGTTGTGAGACTGAAATTTTGTCGCCCTGGGCAGAGACAGAATTAATTGGTTTCGACTCACCACGGTGCTGACTGCACTGGCTGCGACTGCGCCGGCTGCGACCTTGACTGCGCCCGCTGCGACTGCGTCGGCGACCACCGCGACTGCGTCGGCTGCCTCCGCGACTGCGCCCGCTGCGACTGCGTCGGCCGCCACCGCGATTGCGCCCGCTGCGACTGCGCCCGCTGCGACTGCGCTCGCTGTGACTGCGTCGGCTGCCTCCGCGACTGCGTCGGCTGCCTCCGCGACTGCGCCCGCTGCGACTGCGTCGGCCGCCACCGCGATTGCGCCCGCTGCGACTGCACCCGCTGCGACTGCGCTGGGTTTGTCCGTGACTGCGGCCGCTGCGACTGCCCTGGGTTTGTCCGTGACTGCGCCCGATGCGACCGCGCTGGCTTGGACTGACAACGCGTTGACAGGCACTCGCACCTGGCAGCAGTGGAGAACCGGGCTCTACCGATTCAGGATGTCGTTCTTGTTCAGCAGACGGTGTCCGCAAGCGACGTTTATCGTTAAGCTCCATATCTTTAGTGGCTTCACTTCAGAATGACCAAATTTACTTATGTAGGCCTGAATATAAGCGGCTGGTATGAACAACCAACCACTTCGCCACTTCTGAGATATTGAAGGACTGCAGGAACTACTCCAATAAAACTTACTGGTTCTCACTTATCAGGTTTATTTCTCAAGACTTACTCGTAAAACAGTTGGTAACCGACAGCCTCTTCGAAAAAGCGCGCTACACAAGAATTCAAAAAAACAGGAAGTAAGTGTAGCGCGCCAACTCGGCGGAAACAGTCAACAATTTATTTAAGACATGTCATGTTAACAACCAAAACAGTTCTAACAAATATTAAATTCTCCAAACATTTGATTAAATATTACACCTTAACGCAATTAATTATTACACAACTCTTAGTTTTATTTAACAAAACAAATGGATCACCAACAAATCCATCTAGCGCCATCTGCAATATGCGACGACGGTCACCCCCACACCCCTAACGTCAAACTGACCGTCGTCACATCCGCAGTGATTAATAACACAAACAGATTAATAACTAACTATCTAGAAATCACCATTCTTATTATAATCATTAAGCTTTAACACAAAAATGAAAGGAACAATTAATGCGTTGCTGTAAATATAAAATAAATATTTAACAAAACAAATTGGTTGAGCATATCTTACTAACGCCATCTCGTGATATAAAACGACAATCATTTCTAACGTCAAATGACTGTCGTCATACCCTCACAAGTAGATTAACAACAACTCAAAAGTCAAACCATTTATCTCAATAAAATAACTAAACTCTAACACTCGTAATGAAGATAACTACAGCCAAGCTGTTTGATTCATGACCCATACTGATAAAAAATCTGTGGGCATAGGATCGTGTGATTTTCAGCATTTGTAAATCAAGCGTGAATAGATTACTTTATAGACAAGCGTGCCTCAACTTTGGCCAACATTGGCCACTTAAAAATATATCGATATTTATATTCGATGTAAAACATCAGATCCTTGCATCGATGTTTATCATATATCAAACATGAATACTTTTCAAAAAGTTTATTCTTAACTTTTTCAGTCAAATGCAATGCAATGTCGAAAAACAGATACAGTGATATGTCATGCGATCCGGCTAACCCCCGGCGCCTTCCAATATCCGGGCTTGAAGGTGTGAAATTTGCTATCGAAGACTCCACGTGGTTACGTACCTAAAGCCCCAGTGGCAGTAAATGCTACTAGTCAAAATAGTGCCTCCGTTGGAAGCGCATCGCTCGGTGCCAACAAGGACCTACAAGACACGCCACCAAAGCAATCCAATCACAATACCCCACCAAATACCAGCTCAAACACTGTGAATGCGACTATGGGCAAATCACAGGTTGGTCCTACAAACACTTCAATCGAATTGGAAAATGATGAAAATAGAATGAACCAATCAATTATAACCCACCACTCGCCAGAAACCGAGAAGAACTGGATACATATCTCAAGTAAAAAGCGGCAGCGATCTAGTCCCGAACCTCCTATCTCACAGAAACAAAGCAAACTTGATACATACTGGCTGGCAAACCAACCTACACCAACACCAACTTCTAACAGTTTCGCTATTCTGGAAGATGAACAGACGCAGGCACCAAACAATGCTATATAACACCCAAAAAGTTCATAAACCACCCCCAATCTTTGTTGATAGAGTAAGTAACATTCAACCACTAATCGAGTTATTGGAAACACACGCATGTAATGACTACAATCTAAAAGTACTCCGAAATGAACAGGTGATAATTCAAACAAAATCTTCAGAAACATACACCAAAGTAATCAAAGAATTAGAAAACAAAAAAGCTGAATTTTACACATATAAACCAAAACAAGACAGGAGTTTCAAAGTACTTCTTAAAAACATTCACCACTCCTCCTGCATAGACGAGTTGAAAGAAGCCCTAGATATGCTGGGTCATGAATGTACCAACATCTGGAATGTCAAACAATATGCAACTAGAAAACCGCTACCAATGTTTATAGTGAAACTAAAACAGAAAGAAAATAATAAAACTTTAGATGACATAAAATACCTCCTTAATTGCAAAGTAATATTTGAACCCCCAAGACCTAAACGAGACATTCCTCAATGCGGAAATTGTCTTCAATACGGACACACGAAAACCTATTGTCGGAGAAATCTAAAATGTATTAAGTGTGCGGGAAATCATTTGTCATCTGACTGCTCACAAAAAACCAGATCGAGCGGCGTTAAATGTGTGCTGTGCGAAGGCAACCATCCAGCAAATTACAAAGGGTGCAAGGTCTATAGGGAATTACAAAAAAATAAATTCCCTCCGCCACCACAAGTAAAGGAAAAAGAACAACGCGAATTTATGATGAGACAAATAAACACGAACAAAGCAAGACATCAACTACAGGGCCAACATAATTATGCTGAAAAAGTTAAAAGTAAAGCGCCACCACAGATAGATGAACCAAAAAATAAAATAAATGATAATAATAGTGATTTTAAGGAATTAATGATAACAATGAAGCAAATGATGCAACAATTAACTGTAATAACAAACCAAATCTGACAAAAAACTGCAAAATGGATGTCATAAAAATGTTGCTCTGGAACGCCAATGGGCTGTCAAAACATACCTTAGAGGTTAAAAAATACATGCAAATAAACAACATTGAGATAATGCTGATTTCTGAGACACACTTTACAATGAAGAACCATTTTAACAGGGTCAAATTCTACCACACAATGCACCCTGATGGAAAAGCTCATGGAGGAAGTGCAGTACTGATAAAGAACAACATCAGGCATCATTTGGTTAATAGTTATTGTACTGAAAAATTCCAGGCTCCAAAAATTGTTATAGATGATTGGTCAGGGCCTGTCACGATTTCAGCTTTATACAGCCCACCAAAACATAACATAAAGCAAGAAGATTATGAGAATTACTTAAAATCTTTGGGACAAAGATTTGTCGCTGGTGGAGACTTTAATGCTAAGCACTCTTTCTGGGGCTCTCGGATAATAACGCCAAAGGGTCGGCAATTACTTTCAACAATAAACAAACTTCGACTTGGCGTCGTTTCGACCGGTGAACCAACACACTGGCCCACTGACGTAAAAAAGAAACCGGATCTAATTGATTTCTGCGCGATTAAAGGTATTAATGGCACTTACTTTATCTGCAAATCTGGTGCCGACCTATCGTCTGATCACTCTCCTGTGGAAATACTACTAAGTCGAAAGATTCTGCACAAGGAAAAACCATGCCGACTACATACTCGTAGAACAAACTGGGAATATTTTCGAGAAATGATGACAAATTCTTTGGAGCAAAAATACCACTACAAACAGACGAAGACATCATAAACGCAGTGGAACATTTTAACCATGTTGTCCAGCAGGCTGCGTGGGAAGCCATTACTCCTCCACCTTGTTTTACTCGAAATGGAACTCAATGTCCACTACCTATTAGAAAATTATTAGGCGAAAAGCGTAAAGCTAGGAAGCGTTGGCAGACTACAAAATATCCAGGAGATAAGGCAATTTATAATAAACTTACTGCACAACTAAAACAACTACTAAGTGACGATCGAAACCAGAACCTGGCAATGTACCTGCAACACCTGGATGCTAAACCCGCAACAGATTATTCGTTATGGAAGGCGATAAAAAATCTTAAACGCCTGACAGTTCACCAATCACCGCTGTTTAAGGCAGATAACACCTGGGCTAACAATGATACTGAGAAAGCTCACGTGTTTATGGAACATCTACAGGAAGTTTTTAAACCGAATCCCGTTACTGGTTCCTAAAGAACTGAAACAGTCATACAAACACTGGGTCAAACACACCAACTAGAGCTGCCAATTGAGAAATCTATAATGCCATTATACGAAGAGAATATGTACCACCACAATGGAGAGTTGCAAAGATTATAATGATTCTCAAACCTGGCAAAAGCCCAGTCCTATCGTCCAATTAGCCTTCTTCCAATCGCCTCTAAGGTAATGGAGATTTTGATTCTCAGAAGATTGAATCCTATAATAAATGAGTCTAAACTAATACCCGACCATCAATTTGGATTCAGACGAAAGCATAGTACAGTTGAACAGATTCACAGACTTGTTGAAGGTATCACTAAAACATTTGAACTGAAGGGATACCGCACAGCATCCTTTCTTGACATATCCCAAGCATTCGACAGAGTCTGGCATGATGGACTTCTATACTTATAAAATAAAAAAAGAATGTACCCATTACTTTAATCTCATCAGATCATACTTAATTGGAAGACACTTTTTTGTCAGTGAAGGAGATGCGACAACAGACCTTAAAAAAATACAAGCGGGGTGCCGCAGGGTAGTGTTATGGGACCACCACTATATCTGTTGTACACCGCCGACTTACCAATATCTGATGATGTTGTAATGGGAACATTTGCTGATGATACAGCTATTATGGCCTCTGACGATACGCCAAATCAAGCCTCGTATAAGCTGCAAGCCAGCTTACACAAAATCAAAACATGGCTGAAGGAAATCTGTACAGGTCACATTTACTACCCGGCGTCAGACTTGCCCACCAGTTAGACTAAATGGTCTCCAGATCCCACAATCTGATGAAGCCAAGTATCTTGGAATGTACTTAGAGCGACGATTAACTTGGAGAAAACATATATTTACGAAACGTCTAGCAATGGGACAACAAGTACGCAAAATGTATTGGCTAATTAATAAAAAAGCCAACTCTCAATGGAAAATAAACTTGTGCTATACAAATGTAAAATAAAACCAATATGGTCTTATGGGATACAACTTTGGGGCACGGCTGCCAATTCAATTAAAGAGGTCCTACAAAGATTTCAGTTAAAAAAGTTGAGAATGATAATAGACGCCAATGGTATGTCACAAATGAATGGGACTCTAGCTTAACGTATTGAACCGTAAACACGTCTAAATTTGTATATCTAGAGTATCTAGTAATAGTGGGTGGAAATGAAATACATCAGTATGAATAGCTTTCCTAATAAGCGTCGTATTAAGTGCATAAGTGCAACAGTTTATAAGTAGTAAAGGAAAATATAAATTATGTGTTCTAAATATTACGTGCTGAGTGCTCTTTAAAGAATCAATTGTTTTTTATAGAAATAATTCAGTCTAATTTATTGAAACAATGAGTTTTAATATTGTGTCATGTCGTCTAAACTAATAATTCAAAAGTGTTTTAAGTATTTTTACTTATTAAGAAGTATAACTTGAACGCACAACTCGCTAGCCATATGAAGTCGAGATAAGAGAATGTTTATGTTAACCATAAGTGCCGCCGTTAGCTTATAAATGAACAACAGAGTCACAGAGATGCTTGAAATTTTTTATTGTTATTGTTCATTCGAGTACGGCAACTTTTGTTTATATTTGTATTATTTATTTGACAACTTACGTTAGAAATTATAGAGAGTAAGACCCGGGGAATTGTGAATCGTAATTTAAGATTACTGTTCTATTTTTGGTTTATATCGAAGTTTACTTGTTTTCATGTTTTTTGGGGAGGAATGATGTAGCGACCCTGCTGTAGCGATAAGTTTGTTTATTTACATAACGCCGGCACTACATATAGTTACTTACGACGACTCAGGATGCCTGACGTCAGTCGTTCCCCAAAACTCATACTGTTAGGTTAGGTCCTAGTTTAGAGTAAATTTAGTTATATATTTTTGTGATCAAGATAATAATATACAGGTTGGCCAAAAAGAGTTGACATTAAATAAATCGGAACTAAAATGTTTCTACACATCGCAACTCTAAAGAAATGTCAAACATCAGTCGAACCACCAAAACAAAGAAGTCTATTGTGAGTTAATGAGATTTTTGGTTGTTATTAAACGCATTAGTCGGTGATTTAGTATTGAAAATGGGCAAGACAGTAAAAAGTGGTGCCAGTTATTTTCAATGTTTTTAAGAGGTGTTTGGAGGAATACAATGCCGGCAAACTTCTAACAGAGTTGGATGCAAAGACCTTATACTTCTTACTACTAGACTGTGCACTATGGCGAAAAAAAACGGTCCGAGCGAGAGGGCTCCCGTTGGTAGTGTGTCTCTTTCTAATGAGGTGACCATGACCAAACTTAACAAGGGACAAATTGATTGTAAAAACAATAGTGTAAGTATCTCGATATATGTATATATCCTACCTAACTACGCTACCTACACCTACCAAATTCAAGGAAAAAAAAAGAAACGTGTGTTTATTTTTTGGAATCTACATCACTTACCGTATGGTGTCGGGCGTAAAGAATTTCAACATCCCATGTTTTTCCATTGGTGTCATAAGAGGCGACTAAGGGACAAACAAGAGAATGGGCAGCAGCGTTCTCTGTGCATTTGTAACAACCATACTGGGATCGCCAACCCGCCTGCAAAGCACTCCCCATGAATAGCACAAATAAAACATAGCCCCTAGTGCCCGGCAGCCTGCCTACCCTCGACTACGGTAGCGATCTAGGTTAAGGTATGGCAAGGGGTGCAAAGAATCCCGGACGAGATCCGGTTACCCCAACAAATACCGACGACAGGACCTGGCAACGTACAACACGCGCACACTCCGGACTCCGGACCGTCGATAAGATCACCGAACTCGAAGAGGAATTGAGCAGTTTACGATGGAGTATTATAGGGTTATCTGAAGTTCGAAGAGAGGGGGGGGACTCGATAACCCTCAAATCCCAAGTCTGGATAAGTCTTGTTCTTCAAGACTCATCGTATAGATAGGAACAAAGAGCTCTCTGATCTTACTCTCAAGCTCATGAAGGAGAGGCGTGGGATGATCCTGCAGTCTTCAGACGATGCTTTGAAATACCCCAAAAGATCTCAATTATTTAACATATTGTCCAGTTGCGTAGACAGTTGAGAAACTTAACTTCACCAATTTTATTCCACTAGGAATCAATTTGCGAATAATATTAACAGCCGCTGAATTTTACTCGAACAAAACCCGCCAAAAACGCCACAAACCTGGTGGTCCTACATTTAGTATTACCAGACCCAAACATTTAAAAGTACTACTCTTACTCAGTATTAATGAATTATTTTTTAAATACAATGAATTGATTAATTAAAGGAACTGTAAAAATATTTAAATACGCTTCAAAGTTTCATAGACTTTGAAACGTATTTAAATATATTTTTTATTCGTTCGTTTTGGTATTACATAAAAAAGAAAATATAAAATTTTCTACCATTTCTACCAAACCCAATGATTAGTTGAGCTGGCAAGATGTCAGACAAGGACACACTACCAGCGGGCACCCTCTCGCTCAGGACCGCTTTTGGTTAGCTACCGCTTATAAGGGAATAGCTAACCTAGATGTATGGTAATAGATTTCATTTTAACTATACAAAAATTTTTGGTGCACAGTCTAGTAGTAAGAAGTATAAGGTCTTTGGTTGGATGAGATTTACAAACGAGTTGCTGATATGCCAGGTATGTATTCACTCTAATTTTATATAATATACATAGTTCATGGTCTCAGTTACAGTTACATCATCGAAGTTTTTACGGATTTTGTATAATTTTACAGGTTATGTTTACCTTTGGAAATTACTTTGACACAATGACTTTGTATAGAGCGACTGCATTTTTTGATCGTCACGCACGTCATGCTACAATTTATACAATAAAACATTAATGTTTTATTTTGATTACAGGAAAATGAGAAAGCACTGTACGTCGCATAATAAAAGAAGGGAATAAAAACTAAGGCAAATTTACTACCCCAGCCAAGCACAGAAAAGGCCGTCCAAAAATAGAGTTGGATGATTTTAATAATAATAGTTGCTATAATAAAGATGTTTTTACTCTCCTAGGCTTTTTTATTTACAAGTTAGAAAATATAGAAGTTCACCATCTAATTTAACGATTTCCCCATTCTGATTTATCTTTAAAAATACTTCAAGTATCAAATTCATTTATGTTATAGTATAAATGATGCCATATAAACGATAGTGGCTACCTCAATTTTTGTCAACTCTTTTTGGCCAACCTGTAGTACGATTTTATTTTATCGTGAATTATTATTTCAACAACACAAATTTTAAAATTGTTGCTGTCTTTAGGTACACTAGTACCTATAGACAGCAACAATTATAGCGATGTCCTGGTAAAAAAGTTAATGAAGGTTTCCCTACTTAGACAGAGAGGGTCTGCCCACAGAGAGCGAGATAGTGATACATAGGTTTTGCTTCAAGTAGGTATTCGAAGTGTGGTCTCCATCTTTATCTATACCTTCATGATCAAATACTCACGGATACGTTCTAATATTTCCAAAGACCTTAATAAACGTATTTCTTGAATATTTCAGTCACAGAGGTTTCGAAAGATCGCAGCCGTGGTCCCCAACACAATATTCAGTCAGCTAGATTTCGTCGGTCGTCTAAGGTCCCCTCTTTATGCTAATTAGGATGTTGCCAAGATAGAAAAACAAACGAAATAGTAGAAATGGCAAAGAACACCTCAAACGCCGATTTGTACTATGTGTGTCGTAAACTCGTAATGAAGATAACTGCAGCCATGCTGTTTGATTCATGACCCATGCTGATAATTAGTTTAAAAACTTCAAATCAAAGACAAGTTTTTTTTATATAAAATATAAAGGTATTTAAAAAATCTGTGGGCATAGGATCGTGTGATTTTGAGCATATTCAACATCATTATTCACTTTCGCACTTACAGATAACGTCATAAGCAAAAAGAGATAGATATACTTTTGTCTATGCCATCTAATGTGCCAGTGTGACTGAGGATGCTATAGATACTTATGTTTAGACATATATAGACTAGATCTGTGCCACTATTATATCGATATTCTCAAGTTTAGTTTTGGAGCGGTCAAATGTCTGTAAGAATCGTCCCTGACTGCGGCTATGCTTTTCTACGTTTTTTTTAAAGAGTGAATGTGTACTCGTACAAAGAGTGAACTTATCAGTCATTGTAAGAGTACAATTTCACCCTTTCGTATCTTTTCTGTGCATTAGACGCGTTGAATAATAATGTTTATTCATACCTTGCGCAAAAACAAGGTACATCATGACATCAAAGTGACAGTTTTTGGTACACTCGTACGACTGTACGAACATGTACTGATCAATATACTGATATATAGTGCTAGTTCTTGTGCAAGACTGACAATAAAGTTTACAGACGAGTATGTTTAAGTATAAAATTAACAAAATAAATAATAAAAAATGGTTTAAATATATTAATATAATTTTAAAAGTAAAAAATGTGAAAATAAACATAATTCATCAACCTGTATCCATAGATGGTTCGAGGGATAGCGATAACATGATTCAATAAAATGCAGTGAACACAAGCGAGATTACGGTGAAGGTGTCCAGTTATCTCGTTTAATATTCTTGATCCATTTATTTCTTAAATAAGTACTCTTAGGAAACCAGTGCACAATCAATATTAGATTAATAATAACAAATAGCAAATAAACTTTAAGAAATGAGTGAAAGTACTAATAAGTAAAATAAAATAAGAACGCATAAAAAATATTTTTTCACTAAATAGAATGGTTTAAATGGTACTATACGTCCTCGACATATTATTTAGAACTAAGATGCCTTTATTCCGGACAGCCTATGAAACGTATTCCCTGCACAATAATTTCAGTATGCTAGTCGATAACTCACCTGTGAAAAGATATCCTTTGATTATGTTCCTTTAATACACTCATTCTACACTTGCAACCGATAGCCACACACGACATGGTTCATGCAGATAATTAAACAACAAAATTCTTCCTGATACAAACTAAACAAAGGCGTGAAAACAGCGATAGGCCTTAATTACAGCTGGTAACCGATGGGTTACAACAGTGACTAAAAAGTTATGTCTTTGTCGTTCAAGATGGTAGCGTTTGTCTCTTTTTTTTCCATAGAGTTTTTCCATAAGCCAGAACGAAAGAATTGACAGTTGTGACTCTGCGCAGTAGCTATTTTTGTGTGTAAAGGTGAAGATAGCATTGTATAGCTGCCTCTTTAACTTGCTTACGTTTGTCGCATCGTCCTATCTCGCTTACTCAGCCTGAGAGCCTAACTTCAGACAGAAACACAAAAATCCGCAGGCTTATTACGTATCTTTTGCAAGAGCAAAACGATAGCGATTTTTGCGCAATAATTTCTCTTCAGTACGCAGTAGAGTAGTTTTATTTTTATTTTTAAATAAGTGCTCTTGACAAACAGCGAGCGATTAGCAAACGATTGTGTAGGACTACTAAGCTACGTAATAAACCTGCAGCTCTCCCGTATTATTATAATATTACTCTTTGACTTTGAATCCGCTGTGACTACTGTACATTGCTCTCAGTAGGTACCACCTCAAAACTGAGTTTAATAAATACTTCATGTATTTTGTTTAAAAACGCAATGAACAGCGTTTCGTCGGGCTCTCGCGCGAGAGTTTACAGTACAGCGGGTACAGCCGGCATTATAGTAACGAATACTTAGTACCTCTAAGTAGTATGTTGTAACGAATACTTACGGGTATACTATTTTTCGTTACTTTCACAGCTCTCTTTATCCGGCGGCATAATTGGTAGTTTTTGGTTTGTTTTAGTAGAATATTTAATACGAAAACGTTATTACTAGTGTTGCCAGAAGGTTACATTTCTTACATTTTTCGTAACTTTTGACCTCCTCGCGTAACATGTAAGAAATTTTTATATTTAAGGCAATTTTCGTAACTTATGAGAACAACGAGATTTGTAATACTAGATTTTTATTGCAAACAGTTTACGAACACATCCAAATTAAACGGACCTAAAACTGGCGCTTGTAGAAATTATTTCACTATAATATCATACTCAGAGTTGGCTCTGAATGAAACGCGCCATGACAAAATGAAACATAAAACTTGATTTTGCTTGAGCGTGTGCGCATATGTTTCGTACTTTGCGAGTTCGCGCGGTTTGGTACTAGAAGTTTCGGTGATTACCTACATTTCTTGTTTGGTTAGTAAGTTTAGCGTTAAAGTTTCTCAAGTTATCGAGATTATAGTGCCTATCTTTAATGTATTAATAAGTAGGTAGGTATCTATATGTCTAAGTTTGCAACATAAACTAATAAAAATATCTTTTATTTATTGCGGGTGCAAGCAAGTAAAATTTCTGTAGAAAGTATGGATTTAAACCTCTACGATTATTACATAACGATATTATAAAAAAACTAATGCTAGGTTGGTGAATTTGATGTTTTTTTTGTCTCCAATTCGCTATATATTTAAAAAAAAAATAGTTTTCGAAAACTAAAAAAAATAACTATAAAAAAATACACAAAAGAGAGATGACAAATCATCGTCGATAATGAAAGTTTTTTTTGTCGTTTTTTTTTGCATTGAGGCGATTTTGCCCTTTATTAACAGCCCTCTTAAGAACATACCTATGGTAAAAAAATTACGATAAGAGGGTTCTATACATATCGAATATTAGTAGTTAGTTCAGTGTAAAACTAACAGATGCCCCACCTCTCGTGGATTTGGTTCAAAGAAATAGAATAAGTTAGGTGCTAGACTAGATAGTTACAACTGTGAAGATGGCGCTGCGAGCAAATGAAACTAGAGCAAAGATTACTATTATAAACTAGAGTCTGTTTTATCATAAGATTAAATACACCATTTCAAATCATAGATTCCTTTATATTACGCCAATTTGCTGACATTAATTTGCCTCCGAAATCAAAAAGGCGAAGTTTAAAAAAAAAAAAACTGCTGCAGCAAAAATGTAACATTTCAGGAAATGAAACGTAACTTTTGACTTAAGGGACAACACTGAGTCTGTGCACCAGATGCACAGAGTTGACATATCACTTTATTTATTGATGGGCAATTGGGCAATCGAAAGCCGGCCGGCTAAATTCGTAATCGCAACCTCACAAGTCAACAAACCAAAGAGTAATAATAAATACGGAATCAACAAACAGCATCGCTTAGCGCAAAGAGTAAAATAATTTAAATAATAATGTTTAGCGTTCGGGAGTTGATAGTTCCGTGTCGAGTCGCTGCCCTTTTGTCAATTTGAAATTCATTGATAGAATAACATTGCTGAAGTTTCCTTTTCACAGACCTACATAAAGATATTCCAGGATATTCCTCAAAGAGTAAAATAATGTTATTCCTTTTTTGAGTGCTGCTGCCAGTGAAGCTTATAGAAACTTATTTCACAGAGAAACATAATTATATATACGGTGTATTGCCGCTCTGAGGTGAGTTAATCATAGCAATCAATAATAATAAATTCTGTTTTCCAGCTACTATCTCGTTCGTTCGATTAGGACTCGAAATATTAAAAAAAAAAAACCTTCTGATTTTCATGCCCTATTAATTGAATTATATTTAAATAGTATGTCCTGCATGCATCATCATCATCAGCCTTGTAAAGTTCCCACTGCTGGGACACAGGCCTTCTCTCTGTGAATGAAGGCATTCCCTTAATGGGAATGGTCCTGATGCGACAAGTGAATATTACACAGGCCATTTGGCTACTGGTTATTTGGCTTCCGGCACCCAAAAATTATAATATTAAAACTTTGATCTTTTTATAGAATATAGGAACCTAAAAAATACTTGAAAACACTACTTACATATAAATGCTGCAATCTGGTTAGCCGTTTGGCAAGCTGGCTTGTCCTTTAGCAAGTTGGTGGGGTAGTGGGTTTATTAAGATAATTTATTATTATTTTTATTGATTTACTTAACATTAGATATCCTTTAGTTCTGCGGCTGCATGCAACTCCCAAACCAGCCATGTGTGATTTGAAACCCTTTTTTTGTAATTTTATATCAATTGTGAATGTAATGTTGTAAAAGCATTTCTATTGTCTGTAGATAAAACTGTGCACTGTATTTTACCCAGTAATGGAATCAAATGACTAAGTAAAAGGCATTGCTAGCAGAGCAAGTGATGGTACAAGAAAAACTAACAATTTCTTAAAATGTGGATAATTGTTGGCTATAAGTAGAGGAGCTAATATCCTCTACTTAAAATCACCTCTTTGTTATTTGCAACCATTTTATGTTGTCGCCCTCACCCTTATGAAACAAAGAACCTTTTAGTCTGAAAAGAAGTTATTGCGTTATGTAAGTTATGCTTGCCTCTTTGAAAATTATAATTTATTATTGAAATGATGTCTGATAATATAATTTTGTACTATGCAAGTAGCTAGGTTCTATTAATACTTTGCAAATGGGTGCCCAACACTGGCTAGCTGGCAACTAGAATGTATAATTACTTTGAAAAGGCCCAATTTCAAAGTTTATAGGTAAATAATTGGACATGAATTTTGTTCTAGTCGCCCATTATCTCTTTCCTTAAATACTTGTTGTGATACATGTCTGAATATCTCCGTGAAAGTACCTAATACAGTTGATAAAATTGTTTTGGAGAGCATTTGAAGGTTCCGTCACCCATTAACCAATGTCGACTTTGTTCTCTGTCACCTCTGACCTAGACTAGAGTCAAGAGCAAACCCATCTCAAATACAAAAAATAAAAATATATTTGAGCAATTGACCAGTGCTACAAAAACATCAAAGAGGGAAATGCTATATTATACTGTCTCTGATGACCTATTAAAAAACAGTGGTATAATGAATGTTCGGGAACATAATACTTCAAACAAATGTTATTTTGGCTAAATGTAAATACCGTAAAAAGTTTTTTGATCAAATGAAACGGAGTAAAGAAAAAACCAAATTGATAATAGATCAACTGAGACAGTGGCAGATGTGACTTCTATGAAGTAAAAAAAACCGGCCAAGTGCGAGTCGGACTCGCGCACGAAGGGTTCCGTACCATTATCGCAAAAGACTGCCAAAAAATCACGTTTGTTGTATGGGAGCCTCACTTAACCCCTTCGGACCTGAATTAAAATAAAGAATCAAAAAAAATATTTTTTTGGTTTTTCTGTGTTAGAGGTACAGCTATGGGATTTTTGTAAAAATAAATACTTTTTTATTTTTAGATTTTTGGAAATTTTGATGTCCACTTGAATGGACATCAGGTCTATAGTGTTGTACGTGGGACACTCAGAAAGTTTTGCGAAACTAAAAAAAATTGTTCTATACGTACATATATTTTTATTAAATCTTTTCAAAGTACTTTCCACCAGCCTCTATACAAAGATTCATGCGCCTAAACCAGTTTTCAAAACACTTTTTCCAGTCCGCCGCAGACACCTCGTTTACAGCCTGCTCGAACGCAGCCAGCGCATCTTCCGGCGACGAAAATTGTATCCCTTTGAGCTGATTTTTTATTTTTGGGAATAAAAAGAAGTCACACGGTGCTAGATCAGGGCTGTAAGGAGGGTGACCCAGGAGTTTGACTGGCGTGCTGTCCAGGAAGTCCCTCGTTTTGAGTGCGGTGTGCGCAGGTGCATTGTCGTGGTGGAGCAGTAGCCCGCGGAGCCCTGTGTTTGGTCGCTTGTTGCTTATAACAGAGAAAACTTCTGGCAAACCTTTGGTAGTATACCATTCGGCATTAATGCTTCTTTGATCCCGTAAGGGAATTGATACCAAGTGGCCAGTCAAATTAAAAAAGCTAGCGATCAAAATCTTACCCCCGCTTCTAGATCGCTTCACTTTGGTAGGCGTTGGCTCATTTTGAAACACCCAAACAGTCGACTGGCGCTTGGTTTCTGGGTCGTATTGATAAATCCAGGACTCATCACCTGTAACGATGTCGTAAACACGCCGAGACGAGCCTGCTTCAAATTTGTTAAGCATATCACGGCACCATTCCACCCGGGCCTGCTTCTGAGCATCGGTGAGGTTGTGCGGCACCCAGCGTGATACTATCCTCCTCACGCGAAGATGGCTGTGTAGAATCTCGTGAACGCTTCCCGATCCAATCTTCAATATGTGTTGAATCTCCTGATATGTAATTCGCCTATTGTCTTGGATTAAATTTTTCACTGCTAGCACGTTTTCTTCGGTAACAGCCGTCAAAGGGCGACCGCTTCTTTCGTCATCCCCCAAAGTTGGTCGACCGCGCTTGAATTCGTTATACCAACGATACACGGTTGCCTTGGAAGGGCCTTCATCCATGAATGCCATTTGAAGTCTATCGTACGATTCATCCGGTTTCAGGCGACACTTGAAATCGTATAAAATCATAGCTCTAAAATGTTCCCGGCGCAGATCCATATTTCAGTGAGACACAATACTTTGAATTAACTCGCAAAAAATGTGGAGGGAAATTTTGAAATTGGAACTTACTTATTTTTACTTATAAATAATCATATTTTCGAAAAACATTATAACTGGCCAGTCTCCCATATATAAAAACTTTTTTTCGCAATACTTTCTGAGGGGCCTGGTATAAATGCGTTTGTAATTATTTCATGATACTAGTACAAATTTTCTATTTTTAAGTAAAACTAGATAATATTATTAAAATGGTTTATTTGTTTTTGAATATTATGTATAAATAATATAGACTTTAGAATTATATTTTATTTTGATGCAATATTCGAAAGCAATTTCGAATATTTCATCCCTAGGAAAACATAGATGTATTTCACATATTAGACAGTAAACATCTTCATGCATCTTCTCTTTGTTTTCTGTTTTTTTACATCTTGTTGCTTCTTTCTTTTTATAATATTCTGGCAGATGGTCGACAATGTCATACTGGATTTCACTCGCTGGTCTTTTTTCATTTCTGAAACATTGTTGTTTTGATGTAATCGGTATATTTACTGGGCTGCTACCACTGCTGCACCAGATGCAGGCCGTCCTCTTTTTCTGCTAGGAATTGGCCGCTCCATTTTTATTAGAGCCTCTGCAACACGCTGACGAAAGTGCTACAGATCTAAAACGTATTTACTTGGTATATTACATGTCTTGCAATCTTCTTAGTATTCTAGCCAGCTGTTGGTTAGTGCTAGGTCAATGGCGTGAAATATCATAATGGCGTGATTTATATACCTATGTCCGTTTTCTGATTTAATGAAGATACGGTAAAATCTCATCAAGTGCTCATTTTTATTTACAGAACCCATACCATTGTCATATAATCGCACTAGTTCAGGACGCGATATAGTTATGTAATTTTTGGACACTTTATTCCATCGTCACACTTCGTCTTAGTTTCCAATTCCAGCAAAATTTGTTAGTCACAGAGACTTAATTTCTTAGAGCATACAAATTTGTATTGAAAGTAAAGTCTTCAATTAGAGAGTCAGTCATATATTTTGAAAATAATCGAAGGGAGTGAGAAGTGAATCTATTACAGAATGCGGTGGTGCTGACAAAACGAATTGTGGTGATCGAAGCTGTGAATGTTTTCTCCAAATTGTTTTTGGCTTACTACTTGATCCAGCTCTTGGTTCTTCCTTCTCTGCTATATCTTCCACTTCTTCAGAGTGATCAGCTATTACTGTTTCGTTTGAATGTGTTAGTATCACTCAAACAATTTTTCTGCCCAATTTTATCATCACTTTCTTCGTCAATATCCGATATTGTTCCAATTTCTAATCAAATGAGTAAACTATTTACATATTGTCCTTTGGAAACATCAAAACCTAAAAATAAATAAAAATAACATGTATAATTCAGTACGAAATATTATTGTAAATAAGAACATTCGACAACTATTGTGACCCTATGTTCACTGAAATGGACATAACTTCAACTGCAATATTTTATTACAAAAACCAAATAATTTGTATTTTTATGTATAAAGATGTCTCAGCAAACTCGTTTACTACACAAAATAAAAATATCAAAATAATCGATCACGTTGTTATAGAGTAAATAATATAAAACTAAAGACTTACTTGCTTTGTGTATACCCATGGCGAACGTCAACATTTAGCTAATTATTTCGTCCTACCCATAACAAATCCGATTGTGTTTTGTTTATTATGACGTTTCTAGGTAAGTCACCGGTATATTTAAATATTTACACTAGCATTTCTATCACAGTGTTTCATATTATACGCAATAATGCACTGTCCATTGAGATGGACGCCGGGTCCGAAGGGGTTAAATATTTATTGTATTTTGTTTTTAGTATTTGTTGTTATAGCGGCAACAGAAATACAGCCTGGGGACAGACGGACAGACGGACCGCGGAGTCTTTGTAATAGGGTCCTGTTTATACACTTTGGGTACGGAACCCTAAAAAGAGGTTTCTCCTTACCGTCACCAGACGGCGCTTATCCAGTTTCAATACAAATTGACCTTTACGTTAACGCGATCCTGCGTGAGACAAAACTTGCACTATCCCCCAGTTTCCCAGCTCAAAATTACCGGAGAATCAATGTGACAAATTGTCAAGCATGCGTTATCTGCTGTGATTGGCTGTTGAAATTCATTTAACCAATCACAGCAGATAACGCGTGCTTGATAATTTGTCACATTAATTCTCAGATATTTTTAAGCTGGGAAACTGGGGGTAAGCCCGATACAGTTTTGTCACTGTGAGTAGTGACCGTTTTCTCAGTGTGTGTTTACCGCCAAATTACAAAGCTGTTTTGCTTCAAAATATTATAATTTGGCGTATAAATATTTTCATAGTTAAATTAATAATCTATGCAAAAATCAAAAGACAAAATATCAAAATAATTAAATCGACGTACATGTCAACGTTTCGATATCTTGTAAACATTTTTTTTTGCCTAAGAAGGACATCGTGCTGTTCCTTCACATCAAAAGGCAAATTATGGCAAAAAACTGCCAACCTCCGGGTGTACATTCGTAGAAAGTACCTACATCTGATACTGATAACACGAGCTGAGGTGGGCTGTCAGTACATCTATATATATATATTAAACAAAGTCGTGTTTGTTACACCACTTTTAGCTCAAGAACGGGTGGACCAAGTTTTATGATTTTTGTGTCTTTGGATTTATCTTCGTCCGGAAAAGGATAATATGTAATAAAACATCAAAAAAATGTACGATAAAAAAAAACATGTCCCAAACATTTTGCGAACACAGCGCGATGAGCGCCGCGCCATCACTGATACATGATAGAAACAAAGCACACAAAAATGAACATGGCGTTGTATGCTGGTTTCGGTATTGACAGTAGATGACGTTGTAGATTATTCTGATAGTCATCCTATAATTTTAATAAATAAAACACAAAACATGTTTCTACCTATGTCCGCTATAGACTTTGAAACCATCCAACCGATATGCCCCAAACCGGTTTCATTAGAAAGGCAATGCGAAGATGGTTTAAGACCAAAAAAATATATTGGTAGGTTTAGGGTAGGGTAGATAGGATAGGCTAGGTAGGGTAGGTAGGTATGTAGGGTAGGTAGATGCCATTTTGCTCAAGGTAGTTGTCACGTTTTTAATTAAGTGATCTATCTATACCAATATTATAAAGAGGAAAGATTTTTTTGTTTCTTGTTTGTACCGAATAGGCTCCGAAACTACTGGACCGATTTTAAAAATTCTTTCACCTATAGAAAGCTACATTATTCCCGAGTAACTTAGGCTATAACTTATTTCCAAAAAAAATTGAAATCTTTTTCAAAATAGCAATAATGTAACCCGAAGTAGCAATATTTTGCCTATAAAATTCATTATTTGGCGTGCGCTGAGAAAACTATTGATGATACATAAAAATTATGTACTACATGATTAAAGTACTCATTATTTACTACAAAAAAACACTATAAGAGAATATATCTCACTATCATAATTAAGTCACAAAAGCAGCATTTGTGTTCTGAAATTTAATTAGATCGCCGCGCCGGTAGAAACAACAGTTGGTTACATTCGTATTGTAGTATTAATTCTTATTCAAATAAATAGTTTAACAAATTGGTAGGTGTAGGTAGTGTGTATGTAGGTAGGGTAGGGTAAATTAGGTAGGGTAGGGTAAATAGGGTATGTGGGATAGGGTAGGTAGGTATGTAGGATAGGGTTGGGTAGGTAGGTTGATCTGTAGGGCAGGTGATTAGGTTGATAGAGTAGGGTAGGTAGGTTGTTCGGTAAGGCAGGTGAGTTGGTAGGTAGGTAGGGTAGATAGGTAGGTGCTAGCCAGGTAGATAGCCAGTTGATGGTAGCGAAGCTGCGGGGGTCAGCTATAATATATGTATAAAAGACGAAAATGGCTGACTTACTGACTGATCGATCAACGCACAATCAAAACCACTAAGCCTAGAAGCATGAAATTTAGCAACAAGGTTCCTCATATGACGTAAGTGAGCACTAAGAAAGGATTTTTGGAAATTCTAAGGGGGTAAAAAGGGGTTTGAACGATTGGATGAAAAATCTAATTTCAAAATTCTTGAAACTTGGCAATAATGGTAATCTAAGTAAAGGTTGCTTTCATTAGTTTTTCATCAGGCGGTGTTTAGTTTGTATGTAAAAATCTGATTTCTTGGGTCAGTAAACTTAAAACTTGGCACAAATACTAACCTAAATGAATATTGAAGGTTGTTATTTCTTTTTTTTTCTAAGAAACAAGATTTATTCTTCTAATTTTGTTTTTCCATTTTTGCTAACAATAATCAAAAGTAAACTATACAAACTTATTCTCGTTGCTGACTCGTAGTCACACCAGATTATCACACCAGTGTGACAAACAGGAATATTTTTCTCGTTTGTCACACCACTGACTTTTCCACACCATTTATTCCTAACTAGTGCTGTCCTAGTTATACTAAAGGGTTTTTCAACCTTACCGATTATCACACCAGTATGACACATAGGATTGTTTTTCTTGTTTCGTTTTTTTTTCAATACTTATGGGCGGTTAGTTGTTGAAATGAAATAAAATAAGCTGTGTGTAAGGTATTAACAAAATTCTTTTTTATTTGAAAGGCTTACTTGTGCCATTAAGTGTGGAATATGATATGACATCGTTCAAATGCCCGCCTCAGCTATTTACAGTGGCACGGATCCGAGTGGTCCAATTTTCAATGACTCTTCTGCATAGATCCGGCTGAATTTGAGCAATGACCATGGCATCGGTCGATTGTAGTTTGTTTGCATAGACCTGCGACTCCAAAAAACCCTACAAGAAAAGGTCTAGCGACGTCAAATCGCATGACCTTGGTGGCCAATTCACATCAGCCCTGCGAGAGATACGCTCAAATCGCTCATAGAGATTTTTATCATTTGATCGTGTAACTTGGCATGGTGATTTGGCATTAGTAACTGAATAATAAATTATTAACAGTATTATTCAATCAAAAATAAATTGATATCGAAAACAAGAAGGGTTAACCAAGTTTTTTAATTCGCCCATGTCCCCCAAAAATCTACCCGCGCCAATTGAAAAACCCTTTACTTAGTTATAAAAAATGGTTTTTGGTTTGGTTTTTCAAATGGCGCGGATAGATTTTTGGGAGGCGCGGGCGAATTAAAAACCTCCAAAATTTCGTTTTTAACGCAATGTTTCAAGGAAATGTTCCAATGATATTTCACCATTTAAAACTTTTAATTGACAGGAAATGATAAAATTATCTTTATCATTTTGGTCGCCCCTTCTTTGTTTTTCGATTTCAATTTCCATTTGATTGAATAATATTTAAGTACAAATAAATATATAATTATTATACATACACCACTCACACACACGGATACACACATACATGCACACTCACACACATAGTTATGATATAGATGTAATTTGTGGTGATGAATAATCGTTTTTTTTATTATTATTACTTACCACAAAATATGTTATATAATTCCATTTGTATTAGTTTTATTTGGTTTTTCCAAAGAAATGAAAACAGTTTGTACCATATATGAATAAGTTGGCAGAAATATAACTAAAAGTAGAAAATCTAAATGAAAAACGTCGATCAGTAGATCGACTTTATTAGAATATATAGGTACTGCACTAGCAATTATCGTATACATGGTGTGGAAAAATCAGTGGTGTGACAAACGAGAAAAACATTCCTGTTTGTCATACTGGTGTGATAATCTGGTGTGACTACGAGTCAGCACTCCTTATTCTAAACCTAACTACTTACACTATATACAAAAGACACGTACACTTAGGCGTCGAAGTACTTCTCCACATCGCTGTTATCCGGGAACGTGCCCAGAAGACTGGCAGCATTGCCACGTTGAATGGCAATGCTGATTCTTTGCGCAAAGAAAGAGCCAGCCCTCTGGTCACGCACAGTGTCGAGCAGTTGGCGAGAGATCTCCTTAAAAAGGAGACGTGCAATTAGCTATGTTCGACCCCAAACGGCTCAAAACTGTAATTACCAATTAGGTTACGGTATTTGCGCCGTTTGAGGGCCTCAGCAGCCGCAGCAGCAGCGCCAGCACTGCCCGCCGAACTTGGAACATGAGATGGCGCAAGGGTGTCGACACAGGTTGCGTCCCATACCAGAGGCCTACCCACCTTCCACGGCACCAATGTCATGCCATCTGGTCTCTTCCCATCGTCACGTACCAAGCCTAACACAGCTGGCGGTGATAAGGGCTCGACGAATAATGTCATTGATGCTGGCGTGCCGTGCTATGCGTCCTGCGCTCTTGCAACAAAACAGGCCATGGTGCCCTACGCTGCCGACAGCTTCACAGCTTCAGAAGTTATTATAAATTTTTGGAACTAACCCCAATAGATGATTAAGGCGATGTTAAAGTGTTTTAGAAGAAACCTATTTCTTGGGTTAATAAACTTGAAACTTGACTTAAATACCAACCTAAATAAACAATAAAGTTAATCTGTTAAGACTAATAGTCTTTTGAAACAACTCCCAAAATACGATTTGAGGTGTGTTAAAGTGTTTTTGAAGAATCTTATTTCTTAGGTTAACAAAATTTTAAACTTGACTTAAATACCAACCTAATATATACAATAAGGTTTTTTGAAACGACCCCCAAAAGACGATATAGAGAGTGTTGAAGTTTGTACGGCAGTATTTGATTTCTTGGGTTAATACATATGAAACTTGACATAAATACCAACCTCGATAAACAATTAATGTAATCATTTTTTTTTTTGTGACTACCCAAAAAACGATTTAGGTGGATCTAATGAACCGATTTAGACGAAATTTGGCTTCTACATAGTTTGAGATCCTTGGAAAGACATAGGATACTTTGTATTCCCTTGGGATGATAAAACACTTTTACGCGGGCGAAGCCGCGGGCGGAAGCTAGTCTCATATAAATTAATAGTATTCATCACGTATCACGAGCTCCCGCCAACAACCATTGTGTTATCTGTATAAACAATTCCATTATTAAACGACAATTAAAAATACTATAATACTCAGAGCGTGCAACATTTTTGGGAATCTTTAAAATAAATTATATGGGAAAACAACGTTTGCCGGGTCAGCTAGTATCACGAGCTCCCGCCAACAACCATTGTGTTATCTGTATAAACAATTCCATTATTAAACGACACTTAAAAATACTATAATACTCAGAGCGTGCAACATTTTTGGGAATCTTTGAAATAAATTATATGGGAAAACAACGTTTTCCGGGTCAGCTAGTAATAAATAAGAACATAATATCCAGACTCGCGTATTGATTTTTCGTCGGGATGCAGCCCGCCCTTTACTTGTAATTTGATAGTACATAAATTCATATCGTGATGTTTTCTGTCTCGCTATCGGGTGGTGGATATGTAGCGCATGCGTGGCGCCCTCCGCTCAGTGCTGCCAACTCGTCTAAGCTCTTTAAAAAGCGCTAGAAAGCGCTAAATGGTCAATGTTAAAATAAAAAGCGCATTAATCGGCGACAAATAAAAAAAAAAACGCCCAATAATTTGGCACTAGGGGTGCATAAACGTTTAATAGTTGTTTTTTAAGGGCACATCCATTTTATTATCGTCTCACTGCTCAACTCCTAAAACTGATTCAGAATAACTGTCGGAAAGTTATAAATTACTGTCGAAAACTAGAACAAAATTACAAAAATAGTTAGCGAGGAATCAGTGCTGCCAACTCGAGGAATCCCCAACTCATAGATTAAGACACCAACATAAGAATCAAAGCAACATTTAGGTGTATTAGTACTAAAAAAAATGTGATACGTTTCGTATTACGCACATCATAGACTAAATAACAGTAGATGTGCATATCATAATATGATTTCAAAAAGCGCTATATTTAGCGCTAGGCGCTAGAACGTGCTATTGAATAAAAAAAGCGCTAGATCTGGCGCTGAAAGCGTTAAGTTGGCAGCACTGCCTCCGCTAGTTTCACAAACTGCAACCCTTGCTGCAACCCTACCGGCAGCTGCGTCCTGCGGTACCGCCCTTCGCTTCGCGTCTCGCATTCTTCCGCGCTGTCCGTCCACGTGCACGATACAAAACACAGTGAGTGCGGGCTTGCTGAACAAAAATTAATCCTTCGTTGTTTGTGTGTGTGGGACGTTTAGGACCCAACAGTTGGCTTTAAATTATGTTAGTGGACATTTACTAATAGTCTATCTCCCAAATCACTTATTGCCGCATCTAGAACGTCTAGCATGACAATGTTGATGGATGCTCGCATGATCGGGCATCACGTTCAAAGACTCGTATCGCGCCCAAGTGCTTTTCCACTGGAGATGTGCGAGGTAGGGATTAGTTAGGTACTTAGGTAGGCGGTGTGAGGGTGTCTAGTGGCGATACTAAATATGTGATTGTTTCCACCAAAGCTATGCGAGGAGCTTGCACAGTGCGAGGATGCGTAGCGAAGCTATATACGGTGTATAGCTGAGTGGTGCACCCTGCAAAGATGCGTAACGAAGCTATGAAACTGTGTGTAGCTGAGTGGTGAAAGATGCGTAGCGGATTCTTTTCAGCCGTGCACACATTCATCGCTTGCATCCCTCGCATACATCTCTTGGTCTGCCTTGCTAGCTACTAGCCCTGAGCTTTACCAGCCAATGATCACACTGGTGTTTTTTTCCTCTCGCACGTCTCTGTTGGAAAAGGACCCTTCTATATAAGATGTATAAAAGCGTAGAGGTCTAAGAGGACAACGAAAAGCGATATTTAAAAGAGACCTGTACCGCTTTGGTAATGAATGTATTAAGGACATGATAGAATAGAACAATGGCTCCAAGGTCGTTACCAGAAATTTAACTATTGGGCAGAGTCAGCTTAAGAAGCTGAAGACCGACGATGGTGAAATTGTAACGTTAATATAATAGAAACTACCATCCTAGAGATTCGAGGGCAATCAAGAGGTTCTATGCACAGTGGACCTGTACGTTTACCGATATACCTGGTCTCGTAAATGACCCAAGAGCTAGCGTGACCCAACCCTATAGATACCAAAGACATCGTGGATGTCATTCTGTACGAGATTAGGTAGGTTCTGGTACAGATTAAAAAAATTGGGAGGGCAGTATCGCTACGTCGTAAAACGTCTCTCGTTTGTGAATAGATTTAGAGAGCCTAATTTTTTATCGTTATTCTAATTCTGCCAGATATTAGGTATCCATCAAAGACACGTTTGTGCAAGAATCAACTTATTAATAAGCACGTCCCATAATTGTTCATCCGTCACATCGAAGAGGAAACGTGGTAGTACAACGAATGATACTTGGGTAGATGATAAAGTAAACTAGTGAAGAAAATGAAAGAGGCTTGGCTTAATGTATTAATGTGTGGCTTATGGCCTGTGAGGCCCAAAATAGAATGAAGCAGGTAACGAACGTGACGGATGATCTAGAAAGAGTGAAAGTAACGTACAATCAAATGAAAGCGAAAGTCAAAGAGTTGGTCAAAATGAAGAAGGATGAAAAGGAAGAAAAATATACCTTTCTTCATATAAACTTATATACATACAAAAGTGATCCAACTAGTTATCTTTTGCATAATATATTTTTTAAGAAGTTATTATGCTAATAAATGTTAAATATCCCTTGACAATGTTGATGCTCTCTCATAATGAAACACAAATATGTATGTGGTAAACTAAATAAAATATCACAAACCAGCTGTGCCCGCGGCTTCGCTCCCGTCAAGTGCCTACCCTACTTACCTACCTACCTACGCATTACCTACCATACCTACGCCTTTCCTACCCTACCTACGCCTTTCCTACCCTACCTACGCCTTTCCTACCCTACCTACGCCTTTCCTACCCTACCTACGCCTTTCCTACCCTACCTACGTCTTATCTACCTACCCTACTTACCCAACCTACGCCTTACCTACCATACTGCCCTATTTACCCAACCTACGCCTTACTTATCCTACATATGCCTTACCCACCCTACCTACCTGCCCTACTTACCCGACCAATGCCTTACCTACCCAACCAATGACTAACCTTACCTACCCTACCTACCTACCCTACTTACCCAACCTACGTACCCTACTTACCCAATCAATGCCTTACCTACCCTACCTACCTACCCTATTTACCCAACCTACGACTTACCTACCCTACCTACGCCTTACCCACCCTACCTACCTACCCAAGTTATCCAACCTACGCCTTACCTACCCTACCTACCTACGTACCCTACTTACCCAACCTACGCCTTACATACCCTACATACCTACCCTACTTACCCAACCTACGCCTTACCTATCTACCTACCCTACTTACCCAACCTAAGCCTTAGCTACCTATCTACCCTACCTACCTACCTACCCAACTTACCTACCTGCACTGAATATTATTTAATCTAGGGAGAAGAATATCGACTTCATACAAAAAAAAACCGCCTAAGTGCGAGTCGGACTCGCGCACGAAGGGTTCCGTACCATTTTTGCAAAAAAAAAAACACGTTTGTTGTATGGGACGGGTTTATTTTATTCTATATTTAATATTTGCTGTAATAGCGGCAACAGAAATACATCATCTGTAAAAAAATCAACTGTCTAGCTATCACGGTTCATATAACCACACCTGAAATAGCCCTTGAAGGTTTGACGTTGATTCGATCGAAGTATAAAGTTGACACCCCCTGCCTACCCTAATTGACTTGCCTCGTCTTGCCTTTATACCCGTCCTTCCTAACAATTATTTTTTAACCGACTTACAAAAAAGGAGGAGGTTCTATGTTCGACTTCTTGTATGTTTTTTTTTTTTTTTTTTTTTTTTTTTTTTTTATGTATGTTCACCGATATCTCCGTCAATTGTTGACCGATTTTGAAAATTCTTTTTTTGTTTGAAAGAGTATGTTTCGAAATTGGTCCCATTTTAATTTGGTGAAGGTCTGATGAAGAACTTCGGAGATACACAACAGAACTCTTCAATAAATAACGGCAAAACTCTCGGGATTGCTGCAATCGCATGTCTGTTTGTTGTTTATACCATTTCATAACATAACATCACGCCAGTACGCTCTAAAGGGGTACGCGGATCTCTCATTTCACCGGTTATGTTCAAGTTTAATGTTATTCGGTTAATCTATTCTGGAGTTATAGTGACCTTAATAAACAACTTGCTATTAGGTAGGTAAAACTAAAAAGGGAAAAATAAAAATCTTTTTTGCAAAAAAATACTACCGACTTCCAAATGAAAAACTACAAAGTGAAAAATAACTTAACTTTTGGAAGTCGGTGTCCATATCGCAAAAAAATGGTTCCTACGAAAGACACCGACTTCCAAAAGTTAAGTTATTTTTCACTTTGTAGTTTTTCATTTGGAAGTCGGTAGTATTTTTTTGCAAAAAAGATTTTTTAAGTGTCATTCTGCCGCGGAGAACATTATCACCGCCATTCAGAAAATGACTTCAAATGCACAACGCCATCTATCGAATACGGAGTTCAACTGTCCTAGTATCTGAATTGCGTGTGTCAGAGTTCAGAGCTAGATATGGCGTGTGTTGTGATATTTTACTTCTTGAACACTTTAAATTCATCTAACTTACCGATTGCGATGAAACAAAAACTAAGTTATACTTCAATTTACGCATAATTATTATGTATAAATTTTATCTACATTGGTTTCGTACATTTTACGTGATGCGTGTACAAATAAACAGACAAACATAGAAACAGATAAACAGACATAATTTTCAAAAATGCTGGATATGGGTTCTGTAGGTTATCCTTTAACACCCTGGCTATTTTTTTTTTTAATATTTGCTTGGTACAAAAACGACTTTTCTACAGATTTATTTTATGTATTGATGATGATGATGTCAACAACTAGCCAATTTGCTAAGCAAGTTAGAATTACAACATTGATTAATTGTAAATTTCTGTTGTTTGAAGCTAGCCAGAATGGCGACTCCAATCGAAGATATTAGTGGAGATGGATGCGCGTCAAACGCCTCTGCCGGTGTATTCGCCGTCACCAGTACTATTGCCGAGAACCCCGCCGCTGCCAGTGAAAGTGCCGTTCACGGCGCTGCCGCTGGTACCACCGAGGGCGAAGATAGTACCGATGAAAGCGCTGGGTTTTTCGATGCTGTCGCCGATGAAAGCACCGACAAAGGCGCCTCTGTCGGTATGATTGCCGATAACGAAGCCGCCGCCAGTATTCACGCCGACAACGACGTCACCGGTATTAGCACCGAGATCGCCGCGGGTGCATGCGCTGAAAACGTTGCAACGAATGCAGCTGGTGAAGGCACCACGACCGTCCGACTACCCCGCAGCTCTATCACAAATTTGCCGAAGTCGCCAAAGAATGTGCCTCCAGCACTAGCCGAAAAGCCTGCGGGCTTGCCTCCGGGCAAGTACAAACTTGTGGGATGGGATATGGACACCACAGGGAGGCGATTAATTGACGAGGTATGTTAATATTTTTTTGCTGCCTAGCTAAGCACGCATAACCCTTTTAGGTAAAAGGGTTATGCGTGCTTAGCAGCAAAAAAAAAAGGTTGAAATAGACGTTTTATGACACTGGTCACTTAGAAATGTGATAGCTACGGTTCAACTTGAAATAATAGTAGTTTATGCAATGGTCATAGGTCATCACTGGCAACACACACTGGTCATAGAGACTGACTGACTTTCATCTTGAGACATCTTTCTGCCGACTCGATTTGACGGCTGACCTCATTGTCGAAATTGGCCCTACCCAATTGGATCCTTTGTCCCAGGTAGACATAGTCGTCCACAACTTCGAATGTATAGTCTCCGACATTAATAGGGGTGGGTGTAACATGGGCATTCAACATTACATTGGTTTTGTCCATGTTCATTTTAAGACCCACTTTTTCGGCAGCTCTACTGAGGTCATCGAGTATAGTACTGAGGTCCTCCATGGTCTTAGCCATGACCACAATATCGTCGGCAAACCGAAGGTGAGTGGGATACTCACCATTGACGTTGATGCCTAGCCCTGACCAGGCCAGAACCTTGAAGACATCCTCCAGTGGAGCAGTGAATAGTTTCGGCGATATGCGTCTTCCTGTATCACACCTCGTCGCAGAAGGATAGGCACCGAGATCTGACCCTGAAGTCGAACAGACGTGGTGGCATTTTTATACAAAAATTTAAACACTAGGATTTACCGGTAGTCGATTTGGCACCATTGGAGAGACTGCAGTACAGCCCAAGTTTTGATCGAATCGAAGGCTTTCTCGTAGTCCACAAACGTAGTACTCTTCGGTCTTCTGTATAACCTGCCGCAGCGTGTGTATGTGGTCTACGGTGCTGAAGCCTTTTCGAAAGCTGGCTTGTACGGTAGGCTGGAAATCGTCTAACTTGTGCTCGAGACGATTCGTAATGACTCTTGAAAACAGCATGTTCAGATGGCTAAGACGTGAGATGGGACTATAGTTTTTTAGCTGGGCATTGTCATTCTACTTGAAGAAGAGTACCAGCATACCCCTGCACCATGCTTGTGGCTTTTTCCCTCGAGTATGACGGCATCAAACAGCTTCTGAAGGGCCTTAAGCCTAATTGGGTAAGTGAATTCGGCAAGGTAAATGGTTTAGACCCCATCAAACCAAACCATTCCAAACCATTTGTCTTGCCGAATTCACTTACGCAACATAGCCCGGTGCCTTGTAAAGTTTATCATAACCCATCCTAATCTCGTACAGGACGCGACTTTAATTCTTTCGGTATTAAAGCGGCTGAGGTCGCCTTTCAAGGACTTTGAGATACTTCTTTTTTGCTGCCGGTATTTCAACGCATCGTCTGAAGACTGCAGAATCATCTCACGGCTCTCCTTCATGAGGTTGAGAGTAGGATAAGAGAGCTTTTTGTTTCTATCTGTACGTTGGGTCTTAAAAATCTTAGTCCCGACCGCGTATGGACAGCTTCCACGAACCCATGGCTGTATTCGTCCTCAGAGCTCCCTAGGCACTCGAAACTATTATGGAGTACAACCTCAAGACTTTAGGTGTTTTGGATCTGGATCTGTGCTGGACGGAGCGTAAATTTCATCAATCCTTCATAATGCGCACAGCGAATGAATGGAACTCACTACCTGCGTCTGTGTTTCCGAACGCATTCAACCCGAATCTCTTCAAAGTTAGAGTGAACAGGCTTCTTCTGGGTAAGCTCACTCCATTGTAGACTCTGTCTCTGTCACCTCTGACCTAGACTAGAGTCAAGAGCAAATCCATCACAAATAAAAATATATAAAAAAATCGAGACCTTTCAAGCTTGATATTAATGTTCAATGTGCGTCTTACCATGCGGTGATCTCTCCCGGTTTTCACTAAATTGTCCTCAGAGAAATCATTGAACATTTGCTTCTTGGTTGACATGATGAAGACGATCTCGTTTTTAGTTGCTCCTTCGGAGCTCTGCCAGGTTCACTTCCTGTGCTCACGCAAAACACTATCTTAGAAGTATCTAAAATATTCGTGATTTAAAATTCATGTTTATTTTAACACATTTGTGTTTATTTGACTGCAATGGATCAATCACTCCTTTCTTTTAAAAAAAAACCTTGACGGGATGAGGATGCTTACCATCATAAAATCAACTGCTTACCACTTTAACAAGAAGGTGTGCGTCTTGAAAGTCCCACATTAGACATATTATCTCTGGTTGTTCTCGTCTGGCTAACGGCAAGTACTTATACAGGCATAACCAAGTGCCCAGGATCGCGCCATTTTGCCGTACTGAGCAATTATACGTTTATTTCAGTTACACATACTAACACTTAAACAATTAAAGTTACAGTTTGATTCGTTAACATTATTGTATCTGTTACATTTAAAAATGTTTTCCTTTTAAAACTGTTTTATAAATCAGTGTTAAAACACTTATTATGGTTACAGTTTTAGTCCCAGGTGATAGGTTTCGACCGAAGGCTTGTTACCACCGACCGACAATGATATACCGCCAAGCGGCCTAGCCGTGTTCTGTTATGATGCCCGGTCCAGCCACTAGAGGAGTTGGATCGAGCCAGCTGTTCCACTGCAGGCAGATCGGCCTGACTCGCGCTGTTATGGACGTATCGTGAGACTGGTCGCGAAGGGTAGAGGGATCAGAGGCACGGTGCGCCGCTGGCCGATCGCTGGTAGTTGGGTGCCCAAGTAGTGTATGAGCCACGCACGAAAGTCTGCCCCGCCAACTGTCGAAATCCCAGAACGCACCATCCTCAGCCTGTGCAATGGGGCCTCAGCCTAATGCGGAATCACCCTACTGTGTTAATACTATTGGCCATTATGTGGATGGTGAACTCATAGCACTGTTGTTATTGTTTCAGATCTGTCAGATCGCCGCCTATGCTTACCCTGACTACAGGTACTCGCAGTACATTATGCCCTACGGGGATCTGAACCCAGGAGCTCGTCGCCGCCATAACATCCGCGTAGTCACCGTCGGACGCTACCGTATGCTAAAGGACACTATGAGTCACAAGGTATCCTCATTATCATTATTTCAGCCAAAAGACATCTACTGCTGGACATAGTCCTCCACCAGGTGCGTTACGTGCCTTCGGTAGGCGTCGCCACTTTGACCGATCCCGTGCGTCTCGCATCATCGCAAGGTATAGTAGATCTTAAAAGTTTTGTGCTTCTAGGTGATCTGTTTTCCAGAAACAAACAAGAAATATTCGCATCTACTTGGTAGCTTTACAAAAATATTTACGCCATCGAAGAAAATGAGGGAATTCTCGCATATTATGCTATAGTTTTAAACGTATATCTTCGATACATTTCTGGGTCAATATGGCGGCTACTTATTAACTTCATTTCACAATGCACCCCTCTTTTTGCATGGGCTTTAATAAGCACGTGCCAATAAATAAATAAAAAACCGGCCAGATGCGTGACGGACTTCGCACATTTATTGCCGCACCAAACCGCAAAATCACTGTAGAAAGTATTGCTTGGTGCTATGGTGACCTAACACACCTTTCTTGTAATGATAGGATATGGTAAAAGTTAAAGTCTTGGATTATAAGGGAAACAACTATATTGAAACACTATAATTATAACACTTAGATACACGAAATGGTAAATTATGGTAAACTATGTGACTAAACTAATGGTAAAAGGTATGGTAAAATGGTTATGGTTTGGTTACGAGTACGTGGTGTCTCTGACGAGATCTAAACGCGAACTGGCCCACATTTTGGTAACCGAGCGAAGGTGCATATTTGCGTTTGATGCAATTATGCATTTTCGCTGCGTGTTCGGTTTAAACTCGAACATATTCCCAAGAGCGAGAAGAAATGCGGGATGATGATATGGTTTGTATATAACATTAAATTACTTAAACTAGTGATCTTATCTGGTAAGCTTAACAGCATTGATAAGGCATATTAAAAGCAAAAATTAAAAGCATATTGGTCTACTTAAATACTATCGTTATTAAAAACATTATAAAGTTGGTTAATGATTGTTTAAAATTACACTATAGAGTCTTCCACAGTAAAAGCACTATTTTGATTGCCTGTGTCCATATATTTTGTGTCACGTTTTATCGAACTATAGTTTGCGCTAGGCCAGCGTTTGGCATAATTTTGTAAGGGAAAACCGATTTCACTTTTATTCTTTAGATCACTGGCACTGAGCACTTCACTATATGATTCGCGTCTTCTGGTTGGTTTCGGAGTCAGCGGAGTCGCTGCTAACTCCTGTTGGCAGCATCTCTCGCTGCGGCGTCGAGGTCTCGGAGGCGGCGGTGTCACCGCGGTTTGCTGCCGGCGGGATCCCTCGCCACGATGCCCAGCGGAAGCCTTCCCACACAGGCGACATCGTCCCGTTCGCCACATCCAGGCTGCTGCCACGCATAGAGCGATCGACACCAACACGTAGCATATTACGAATTGGTGAATATCATGGGGTGACATATCTTCTATTTCTGAATCGCTTTTCTTCAGTTTTTCTATCGCCTCCCCCAGACTGGTCATAGATATGTTTTGGTTTCCGTCATTGGTTTGCTTTTCTTCTGGGATTTTGATGTTAATCAAGTGATTAATTTGGTCGAATTCGGGCATGTAAATGGTTGGTGAAATGTTCACTTGGTTGGACTGTTGACGTATCGAATATAATGAGAAGTCCTTTCCTTTGATGACACACTCTTGACCTATGCCAATGACCCCGGCTTGGCTCAGCTGACGAACTGTTACATGATCGCCGCATATTATTTTGATTGTGTAGGTGTCACAACAAAAGTAAAAGTGCTGAGAAGTCAAATGTAATTCAATCCATACGTTGGTGCAGTTGGTTTTTTGTACTTTACATTCGTTGGTTGCCGGGTTCTTGTCGCAAAAACTTTCGTCATTTTGCAGGTCTGTTATTGGCTTTAGCAGCTCACACATGTAAGTTGGTCCATGGTGTAGACATGCCGTTAGTTCCTGTGTGGACATGCTAAAGTATGAATCTTTCTTTAGGTTGACTGCCACATATTCGGCAACTGGTATTATCGTGGTCATCATGGTGTTTGTTTGGTGCGGTACAGGTATTATCTTGTACAGTTTGAAACTTTCTCTGGATACTAGTGGAAAAGTAACTTCAATTATAACAAATTTTTGCGTCGCTCTGGCCTTGACTTTCAATAGTTTGTAAAGATACTGAAGGTCAGTGTCTAAATTAGTAATTGGTAGTGTGAGTTCGCTTGGCATATGGCCATATATGGTTCGGAGCTCACGTTTTAGTTGCGTTGGTGGCAGTAAATGTATGCTAATTTGACCGTGGTAGATGTCTGTTAATGCATCGAGCAGAGTGTCTTGAAGTCGCCTTAATCCTTGCAGCAAGCTGTTTCCAGACATCGCTGACAATGTGAAGTCATTGACGTATGAAATGTTTTGTATTTCACGTTGGAGAGTGCTCGCATTTTCTTGCAATTCCATAAGCTTCTTGTTTATTAATTTGTGCTGTTTGTTTACAGTGATCTCCATTCTTTTCATAAGGTTGAACTCTGCTTCAATAATGGAAGTTTGGTTTTTCCATAAATTAGAAAGGTGTTTCTCATTGCGATGTATGATTTCAATGTCCTTTTCATACTGGTCTGCAAAACGCGAGTCCAACACTCCGATTAAGTCATTCGCTAGATACCCGATACCGTTGATAAGGCCTCGTCGGCGCCGACACGTCTTCCCCGAGGCGCGTCGCCGTCTAGCGTGGATATCAAAATGCTGTGTTAGCAAAAGTTCATTGTAGTATTCGAGTTCCTGGTAGTCGTGCCGGGCTTGCTGCACGATCGTATTACAATGGTTTTGTGTTTCTATGGTTGCACACAATTTTTCTTGGTAATTTGCTATTTTGTTATAAGTGTTCATACCTGTCCAATAGGGTCCCATGTCGTAGTACATGACTAATGTCCATTTATCCCTGATTAGTTGTACTTTTGAAACAGGGTCAAAGTAAAGCGTTTGGTTGTTCGGAAATGGTTTCACGGCGTCTAAACCGTAAGATGGATAAATCAGCATGAAAAAACTCAGTAAAACGGTTGCTAAAGTTGCGATTTTTGACCTCGGTTTTCTTTTTCTTTCTGGTAATTTGGTTGTTGGTTTTTTGTCTGGTTCTGGTATATTTACATTATCCTGGTTAACAGGCAAAACTGAGAGTTTCACAATAGTGCGTTTCATGACCCCGTTTAAGGTTTTTAATGAAACTGCTCTGGTTGGACCATCATTTCCTGGATGGGTGTCGACCACACGTCGAAGAGCCCATTTTCCTGGAGGCAGATTCTCATCATGAATCACTGCTAGATCTCCAATTTTGATGTTTTCCTGTGGTTCCATCCATTTACTTCTAGTTGATTTGAGTTTCCAAAGATCTTGGAATAGCTTTTTGGTTAGATGCCACCTGGTTCTAGCATCCAGCTCCGTTTCTATTACTGTTGTTCCTGGTCTTCCTGATAAGAAATGAGCTGGTGTAAGGAAGTTTATATCCTCGGGATCCTCTGATATCGCACAAAGAGGTCGAGAGTTGAGGCACGCTTCTAGTCTAGCTAACAATGTGGTGTACTCCTCGAAGGTTAGTCTTTGTTGACCGATGACCCTCTTGAGATGATGTTTTAGACTGCGTACTGCTCGCTCCCATAGACCGCCGTTATTAGGCCAGCTAGGCACGTTAAAGTGCCATTCTATGCCCACCCCTGCTATCTCGGTTATAAAACTTTCACTGAATACTTCGCGAAGCTGGTTAAATTCTGGTTCTTCCTGTATCATCCTGTTTGCTCCCACGAAGTTAGTGCCGTTGTCACTGTACATATGTCGTGGTGCCCCTTTTCTGGCAGCCATTATGATTTTAGCTGCCAAATAGGCGGAGCTGCTCAGGTTAGGTAATCGCAGTATCCACGCAAAAATACGTATAATTTTTGTAATGGAGCTATATTTATTCATCAAATGTTTAATATTTTCGGTAGTCAGCGATTCTCTTGGTTGTCCAATGACTACCGCGTTGGTTTGGTTTAAAATAGACGGCTTTACTTCTAAGTTCGTCTCGTAAATGGTTTGGTGGTTTTCTTGATTGGTGTATGATGGCAGCCATGACGGCCCTTGCCACCATATCTTGTGGTCTTTGAGTTGCCTGACAGTCAAACCACGACTTGCCAAGTCGGCTGGATTATCTGTCGTCTTCACATATTGCCAATGTTTTGATGGTATGGTTTTTATGAGATCGGATTTCAGTTTATTTTCTGCTTCCATTGAATGATACCCTCCGCAAAAATCGTCCCTATAGAAACTGTCTTCTAATATTTTTGCTGCGTCAGGAAATTTCTGTTCTAAGTTTCTAAATTGAGTTAATGCTTGTGGTTTGGTTGCACTCAACTTGTCTTTGTGTTCCGGCTTAAGTGGCAGTCGGACTTCGTACCTTCCGTCCTCAAGCCTCTTAGTGGTTTTAATAAAATATTGTAAGCACTTATGATCATCGTTGGACATCTCTATCTTCTGGTGTATGTCTTCGTTCTCCCAATATTTCAGAAGGTCTTCTGTGTTGTTGAGAACCACGTTGCACTGGTAGTGTGGTATCATGGATCCACAGAGTAGCCATCCTATTTGCGTCTGTTGGGCGATTGGTTGCTTATCGTTATCTCCTCTCAAGATACCTCCTAACATTATTTTGCTGTAAACATCTGCGCCTAGAAGTATATCTACGGGTCTGCTTACGTAAAACTCTGGATCAGCCAATTGTATCCCTTGGATATGGTTCCACGTTATTGGTTTGGTAAACGTGTTATTTGGCAATCGCTTGATCAAGCTATTCATAATAATAACGTTCGTGTCGCAGGTAAATTCACTATTTGCAGACTGTAGTGTTACCTGTAACATTCCTTTCGCGTTATTTTCTTTTTCACCGACGCCAAATATTTGACCTTTGAAATGAGCCCTCTTTAATCCCAAGATCTGGGCTGCGTTTTCAGTTATTAACGATAGTTGGGAACCCTGGTCAACTAGAGCTCTCATCTTGTGCTGTATTCCATTAGCTCCCTTGACTTTTATAATAGCGGTGGCTAAAAGTATTTCCGATATGTCATCCCATGACGCGTGAGATGACCTAGATGAACTCTTTTTGGTTGCAACATTGTTGGTGGTTACTTCTGCTGACACAGTTGGACTTTGTTTTTCCAATGCTTCGTGAAGTAGCGTGTTGTGTGTAGCTAAGCATTTACGACATCGTTTGTTCGATTGACATGGTTTATTGTTATGACTGCATAGGCAGTTTTTGCAGTAATTTAATTGCTCAATCTTATTAAATTTTTGCTCGTGCGTCATTTGCAAAAAATCAGGGCAACGCCACAATCCGTGGTCAGAATTGCACAATGCACAGGTTATCGACCGCGACACGTGTAAAGCATTTGATTTTGTGGTTTCTTCGTTGCCTGATTGATGGTTATTTCGTTGAAAATTCTTCTTCTGGTTTTGGTTGTGGTTGCTGTATGGGAATGGTTGATGCGGCGTGGTTTTTTGGTTGGCTGGTTCTTGCTTGCGTCGAGACGCTTCTAGCGCTGTGAATTTTTTCTCCAAGAATTCCAGGAACTCCTGCAGATCGGGTAGCTCTCTAGGATTCTTGACCGATTCTATGTACTCGGTGAAGGTATCATTATCCAGCTTTAGCGCTAGTAGGTGCACTAGAAGTGGATCCCAAGTTGCTATATCCACTCCCAGATTCTGTATAGCGTGTAACGTCTCCCTGGTTACGTCATGCAGTTTCTTAATTGTAGCCAGCGATTGCTGTTGTATAATGGGCAGCCCAAGCAAGATATTGATATGGGACGTGAAAATCAATTTCTTGTTACCATATCTGTGGCTTAAAATTTCCCAACATACCTGATAATTGTCAGAGCTAATCTGTAAATGGTGAATCAGACGCTCTGCTTCTCCAGTCACCTTACTCTTCAAGAACTGCATTTTTTGCGCATTAGACATCGACGGGTTTTTGTCGATCGCTTCGCTAAACAAGTCTTTGAACGGCACCCACTGGTTGTAAGTTCCATTGAACACGGGGATGTCCATCTTCGGAGCTGACTTCTCTCGGTGCTTCACTGCCCACATCTTTTTGTTGATGTCGTTTGTCAACTCACCGTACTTTTTCTCGTGCTTGCAGAATTCCATTTGGTACGTAATATCGTCGCTTCCATCCTCACCTTCAATTTCCCAATGAAGTCTGTCAATCTCACCCCATCGGCTATCCAGTGATTTTAGAGCGTTCTCGAATTGCCATTGATTCTCGAACGTATCTACATCAATATTACTCACGGTTCTCATGAACGCCTTGAAATTGATACTCTGCTTCTTTACTAACCCGTTCAGCTTGCTGGACCCTCTCTCTATATGAAGAAAACTCTCTCGCTGCGAGGACTCTATATAGCGAGACGACGTACTTAGTTGTGGCTGCGCCGTCTCGTCTTCCGGCCGACGATGGTCAGCGGTTAGCTGTGACGAAGCCCGGATGCCTGGTAATGGCTGCAAATCCTCCGCTTTTGGTCTACGGGGGCTTTCTTCCTGCAGCTGCGTTGTGCCTAATTGCCTCATGGTTTTATCAATTATCTCCTTTATTTTGAAATAAACTTCCTGGACTATTTCGAAACATCCCTTTTTGAAGTAAATGTGCTCAACATCCGCAAACTGACACATTTTCCTATGGTTTTGTTGGTAGTCGTGCCAGTATGCTTCCAACATATCAGCCTTACGCTTGTAATTTTCGATGGTCTTCCTTTCGGATCCATCCTTCTTTATGTTAGTTAAAAACTTGTTCAGGATTTCATAGAGCTCCGTTTGTTTGATGAACAGAGTATCGGAATCCATATTAAGGGTTGGTTTGAAAAAAAAATGGTAATGGTTAGTTTATATAATGGTTTGATCTGACCTTTATGCTCCAACCGACCGTCTCTGCAATCCGAGGTTCTCCCAATTGCAGCGATCTTCTGGTTTGCGTGGCACTGTATCACTTGGTAGTCACTGGTAATTAAATGCTCGAAGGACCATGTAGAAAGTATTGCTTGGTGCTATGGTGACCTAACACACCTTTCTTGTAATGATAGGATATGGTAAAAGTTAAAGTCTTGGATTATAAGGGAAACAACTATATTGAAACACTATAATTATAACACTTAGATACACGAAATGGTAAATTATGGTAAACTATGTGACTAAACTAATGGTAAAAGGTATGGTAAAATAGTTATGGTTTGGTTACGAGTATGTGGTGTCTCTGACGAGATCTAAACGCGAACTGGCCCACATTTTGGTAACCGAGCGAAGGTGCATATTTGCGTTTGATGCAATTATGCATTTTCGCTGCGTGTTCGGTTTAAACTCGAACAATCACGTTGATTGTATTAGCAAAAACGAGGGCATTACAAATATATCAATATATTGGTATTTGTTAGTAAAATATACGTAATAACAAACATTATCACCAAGTTTGAGGTTCAGGGGTCAAAGGGAAGTTAAAAAATTCATTCGAGCATAATTTTGTAGAAAAAGCTGACTTTGGTGGCTTCTCATTCCTTTGTTATTTAATAATAAAAAAAATACAGTATTTATCTACTTAACGAGGTCTAAACAATCATACCTACCCCACTCGATGGGGAAGGTAATTTTTTTCCCTGCCCCCTTTTTCTGTGTGGGAGCTCTCCTTAAAAACATTTAAAAAATATTTGTATGGCTTTGGGTCAACAAGAGGAAAACTGAAAAAAAAAAACCGGCCAAGTGCGAGTCGGACTCGCGCACGTAGGGTTCCGTACTTGGTAAATTGCGGTTTACGATTTATGACGTATTAAAAAAAAACTAGTTATTAGATCTCGTTCAAACCAATTTTCGCTGGTAGTTTACATAGTAATGTACATCATATATTTTTTTTAGTTTTATCATTCTCTTATTTTAGAAGTTACAGGGGGGGGGGACGCACATTTTACCACTTTGGCAGAGTCTCTCGCGCAAACTATTCAGTTTAGAAAAAAAATATATTAGTAACCTCAATATCATTTTTGAAGACCTATCCATAGATACCCCACACGTATGGGTCTGATGAAAAAAAATATTTTTAGTTTTAGTTTCAAGTATGGGAACCCCCAAAATTTATTGTTTTTTTTTAATTTTTGTGTGAAAATCTTAATGCGGTTCACATAATACATCTACTTACAAAGTTTCAACAGCATAGTTCTTATAGTTTCGGAATAAAGTGGCTGTGACATACGGACGGACAGACAGACAGACAGACAGACAGACAGACATGACGAATCTATAAGGGTTCCGTTTTTTGCCATTTGGCTACGGAACCCTAAAAACAACGGTGATTTGGAGATGTTCCAGAAATGTATGGAGCCTGGGCCAGCTCTATGTACACTATATGTAAAGATCGCTATATATTTTAGTAACCGTTTTTAATTGTTAGTTTTCTTTAATTTCACTTCGTTTCAAAGTAAACTCAAATTAACTTTGTCAAGTAGAGCAACACAACATCTAATTATACTTGGTGGATCAGATCAGCAGTATGCGAAAAATGACATTTTGACAATGACATTTGATTGATGTGTCATCGTAAAATCTTTGATAAAAAAAGCAACACGAATTCAATTACAACAGAGAAGCAATCAATCAATGTCCGTAGTAGTAAAGTGGGTTGCAAAACTAAAACAATCACTAAAAACTCCGAAACATATCCAATTCAAAGACTCAAAGACGTCCAAAGACCTTATACGTATTTCTAACTACTAGACTGTGCACCAAAAATTTTTGTTTAGCTAAAATGAAATCTATTATCATACGCCTAGGTTAGCTATTTCCTTATAAGCGGTAGCTAACCAAAAGCGGTCCTGGCGAGAGGGTTCCCGCTGGTAGTGTGTCCTTGTCTGACATCTTGCTAGCTCAACTAAACATTGGATTTGGTAGAAATGGTAAAAATTTTATATTTTTCATTTTTATGTTATACCAAAACGAACGAATAAAAAAAAAATTAAATACGTTTCAAAGTCTATGAAACTTTGAAACGTATTTAAATATTTTTACAGTACCTATAATTAATCAATTCATTGTATTTAAAAAAAAAACATTAATACGGGTTTTGTTCGAGTAAAATTCAGCGGCTGTTAATATTATTCGCAAATTGATTCCTAGTGGAATAAAATTGGTGTAGCTTTGTTTCTCAACTGTCTACTCAACTGGACAATATGTGAAATCATTGAGATCCTTTGGGGTATTTCAAAGCATCGTCTGAAGACTGCAGGATCATCTAACGCCTTTCCTTCATGAGCTTGAGAGTAAGATCAGAGAGTTTTTTTTCCTATCTATACGATGGGTCTTGAAGAATAAGACTTAAGCAGACTTGGGATTTGAGGATTATCGAGTCCTCCCCGAATACACCATCGTAAACTGCTCAATTCCTCTTCGAGTTCGGTCATCTTATCGTCGGTCCGGAGTCCGGAGTGTGCGCGTGTTGTACGTTGCCAGGTCCTGTCGTCGGTATTTGTTGGGGTAGCCGGATCTCGTCCGGGATTCTTTGCACCCCTTGCCATACCGTAACCTAGACCGCTACCGTAGTCGAGGTTAGGCAGGCTGCCGGGCACTAGGGGCTATGTTTTATTTGTGCTATTCATGGGGAGTGCTTTGCAGGCGGGTTGGCGATCCCAGTATGGTTGTTACAAATACACAGAGAACGCTGCTGATCATTCTCTGGTTTGTCCCTTAGTCGCCTCTTACGACACCAATGGAAAAACATGAGATGTCGAAATTCTGTACGCTCGACACCGACTCGGTAAGTGACGTAGATTCCAAAAAATATACACTCATTTTTTTTTTCAATGAATTTGGTAGGTTTAGGTAGCGTAGTTAGGTAGCATAAATACATATATTGGGATACTTACACTATTGTTTTTACAATCAATTTGTCCCGTGTTATGTTTGGTCATGGTCACCTCATTAGAAAGAGACACTACCAACGGGAGCCCTCCCGCTCGGACCGGTTTTTGCGCCATAGTGCACAGTCTAGTAGTAACATGGTATAATAACATACTCCGTATACTTCGCCTGGTATGTTCTTCCCAGGATGGCCTAAGCCTACGTCACGATAAGTGTTACCATTGATTGTCCTTTTTAGAAAATTTAGGTACTTTCTCATGTAGTTAATGAAAATAAAATAAATTACTAACTAGCTTAACTATTTAGTAACTCATGAGATTCATCTATGTTCATATATGTCATGTATATTTAGTGTTAAATTAATTTATATTTTGAATTATTAGTTCAAAATTGCTTTGTTGAGATAAAAAATGCATTTTGCTCGGGTATTTCAATAACACACAGTGGCAACACATCGAATTGACAAGTGTCATACTGACAACTAGCCATTTCATCGCTATTGTCGTGTCGCTCACACCTATAGCGTTGTTTCGCTCGGTGAGAAAAATACTGTGGCTCCCAAACATTTGTGATGAACCCGTGAACTTTGAAAGATACACAAGAAAAATTGTTAATTGTTCCGTAAACTGTAAAAACAGCAGTATAAAAAGGCGGCGTAATATATGTTTTTCTTTTCCCAATGAAGAGACGCTATCATATAAGTGACTTCAATATTGTAACTAACTTCACCTAAAATAACTGGTATGTGCCTTTCATTAATTTATTATTCAATTTATATACGCGTTCCATAATTTAAGGCATAGTGGTGTCAATACGTCTTTATGCCCGAACTTAACCTAACCTAATTAGTTTTTGACTTATTTTAGTCAAGTCAAGTTTTGTGAGTTTTCGTGCCGAAATAAATAAAAGTACTAAAATGCAATCAATTAAACGAAAGCAAAGTAAATAAATAAAAAAAGGATCAAATACGTGGGACACTCAGAAAGTTTTGCGAAACTAAAAAAAATTGTTCTATACGTACATATATTTTTATTAAATCTTTTCAAAGTACTTTCCACCAGCCTCTATACAAAGATTCATGCGCCTAAACCAGTTTTCAAAACACTTTTTCCAGTCCGCCGCAGACACCTCGTTTACAGCCTGCTCGAACGCAGCCAGCGCATCTTCCGGCGACGAAAATTGTATCCCTTTGAGCTGATTTTTTATTTTTGGGAATAAAAAGAAGTCACACGGTGCTAGATCAGGGCTGTAAGGAGGGTGCCCCAGGAGTTTGACTGGCGTGCTGTCCAGGAAGTCCCTCGTTTTGAGTGCGGTGTGCGCAGGTGCATTGTCGTGGTGGAGCAGTAGCCCGCGGAGCCCTGTGTTTGGTCGCTTGTTGCTTATAACAGAGAAAACTTCTGGCAAACATTTGGTAGTATACCATTCGGCATTAATGCTTCTTTGATCCCGTAAGGGAATTGATACCAAGTGGCCAGTCAAATTAAAAAAGCTAGCGATCAAAATCTTACCCCCGCTTCTAGATCGCTTCACTTTGGTAGGCGTTGGCTCATTTTGAAACACCCAAACAGTCGACTGGCGCTTGGTTTCTGGGTCGTATTGATAAATCCAGGACTCATCACCTGTAACGATGTCGTAAACACGCCGAGACGAGCCTGCTTCAAATTTGTTAAGCATATCACGGCACCATTCCACCCGGGCCTGCTTCTGAGCATCGGTGAGGTTGTGCGGCACCCAGCGTGATACTATCCTCCTCACGCGAAGATGGCTGTGTAGAATCTCGTGAACGCTTCCCGATCCAATCTTCAATATGTGTTGAATCTCCTGATATGTAATTCGCCTATTGTCTTGGATTAAATTTTTCACTGCTAGCACGTTTTCTTCGGTAACAGCCGTCAAAGGGCGACCGCTTCTTTCGTCATCCCCCAAAGTTGGTCGACCGCGCTTGAATTCGTTATACCAACGATACACGGTTGCCTTGGAAGGGCCTTCATCCATGAATGCCATTTGAAGTCTATCGTACGATTCATCCGGTTTCAGGCGACACTTGAAATCGTATAAAATCATAGCTCTAAAATGTTCCCGGCGCAGATCCATATTTCAGTGAGACACAATACTTTGAATTAACTCGCAAAAAATGTGGAGGGAAATTTTGAAATTGGAACTTACTTATTTTTACTTATAAATAATCATATTTTCGAAAAACATTATAACTGGCCAGTCTCCCATATATAAAAACTTTTTTTCGCAATACTTTCTGAGGGGCCTGGTATGACGATTTATTAAGAATTATTAAACATTTGTACTTATTGTATTATTTTTATCTTTTTCCCCACAAAAAAAGTTTTTGAACCGCAACGCAATTGATGACGTAGTCTTAGGCCAATCACGTGACCCAGCTGTCACGGGAAGAGACTACCATGTCTTGTTCTACCATGAGTAGTAAGAAGTGTAAGGTCATTGAAGACGTCATTTCATAAAACTGTCAAAGTCGTCGAACATCATGTCAAACACAACTATCATGGCTGCCTTAAAAATAGGGTTATCTTATAAAAAAACTGATCAAATGATAATTTTTATGCCAGTACCCTTCTTTAAATTAATTTGTTAGTATTTTTATGGCATTCTCCATTTTTTTTCTATTAATCTATGAGGTGTACATAGTGATGGCCCAAAATCAAACATCTCCTTTCCTCAACCGTTTGGTTGTAAAACCTGTGAGACAGACGACGGACAAACAGACGGACTACATTAGGCCATGTAATATCGGCAGTTGTTCAATTCCGATATTGATGCCGATATTAGATCCGATATACCTCGTACAACGTAGGTATATCATCGTAGTCCCAAAAACCTTAACCTTGCTTCTTGTCAACAGATAATAAAAACCAAGTCGGAAATATCAGCGCTCAACGATTTCCTTAACTGGCTGGAGGCAATTAAGTCCAAGGACGAAAAGATTATCCTGATGTACCACGAGCCTCGTCGTTTGAATCCGACCGTGCTCATTCAAAGTCTGAACCGGTGAGTTTCTAATAACTGCTTCTTTATTATAGCCGAGAATGGTCTAACGGTTTAAAGTGAACGCTCACCTAACCGCGCCGCACTATCCGCATTTCAGCAAAATGCTGTAGTTATACGGATTACACCAGTGCGTACGGATGACGTCATCAGATTCGGCGCGTTCGATGCTTGCGGCGAGTGCTATGCGGGCGGCGCGGAGACGTCATCCGTATCCGTATAGAAAATATTGTTCAAGATGTACAGAAGTGGAAAAGATGCGTGCGGCACGTACGGCGCGTTCGGCGCGGATAGCGCGGGGCATTGAGAAAATGCGATGACTGCGGCGCGTGCGGCTCCTACGGCGCGGATAGGTGCGCGTTCACCTTACGGATGACGTCTCCGCGCAGCCCGCATCGCACTCGCCGCAAGCATCAAACGCGCCGAATCTGAAGAAGTCATCCGCACGCGCTGGTGGAATCCGTATAGCTACAGCATTTTGCTGAAATGCGGCTCTTACGGCGCGGATAGGTGCGCGAGGCTGCATACGATTTCATATAAAGATTTATAAAATTCGATGACTGCGGCGCGTGCGGCTCCTGCGGCGCGGATATGTGCGCGTTCACCTTTATCCGTATAGAAAATATTGTTCAAGATGCACAGAAGTGCGGCGCGTTCAGCGAGTTTCGCGCGTACAGCGCGTTCGGCGCGGGTTGCGCGGGGCCTTGAGAAAATGCGATCACTGCGGCGCGTGCGGCTCCTGCGGCGCGGATAGGTGCGCGTTCACCTTTATAGTCCTCTAGCCGGGAGCTGCACAGTGGGATGGAGATTGGATTTTGAGTTTCATAAAAGTTCAATTGCTTGTTTTCAAGTTGCCTTCGGAAGCTTTTTCGTGAACATGAACTTCTATGAATTTCAAAATCCGCTTACATCAGCCCCCACCATCCTCACATCAGCAGCCGCCAAGAGAAGCATTCTAAATAAAATAAAACATAAAACTCGACTATAGAAAACGACAAAAAAGTTCAAAACATGATTTAGTTCTCTTGCGGAGCAGTCGGATGAAGTTAGTGGCAGTTCGTAAGTTCATGCTTAGATTTGACGCCAGCAACTTTTAGCAACGGATATCTTATATTTTATTGCCTACATTTTAGCGAATTATATTTTGGAGTCGTCGCCTGATGCCCTTTTCTTTGATATGCCACAAGACCATGTCACGAAAACTACTATAATACACTTGCTTCGTGTCGGCCGCCATCAAGCTTTTTCCACAATAAATGCTATGTCAGTCAGTATATTACTCAGGATATTATCCTCTATCTGGATTACCATCGAGCTGAAGACTCGAAGCAAACTTCTCTCACACCTCTGATTCAGTAGTTCTTGAACTCGCGGCGGTACAGTAGATAACGATGAGCTCAGTGCTGAGTTTATGTGCGATTCAGAAAGCATAGTGGACGGCAACCTTCATACCAGCAACACTATCGCTGGGTACTAAAATATAATAAGTAGATAGATTCCAAGGTACCGCGCCCACTCGACCCGCATAGACTCGCCCCGAAGAATAATTACCAGATGTTTTACTACCAATTCAGTGGCATTTGTACAGTCAGGCAAAGGGATATTTTAATTCTTAATAACTTGGATTTTTTTTTTTTTTTTTATGTTAAAAAATATCAAGTAAAAGTTATGTCATTGAAAGACTTTTGAAAAGAAACTGTTCAATTGGTTGATTATTTCAATAAATATTTGTAATTTTTTTCATGTCGATTATTTATAGAAAGAAATTGTTGATTTAGAACTGAAAACAGTAGCGTTTTAATGAATATTGTTCTGATATTTCATTTACCCAAATGGGTGGCCCAAATAGCCGAATGAGAACTAGAAAGGATTGCTTTAATGTAAAGATCAATGTGCAGAAAAATATGTTACACATAATTTGAATCATTTAGATATGCAGATAATCGTCATCAGTATTTAATCGCTCTGAGGAACTTCAGGATATTCGGTAATCATGTTGCAAAATACCAATTTTTTTTCATTAAATAGTGGACAAAAATGGAAAATGTCAAAGGTACCTCGGGCCATCATAAATCAATGCAACTATTATTTTTTAAGAAAATAATATCATAAAGTTCTGCAGATGTATTAAATACTTCATTAATTTAAAAAAATCTAAAGAAATAATATGTTCCAAATCATTTTGTTGCGTATCCTATGCAAAATGAGCCATGTCATTTCCAGTACACTTTGACATTAATGCGATCCTAATTTATAACAATTAATTCACAGATACCGCTTATTTGATCGCTTCAAGTCAATCGTAGCCGGGTTTACCGACAGCTACGCACTATGCGCGGCAAAGTGCAAGGGCACCTTTAAGTCGGTGTCTCTTCGCATCCTAGCACGTCTGTTACTAGATGAAGAAATATTTCATACGGACACTGCTTTGGGAAGGGCCATTGCTACCTACAACATCATCGATCAGCTGGCAAATCAAGGTGAATATTAGTCGCCATTCATTATTATTAACGTTTATTGATTTGATAAGGAACTATCTTCGGGGGATCTTTTTACTCGACTGCGCAACGCAGAGGAGGGTAATGTTTTTATCAGTTTATGTTTGTTTGTTTCTATATGACGTTCTAGATGACGCGTTTGGTAAACGTGGGACGATTTTGATGGTACTCCCGTCAATCGGTTCGTCTAAACCTTGCGAGTGCCACTGAAAAGAATAATATTGAAAAAAAAAAACTGATTTTGGGCGCCGTAATCTCCGGATCCCAAATCCCATTTTTTTTCTTTTAACCCCATCGTGTGGGTATCAAAATAAAGAGTTTAATTTTATTTAAAAAGTTATTTAAAAAATATATATAACACTTATATACCATATTTAAAAGAAATTCGGAAAAACATGATAACAGAAACTTATATATAAAAAAAGTCATTTAAAAAAATCAAAATGCCGTCTTCTTAAGAAGCGAACTAAAAAGAAGAAAATCATGCTGTGCAGCGGTAGATACATAATCGCGAGATGACTGTCCAAAACGATATGTATCTTCCGACTTCTCAGCATAATTTTCTTCTTGTTTACGTCTTTTTACCCGACTGCGCGACGTAAAGCTAGGTAGTATCTTTGTTCCTATGTGGCGCTCTAGAGACCAAACACGTAGGCCGATATTGATGATTCTTTCGGCAATCGATTCGTCTAAACCTTGCGAGTGTCACTTAATTCATGACAGTAATAAAAATTCACCATAGCGGCAACCAGACGCATATTTTTAAAATGAAAAAAGAAAAACGACGAACTTATTCGATTTAAATTTGGTTAACAACCATTTTAGTTAATTACCTCATATCTTTCAAACCACTACACTGATTTATAAAATTAAGACATCATTAGATACGTCTTGATCGCCCAAATTTTCTTGGACAAGTGACGAAAAAAAACATGGCGTATTTGAGGCCCATATTGTGAGGGCCCCAGTTTTTCCCAGGTTTTTAGAGGTAATTACAAAAATATATACCACTTATATGTTTAAAAGTAATTAGAAAAAGAAAATGATAGGGTTAATCATAGGGGATGGCCCTGCCTAACATTAAATATATATAGCCAGGAAACCAAGTACAATACTACAACCATTTTTACCACAAACAAAATAATATTTATATTTCTTATCATTATTAAATCTTAATTATACACACAGACTTTGAATCAACATAATATCTCACCCGGCCATAGGGATCGGGGGCGATTGCCAGTACTTCTTTTTGCCTTTTCCTTCCCCAGTTTGACCACATGTCTTAAAACTCTGTGTAGTTTTCGTGCACCCACAGCTTGCATATTTTACATTGCAACCAATCTTCAACTAGTTATGTCTTTTAATAGTTCTCGCCTCCAGAGTCGTAGCTAGGTAACCATGGATAAAAAAATAAACTTACTGATCTGTTTAGGTTTGATCACGTGAAAATATGAATATTTAAAGGTGCAAAGCTACTTTACCATCAGATCTTTGCCAGACAAGTAAGGTATAACATGACAGTTCCCGATTAAACAAGTTTAGAAAATCCTACTATGGGGGCTGGGTACTATGGGTATGGGTAGTTGCTTAGAAGAAGTCGATTTGTTTCAGGTTCAAAATTTTACCTTAGATGCAAGAAGGAGCGTAGCGAACTTGGATCTTTTAGCAATTTGAATAGGTTTTCTTTTCAGTATTCTGAACCAAATAGGAGTAATTGAGTCGACTCATGCACAACAAAGACCTACTGAGATGTAAGAAATTTTTAGGTCCCAACCTCGGGAATGGCTAGCTCTCTTTTGACATTTCGTACTGAAATAGAAATAGGCAATGCTTTGTTGATGTATGGAGACAAGTTGAAAGAAATATTAAGAAAAACTGGGAGCAAGGACGAAAAAAGCTCGTTGCTCGAAAAATTTTATGGTTGTTATAATGAATACCCTAAGTTATTTATTTTTTCTTCCAACCTAGGGCCCCCAAGAGGTGGGGTCTTTCGTGTTTGCTACACCTGCTACGTGGCGCATCCGGCCCTGGCCAGCCCTAACTATAAAAATACTTGTTACAAAATGTATGCAAAACGAAACGAAGTATATTAATACTGTGTAGTAGGTCTCCCAGAGTATCAACTCCTTGTTTTATTTGAGATGTCTATGGGCCCTGGTTCCTCCTATGCTTGATGCAGCTTTGTTTTCGATTGTTAGTACCGATAAATGTCAGGGTCGAGATTGGCAATAGTAGCCAACAAAACAAAAAAGAAAAAAATTAAATTGGACTAGTTAGCCATTTTCGAGTTTTAGCGAGACTAAAAAAGTGAAATGAGTGTTGTTTTCGATTCGCCGTTTGTTGCTATTGCCGAAAAAATTATACGAATTTTGCAACGGTGTGAAAAATATCTGTAATGCTACACAAGTGCTAATGGCATAAACTATCACAAGTTTTAAACAGAAGTTCGAAACTTGTTGGGAATACCACTGTATTCTTTCAAATGAGTTAAAGTGGTTCTATCTCACGATGATGGGTTACGTGACTTTTATGACGCCGAAATAAGATTAATATTGCTACAATTCATCCGTCATCGAGAGATAGAACAACTATACCATGTGACATGTGAATGTGTTGCCGTGTTGCAACCTATTTATTTAGATTCCGAAGGTGGTCGAATTTTTCACTAGTTTTTTGAGATTTGGTGGTCATGGTCAGAGGGCCCCTTGAGTTTGGAGGCCCCGGTGCACGGCACCACCTAACCCTCCGATAGCTACGCCCCTGGCAGCCTCGGCAGTTGTCCACTTCATTCATTATTCTGGTATTTCTTCGTTTCAACGTTTTCTAACAGTCTTTTTATCTAGGCCATCTATCTCAAATGCACGGGAGAGATGGCTATATCAATTTTAAATCTCCAACGACCGTTTTAAGGATAGAAAAAAGTTATTGACTTCACAATAAAAAATAAAAAACCGGCCAACTACAAGTCGGCCCCGCACACGAAGGGTTACTAACCATTAAAAAAAAAACACGTTTGTTGTATGGGAGGCCCAACTTAAATATTAATTTTATTATGTTTTTAGTATTTGTTGTTATAGCGTCAACAGAAATACGTCATCTGTGAAAATTTCAATTGTCTAACTATCACGGTTCATGATACAGCCTAGTTACAGACAGACCGACAATGGAATCTCAATAATAGAGTCCCGTTTTTACACTTAGGGTACGGAACCCTAAAAACAAGGGAAATTGAAGAAACCATGTTGTGACCACATACTATGTGAACCCTATATCTTAGATCATGCACCTGTAGGTAATAAAAACAATGTGGAATTTAACTATTAAGTTTCAATTATTATTGCAAATAAAAAAAACACGCAGCAACTGGTCGCCAATCACACAACGAAGCGAACTAACTTACTATTAACGCAATATTTTGTTGTTTGAGACTAGCACTACTTTCAACTGGCCATCTCCCCCGGACTTACCCTACCTGAAAAGTTGTAAATAAAAAAAACAAAATCCCGACAGCTTAAGAAGCGAACTAAAAAGATGTAAACAAGAAGAAAACCTTGCTATGCAGTTGGAGGATACATATTCGCGAGCTGGCTGAGCAATACCATTTATTATATTAGACAGTAAATTAGTCGTAGTTCATACGCGCTTCACGACGTTTTGTTTCCCTATTTTGAATGTGCTCGTTCACGTAGCCTAAGCTGCTTTACTCTACTATAAATGCAGACTACCGGGCGGGCACGGCCACTGTTATTGCTCCCAAACTGTGATAAAAATGTGTGGCTCAAGCCTGTCACAGTAGGCCGTGCTCGCCCCGCTGGAGTAAACACAGGCTCTACTAAAACATATTATGTACATTTGGCGTAGTCAAGCAATACCTAACCACCATGGTTTAGATATCAATAGGCGACATGATGGAAAGTTCACCATACCTTTTAACTATGAGATTGTTAATTAACATTGTGAAAAGTTAATTTAAATCCTACTTCTTTACTACATACACAGGGCTGGCGAAAAATCCCTCATTCTTCTTTTGAAATGTGTAAGTTTCCTTTTAAGTGTTCCGTGCCAAAATAGTAAATAGACTAGTTATAGTATTTTAAGTATCTTCCTGGGCAAGGAGTAAATCTGAACGCCATTTCTATGATAAGAATGTGTTAGAAGAACTTAGATTAAACTATGACAACTGATATGAACAACGATACTTATATAGTACATTACTGCCGCGGTCTATAATTACTACTTTGCTGGTCGCGCTGATTATGGCCGACAGCGCAGCGTAGCGCAGCTCCAGGCCGACACAGCGCGGTCAGCGTGCAGCACATGATGGATGAGCTGAGATAAAGGCCGAGACCGTAGGTCGAGGCCTTTACAGCGAGGACAGCAAGGGTTGCAATGATGGCCAAGCTGAAAGGCCTAGAGCGTAGCTAGGCTAGCTCGAGGCAATCATAGCGTGACCAGCGAAGCAGTCATTGTGGGCCAAGGTTTGTATAGTGCTTTACTCAAAAATGCAAGTACCTAATCTAAATAAAACCAGCAAAAAATTTAAATAAAAAATATAATAATTAACTTAGAATTTTAATTAAAATGAAAATTATGAAAAGTACAGTTACTAAAATTCAACACCGACTTTCCCGGTTAGATATTACTAATAGTTTGCGATAATTATAATGCGGTGTTTGACTGCTGTATTATTTCTTAATTTTTGCATCGACATGCACCGTAAATGCCAAAAATAAGAACTACCTGTAACAATAACAAGTACGAGTATTATTTATGAGAACGTCTAGGTACAGTACAAATTTGGGTTTTAAGATATAAATACTTACTTTCACCGCTAAGTACTCAGAGTCGGGGGGCTTCATTTATAAACTTTTCTACATTTTGTGATGTCAAAACTTTAGATTTTTTTACATTTATATCCGTCTGACTGTCGTTTTAGCATACTCGTTAAATTGTGGTAATTTTTAATGTTCAAATTGTGCTTTATCAGAACCATGCACTTTAACATTGAATAGGTATGTATTCCAGAGAGACGAAGGCTTCATTTTGTTGGAAAGATCATTGACGCAAGAAAAACATTTTCGGATAAAGATTTAGATTTTCTACTGATTTTCCACTGCACAGATTTCTCATATGCAAGCACATTTTTCCTTTGAGTTTCGCGGTATCAAATTTTCAAACACTAATTTAGATTCATCTTTAATGTCTGGCGGTGAACACATTGAATCGGAAGAATTTTCGCTTTGGGTGCTAATTTTTAGCAAAAAAGTCACTAAATAAAAACAAAGTTTTCGCTGAACCGCGCTTTTGTTATTTCTTTGTTTTTTTATTTGAGCAATGGTAGTTCGAACTATACAGCCTAATATGGAATAAAATCTTTTTGTACCTATCTCTATACATACAAACAGCTGTGTTTTAAATAAAATCTTTTTGGATTTGATTTTTTAAAACGTTGAAACGTCAAAATAGCGGCCGGCAAAACATTGCCGGTCTGTTAGAGCGGCCAGCAATACTTTGTCGGCCGCTCCTAGAAACAGAACGGCAAGGTCGACTTTGCTCAAACAAGGTTGTCAAAATAATGACCACATTACATGCATTTTTGAGTAAAGGTGGATTACAGAATTCGAAACAGATAATTATAGGCTGAATTCATCAATTAAATAATAATGCGTGTCGATGTGTGAGCAGGAGGTCATTTACCGGATGAGGCAGCCACGTTAGTGACGCCCAGCGAAGAGATGAGGGAGTTGGCTCGCGAGTTTGCTCGCCCCGTTTACACTGAGGTTGAAGCCCTCGAATCTCTTAAAGATTTGATAGAAAAGTAAGTAATAATAATATTCATTTCTCCTTAAAATTGTATTATCAGGGAGGTGACCATAAGCTCGTAGAGTAGTAGTAGTGAGATTATTTAGAGTGTGTGTAAGGGACAGATGTATAAATGACTTGTATACATATGTCATTTACGCACACTCAAAATAACCTTTCTCTATAATATTTACAGCGGATCTTTGTGTCTCTGAAGTTGGCTCTGTCTACTATTGCACACGAAATAGATTAACTGCATAGAGTAAGCGAGATAGGATGATGCGACAAACGTATGCGAGTGAAAGAGACAGTTATACAATGCTATTTTCACTTTCAATATTGACACAAAAATAGCTACTGCGCAGCCTCTTGCAGCCAATTCAGAGACACAAAGATCCGTTGTGAGTATTATACGAGCTTATGGTCACCCCTCAGAACAGTATAATAAAAAAATAAATGTTGTTAAACTTATGTACAATAAAAAAAACCAGTTTGAAGTATGTCGAACTACTTTTACCATGACATGATAAGATAAACCCCAGCTCCCTTATTAAAAAACCAGCACTAATGTTATAGTGACCTACTCTGTCAAGAAAGTACCTGCAAAAGATTAATAATCCAATCAAAAAAACATTTTTTAAACGCTTTTTTTTCCGGAATCGAGTTCAGTTCTCGCCACGAATTCTCCTTTATGTCTTCTATCGAATGAAAACGGGCGCCACGAAGTGGTATATGAGTTTAGGAAAAAGAAAGAAGTTCGCCGGAGCCATAACTGGTGAACAAGGTGGTTGTTCGATCGTATTTATTGAGTTTTTGATCAAAAATTCGTTCACTATGATGGCCTTGCGAAGACGCATTATCGTGGTGCAAAATCGAAGAATATTCTTTCTACAAATCTGGCTATTTTCGTCTAATTTGCTCTCTTAAACGCCGCATAACGCTCAAATGATATTCTTCACTTATCGTTTGACGTTTCGGTATGAATTCCGATTGCAGAACACCGCGAAAGTCAAAGAAAATAGTCAAAATGACTTTGACGTGGTTTTTCCGGATTCGGTTTAGTTGGAAGAGGCTACTCCGAAGCTTTTTGACTAGTTTGCATGATAAACTCGTAAACCCACATCGCATCACCAGTAACAATTCGTTTATTGAATGTTGGGTCTGACTTGACTCGTTCTAGCATGTCCTCAGCTCTCTGACTCTTATGCCGATGCGATTGAGTTTTTGGGTAAAATATTGATGTGTTGATGGCCTACCAGACCGAGGCAAATCTTCCATCACATCTCGACCGCTTTTGAAACTCATAAGCACGTATTTTTGATAAAGTTGTTTCACCGAAGTCTTCTCTAACATTTTTAGTGACTCCGAACACGAAATTCCATTGGCGATGCAAAATTTAAGACAAACTCTTTGTTTTCTTCCATTATTAAATTCGCAATATGCACTACATATGATATAATTAGTTATATCATATGTAGTGCATATTGCGTATATACGTGGGACACTCAGAAAGTTTTGCGAAACTAAAAAAAATTGTTCTATACGTACATATATTTTTATTAAATCTTTTCAAAGTACTTTCCACCAGCCTCTATACAAAGATTCATGCGCCTAAACCAGTTTTCAAAACACTTTTTCCAGTCCGCCGCAGACACCTCGTTTACAGCCTGCTCGAACGCAGCCAGCGCATCTTCCGGCGACGAAAATTGTATCCCTTTGAGCTGATTTTTTATTTTTGGGAATAAAAAGAAGTCACACGGTGCTAGATCAGGGCTGTAAGGAGGGTGACCCAGGAGTTTGACTGGCGTGCTGTCCAAGAAGTCCCTCGTTTTGAGTGCGGTGTGCGCAGGTGCATTGTCGTGGTGGAGCAGTAGCCCGCGGAGCCCTGTGTTTGGTCGCTTGTTGCTTATAACAGAGAAAACTTCTGGCAAACATTTGGTAGTATACCATTCGGCATTAATGCTTCTTTGATCCCGTAAGGGAATTGATACCAAGTGGCCAGTCAAATTAAAAAAGCTAGCGATCAAAATCTTACCCCCGCTTCTAGATCGCTTCACTTTGGTAGGCGTTGGCTCATTTTGAAACACCCAAACAGTCGACTGGCGCTTGGTTTCTGGGTCGTATTGATAAATCCAGGACTCATCACCTGTAACGATGTCGTAAACACGCCGAGACGAGCCTGCTTCAAATTTGTTAAGCATATCACGGCACCATTCCACCCGGGCCTGCTTCTGAGCATCGGTGAGGTTGTGCGGCACCCAGCGTGATACTATCCTCCTCACGCGAAGATGGCTGTGTAGAATCTCGTGAACGCTTCCCGATCCAATCTTCAATATGTGTTGAATCTCCTGATATGTAATTCGCCTATTGTCTTGGATTAAATTTTTCACTGCTAGCACGTTTTCTTCGGTAACAGCCGTCAAAGGGCGACCGCTTCTTTCGTCATCCCCCAAAGTTGGTCGACCGCGCTTGAATTCGTTATACCAACGATACACGGTTGCCTTGGAAGGGCCTTCATCCATGAATGCCATTTGAAGTCTATCGTACGATTCATCCGGTTTCAGGCGACACTTGAAATCGTATAAAATCATAGCTCTAAAATGTTCCCGGCGCAGATCCATATTTCAGTGAGACACAATACTTTGAATTAACTCGCAAAAAATGTGGAGGGAAATTTTGAAATTGGAACTTACTTATTTTTACTTATAAATAATCATATTTTCGAAAAACATTATAACTGGCCAGTCTCCCATATATAAAAACTTTTTTTCGCAATACTTTCTGAGGGGCCTGGTATGTTAGAGAAGACTTCGGTGAAACGACTTTATCAAAAACAGCACTGTATTTAATCTTAAGTTTCTGGGCGTGTGAAAGACATTTGTGCCAATCTAACATAAACAAAAAAGAATTTGTATCCATAAATAAATGGTCCATTCCCGAAACGTTTCTTGACTGAATGTATGTATATGCAGTAGGGTATACATATGTTCGGGCGCACGGTTGGGGCAGTGGTTGAGCGATTGACTGCTGCGCTGCGTGTCATGGGTCCGATTCCCGCACGGTACAAATATACCTACAGATAGTTGTTCCGGGTCTGAGTGTTGTGTATGTGAGTTTAAATGTTCGTAAATCACCCACGATACAGGAAGAAATTCCTAGTGTGGGAAAAGGTTTTTTAAAGAAAAATAAAAGTAAATAGTTAGTGCTTTGATTTGGTCAGAATCTAATGGTTTGATTCAACCCTCATGATATATATATTTATTTTAGTGATTATCTTGTATATAATAAAACTAAAATACCATGGAAAAGAACTGCAGTTACCGAAACAACTTGCAGAGAAAGTCCATTTTTTTATCGCTGGTTATCCAATAGTTAAATATGAGAAAAATGGATTCAAATTTCGGTAAAATCTGGGGGCACGGCAGTGCTCCCAACAAGTCGAGCTAACAAAGGCACAGCCGTACCATTCTTTTCGCGAAGCCATTCAGGACATTTTCACACCCTTGGCACTTCGTTGCGGATAAATCAAGAAGCTTGAATTTTCAGTGACTAAGAGAACATAATATAACAAGACATAGTCCCGTATTACATTCGATTTAGAACTTGTGGTTTGGGAATTATTGGAAGTCAAAATTCCTTAATTTGGTCACTCACCGATCATCAAATTTCTAAGATACTTCTATAAGTCTCTTAAGCTTCAAATTTTTATCACAATTAGTGTTTAGCCTATAAAGCAAGAAAAATTAAAACAGCCCGCATTTTCCGTCCCGTTTCCTAGATATACAAACTGCAAATTAGCAACTTAGTTATCCTATATAAATAGTCATCCAATATATGGGATTACCTCAGATCTTAGAGCATTTAACCTATGGAGACGGCAAGCCGCGAATCACCGAACAACTTTTTCTGCCACTTTCGGCGGGGGGCGAGGAAAACACATACAGCACACTACAAAAATTTGACAATCACCCACAGATACATGGATCCTATTGCTACAAACGCACACGAAGAAATAATAATCACACAATCAAAAAACACACATTCATTGACAATTTTGTGTGTATTTATACAGTTATCCTATGACAACAAACACAAAGTGCTAGTGATGTGATACGAAGAATGAGTGGAATTTCATTTTAATGCATGAATGAATGAGCAAAATGTTCATTCGTTTTATTTTTGGTACACTTACAAATAAAGTTAAGTAAATAATTTCACAAATAAAAAAAGATACGCAATATGATTTGTGGTCTGCGAAACTACGTAGGTAGGTAAGAAAGGTAGGAGAATTTAAGATACACTAAAAAAAGAACGATTGAATTTATTTTTAGTCAATAATATTTCATAATTACATAATATATATTGTTGGACCCGTGTCTTTCCTATAAGAATGACGTTACAAATAAATGTAATATCCAAATACACCATGCATGGTAGACGAACTGGGTGTAGTACCTAATAAAATGGTGGCATACGTCTTGGAACAATGTTAATCATAAACTATAGTACCTACAGGTTTCAGCTTAGAATAGTATGAAACTGTCACTGACATTTTGTTTTATTTAGGTTCGGGATTCATACATGAGCCCCGATCTTTAATACGGATGTTATGTATACGTGTTAAATAGTAGGAAAGCGTAAATAATAAATAATACAATCAACCAGATAGACTTTTATTTGACACTTTTTTATGTAACACTTTAACACGTCAGTTTTTCGTTTGTTTTGAACTAATTGAGTACGGTGTTTCCTAGCTAAGCTAGATTGATATCTTTTAGAGGAAAACATACGTGTATGGTTTCATAGCCATAATCTAGTTCATATACATGTCTCAATGATCAAGCCTAGAGGCAATCACTAATTTTTAAAAGTACCAGTTTATTATATACATGTCGAACACATTTCTGTGGATCAACTTTTTTGGTTAAAAAGGATAAACGAACATTTGAGTATTTTTAACATTCGCAATTGTATATGGCTTCCAATTAATGTGCAGTGGGGTTGTCATTGTAACTACCATGGCTGCGATAGTCTCCTCTCGATAAAGGTATCAAACAAAAATCTAAATCGCTTCATCTGTTTAGGAGCTATGATGCCACAGACAGACACACAGATACATAGCAATTCACGTGAAATTGATAACACCCCTCTTTTTCCGTCGGGGATTAAAAATGATTGAAAACTCACTAACGAAACGAACAAACTTACGTTTTATTAGCCTAAAACTTGAAAAGAATAGAATTTAAATCTATTCTCATAGACATTTATAAATAATATATTTTTTTAGTTCAACCTGACGTCCAGAAACAAACACAAATAAAATTGTTTTGATACTGAACATACTGATTCAAAAATAGTTATTTATGCTACAAGTGCGGAAGGTAGGTGATTTCCGATGAGTGGCATTTTTATTCACGAGCGAGCGAAGCGAGTGAGTGGATAAATCGGAAATCATCTTGCGTACGTGTATCATACAACATTTTACTATGCATTGTGCGAGGAAATAAATAAATTAATAAAATGGCGGGCTTATTCAAGCGCGTTCAGCATATCCACAGATTAACTAATAGTTCCTCGGGCATATCTACTGCGCATGTGCGAATAGCTGTCAAATCGTAACGCAATAAGGCACGAGCAAAATATACGTTCTGCCAAACATATTTAATGAATATTTAAAATTAATTTATTGATCAAAATCTAAATCTAGAGTAATTAAAAACGCCTAAAATAAAGTATTAGTTTTATTTTACCTTTTATATGAATGATAATCTGTACATAACTAATTTTTAAAACTTTTCTCAAATAATAAAAACTCTATACGTCGGGCTGACGTTGGAGTTAAAAATTAAAAAAGTACAGGAAAGTAAAAAGCACTAGTGAAAAAAAGTGACACTTTCCGCACAGTTTGGCTGCTTGGAAAATAGCTCTTTTCGAGGACATGCATTGTAAAATCATTTAATTTATCAATCATTCATTCACGTTGCCCCAGCACCATGCACATCGCTACCCTGTCAGCCCCTGTACTGCGTTTGTGCTACCAACGTACCACTGAATTTTTCTATCGTAAAGGCATTATCCATTATTTCGACATTGTTCTTAAATAAAATTATGTTGATGTATAATTTATACTTATATGTGGTAGGAAACACCATGGCTTCGCAAATTGAAAGTGGCAGCTCGCTTTTTGCAAGAGGAAACCGCACAATTAACCATTTTTTCGGAAAACTTACTTGCGACACAATACGATACACAATGGCGGCGGTCGGCGAATGAACTAGTTTTATATAACGCGTATGGTCATATGGCCAAGCGACTTTGGCAGAGGGGTACGCTCAGCTATGGCATCTCCATAGGTTAAATGCTCTAAGCCTCAGATGAAATAAAAAAAGGTAGATAGCGCACGGCCTACAGTTTAGGTGAAGCCACAAAACTCAGCCGATTCAAGTAAACACACGCGCTCACGCACACACAAGCAATAAAACTACGCTGATTTTTGTTAGTATCTCACGGAGCGACGTGCAATAACTTTGCCTAAAAAATGCCATCCTGTGTCGTCAAGTGGTGCAAAAACAACACTATAGTGAATAAAAAGTCTTTAGGAGTATAGTTTCACACTTAATTACACACAAAACTGTTTGTTTTTTGTTTTCCAACATAATTATGAGGTTATTCGAAACAGATACTGTTATTTGCCCGAAATTGACATATTGGGAGAGTGTTGCCAGTAATTTTTATTTCTAATAGCCCAAAATGTGGGTAAGTAAATTGTAAGCAAAGTCAAAGAAAAATAATTAAGTAGAGAGTTGACCTTATTAATGTTTATTTTCTATTTAAATCACATCATTTTATGTATGTTACATAAACCTAAGTCTAAGTAAATATTTAGTTCTTAATTAATTATTTTTGTTTTAATTCATGAGTACCTTCTATTTTGCTGTCAAATATTATGGTTTTAGCTTTCAACGAAAACTTTAATAAGAAACGAATGGGTAAATTCGCCGAAATGAACCACAATAAAAAAAAAATTCAAACTATTTATTTCTACAAGAATACATACAATTTTTTACATTGCCCGTTTTTACCCTTTGGGTACGGAACCCTAAAAACAAACAAACAGACAACTTTCCTTTCACATTCGAATATAAAGTACTTACCTATATTTATGAAATTAACATTTAATCCCATTTAAATAATATGAGGGCCTTTTTTAAAAAAGTGACAATACGCCAGTGACTCACACATAGTTAAAAAAGTGGTTACATTTTTCTGTTCTAAGTGCGCTATCTACCTTTTTTTACTTCATCTGAGGGGATTACAAAGTTACTTTTACAGTTCATACAGTTTTTCTTCACTTACACTGCATAAGTAGGTAGGTAGGTAAATAGTGAATATAGGTAGGTACAGTTAGTCATAGACGATAAAGTCTCCTTTTGAATATACCTAATACCTATACTATACTTATGAGTCGACACAGTAAGTCGAAGGCAAGTGTTGAGATTGTGATCTTAACGATCTTATAGCAGAATAATTTAATTAGATTAGGATAGTATTTGCATAAACAAGCTGGTGTTGTGTGTTTCAAATGCGCTATCTAAATTTACAGTACAGATGGACTAGGTACCTAGCTAATGTTACAACATGCACCGTAGCAACAAAACAACAAAAAGAAATGAGATCCCATTAAAACATAACATGTAAAAACAGAAGTCTCACGGCGCAGTTCTTCTACCGCAAAAAGTAGTGAGATCCAATGTAAAACTAAGTCGGATAATTTATTCAATAAGTACCTACCTTATTAATTGTCAGCCTAATTTGAATAAATGCCTATTAATTTTGATATTTTTAAATAATTATATGTGGTTTTATGTAATGTCGTTTATATATATTGATGTGTCGCCTTCTCAAAATTTCAGGCAGAACACGTTCCGCTTGGCTTTCTTGCCTCTGCTGCGTGCACCACGTCCGAATCGCCGTCGCCTGACTCATCTACGCCGGGCGCTGGCCGATGCTGGACTACTCTACGAACAGGTTAAGGACGCCTGGCATGAGGGACGCCGAGCTGGTAACTATAAACACAATACAGTTTTTTTTTTTAAACTTTTTCACATCAAAAATAAACCGTCTTCCAAACAAAACACTAAAAAGTGCAATAATAACGTTCGTTTCATAAGCGATTTGCGACACCGACTTCCCAATTGAAAGCAATTTTTACAGTAAGTGTTTTGTTTAGGAAGTCAGTTTATTTTTATGTGAATTAGTTTTTATTTTAGTTTTTGTACATCATCAAAATTTTTTGTTCCTGAAATAATCAGCTGTGAGTCCTGTGAGTGACAGACAGGGAGACATAGTAGAGCCATGATACCAAAATAGTACGGAACCCTAAAAACATGTACAAAGTTTGAACGATTCATCATTATTTGTGACAATGACTTCTATGAGCTAACTATTTAGCCTTTTCCCAAGTCTATTGTGGTCGGCTTCCAGTCTAACCAGGCGCAGCTGCGTACCAGTATTTAACATGGAGCGACTCCTATTTGACCTAGACAAACCAGTAACTGGGTAACACGATACCCCTATCTTGAGGTCGCAGAAATCTTGGGTTTTAACTAATCATAACGACTTTTAAGATCTAAAAATGACAGAAAGGACTAACTAGCTTGCCGAGGCATGGAGGCATCTCGCTATGTACACCCATCCACCGACCGATCTTAGCAAGCGTTGCTTAACCGAAAAAAATTCGAATCTTGCGGCTTTTGTATTTTAGGCACGAGCTTCACGTCTCCCATAATACTGTTGTGTTTTTATTATTGTGTATTTCTAATGGAAGAAACTTAAATTTCTCAGGTTTGCAGAATTTGATGACTCCGCTAGAGCAAACTCTCGCTCCGGAAGATATTGAAGAGGTGGTGGAACTGTTTTACTGCCATTTCTGCTCAAAGTATGACATGCCAAGTGTAAGTATATACTACTAGCTGGTCCCCGCAACTTCGTCTGCGTTGAATTATTACTTTGAATAACCTATTTTTTATAACGCGCAATAACAACTATTGCTCTAAGAAGTAAGACGGTTCCACACACCTACAGTGTGTGTGAGCCGCCTCACTTGAGAAAATATTAATCCACCATACACACTTCCCCTCTGAAGGATGATTGCCGGGATAAAACTGTCCTATGACCTTCCCAGGATTTTAAACTGTCTACCTACCAAATTTCATATAAATCTGATCAGCGGTTTAAGTGTGAAAAGGTAGCAGACAGACAGACATCGTTACTTTCGAATTTAGAATATTAGTCTGGAAGTATGGATTGATACGTCTGTAGAAGGATAGTAAAAATACTTAATGCGAAAGCAACAGATATTTCGCAAAATTCAAAACTTCATACGCTATTTTGCAGCTCAGTATTGGATTGTGTGCAGTTATACACTACCGTGAAAATTATGTGGTAACCAAGAAATGTTTTCGTAATCATACTAGTTTATTTTTGATACATAACATCAAGCGTGTATTTTAAGCGTGATAATAATAATCATCCAATAAGTGTAGTTGATGATGACGCGGGCATCCCGCACATATAAAAAACTAAAACATATAAATTACTTTGCAGATCACCGATGAGGACGACGAAACGAACCTGAGCAGCGATTCCGACAGCTCAGGACCATCAAACTACAGTAAGTATGCTCGCATTATTACTACTCACACAACAATTACATAAAATAATAAGGTAAAATACATTTTTATAAACAGCGTACAAAAAGTCGAGTGACAAATCTCGAAAATTTTATACAGCGCCATCTATTTGAATGGTCTGTTCTACTAATCTTTGAAATGTGAAATATTCCATAATTTTGTGCTTAGGAGAGTGGATTAAACTAGAACATAATCAATTCTAGAAAATATTACAAATCGATGCATATCTCGCCATCTGGTGAAATTTATTTGAACCAAATTTTCTTTCTTCGTCTTGTGACCCCGAGACTGTAGTACCTATTAAATTATTGCACATAACTGCACATCGAAGTAATGAATATACTTTCAAGGTAGTATGAAAGTCACTATATCATAACAAAATATTAAGATTTCAAATAATTATGTAAGTACTTATGTGTGTATTTTTAACTCGTATGAAAAGGTCCTATTCGCAAAACGACCTACCATGTTATGCTGCCGCGTCGAGGTCACTGAGCTGCACAACCAAGCCTGAGAACTTCTGTCGGCGTCGCCTACACTGAGCTGCACAACCAAGCCTGGGAACTTCTGTCGGCGTCGCCTACACTAAGCTGCACAACCAAGCCTGGGAACTTCTGTCGGCGTCACCTACACTGAGCTGCTCAACCAAGCCTGGAAACTTCTGTCGGCGTCGCCTACACTGAGCTGCACAACCAAGCTTGGGAACTTCTGTCGGCGTCGCCTACACTGAGCTGCACAACCAAGCCTAGGCACTTCCGTCGGCGTCGCCTACATTGAGCTGCACAACCAAGCCTGGGAACTTCTGTCGGCGTCGCCTACATTGAGCTGCACAACCAAGCCTGGGAACTTCTGTCGGCGTCGCCTACACTGAGCTGCACAACCAGGCCTGGGAACTTCTGTTGGCGTCACCTACACTGACCTGCACAACCAAGCCTGGGAACTTCTGTCGGCGTTGCCTACACTGAGCTGCACAACCAAGCCTGAGAACTTCTGTCGGCGTCGCCTACACTGAGCTGCACAACCAAGCCTGAGAACTTCTGTTGGCGTCGCCTACACTGAGCTGCACAACCAAGCCTGGGAACTTCTGTCGGCGTCGCCTACACTGAGCTGCACAACCAAGCCTGGGAACTTCTGTCGGCGTCGCCTACACTGTCGACGGTGAGTCCGCATTGCAGTTTTCTATTCCGTCGAACCCGTCAATTTGAGAATATGACGATCTGCTCGAATGTCGTTTTGCGAATAAGGCGCTTTGATACGGAGTCGTATTTTTGATACAACACAGAAAACTAGCAATTAAGAAATCAAAATCATTTATTTCAATTTTAGATGCAGTAGATGAACATTATTGATAGAGTAAACCCTGCTCGAAATATTAAATGAGCTGCATACGATAGTTTCCTACAATGGAAGAGCAAGGTGAAAATGTGTTTTGGCATATTTCTCTGAACTCGCCAATACTTCCAGCTCCCTGTGGTGCATCTATTCCTGGTGGTGCTCAAACATGGTGTTGATATAAAAAACGTATCGTAACTAGATGGACTTTAAAAAAAAAAAAATATATAAGTAAATTCGGCAAACGAAACAATCTGTTTCTTTCCCAAAAACACACACATACACAAAAAAGTTGAATCTTTATTCAACTTTTTTGCGCGCTTGAATCAGTCATTAATTTATTTATTTTTTATTTCCTCGCACAATGCATAGTAAAATGTTGTATGATACACGCACGTAAGATGATTGCCGACTCGTGTCGGATGGAGTGGCTAGCAAGGAGCCCCGATTTGAATCCTATTGAGCATGCTTGGGACAAGCTTGACAGACGTGTGAGAAAACGAGTTCCACCTACCATTACTCTTCGTGACTTGAATTACGCGCTCTTCGAAGAATCGGAGAACATTCCTCAACATATGCTGAGTATTCAGCATGCCCAATCGCGAAGAAGCTGTATTGAGAGCACATGGAGGAAACACCAAGTACTGAGTTATCAAAACCTACGTTTACACCTAATAAAACCCCTACTTAGAGATTTGGTTTTATTTGCCAAATGGCCCAATTTCTTAAAACATTTAATTTAAAATTGAACACAATATTTACGTTTTTAGTTGGTAATATTCTGATGCACTGTTAAATGTACTTCAATATTTCAGACGGCGTCATTAAGCTAGCCTTTCCCGTTTAGGAGTAATTTGGTGCTATGTCAGTGGATCTTTTTCATTGCTCGCGAGTGTATATTGCATAGTTTTTGGTTACATCATTCTTGTCGGAAAAGTGCATAATTATATTTGAGAACGATGTAAAGAGATTATAGTATTTTGGATTGTTTTATTCTAGACGCAAATAGAATAAAGGAACCCAAAATACAAATAAGTAATTAAAAAAGGCCAAAGCAGCCAACTTATGACCAATCTAAATTGACAGAAATTGAAAACTATATAATATATAAATTTTACCATAAAACGTGTATCCGCAATATAATTGTAAACACATTTTGTTGATGCAAACGGCTGTCCAGAATACAGAGTAGTTCTTTAAAGTTAAGTACATTTTTTTTACAGGTTTGGCTGCCACATACTTGGGCTGGGAAGACGATGTGCAGGTGGATTTTTAAAGATGCGAAGAATTTATTTAAACACACAATTTACACATTTGAACATATTCGTCATTAATTTTCTATTGATCAATTAATCATAATAATGTGTTTTAGAATAAGTAGAAATAGAATGACAGAACCGAGAGATCCAAGCGCATTTAAAATCGCGTAATTTGACATTAAATAGGATTTTATTGAACCGTCGCTTACCTGTCCATGTATGATTATTGTACACATCGCGGTACTCAGAGGAGTGGTAGGAATTATGAGACCGAATACGTTGGCGCAAAATGAATACTAGGCATCAGATCCGCTTCTCTAAGGAGTTTTAGGAACAGGAAGTACGGGAGTGTTTATGCAAATACGTTGGCGCAATCGGCGCAAAATAAATAGTAGGTAGAGTCTGGCAAACGAAAGTAGACACTCGAATTATTTGCAAACTTTTTATATGGCAATGCTATACTAATGTCAACCTCAGTTTTCCAAAACAAGATGGCGTGTTGTTTTGATTTGTTTTGGTATTGTTATTTGCATTTATTCAGTGAAAAATTAATTAAACTATTAAAAGTGGATTACAGGAGATGTTGTTTCCCATGATGTCTAAATAAAAAGAAAAACAATAGGAGAAAGGCTCCGAATTCAAACAAAAACAAGATTGTTTACGTGTGGTGTTAGATTTCATAAGTTAGTAGGACACTAAAAATTTGATACTTTGTTTTAATTCGTAATTACTATGGATGCAAAAACTTTTTCTATGTTAGTATTCACATTCATTTTATAATAAGTTAAACACCTTCATAATCATGCTTTATGGCTATTTATCATACCATAATAAGAGTTGCATTGTAGTTTTAACACTTTTTTTCTTTTACAGTAGATCTACTGTAAAAGAAAAAGAGAGGAGGATATAGGAGGGGCTAATGAGATAGTGAAAACTATTGAAAGACTTACGGATTTATAGCAGAAAGATAGGATAAGAACCCTGAACCAGTACTTGGGTGAAATAGCTAGCAGAGGAGTGGAAGAAAATGACTGATCATGTCATACAATGTTGAAAATAAATATAATGAAAGGGATAGAATTACAGAAAATAATTTATAAAGTTTCATGATTAATGTACGAAACAGTGATTCCAGTGATTCTAATGAATCTTTGCACATGTAAGTCTTAGATTCAGATTTTGATTATGGTAGTGAATAAAGCAAAATGATTATAGAACATTATTGTTTTTTTTTATTCTGATTGGTATAATACATATACCACATAATATCTAAAGTATTGCCTGCCTAAAGTACTTATAGTATTTTTATTCAGACAAAGTAAAATTAATAATTCTAAAGTATCAAATTAGGTTATTCCAAGTATTTGATACTAGTTTTGGGGTTGCTATGCCGAGATTTTTTAAATTTGCCGCGCTTTTTTAGTCTCTACTTTCGTTTGACTCTTGGCATCAGATCCGTTTCTCAAAGGAGTGGAAGGAAGTACAGGTGTGGGTATTCGAATACGTTGGCGCAATCGGTGCAAAATAAATAGTAGGTAGGCATCAGGTCCGCATCTCAAAGGAGTGGTAGGAAGTACGGGAGTGGGTATTCGAATACGTTGGCGCAATCGGTGCAAAATAAATAGTAGGTAGGCATCAGGTCCGCTTCTCAAAGGAGTGGTAGGAAGTACGGGAGTGGGTATTCGAATACGTTGGCGCAATCGGTGCAAAATAAATAGTAGGTAGGCTTCAGGTCCGCTTCTCAAAGGAGTGGTAGGAAGTACGGCAGCCTAATTGTGTAAGTGAATTCGGCAAAGGAAACAATCTGTTTCTTTCGCAATACGAAAAGTCGATTTTGGGAAAGAAACAGATTGTTTCCGTTGCCGAATTCACTTACACAATTAGGCTGCGGGAGTGGGTATTCGAATACGTTGGCGCAATCGGTCCAAAGTAAATAGTAGGTAGGCATCAGGTCCGCTTCTCAAAGGAATGGTAGGAAGTACAGGAGTGTGTCTAGGATCTAAGCCATATATCAGCTTTCGAATTAGCCACATGATCATTTTGGTACATATTCTTTAAAGTAAAATACCATGTTGCATATTTAATCGAGCAAATTAAAAATAAAGGACGAACCAAAACAAGGCTCATGTTATGAAGTTTTGTTCGTGTCTTAAAATGTCATTTCGAACGAATAATTTCTTTTTTAGATCATATAAATACATTACCATTTTTTTGGTATGTACTTATAAAGTGTTTTATCTACACTCACAACGTAATGTTCCAAATATGAATTCAAAAAATATTGCATAAACACATACTTTATATTCTTGGATAGGTGAAATTAAAAAAATACCATTACAGTTCAACATTTGCCTTCGATTTTCAAACCACTGCATCATAATAGTATATTATGCAACTAGTGAATAAAGGACGGATTTAAAGCGAGGGCCATAGATGAATCACGAGCAAGTGAAGGATTCTAACGACTGAATCACGACCGTAGGGAGTGAATCATGATGATTGAATCACGAGCATAGCGAGTGATTCAAGTGTTAGAATAATGAGCGATGCGAGTGATTCATGGCCCTCGATATAAATCCGTTTTATTCAAGAGTTGCATACTATATTTTATACCATGACTACGAGAAAAAGAAAGATTTAAGCACAAGGAATATTAATAAATACAAAATAAATGGTTTATTTCCTTCAAAATTTACAAAAAAATGTGAAATCCTGACCCCTGAGCTAGGTAACAGCACCTGTTTCAGGGGCCGCTGACCACCTCCATTACGGTACATTATTATAATTAATTAAACAACATTGTAATTAATATTAGAATAACAATCCAAATAAGTATTCAATAAATATCCTAGACTAAAATCAAAATCATTAGTTAAATCCTAAATATAAACAAACTCAAAATTAAAATCGAAGATGGAGTTTGAAAGTCGAGAATTCTCTGCACAAGAAGTTTGTATAGAGTATTTTTTGCGCAAGGAGGCGCAAGGAGGTTATATAGCATTTAGATGGAGGTCTAATACATTGGTGTGTTCCAAATTCAAACACCAAAACAGTGATTATAAGTGCTTTTTATTCACTGTTTTCAGTGAATAAAATAAGCTTTTTAGAGGGGGAATGGTATAATAGTATATTATGCAACTAGTGAATAAAAGACGGATTTAAAGCGAGGGCCATAGATGAATCACGAGCAAGTGAAGGATTCTAACGACTGAATCACGACCGTAGGGAGTGATTCATGATGTCATCATTCATGATTCCAAGTGTTAGAATCATGAGCGACGCGAGTGATTCTTGGCCCTCGATAAAAATCCGATTTATTCAAGAGTTGCATACTATATTTTATACCAAGACTTCGAGAAAAAGAAAGATTTAAGCGAAAAGTATAAGGAATATTACGAGTAATAAATAAATAACTGGTTTATTACCTTCAAAATTTACATAAAATGTGAAACCCTGTCCCCTGAGCTAGGTAACAGCGCCTGTGTTTCAGAGGCCGGTGACCACCTCCGTTACGTTACAAAATCTCAAAATTAAAATCGAAGAAAAAGTCGAATATTCTCTGCACAAGAAGTTTGTATCGAAAATTTTTTGTGCAAGGCGGTTATGTAGCATTGAGATGGAGTTCGAATACATTGGTGTGTTCCAAATTCAAACACCAAAACAGTGAGTAAAAGTGCTTTTTATTCACTGTTTTCAGTGAATAAAATAAGCTTTTTAGAGGGGGAATGGTATAAAATAACTTTTTAATTTTTATAGCACACTTTTACTTTTTAATTTATTGGCGCCTAAGGGCTCATTGACATTGACAGTCATGGTGCAATGAGAATCTAAATTTCCCGCCATACTGCATATTTTTTCCTTTTCTACTTTTATTTTATTTTAACTGTATGAGTGAAGATAAAATAGTGTACGCAACGGCATATAATTAGGTATTATATGACCATTGCATAAACTACTATATTATAGACTTCACGAGCACAATTCTGGTCAGTAATAGCTATGGCAGTCTAGCCAAACATGGCTCGAGTAAATTTTTTTTGAATGTAAAGTGCTACGTTATATTTAAGGGGAAATATAAAACCGTTGATTAAAAAAATATCTAGTGACTGATGATGACATACTGTTTTAATAACTTGAGCGGTATGAATTTGAGTAAGTGAAAAAATTACTAAACTAACGATGAATATTGATTAATAATAAAATCCAGAACGAGCTTACAAAAAGTGGGTTGTGATTATTTCAGATATTAAAATTCTACCGTGCGGCTAAATTACTAAGTGAGCGACTAGAAATAAAGAGTATTCTAACTTAACTTCAATATTAAGATAGAGACGTTTTTCCAAGAGCGAGCGAAGCGAGGCCACCACTTTGGCCACCCCGACATGGATAGGTTATGTAGGTTCGAAGGGGATGACGGAAGCTGAAGTGACCGAGCAAAGCGAGCGAACTTAGCTCCCGTCATCTCCTTTATGTTAGGTTACTTTAGACCAGTGTTTTTTAACCTGTGGGTCGCGACCCCCTAGGGGGTCGCGAAGCCTCGACAGGGGGGTCGCAAGAGGTCGCAAAAATGCCTCAGTAAAAAACAATAAAGTTTTAAAATATAGATTTCTAAGTAAATGTTAACTAAAGGATATAAACATTCGTATGTTAATAGAAATTACTTATGAGTAATCGTCCTGCGAAGGTTGCGCTTGCTTTTCATTGATTAATTTCGCCCAAAATGGATCCGTTTTTGCTAGATTGATAATTAAATCGTCATCCAAATTTAAGCGATTTCTTTGCTAATTTTATTTGGGCCATTCATGAAAATGTTAACTCGTACAAGTACCAGGTAGCAAATATGTAACCAAAAGAATTCGGCAGACTTGAATTCCAAGTGCGACATCCCACGGGCAGATTATGCCAGCAGATTTTCTTTAAGCTTGGTTCCCAAATTTGCCTAATTTATAGCTACATTTGACTCATTTAAAATTTGCCCAGTGTTCGCCGATATCTCATGCACTGAGGAGTAATGACACAAATTTTTATTTCAAACAAAATCGTATGAAAATTCCAATAAGTCTAAACACGACTAGGATAACTCGTTTTATTTCGGCATTCGATTGCCTACCTTCCGGCATCATCATGAAATCAGTTCAATGGTACCATTTTCATTAGTACCATTTATTTATGTGTAGGTATATGTTTCATCATAGTCGGTTATTCGAGATATCTGATACTTGTATAACCGACTATGATGGCCACTGGAACTTCTGAATGATAAGTGTGTCCCTTATCATTAAGGATTTCCAGTGGCCATCTGCGGTCTCCTTCATCAGTTCCACTTCACAAAATGATACATTCTGAATGCAAATGATTGCATTGTTGATGAAAAATATAAAATACCAAAATCGCTATATGTATGCCTATAATATTTGAGGAGTTGCCTCGATTTCCATGGGATCCCATCAGATTCTAACTTAGTGTTAATGGGACCACCTCGAGGGTATACCGTTTCAAACACAAAAATAATTTTCAAAATCGGTACACAATTGGCGGACTAATTGTGTAACAAACATACAAAAAATAAACATACAGTCTAATTGAGAACCTCATTATTTTTGAAGTCGGTTGAAAAAAGCGAAGGGTCGGGGGTCGCGAAACATTTTTTCATACTACGTGGGTCGTGTCATGAAAAAGGTTGAAAAACACTGCTTTAGACTAGTCTAAACCTGCAGATATAAAAAGCGGGGTCCGTCTACAAACTTTTATTTTCAAGTCGCCGAATATTAAAAAAAAATGCAAACAAATTATATGTCGCTCAAATATATGAAGCTTCTCATTTCATATTTTAATACTATAACGGAAATTAATCATTTTTGTCACTTAAAACTTTAATTTACGGTCACTCGTTTAAATACTACCCTTAAATTAATCGTGTTGTCGCAAATTCGAAAGCATTGTTAAATTGTTCTATATCTACCCATTGTTAGGTTTAAGTGGCGTAAAGATGCACCCAGGCAGCGATTGATCGTTTAACAACCGTGCATTGTTTGATCTGCACGATCGTAACTAGTCAAGTACACACCGTCCATCAACATCGATTGACGTACATGATATTGAATTTTTGATTTATTTATTGAATTGAATCTTGAAGGTCCGACGACATCTATCCACCGCAGTCTGGATGAAATCCTAAGACACATGACATTAAAGGTCGTAATCGTGTTAAAGTTCATCTTTGCGCGCGTCGCTATGTGTGGGTAAGCATTTGTGGGTGGTTTTATGCAATGCCGCGTCACTGTCACACAAATTAAAGCTGTGTATTTACAAGCGTACGCACACATGGCGCCGCGCGCAAATAAGTTGCACAATCTATAGTATATAGGATGACCGAGCTTAAAAGTAGTAAGTACGAACGTTCAACTGATAAGTTCGCTCGTATGTAAGGAGGATACCGCGTATTGGATTTTGATCAAAATAACAAAAATTTTGAATTTTGGGCTACTGTGAAGGCTTCACCTTACCAATGCAAGCCAAAGAGTCTCTTCACAACCCTTTTTATAGAAAGAAAGACCTTACTGAACGCTGTCCCACGGCCTCAATTACCAAAAATCCCATAGGGCACGGCACCGTACTGTTACAGTGTACTAAAAAAACCGAAAGTTCCAATCGCCAAAGACGCAGGTAGAAAACCAACCAGCACATATCAAAGCGCTAAGGGAGATCCGAAAGACGAAAATTGAATTGTCTTATCATCAGATAATACTATTTATTAAAAGAAAGAGTTGACAAACGCGTCATAGAAAGGAACTTAGCGTCAAAAACAACAAGGTCTATTTAATTCAACAGGGGCGTTTCAATGTACTGGGAATCCTAATCAAAAGTGGCATGTAATGTAGCAACATCTACTAGGCCACTTACTCAGTCCTGACGTCACACAAGTTCTACTACGCGCTATTAAATCTACATCTACATTGTAATTTCGCGATCTAAACATATATAACAGCCTAACACAACCAAAAGCATGAGACATTTGCGTTCCTCAGTCAATACTCTTCTGGTCAGTGAATCCTCACTTACCTCTCTTTTCAATCAAGAATGCGGCACTTTCTATCCCGTTCCCTACCTATTCGTCCAGTGAACGGTAGTATTACCTACTACTTTCATGCGGCAAGAACGCCAAAAATAAAATGTGAAAAAAAAACTTTTAAAAAGTTGTAACTGTATTGATATTTATTTGGATTAGCGGCCTACGCCGTGATAATTTTTCCATTTTTATATTTTTTTGGCTTTTTTTCCGAGCTTTTGGATACCACACTATTCTTGCTCTAGGTACTATTTAATTTATTACTCCTATATTTATGATTGAATAACTTTCGGACATATCCTAAGTTTGACTGTAATTTATATTTATTTATGCTGTTGTGATATTATTGTGGCATTTATGTCCAGCCTTTGTTTATAACATTGTGCTTACTTTGCTATTTGCTTTATTACTGTTATCTTTGTGATTGAAAAACTATCGGAAAAATCCTAAGTTTAACTGTAATGGATACCAGAATTTTATGTCGAGCATTTGGATACAAAACTGTATTTGCTTACTCTTTAATTTCTTAAAAACTTTCGGTCTTAACCAATTTTAAATAATGTGTTTATATTCTACTGAATATTTGTTTTGCCATTTTCAGTATTACGTATAGCACTTAAGGTATGCAAACAAATAAATAAATAATTGAAGGTGTGCTAACCACCAAATCAGTAGTTTTATTTATTATTTCCGTTGATCAATTTGCAGTGAGTCATTTTAATTAGTTGAGTGTGTGTTTAGTGTCGTAATTTATTCAGCTTATTGCAAACTACCAAAATACGGTTCATTCCGAAAATAATGTAGGTATTATGGATTGGTTCCTCAATGGACTTAAGCAAGAGTGATATATAACTTTACATTTGATAGTGAAACGGTTGATCACTGTTTTAAAATAGAGACTTCACTCAAAACAACTATTACAAACAGAACCACCAATGCTCGTGCTTCGTTTTGTAATACGGATCTATTACTGCTGTAACAAGCCCGATCATGGACTGCAGTTGCCTATCTCTTAACGAATTGCGGACCCAGGTAGACCAACCCTTCAAACCCTTCTTAAACAATGCCTGTGTGCAACTCTAACAGGAAAATACCTTCTCCATCACCTATCTTGTTCAATCTTCAGGATTTGACGACGAATCCACATGTAAAGAAGAAGCAAACGCGACAGCTCTGCTCGAAAGGGTTTGTGCCCGGAGTATTATCAGCACGAAGGATGTCCGTAAGGATTGAGGAGCCACCTTTATGCCCATATACGTGGGACACTCAGAAAGTTTTGCGAAACTAAAAAAAAATGTTCTATACGTACATATATTTTTATTAAATCTTTTCAAAGTACTCTCCACCAGCCTCTATACAAAGATTCATGCGCCTAAACCAGTTTTCAAAACACTTTTTCCAGTCCGCCGCAGACACCTCGTTTACAGCCTGCTCGAACGCAGCCAGCGCATCTTGCGGCGACGAAAATTGTATCCCTTTGAGCTGATTTTTTATTTTTGGGAATAAAAAGAAGTCACACGGTGCTAGATCAGGGCTGTAAGGAGGGTGACCCAGGAGTTTGACTGGCGTGCTGTCCAGGAAGTCCCTCGTTTTGAGTGCGGTGTGCGCAGGTGCATTGTCGTGGTGGAGCAGTAGCCCGCGGAGCCCTGTGTTTGGTCGCTTGTTGCTTATAACAGAGAAAACTTCTGGCAAACATTTGGTAGTATACCATTCGGCATTAATGCTTCTTTGATCCCGTAAGGGAATTGATACCAAGTGGCCAGTCAAATTAAAAAAGCTAGCGATCAAAATCTTACCCCCGCTTCTAGATCGCTTCACTTTGGTAGGCGTTGGCTCATTTTGAAACACCCAAACAGTCGACTGGCGCTTGGTTTCTGGGTCGTATTGATAAATCCAGGACTCATCACCTGTAACGATGTCGTAAACACGCCGAGACGAGCCTGCTTCAAATTTGTTAAGCATATCACGGCACCATTCCACCCGGGCCTGCTTCTGAGCATCGGTGAGGTTGTGCGGCACCCAGCGTGATACTATCCTCCTCACGCGAAGATGGCTGTGTAGAATCTCGTGAACGCTTCCCGATCCAATCATCAATATGTGTTGAATCTCCTGATATGTAATTCGCCTATTGTCTTGGATTAAATTTTTCACTGCTAGCACGTTTTCTTCGGTAACAGCCGTCAAAGGGCGACCGCTTCTTTCGTCATCCCCCAAAGTTGGTCGACCGCGCTTGAATTCGTTATACCAACGATACACGGTTGCCTTGGAAGGGCCTTCATCCATGAATGCCATTTGAAGTCTATCGTACGATTCATCCGGTTTCAGGCGACACTTGAAATCGTATAAAATCATAGCTCTAAAATGTTCCCGGCGCAGATCCATATTTCAGTGAGACACAATACTTTGAATTAACTCGCAAAAAATGTGGAGGGAAATTTTGAAATTGGAACTTACTTATTTTTACTTATAAATAATCATATTTTCGAAAAACATTATAACTGGCCAGTCTCCCATATATAAAAACTTTTTTTCGCAATACTTTCTGAGGGGCCTGGTATCTTTTGAAGTATTAATGTCCGTGACTACCGCAGGACCACCATGAGCGCCGAAAACAGGGGCATGCTACAGCTATTCTAAGTATACAAATAATTACTGCCCATAAATGTGATCCATTTCGTAAAAAAAAACAGAACTGAATCATTTTTATTTATCGAGAAATCAACGATGATAACTTGCGCTCGCTCGTTCAGCAGGACCACGACTTTGAATGTTGATTTCAAGTTGGAGGAGCCTGCGACTTTCCTCAAACCTGCAGTTAATTAGGTTTTTAATAAGTAGGTACTTAGGCTTGCATCAATGGTAAATCAGTAGGATAGCAATACATAAGAAATAACTATCGCTGTTTAATAATATTCGTATAACAACACAGAAGTTAGGTACTTACAAATTAGAAACATAATTATTCAACTACCTACTTAACCACGTCATTATCAAAGGTATTATGGGCCTTGGGCAACTTTATGTATTTTTTGTTCTTATTGTACATAGGTACACAGTTTGTTTAAAGAATATAGATAGAGAACTGTTGTTATTACTATTCCGACATACATAAACTTAAGTGCATGAGTATACATCTAAACAGCTAAATACCATTGACAACTTAATTTCGTCGGGTTATACGCGGAGTTTTAGTATGGAAAAGTAATAAAAACTAATTTCTCTTAAAATACAACACTTAGGTACCTGAACCGTATCCGTAATATTTTTGAATGGCCTTTCCAACGATACTCCACACCATGGATAGACAAGAAAAAAAGCATACCAACTTCACGTCTATACAGCGACCACACAGACACCGGACAAATCAGAGCGTCGTCTTCTTCATACCTCAGCTAGTTGACAGAATTGTTTCGATATATTAGATCAAGCATTAGGCGTCTAGTGGCTATGTGGTCGATGCGTCTTGAGGAATACAAAAGAAAACTGCTTATTTTATTTTACCACTGTCGGAATTATTAAAATGTTTAAGCATGCCAAATTAGCTAGAATATAGCTTTCTAGTATTAAGAGTCTCTGAGCTAAGCTGCGGACATAGTGAAACTAAGGGTTCCTTGTTGACTTCGGAACCCTAAAGATTATTCGCCGAAATGTTTGTAAGCGCATCACTTCAGAATGGCTGGACCTATTTGGCTAATTCTCTTTCGCAATACAATCTCTTTTCATACATCTTTTTCACAGCCCAACATTCTTATCCATACAGTAAGGCAGGTCTAATCACGGACACAACACACAATTTTCCCTTTTAACTCGAGTGCCAACTTCAGCCGTGGGTCGCAAGTTGTTCCAGTGACCTATTTTTTTTTTTGGGACAATCCCACCGCACTATTCCCAAACCGCTGCAACTCCTGAAAGCCAGAATCAACAGTGGCGACCACCAGAAAAGCGCCGAGGCAATGAAGCTCGACGAAGTCCCGGAGAATGAAATTAACTGTCTTGGATCCCGCAACGAAATTAATCAGAAAAGAATAACGGAGGAGAGGGAAAAATGTAAATTTCCACTTCCCTCCATATCAAGCAGGAGACAGAACAAGCAAGGCCAATAGGCACAAAGGGCCATATAAAACTGGGATAAGCCCAGTTGCCTAGCACCACGGATAAAAAAATTGTATTAATAGATACATATTAATGGGTCCTAACATTGTGAGCTGTTATATTTGGTTCCAATAATAGGTTTGGCAAAAACGCTTGAACGCACGGCAATTTGTTCTAGTTTCCACAAGGTCCATAAAGCAACTAACTCCTGATGCAGCCTGTACATTATTCAACATAATATTACGTTCATTCTGCCAAAGAATACACTCGCATAAGATATTGATGTGCAGATTGTACATATTCGCAGTCAGATGTAGAACACTGACATAAAGGCGAGGCATTCCAGTGACTGATGTCATTTCTTCCATCCCGTTTTGATCCGGTGCGTTACTTCTCGGTCTACCTCTCCATTGGACAAGTGACCCTAGGTACCGGAAGTCGGATCAAATCGGTATGGGTGTTCCAGCGAGAGCTATTGGCACGGAACTGTAGAGACCGCCAAAATCGCAGAACAAGTAGTTATACTGTTTTGGTTCTGCTCAGTTTCAAGCCAAGCCGACTGCCACACTGAAGCTGCCAGTAGTGCCCATTGTGGACCGGACTTGGGTACTGCATCGACTGTACATCGCTCGGATCCACTGTATAGCTTTCCAGGTACACCTTTCTTCTTAAGGGACCACCACAAAACCTCACGAGGCAGACTGATCGCGTAAGTGAATTCGACAAGGCAAATTGTTTTGACGCCATCAATCGACCAATTACATGCGAGATGAAAGACGCGATGTGTCCGAATTTCCGATTGGTCAATTGATGGCGGTCAAACCCTTTGTCTTGCTGAATTCACTTACGCAATTAGGCTGCCGGCAGGCATACGACCTCTCGAGGTCAATGAACACCATGTGCAAGCTTTTATGTGCACCTTGATGTGCCTTGAATAAATAAATAAATAAATAAAATAAAACCTCTGTATTTCCCGCATAACTGGCGGATTGCGAAAAGGCATCCATTGTATCCCGATCAGCCGACCAGACATAAAACTGAAGTGGTTCTGTGATATGTCACTCTCTTCTCTCAGCCGCCTTTCAATAACTTTCTCCCAAGCTTTCATACTATGTGACATTAGTTTTATTCCTGTATAGTTGTTGCACATCACCTCTATTTTTAAAGTAGGGCAGCTTCTTGCCGCAATACCTTATTTAAGAATAAATCATCAATCACCCATCGATGCGCAATGTCTACCACACTTCAACTGGTTGTCCATCCGGACCGACTGCATACTTTCCATTCTTTATTCCATTTCAATTCTTACTTCATGCAGTACTAACCATCCTCACTAACTCCTCATTCACAGGTTTATGTTCTAACATACCTACCACTGCAGTTATTTTCCTCATTCATCAGTTCTTCAAAGTAGTCTTTCCACCTATCCTTATTTTTTTTATCTTCACAGGAATCATTCCAGTTTAAATTTTTATACATCTTATCTGACAGACATGTCTCGCCTTTTTCTCCCTAGCTCTAGCAAGCCGGTACAGTTCCTTTTGGCCTGCTGGACTAACCAGCGCGTCGTATAGTTTATCCTTAGCTTTTGCAATTGCTATAGTCACAGCTTCATCATATTTACCCTTTTTTTCAACTGTTCTACTCTTTGCCTTTCCTTAAATATTTTCTTCTTTTCCTTTAACTTATTCTGTATTTCTATTGACCACCACCATGTATCCTTATCCATCGTGCCCCTTCCTTTCGTCTCTCCCAAAATATCCTTCGTTGCACATCTAATACACCCAGCAATCTCCTTCCAACTTTCGTTTGCACTTCGATCTTCTATGTCGCCCATCTATACCCCCTGCTGGGTTCCCGCATTGTCGAGCCGAGGGGGCTCAGTAACTGTGGCTTGATCACCCACGGTGAAGCGAATGAGGGAACGAGGAGGCGCCGCTCGTCAGGGTTTTTGCCGATAAGCTGACGACGTAGCGGCCAACACGTAGGTTGCGGTGCTGCCTGGGTGACATCGCAACTGAGGCGGGCCGTGATGTCGTAAGTGCCCTCCCATACCCATACGATAGCGCGGCTGAGGGTTGGAGGCCGGCTCTCCCTACCTTCCGCGGCCTGGACGGGGTCGCCACCGTCTAATGGCGGATGCGGTGGGGCCGTAGGGTAGGAGGAGTGTCGGTATAGTAGCGTTGGCCGCTCTCCCTATCCCCTGTGGACGAAAAATGGTAGGTGGCGGGGCCATTGACCTTGACCCGTCACAAGGGCACCCATGTGCTGGTTTAGTGCTGGGGAGGCACCTCGCGCCTTCGGTTTTTATATGTACATTCTAGGGGAAGCAGCCAAAAGAAAACGAGAAGTCAAGTTGCCCCGATTCGGTTTTGGAACAGATTCGACGAGAGAAAATTAAAAAAATATCCGTCTACCCGCATAAAAACAAATTAATACCAAGCAATATTTATGTCGTGCTTGTTTTTGCTAGCACGAAAATGGCAGGCGTTTAAAATCAAATCAGTTTTTAGGGTTCCGTAGCCAAATGGCAAAAAACGGAACCCTTATAGATTCGTCTGTCCGTCCGTATGTCACAGCCACTTTTTTCCGAAACTATAAGAACTATGCTGTTGAAACTTGGTAAGTAGATGTATTCTGTGAACCGCATTGAGATTTTTACTTAAAAATAGAAAAAAAAAACAATAAATTTTGGGGGTCCCCTTAATTGAAACTGAAACAATTTTTTTTTTCCATCAAACCCATACGCGTGGGGTATGTATCTATGGATAGGTCTTCAAAAATGATATTGAGGTTTCTAATATATTTTTTTCATCTGTTCAGATGGTCATAAAATATGATATTTAAATGTATTTACAGGAAATCAATAAACCAAATACTTATAATAATAACCTTAGTGTTAATAAATATTGTTATCAATTATAATAACTATAGCAATACAAGGATGCGTGGCTAATATCGGAACTAATGCTACCACCTTCTTTTTTCAGTTTTAGTGCCACCTAATTTTTCACAAATGTTAACCAACAGCGCCATCCTGACAATGTCATTCAAATGTCAAAACCTGCTAGCCGCGTAGGACTGTATTTTTTTTTCTAAAATTATCGGGGCTGGCAACACAGGTGGCGTGAAAAAAAAGGCGGCCCAACCCACCCAGGCCCAGCGTTGCCAGAACGTAACTTTTGTTACATTTTACGTAACTTTTGACCGTCTCACGTAACCTACATGTAACACGACTCAAAATGTAACTTTTACGTAACTTTTAGGACTTACTAAAAATACTACAATATTTGCCCGCAAACAAAAAATAATCGTGAAATGGAACGCATCTAAGAAAGCTTTTGTTCGTCGTGTTGTCGCACCTGTGCCCTGACTTTATTCACTCACTCACTCACGTATATTTCTAAATCTTCCATCTCGCTTACTCCGGCGAGCGAGTGTGCGTTGTGTTTTGTTTGCTAAAGTTATAGTATCTCCAAAGAAGAGTAAATAAATACGAAAGTTAATATCTGTGGATGTAATTTTATTAAATTTATTTCGTCAATAGTGTAGTGATTGGTTTGTTTTCGACTTGTTTGTGCTAACAATCGTTGGTTAGTAAATGTTATATTTATTGCAGTTTAATTTAATAATTAATTATTTAGGGAACCAGTAAATCAACAACAAAGTCGTATTTGCAACTAAAATAAGTTTGTTTTTGTATCAATCGTCAACTAAATATCAAGATTATCAAGTTAAATAGTATATGTGTGCCCTGCACTGCACATAGTTTCAAGAAGTTCATGATTTATTACTCATTCGAGGAAACCAAAGTTACTTAACGTACTTCGTTTACAAGAACTAGAGTGGGCTGAGTACCTACCGGCCGGCGTAACCTAGATTTGATTATGTTTATCGATCTTTTCGCTAATGCGACCATGTAGGTACCTAGCTACATAGTTGTTTGTGTCGTTGTAATTTGAATGTTCTAAACTAAACGCAACGGATGAATGTGATGTGATGATTACGACTGAACCAATGGACTCCCGTGGTAGACGCGGGGAGGGCCCGCCCGCGCGAAAATTCAAATAATGGGCGCGTTCGCTAACAACAAAATAGAAAAAAAAAGTCAAATTGTAGTATTTTATTATTTAAGTGTTGTTTTCCACATAAAATAAGTTAATGTAACTTTTGTCATGAAAATGTAACTTTTTGAGATGTCCCATGTAACATTTGACTATCTAACACTGGCAACACTGCCCAGGCCAGACAGCCAGCCCTACGAACGCCCGGCCGGCCCCGGACTCGCGGCGCAGTCAACGAGACAACATAGGCGGTGGGGAACGCGTGTTTTGCTTATAAGTTGCAGTGAATTAAAATTATAGAATCTTAAGCGTGACTCTTTGTGTAATTTAAAGTGCGTGCGATTACAGACTAGACTTGTTCATACGTATTTTGTTTTTAAAATGGCAACAGAGGTAATAAATAATGTGCCCGAGAACACTGAGAAAGAAAAGGAAGCAAAGGAGGACGCGCCGGTAGACAATGGACAAAGTAAAGAAGATCCACCGGCCGAAAAAGTTGAAGAAAAAACAGAGGAGAAGAAAGTTGAGCCCGCCCCGCCCAAAATCACGGTGCACAAAGCTAACTTTGAAAAAGACGTCGTTTATTTGTACCAGTTCTCGCGAACTCCTTTGTTGCCCTCAACTTCACCGTACTGCTTGAAAGTTGAAACATGGCTTCGTTTGGCCGGCATCAAATACGAGGTAAGTTTTGAGTAGAACTGTATTAAATTATTGTTTTAATCATTTTTATTGATAATTACTTAATGCTTGCGTTTTCTTTTTGTACGGTAGGTAATGATATCACATATTCGCTACGCTACTTTTTGTTTTCAAAAATATCATTTTGTTTCTAATTTTATTTAGGTACCTATCAACGAAGGTTACCAAACTTATTCATTGGCGGAAAATACAGCGAATTTGGCCCTGCGAATTAGCAAAGGATTTTGATATTTTTTTAGGATTTCTTATTTTACTAAAGTCGCTAAGAGGCAAATAGTAAGACATCATTGGCAAAGTTTATATAGTAATTGCATATCCATGAAATTGTTTGCGTCCCGTTCCCGTCACTAAAAATTCGCATTATAGGTTTATGTAACCCTACCAGAGAACAAGTAGGCACCGAGCGGTTCGAGTTGGAGTTGCGATGCGACTTGTACATGGTGCCGACGACGCAATGACGCCCGCGCTGCGTCTATTAGGAAAAGTTGCGCTTGCAGCGACCACTTCTCGCAGACGCAAAACAATCTATAGATCAGACAGTCTTGAGAAACCTGTATTAATAAAAACCGACCAAGTGCGTGACGGACTTCGCACATTTAGGATTCCGTACCAGAAAGCAAAATTATGTTGGTTATATTAAGTAACAAAATTTAGGAAAAAAAAGGTGAATTTGGTGGCTTCTCATGCCTTTGTTTTCCAATATTTTTCGAAACAAATAAAAAAACAGTATTTATCTACTCAATGAGCTGTAAACAACGATAGGTACTCAACTCGATGTGGTAGGGACCTATATTTTTATTCAAGCCCCCGTTTTGCTGTATGGGAGCTACACTTAAAAACGTGAGTGACAGCAATAGGGCTCCGTTTGGACCCTTCGGGTACGGAACGCTAAAAACGGGTCAGAGCGCTTTTACTGTTTGAAAACATAAAGGACTTTACAAAAAATATTTGGCGAAAAGTAACTTTGTTAGGCCCACTTGCGCGATAAACTTACAGCCACGTTAGTTGCTAACACGCAAACTACGAAGGAGGACTATAATATCGTCGACCCAAAATAATGTGGGTTTATGAACTAAAAAATAACAATTTTATAAGAAACTAGCTGTCCCACGCGGCTTCGCTCCCGTCAACTGGCTACCTACCCATCTATCCTACCTTGCCTACCCTAGCTACCCTACATACAAGATTGTTACGTAACTTTAACCGTTTACACAGCGCACGCAACGGAAGCTCTCAAATAGAATAAATTTTCCCCGTTTGTAGAACATTTTTCATTGATGGTCCGCTCATATTGGTCGTAGCGTGATGTTATATAGCCTATAACCTTCCTCGATAAATGGACTACCCAACACAAAAATAATTTTTCAATTCCAACCCTGTAGTAGTTCCTGAGATTAGCGCGTTCAAACAAACTCTTTAGCTTTATAATATTAGTATAGATATGAAACTAGAGTTTGGTTGGTAGAGTATTGTCCCGAGGTGGTTCCATTTAAGATCTGATGAAGAACTTCGGAGATATGGAACGGAACACTTTCAATTAATGACGGCAATCTCGTGGGTTTGCTGCAATCGCATCTCAGTTTATTGTGTACAACAAAACCAACTTCCAAATGGATCGTCGACGCAAAAAACCAAGAAATAAAACCAGAAGGAAGTGTCGAAATTGTGTTCGTCGAGATGGAAATCATTCGAAGTTGCGTACTGCTAGATGTCACAGTAATCTAACCAGAGTATCACAAAATAAGGAAGCTGTATTTATCTACTCAACTTGGAACAAGATGGTATGAAGGTTTTAACGCTAGAGGTTTATATCATTCATCGGCTCAAAAATTCCCGCTTATCGTCTCGTTCTTTCGAACACGAATCTCGTTAACGCACACTAAATTATTATAAACGTTTCAACCGCAATTTATTGTTGAGTCTCTTTCAGGTCAAATAAAGATTATTTTAAACACTCGTCAAACAATTGACATACTGACGAGTAGGACACAATATATTCGGACATACTCGTAGTATCGGAATTGACACATTTTAAATTTAATATGTTTTTCACTGAAAATTCGGATAACAAGGTCGATTCAAATTTAATGACGTCTATAAAGGTGACAAAATACTCGTAGATGCGAAAATCTAGCTAGTCGAAGAACGTATCTCGTGTCCGAAAAGTCAGTGTCTGAAAAAAACTATTGAAATTAAAATGTGTCAACTCGGACACTGGTCGAATATATTGTGTACGAGTCGTCAGCAAGTCAAAAAAAATACGAATAACAAATAATAAGAACGGAAAACAGCTATGCTGTTTAGCGTTGTTATGTTTTCCGTTATATAGGTACTAGTACCTGGTCGAAATCACTCTTGTTCAGTGATTACTATTGGAAAGTATACAAACAGTAATTGTGATTCGAAATGTTCGAATACACGAGTATACTAGATTTACCGAGTGAGTGCTAGTGAAACGCCGAAATTACCGATTTAGAAAAGTTCGTAGTTTTAGTAGTTTTTACTGGCCAATGGTTACATTTACCATAGAACTTTTCGAGAGTTTAATATGTACGTATATTTGACAATTTTACATGCATTTGTACGTATAGTTTCGACGGAAAAAAATCGCTCTACATATGTGGGGCGTCACGGGCCACGGCACATCGTTTCGAACCTAGAACCGGGTAAATGTCAAATAAACAAGTAGGACTATACATAGACAGCATTGAATTCTGCCCCGAATAGCCTAGTTTTGGTGGTACCTAATAGGCAAACTTTTGGTGCCGGTCACCATACATTAGCCGGCTTTCTCTCTTGACAGGAGAAGGAGGCACTATCTAAAATTTAATACAACACATGGGTGACAATTATTAATATTTACGGTCAATGTGATTTGTTTTATCACGTCAACCGATTATATCAGTTGGAAATAATTATTACCGGTAATCTCACTATCTAGTAGGGTTCAGACGATTAAAATCACCTGATTTTAACCAATCATTATTTATAACTACGGTACTTACTTGCAAAGAGAGATCACGACGGGAACTAGGTACATAATTGCGTAAAGGGAGGAAAATAAACAAAGTTTATTGCAGTTACTTACCTATCCAATACCAATGCCTCATCAAGAGGAAAGATGTCATCAATAATTAATAATACTGCTCATAAATGCGATATTATTTGAAAATATTTCATTTCATTATTACTGTACATAAAAATGTTGACGCACAGTATTTAATGGCTTTGTAGCAGTTCACTATTATAAATTGGATGGAATAATAATACATAATTAGATAGGAGTTAAAGTATACATGTGTTGTGTGTAGTCTCTTTAGCTAGCGTGAGGGAGGGTGTAGGACGTGCGGTATCCGCTCGCGGTCATTGCCCTTTAGTATTAACCTTGCACATACATTCAACGGCGGGATAATAAAACTGTAATACTCGTCTATCATGACACTATAAAACATGCGACTTGTCAGTCCTACAACAGCAATTATTTCATTAAAAAATTGTCTCGTTCGAGTTTTTGATCACAAAACTCTTTTAATTTTGAGGGTTCCGTAATTAAATGAAATGGTATTTATAGGCGTATATTTCTTTTTAAAGATTCAAAGCTTCTACTAAGTCAACGCTATCAAGAGATAAAAGTAAATTGTAATATTACTTTGATAAGTCTCGAAGCTTTCCTAGAAAAGCTATATCCACTACGATACTGGCACTTAAAGCAAACGCGTGTGACATACATTCAACCGTTAGCTTTACTTATTACAAAGAAAGTTTTCAAACGAGAGCGAGTAGAAACCTGAGTATCTTTTAGATATAGGGGAAACTAACTAGGCAAGTAATCCAACTGCCTTCCTGTGGGATAGGATAGATATAAGATGTACGTATGTGAGATGTTACCGTTACGAAACATCCTATCAAGTGGAGCGCTTTTATCCCAAACAATACAGAGGCCGCGTTGTGTACACTTTTCAGGGTTCCGTACCCAAAGGGTAAAAACGGGACTCTAATACTAATACTCCACTGCCCGTGTGTCTGTCTGTCACCAGGCTGTATCTCATGAACCGTGATAGCTAGACAGTTGAAATTTTCACAGATGATGTATTTCTGTTCCCGCTATAACAACAAATACTAAAATCAGAATAAAATATATATTTGTGTGGGGCTCCCATACAACAAACGTGATTTTTTTGCCGTTTTATTGCGATAATTGTACGGAACCCTTCGTGCGCAAATCCGACTCTCACTTGGCCGGTTTTTTAATTTCCTGTTCGAAAAGGGATGGGAGAATTTGGTCATGAATAGCTTCATCTGTCTCTTACTGAGACTGATCACATTAATAGTAATAATACGGCACCAGCTGCTCTGTTATATCCCTGTTTCTGGATACGTTACAGTAGATCCAAATAATTCATGATAACTGTAGTTTAAAATTCTAAGAGGCGGGTACAATATCAAAACTATAGAATAGATGGTACCTACCAGTCTAATTGTTTAGGCAAGCCTAGATATGCTAGAACTGTAACTTCATTGTGCTCAGGCCAGCTCATAAAACAAAGCTAGTTGATAAACACTGCAGATAAGTACAGCTAATTATAACGTCGCGTCGCGCGTCGTAGTGAGTCGGTTGTTCGTATAATGTGTGTAATCGATTTCGCTTGCTTTGTGAGGCATCGGCTACAACAATGCGTTTATTATTCCAACTGAGAGTCGTGTTTCGTGCGACGTATTTGGTGGTGGAATGCGGGTCGGCCGCCAACCAGCGCCACTCGCCAGCCCTCCTGTCTACATTCGCACGACGGAAGTGCGCGTTGACTTGCTTAACGCTACTTTGCAAAACCATTAATTCGTATTCGACTCGGATAGGCTCTATATTAATAACTAGTACCTGTACCGTTATAGTATGACCTTCATTAAGCAGTATCGCAACGTGTCCCTGTAAGGAACGGTACCGTACCATAATTTTCACAGTAACCTAATTAATGAACGTCGACATGGAACTCATAATAATTAGTTTGAGAAACCATAATTATAATATTACGAAGTGGTAAATTTTATAATTTTTGTTCTGGAGGGTAATCTCTAGAAGCAGTAATCCGATTACGAACATTCTTGCACAGTTACACTAATTGAAAGCTAAACTAGCGCCACTCGCTGAGTGCTACAAGATACTTTGTCTTGCCCAAGGTAGCGGAGCTGCCGATGCTGGTCTTAAATAATACTGTTATAAATTTAAATAGCTTTTCCAGCAAGCTTTTTAAGTATAATTGATTTAGAGTTTGAGGCGTGATTGATTAACACATATATACTTTCATATCTATTAGTAGGACTTTTAAAGTACAAGTATACCTACAGATATACCAAGTGAGAGAAGTATGCGCTTCGGGAACGATCTTCAAAAATGCGAGCTCTTGACTATTGGTCCTACCAGTGTCTATATGTCCTAATAAATTACTAGAGTAACCTATGCTTGGGTCGGTATCTGCGACTTTTGCACACCTTCTCTTAAGCCTTACCTTTGTTGTTTCATTTTTTTTTTTACATACTAGCTTCTGCCAGCGGCTTCGCCCGCGTGAATGTCGAAAATTATCCCAAGGGAACATATTCCCGTGATAAATAGTAACCTAAGTGCTATTCCTGAATATTCCATCTCTGTGCCATATTTGATCGAAATCCGTCAAACCGTTTGAGCGTGAAGAAGTCACAAACATGCAAACAAACACACGCACACACTCACTAACTTTGGCCTTTACAATATTAGTGTGATGTGATAGGCTCGCGTTTGACCATAATCATTCCTAGTATTGACGAAACTTCAGTAAATAAAAACAATAACTTCTGGATTAAGTACTTTCTGAAAGTTATTTGGATTCGACACCTACCCAGCGACCTCTGGCAACAGATAAAATGTCGGAAACGCTCATCCCTTCAACACTTTGAGTCACAAATTGACGATTAGTGACCAGAGTAGGTAGGCCCCACAAAGTACTTTATTAGAAAAGCATAATGAAAGATGAAAGGTTCATTCTACAAAGCGCGACAGTACACAACTAGGAGCGTTGCCCCTGTGGGCATTCCCATCACAAATTCCAGTTAGATTAAAATTACCTAGGCCTACATGGCGTCAAATTCATGAGTTCCATAGGACAAGTAGATTAATCGCCTGTTATTGAAGAATCAATATTTAGAACGACGCCTACCCATTTTTTTCGAAATCCATTTTGTTTTTCAGTCCCGCAAAGCCCGCGGTTCCTACATAATGAGAACCCGCTTTGCTGATCTCGCAAAAAAAGTGCTTGTATTTGCGGGATTGGATTTCCCAATTACGGTGTTAATTATTTATTTAGAATTTAGATAACTATTTTGCCCCAATTTCAGTTAATGAATGATTTCGAATTACTACAGAAATAGTTATAGTCGGCAGCCTTGCGTTAAAATTCTCTAGTCCCAGTAGTTCGTGCTGAGTGATAAATTAAAGATTGGATGAAACTTGGCACACAGGTAGACCATGTCCTGAATTAATACATCATTTTTATTCCTGTAGTAAGTTTCCTTGGTATAATTTTCTACTTTCACGCGGGGGAAGCACTGGCAGAAGTAGCAGCTAGTCCAGACTAAAGGCCGATTTCACCATTCACTATATAAACTAAGTTCAACTGAACTAAGTTTAGCGTAATCTAGTTTTAAGATCGGTGTCGATCTGGGTTTACGTCAAACCGGTTTTACTAGCACCATTTAAACCGCATTTACTAAAACCAAGTTTATATGGGTGAGGCCCTTAAAATGTCATAACTGCGTTTTGTATTCACAACATGTATCTGCGATCAGTGACCTACTGCGGTTTCAAATGCATTTTAAAGACGCAATAACGATACTGGTTTTGATTCGTTCAGTGTTACAAGCTCAGACAATTTTCTCCTAGAAATGGATAGTTCATATAATACAAAAATAATTTGAACTAAATTAAATAAAGTCAAATCATGGTGGTATTTATATTACGACATATTGTTTAGTTCATAAAATAGTTGTCACTATTTACTAACAAAATAGTTAACCTGTGTTAATGTAGTAAATTATGAAACATGAAAATTTTTGAGGATTTTTTTTACACTCTTGGCAATTTTGTTTTGTTCTCATTACCTATGTTAAAATATTGAAATCACACAACTTTTCTTTTCTACGAATGTGTATTTTAGTAGTAATGTCTGTGACCCCGTTATATTATAAGCTAGTGCTATCGCCCTTTTCATCTTAATTTTTAAAGATATAACAAAAAAACACTATAAAAACAAGGTTTGTTATTTTTGTGCGTTTGTGACATTACAAGTGACAGCGGCTAAACGAGCGATGCGATGCGATTAAGTATAATCGTCTAAAACTGGGTGTTTAGAATTCAAACTAAGTTTTAGCTTAAACTGGTTTAATTTGTAGTGGTGAAACGCAAAATGAAGCTCTAATCTCGTTTAAACGCATAAACTGAGTATAGTTTGAATTAATAGCGATTAGTTTTCATTGGTGAAATTGGCCCTTAAATGGGGAAACTGTCTAAGAAACTTTAGCTCTTATTTATGAAAACAGTTTTGCATATTTAATTTGTTGGTAATTTGCGAGTTATCGATAGGCATTAAACAAATGAGTCAAATTAAATGCCTACTGCCATTGTTTTATGTCTGAACAGCAGCCGCAATGCCTATTCGTACGTCACGGTAATACTGGTTTCTACTAAATTGTATATTCTATTCTTTATATGCGTTATTATGAGTACTTACTAATATTGTTTCATTCTATTGGAGTGACTCAAATCGGTAGTAGTACATGTGTGGTGCAATGTGATCGAGAAACCGCAGCAGCGAGTTAGCCACTGAGCTATGAAATCGTGCGGCTACGGTATGTCGGCTGCACTTTCTCAAGTTCCGGGCAACACTACTGGACACTATTATTTTAAGAAGTCAGTAGATTCACGTTCTCACATCACTAGCAGAATTGGCTATTATAATTACGAGAAAAATAATATAATATATCAGTTTGAGTATTACACCTGTTAAGTAAACACTGTCCTACAAAGGGATGTGAGTTGGATGTATTTAATACTTTAGGTTTGTATTATACGAACTAAATATGATCACACATAGTAGTGTTATATCGAAAGATAGCGTCTTCTATTATAAACAAAGTGTCGGAGTTTTTACTCGACTGCGCCAAAAAGAATGAAAAGTTTTTTTATTATTATATAGGAGGAAAACCAAAACTGTGCATATTTCCTCGTAAACTCATAAATAAGTAATCATCATTATTAATTTGCAGATATTTTATATATCTGCCATGGTGAATCATTTACCTCATAACAGAATAGGCATGTAAGTAACGTCCTGTATATCTTCTGAGTTACTCAACACATTCATGCACTGAATGAGTCTTCGCTGGCACATGCGATACAAATTTATTGATCAAGTAACAAGATGAGTCTGCTGCAATCTATTTTCTTCCTGTGTGGAACAATATATATATAACAATATATTGTCCAGGCAGGAAGGAGACAATGTCCTTGCACTCCTATGTGGAAAAAGATGGAAAGGAGTGGCAGCGTTGAAATGTTGTTTAACTTGAAATCATTAAATATTTTGCTACGCAGTAATACTGTTAACTGTTACCGCATGGCATAGTGCTAGTAGAACGATAAATATGTTTATCAAATAAGTTATTTCAAAAATAGCATTGGCTGCTCATTGGAATCTCATTTCTCTTTTTTTTAAATTTTTGTTCTTTTTAATCTTTTTCACGGTTCCTTTCTGCGTGTTTCTCTATTAATCACAGGAAGTTAAAGTCTATAAAACTGGCTTCAAAATCATCCTGTATGCCTCTAGTCGAGTTGCTCTATAAGCAACTAACGGACTATGTAGTCTACTCCAGTTTCTGAAGGTGAGCGAGTGCATTCCAGACTATAGTCATTTGCAAGGTTGTTAAACCCTTATCACTACCATTTCAACAACACGATTATAAATAACATGTCCCTACCCGTACTATAGTTATTCGCTTTTGCCGCATTCAATACGCAAATGTACTTATGAGTACGACACCAACATGATAAGAAGCTCTTCGTATCGGGATCTCATAAAGTACCATAATTACGGGAAAGTACTACACTGGTAATTATTTAAAGGGATGTAGTATGTAAGTGTAAGAGTATCATGTATCTACTTAGTGCATCAATCAATAAAACGAAGACTGAAATAGCAGCACAATGCCTTGATCGTTCCTCGAACGCTACTGTTTAAGTAACGGTAGCACATTGTGTGATGTTGCGTTGTTTACACTTAACACACGATACTTAACAGTACCGTACATTGTTAAAATTAGCCGCAATTCAATGAATGTTATTTCTTCCACCTAGCTAGGTATTTCACATATTTAGTGAAAACATGTTAAACAGCCGATGGAGCTTGTATGTATAAAATTTTTGTTGTGGCTAAGAGTTCAGAGCGTGGTGAACACGGCTCGCAATTACAATAGGGATGATGACAAAAAAAACTATTTAGATCGTCAGTTAGATTACCTACAAGTAAAAATTAAAAAACCCCGACACATTTATCATGTGAAAACTTCCTGATTCAAACAGTAAAACGCCCATAACTTTTGAACGGCTGAACCGATTTTATTCAAACATAGCTAAGAACACTCTCGACAAAGTCACCTTTCAAACAAAAAAATACTAAATAAAAATCGGTACATCCGTTTAGGAGCTATGATGCCACAGACAGACATACAGATACACAGCAACACACGTCAAACTTATAACACCCCTCTTTTTCCGACGGGGGTTAAAAGTATTGGACAGTGGACACGTAGGTATTTTCTTTTGCCACGTAAGTAAAAAATTACGCGAAATACATTGCGTTGAAATATCGAGTGACGTCACAAGGCCCCACTCCTGAACTTGGATGAGCTTTATCTTTGTCAATTTTTATTAATTTGATAAAGCAAAAAATACGTATCCAATATTATTTGATAATCCCAAGGTTCCGAGTTAGAAAGTAGCTGCATTAATAACTTCGTCTTCTATACTAAAAGTTAATGTGATGATTTTTGATTTGTCCTATGTACTTCTATAATCTACCTCTACACCAATTTTCAACTACCTAAGTCATCTGGAAGTAGTCTAAACTTTTGATAAGTAAGTCAGTAAGTGATAATAATAGCGACTTTCGGACCACTATCTCGTGAATGATGAGGTTTTTGTTAGGGTTGGTGGACAGTTGGACACCAATTAAATACCGTTTTAAGGTTTCAATAATAATTATTTATTACCCTTTAGTATAAACCGGAAAGTGTGTTTCACTCATCGACCACACGTGGCTGTGTGGTCGCGATGGTTTCACTAATATCACGTGGGACGTGTGGTCCCTCCCTAGCAAGGCTGAAGGGATACAGTAACTGACTAGTTAGAAATCTCAATCCAGTGGTTGACACGGCCTTCGTTTAATTAAACATTATATTTATGGTTAGACAGAGAAAGACGTGTTTCAGTAGTTATAATTTTTTTTTTGTAAAACCCCAAGTTTTTTTTTAAAGTAAGTAGGAAATTAGAAGGGGTGTTTTTTCTAGACATACAAATTACAAGCGTGTAGGTCTAATAGATTTGAAGTAATGGGGGTGTCGAAAGTGGGCCGAAAACACACCATTCGACCGGTGTATCGCCCTTTTGTTTTGTGAACTTTGCTGACACACTGGTCGTGTGTCTAGATACGGTGAGCGAAGATAGTAAGAAATATTCAAATGAAAACACCTATAAGATTTGAATAAAATTAAAAAAGGACGAGAAGTTTTATTGCAGGAAATAGAGACTATATTTACCCCTTTGAGAGGTACTAAATTAAATTAGTAGGTACACTCTACCTACCCTACCCCTTTGAGGAATTCAGGCGTGTTTTAAATTAAATTCGTTAACCAAACTCGGTGGACGTGATGGGAACATATCCAATGACATAAAATGCCCCACTCCTTATTTCAAGTAACTATATTACCGGCCGTTGGCCCCTTAATCAGCTGTAATTACTACTACTGTTTTGTAATTACGAGTCTATATAAATGTTCTTTTGTTTTAAGGTTTTTGTTTGTCATTCATAAGATTGATATCGATAGCCGATACCCATCACATCTGTGGAGTTTCGCCAGCCAATTCAATATGACCTTGGGCTCTAGAAGTAACATTCTATCAGCGTTAACGACTGTTCAAAATACAAAATGTTTAGGGTGTACCTCGTGACATTTTGTAGGGCTCTTTGTCATATTGGACATTTTGTCAGTAGATAACGCCGTCAGAATGTGACTTTATCTAGGCCCTCTCGTTAACATTCCGTGCATAAGCTTTTAGATATAGCAAAGCGATTTACTAAACTCCCTAATTGTTCGACTCTTGATTTTATTCTGAGATTTTATTCATGAATTTTTACTTATTTTTGCTGTAACTTAATTTATATATAACTTATTTATACACAAATTTTTCATATGCGACATGTGCCTTGCTTTAAAAACCGAGTCGTTGTTATCGTGAACCTGCTTATTGTATAAATTCTGTTAGTAATACACAACATCACTAATTCTGTGATATGATGCCCAAACAACCATGAGTGGAACATCGGGTGAAAATGTCATTATTAGGCGAGGGAACGCCTAGACGTAGGGGTCGGCAACCGCGAGGGCTTCGACCTGAATGAGATCGTCAGAGCGCCTGCGCGACCCCGCCCGCAGCCGGCGGCGGCAGCGGCGGGCTCGGCCGGCCATCGACCAACCCCGGCTACCCCGAGCCCCGCGCGCAGCCCCCGCCCGGGGTGCGCCCGTGCCCGGGCTACGCGTCGCTAGCGCCCTCGCATCGACCTATACCGATCATTATCTGAGCGTAGGTTTACAAAAAAATTAATACTTGTCTTCCGCTTCGTTTTATCATGTTCCATGCATAATTTATATCAACTTACTTGTCCTCTTATTGTTAGACTCGCATTGTCCAAAGCGACAAAGATACATACTAGACCTTGAGAATGTATTGGTTGTTACCTATTAGGGGATCAAATAGTGTAAAAAACCGTATTCTTATGGTTTATAGGTCAATATTTATTTAATATTGATGGTACCAATTTTGAAGGAACACAGTTGCCTCCTACGTTTGATAGAGGGATTAGAGATACTTCTGGTTGACCCTTTTGAATGGTACCATAAAAACACAGCATGTTCTTTTGTAGCATTTAAGGTAGTAGGTTAGGGTGTAGGTTTGGTGGTGGTAGTAGGTGGTTTAGTAGAAGTCATAACTTCAAACGCAAAAAAAAGAACTTCCTGTGTTACAAAACAGTTTAAGACTTTTCATTAATATTTAAACCACAGTATTACTAACCTTTGTAAATATCTAATTCGGTTCGGGTTTTTAAGAAAAAGTGTTAACATAAATATTTAGGTTACTTCTCCTCCGGGGCCGCCCATATAAACTTTTCATACTGTATTATAAAAACTTTACTATAAAAAAGAAAGATCAGCCCCGTACCCTGACCTGACGTCTCAAAACTATCATAGTTCGACTGCAAAAAAGGGACAGATGTATACAAGTCACATGAATCTGTCCCTTTCGCACACTCAAAATAATCTTACTCAAAGAGCTATAGTTGGGGTGACCGCCCAGGTCCAAGACCAGGTCGCCATTTATGCCTAATTGAAAAAATTACTCTTGATAAAGTTCAAAACTAATTTCAAGTTTATAGGCGAGCGAAGCGAAGCCCGGAGTGTGCCGGCCGGGGCACGGTGGGCACTTATATAAATTCCATTTAAAAAATATACCTACCGAAAGATCTCGTCATTCTGATGAATAATTGTTATGAAACGTAAAGTTATACAATTTGTAGGCACTCATTTATGTTATAATTTGTTTAAATTTATTGTTTGCTTTAATTTACTGTACTTTTCTCGAAAAACATAGGTTTGAAATAATTTATACGTTATTTTAATGTAACACAAATATTTAATCTATGATATTATTAATAAAAAAGTATTTTATACTTACTTTTTTAGGTTTCCGTACCCAAAGAATTATACCCAACAAGCCAAAGAATAATAATAAAGTAGTTTTAAAGCAAAACCTGTCAAGGATTGGCCAAATTTCAGCAATTTTTTTTTTCATTTCATTCAACAAAAATTTAAATTATTTTATCCAGAAAAACGTTCCATAACAATAAAAAAATGGAATGTAAAGAAAAATAACGTTATGTCCCCGCAGTTTCGACCCACCGTGCGGTGGCGCAGGTACCCTCAGCTGCTAGACTTGGCTTGCTTAGGCTTATATAATAACGCTGCCATACAACACCAGCCTGTTGGGTTCCCATGTCGAAAACTGAAGGAAGGAAGGAGGAGGAATAAAAAGTAAGATTATCAAAAATAGGTTAGTAGATTTAGCAATTTGGGGTATTTCTTTTTATCTGGAATCTATTGATAGTAGAAAAATAAGCAGTATTTTTTAGAGATGCCACGAATATTCGGCAACTATTCGGTATTCGGCCTATTCGGCCACTTTTTTGCTATTCGGTATTCGGCCGAATAGTACGTACTATTCGGCCGAATAGCAAATCATGTAAAAAAAGACACGTTATTTTACTCAAAATTATGTATTTATTTCCAAATTACAACATTTTAGTAGTTAAAATTAATCATTGGTAAGTTGTGATGGATAAAAACGAGCTTTTCAGCATTTTTTGGTAGCATACGATTGCGCTTTTCATCGTAAACGTTACCAGCTTCAGAAAATAACCTCTCACTATAAACGCTACTTCCAGGCGAAGAAAGATAAACTTTTGCAAATTTCGAAAGGTTCGTGTATTGTTTTTCGTTTGCTGACCACTACTTGTAAGGATCGGCCTTCCGATCTAGGCGAACTGTTTTCAAATAAAAATCCAACTCGTTTGCCACAGCATTCTTCTCCTCGTTATCATTAGCATTTCCCATATTATCTGTAGCGACTTCTTCAAAGCAGTTCCAGAAACTGTCGTGTATTTCAACAGTCCTATCATTTTCATTCAAGCTTCTTTTCTTACGCGCTGGAGAAGAATCGTCATCGGTACTACTTGGTTCATCTCAACTTTTTTTTAGAGCTTCTAGAAGAATTTTTTGTCTTGCTCTTTCTGCTTGAACCAATCCTAGAAAACTCGTTTTAAAGCGAGGATCCAGAAAAGTAGCAGCGATTTTTTATTAACCGGTGTCATTTTATAAGCCTTTTGACGAAAAAATTATTGAAAATGAACTAAGGAACAAACTTCTTAGCAAAATAGTAATTAAGTTTCACTTTACGTATTATTTATATACTAACAAAGCGCTCCGTGACGCGATTTACTCGCAATTGAAACAAATACAAACAATGTTTGCTTGCACCCCGCCCCGCACGCGCGCCGTCGTCGCCTGCCGCGCGAACGCAACGAGAAAAACAGGTTGTGACTTGTCTTATTCCAGCTAACGCGCCCCCACCAAGCATGTACTTCGCGCCGAATATTCGGCGCTTCGGCCGACAGCGCTGCCGAATATTCGGTATTCGGCCAATTCACTATTCGTGGCATCTCTAGTATTTTTCTACTATGGAAAATAAGACTACTAGATACTGTAGAAAAATAAGCAGTATTTTTCTACTATCAATAGATTCTAGACAGATCTTTAAAATATTTTTTGCTGATTGCTGAGGTGTTTATATAATAATTCAAAATCGGATAATGTCATTATATTGCCACTCAGCTATACTGCCGTCCTATTTACAAACTAGTGATGTTACGGAGGTTCGATGCCGAAAAGTTGGAACTTCCGATGGTTTTTTAACCTCCGATTTCGGTTCCGACACGTTTAAATCGGAGGTTATCGGAAGCCAAACCGTAGCGGCGACGGTGGCGGCACGCAGCCTCAGTCAACGCGTACAAAAAAAAAAAACCACATCTGAAGATCATGCGGATTAGGACAACGTCTTTTAAGGAAGAGTTTACTTAGTGAGTAGGTACTATTGTACCTACTCACGTACCTAGAGAAAAACGTATGCCTATCAGTGACGATTCCTTATTATGGTGGAAATCAAATAGTAAATTCAAACTTAAAAAATTACCCGTCAATATATCGTGTCCACTAAGCTCAGTAGCAAGCGAACTACTTTTTAGAGGTGCTGGCCGGAATCTATGACCCGGTGAGAAATAGACTGGAAGGATGCAAAGCTACTAACCTTTTTTTCATTAAGTAGGTATAACTTGCTTCTTTTGGAGTCACTGATTTGATTTAATTAACTACTACACACTTTTTAATACCGATTACGATTTTGGAAAACCTGAATTTTTTCAACGCTTAGTTAGGTTTATTGTTTTTCAAATTAAAAAGGCTGGTTATGAATGTATGTATTATTTTATTTAACCTGCCTTCTCTTAACACAAATCTTTCTTCAGCCTCTGCCCCCGATTCCAATTTCGATTCCGATAAACCAAATTTAAAGCCTCCGATTCCGACTTCGGTGCCGATATCAATTTTTTTTTACTTTATTCATCACATACATTACATTATACACAGTAACAAGTTCCCTGGCTCCCAAACTAGGCTTATTGTCTGTGACTTGGGAGTCAGTTCCTCCAATAATAAGTATTCACATTAAGTAAGTATGTATATGTTTAGAAAACATTATTTATAGATACTGCAATCATAATAGTGTGCATGTGCGTATGCGTATCATGGTGTCTGTGTGTGTGTGATGGTGCGTATATGTGTGTTTGTGTGTGTAGTTGTGTGAGTGAGTGAGGAGAAATGGAAATGTAATCTTGCTAAGTTGTGGCAATTAGTAGTTTTTCTATTTCTTCATAGTTTTGTTCCATCAACCAAACTTTTAGTTTATTTCTGCACTGGTGTTGGTTAAGTGTGTGTATTTTGAGCAGTATATTTACTCTATTATATAAATTTCCACTGAGGTTATCCCGGTATCCCGGGATTAGACTATGTGGTTTCTAATTGGGCTCAAATGAAAAACAAACTTGAATATTTAAAAAAAATATGTTTTAATGTCTTTGCACAACACAAATCACAATATAATAAGCAAAGAAAAGACAAAACATAAATATACTTTTGCAAGAAATCAAAAAGACGTCGAATGTGTGTCGAATATGTAATCGCAGAAATATCAAAGCATCCAATGTACTTCCAAGCCTGCTTCGTAGTTTGCTGTTTCTGAGTAATAGTAATAGTAGTATTTACCACGAACTCCTCCATTTTCGAACAGGCTCATTTCACGTCTAATACTATGTGCCAACCCCAATTCATTTTGTACTTGTACTTCAAGGTCTGGGTATTTCATACTCTTGTCAATTTCCAGCCGTAACTTTTCCATTAATGTCAATTGGGGTTGGGAGGTTTCTGGCCTTAGCACATCATATGTTTGTGATCCTGACCTTTCTTCTTCTTCCGTGTCTTCTCGACTATTAAGTCTTTAACAATACCCTTTATTTACTTCCTCATTAAAGCCTGTGTCGGAACGAGCAGGGAAGTCCCTTCCAAGATCTACGACAAACATATATTAGGACTGTACCTGTGTAGTGTATACTGTGTATAGTAGGTACTTGTCGTACGACGGTGTATCTAAGGGTGGTTTTTTGCCGTTCTGTAATAAATGCTATTAAAATAATCTAGGCAAGGTTATTGTCAAGGCGCAACGGACTACGGAATAAAAATTAGACTTGTCTGTGGCAATCCCGAGATTAGCGGCGATTTCCGGGGCCGGAAAACGCCCGGGATCTCGAATCTCGGGATCCTGGTTTGTTCTCTAGTAACAACCCTATTTTTGATAAGATTCAGTAATTCATTTAAACACATTTAGGGCATTACTAAGATTTATACTTGATAAACAGCATCGATTTTTAATTATAGCAAGGTTTTTTGTTTACCGTCTATAGCTCAACTCTAGCTATAGGAAGCACGGCAGCACATATTATGTCCAACCTGTAAGCACTGCAGCCGTATTGCGTAAGTGCGCAAAGAGTTTGACCGCTATCCAATCCACTAAATTGGCCAATCACATGCAAGATGAATGACGCGATGTGGATTTCCGTCTTGTGTGATTGGTCGATTGGATAGCGGTCAAACTCTTTGCGCACTTACGCAATACGGCTGCTGATTTCCAAACAGTTTAGGGATTGTACAGTTACCAAAATCTATGAAGCAATGTATGTGAAAAAAACCAATGGCAAAATCCCCTTAATATTTAGTGTAAATTATTCAAGTCTTGTTTTGTTATTGCAGATTATTGATTCTTAATCGGCAATTTAAAGGCCGCTCGAGATATATTTTGTGGATCGTTAGACTATGATGTAGGTAGAGTGGCAAATACATTTATTTAGGGTGGCATTCTCCATACATGTTAGAGCTCGTGGATAAGTAACAAAAGCTTGTTATAATGTGGTTAAGGCAACGCTTGCCGAGGATGGGTGACCTTTCATATCATAGTGAGAAAATTCGGTAGTAATATGTTTATAATACAGATACTTACTCAGCATACTCAGTTCGAGCTGAGTTATATTGAGTCATCGGTTTCCCTCATAATAAAACCTACTACTAACTTACTACTTATAACTTTAAGACAAATCAGGGGTCGACCATAAGCTCTTAGAGTAAGGTTACTTTGAGTGTGCGTAAGGTACAGATGTATAGAAGTCATATACATCTGTCACTTATACACACACAACCCTGGTATCGTTAGAAGCGTCTTCATTGCCCGCTTTTTTTGACAAAAATTCCACCGCGTACGTACTTTGTGGTTATGAGTTGTGTAAAGTTACACTAAACATATGCGGCGCACCCTAGCGGCCATAACCCCATAATTATAAAAAAATGAAGGTGCAGATGATAGGTATCAAATGAAAGGGCTTACTTAATTAGCTCATTTCAAAAATACTTAAATATTACTAGCTTTTCCTCACTGCTTCGCATGCATTCACTCAATAATATTGAATATTCTTCTTTATCAACAACAACATCGGGAAATATTTTTGACGTGAAGCGTTTTTTTAAATTAGGTTTTAGATTTTAATCTTATTTTTTTTTGTCATAAAAAGCATGCTTGACCAAACCGATTTTACTATCGCACTAACTAATCAACTTTGTAGCTTATCAAGATCGTAAACATAAATATTAAAAAATACCAAAACGGAACGCAAACACCACTTTTGCTCTGGGCCCAGGGTTCATACAATAATGCCCATGGACCTTTTCCATCAGTCTAGTTAGGATAAAAATCTATTTAAACTAGTAAAAAATAAAAGCGCAAGCTAAAACAACACTACATCGACTTGATTATGTACTCGTAAAACAATACAACAATATAGCCGTAATTCGCCATTAGATAACGTACATAAACAAAGCGGTAACAATTACATACAAGTATTCCACAAAACTATTCTATTTTATTAACCGACTTACCAAAAAGGAGGAGGTTCTATGTTCGTTTTCATGTATGTTTTTTTTATGTATGTTCACCGATATCTCCGTTAATTGTGGACCGCTTTTGAAAATTCTTTACTTGTTTGAAAGAGAGTATGTTTCGAAATTGGTCCCATTTTAATTTGGTGAAGATCTGATGACGATCTTCGGAGATATACAACAGAACTCTTCAATAAATAAAGGCAAATCATTCGGGATTGCTGCAATCGCATGTATGTTTATTGTTTATACCATTTCATAACACAACATCACGCCAGTACCCACTATAGGGGTACGCAGATCTCTCATTTCACCGGTTATGTTCAAGTTTCATGTTATTCGGGTAATGTATTCTGGCGTTATAGGTACCTTACTAAACAACTTGCCTATTTTAGGTAGGTACAACTAAAAAGGGAAAAATAAAAAAACTTTTAGTAGTTCAAAAACAGCAGTTGCTCAGCGAAAGTCTATGATTGACTATGCGATGCTTACGTAATGGGATTGGGAGTCATTGCTCTACAATCGCATAACAGTTTTTATTATGAAGTTTGCCTTGCTTGGATACATGCAGGCGTAATCCTAAACTAATGAGTTGTCTTCGGGATAAAATACTAAGCTAGTAGCTATTTATGGCTGTTTCTTTGTTTTTAGGGTTCCGTACCTCGAAAGGAAAAACGGAACCCTTATAGGATCACGTTGTTGTCCGTCCGTCCGTCTGTCTGTCTATCTGTCAAGACCCTTTTTCTCAGGAATGCGTGGAGGTATCAGCAGAAATTTATTCTATATACTCAGGTCTAATACTAAAGTTAGTAGTTGTAGCGTTCATGAGGAAAGGGGTAGCCCTTTCCTCATGAACGCGTAGAGGTATTTAATTGAAATTCATATCAAATACTCAGGTCTATAATACGGTGCGGGAGTCCGACTCGCACTTGGCCGGTTTTTTTTTTCAAATGTTCTGATTACTGTCAGTCACCACCATCTTAACGTTAGAATCGAAGTCTATTAGCTATATAGATTGGAATGTTTGTCAATTCGACCGTATTTATCCATAATGTGGGTGACTGGTTGAGTGCACATTTTCCAAACCCTTCGGGAAATACAGGGATGATGTTATGTTATACATAATTTCTCTAGTCCTTAACTGGTGTGGGATGAGCTCATAGACTATTCTAGACGCCTCGCCTGTGCCATACAAATTAAGTACCTACCCCCCACTTAAAGACGACGATTCTTTGTGTGAAGGACGAAATCCTTGGCAGTGTTGAATATACTAATTACTAAACCAACCTATTATGTATAATTAATTATTTATATCGTCTGACTGGACTCAATAAATTCCTTAGTTTATAATTATGTAAGACTTACTGAAATGAGCATAAAGTTGTAAATTATAATTATCTATCTGTATATCGGCAACAAGTACATGATTTACGGCATTCTTGACGGTTTCAATTGCATTAATTTAATATTATTGGTAAATTCTTGGAGACTTTACATCAAACTGGCGAGCAAAAGACATGTTTTTTTTTTCTATTTATTGAACAATGATAATTATTTGTTATATTATAGCCGATGAAGGTGTGTTAATCAAAACTCAATTTTATGACAAAATAACTACATACTCTAAAAACAGCACCAATTTCGAGAGCTGTAAGTAATTAAATGGTCATAATTTAGTAATAATAAATTATTCATTTAAATCTTTTTTTTTAATAATCTTTTTTCGTATTCTTTCAGCAAGCCCTTTCATTTAATACCCTTATCATGGCAGTGCACAAAAAATAACTAGTCCGCCATCTTGGGCTGTTCGCCATATTTGATTTAGAATTACGTCACTAAGCTAACCATGCATTGTCATCCAAACTAAGCGTGTATGCAAAATTTCATCTCAATCGGTGGGAGGATAACTGCTTTAAAATTCAGTTGCAAGATTTGACCCGAACACACTTAAATACATTGCAAGTTAAATAAAAGCTTGTAAAAATCACTATAACCGAAAGAAGTTTTTATCGTAAAACTCAACACAGCAATTTGCAAAAAAAAAAATGGAATCCCCTTAGTTCTAAAATAATGTATGGTAAGATATATTTTTGTGTGATAATAACGTGGCTGGGGCTCAAGCCGATGAGAGGCGCGGTGCGGCGCGGAGGGCGAGTTTACCGGCCGCTGAACCTCGCTAGTCAAAATCAATACAGCTGCTCTCCCCGCCCGGCGCGGCCCGGCCTGCGCCCGGCGCAGTCTGGAGCCCGTCGCCATGGATACCATGCCAGATAAACCAAACGAGACCCCGCGCCCCTTGCCCCGGGCCCCGCTGCCGCGTGTCCTTCCCCCGCACTTCCATCATGCCGCGCTACGCTTCGCTCGCCCGGGCGCGCTGTCGGCCCAATCCCGCATACTGACACTCCCCGGTGACAAAATACAAACTTTTCTACCATGCAGACAGCGATCAACCTGTTGATCGACCACGTGGAATTAAATTGAAGACCTTACTGAGAAAGTGTTACAAGTCAACGAACAGTTAATTTTTGTATGAGATGAGATAATCTAATGTTGTAGATAAGGTACCGGCTAGCTTCTATAATTTTCATTCTTATTAACAATAATCCGATAATTAGATACCAATAACTTAGCTTTTTGAGCTTGAAGTACATAATTTAATCGACAAGGTAATTTTATTGACCTCCTAACCTAATTTTTTTGAATTCCTTGGTTTGGTTGATTGGATGGACCGAAAATCCGTAGATATGCTCACAAATCTGTGGGTCCTGCGGTAGCGGTGTTTAGCCAATGCTAATAGTAATAATGTATCGTTCTACTTGCGTGTAGGGCCAGATGTTTGATTGTGAACGTTATCCAAGCAAAAGGAGTACGTACGGAGTACGAAGCAAAAAGAGTACTACGTTAGGATCGTGGCTGCGTTCTGTTATTTCTGCCTATGTGCATATGGGCAAATGCGAGATTATTGTGTGTACCTATTTACGCTGCGAACTAACGAATTCTTGACTTCCCAATCGTTTATTTTACCTCCTAAAATGATTATCATTGCTCAAGAATTTAACGTAGTACTTATTGTCACCAAACCTAAAAGTGCTCTAATTAATTTAGTAGTGGCTCTAATTAATTTAGTAGTTTTCTAACTAACTGATAAATTGCCAAGCTTTTGCTTTTCATCTAACAAGTTACAACAGTTTATTTTATCGTTGTAGATCGGAGTAACACAAAGTTATGCACGATTTCACTTACACCAGGTGCCACATGAATGTAATGCTCAAATATTATTACACGGCTGCATTTATAAAGACATTTTTGTCAGAATATCTTTTTTTTATTATGTGAAACTTCTACTCGTATACTTCGTTACAGTAGTTCGAGTATTGTAGAGCAAAACGCAAACTTTCAAAAACAACAGACCCAACAGGACCACTGGCCACTGGGGTCGCAAACGTCATAGATGGGCAGTATCTATTATTATTAATAGGATGAACAAATTCGATCGCTCCATTGTGGCAACATATCCTATAAAAAAAACCGGCCTAGTGCGAGTCTGACTTGCGCACAGAGGGTTTCGTATAAACAGCTACATTCACCAAAATAAATAGGTAACAAATAAAGTACTCACGTTCATCTATACCAATATTATAAAAAGCAAAGATTTTATAGTTTTTTCTTTGTTTGTACCGAGTAGGCTCCAAAACAACTGGACCGATTAAAAAAAATCCTAACACCTATGGAAAGCTACATTATTCCCGAGTAACATAGGCTATAATTTTGACGGGAGCGAAGCCGCGGGGGTCAGCTAGTAAACAATAAAAGCACCGAACATTGCTCTAACGCAACGACAAAATTAAATTTGCCGTTTGAAAACTGTTGTCCCCGTCCCCAATACATCAATATACAAATTTTTTACCTTTCCAATTACATTTTATAAGTTAGTCGACTATTACTCGTAAAGTCTACATAGCTGTGATAGTTTACCTTTTTAATTTCCAAGTGATTAATCAGTGCACTATGAATAATGCCCGGGCATTACAAGTCAAATCAAATCGGGCAATGTAATGAATACTGATTTAAACTACTATATTTATCAAATTGTCTGGTCATTATGAATAATGCCGTATTAAATCACTTGGTCCATAACATATATACTACCGCCGCAGGGAGGGAGAGACACTTGATTCTAACCAAAAATTGCCAATTAAAGCTTAATTGCACGCATACGGATCCCTATGGTTTTCACAGACCCGTAATACGCATTACATTGGCTGTACCTACATCGCTCACTGACTTGTGTCTAGATTAAGCTGTCGAGTCTTAAGATTTTCGTTTAGGTTTCCCTGTAAATTATGAGTGAAACCGTTTATATCTCAAAATATACCTTAATTTAAATACCTGTTACTATATTTTTTTAAACAAGAGTGTGGATTTTTTGTACGTCTGATTTGTTTAAAAAAATAAAAGACCACTGGTAGATTAGAAATAGGATTCGTCGATTGCGACCTTGTTTAAATGCACGATTATTGTATTTCAATGCGTAGAAAATTTGCATTTTCTTGGGGAAACATGTGCAAGGCATTGAAAAATATATATTTTGAACTTCTTCCAAAAGACTGCATGACGTGCCAAACGCCCGCGCTAGCACTCCTGCCAGCCGCGACTGAGCTGTCCGTATATATAAGTTTCTCTGTGGACTGAGTTCTGTCCAATACTGCCCAAGAAACCCTGTAAAATCGTAGTGTCAATGCGAGCGTGCAAAATGGCGCTTTGTTCATAGTGGACTCTCTGTCTGCGGACCAATAATTAAAAAAACTAGGTAATAAACCTTTTTGTTTTTTTTTTCACAGAATGTGGATCACAGGGCGAAGTTCCGTTCCAAGAAGGGCCAGTTGCCTTTCGTGGAGTTGAACGGCGAAGAGATAGCAGACAGCACGTTCATCATCAAAGAGCTTTCAGAAAAGTTCAGCAAAGATCTTGATTCGGGTACATACCTTTTTTCTTAGACCACCTTGTGCTTTGTTGAAAAGAGATGAGTTGGAAATAAGTCGAGCCCCAAACATTATATTTATTTTGTTGTTGTTGTGATTGTTAGTATTAGGCAGTCTAATCAAATGAAACTAATCGAATTGGAAACGGAGAGAACCGTTTACTATTTTTTTAAGTTTCCTGGTCTGAAATGTGATGTAAGGCATTATAAGTCGTGCGTCATCATTATTGTGTCGGGACTCGGGCCGGTATTGATGTATATTATGTTCAACAAGGATTTCTTGAAAACCGGGCGGAGTCCTAGTTCCCTAGATAATTCTGGGACGCTGCGCATGTGCATAAAATCTAGGTAGAGGGCCCAGGCTTGACTAATTTGACCTATTTGTTATATACAGCTCTGACGGCGGAGCAGCGGGTTGTGGCACACGCTATGATCTCCATGATCGAGAACCATCTATCTTGGGTGGTCCTATGGTGGCGCGCCAAGTACCCGGAGAGTGTTATCAAGGGATACCAAGTGAATCTTCAGAACGCGCTCAACACTCGTCTGCCAAATCCGATTCTCAACTTCTGCTACAAGTTGACGGCTGCCCGAAAGGTAAGTGTAACAATAAGAACAATTAACAATTTATTTGTTTAGGGTTCCGTACCCGAAGGGTCCAAACGGATATCTATTGCTGTCACTCATGTGTCCGTCTGTCTGTCCGTTGTTTGACACACGCGTTTTACAGCCAAACGGCCAACCGTTAGGCTGTAAAACCCGTAAACATAATGGGCGTCAGCTCTGATCTTTATATTTATAGGTTTGGTTTTAAACATTGTTGTATGTTTCAATATTTTTAAAACCTTTTCTTTTATTAAAACGATCAATAACTATAGTTCCGGGTAACAGCATACTGTTAGGTTTCTCTTATCCGTTTCTGTTTGGTATAGCTCCAAAGCTACAGTCTTCAAATTTTCACAGTATAAGTATCTTATTGACCTAAAGCCATACAAATGTAAAAAAATATTTATAAATGTTTATAAGGGGGCTCCCATAAAAGGAAGGAACCCGACAAAAAAAAATTCTGGCTATTTTTCATCGAGGGGGTATTATCGTTGTTTAGAGCTCGTTGAATGGATAAATACTGTGTTGTTGATTTTAAAAATATTAGAAAGCAAAGGAATGAAAAGTCGCCAAAGTCAGCTTTTATTAAAAAAAAAAAATCCGAAGAATTTTCTAACTTGCCTTTGACCTATAAACTTCAAATTTCGTAATAATGTTTATTATTACGTATATTTTACTAACAAATACCAAAATACTGATAAATAAGATTTTTCTTTGAAATGCCTGTACAGGTTGGCCAAAAAGAGTTGACAAAAATTGAGGTCGCCACTATCGTTTATATGGCATCATTTATACTATAACATAAATGACTTTGATACTTGAAGTATTTTTAAAGATAAATCAGAATGGGGAAAATCGTTAAATTAGATGGTAAACTTCTATATTTTTCTAACTTGTAAATAAAAAAGCCTAGGAGAGTAAAAACATCTTTATTATAATAACTATTATTATTAAAATCATACAACTCTTTTTTTGGACGGCCTTTCCTGTGCTTGGCTGGGGTAGTAAATTTGCCTTTGTTTTTATTCCCTTCTTTTATTATGCGACGTACAGTGCTTTCTGATTTTCCTGTAATCAAAATAAAACATTAATGTTTTATTGTATAAATTGTAGCATGACGTGCGTGACGATCAAAAAATGCAGTCGCTCTATGCAAAGTCATTGTGTCAAAGTAATTTCCCTATGTAAACATAACCTGTAAAATTATACAAAATCCGTAAAAAACTTCGATGATGTGGTATATTTTGAAGACCTAACCGACTTTAACTGTAACTTAGATCATGAACTATGTATATTATATAAAATTAGAGTGAATAAATACCTGTCATATCAGCAACTCGTTTGTAAAGCTCATCCAATTCTGTTAGAAGTTTGCCGGCATTGTATTCCTCCAAACACCTCTTAAAAACATTGAAAATAACTTTCCTGGCACCACTTTTTACTGTCTTGCTCATTTTCAATAATAAATCACCAACTAATGCGTTTAATATCAACCAACAATCTCATTAACTCACAATAGACTTTTTTGTTTTGGTGGTTCGACTGGTGAGACCTTTCTTTAGAGTTGCCATGTGTAGAAAAAATTTAGTTCCGATTTATTTAATGTCTACTCTTTTTGGCCAACCTATACGGGTCTGGTACGGAATTGCGGAACCCAAAATGTGCAAATTCCTACACGCACATGGCCGGTTTTTTTTACTAATAAGGACGAGAAGAAACTAGGATAAGAATAGACGGTTTCGTTTTTTTATTTCATGTATTTTCTATTGTTGTTGTTTTACCCCTAGTTTACCTGGTGAACCCAAATCACAAAATTTACCTCATGGAGTGCACGGGACTCCTTTCTTATTAAGTTTTGAGTAATTCATCAACTCGTCCTACATGCCTACGGCCCATTTAGGACGACTTGCAGAATATCAAAATAAATAATATTTTCATTCTGCAACTTTGTATGGAACCGTGCGGGCGTCCGTTTAACACAGTTTCAGCGTTTTTCAGTATGACTGTACAAAATTTGCTTTAAAAAAAGTTTAGTCCGTAACACCACTCAAAAATATTAATAATAATGAAATTCCTGTTTCGACCGGATCGGACGAAACTCAGCGGCCGAAACGCCTACTAAGCCGGAATCGCTCTGCGCTAGTTTGTTTTCTATAGCGCCATAAATCAATTCAACCTGGAACTAGACTTAAACCGATTTAAAATTAATCATCTTTATTCCTACAATGGGCATAAAGATGATTAATTCACGTTAGTCATAACTCCAAAATTTAGGTATTTCTTCACTTTTGCTCATTGGCATGACAATATATTTTGTTAAAAATTATTTTCAGGGCATGAAAAAGGCGAAGGCCCATGGAATTGGAGTGCATTCGCAAGACGAGATCCTGGAATTTGGCAAAAATGATCTACGAGTTCTTTCAGATCTACTGTCAGATAGACCTTTCTTTTTCGGAGATGAGCCAACTCTTGTAAGTGTTTTTTTCTTCATCACTTTGTTTAGATAGATATAGGTACCGTTTAGTTGGAAAAGGAGCCCTGACTTCTTAGGGAGCCAAGCTAACTTAGTTTAGTTTATCTCAAGTGCAATGTTGAATACGCATCCCCTTTGTTCAACGAATATGCCATAGGCTAGCTGGGTATGCCATAGCTTAGTATACCTATATTATAGCCTGCGGCGTGGCCTGCGCTTATGTGGGGTGACTCATCTGATGGCTTTATCGTAGACACCAAGTGTTTCTTTTGTTCAGCCATGGCTCTAATGAATGGGATTCCAAAGCGATAAGATAAATGGTTTAAAAACATTTGATATTATGATTAGTTTGTACAACATCTTTAGTAATATTCTTTTTTTTAAAGTCCGTTCACTTATGCCAATAGTGCAGCCAATCGCTAGACATAGGCATCGACCAAAAGTTTGTACAATACTGTGTACATGTACTTATTCAGTGGTCTACAATAAAGTATAAAATAAATACTTTATTTATACTGCCGTGGTATAACTAAAATGCCGTTATCTGACATCTGGCCGATTTTTAAGAAATATATATCGATCGATAGAGATTTTTTTTTCTCATTAATATACCTAGCATCAAAAGTAAAAAATCGACCAGATGTCAGATAACGGCATTTTAGTTATACCACGGCAGTATAGAAAATCCTAATAAATCAAACATTGTCTTCAGCTGGATGTGGTTGCGTTCGCGAACCTCGCACAGCTACACTTCCTTGACAAGGAAGTGCCGCACCCGCTGCGATCAGCCATGAGCGAGCTGTTCCCTAACCTCGTGGGGCTGGTGTCGCGCATCAAGGAGCGCGCCTTCAACGACTGGGATGAAATCTGCTCCTCGCTCGACCTCAATGCTCACCTGCCCAAGCCCGTCAAGGAGGTCAAGGAGCCTAAGGAGAAGGAGACCAAGGAAGGCACCGGCCCAAATGAGAAGCAGCCGCTACCAGATGAACCCGAAAAGGGCAAGGTACATAGCACTAACATTATACATGTTTTTCAAACATCTTTTTAGAAAACTAGAACCTACAATTGCAATCTCACTGTTACAGGGCGACGAGAAAGAAAAAGAACTAGAAAAGGAAGCAGATGAGAAAGGCAAGGACAAGGACAATGAGAAGGAGAAGTAAACGAACACAAGATGTACGGCGCTGCATTTCATTATACCGTATAATAATTAACAACTTAAGAGTCAGACTCGTCGTAGATTCTGTATATTATAAATGTGTAAATCCATTTGTCTTTCCCGTAACTTTCCGTTTAGGGGTCGCGAATGCGTCTTCATTGTAATATTCTTGTGCTCTCCATTCTTATATTATAAAGAGTTCACGTGATGTCGTGTCGTATGTATACCATTTTCTCGTAGAGGGAAATTTTATTTGACTCTATTTGTATTTACAATATATGTAGTAGTTTGTGTAATATTCAATGCTAATGTGTTTTAAATATTTGATAATTCTGTCATTAAATGTTTGAATGATTCAAATCAATATTATAAGTATTGCTGTTTATAAGGTAACTACAGGATTAAGAAAACATTTTATGCAAAATGGTTAATAGAGTATGTAATTAATTCGAGATAGTCCACTTGCATCGCGTCAATTTATCGTCATGTATGGAACTGGAGTCTGCAGTTGGTTCGCCTGAAGCAATCAGACCATCAGGAGAGTACTCTTCAATAGGATTGGGGGGAATGTATTGTGCCAAGTTGCTTCAACATTACTGTTGCTTATCATTTCAATCTCTACATTGTTGCTGATTGTCTGTTACCATCTATATCTATAGAGTCCTTAATATTCTGGCAGGTGACAGGGTCTTTGAACAGGGCTATGAGTGAATGCTATTTTTAATTACTGTTATTATTCCAAACTGAGACACGCCAATTACTACCCTCTTTTTATGAAGCGTCGTATATTCGATATTACTTTTTCACAAAACTTATTTTCCATTCATAATTTTATCTATTCTCTAATTTGTAAGTCTAGAATATTTGATACCAAAAAAAAAATTGGCTGATTTTGATAAAATGAAAAAAGAATGATGCATTTCTTAAACACATAGCTCTTCAACTCTAAAGTAAGAGCAAATGTGGATGATTAGACTGTTTTGAGATTCTTGTACTCTATTGGTTTATCTATATACAAATAAAATTTACAATTTACAAATATTTGATAATCGAAAAACCTGGAAGACTGTTTTTCATGTTATAAATAATTCATAGTCCATAAATTTTTTATATTGTATTAATTGTTAAGGTTTAGAAAGAAATGTACTCAAAATTTATAGTATTTATGAGATGCCATGCATTATGATTATTCAGTCGATGACTTAGCAATTGCTTATCACACCGTCTTGCATAGCCATCAAGAAATCGCAAACGAGACGCGCGTGCTGCAACAATGGTTACATATATTACGATGTGATAGGCTCGTGCCTACTGTTCACACGGAAACACACTTACGTGGCGTGGCGTGGCGTGGTGCGAGATCCACCAATCAAGCGACTCTGTTCCAGCTTACGTCATAACACAACGAGTTTTAGCCAATCAATTTTGTCAGAAAGCGCCACGACACGTGTGTTTCCCTCTTTGCGACTGTCAGTTGCAGCTCTTGACGACTACGTCACGTCTGGCTCATAGGGGGTGTATTAAACTATCATATAACTAGGATCATACGTAGGGTCCTATCCAGAATATCAATATGTCAATAATCTTTTTTCAAAGACGGTATGATTCATATTGTTTATATTACAATATCATATAAATATGTCTCATAGATCTATGATCCTAGATATATAATAGTGTAATATCCCCCTTAATGCACAATTTCATGCTCATTAATTTGTATAATTTTTGACAAGCCCTTAGTTATCTATTACTACGTTTAGACATGATTCGTCAAAAAAATAAAATAAGACTGTTCTCATGATTCATTCCTTAATCGTTTGTTTAAAGCCAGCATAACGACTGAATAATTAAATGAAAAGTTGTTTATTTTCAGAAATGTTTGTGGTCTAGGGTTGACTTACGGCGTTAGGCACTGAAACAGGCTTAAAGCTATATATTTAGGTACTAAATCACTAAAGTACATTCCAGTTTCACACATCATGTTCACGATGGAGTTTAAACGTTATGTGTCGATCAGGTTGTTGGCAGTACGCGATGAAGTCGAATGGTTAATTTATAAAATTGTAATAATTGTAAGATGGTTTTCGCACCGTGGCTTCATGTAGTAGAACGACTATTCAAGTCGGTTTGTAGGTAAGCACGGTACATACATGTGCTTTTAGTTCCATCTCAATTTATTGTAAGGGTTTAAAATGATAATATGGATAGGATTGAAATGGTACATGTCTATGTCAAGTAAACGGTAATCGTAGAATAATAATAGTTGCACGTAACCAAGATTACGTTAGTGTAAGAGGAGTTGTGGTACGGATGAGAGGGCGCTCCGTTCATAATTAGGAAAAAAAAAACAAAATGAAAAAAAAATGTTGGTTCCGAATATGTTTGTCGTATGACATTTTGATTTGAATTATTCTGGGGAAAGGTTGACATTTTTAGTCCCTCCCGACAACTGCTGACCATCACTGCCATTAGATACAGAAGTAAGGAATTAAGAATAAGAAAGTAAATAGATTAGGGAATGACTATACTAGTCGTCGCGTACGCATTCATCGTAGGTAGAAGCGTGGCGATCCAGCCTCTGAGTAGCTGCGTGGTCATGACCCATTAATTCATATCTAGTATGTATGTATAATAATATAATGTGTATTTAATAATAAGGCTGAAGACTTGTCCGACCATCCTGTATGAAAGCCTGTTTCAGTGTGATGCGATATATTGACAGAGCTGGCTGCTTGCGAACGGTAGCGCGAACACGCGGTCGCTACGTAACTTACCGAGATTGTCTGCATAGTGGTGGAGTTTCTAAGGGTAATTGCAAAAGACTATGTTTACGAACATAGGAATACATTTAGTTTAGGAATAATATTTAAGCATCACAGTAATATTAAATGTCATACTCCCATAGTAATTGTCGAGACGTTAAAGAAAACTGCGAGCATTTCGTGACCATCGGTTTGTTTTCGGTGTAAAAGATAGAAGGCGCATTGCATTTTTATCAGAGTTGAGATAAGTAGTATGGATTGACAAGTTTATAAAGAATGCTCACTTTATTGTCTCTTAGGATGTATTCTCATTACCTAATCGATATTATTATCACCATGATTATTCACATTCATTATAAAATTGTTGTAAGTTAGTAGTTATTATACAAATTATTCATAATTACTCATATGTTTTAAGTATTTCAAGTATGTATGTTTATACTATTTAGGAATGTAGGGCAACCTAAGAAAAAATAACATTGTAATATCTATAGTTACGTTTTTTTTCTGTAATGATTATTCATTCACTTAATATAACTAGTGATTGTGGTTTTCAATTAATGTGTCAATATCTAAACTTAAGTATAAAGTAGATAGTAATGGTTCGCCATCCATAACGAAGTAACAACTGAGCTTCGACGCTACAGTCGACACATACTTTAAGAATTTTCAATGTAATATTCTGTCGCCATTAAATATACTATAACTACAAAACTAAATACTGCAAAGTGATTCGGTGTGACACTACTTCATGCCGAGTCCCGAAGCAGGTGATATTTTTATTATTATTTCATTCCCTATTATTTTACTATTACCCTTTAACTAAAACTAATCAGCTATGTGTAACAACATACACAATCATTTCCTTTTACCCGTAAACTGGCGGTGAGGGTAGCAGCAAAGTCCGATCCAGTGTCGACGGGAACGGTAAGCTTGTGTGCTGCTGCAGTCGGTGTTGCCCTCGCTACTGCGGGTGCTTCTCGGGTTTTTCGACTTACAATTATTCGGCGAAATGCACTTATTAGCCATGGAGCCAAACTTTATGGTACCAACAAGTCGCCAGGCCAGCAGCCGTATTGCGTAAGTGAATACGGCAACGCAAAGAGTTTGCTAGCTATCCATTTGACCAATCACACGGACGGAAATCCATATCGCGTCATTCATATCGCATGATTCGCATGAGATTGGTCGATTGGATAGCGGTCAAACTCTTTGCGTTGCCGTATTCACTTACGCAATACGGCTGTAGGTGTGCCGGACGGCACGATTTTGTACTGTCTCGTTGTCATACTCAAATTCCCTTACCTTTAAAGTATTTCCTGTGTTATGTATTGGGCGCACGGTTGGCGCAGTGGTTGAGCGATTGACTGCTGCGCTGCGTGTCGTGGGTTCGATTCCCGCACGGAACAAATATTTGTATGACCTTAAGATAGTTGTTCCTGATTAATGTAAAAAATAAAAATATATAAATTCTCGAGTTGCTGCGACGGACATCAAAAAATCCTTTATTAGATTAATAATTGTTGAGTGCATTACTCCAGCCAGATAATGTCGAAAATCGACATCCAAGTGCAATAGATAATTAGATAAACAGCTTCTGTAATTGGTAAGCAGATTTTTAAATTTGGTAAGCTGATAGTTTTTTAATTATTTGATAAAATCAGTTCCGGCTGGAGTAACGTTACCGCAGCCAGATCTTTTGTTTTCTAACGGGTATGTTGAAATAAATGTTAGCTAAATAATTAGATATCAATTTGAAATAAATGGTAAAACATAATTGGTATTTGTATTTGCTATGGTTGCGAAGATATTTAAAATCCTGCTGCAATAACGTTTGCTCGATTGCTGCATCTCGAAATTGACTAAACGGATGATTATAATTTTTGTACATGACATCTGGCTATTTAGGTATAATTTGAAACGCAATAAAAAAAACCACAATAATGCACCGTTTTGAAGTTATTATAGTAAATAGAAATAATGCTTTAATATGTCCTAGCACTTCCAATAAGCGGTCCAAAGACTAACTTGAAATGTTAATATATAGGTAATTACTGCCTATAAATGGTACTGAAGTTTCATTAGTATCCTTTAAGTAATTAAAAAGTTATGACGAAACAACTAATTTGTTTCAGCCACGGCGCGCAGATGAGTTATTTGAAGACCGATTAACCGAGTTTCCTGTAGTTGTGGTAACTCATCCAACCATAGCAAATACAAATACAAATTAAGTTTTACCATTTATTTCAAATTGATATATAATTATTTAGATAACATTTATTTCAACATACCCGTTAGAAAACAAAAGATCTGGCTGCGGTAACGTTACTCCAGCCGGAACTGATTTTATCAAATAATTAAAAAACTACCAGCGTATCAAATTTAAAAATCTGCTTATCAATTACAGAAGCTGTTTATCTAATTATCTATTGCACTTGGATGACGGTTTTCGACCATATCTGGCTGGAGTAACGCACTCATAATTGTTGGGCCTATTTTTATTGGTTTCTAGGTTTCTACGCATATACAAAAGTGTGTGTGTGTAAATTAATACTTTATTTTATGCTAATTTTAGTTTTAACATCTGCACAATTCAAATAAATTTAACAAAGCGGTGTACGCAAGGAACAGATGAATACAAGTCATATACATCTGCCCCATAAACACACTCAAATTACACTTACTCTATGAGCTTATGGATTAAATCGACAGAAAAAGATATCTAGTTATGTACGACGACGACGACGACGTTATCTCAGCAAGAAAGTGGCTCCTAGAGTGATATTAGTGGAACGTGTAATTAACACTCAAATTACACTTACTCTATGAGCTTATGGATTAAATCAACAGAAAAAGATATCTAGTTATGTACGACGACGACGACGACGTTATCTCAGCAAGAAAGTGGCTCCTAGAGTGATATTAGTGGAACGTGTAATTAGTGCGTAATCTGATGTGAATGTGCGCCACAAAAATAGTGCGTGTTGATGTCCGTGACTACCGCAGGACCCCGACGGCAATCGCTTCCATATTTGGTGAATAATTACTACTCAATTGGTACCAATTGGTACTCGAACAACAGAATTGGTACCTTAGTAGTTTTCGAGAAAATCGATTTTGAAGGTGGTCCTGCGGGAGTCACGCTCCATTCAGCAGGACCACCTTGAGCACCGAAAACGGGGGCATGCTACAGCTATTCTAAGTATACAAATTATTACTACCCATAAATGATGTCCGTGACTACCGCAGGACCCCGACAGCAACCGCTTCCATATTTGGTAAATAATTACTACTCAATTGGTACCAATTAGTACCCGAACAACAAAATTGGTACCTTAGTAGTTTTCGAGAAAATCGACTTTGAAGGTGGTCCTGCGGTAGTCACGCTCCATTCAGCAGGACCACCATGAGCGCCGAAAACGGGGGCATGCTACAGCTATTCTAAGTATACAAATAATTACTACCCATAAATTTGATCCATTTCGTAAAAAAAACAGAACTGGATCATATTTATTTATCGAGAAATCAACGATGATAACTTTCGCTCGCTCGTTCAGCAGGACCACGACTTTGAATGTTGATTCCCAGTTGGAGGAGCCTGCGACTTTCCTCAAACCTACATAAAAAATTACTACCCTGCAAGATAAAATTGATACCCAGAATTCACAACTAGTACTCCAGTAGTTTACGAGATATACCATGCCATTGGTGGGGTGGCGGTAGTCACGGTGTTAAATTTTCATTTCAAGTTTCCCTATTAAAAACTTAGTGAATTCTGCCCAAATGTATACAAAAATTACTACTCCTACAGAAGATATAGCGACCAAAAATTCAGATACCTAAGTGTTGTATTTTAAGAGAAATTAGCTTTCATTACTTTTCCATACTAAATCTTCGCGTATAACCGGACCATATTAAGTTGTCAATGGTATTGAGCAGTACACTCGTGCAAAAAAGTTTAAAAAGTTTTGGACCATAGACAAGATAGAATGAGATTCAAAATTATGTGAAGAAAATCGACGATTGAAAAATCGTCGTCGCTGTTTGATATTTTAACTGAGTAGAACTTAAAATGAGCCCTGTAATATGAATATACATGATTACTTTGTGTGAAGTATAACATAAAGCCAGTTGATCTACGTTTGAACGCGTCTTGACTCAAGTTTTTTGACTAAACTTATGTAAGTATATCTAGATAACGTGCATATAATAACAATAACTATATTTATTAAAACTTAAAATAATTATTATGTACTTACAAGTACGTATTTGAAATAGTAACTGATTGTTATTTTTAGATTAAACTTGGATTAGAGTAAAATCATCTAAAGTCTTGAACATAAACATATTATAAAGCTTTAAAACAATCAGCCCCATGTTTCTCAGCTCTAAATTATCGCAGAATTAATGTGACAAATTGTCAAGCACGCGTTATCTGCTGTGATTCGCTGTTGAAAATTTATTAAACCAATCACAGCAGATAACGCGTGCTTTTGACAATTCTGCGATAATTTAGAACTGAGAAACTCGGGGTTAGCAATCAACAACCTAATATTTTAAATAACTTGAATTATGTCTATTAATGATATGTAATTATATTTGAGATTATTTTTTATGTTTACATTTCGCGTAGGTATAAATTTTTCCTTTTATTTTTATTGGTTGTTTTTATAAAGATATTCACGATGTTCATGAAAGTAACTACTTTCTTAATTATAAAAATAAGTATCATCACGTTTTCATTTTTAAGAGATAAATTGTAAATGATTAACTTGTGAGCCTGCCATAATAATAATCTGTAATTTTGAAATAGTTTTAAAATGATGAAACTAATATTCATTCTATTCTTAAATTGTTGTAACTTTGCATGAATATAGATACTTTTCTCATTCTGTTTTATCGAACCTATTTGCTAGATAAATAGCATAGTTCTAGTTTTATAAGGTAGGTATTAGTCCAATTTAGAATAATAAATTGATTTTTAAATATTTAAAATTTGACTGATTTTACAAATTGTTATCGATCTGTGTTCTGTGTCTTAATAAAACTTATTCGACATATAAAAATTTTATATTACTAATTCATAACCTAGATCTAACAATGTGAGTATTAAATAGGTACGAACTAAAAATACACCCAAGGTCCACATGAAATGTCAGTGGAAATTGAATGGAAATTTTTAATACATAGGTACTTAAGCTTGCAGCAATGGTAAATTAGTAGGAAAGAAATAAATAAGAAATACCTATCGCTCTTTAATGGTATTCATATAAAAACACAGAAGGTAGGTATGTACTTACAATACAGAAAAATAATTATTAGAGTACCTACCTACCCACGGCATTAACAAAGGTATTCTATGCCATGGGTAACAATTTTTTTTTTGTTTTGTGCCTAGATACACATTTTGTATAAAAATTATAGATTGTGAACTGTTGTATTTACTAAAACGACATCCATAAACTTTTTTGCACGAGTGTACTGCTCAATACCATTGACAACTTAATATGGTCGGGTTATACGCGAAGATTTAGTATGGAATAGTAATGAAAGCTAATTTCTCTTAAAATACAACACTTAGGTATCTGAATTTTTGGTCGCTTTATCTTCTGTAGGAGTAGTAATTTTTGTATACATTTGGCCAGAATTCACTAAGTTTTTAATAGGGAAATCTTGAAATGAAAATTTAACACCGTGACTACCGCCACCCCACCAATGGCATGGTATATCTCGTAAACTACTGGAGTACTAGTTGTGAATTCTGGGTATCAATTTTATCTTGCAGGGTAGTAATTTTTTATGTAGGTTTGAGGAAAGTCGCAGGCTCCTCCAACTTGGAATCAACATTCAAAGTCGTGGTCCTGCTGAACGAGCGAGCGAAATTTATCATCGTTGATTTCTCGATAAATAAAAATGGTTCAGTTCTGTTTTTTTTACGAAATGGATCACATTTATGGGTAGTAATTATTTGTATACTTAGAATAGCTGTAGCACGCCCCCGTTTTCGGCGCTCATGGTGGTCCTGCTGAATGGAGCGTGACTACCGCAGGACCACCTTCAAAGTCGATTTTCTCGAAAACTACTAAGGTACCAATTTTGTTGTTCGGGTACTAATTGGTACCAATTGAGTAGTAATTATTTACCAAATATGGAAGCGGTTGCTGTCGGGGTCCTGCGGTAGTCACGGACATCCATAAATGTGATCCATTTCGTAAAAAAAACAGAACTTAATCATTTTTATTTATCGAGAAATCAGCGATGATAACTTTCGCTCGCTCGTTCAGCAGGACTATGACTTTGAATGTTGATTCCAAGATGTCCGTGACTACCGCAGAACCCTCTCGCCGATCATTCGTTTAGAATTTTTTGCTGGAACAACGTTAGGTACTCCAGCAGGAATAGTTTCATCCGTTTTTTTTTTGCAAAACAACAACACGCAATGTCCGTGACTACCGCAGGGCCCCGACGGCAATCGCTTCCATATTTGGTAAATAATTACTAGTCAATTGGTACCAATTAGTACTCGAACAACAGAATTGGTACCTTAGTAGTTTTCGAGAAAATCGACTTTGAAGGTGGTCCTGTGGTAGTCACGCTCCATTCAGCAGGACCACCATGAGCGCCGAAAACGGGGGCATGCTACAGCTATTCTAAGTATACAAATAATTACTACCCATAACTGTGACTCACATCGTAAAAACATTTTTTTTTACGAAATGGATCACATTTATGGGTAGTTTACTGTACAGTACGGTACAGTACAGTACTGTACAGTATTTTACTGCAGTAAATTAGGTTTTTAATACGTAGGTACTTAGGCTTTCAGCAATGGTAAATCAGTAGGATAGCAATAAATAAGAAATACCTATCGCTGTTTAATAATATTCGTATAACAACACAGAAGTTAGGTACTTACAATATAGTAACATAATTATTCAACTACCTACCTACCCACGTCATTAAATCTAGCTTATATGTGTGTCAAAATATGCGCTGAAAATACAATTAAGAGCGCGGCCAAGCTTTAATTGTCCATACAAACGTAATACCTCATTTGTAAGTTGAGCATATTTCCACCATTTAGGCTTTAGACAGTATTTATCTAGGTTCCTACGCTTTTTTTTTTCTTCAAAATACTTATCTAAAATGAAGTTCAAGCGAATTCTATCTCGTACATCTTTACAGCGTAGGTAAATGACATTGTTTCCTTATTGATTTTTCTGTATTATAAAAAAACAACACCTTTCTTTAATACTGTCGTAGCAGGAACATAGCTCATATTATCAAGTAAGATTTGTAACTAGATAATATGAGCTATGTTGTTGCTTGAAATACCAGCTATTGACAATGTGTTATTAATTTGATGTGTTCCGTAATACCAAAAATGATGAAACTTAATGTTTTTTAAAAAAAAAATCGATGATTTGTAACTTGATAATATGAGCTATGTGCCTGCTAAGACAATAATATAGATATTGTTTTTTTCATTTGCTGGACGCGAACCTGGTTAAGGTTTGATACAATACCCCTGATATAATAAGATCTAAAATGGCGAGTTGTAACTACGAAATGGATTGGATGGATCAAAGAATAATTTTGCTGTAGGTACCTAATTTAAAATGATTATTTTTTGAGCTTAGTGGATACTGCCGTGCCACCTCGACGTTATGACGAAATACTGAATCAATCGAGAATAATACGAATGATCAGGAATTACCTAGTAGGTATATAAAATAATTATATTTTACATTTGATTTTGTAGCGTTTTATCAAGATGATATGTATAGTAAACTAGCTGACCCGGCAAACTTTTTTTTGCCAAAACAAAAACACCAAACATTCATCTACCCTACCTACCCTACCCTACCCTACCCTACCCTACCTAACTTACCCTACCTACCCTTTTTTTTTTTTTTAGCTTGGAGAAATGCTCATGCATACTGCGCTACCACGGGGAGATAGCGCAGTTATGTGGGACTCTAACCCACTAAAACTCCACGGTGTCCTCCTGTGCCACGGAACACGGGAACACGGGTACGCGTTAGCACTCACCGCGAACCCGCCGCGGCTGTCCGTCACCGGACCCTCCTCTGGGGAGTACCCCCCATCACCGGCGCACCAGAACACACTGTGCGCCGTGACCACCCCAGGGACCAAACCAGCACATGGGTGCCAGACGACCCCGTGTATGGCACCCTTGGTCCCCTTGTGACGGGTCAGGGTCAATGGCCCCACCACCTACCATTTTTCGGCCGCAGGGGATAGGGAGAGCGGCCAACGCTATACCGGCACTCCTCCTCCCCTGCGGCCCCACCGCGTCCGCCATCAGACGGTGGCGACCCCGTCTAGGCCGCAATACCGGCACTCCTCTCCCACCGCGGCCTCCAACCCTCAGCCGCGGCCCGCCTCAGTTGCGATGTCGCCTAGGCAGCACCGCAACCTACATGTTGGCCGCTACGTCGTCGGCTTAGCGGCAAAAGCCCTGACGAGCGGCCCCTCCTCGGGTTCCTCTTCGCTTCACCGTGGGTGACCAAGCCACGGTTACTGAGCCCCCCCGCAACGACAATGCGGGAACCCATCGGGGGGGACCCTACCTACCCTACCTACCCTACCCTACCTACCCTACCTACCCTACCCAACCCTACCTACCCTACCTTACCCTACCTTACCCTACCTACCCTACCTTCCCTACTATATGTCCGTCTCCTGGTTCTAAGCTACCTCCCCACCAATTTTCAGTCAAATCAATTCAGCCGTTCTTGAGTTATAAATAGTGTAACTAACACGACTTTCTTTTATATATATAGATTTATACATGTCCGTGACTACCACAGAGCCCCGACGCCAATCGCTTCCATATTTGGTAAATAATTACTACTCAATTGGTACCAATTAGTACCAGAACAACAAAATTGGTACCTTAGTAGTTTTCGAGAAAATCAACTTTGAAGGTGGTCCTGCGGTAGTCACGTTCCATTCAGCAGGACCACTATGAGCGCCGAAAACGGGCATGCTAAAGCTATTCTAAGTATACAAATAATTACTACCCATAAATGTGATTCATTTCGTAAAAAAACAGAACTGAAACATTGGTATTTACCGAGAAATCAACGATGTTAACTTTCGCTCGCTCTTTCAGCAGGGCCACGACTGTGCGTTTCGATGGCGCGGCCACGGCGTTTTTTTTAAAAAAAACTATGCCAAGATTATGTAAAAATTTGTAAAAGATTTTACCCAAAACCATAAATGTGTCAAAGTTATGGTTAAAAAGTTTTAAGGGTTTGAATGTTGCCGCGCCATTGAAACGCGGCGAACCGCGCGGCCACGGAGATCTTTAAAACTAAGCGTTGCAGAGACCTGAAATTTAGGTACATAACAGAGTGAATTTGGTGAAAAATTGAAAATATAGAAAAAAATGCTAGGTTTATAAACACATTAACACGGTCTAGGGATATTTCATACTCAATTAAATAACTCGAAAAGTACTGGCCGCATTGGAATCTTTTATACACCGATTTGTTTGTAATTTATCTCAGACTAATTCCAAATTCATATTTTTGTAAATTCTTTTGTTTCGGTGGCATAAAAATGTCTTGATGTGTAGGAGAGGAAATTTTCATTTGTGCGAAATTTAGAAAACAATACGAATTCCGTTTAGTTACAGTTTTTTTTCATTTTTAAACGAAAGATAAAGTTAAAATTGAGGTATTGTAGCCATGCAACGCCAAAATTTGAGGAGGGCGGAGATGTTACGAGCTGTGGGAATGCTGGCAGCTTGGTCTGTTCAGCGTAATGTTGCTGAGGCCATAGGGACCCACCAAAATGTAATTTCAAGATTGTGGACACGCTATCGTGCCACAGGTGAAGTAGCGGAGTGGCACCGGGGGCCAAGTCGCATCACTACCCCCAGACAAGACCGATTTTTGCAAATTACTGCACGAGCTCAACCAAATGCAACGGCGACTCAATTGGTCCAAAGGCTGCGAGTGGAACACCAAGTGCTTGTGAGTGACCAAACTGTAAGAAGGCGACTGCATGAAAGCAATCTACGCTCTCGTAGACCACTCCAGCCTAATTGTGTAAGTGAATTCGGCAAAGGAAACAATCTGGTTCTTTCCCAAAAACACACACATACACAAAAAAGTTGAATCTTTATTCAACTTTTTTGTGTATGTGTGTACATAATTTTATGGATGTCGGAATGGTAATAACAACAGCAGCTTAGATTGTGTAAGTGAATTCGGCAAAGGAAACAATCTGTTTCTTTCCCAAAAACGGCTTTTCGCAATACAAAAAGAAACAGATTGTTTCCTTTGCCGAATTCACTTACACAATTAGGCTGCGGAACTCAGTATAATTGCACAAAATGCTTCGGAGAACATTTTACCGGAAAAGTCAAAAAGTCGCTACATATCTACTTATGACGAATTTATTGCGTTGAGAGAAGAGAAAAAAGCAAATAGTTTTTCAGAAAATGTTATGTTGGTATACTTCTCCGAACTCTCAGCAAAATTAAAACGTTCTACGTTATGGTCGAAGTTTTCGATGATAAAAAGTATGCTGAAAATAAGGAACAACGTGGATATAAGTGAATACCCAAAACTAAATGCTTTTTTAAAACGACAATCAGACGGTTTTACAACTAAAAAGTCGAAAATATTAACATCGAATGAAGTGGAAAGGTTTTTGAACGAAGCTCCCGATGATCGTTATTTAGCCACAAAGGTAATTTATTAATAAATACTTATATTTTTATTTAGTATTCAGTTTACGAAATCTCAAAATACAGTCAATATTTATTTAAAAAATATTAACCAAATCCCTTTTTTTGTAGGTTGCGGAGCTTGCCGCATGAGAGGAGTTAGCCAATATTACTTTAAAACATATTGAAGCCCATGAAAAATGCTACTAATCAAGATTCCGAATACAAAAAATAAGATATCGAGAAGCTTCAGCGGTCCCAAAAAGCAAAAACCACCCTTTTTTTCCAAAATTACCAAAAAGGGAAGTGTACAGCTCAAGCAATCGGGATAAACAAATTTGGTTAGGTATATGCCAAAAGAAAAAACTACGTTTTTTGGTCTGCTGGATGCTGAGTATTATACTGGGCACAGCTTCAGGAGGACCTCTGCTACATTATTGGCAGATTCAGAAGCCAATTTGACGTCCTTAAAGCGACTAGGAGGTTGGAAGTCAGGGGCGTAGCTACCGCCGTATCTGCCGTATCAATTATAGGGGGCCCCCGGGCCACGGGGCCCCCAACGTGCGTAAATTAAAATTACAACTAAATAATAAAAAATTACCTAAGAACTTCGATGGGACATGAACGCCTGTCAGACCTGTCTCTATTTTGTCCATAGAGGCAGAAGCTTTAGAAAAACTAAAGTCATCATCAGCTATAAAAGATTTAATAAATCAGTTTGCCGAAAAAAGGCAAGGAGAGTGTATATTCAATTTGAATTGTTTGTAAACATTTTGGAAAAACGCGACAGATAGATAATTATGATGAATAAATATTTCTTTTAATTTTAAACAATTTTTTTTTGTCTTTTGTGAGAAATCACCCTTCATAAGGGCCCCCAAACAATTTTTTATACTGGGCCCCGCCAAGGCACGCTACGCCACTGTTGGAAGTCAGACACAGTTGCAGAAGGCTATATTGCTGATTCAGTAAACAACAAACTAGAAACTGTGAAAAAAATCACACAATCCATTAATTTAAAGACCAGTCCGTCTCCTTCACATGACAATACTGAAGAGAACGTTCGTCCATCTACCTTTGTTGATAATGATAATTCATCAGATCCAATTCCATCAACTAGCAAACGCCATTGTATAACACCTTTGACAAATATACATGAACAATCATACGAAATTAATAATAGTTTGTTTCAAACAGTAAATATGCAACCTAAAACTGCCCCAGTTAATATATAAAATTGTACCAATTTCAATATATGTGAATTATAACTTTTATAAGAAATAAATGATTAGTTAGTTGAGTTTATTGTGTTTTTATTATTTTATTAAATTGCTTAATTTTTTCGCAACTGTATTAAAAATAGTTGTTCAGTACACGTGCGGAACAGTCATTGCAACTTGTTCCGACTGTCAACCCTCACCTTCGGCTGCGCCTCGGCTCGGGTAGACATTTGTCGGAACTCTTTGCAATGACAGGCTTTTCGCACTCGTAATGAAATATACTATTGCGCTTTTTAGTGTTTTGCTTCTGACGTCGGTTTATTTTTTTGTGAATAAGTTTTTATATCTCTCTTTTTAGTTTTAGTACACCTTCACAAAAATGAGCAATTTCTATAGTACCTAGAGGATTAACTAAATACCTATAATAACTCAATTTACACATTCGTTGTATGTTGCTGTTTGTCGCTAAGGGGTTCGGTTGTATGCTCCATATCTTGAAAACTTCTGGACAGATTTTGATGAAACTTGCACGATGCCCTAAGTTGAGAGATACTCAATCTAACACAAAAAGACTGATGACGATCCGATACCTAAGTAGTTTCGGAGAAATGCGTGGACAAACATGCATACATACATACAAACATGCAAATTTACAAACCTACTAACATACGAACATACAAATAAACAAACATACAAACCCACAAACAAACATACAAACCCACAAACAAACATACATACACTTATGAAATTTCGCACACGTGTTTAGAAGCCCACATATATAATATATGTGAATATTATGCAGTTGCAACAGTACTACATACACACGTGTCGAATTGATAACAACAGTTATTTTGAAGTCGGTAAAAATAGTCACGAACAGAGAAAACCCTTTTACAAGCAAGTCGCTAGTAACACCATCTATAGCCGTGGAATGGAACCGAACGCGATCGAAGTAAGTACTCTACTTATAAAAATAGACGAAAAGCTAGTTGCGTCGGCACCATCCGCACCATCATCGGCACGGTTTCTTTGGCATTGGCATGTATATGCTAAAAAAAAATATGATATTATCTATACGCTAGCGCCCTCTAGTTTATGTTACGAATATTTCATGATAGGAGGGTTATACTCAGGGATAGCTACCGCGCTGCAATTGTAGGTTACACTCATCTGAACGAACGAGTTATCTTGTCCTGATCAATAGAGGGCGCTGTGTGAGCAATTTAAGCGCTATGTATTACCAATAGTGCAGTTTACTGAAAATTTGTTTTTTATCCGTCAGGTAGATTAATAAAAAATATTGGGCACATATTTTTTCATTAGACACGAAAACATAAAATGACGACGATATAATGTGTTGAAATATCGTGAAACGTCACACCGCTAGTACCTACACTTTATACTGCCTTAGTGACGTCACCATCCCCCACTCCTGAACTTTGATGCGCTTTAACTTTCTACATTTTTATTGATTAGGTAAAGCAAAAAATACGTGTCCAATATTATTCGATAATCTCACTGACGAACTTAATAGAATTATCATTTTTCTACCCAGGAAACATCCCTATTATCTACTTAGTCTTTGTTTCATTCATTCATCAGTCCTTTCTCCACTATATCAAAAGATGGTCATTACATCCAAAATTAGAATTTCATAGGTTTTATATAAATTTAGGCGGAACCCTTCGAGCGTGAGTCCTATTCGCACTTGTATTGTAACTATAGCTTGTAGGGTTTCGTAACTCAAAAGAAAAAATCTAATCCTAGGATCACTTCGTTCACCTCAGTTTTCAGGGTGGAATTTTTTCCCAACTATATTGGGATCAGCTCCCAGACTAACTGGATGCAGCCGAGTACCAGCATTTTACTCGGAGCAACTGCCCAACTGACCTCCACAACCCAGTAACTGGGTAACACGATACCCCTTGGCTAGACTGGTGTCAGTAAGCAGGCTTCTGACTACCTATAACGACTGTCAAAGACCTTCAAATGACAGTCAGGACCAACGGCGTAACGTGCTTTCTGAGGCACAGCAGAAATTCGCTGTGCTAAGATGGTCACCCTTCCACGGACCGACCTCGGCAAGCGTTGCTTAACCTTGAAGATAAACCCGTGCTGCTGTTATTATTTAGCCACGATCTTCTTTTTCTTGTTATTTGTTTTTATACAATCCAGTAATCCGATGCAATAAGCTGGCACCTCCTTCGGAATAATGACACTACTGTTCCTATATGAACGAAAAAACATCGCTCAGTTTGAAGGCTCCTTGACTCATTCTCCGTCAAAGATAGTGTTTCTGATTTAGCCCACTCAATAACAGTAATATCAAAACTGTTTTGTTTAAAACCTATAGCAGATATGCTTTTAATATAAAGAGCAAAATAAACCAAGCATGCATATCAGGGTGGAAAATTGAAGAGGGGCCTGACCTAATGCTATCAATATTTAATCATAGGAACCATTTAATTATTTTCAAATATAAGTAAAACTCAATTATGAAAATAGAATATCCTGTAAGTATTTGAATGAGATCATTCGCATGCTCAATCGTAGGAATTAAATCTCTCAAAAAACTAACATCCTAAAATTTTATTGAAGGAAGTATAAGTAACCTATTCCATCCAGCCTTTGATTTTACATATGACAGGTCAAAAACTTATCATAATTAGTGATATCCTAATGCGTTACCGATTCGATGTCTAACAACAAGCGACATTATTTACGACGTTATTTTAATCGATTTAACACCTTAGTATATATTTTAGTTTTAACCGACTTTCTAAAAAGGAGGAGGTTCTATGTTCGGTTTAGGTATGTTTTGTTTTTTGTTGTGTTTTCACCGATTACTCCGTCAATTGTGGACCGATTTTGAAAATGCTTTCGTTTGGAGAACTTGCCTATTAAGTACATCTAAAAAGTGAAAAATAAAAAAACTTTTACAAATAAATTCTACCGACTTCCAAATAAAAACACTAGGTACAAAGTGAAAAATAACTTTCTTTTTGGAAGTCGGTGTCCACGAAAAAAAATAGTACCTACCAAAGACATCGACTCAATATTTTGTATCTATCTACGTGGGACACTCAGAAAGTTTTGCGAAACTAAAAAAAATTGTTCTATACGTACATATATTTTTATTAAATCTTTTCAAAGTACTTTCCACCAGCCTCTATACAAAGATTCATGCGCCTAAACCAGTTTTCAAAACACTTTTTCCAGTCCGCCGCAGACACCTCGTTTACAGCCTGCTCGAACGCAGCCAGCGCATCTTCCGGCGACGAAAATTGTATCCCTTTGAGCTGATTTTTTATTTTTGGGAATAAAAAGAAGTCACACGGTGCTAGATCAGGGCTGTAAGGAGGGTGACCCAGGAGTTTGACTGGCGTGCTGTCCAGGAAGTCCCTCGTTTTGAGTGCGGTGTGCGCAGGTGCATTGTCGTGGTGGAGCAGTAGCCCGCGGAGCCCTGTGTTTGGTCGCTTGTTGCTTATAACAGAGAAAACTTCTGGCAAACATTTGGTAGTATACCATTCGGCATTAATGCTTCTTTGATCCCGTAAGGGAATTGATACCAAGTGGCCAGTCAAATTAAAAAAGCTAGCGATCAAAATCTTACCCCCGCTTCTAGATCGCTTCACTTTGGTAGGCGTTGGCTCATTTTGAAACACCCAAACAGTCGACTGGCGCTTGGTTTCTGGGTCGTATTGATAAATCCAGGACTCATCACCTGTAACGATGTCGTAAACACGCCAAGACGAGCCTGCTTCAAATTTGTTAAGCATATCACGGCACCATTCCACCCGGGCCTGCTTCTGAGCATCGGTGAGGTTGTGCGGCACCCAGCGTGATACTATCCTCCTCACGCGAAGATGGCTGTGTAGAATCTCGTGAACGCTTCCCGATCCAATCTTCAATATGTGTTGAATCTCCTGATATGTAATTCGCCTATTGTCTTGGATTAAATTTTTCACTGCTAGCACGTTTTCTTCGGTAACAGCCGTCAAAGGGCGACCGCTTCTTTCGTCATCCCCCAAAGTTGGTCGACCGCGCTTGAATTCGTTATACCAACGATACACGGTTGCCTTGGAAGGGCCTTCATCCATGAATGCCATTTGAAGTCTATCGTACGATTCATCCGGTTTCAGGCGACACTTGAAATCGTATAAAATCATAGCTCTAAAATGTTCCCGGCGCAGATCCATATTTCAGTGAGACACAATACTTTGAATTAACTCGCAAAAAATGTGGAGGGAAATTTTGAAATTGGAACTTACTTATTTTTACTTATAAATAATCATATTTTCGAAAAACATTATAACTGGCCAGTCTCCCATATATAAAAACTTTTTTTCGCAATACTTTCTGAGGGGCCTGGTATCTAATCTATATCTATAAAAGCGAAAGGTGACTGACTGACTGACTGACTGACTGATCAATCAACGCACAGCCAAAACTGCTAAGCCTAGAAGCATGAAATTTGGCAGAAAGGTTCTTCAAGTGACGTAAGTGTGCACTAAGAAAGGATTTTTGGAAATTCTACCCCTAAGGGGGTAAAAAGGGGGTTGAAAGTTTGTATGAAAAATCTAATTCCTTCGACCAAAATTCTTGAAACTTAGCACAAATAGTATTCTATGTAAATGATAAAGATTGGCATTATTAGTTTTTCGAAACTACCCCCAAATGATGATTTAGGGGGTGTTGAAGTTTGTATGGAAAAATCAGATTTCTTTGATCAATAAACTTGAAACTTGCCACAAATACTTATCTAAATGAATAATAAAGTTTGCTACTATTATTTTTTGAAACTACCCCCAAAAGACGATTTAGGGGTGTTAAAGTTTTTTTGAAGAATCTTATTACTTCAGTTAATAAACTTGAAACTTTACATAAATACCAATCGAAATAAACAATAAAGGCTTTCATTGTTGGTTTTTCAAAACTACCCTCAAAAGATGATTTAGGGGATGTAATTTTTTTTGGAGAATCTGATTTCTTGGGTGAATAAACATGAAACTTGACTTAAATACCATCCTAAATAAACAATAAAGGTTGTCATTATAAATTTTTGCAACTACCTCCAAAAGACGATTTAGGAGGTATTTGTGTTTTGGAAAAATCTGATTTCTTAGGTCAATAAACTTGAAACTTGCCACAAATACTAACTTGAATGAATAATAAAGGTTGCTATTATTATTTTTTGAAACCACCCCCAGAAGAAGATTTAGGGGTGTTTAATTTTTTTTGAAGAATCTAATTATCTAAATAGACAATAAAGGCTTTCATTGTTAGTTTTTCGAAACTACCCCAAAAGATGATTTAGGGGATGTTCATTTTTTTGAAGAATCTGATTTCTTGGGTGAATAAACATGAAACTTGACATAAATACCATCCTAAATAAACAATAAAGGTTGTATTTATTAGTTTTTTGCAACTACCCCCAAAAGACGATTTAGGAGGTATTACTGTGTTATTAAATAATCTGATATTTAGGGTCAATTTAATTGAAACTTGCCACAAATACTAACCTTAAGGATGCTATTATTATTTTTTGAAACTACCCCCAAAAGACGATTTAAGGGATGTTATTTTTTTTGAAGAATCTTATTTCTTGGGTCAATAAATATGAAACTTGGCTTAAATACCAACCTAAATAAACAATAAAGGTTTTCATTATTAGTTTTTTAAAACTACCCTTAAAATACGATTTCGGGGTGGTAAAGATTTTTGATTAATTTTACTGCACATAGCTTCTTTTTATGATATAGGGGAGCACTTAGAAGGGATTTTTGGAAATTCAACTTTTTAAGGGGTTTAAAGGGAGACATTTATTTGTATGAAAATTTTTATTCCTTTGGCAAAATAATAAAGGTTGGCATCATTTGTTTCTGGGAATTATCCCCAGAAGACGATTTAGGGGTGTTAAAGTTTCTTTAAAGAATCAAATGGCACTAATACGGGAACCTCTACATCGATTTGGAACTACCGAACTGGACCGTTTGTCTCAGGTAAAGATAGTTGTGAGTGACGTTTTAGTGTTGCGTAATTTACGCTGTATTAGGTTTTTGTGTTGTGTCGCGTAATTTACGCAGCATTCGTTTTCATACTAAAGTAATTTTTGGTCCACCCGAAATTATGCGTCTCAAAAAACCCGACCAGTCTTCTGCTCCATATATCTGCTTCTATTTATATAAAATGTTTTGTCCTGAATGACTGACTGACGGATCAACGCACAGCCTAAACCGCTGATCGTAGAGACCTGGAACTTGGAGAGTATGTTTTTGTATGACGTAGGCATCCGATAAGAAAGGATTTGCCGAAATTCTTCCCCTAAAGGGGAGAAAAAGGGGTACAAAGTTTGTATGAAAAATCGAATTCCTTCAGCTAATTTTCTTGAAACTTGGCACAAATAGTAATCTAAGTAAATGATAAAAGGTTCACATTATTAGTTTTTTGAAACTACCCTCACAAGTCGATTCAGGGGGTGTTGAAGTTTGTATCGAAGAATTTTATTTTATGGGTTACTAAACTTGAAACATTGCACAAATACTAACTTTAAATAAATAATAAAGGTTGTTATCATAAGTTTTTCGAAACTACCCCCAAAATCAGATTTAGGGGGTGTTAAAGTTTTTTCGAATAATCTTATTACTTGGGTTAATAAACTTGAAACTTAAGCAATAAAAGTTGTTATTATTAGTTTTCAAAACTATCCCCAAAAGGCGATTTTTTTTTTTTTTGATAAATCTTACTTCTTGAGTTAATTAACTTTAAACTTGACATAAAGTAAACAATACAGGTTGAAATTCTTAGTTTTTTTTTAAACTAACCTCAAAATACGGTTTTTGAGGTGTGTTAAGGCTTTTTGAAGATTCTCATTTCTTGAGTTAATAAACTAGAAACTTAACATAAATATCAACTTAAGTAAACAATAAAGGTTGTCATTATAAGTTTTTAGAAACTACACTCAAAAGTCGATATAGGGGGAGTTAAAGTTTTTGGAAAATTTATAGGGTTAATAAACTTGATACTTGACAAAAATACCAACCTAAACAAACATTAAAGGTTGAAATTATTAGATTTTCAAAACTTCCTCCAAAATACGATTTAACAGGTGATAAAGTTTTGTTAAAGAATTTTCTGTCTTGGGTTAATAAACTTGATAGTTGACATAAATACCAACCTAAGTAAACAATAAAAGGTTGTCATTATATTTTTTCGAAACTACCCCCCAAAATAGGATTAAGTGGGTGTTAAAGTTTGTTAAGAATCATACTGGACAAGGTTTCGTTTTTGATGTAGGGTTCTAGGGGAGCACGAAGAAGGAATTTGCGGCAAATCAACCTTTCACCATCATCATCATTTCAGCCAAAAAACGTCCACTGCTAGCTGTCGTCTCTGTTTCCAAGCGGCACCGCAAGCTACTTGTTGGCTTATCGGCAAAAGCCCTGACGAGCGGCCCTTCCTCGGGATCCTCTTCGCTTCACCGTTGGTGACCAACCCGAAGCTACTGAGCCCCCTCGCCTCGAAATGCGGGCACCCACCGGGGGTAGCGGAATACAGGTCTGCCTTCCAAACCATACTTACGTTGAAGGTTCGATCCCTAGCTTTCGAAATTCTTTTTCAAGTATAATAATAATGAAAATGGACAATGAAAATTGATCATTTGTAGCAAAACTTTTAAATTAAATTTAATTATAAATAAAATGTGTAATTACAGAGATTTGATCCAGTTAAGGTGGACTCTTTCGAATGCTGGCATAAAAGCAGGCATCCTGCCGTTTATGCCAGCATTCGATAGGGTCCGGTTTTCCCATCTTTGGTTAATTGCCTGGTTAAACCAAGCGATTTATCAAAATATTAGAAAAAAGTATTATTAGTGTACAATAGTCATGGTCACATCAATACTTACGGCGTCGCTACTTTCCCTGTGGTCTTCTACTATTTGCAACTTTTTGTTCATCATCATCTGTCTAGCCTTTTCCCAATTGTTGTTGGGGTCGGCTTCCAATGTTACCGAATTCATCTGAGTATCAGTGTTTTACATGGAGCGACTGCCTATCTGACCTCCACAACCCAGTAACTGGGTAACACCATACCTCATGGCAAGACTGGTGTCAGATCTCAGGCTTCAGACTATCCGTAACAACTGACAAAGATCGTCAAATGACAGCCGGTACCAACGGCTTAACTTGCTTTCCGAGGCACGGAGGAAAACTCAGTATGTTGAAATGGTCACCCATCCACGGACCGACCTCGGCAAGCGTAATTTGCAACTTTTTGTATTTTTAGATAAACAAAGAAGTAAAATAAAATATGAGCGTTACAAAAAGCCTTAAATAAAAGTCCAAAACGTTTGAACAGACCGAGTGTACACAGTTAAAACAAATTAATGTTACTTTACGCAGATGTAGAAACGGCTCAATCGTTTCAAGTTGGGACAAATTAGTACTTAGCCGGGACGTCTTTAGCAACAACACTTAAGGGTGATATTAAAATCCAAACAGTTTGCTGAGAGTCGGGACATTGCTGGGTGGTGCGGGGCGCGGGGCGCGGGGTGGGCTGCTGTGGCTCGAGCCGCGTGGAGAGCGCGTCTTATCGCAAGTGTTCCTCTGCGGAAACACCGCGACCACTCGGCCGCGGACAATACGTGGAGTTGCTATTTTGCAATTGTTTTGTAACACATTTATGATCAGTTTGCGTAGTCATCAGTATCATATTAATGTAGTGCCAAGACGACTGTCTTAAGATTTAACTATTCTTACAGGGTGTAGGAGGGTAATAAGACCAGTCAGTTAATATGGTCACTTGATTATATCTTAAAAAGTACAAGCACTAGACACTTATAGATTGTACTACTAGCAGATAGCTTATTGACAAGTAGCTCATTACAACGAGTCCTGCGTTTATTGTTTTACCAACGCCATGTTGACTGTCAAAAATGTACTTGCCGGCTACTCTTGCGGCTTATTGTTTTTGTTAAAATTAGATAAATGAGAATTCATCATATGGGTAAGTTAACAACTCATTTCATTATTATCATCATCATATCAGCTGCAAGACGCGTCACCATATTGACCGGTCCCGCGATCGGTCAGTATTTTAATTTGGCAATATAAATAATCCAGAAGTTAAGTGCTTAAATAGGTATTTTAAAAGCACCATCTAATAGAACAAGTTAGTTTTGTAAGTCAGCTTTATCAACAATTCGATAAAACAATGTTGCAAAAGATCCTCCGACATCAAGTAGTCGATCAATTTCTAAAGCCTGCTAATCCAAGAAAAATATGTAGATATTTAGACGGTGGTCAATAACTCAACAAAGAATCTTGAATTAATTTATTTGCAAAGAATACGACTGGCTGATGGACTTTGTATTTCTTGTGCTCACTACATGAAGAATGTCATAATTTTATTTTAGACATAGCAGATTTGTCATCAAAGGAAATAATCGTAGGGAAATCTGGGGCACACAGTCACATACATCTGTCACAATTCATATACATCTGTCCCTTACGCACTATGGATATGCCCTTGCTCTAAGAGCTCATGGTGGACTTAGATAGTTATAAATATAAGGTTGTCGCAGGCTGGCATTATGTTTTTCTCCAATTTCCAATTCGTTGCAAAATGTTGTGCCTTGATTCTTAATGTCTATTTGAAACGTACTATGTGACGACTGTGTTTATTATGGCTCTCTTGCTTCTTGGGATTTAAAATAACAAAGCTTAGACAATACCCCATCGCCGGTGACGAAGCGATCAGCTATTGACTATTTTCTTGCTGAAGAAACGAGCAAAAGATACAGATCAAGTTTAAATAAAAGATAAACATGTATTAATAGTTGATCGCTGGCTGTTCACACTGCCGGCGAGTGCTCTCTCACCACAAGTTTGTCAAAACGACAAGAGCTATCAAAGATAATAGCGCTCAGCGATACTCGCTCGGCGAAGCTCGCTTGGCGGTCAGAACCAACGCCGAGAGACCAAACAACCAACTCGTGCTTACAGCCCGAGCGAGTGGTGCGAGTAATGGCCCGTCGCACAAATACACTCACTCATAGCCGAGCGGTAAAACTATCGGAACTACACACTCGCTTCTCGCTGCTCGCCAACTCGTATCTAGGTTCTAGCTCTACTCGCTGCTCGCTGATCGTCGGCGGTGGGACAAGTGCCAAACTTAATTTTATCCTCCATTACCTACCTTAATAGTCCTCCAGACCGAATTTTGGGCGACTATTGGCGCATTCCAACTCTCATAGTCCGATGGGACATTTTGATACGATCTGACAGAGATCACTGCCAAAATGTCTGCAAACTGTTAAGCTCATGTTAACTAAGCATAAGAACAATTTTAAATTTTTGTCACATCATTTTCTTATAATATACCTAAAGCAAGAAATGCATAAAACCTACAAATACTGTCTGAAATACTACCTGCTATGATTATGTGTTTGATTTCCAAACATTTTTGGAGAACACAAATCGACTCCACGTATTGCCCTGTCCAGGCTACTCACTTTTTAACAGCGTTAATAACGGTGGAATTAAAGCGCGAGAGGCCGCCGAGGACGATTTAATTAAACCTTAACGAAGATCCCTCACTAGCCTCCCCACTCTTCCCCTCCCCCTCATGACACCACCTATACCTGCCGCTGTTTTATTTAATTTTTGGATCTGTTTTCACTTATCTGCTGACTTTTGTAAGCGTTTGTAATGTCTATACAACCATCATTTGTGTTCTTTTGGTATACTTAGTTTTTTTTTAAATTAACAATAATAACTTTCTGATTGATTTAGGCTCAGTTATGTGCCAATTTAGATCGCTAAGGACTAAAAAAGATATCGTATTTCCCACAGTTACTCAACTCTGATACTGATACATTGCTTCCAAAATGTAAAGTCAATTAGGCATGAGGTATGTCGGGCTGGGTGCAGACGTGCCGGCCACTGTCGCCTGTCGGCTGTCGCAGATAGCCACGCGCCGTGATCCCGCGTGATTTACGGCCGCCGCCGCCGCCGCCCCGCTAATGTGCACGCAGCCTTACCGCAACCAAGATGTTGCACCCTTTTCATAAGGACTTTAGATACCGCAGCAACGAATTAATAAACAAAAGTGGCTTTGTCAGGCATTCGAGGTTACTCACTCAAAATAATCTGCAATTTTCTTAGTAGTAGCTTTGGATGATCATTCCGATGGCTTCAAATTATTTTGCTCTGCAACTCGCTGGGCAAGGAAATTATTATATTGTGGATTTGGAAAAAAAGAGCTTATAGCTTAAAGAAACACTAGTTCAGTTCGATAGTCAAGATACCTACACTGAATATTTCACTGGATACCTGAATGTGTGTGAGTTATCATTATTATTACAGCTTAAAAATATAACTGAAATCTTTAGTAAAAACGAAATATTCAGAAATTATTTTCAAAACAAACACAGCGTCTAAAAAAAGTTATTAACGTTTTCATTAAGGTGAGACTGTACATTTGCAAAATGATAAATATGGCATAAATTATTTCATTTAATATTCAATTCGGTTCTTTCGTCGTTGCTTCAAATATTAACGGTAACGGTAACGAGGAGCTACTTAGTCCGCGACACCCTTTTTTCTGATACTGTTTGCTGACTGACTCTTAATTTCAAGTTTAAATATGGGGGAGAGATACGTTCAAAAGAACACTCGACAAATCCTAGGCTAAGCGCATGGCTTCACCTGCGGTCTCTGCTGCAACTGTGGGCTTCGCGTTGTGAAGTTGTGATTCATAGTCTGTCATTATAAAGATAAATGTTACCTTACTATGTTTTTATTTGTACCATTGTTGTTTTCGTTTGTGTGGAAGTAATAGCCCGAATTTTTACCTACCATGTGTTAGAGTATCTACGTATTATCATTGGTGTCTCATCCCATACAAAGAAACTGTATTTAATCAGTACAGTATACTGTTTTTTTTTGTACATCGATCGCGTGATCTATGTATGTATGTAGATGGTGATCTATGTATCGCCGTGGAACGGAACCGAATGCGATTGATTTACAAAAAATAATCGGTATAATCAGATGAAATACTCTGTTTACGTCGGCACGTTTTTTTGTATGGGATGAGGTATGCTAGAATTATATTATCTGTGCTATTATCCAGTAAGGGTTGCATGTCCGTAAGGATTGAGGAGCCACTTTTTGTATCTTAATCAAATTTATTTACTTATTTAGTAGTAAGTTTAAAAATTTTGTAGGTTCAATCCTCGATTTTGTAGTATAATACTTCAAAAGTTATATTGACATAAATGTGGCTCCTCAATCTAAATGTTTGGATTGAGGAGCCACGTCAGAACTAGGAATATCATGGATTAATATTTATCATTATTAGGTATGATTTTGTAGTATTTGAGAGTATTTAGTAGACAAAATCTGAGCTCGGTTGCATTAAAATTAAAAAAGTTATCATACATTATATGTGGCTCCTCAGACCATACATACGACTCGTCAGTTTTCAAAGAAGCAGTAGTTCAATTAATGCGCAATTTCTTCGTCGTTTAGTAGTAAGCATATAAGTTTTGTAGGACAAGAATCAGTAATTAAAAATGAGTGCATTGGGAGATATGGCACATTTTAACTGGCTCCTCAATCCTGACGTTAGTGTACCTACCTGAGATCACAACGTTACTGTACCTTCTTGAGATTACAACGGAATCAAAAACCAGAGACACTAACATTTAGTATGAATGTCTACTTAATACTTAAGTAGAGATCAACATCGTATATATTCGGTATCTGAAAAACAAATTACCTTTCGATATTCCTTAAGAATTCGCTATTAAGGGTGACCATGTTATATGAATGAAACCAGGATGACAAGTTTTTAAATAATTTTTTTAACAAATCGACATTATAGAAATATAGGTAGGTATGTACAGATGTTCTTCATATGTTTTAGGTATTTAAATGAATTTCTATATAAGTTAAAGAATGGATTAATATTGGTTGGTCGGTGCTTTTAAGAATTTTACAGTGAGAATCATAGCCGTCGTAACAAAACATCTCATCCTTCATTGGGTAGTGACATTTGTAGTGCCCCATGCCAGCTTCGCTAATTCCAGGTAGAAATTCTGTAACGCCCATTAATGTATATGATCTACTTGTAATCATTATAGATTCTGGCACCTCGTTTACTTGAAACTTCGTACAAACATTTAGTTAAGATTCATTTCGAGCGTAAACATTATTAAATTTAATAAAACAATATTACTAAGGATGTTACGATTTTTTTATTGTATATTTTTACGAGTACATGGTTCATAAACTTATATTAACTTTCTTTTTTACACAATTAACAACGTTATATCATGTATAAGTAGAAAAATTACTTGTTAAAGTTGAAAAATTAAAAATGATTAATGTCTTTTGTGCAAAATTTTTACTTTTCCAAGTTCATTTTATAAGTTGTTCGACTATTATTCGTAAAGTTGTAAAGCCTATTTTCCTTTTAATTCCGTTATATATACTACAGCCATGATTTTTTTTCACATATCAAAAAGCAATCATTTAGCTGGCAGGGGGGGGCACTTGACTCTAACAAAAATTAGCAATTTGAAGCTTAATTTTACGCAAACAGATCCCTGAATAGAAAAATGGTTTTAACAGAACTGTAATATTTTTAAAGGCCTATTCATAGATATCCCACTTAAGGGAAAGACGAGAAAAAAAAATCCTTTTGTCGGAGTGATTAATATGTATATCCATTCCAAATTATAGCTTTTTAGTACTAAAAGTCTCAGAACTAAGCTGCGGACGGACAGACGGACACAGCAAAACTATAAGGGTTCCTTGTTTTCATAATACACATTGATTTGATGACCGTATTTTTTTTTAATATTTTATATCTAGTGAGAATGGAGACCCTAATTTGTAAATGGAATAGACAGGAAAATAAATAATATTCAATCTGTTGGACCGTCAAGGATTTCAATAATAGAATAGAATAATTTATTAAAAAGTAAGTTCGTTCAAAAAAGTGTACATTTGGTGCAGTAGTTTAATTTCTAAAACAATTGTATAAATAGAGCTTATATGTATGCTTGCTTGTATGCTTATAATGAGTTGAAATAAATTTTAAATACACAAACAGATTTCTATTTGTATTTTTAAAAGCCAGGAAACGATAAAAAAAATATGTACTTTATTCATGGACACCCTACAAAAGAATATGATTGGAAAATAAAGGATTGCTAATAACTTCGTAGATATTTATTTTTTTATGGCAGGATTATACGTACATTTAGTATCAATTTATACAGAATAAGATGGTTTTTTTATCAAATTTCGGCACAAGTATCATTATATTAGAGGAAAATCTATTTACCGAAGCATCTCAATTTAGGAGCCAGTTAAAATGTGCCATATCTCCCAATGCACTTATTTTTAATTACTGATTCATGTCCTACAAATCTAATATACTTACTACTAAACGACGAAGAAATTGCGCATTAATTGAACTACTGCTTCTTTGAAAAATGACGAGTCGTATGTATGGTCTGAGGAGCCACATATAATGTATGATAACTTTTTTAATTTTAATGCAACCGAGCTCAGATTTTGTCTACTAAATACTCTCAAATACTACAAAATCATACCTAATAATGATAAATATTAATCCATGATGTTCCTAGTTCTGACGTGGCTCCTCAATCCAAACATTTAGATTGAGGAGCCACATTAATGTCTATATAACTTTTGAAGTATTATACTACAAAATCGAGGATTCAACCTACAAAATTTTTAAACTTACTACTAAATAAGTAAATTAATTTCATTAAGATACAAAAAGTGGCTCCTCAATCCTTACGGACATAGGGTTGCGGCAATAAGCAGACGGTTCATGACGTTCATTTAAAATACTGGTATTCAACTGCACCCGTGCACTGAAAGTCGATTTCAACGTGGTTGCAATAAGACCATGTGATGATGGTGATGATGTTCTCGTTTGAATGCGGCTGGTTATAACAGTTTTAGTTACGTCATTATTGTTTTCGATTTTCGTACGATATAATAACAGTGAACTTCGCTCGGGAGCTACTCGATATTAAAGCTTGACTCAAAATCCTTAAGTCTTCCGCGTCAAAGAAGGATAGTTTCAGAAATTTATGAGCTGTTATATTATAATTTAGTGTTGCGAACCAGCAGTAAAATCGGGCTTAAAAGATCAGGGAGCGTTGGCGAGAGGCGCCGCGGGGCTCCTCACTCTCACACTACTCGCACTTAGCTAGCAATACACTACTATTATACGTAGCTACGTATCTACCAAGCAAACTCTAACTAGACTAGTGAATCATAAATGATTGTCGATGATGAAGTCATGTTGATAAATAATGGATGATTTCAGTTGCAGGGTTACAACTTCATATAACAATGTGTATTTTCTAATCAAAAGATAAGTTCTCAAGTACACAAATTAGATTAAAAGCAAGGCTTAACCCGTAACCGCATTTGGCGCCCTCCCTCGACCAAGTTTCCGCTCCGGCCATTTTTCTGCCGTCGGCCGCTGAGACGTTGCGCATTTTATGAAATTTAAAAGTTTTCTCCTTGCCGCCGGGGAAAAAAATGTGATTAAATATGTTTTGTTCAAGAGCAAGACATTAAAGCGATGTTAAGGGTGTGATAATGAGGGCGTTGATAAGCGTTTATTAGCCGGGCGGCGCGCGGCGGCGGCGGGCCGGCGATCTCAATAATAGCGGCGCCCGTAACGCTATCAGGGGGGAATTAAATCATTTTAACGTAGTTTGCGACGAGACTCCTTAAGAAAAACTCGGTGATACGACGCTTATTTGGCCTTTAAATTGTGCGCTTTGTTGATTGTCGCCACGAGCCACGAGCTCGGGGAGTTAGCGTTGTTTTAAAAAGTAATTATTTGCGCTTTTAGGGTCTTGATGAGAGGTTACAATTGCTTGGTTACTTTTAATGTTAGATAATAAAGCTATCGTGCTTTTGTAGATACATATTTGTAGAAATATAGCGTGGATAAAAGGTACATAGTGCTCAAAGTTTAGACTCTAAATTAAAAGTTAGTTTAAAGTCTAAACTTTCAGCACTATGTAGTATAAAGTTTAAAGACTAAATAAACAAAAAATAAAAACAGTATGTGGATCGGAAATATTCGCAAAAATAATAACAACCACAAAACTGCGATTAATACCTTGTAGTTTTTTTACCAATTGTCTCCTAATGTCCTGTATTAGGAAAGATTAGTACGCATTTGGCCTACAAAGATCCCCCGGCGTATGCGCTGGGGCTCAGCGAGCTCAGCGGGCTCGGCGCGGCGCAGGTGCGGCTAGCTTACCGCACCGAACCGCACTATTGATGGCCCTTTCCACGCTCCAACACGTGATTTACAAGCTTGCAGTACACACACATACAGACTATTCACTTACATCCACATAAGTATATTCTGGAAAAGAATCAGGTGAGTGTGAGCCTGTCTATTAACTAATTTACTGAAAATTAATCGATATTATTAAAGTTTTGCTCGTCCTCAATTACATGAGACTTTAAAATAACGGGTTCAGGATGTATAATACCCATACACACACACACACACTATATGTCACAGGTGCACCACTTCCTAGGCCTTTGGGGGATTCAGGCGTCATATTATGTTATTATTCTATTGTACAAGCAAATTCCTCATTAATTCCAACTTATTTTTAATCTTTTGAGTAAACCAGCTCGATATAAAATTAGATACAATACCTAAACGATTCCGAAATCATACAAATTACTCTAAATATCAAAGGGGTGATCCGTTCGCCGTTTAATCATGCGGACGTCAGTGCAACTGTACGGATTAAAGCTAACCGTAAAACATGTCGGTCGCAATTAGTTCAGTAAAATTGCAATTTGATTGGTGTAATTGCATCTCTTTAGAGGCGGCGGCGGCGGCACAGTTGTTATTAAGCGTTTCTAATTTAATATCATTTGCATAGACGTGACCTGCGCGGTGCGCGCCTGGGCAAGTGAACACGTCGCCGGTGCGCGGAGTGCCGCTGCCGCAAGACTCATGATTTCTCTGGCTTTATCTGTAAGTTGTGGTTTAATTTTTAAGGTGTTTTTCCCTGCCTTTATATGACATCTATGAGAAGTAAAAACACCGTAGAAATAAATGGAAAAGTAAAAGAATTGCTTATCATCTTCAGAAAGACCCCTACTGACTTCTGCACATTATACTGGGCAGATGAGTGCTATATTAATTGAAACCATTACAGCACATTACAAAAAATATTACCATATTAATTGTGAGAAGCGTAGGTGAGGGTAGCGAGCGAGGCGCGGGGTGGCGCGGGTCGGGGGCGCGGGAGGGTGGCCCGCACCCTGTCACAGATACAAATCGCGCGGATTTACGCGCTCTCCAGCCCCACTGGAATTTATCTGACGCTTCTATTTACGTATCCTTTTATTTGTTTCGCTCCTATTAGTCCCGATAGAGAATTTTTATGTTTGCATGCTCGCGCTCCGGGACCGGCTAGGGCGCCGCCGCCTGCCCTCGTAAAGCGGCGACTTGTCAACACTTTACAGCGACGATAACACAATTTTCGAGCAAGCGATCTCCGTTTATCGGATTATATGGCAATAACTTAGCGCTGCTGACTCCAGTAAATATTTTCGTTTGCACCGCGACCTGAGCCTGACTAATTACGCCCGTTTGTTGTCCGTATCCAGGTGCGCTGACACGCTTAATCCTTGTACTCGCAACTGAATCACTGGAGGCAAATCTTAGTGAAACATTATCAACTAATAACTGTTACGTTACGGAAATGTTACATGAGCAGCTTTTTATCCAAAATCAAAGTCTTACTTATGAATGCCTAATACAAGTGGAAAACACAAACAAGTATCACTTGTCGAATTCATTACATACCACATTGATCAGCTGGTGGCCTGTGGATATACTCGTATTTATGTGTTGTAGGGAGAAGCAATCCGGCGCGCAAACATTTAAATTAATGTAATAAAGAGGCGTGAAATACACGGCTCTCGCGGCAGCGGCGTGTGGGATTAGCGTAGCGGACTAGCGGCTCGTAGCGGCTCGTAGCGCCCGCTACGCCGTAGCGCTACGGATAACACGAGCTTATTTGATACACAAGGTATGTTTAACACGATTATCATTTTGTAAAATGGTATTAACAGAATACTTCATAGTATTGGTGAATTGCAATTGCAATTTATTGTAGCGATATCCTGAGCAATAGTGTGCCAGGAAGTCCAATGATGCTGAATGATCCATGTGCGTATGTAGGTATGTCTGCAATAGCCGTCTGATTATATAGTTCCAGGAAGGGCTTCGCATTTACAAATGTTACCACACGAATGCCTAATGTAGGGCATACTAGCTTAGGATTCTCAGAACAATTAATGCTAAGTTAAGGCAAATTACAGCGTAGTAAATTGGTCATTATCGTCTCTATTAATTTAAATGGCAATTATTTTTTCCGTATAAGGAATATTGGCCAATTCACCTGGCATTACAATTAGTTAGTCAGAACAAGCCAGTGGCCAATAAACGATCGGAATCGGCAAATTGCGTCCGTGCGATCATAAATCGTGTGGTGTCGGGTCGGCTTAGCGTCGGTTAAGCCTCGCCTGATAATGGGGTTAACACGTCGGCACGACTTAAAAGTCTTGTGCCGTGTTTCACGCTCACTCACACCTATTTCAAACGATTATCGTTATTAAGCCTCTGTATTTGTTGATGTATTTAGAGAAAGTGGCGCACTCGTAAAGTTTTAAGGTATTATCATAATTAGTGTGTAAATTTTTACTTATTCATATTTATGTGATTTTTTATTTACACAGAATTATGTAAAAGATATATAGTATATAAAATACTTAATTAACTATGATTACTTATTATAGTGTGATAATCCGTTTTTCATCGTCAATCAGCTGAAAGACGTCATTGCTGAAAATAAACCGCCTTTGAAAAATAAAGATCTGCCCAGTTATTACCCAACTATGTATGTTTGGATCGACTTCTAATCTATAGGATGCGGGTGAGTTCCAGTATAGACTTCCTGAAAACAATGAACAGTAATGTGTAGTTAAACTAACTTCTACAGTACTGTATTAAAAACTATCTGAAGAAATTTATTTATTTATTGTTTATCCTCGCAATGGAACGGCTTGCAAAAGTTGCACCAATGGAGCACAATTTTATAATAAACTCGCTATAAGTCCAGGTTTCCTCAAGATGTTTTTCCTTCACCGTCGTCAGAGATGTCCAAGATAAACTTGGAAAGTACATATGAATTAAAAAGTCACATTGATACTTGCCCGCATTCGAACCCACTACCTCAAGCACGAGAGGCGAGGTCTTAGCCACTGGGCCACCACGACATCTACATAATAGTTTCAAGATAGATGTTCAATTCTGAAAAAGTTTATCTATCTGAATAGGTAGATAGGTAGTTGCATGATAATCCGATAGTAATGTCCACTGCAATACAACTTAAGGATAACAGTAAAAATGGTTCGTCATATTTCATTATTAACAGTCGCGATACCATAAAGTTTTAGAGTGGTAGAATGATCGGATAATAGTGGCGTGAACAGGTGGCCGCGCGGGTGTCACGTCATCCCGTCAGTTGTGTCACGTTATTGCACAAGTTTGATGAGAGGGACGGAGGACCCCTACGTGATCACGGAAAAACGTTACAACGTCTACGTTGTTTATACTATAGATTCGATACACTTATAAAAATTCCTCATATATAATTGAGCAATTAATGTATACCAATTAACGTACTTTATTTGAAAAGAGTAACTGTGGAGTTTCTTGCCCGTTCTTCTCCATAAAAATCTTACTTTGCGAATTAACAGCAAGAATCACGCTCTAAATCTTGACAGTTAAAAGTGTTTTTGGTGACCTTATTAAAATAAATTATCTGACTTTGATTTAATTAGAACCAAATAAAATTTAAATAACTGGAACGTAAAATGACAAATTAAAAAGCATTGTGTCAACCAAGATGTCGGTATAATAAATGATTCTCCCATGAGCATTTTAATTACATCAACACCTAAATTATACGGCGATAAATTCCACATCAAAAGGAAAAACATACATCATAACGGTCTCATATGTTCCGAGGGTCGAATAAAACATTCCAATCACGTTGGCTCGCTTGTTTTACAAACCGATACGACGTGGCTTCCGGTGACTTCGACGAATGGACAAAGCACTTTAAGCCCTAAGTGGTTGGTGGTAAGGCTCGGATTACGTTAGTGAATGTTTGGCCAGTAGACATGACAATGCAATCAGCGGTGACCGGGCGGGATTTGTTTCATACATGATCGGATTTGCGGGATGAATAAGTTTCGACCCCACAAAATAACAAAGAGCCTTATTGCACGTTACGCGTTTTATAAGGCACTTTGCGAAATTCTTTCCTTTCAACCGTGGACGACGCTTTATGTAAAACTATAATCAAATTGACGAGAAGGTCGCGCCACCCCTTCAGACTGCGAACTTTTTATATTAGCTAGATATATTTTGTCTAAGGTAAAGGTATAGCTAATAGTGGAGTGTTTGCACGGTTCGTGTGAGCGAAGCCGCTGGCCTCATCAAAAGCCGGACACAGATGAAAACGATGGGACACCGCAATTTTAGAACAGGGTTTTTGATTGCTTGCGTTGTGTGTCGGCAGCGGGTCTGGGCGCGGATCGCCGGGGGGAGAGGGGCAGGGGTTCTGCGGCGACAGATTAATGTCGTCGATCTAATATTCTGACAGGTGCGGTCGCAGCGCTCGCGAGCACGCCGGCCGTGCCAGTCGCTGTGGATGCGGTTTCTGATGTGTGGATGAACAGAGCGTTGTCGAAGTGAAGGAGAATCAGCGGAGTCTACTTTGAAAACTGATTGAGAAAAGATCAACACAAATAAATTAAAAAAAGCAGGTGTGTGTTCTTTCCAGTAATAATATATTCGCAATCTAGCTTTGCTGATAGAAGTTCCACCTCACAAAGTCAACCTTCAAGTAGGAAGATGCTCACCTCAGTAGGGTACATCTGTGGCAATATGTAAACATGCAGGTCATATCAAGCTTCCGACTTTCATGTCGTCAATAAATAACATATTCGCGAGGTATGACAGCTGTTACTAATCGAGCCCCCTCCCCCCTCCCTGCCCGCAACCCCTATCAGCCGCGGCATTAGTAGGACTCGCGGCGAACTAAAATTTTCTCTGCGAGGAACTTTCCAAACACCATTAAGTCAATCTGCTCGTTTTACAGATGTTCTGCTGATATTAAACATTTCTGTGGAAGCCGGCGACGCGACACTTGACTTCCATTCATCTCAACCCTGCTTTGAAAGTTATAAACTTGTGTATTGTAATTATTAGAACAGTAATTAATTGTCAATTTAAATCATTCGAAAACGTAACATCTATGAGCTACATAACATAAGTAAGACGAGTAAGTCCATTTTTGTTAATAAAACTTTTTACCTAAAAAACCTACCAAAGGAAGTTGGTATCTCTTTAAGCTGTAATGTTTCGTTTTTTGACACTGACAAGAATCTGAAAATTATAAATATGTTAGTTTTGGTAGGTCCCCCATATTACCTTGAAAATCATTTATAGCCAGAGTGAATCTCGTGACCATTCCAATAAGCCTAACCAAGTCTAGAATACATTGTTTTATTACGGCTTCATCATACTAAGATCTGTAGAGCTATTCTCTAAGGATACAGTACGATGGTACCATTTTCATCAGAATTATTTATTTAAATTTGATTCATCATACTCGGTTTACTTGTCGAGTTATCTTATATCCAAGACATAGGTATCATTGAGGAGTTCAAGTGGTCATCTGTGGTGGTTCATTAAATCATACTTTCTGAATGCAATGGCCATGTTTAAGAAAATACCAAAATCACTATATGCCTGTAATATTTGAGTTAGTAGCCCCTAATCAAAATCTGACGGAGAATGGGTGAACAAAAACATCCAATCGAACATAAAACCTCCTTGTTTTTCACAAGTCGATTCAATCGATTTATTGGTTTGAATTGTATTTAAACTATCGTCAAAGCTCTTTCGTTATTATCTGACTTTAAACGTCTAAAACTCAACGATGAATTTAGTGTAACAATATCAGCCGTTTCATTAAACGCAGCGCGGCATAACAATTTAACCCTCCAGCATTCCACTCCTGTTTTATTGTAATTGGAGGTATCACGAGATATTAATACCGTACTGACGGCCTCTGATGGCCTATGATTTGCGGCGTCGAATGATTAACGATTTTGTTTTAATTATTAATTTGTGTGCCCACCGCGTAAACCATGCACAAAAACCGATACGCGACGCATCACGCATGGCCGATTGATTGATACATAATTAGTGGCAAGTGGACGTTTTATGTTTATTGACGCTGAAATTTTTTTTGGCTAGTTTTTGGTATGGCCTTTTTGTTAAATAGGAAAGGATAGAGTAATGGAAATATCACATTTTAGTTCTATGTCAATCGATCTGCGTTGACTCTTCCTAACCGGTCGCAGATGCGTATGAGGTCCAGTGTAGTCAGTCACAATGGAAGTTTTTAGAATAGGCCAGTAAGTGCCAAAATTTGATTTAGGAAATTTTAAAGAATCTGTAGATGTGTAATGAATTTATATGTCATTTGTTTTACAAATTGGCGGGAATTTAGAAAAAGGTCTTTCATGCTCATACATTAATTATTACGTAGCAAAAACATACCAAATCTATGGTCGTGTGTCGAAATGGATTTTACTTGAGAAAATGTTCGCTCAATGATTTAATGCGGCTTTCGTTGCAGTCTTACTCAACAACAATGTTATGATAGACTTTGATTAGCATATCATGGAGAAGCACATCCCATGCTACGGTTTACAACTGGTTAATGGGTTTAAACGTGCTCGAAGCAAACTCACTGATAATTCGCGAGAAGGACGTCCTTCTACAGTGACTACTGAAGATAACGCGAGTTCTGTTCGAATGATAGAAGCTGATAGAAGGAAAACATATCAACTGATTTGGCCAACAGCATTGGTATGAGTCAAGTACAAAAAGTCTAACATAGAACATTGCGGCTTCAGAAAACTTTGTACTAGGTGGAAACATCGGAATTTGAAGCAAAATTAAAAATGCCGTCGTTTGGATTGCTGCTGCCCCATGCTGGAAAAGTATGACGGAGTGAGTCGAATGATGAACCTAGCCAATATGACATCGCCACAGGTGATGAAATCTGGATATATTGTTACGGTACGTAACCGAACCGAAACGAACAAGGACGGAAGTAACGGGCAATGATCATTGCCTTATTCTTTGGGCAAACGGATCATAAAATATAAAAGGACTTTTACTGCAGATTGGTATACATGTTTACCAGTTGTCTTGGAAAATGATATAAAATGGATGGAAAATAAATGACAGCAGCGAATCATCATCAAGAATCCTCCTCCACAAGGACTCCAGTTTACTCCGCCAGACGTACTATCGAATATTTGTCTAGGAAAGGTGTGGAGCTAGTGAGTCATCCTCCTTACAGTCCCGACCTGGCACCTTTTGAAATAAAAGATAAACTCAGAGGATTTCGTTCTAAGAGCCCTGAACATGGCTGCGTTTGAAAGAGGCGTGGAAGAGACTCTTAAAGAAGAATGGACCCACTCCTTTAGTCAATGGTTCCATCGCAGGCGACGGGGATTAGAAAGTAACGGAGACTGCTTCAAAAAACAATAAAAATATTAACAGGTTTCTACAATATTCATTTTTAGGGTTCCGTAGTCAACAAGGAACACTTATAGTTTCGCCATGTCTGTCTGTCCGTCCGTCCACAGCTTAGCCCAGAGACTCTTAGTAGTAGAAAGCTATAATTTGGCATGAATATACATATTAATCATGCCGACAAGGTGGTAAAAGTTGTTTTTTTTTGGTTTTTTTCCTGTACACGTAAAGTGGGGCAATTTTTCTCGTCTTTCCCATGGTGTGGGGTATCGGTGTATTTCAAAAATATTACTGGTCAATGAAAACCATATTTCGATTCACTTTGCGTAAAATCAAGCTTTAAATTGTTATTTTTTGTTAGGCAAGTATGTGTCCCCCTGCCAGCTAAATGGTTGCTTTTGGATATGTGAAAAAAATCACAGCAATAGTATAAATAAAGAAATTAAAAGGATAACTATCACAGCAAGGCTTTATGTAAGTTTTCGAGTAATAGTCGACCAACTTATAAAATGTACTTGGAAAAGTAAGAGTTCTGTATATTGATGTATGGGGACAACAGTTTTCGAACGGCAAAGTTAATTTTGTCCCTTCATTAGAGCAATGTTCGGTGCTTTCATTGTTTATTAACGTTAGTAATGTTACCTATTTATTTTGTTGTATGTAACTGTTCATACGAAACCCTCTCCTCTGTATAATAAAATATAAATAGTTCATACCGAAAATGCTATTAAGCTTGGTAGCTATAGTTCTCGCAAAACTTCTGGCCAGCGCTGAAGTTAAAGCTCCGATGTTCAAGGCGCGGCGCGGTGCTGTTTTTGTATGATTTTACTACTGCGCAGCCATTGTAGCCAACTTCAGGGCGGCCAAGAAGTTTGACGAGAACTATAAATATACGCCATGACTTACTTCTACTTTATTTCTGCTTTTACTTTTAAGAAAGAAAGAAAAAAGAAAATACATTTATTTGTCACAAGCCACTAGAGCACACAATAAAAAAAAAACTACCTTACCCAATTCTACATGTGCTAACTGAAGTTATTATTAAATGTTTTAAATTACGAGAACACAATTACTGTACAATGATGTCAGTAACAATAAAGAGGAAGGACGTTGCATTACGAGTTGCAGTCATAGAATATATTTTCCCTTAAGTAAAGAAAGAAAATACAATTATTTAGCACAAACTATATCCGTACATTGAAAGCTGGCGGTGGTATATCTCGCGTTACCCCGCGGTGGCTTCGCGCAGTGTTTTCAATTCCTCTCGCGACCCACTCGTCAACATCTCACTTATTTACGAGATCCGACCCTAACGACTACAGCTGACGTCTACGAAAAATACGCGCTTTTCGCTTAGAAAATATATCTTTTGAAACTTTCTGGTTTTTTATCTGCCTCTACATAGGCTTTTTTAAAGGTGTATTTGACCCTTTAAAAAAGTTTTGCTTTTATTTCACTGGCCATTTAGTTTGAAATGGCGATTCAAAAGTTAAGCTCACCATATTTCAATATTTTTTTAAAGTACGTGGTAAATTTATAAAAAAAAGAAAAAAAATGGCTTGTGGAATGTAGCTGTTCGCGTAGTCACTCGTAGCAGTCGTAGCTCGTAGAGCTGTAGCGGCTACAGCGCGGCGTGCCCGCGTAGTAGTCGCGCCCGCCGCCGCCGCCGCCACCGCCGCGTAGCACCAGCTGCGTGTAAATTGCTTGCGCTCGATAATGGCCTTTTCAATTTGCAGGGATTTGTTACTTGAGCTTTGAATAGACGTGACTATGATTTATTTATTTACCAAAGCACTTTTTACCAACGCTTTTGTCGTATAAACAAACCTGTAAATCCCAAGAGTTTATCATATTCAACGCCTAATACGAGTATGTATGCTAGTATTAAAAAGGGGTGTGAAAAACAGAATCTGCAAGAAGCATCGTATTAACTTGTACGAGCCGTGTAAAAGACGTTTTAGTGTGAAACACTCTGATACGGATAATCCGCGCGCGACATAACAGAGATTGTATTACGGCAATAAGTCCGCCTCGGCGCTGCTATACGGGCCCTTAATCCCGCTAAGATTTTTTTCACACGTCCCCCGCGAACCGGGGATCGCCTGCCTCGGCCTCGGGGAAAACTAATAAAGAAACCATTTCGTAGTCAGCTGAAGCTTGAAATGTATTTTTTATATAATTTACCGCGAACTGATTGTGCCGCAGACACATCTGAAACCCTCTCGGTTTTCAGTTAGAAAATATCCACAAGATCCGATATTGGAGACTCGGTATTTTATTTTGAATGAATATTATAAAGTTAGCATCGTGTGAAGTGTAATTCACTTCAGTAATGAACATAAGAAGCAACTTTGAAAGGAGTTGTTCCAATATTATTTTATTACTACAGCAGATTGTTGAATTCAATTAACTATTTTACATAAGTTTTGCTACACATTACCTTTAAACAGTGCTACATTCACCGTTAGCCAAGATCATTAAGTTAACAACTCGACAAAATAAAAACTTTCACAATCATGATTCAGAGACAATTTTAATACTGGCCGCCATATAATGAGCATAAACAATGTGTATTTGTGACGTTGTGGGCACGTTGCGCGCGACAGACGTGTCACCGGGCGGCGCGGCGTGGCGCGGTGGTCGGCACTAATTACAGCGTCACGTGTCAACGCAAAACACGTCGTCACCCGCCGGACGCGCGCCGGACGACACGGTAGCGGTGGGTAACTCCGGAGTTACTGATTCAAAGGAGTCAGTTCCGAACGCGGATCCGTAAACCTTATTGAGTCCTCACAATCCTTATCGGCACCGCGGAGCCAAATGATTCCGGGGGAGCCAGAGCGAGCGGCCGAGTGCCGGACTCATATATAATAGTAATCTTTGGCCGGACTCGCGGAGCGCGGGTTCGCACTTGTTCACTCGCTCACTCGGTGCGTCGTGTCGTCTGGTTTGGTTGGTACAAGACACAACACGAACGCGACGCGACGCAAAGCAACGATAAGCGGCCTTGACTTCATGAAATTAGAGTTCAAAATTATTTTGTATCTTACAAGAGAGCAATGCGTTGACGATCATAATAACAGTAAAGTGCGCTCTTATTTCTATGGAGTTAGAGTCTAATATGGATTGACTGGCACGCATAAAATGTGATTTTTCTTTAATGACCCTTTCATTTTTTTTTTTTTTCTGAGTATTTTATATTATTACGAAATTATACGTAATAAATGTACTGTTATTAAGTTTTATTTTTACTTAATATCTAATACGATGTTGTCAATTGCGTTTTTCTTTTTTTTAAATAATGTTTTTTACCCTTTCTATTTTCTATATTTTCTGTGTATTTTATTTTATTACGAAATCATACCTACGTAATAAAAGTAGTGTATTTTTATTTTATAACGCTACAGTAGGTAAAGTTAGTAAAACAAACATTTCATTACATGTTACCTAGCTAGTTATTAAAGTACTTACTAAACATTTATTATATTTATTTTTATTTAATTTATTTATTTCCTTATTATTTACGCTGTCCGAAATATAAATAAAATTACCTACTGTAAAGTCCGTAAACTGTTCAATACAAAATGTGCCAAATGATCCAACGAATCCAATGAATCAAATGTTCATTGTTCTGTATGAACCGGGGAACCAAAATGACCGAGTGAGTGCCGGAGCCAAACGGAGCCAAAGGACTCAGTGACTCACTAAGGTGAACCGATTCCGGATTCGGAGTCGGAGTAAGTGAATCAATTCACTTGCCGGAATCAAGATTACCCATGCCTACGACACGGCCACACTAGGCATGCCACGCTCGCCATCGATCAAACTCTATTGCACTGAAGATCTATACTATCGGTCGAATACTTATTAAAACATGGTTTACATAGGAGCGTGGCTAAATAATAACAGCAGTATGATCCGATCTTCGAGGCTAAGCAACGCTTGCCGAGGTCGGTACAAATTGTGACTCTTCCGTGCGAGCTGTTGGTTCTGGCTGTCATTTGCAGAACATTGATAGTCTTTCGTTACGGATAGTCTCATCATCATCAACCGCAACTTGACGTCGCCCACTGCTGAGCTAGGCCTTTCTTTTCTTGTGCCAATCCCCACGCTCCTGCGCCAACCTTATCCAGGTTTTCCCCGGATAGTCTGATGCCAGAAAATCTGACACTAGAATATCATGGTGTACCATGGCAAGACTGGGTTGTGGAGGTCAGATAGGCAGTCGATCCAAGTAAAATACTGGTGCTCAGCTGCATACTGCCAACGCCAGCATAGTTACATCATCAACGACAGATCATGGATACTCATCGCCTCTTTCGCATGAGAATACTGTTCATCTGGTAAAAAAGGGTTATTCAGTCAGCAGGATGGTAGTGCGGCTTAGGATGCACCGAACGAATACCAACAGATGTGCCAGGTCAGGTCGGTGTTGAGCCAGATAAATATTTTCTTCTACGATTTCTTATCGATGGAGTATTGATTGCCTCTAAACTTTTGTGGACGAGAGTACAAAGTATTGCAAATATAGAGGCACATACTAGGACCAAAACCCACAGACGTGATGGGTACGTCTAATTCTGAACTTTTATTGCCAGCGGCCGTTGATCCCGAACTTCCCGAAGTAATAATATTCTTACTTGTAGCTAAAAGTTACGCATTTTTTGTTTTATAGGAATTGTTTTAACGGTTTCGACTGATAAGTTGCATTGTAGGTCGTTCAAATTTTGGCCGCGTAAGTTACATCACCACTGTTCTCAAATCGGTGGAGGATAACATCGTGAGGAAACTGAAATTGTAAGTTATCTTGTAATAGCAAAGAGGAACAAATAGCGATGATGGGCAACACAATCATTTTTACAGTAGACTGCTTTACGTGCTTCTCAAAATGAGGTGAAAATTAAAACCGCTGATTATTTCCCATTAGTGCTATAAGTTTGGACACAGCCCTACGCCATGGCAGTGACCATTTGTTTAAGACTAAAAAAACGGAACGTCGTCAAAACTCTCGTACAGCGGCAGGAGACGGTATCAAAGTCTTTCTGCTTTGTTTTTTTGGTTGAATTATAATCCATTGATTTATTTCAAAGATTCAAATTTCATTTCAAGATGGATAATCACGTTTTGTCGATTTACATGTAGTAATTTGACGATAGTTCGACGCTGTTGAAGACTGCTGAGTTATACCTACATATTATATATGTTTATATTCTCTGCTATAGATTTTGAGTGTAAATTAATTTAGGGTCCATACTCTGTCACTGAAAACGGATCAATTCGGTGTCTCGAAGCTTTCCTCAGGGACATCGGGACGGAGTTTGGAAACGGACAGTCCGGTTAAAAACGGTATGTATGGCCATGTTAGCCATGCTGGACATGCGGCGCGGTCAGATGTGTCCACAACGTAGCGCTCGCAGCAAAAAGCGTTGGCAAAACGCAACGCAACACCGAGTGCCCGCTGCACTACTCGACCGCAAACTGCGCCCTCCGACACTTGTCCCAACACTATTTACATGCGACGTGTTTGCAACTGTTTGCTGTTTATTTATTAAAATATTATAGTAAGGAGAATACTGCACGAATTGACACTAGTAGGCAGCTAAATTAAACTATTTGATTAAATTATTGCTAGACCAGCTGACTCGACAGACGTTGCCTGGTCAAAATTTCGGCAGTTTTACGAAAATCCCATAGAAAAAAGCATCAGTTATTATATGGTTATTATACCAGTTTTCTCATTCAATTTTTTTGTAAAATCATTGTGACAGATTCATCATCATCATTTCAGCCGAAAGACAACAGACTTTTTTTATTGTGACAGATTGTTACAATAAAAAAATACCAACAACAGACAGCGAATATAACTAATCGGCGAAAAAAAATAGCTTTAGGTAGGTATTGATGCTTTATTTATCATCTTTAAGTATACACTTTTCACCCGCGTAAAACAACACACTACCGGCATCCAGGACTAGATCTATTCGTGTGCCAAGTTTCATCCGAATTCACAAAACCGTTATCACGGGCAAAGGTAACACAGATAGTGCTTCGCATTTATTATAATGATGTATGGATCTCAAAGAAGAAAGCTAAGCAAATGTAAAACCTGTTTATTAAAGAGTATACCTACCCTACGTGTAAGAGATGATACAAGCAAGGTACAGCGAGAGACAGGGGCGGGCCCGGGTACGGGAGCACGCTTTGAAACACGCTTCAAATTGCATTACAGTATTACACTTGCTGAAACACAAGTGGGCCCACAGTCTTTTTCTCTCACCCGTTAGAACTGGCTTTTTATATCCCGATAACACTCGTACGTAGGTAATTACAGATGTAGCTCGTTTCAACATATTTTTATTTCATTTTGTAGTGCTCTTCTCTTCTGCTTGTGGAAAATGAAAGTGTTTTTTACGGATCGTTTTTGTAATCAAACTTTTTTGTGTACGGTAGGTAAACTAAATAAAACAGCTGCCCGTTTTCTGTAATGAAAAGTTGGCTATGATTGCCTACTTATCGTTATTTTGAAAATGGGATTTATTTTTTGTCTAGCTGCTATTCTCGTCAATCAAGCCAGATAAAGCCGTAGACACACATTGGAGACGGCACAGATTTGCAGCTTTGTCAATTAAAAGTAGCGACGAATTTCTTGTGAATGAAAATGTTTCTCAAAGTGATCACTTCGAAACACAGACGAATGACACTTGTATGCCCATTCTATCAGAATGTGTTTACTTAACGTCTGTCCGTATTAATTCGCAACAATCTCCGCTAGGCGTGTAGCCGGGGCCAGTGATTCAATTATGTCACGTTCGGAGTACACTCGTTCACGCGAAAAGATGGGGAAAAACGGGAAAAATGTCGGCATTAGATCGCGTTGATAAGTGAATGACTTCTCGCATGGCTAGCTGTCAAAGAGCGGGCAGCCGGGCGCGAACCGACCGGCGCGCGGCCTGGTGGCGGACCGACACAGTCCGCGCGACCCGAGCCCACAAACTGTATGCTCTTCATACAATCATTTAATTGATGGCGTTTTGACTGTTCAAGAACACTTGTTCGACCTTTTGTTACACAGGGTGACCCATTATGAGACTTATAACTGTGTTTTTAGACATTTATTAGTACCTGCTTCATACTTTTTCGGTATGTATAGGTGCGAAAGTTTTCTTTCGCATTTCTATCCCAGTTTGAGAAGCATTTGATGATGTATTTCCAAGGTTGGGCCATTATACCGTCTATAATGTACAGAATGAATAATAATAGAAACTTCGTTATAACAGTTGTACCATGGGAGTCCTATGACATTCATCGATATTGCCTTTCCACCACTAAAATAATTAATTCTAGCGATTGTCTACCTCTTTCTTACAAACACAATGAACAAATAATGTTACTTTTTGCTCTTTAACATATTAGTATTATTAGTTATAAGTAATAGTGGGGCAAAAAGGATAATTCAATAAGAAAACCATGATAGCGTTTGCCGACGGTCGGTTTTGACCAAAATTGGTTGTCATTTAGTATCCTGGTTTAGCGTATTTCATGAAACTTTATAGCGAGGCGATTACTTATTTTGTCCTTTAAAGTTTTAATGAATAAAACGAGGGCCTCATTAGACGTTGTAGATGTTTGGTTTACCTTTTGATATCTACGACTAGAAGTAGATGGCGACTGCAGACCTATAACGATAGATAGTTAGTTAGCAATTGTATACTGGGCATTAGCCACAATATAGATAAGTTTAAAGCGATCCAGAAAACTTGCTATGACAACAAACTGCTGGCTTTCAGTAAGAACCTTTGTCTTTGCTCATTACCCTTAATGGTGTGTAAATTATACAATAATAAGAATTGATCGTCAGCTCTCGCGAACGATGCGCCCGTTAGCCTCGCGGCAGTAAAGCAAATCCTTTCTAAATTGCGTGTCGCGCACACGTCGCCCCGTCGCGTCGTTGCCGAGATATGTCGATATTTTAAAAGAACACACGATATAAAAAAAGATACGAGAGTTAGGACTTAGTATCCATTTGCTGAAATTGGCCTCGTTCAAGATAACAACAAGTTTTCGCACCCTCGCAACTAAATGTGCAATTCATACGTGTGTAAATTTATGTGTGTGCACGTTACTTTGCACCCTATCTTGAAGGCAACAAGATCGGATATGCTGCTGCTTGAACCACTTTTAAGCATATGTCATTGCGGATGCTTAGGTAGTCTTATCAGATCCTGTTGGACAACATGCGGTGAGCGTCAATTCTTTATCGTCAGTAAAATTTTCTTTTAGCACCTACGTTAGAAATGTAGCTTTAGTCTTGATATATGAAGCAAATGGTTGGCTAAGATAATAATAGCACAAACATGATATTCCGTTAGATATTATTTCATGCAACTTAACTTGGGGAGAAATTCAATGAAAAATGGTTGCAAGTAAATGGAAAATTACATGGTGCACGACGTGGAGACGTTCGCGCGTAACTCCGCTTAAGTCAGCCAGCGGCCTATTTGTGCAGGCAGCGTCCCATATCGTTTAGCATAGCATGTGATTAGATCCGCTTCGACGAACAAAGAAAACTATCCGCCGTGCCGCCCGGCCCGCCGCCGCCGCCTCTCTTTGGCATTGCATTCTTTTCGAATATTGAACACGGTCGGACACTTTAAAGGGGTATTTTTTGATTCGTTTGTTAAAGTTACACTGCTGTAATAGGTTCATAGTACACTACATACCTACAATCCTATACGAAGTAGGAACTAAATTGAAAAACATCACATTGTTTAGTAGGCATACTATGCTTTAAGTAAGATTCTGTAGACCTTTATAATTCAATAAAATGTGATGATATCAGAAAGGGAGAAAACCGTAACATAAAGAATGGGAGATGGCAATAAACGAGTTAACAGGACATCTCCGGCGCGCTGTACTTTCATAACCCTCGCTTCGCATACCGCGCCTTTTTGTATAACTGTCATCTTGTCAAACTATAACACGCGGCAAATCCCCACATTTCCATACAGCCGTATTTTACGGCTCACCAGAGAAAATAAATAACAACGATAATATAAATATGAGAATTTTCCGAACCTTTAAGTTCGAAGGTATTTACATATCAGTTGTTGACGGAACAATCCCTTCAGCAGTTAATAGTGGTTGGGGTAAAAGTATCGGTTTGTTCAGTTTCAATGTAGGTAGGTGCCTGCCTACCTGCTTATTGAAAATTTTACTGTTGCAACAATGCTAGAATATTTTGTGTTACAGTATTTAATTTTTTTCAACCTTTCCCTCCCCTTCAACTTTGTTGAATTAGATTCTTTTTATATTTCATGCAGGTTTTGGTCAAAAATTAAAAGTAATAGTAGAAGACTACTGTGTAGTAAATCAATTTGAACATATATTTTTCAATGATTTATCTAATATTTGTACAGAGAACCCGTCGGCGACGGAGAGACGACACTTGGAGAGACACATATTTTCAGCCTTTGACGTTTTTGGACTGAAATGATAATGATTTTAGCCGAAAATATACTAAGCAAAAAAAGCTGTTTTAGGTGAAAGCGCAGAGAAAAATAGTGTAAAGGGGTAAACGTGGAAATAACTTTATATTTTATATATTTAGTAAGAATTTACAATACGCCCGCCTTAGGGCGGCTTCAATCCAATTCTGTCACATTCAAACTTAACAAAAAACCTCTACAGCTATTCTCTGTTCGAAATTCATACATCTTTCAAGTAATAAATATTGCCAGTGTTTTAATAGGCAAGTAGGTTGCCTTCTCAAGTGGTGAATCCTTACAATAATATAAATATAAGTTTGACGTCACGCCGATAATATATAAATCATCATGGCCGGCTACGTTTCCGCTTGAACTACAAACATGTCCAGAAGGTTTCTTCAATTCACGAAAGGTAATAATAAAATTATAATTATTTTTACGGTCTAATTGAAAAATGATGATAACTTTATCACTTACTAAAAGTAAAAATATCTAAGAAAACTTTTCAAAGATTTTTATGGGATATAATTGCCAGGCTAGAAATTGAGTTCTGGAACCACAAATACAGCGGCGGGTAGCTGTCGGACGCGCGGACCGACGCCGACGGTGTCGGCGGCCGCGGCGACAGCGTCCGACCCACACTGACCCGCGTGACGGATGTCGACTAGGGGCCATTTGTCGACCCTCGCCGTTGACCCGTCACGGGTGCTCGTCACAATCACTATTGATACATGTCAAATCTTTCGACGAGAGTATGTTGGTACCGTCGAACAATCTATTTGGTAGGTAGCTAACCTGCAAGACTTGCTTTTCTACGATCAGGGTCGGGTTCTGAATTGAGTATTTGTAATTAATTTGAGTTAAGAACGTATCCCCACTGTAATGCGTGGTTTGAAGTAACAGGATTTCAGGCTAAAGTAGATTTTGGGGTACATATATGAATATCGAATATTAAAATATCTACGGTTAAAATGTCACTACGTACTTAATTGAACATGGAAAATTATAATTTTCGATGTTCAAATATGTACCCAGATTTTGAGAAATACTCAACTTTGAAATCGTATCTCAGAAATCGAGGGTTGAACATTGTTGTTAGTGTACTGTCTGAATATTCAATTCTTGTATTTTCTTATCTCTTTCAAGTATGCCGATGCCGTAAGGATAAGCAGTAATCAAAACAATGCCATTTACCTATTTGTGCACATTAAGTGTATGATAAGGTACAATAATAATTCAAGTTTGATCTGAGCGAGTTCGCAAAAGTAACGTTACATATTTTGTGTTATGAAGTTGTAAGACAATAATTGAAAATAAATAGATTGATTGTATTAATTGAATTGTGTTGTGTTATTTCAATCGTATTGTTTTTATTGAATTCTTTTAATTGGGCATCTATAATGATAGGTGTAGGTGTATATAAATAATTATAGATATGTACGAGACCACTGATGTAGTGGCAATATATACACTTGAGAGCAAATCTATCGCATAGTTACCGTATTTTTATATTCATATAATACTGTAAGCGCTTTTGATGAACGGTAACTTCTTGTTAAAAACGCATTCAAATAGCTTTTATTAACAAACTTATAAAATAATTACATATTTTTTGTGAATAACAGATATCGGGTTATTTGTCTTGCTCACCATCATACGTATACGCCACCCTTCCACAGTACACGATATTGAGCGTGATTATATTATATTATCGTAATATTATATTCTTATATATTCCACGTGGCGCCTACTGTCGAGTCACATATTTACTGAAATTATCATCCCATCTACGTGCTGGTCTTCCCCGTTTCCTCGCATCCTCTCTGTCAGGTACCATTCAGTGACGTCATTGGCCCACTACTGTATTCTACTTCTTAATGTGTGACCTACCCACTGCCGTTTTAGTATTTTAATAGTCAAATTTCACGTCCGTAATATTGGTTTTTTTCCCTAATGAATTTAAATTTAACTTTATCTTTTCTCTTCAGGTTTGATACGCTACGTTCCATGTTATGTTGGCATGTTTCTAGTTTGTTTATATTTTTGTTAGTAAGAGGCCAAGTATGCCAGCCATACATCATAACAGACAGATGCAGGCATTCAACGTCCCTGTCTTTTTAGCTTTAGAGATATAGATGGATTTTTCAGAATTTCTTTTTATGACCAGTACCTGTGTACCTTTTCCATGAAGAGTTTATCCTATTTTTACCCGACTGCCGAAGGAGGGTTATGTGTTGTATTATAGTTGTATGTTCAGTCTATGTATGTATGTATATATGTATGTATGTATGTTTGTTCCTATAAGGCGTTCCAGAGACCAAACGCGTTAGCCGATTTTGATGATTCATACGTCAATCGATTCGTCTTAACACTGCAAGTGTCATATGCTACATTAAAATTGGACAATAGAAAAAATGCGGATTTTAGGCGCCATATTGTGAGGGTCCAAATTTTTTTTTGCTTCCAAACCCATCGTGTGGGGTATCAAAATAAAGGGTTAAGAGGTGATTTCAAAAATATATGACACTTATATGTTTAAATGTATCTAATTCGAAAAAAACTTAACTAAAAAGTCATAAATAAAAAAAATATAAATCAAAAAATCAAAATACCCGACTGCTTCAAAAGCGAACTAAAAAGTCGTTAACAAGGAAAAACTCATGCTGTGCAGGCGGAGGATACACCAGATTTGGGTCAGCCAGCCCGCGAATATGTGTCCTCCGACTGCACAGGATGAGTTTTTCCTTGTTTACGACTTTTTAGTTCGCTGAAGCAGTCGGGTATTTTGATTTTTTGATTTAACTTTTTTGTATTTATTTGGTGATGAGTTTGAGAGAAAATTTGTCCTAATTATTTTTATACGTATTCTTCAAAATTTTCGATGTTTTTGCTGTTTATTGAAATTGGTGCTTGTTGTACACTTGGCTCATCAACATTTTGAATTTATATATCTTTTACCTCTCAATGTATTCTGAATGTTTGTACTTATGTCACTTCAATAAAATAAGTCAAAACACAACAGTGCTTTTATGCGGTTGATCATTAATTTAGATTTCGTGTGTAACACACACTGTGTTCAACTGAAGTCCAACTTTGGTGCGCTCTCTTACTAGCATTTTCTTGACGTTTCAGGTTATCCGTAATGAGAATGAGATCTACAGCAAAACGCGTTAGAAACACACAAAAAACGATTAAATAAAGTCGTTATATTCAATAGTTTCTGAATAGTTTCGTTGTTTTATCCGAATAATTCCTTCCGCGGGTGTAATGTCCATTTTTAAGTATCTAACGATAAAAAGCTTCACTTGTAATCGACTGATATCACAACTATGCACAATCAGCAGCAACCAACTCAAATCAGTTTAATTTAAGACACATATATAGCAACTATTATATACTCGTTTTTATGTGTTTCTAACAAGAACATACCGTTCTTCAAAACGCATACGTGCAGAAAGTTTTGCGAAACTAAAAAAAATTGTTCTATACGTACATATATTTTTATTAAATCTTTTCAAAGTACTTTCCACCAGCCTCTATACAAAGATTCATGCGCCTAAACCAGTTTTCAAAACACTTTTTCCAGTCCGCCGCAGACACCTCGTTTACAGCCTGCTCGAACGCAGCCAGCGCATCTTCCGGCGACGAAAATTGTATCCCTTTGAGCTGATTTTTTATTTCGGGAATAAAAAGAAGTCACACGGTGCTAGATCAGGGCTGTAAGGAGGGTGACCCAGGAGTTTGACTGGCGTGCTGTCCAGGAAGTCCCTCGTTTTGAGTGCGGTGTGCGCAGGTGCATTGTCGTGGTGGAGCAGTAGCCCGCGGAGCCCTGTGTTTGGTCGCTTGTTGCTTATAACAGAGAAAACTTCTGGCAAACATTTGGTAGTATACCATTCGGCATTAATGCTTCTTTGATCCCGTAAGGGAATTGATACCAAGTGGCCAGTCAAATTAAAAAAGCTAGCGATCAAAATCTTACCCCCGCTTCTAGATCGCTTCACTTTGGTAGGCGTTGGCTCATTTTGAAACACCCAAACAGTCGACTGGCGCTTGGTTTCTGGGTCGTATTGATAAATCCAGGACTCATCACCTGTAACGATGTCGTAAACACGCCGAGACGAGCCTGCTTCAAATTTGTTAAGCATATCACGGCACCATTCCACCCGGGCCTGCTTCTGAGCATCGGTGAGGTTGTGCGGCACCCAGCGTGATACTATCCTCCTCACGCGAAGATGGCTGTGTAGAATCTCGTGAACGCTTCCCGATCCAATCTTCAATATGTGTTGAATCTCCTGATATATAATTCGCCTATTGTCTTGGATTAAATTTTTCACTGCTAGCACGTTTTCTTCGGTAACAGCCGTCAAAGGGCGACCGCTTCTTTCGTCATCCCCCAAAGTTGGTCGACCGCGCTTGAATTCGTTATACCAACGATACACGGTTGCCTTGGAAGGGCCTTCATCCATGAATGCCATTTGAAGTCTATCGTACGATTCATCCGGTTTCAGGCGACACTTGAAATCGTATAAAATCATAGCTCTAAAATGTTCCCGGCGCAGATCCATATTTCAGTGAGACACAATACTTTGAATTAACTCGCAAAAAATGTGGAGGGAAATTTTGAAATTGGAACTTACTTATTTTTACTTATAAATAATCATATTTTCGAAAAACATTATAACTGGCCAGTCTCCCATATATAAAAACTTTTTTTCGCAATACTTTCTGAGGGGCCTGGTATAGTATTATTTGATTACAAACTTTATTTTCCAATAATATTTATGATTTAAGTGTAAAACTAAGGCGCCTGTGTGAGAGTTTTGCTCTCAAGTGTAGAATACAAACTTTTGCATGTAGACATAAGTAGTACTCGTCCCTACGAACACACTACCGATAAGAACACTTTTGAATAGTATTTCTGTAACGGTATTATATTTTACTTCAACCTGGTAAATAAATTATGAAATATAAATTTACTGGTAATTCGACGTTTATAGTGTGTTGTGTAACTTTAAATATATTGCAATTCATTTCCAAGTGACCTAACACGATCAAATAATTGATGAGTTCGGTACTCTACGACTTCTGTACCAACTATGTAGACGTCTTCCTTGGGTGCCACTTCATAATGCGTTAAAAGGGATATTACCTTCGGTTGGTGCTTCATTTGATTAAAGGGTGTAACCGCCTCTTTAAGTTCGCTTCGGCCCTTACGACTTCCAAAGGTCCAGGACCCCAGAGGCAAGGTTCTTCTGACAAAGACATTTTAAAATAAATATTTCTCATATACTAAATTATTCTCAATATTCTGTAATCCGTCTAATAAAAAGCGGGGAATCATGTTTTTGTAATCCAAAGTCGCGTTATTTTTATTCAATATTGTTAAGAACAGTACTAGGCTGGCTTTTTGCAGCCTAACTATCGACGGTCTGATGTGTTTGCCAATTTTAACGAAATAGAACTAATTAAGTAAAGCAATTTCAAATTTGACTTTCACAAGCCATTTTTGCCGTGAAAAAGGTAAACAGTAGCATCTGCACCAGAATCGTAGCATGCTTGCTCTATGATTCTACGCAATTAGCCCGACGACGCTACGTTACTATTAGGTCATTAGGGTACTGCCAGAGATGTGCGAAGATGCGTAGTAAGAGAGGGATGTGTGCGATGTGAGACCCACCATAGCCTCGCACAGCGCACCTCTCGTTGGAAAGGACTTAGCTGCGTCGAGGTTCTGGGGCACGAAATATCAAAACTATCCTGGTTCCACTGTGATAGAGAGAAGGAGCTATACAATACAAATACCTTTGTCCTTTTTTCACAGACGCTTGTTTGTCACCTGTATCTAATCTAATACCTCTAAACGAGTGATTCTTTTATATATGTATCTATATATATAATCTGAATCTCGTAAACGGCTTCAATGTTTTTTATGAAATTTAATATGCTGGAGGTTTCGGGGGCGATAAATCGACCTAGGTAGGTTTTATTATTACCCGACTGCCGAAGGAGGGTAATGTGTTTTTCAGTCTATGTATGTATGTTTGTTCCTATGTGTCGTTCCAGAGACCAAATGCGTAGGCCGATTTTGATGATTCTTACGTCAATCGATTCGTCTTAATACTTCAAGTGTCACTGGCTACATTAAAATTGGGAAATAGAAAAATAGCTAATTTTGGGCGCCATATTGTGTGGAACCCAAATTTTTTTCTTCTAAACCTTTTGTTAGGGGTATCAAAATAAAGGGTTTATGAGGTGATTTTAAACATATATGACACATATGTTTAAAAGTAACTAATTAAAAAAAAATAACTAAAAAGTTATAAATAAAAAAAATTAATTCTTAAAACAAAAAAAAACCAAGATACATATTCATTTTAGAATTAACTTTTTAGAACACGAGGTTTACTCTATTTTCACCCGACCAGAGCTCGGTCGCCCAGGTACTGTGCATTATGGATCCAATTTGACACATCAGGGTAAGGGCCCCTGTATATAAAATAAGTTACTTGAATCATGTGTGCGAGGTGAGTGTCTCTTGTTTTGTGTGTAGAAGTCTATTGCGTCGCCTAGCAGAGTTCGCTACTTCTTTCAGTTTAGTTGGAAAGCGTCACACCGTTTCGCAGCACTACTGCTCCTCCCCGCACAGATCTTTTCCTTGTACACATAGAAAAAAATTTACTTATTACTTACTACTTACTTATAATTTACTTTATTTATTTCTGGAGCGAGCTTGTACATCAATTCTGGAAGCATTTAAATTTTTTGCTACCAAAACCAATTATTTTCAGAATTCTGAGAATACAGTCAGACAGTAAGGCCAGTGTCTATATTTAAGGACAAACTTCTTGATTATTTCTAATTTATTTTGTAAACTTACAACAAAACGATTTTTCGACTCGTCTTGATATTTTTGGTCTGTGTTTTACGATACCCAGAGCCGAATTTGATGTTGCGATCAATATAAGAGAACATATAACATTATTATTTCAATGCAGATAGCCCGGTTTTAGTGTGGATTGCGAAGTAATGGCGCGAGGGCGGGTCTCAGCACTTTCCACTGGGCGGAGTTTGGAGAAAAATACACCGCCTTTCTGACGCCACGCCCTCGTGCTCTCGCTTTTCCACACGAACGTTTAACTTATTTTCCTTTTATGATGTGGTCCGCATGAGCTCGAATGCCTGGCACTGGGCACACACAGCGCTGTTGCATAACCCATCACTGTGCTACACTGCTGCTGCTGTATACTTACTGTACTTTATTGTGCTACTATTACGTACTTCTAAAAGCTTGTACTTACTTACTGTAAAATAATCAGAACGTATGTTCTATAAAATAAATCTAAGAACACGGGCTTGTTAACTGTCCGTAGTAAAACAACAAAAATCCCTTATAGTTTCGCCATGTCCTTCCGTCCATCCGTCCGCGGTTTATCACCGAAACTAAAGATACTACTCATTCGGCATGATCATAGATATTAAATAAAATCTGGTCCTGGGCTAAACAAGTATGTCCTGACTCGCGTAGGATAGACCGATTTGGCCGAACAGAAACTAGTTTGACCTGAAATCGGAATACGACGGTAAATAGGATACGGGAGAGTAATATTAGGCATATCAACGTCATCATCATCAGCCTTTTAATGTTCTTTCAGCTGGGACAAAAGCCTCCGCTCTGTGAGAGAGGCAATGGGCCTTAATCAACCACGCGGGCCCAGTGCGGGATGGTGGATGCCACATGTCTTCGATTTTTTGTTTCGACATGCCGGTTTCCTCACGATATTTTCCTTCACCGTTTTGAGAGCAGTGGTGATGCAATAATAAACACATGGGTTCGAACCCATGACTTGTAAGTCGCGGCCGTTACCACTGGGCCACCACTGTTGTCTTCTTTATTACGCACTAGCTGACCCCCGCGGCTTCGCTCCCTTCAAAATTATAACCTATGTTACTCGGGAATAATGTAGATTCCCATAGGTGAAAGAATTTTAAAATCGGTCCAGTAGTTTCGGAGCCTATTCGGTACAAACAAACTAACAACAAAATCTTTCCTCTTTATAATATTGGTGTAGATATATGTGTAACGAAATATAAAGGAAAACTATTACAGCTTCAGCAGCACCACTGTACAAGTTGACTATACTCGTTAACTTTTAAGGCCTATTCTAGGTCAGTATATTACTCAATGTACAAGTTGTTACCATCACTTTTAAAAATGCATTCAATCACCAATCATACAGTTACAGATTTTGGGGATGATGCAATTATATTCAAATAAACAGATACGTTATACACTCACAAAACAATTGAAAAAAGTGTTCCGCGCAGCAGCGGCAGCACGCATACACACTTTTCATTCATCTGACATTTCACTACAATGTCGAAAGGGATGGCTTGATAAAACAAACAAGAAAAAAAGAAACAGCTAGTGTTTGTCACTTGCGTGTGAATGTAAACAAACATTATTCTGACAACAAATGTTTTTTCTTTTTGTAACCTCCAAATATCAGAAAATTAGGAAAAAAAAATGAAATAAATTAGTAAATTGAGGTGTATTGCGTATTTACATATGGTATGAGATCCCTTCTGTTTTATGTAATTTGGTATTATAATTGGTACACTTTCTAAATACACACGATGGCATTTTTTTAATTTTGTTTTTTTTTCAACAAAGCGTATTGCTCTTCGCCATGCGTGACATTAACTAAAGACTAAATCATACAATTGTCTACTATTCGAGTCTTCACAATGCGCGCGCTTATAACATATCTGTTTATTTGAATATCATTCGGATGATGATTTTTTGGTATCTTTACGCTGAAAATATCCGTGCGTTTTCATAGCAAATAAAAAAATACAGGCCAGAAATAATGAACGAATTAAAAATAAAGTTGTTTCTATGCAGTGACATTTAATTTGAAATTGGATCATTAAATTAGGCGGGCACTGCTTGGAGGCAATGTGTCAGTTGTGTGACGTATGTAAAAAAATAACCCCAAACATTGATTTATTTTTACGAATTTGTTCGAATAAATTAAGTTAAGTAATTATTAAATTCTTGGAACAGGATTCACACATATAATTATGTTATTGTGATGTGACTAATTAAAGACTAAACATTAGATAATTTATCTCAAGAATTCGTACAATAACAACATAAATAAAAATCTTTAATTGCTTTTTCTATAGTCTAGATAGATTAGTTGTTTATGGTGATGGCGTCGAATACAATAATAAAACGAATATGTATAGCTCATGAATCGTTACAAGTCGCAAGTCGTTTAATATTTGTCTCGCAAGAAAAGAGTATTCTGTCACTAAATATTCAGTATTTTGTGTCGGAATTTTACAATAATGGATATAGCTTATGCTTGTAACAGCGAAAAATGGATTGAAGTGTTAGTAAACGAATTCAATGAAGAAGGTAAGAAACCATTGTTGAATCCTATTTTGCATTACCTATGCTGGTTGTTACAATAATAGAATCTTATAGACTTTCCATCGCGAAGCAACCGAATGATATATCCTACATAATATTTCAATTTATAAAATTAATAGATATTTTTTGTGACTGTTATAAATATTGACATAGAATTAATTAATACTGTACTTGGTCCTGTAAAGAGGACGAACAATTTCGCAAAAATAATTAAATTTTGTGTCGTGAATCCTACCCCACTTATTGTGGAATATATAATTTACTTGCAACATTACTCGTTTGCTTGTGTACAAGTTGGCGATAGTTAGAAAGATAGATTACATGCTGCTTGTGCACACATTATTGTGTTGTTGCTTCAACTTTGAACGGAATTTTGAATGAAAATACGAGTATCGCTCCAAGTCTAACTACTGGGAAGAATCTTGAGGAATCATCCACCTGGATATCTCTCACAATTTAGCCAAATGGGATTACACTATTGACCCACTGTGCCTTTACGGAACTACGTCCCGAACCATGCCTCATCACTTGTTCTCAGTGCAACGACATCAGCACCCATTTTTTTCTTGGTTTTTGAAATCATTCAATGACTTCGCCCGCTCTGGGTGATGTTTCAGACTTTTTCTGACTAAAACCACCCACCCGTGTACCTACAGTTGCTTGCCTGCACCCTGAAAGACCTTTACGAGGTACATGCTAACGCTGTTGACGTGGCCGTGGCTGAATTCTGGGCAAAAACATTGTTTTATTTTAATTACATCGATACAATAAAAGATAATCAGTGTAATTACTCTAAGGTTATTGAAATAATTCGTTATTTTCAGTTAAAGCTGAAGCTCGTTGGCCGACGATTTTATTACAATCACCGGCAAGACAGTTGGTATGGTCTATATGCTCCATTCTTGGAGTGTGTGGCAAAGGAGTACCTGGTTCTGCGTGCCGTCTCATGGAGCGATACCTTTCTCGCCACATCCGCAACTTTCTGAACGAAAATCGAAGTAAGTAGGTACACATAACAAAAAGCCTTTTTAGATTTCAGTAGTCAGTCTGTCTCAAAGCTGTTTATTTATTACCCGGCTGCAAGGAAAGGTTTATGTTTTTCGCGCGTATCTTGTTTGTTTGTATGTATGTGTGTTTGTATGTATGTAATATTCTTTATTACCTCATGTCTTTCAAACCACTTGACGGATTTTTATAATTAAGACCTCGTTAGATTGGTCTTGGCCGCCCAAGTGTTCTTAGAAAAGTTCCGTTAAAATAAAGGAACATGGCGGATTTTGGGTGCCATATTGTTGGGGCTCCAATTTTTTTTTCGAAACCCATCTTTTGGGGTATCAAAATAAAAGGTTTTTAGAGGTGATTACAATATGTTTAAAAGTCATTCGAAAAAAAAGTATAACTAAAAAGTTGTAAATAAAAAAAGTTAATAAAAACAAAAACCGGCCAAGTGCGAGTCGGACTCGCGCACGAAGGGTACTTGGTAAATTGCGGTTTACGATTTATGATGTATTAAAAGAAACTATTTACTAGATCTCGTAGAAACCAATTTTCGGTTTAAGTTTACATGGTAATGTGATCATATATTTTTTTTAGTTTTATCATTCTCTTATTTTAGAAGTTACAGGACGGGGGACACACATTTTACCACTTTGGAAGTGTCTCTCGTGCAAACTATTCAGTTTAGAAAAAAAATATATTAGACACCTCACTATCATTTTTGAAGATCTATCCATGGACACGTATGTGTTAGATGAAAAAAAAAATGAGTTTCAGTTCTAAGTATGGGGAACCCTCAAAACTATTGTTTTTTTTTCTATTTTTGTGTGAAAATCTTAATGCGGTTACAGAATACATCTACTTACCAAGTTTTAACAGCATAGTTCTTATAGTTTCGGAAAAAGTGGTTGTGACATACGGACGGACAGACAGACAGACATGACGAATCGATAAGGGTTCCGTTGTATTGCCATTTGGCTACGTGCAGTCGGAGGATATTTATAGTTTTGGTCAGCCAGCTGGCGAATATGTATCCTCCAACTGCAAAGCATGATTTTCTTCTTGTTTACATCTTTGCAGTCGGGTTTTTTGATTTAAATACCTTTTTTTTTTCCATCAATTAATCTACCTGATCTTTTTTAACTATTTTTCGGTCAGCTTCCAGTTTAACCGAATGCAGCTAAATACCAGTAGGTATTTTACACAGTCAGTATTTTTCATATCATCGTATTCTTCATCCTGCAAAAGTAACATGAAAACTTGTTTTCCATTACAACGCACGTCTAATAAAATATCAACAATATAACTGATTAAAGTCAATTACTAAATTGGACAAGAGTTTGCGAGCGATACATGACTCGGTCTCGCCCCCACAGTACACCAGCGGAGACCATGACATGCATCGTGGTCTCCTGTCTCGCTCTCGCGACTCGCGTCGCGGTGCGATCTTCCACCGTTGCGTTCAAGTACTGAACTAAAATAACTTTATTTTTATGTGAAACTAACAAATTTGTCAAACATTAAAATAAGAACGCAGGTTGTCGCTAGTTGCTGCAAACATCAACCCAAACAAAAGGCCATACCAGTTTATATATCTGAAGATATATTATAACTGGTCGTTTATTCCCCGTTTATTAACAAGGGTGAAAGCGTCCACTGTCGAATTGTAATATGGTTTTGACGACAGCTTCTGAGGAATGGGCCCGGTACAAGGAGTTGATCGTGTCCCAGTTCTTCCTGCTGCTAGTGTCGTGCGCACAGCTGGCGGCCAAGATGAGCGACCTGCAGACGGCGCTGAACGCCAGCAGCGTGAGGAGCGCGCTGCTGCAGCAAGGCATCGACCACTCCACTGCAGAGATCGTGACGATGGAGTTCAATGTATTTAGTTTACTGGGTATGTGTTTTACAAGGTTTTATTAAATTTTCTTTTTGGGGTTCCGTTCCTCAACAGAAATCCCCTATAGGATCAATTTGTTTTCTGTCTGTCAGTCAAAACCCTTTATCTCAGGAACGCGTACATGTATCAAGTTGAAACTAATATCAAATACTCAGGTATGCAATGCTTTGGAGCTGGGCGCCGTTCATGCCGTTGGATTTCGTGTAACTATGGTCTATTACATGACAAATTATATTTTCTGGTGATATTATAATTTGTTTTGTAATCATTACTGTGCCACTGCTGTACAAAATAGAAATTCTAAATTATGTGGATATGAAGTCTCTTTTTTGGGCCTTCAACTGTTAAATCGATTGGAATAAAACTCCACCACCACAAACCACTCTGGAAAGGTTATGTCTAACGGAAGCAGATCTCGAAAAGCAATCACGTTTCTGCATTACTAGCTTCTGCCCGTGGCTTCACCCGCGTTCAAAGTTCAAAAAAATATTACTCCGATCGCACCCAAACTTTACAGGATTATCCGTTGGGTAAATCTAAATATTCACATAAAAATCCATTGAAATCGGTCCAGCCGTTTAGGAGTCTTAATGAACATACATAAATACATACTTTCTCTTTTATATATATTTATTTATAAATGACTAGCCGTTGGCCGCTACTTCGTCTGCGTAGCATTCATACTTTGAATAGCCTATTTTTTATATCGCGCCATAATATTATAGGTGTGTGGGCCGCCTTACTTGAGAAATTATTAGTTCACCATACAAACTTCTAGCCCCCTGTCCACCCCCTTAAGTATGCTTCCCGGGATAAAAAATAACCTATGTCCTTCCCAGGATCTCAAACTATCTCCATACCCAATTTCATCTAAATTAGTTCGGCGTTTTAAGCGTGAAAAGGTAACAAACAGACAGAGTTATTTTCGCTTTATTTATAACTAGCTGACCCAGCAAACTTTGTTTTGCCATAAAAAGACCAAACATTTATCTACCCTACCTACCCGACCCTACACTACCCTACCCGACCCTACACTACCCTACCCTACCCTACACTACCCTACCCTACCCTACCCTACCCTACACTACCCTACCCTACTCTACCCTACCCTACCCTACACTACCCTACCCTACCCTACCCTAACCTACCCGACCCTACACTACCCTACGCTACCCTACACTACCCTACGCTACCTTACACTACCCTACCCTACACTACCCTACCCTACCCGACCCTACACTACCCTACACTACCCTACCCTACACTACCCTACCCTACACTACACTACCCTACACTACACTACACTACCCTACACTACCCTACCCTACCCTACCCTACCCTACCCTACCCTACCCTACCCTATGTCCTTCTCCTGGTTCTAAGCTACCTCCCTGCCAATTTTCAGCTAAATCGATTCAGCCGTTCTTGAGTTATAAGTGAAGTAACTAACACGACTTTCTTTTATATATATAGATATTAGTATGTATTGTATTGTTGCCTTGGGGGTAGGCAGAAACTACAAAACGCCACCTGCTACGCTCTTTACATTAAATAATTAGAATTTAAATCATAGATAACAATATATTTTAACTAAAATTTATTGAAATTTGGTTTTTATCACTTACTTCAGATCACACAACTAACATAAGAAGTAAAATTTTCGTCAAACAATACGACAGTATTTTGTTCTAGATTACCGTATTCCAATTTGGACTTCATTGGAGACTGCTGAATGTCTGGCAGATCACGTGGGCCTAAGGGAGCCGCAGGTCATAAAGGCGCTGGAGCTCGTCATCAACGCCACGGAGTACCACCGCGATGTACTCGAACTGAACATGAAAAACTGGAGCGCGCACAACAGACCTTCGAATATATCGCCTCCAAGTGAGTGTCTACTTTGTTGATATAGGTACCTTAACAAGTCTCACTTCGCCAGTTGTAGTCCTATGTACCTAATAACCTATCACAATTTAGTTTTAACAGTCTGTCTTCGGGCAGTGATTTAGCTAACGCTTCTAAAGCAATCGACATAGCAGTTTATTGTATTTATAAAAGTGGCTTCAATCTTTCAGACAATTATATTTTTTGTCAGGCTAACCTGTGATTGCATTGCCTACCTATCACAATTTAGTTTTAACAGTCTGTCTTCGGGCAGTGATTTAGCTAACGCTTCTAAAGCAATCGACATAGCAGTTTATTGTATTTATAAAAGTGGCTTCAATCTTTCAGACAATTATATTTTTTGTCAGGCTAACCTGTGATTGCATTCAATTATTCATGTTAAGGATCAGAATTAAAGTACCTTACCTTACCTACCTATGTATATATACATATAGCCAGGATGTATTTAAATCGAGATGCGACAAGAAATTTGACTGTAGAGAGAGCTTCACTTTCTCCTCTCGTGTCGGGACAAACTATACCAGCATCACGTCATATCATCTTCTAATATTGTTTTAAATATTGAATTAGTGAGAAACCATCGAGTCTCCGATTTTCAAATCCGAGTTTCCATTAATTATGACACACTGCGCAAACATTTGTTACCATAGATTTTTCAATATCTACATTACGGTATAGTTATCACAGCGGATCTTAGTGTCCCTGAAGTTGGCTGCAAGACCTTGCGCAGTTGCTATTTTTGTGTTAACATTGAAGTAGAAGATAGCCTTTGTTTCTGCTTCAATTATCCGATCATCAGAATCAATGTGTTGTTGTGTTCGCTTTGGTTGTGAGCTTTTATTGATCTTCTTCAATTGTTTGCTTCCGAATGTTCCATTGTTATATGATATTCTTGAAAGAAAACACGCAAGTTTTGCATGAAATTTGTTCAGTTATGATGTCAACCTTCTGCTGAATTATTTGTTCGATTTTGACATCCAAAATCGCATAATATCTTTGAAAGGACTTTTCATCCAAACTGTCATGTGGTATTTTTGGAAATTTCTCATTGCAGGTACGTCTTGTTTCCTTTCTTTTGTTAATTCCTAGTTTTCTTCTAACCCAAAGATTTTCCTTACGTCGCAGAGCATTTAATAAGTGATAATGACATCCAGTAATAAAAGCCTTTTATTTCATGCATCAGTTATTTTTACATCTTATAAAATTTAAATTTTAGTTCATAATAAAATGAGTTTGTGATTATAAATTTATTAACATTGTTTTACAGGCTCATAATAAAAAAAAACTTTGCAAATATTATTCGCTAAATTTGTATATCAAAAAAATCACATTAAAATCCTTGCTTAAAAACAGTAAAATAAAAGTGTAGGTTTTACAAAATATTTCATTCATTGTTATAACCAATCGTTCATAATAAATACTGTAATTTTTAAAGAATTGCCTTGACAAATACATTATGATAAAAATAATTTCATACTTAAATCTATTAATTTTTTTACTTAATTTGTAAAAAACATCGTTTCTATGACATTTTTTTTACCAAAAATAATCACATTAAATTCATTAAAATTCCTTAGTATGACAAATCATTTGTAATAAAAATTTTGTTTAATTAATTGATAATTATTATATAATTATGTAGATTTATGTGATCAACATGTGTAATAATTAAAATAAAAAAATGCTTTAATAAATAGTTTAAAATAAAATAATTCAATTGCGTAATTTATGTAAAATTAAATAATTTTTGAAATTTACTGCAAAATTTAAAATAAAATAATTTGATTAATTGCTTATTTTGCAACATTAAAATAACAAATAAATAAACTTAAAACTATTCAAAAACCTACTAATATGGCATGCATGAACCGCACACATCGTGTGACTGAAGGCCTCCTCCAGAGTACTATAAAGAAGGTTTATTATTATTTGTGGGTTTATATACTTTAAGTTTTTACCGCTGGAGGGTTTTGGTCTAATTCCCCCACGGTGACCGGCCGGATTGGGAGATGTGTTTCGTTCCTCAAAGGAAATTTTTGAGTATTTTCCATGTGAGAGGGGGTGTTCTTTGCTACAGGTTAATAATTATGTTTGACTTTTAGGGATGTTGTTTAAATTTTTCGGATTAAAATAGTTCAACAATCCTGGTTTTACTGGCTTTTTTATTATTTTTTATTTATTTATAATGACATCCTGTAACTTTTATGCCAATTTTAGTTAATACACTTATGCTTTTTTACAATTTGCTATTGGGAACAAACAGTCTCTCTAGTACCAATAAGTAAATGGTAGTACTATAGAGAACGAAATTTCGCGCTTGTACCACCGGTGGCGGTGGTTCAGTTCGGTGGTACGTGTGGGAACAAAGGGAAGATAGCATTGTATAACTGCCTCTTTCACTCGCTTACGTTTAACGCATCGTCCTATCTCGCTTACTCTATGCAGTATACTCGTTGACAAACTGTTTCTTGCGCAATGGTTCGCAGAGCCAACTTCAGAGACACAAATATCCGCTGTGACTATTATAAGGAATAACCCCGTAAAGTTGTGCCTTTAGTGGAAGCCGACTTAACACGCAGTTGCAAAAGAGTTTAGCAGCTAATAATGTTTGTTTATTGTTTAGCAGGGAACGGGCTGAGGTTGACCTTGCAGAACCTTCAGGTGTGCGCGGCGGGGGTGGTGGCCACGGCGCGCTACCTGAAGCACCCCGCCACGCACGCCTGCGCGGCTCGGCTGGCGCAGCTGCTGAGCCTGGAGCCCTGCTTCCTGCGTGCCATGGCCCACGTCATACTCTACAGCATCGTCTGCGACTCGCCCTATGTACCCGTGCTCAAGAAACGACGCTTCTTATAGACGATGTACGTTTTTTTTAGTGTGTCAATGCTTCTTGTGCCTACTTTTGTGACAATCTTTTTTAACTTATAATATCTTCAAGTAAGTGATAATTAACCCATTTAAGTTCCAATTTTTAGCTTCTGGTTCGGATCGGTGGACAACCAAAAAATGTTTTCTTAAGTTTTGGTCCACGCGTAGGTCACTAAACATCAACAAGTCTTAACAGTTAGGTAATATTCCTTTTAGTGTTAGGTTAAGTTTCCTTATTAAAATACTGAAATACGTACATAATATACTGATTATATTAAAGATTACCATTACCAGTGATATAAGGTCCAATGTAAGTTTGTTTACCCAACGACAACTCAAAAAGCAGGGTTCGTAATGTTTTTCGAATGTTTACGTATGTTATCTTAAAACATCACCCTTTTCACTAATACTTCTATAAAATTCACAAACTACTTCAAAGTTCAAAACAAGACCTCTTTTGAAACAGTATTATGCAGTTAATGCAGTTGGTGTCATCATCACATCTGAGATGAAACTAATATAACTACCAGCAACTGCCTGAAAATAGCCTGTTGTTCTGGACTTTTTTGTTGTTTAATATAATCGTAGTATTTTTGTTTATTTTTCTTATAGTTAACACAGTTTTTCTTTATTGTTTTTTTGTTTTGTTACCTGCACCCAAAGATGTGAGATAAGACTTTTGATCTGATTTTGATACCAATTCAGTTGGATTTTTACGACAGGGCAGTAAGTGCAGGTCCCGTAACCGATATTGCTTAGTAGTTGTTAGGAGACTGTCCTTAACTTTTTGAGTAGTTGCTTTTTGAATAGGTGCACTCATATACTTTGAAAGACAATTAATGTTCCCAACTTTACACTAAAACTTTTATGATGCCAATCGATCTGATAATCACATTTTTTTTTCAAAATCTTTTTTGTGCACTTGGCAATTACTCAAAAAGCTAAGAACTAAGAAAGTTCTTTCTTAGTTCTTAGCTTTTCGACCCCGTCTTAAAATTCCGCTCTGAATAAAATACGTATGTAATCAAGTTTATTTAAAAAATGCAGAATTTTTCTTTTTGGTTATACAATTTTTTAAATGGAGTAACTTTTTTTTAAAAAAAACTTAATCTTATTAACATCAATTTCTCGATAATTATGCGGTTCTGACTCTCAATCAATAATGTGGGTGTTCGCACTCAGACGCGAGACCGGAGACTGAGACGAGAGGCAGAGACTTGAGATCTCGAATCTCGGTCTCCGCTGGTGTACTCTGAGCCGAGATCAATATCAAAAACTTATCCGATTCAGTCGTTATAGTCAGTAATATTGTAAAGTTTATTTTTCTGCATTTGGAAAGCCTGTTATCATGTTACTATTGGAGGAAGAAGAGTACGATGATTTGCTTGTAAATCTTCTTTGTATATAAAAAAAAACATGGTTTCACGTTGTTTGTCCGCGTTGAAGTCCTAAACGAATAAACCGATTTTAATGAAATTTTGCACCCTGTGTAGTTCGGTCCAACTTAAGAGACGTTTATTTGTGAAACAAAAAACAAGTTTTATTTTCTTCTTTAGTATACCCGTGCAAAGCCGGATAATAAAATAAATATTGCCTATCAACGAATTATATTAAAACGACTAGATTCCGAAAAGGATGGTATTGTATATTAGTTTCGAATAATAAATGGTTATTAAACATTTAAAATTAAAATCTAAAAATGGAATCACCGACACGATGAAGAAGAAGAAGAATGGTTATTTTATTGTTTGATGATAATACGTGCAGGCTTTCCGAATGAGATGTGCGACACTACACATCCGGGAGGGAGACCGTCTCGCGGTCTTCGTTCTCGCGTCTCTGTCTATCTTATCGCGGTTTCGTTCATGAACTCGCGCCCATACAAAGCCAAGGTAAGTAGCAATTTCAGTCTCCAGTCTCGGTCGCCATATCATATTACCCTTCACTACTAACTATAAAGTTATAAATACTTATGTACGTACAGTCGGAATCATAATTCACCAATGTAAATTTGTGTATAATAATAATTATAGATACCTATGCATATTATGCTGGAATAAAACTGCAACAACCCGCTGTTGATACTGTAAAAAGCATTATCCTGTGGAAAAAAACGACTAAATATGCAATAATTTAGATTAAGATAAATGTAAATGAAGTCATCGTTTGTTTATGATGGCCTTCTGACGTCGGACATGCAGCATGTAGGTTGTATTATTACCTACTAGGTTACAAGCTCGCTGCGCGTTTCCAGGTCTTTCATCGTGTTTGATAATAAAATATAATCGACAGTTTATCTTGCAGTTTATTTTACAGTGAAGCTTTAAATCTACCCCTTTTAGGTTGGAAATAGACAAATGCAGTCGGCATTTGACCAGCACGACAGCTACAAAAATGATGTAACCTGGATCAAAACTATCAACCGACTTCGGGTCTGCTTGCCTGCTTGCTTTCAGTTTTAAAGAGCGGACTGCGCAGTACTTTGGTAGTTTCGATAAAACTAAACAAAAACTGGAACCTATCTGCAATTTTGCAGCTTGAAAGTCACCCAAAGGGCAAGGGCTATTACGCTCAGAGTTGCCTTGCGTGCTCGAACCACAAGGAAAATATCCGTAGGAGGACCAAGGTTACTGACTGTAGCCCGAAGAATTGCCAAAGTGGCACCAGGTAGGCTTGGGATACATTGCTCGCAAGCTAAAATTTCTGGCGCAGCGATGAATGTCCCAAAAGGTGGACCGAAGACCTTGTTAAGGCTGCAGGAATCTGCTGGATGCGAGACGCACAGGACCAGTTGGCGTAAGTTCAGAAATGGACGTCTTTCGGTGAAATCGAATACCTACTTAAAAACCTCGCTTCAGTAAGGTTAGGACTACCGAACATTCATACGGACAAAGAAGATACTTTTGTCCACTCGTAATAGTGATACAGAATAGTGGTAATTTAGAATCATTGTAGAATGCATTTTGGTACTGTAGTATTATATTATCTGTGACCGTACGTTCATTACATACATAATTAAGGGCCTCGCAACCTTCGATGAAGGTATTCTTCATCGAAGCTCGCAACTAAAAGTATTATCTATCGCAGGATGGAGGGTAGAGCACGTGTCCCACGGGATCTGGCTATTGGATGGGACTGGGATGAAAGCGAAGTGGTACCACTTGAAACCACAGAAGTAATCACGTTGTTTTTTTCGGGCAGGTAACCAAAGGGCAAAACTCGTTCTCCTTTGGAGATCTTAGTCATTATGTTGCGAAGGTTTGATATTCTACTAGGAACTATAACACCCGATTTTACATTAATAACCATATTTGGTAAAGTGACTGATTACTGAAAGTGATGCGCATACCTACGTTGTAAGCACCGAATCTGTAGAAGTGAACCAACGAGTTAAATGAAAGTTACCGTAACTTGTAATAAATCACATTTATGTAGAAACATGGTAATGGGTAGACCATGGCTACATCCATATATTGGATTTTGTCCACTCTTCTCTTTTTCAAAATATTAGGGCACGTTTCCATCTGAAAATGGCTCGGATGCAAGTTGCATTACATTGCGGGCTTCCGAGGAATAAAGTTGCAATGTAAATTTGCATGCAATTTGCTGGCAGATGGACTCGCGGCCTTTGATATTATAATCGTTGACTATGTTAGGGCTTGTCGAGATAACACAGTTTTATGGAGAAGGATGGCCTATACATGAAGAACTCCTTCTTCAGAAAGCGTGAGCACAGGAAGTGGACCTGGCAAAGCCCCGATGGTGCAACTAAAAACGAGATCGACTTCATCATGTCAACCAAGAAGCAAATATTCAATTATGTCTCTGTGATCAATTCGGTATAAACCGGGAGCGACCACCGCATGATGAGAGGCACATTGAACATTAATATAAAGCTTGAAGAACTCTATCGATGAAGTCTACGCTCTATACAGCACAGATCCAGGTCCAAAACCCCGAGACCTTTCAGCTCGAACTCGTGAGATGATCCTGCAGTCTTCAGACGATACGTTGAAATAGCGGCAGCTAAATAGACGGATCTCAAAATCCTTGTAAAGCAACCTCCGCCGCTTTAATACCGAGCGTATTAAAGGCGTGATTCAAGGCGTGGTAAGAGATCTGAATATTGGGCAGAGCCAGCTCACGAAACTGAAGACCAACGATGGCAGAATCGTATCCGCCAAACCGGAGCTTCTGAGGGAGATCGAGAGATTCTATGGGCAGTTCGTGAATCTAGCAAGACCGAAGACATTTCGGACATCAGCCTGTACGAGATTAGGATGGCTCTTAAACAGCTAAAGAACAATGGCACCGTGTGATGACGGAATTTCTTAAGGCGGGTGGAAAACCAATACTTTAGGCCCTTCAGAAGCTGTTTGACTTCGTCATACTTGAGAGGAAAACGCCACAGGCATGGTACAGGGGTGTGGTGAAGAAGGGTGACAATGCCCTACTGAAGAACTATAGGCCCATCTCACTTCTTAGCCATGTCTACAAGCTGATTTCAAGAGTCATCACCAATCGTCCCGCGTGCTGGTTTGTCGATTTCCAGCCGCCCGAAGTAACCGGATTCCGTAAAGGCTTTAACACCGTAGACCACATGCATACGCTGCGGCAGGTTATACAGAAGATCGAAGAGTACAACCTGCCTCTCTGCTTAGCGTTTGTGGACAACGAGAAAGCCTTCGATTCGATCGAGACTTGGGCTGTATTGCAGTCTCTCCAACGGTGCCAAATCGACTTCCGATCGAAGTGTGGAAGTTTTGTACAAAAACGCCACCATGTCAGTTCGACTACAGGATCAGACCTCGGAACCTGCTATCCTTCTGCGGTGAGGAGTGAAACATGGAGACGTCATATCTCTGAAACTGTTCACCGCTGCATTGGAGGATGTCTTCAAGGTGCTGGACTGGAGAGGGCTAGGCATCAACGTCAATGGCGACTACATCACTCACCTTTGGTTTGCCGACGATATAGAGGTCATGGCTGAGACCATGGAGGACCTCAGTACAATGCTCGATGACCTAAGTAGAGCTTCCGAAAGAGTGGGTCTTAGGATAAACATGGACAAAACCAAGGTGATGTTGAATACCCATGTTACACCCACTCCTATCAAGGTCGGAGACTCTAACACTCGAAGTTGTGGTCGACTATGTCGACCTGGGACAAACGACCCAGTTTGGTAGGGCCAACTTCGAGAAAGAGGCCAACTTCAATCTTCACTCGGCTAGGCAGTAATCGGGAAGTTAGTATTCTCGTCCAACTTACCACAGTGTCTCAAGACGAAAGTCTATGACCAGTGTGTGTCTCACAATGGGCTTCATCAGAAAGCTTACAGTAACCCAAAGGGCAATGGAGAGGGCCATGCTCGGAGAATACTTGCGTGATCAAATCCGAAATGTAGAAATCCAAGAGAACCAGGGTTACAATTGCCAAACTTAAGAAAAGTTCTGGAGTTACGACCGCGAACCGCAGCCGTATTGCGTAAGTGCACAAAAAGTTTAAACTCTATCCAACCAATCCGGCTTTCCGTTTTGTGTGATTAGCCGATTTGGTCGGTTGGATATAGAATATATATTATATTATAAATATAAACTCTTTGCGCACTTACGCAATACGGGAAGACGTTGCGTTAGAAGGCCTTCCACCAGTTGGACCGATGAAGCGGAGGCGCGAAGGAAGGTGAAGGCTGCGGGGATGCACGGGACCGGCCAATGTGGCGACGCTTGGGGGAGTCCTATGTCCAGCATTGGAAGTCTTTCGGCTGATATGATGATGATGAAGAACCCGACTACCAAAAAAAAAACAAAGAATTTGGCCGTTTTAGGAAATTGTACATTTTTAGGATGTTAATTATTTTTTGGGTTTTACTCTTTAATTCTATACCTTTGTAAATAATTTTGTCTTTACTTTGCGTTGGCTATTATACATTATTTCTTTGCCACCATATTGGATTAAAAGAGGATTCATACCTATAAAGGCACACGGAACACTATACGAATCCCACTTGTCCTAATCTGATGAATAGTTTAGGTGCTATGAAGTAACACATGAATATCCATAAACACATACATAGACTGCCAAATCATTACAGTAGTCAGGTAATAAAAAAACTAGCCAAGTGCGAGTCTGACTCGCGCACAGAGGTTTCCGTGTAAACAGCTACATTCACCAAAATAAATAAATAAATCTAGGTAACATTACTAACGTAAACCAAGTGGTACCTAACCATCCTTCAAAGCAGTGCCTTTGTACTCCTTTGTCATGTGTTTTCTGTATGTATTATCTATGTGTGCATTATTAATAAAATAAATAAATAATCTTCATAATGAAAGCACCGAACATTGTTCTAACAAAGGAACAAAATTAACTTGCCATTCGGAAACTGTTGTCCCCATGCATATTTATTTTTTTACTTTTCCACTTATATTTTATAAGTTGGTCGACTATTACTTGTAAAGCCTACTTAACTGTGAGAGTTTTCCTTTTAATTACGTTTTCAATACTACTGCCGTGAATGTTTTCACATATCTAAAAGTAGCATTTAGCTGGCAGGGGAGGAGGAGGGGACACTTGACTCTAACAAAAATTTGCAATTTAAAACTTAATTTTACGCAAACGGATCCCTGAATCGAAAAATGGTTTTCTCCGATCCGCAATATTTATAAATGGCCTATCCAACGACACCCCACACAATAGCAAATAAACGCAAAAAATCATCCCCGCTTTACGTATATAGGAGAAATATGAAAAAAAAACATGTATTTTTACCACTTTGTCGGCGTGACTAATATGTATAAGTACCTATCCATGCAAAATTATAGCTGTCTAGTACTAAGAGTCTGAGCTAAGCTGCGGACGGACGGACGGACTGCAGAAGGACAAGGCGAAACTATAAGGGTTCCTTGTTGACTACGCAACCCTAAGAAATTAAAAAAAAATGTCTGATAGACAAATCTTTTCGCACGAGAATGAGAAACTATCGCGTGGCTCATCTGAGCAATATCTACTTATTTCAACTTCGCTTGTGTGGGTCCTCATGGCACTCTTATTACATTTTGTAGTTCTTTGCACAAGTTAGTGTGTAGACTGTAGAGGATTATCAGCGCATCTGATATTAAAGTGTGCGTTTGTTGTGGCATGCCTCGCTTTGATCAGTGAGACGAGAAATATGGCTGCACCGCCGGAACTCAGCCGCCCCGCATCGCGCCGCGCCGCTCTGTGCTGCAACCGAGCCGGTTTAATATCCACGTCAATCATGCTCACGACTTTTGCCAGTTATTATTGCGATATATTTATTAGATAATAGAAGAATGTACAACCTGTGCCCCTTTGTAATAATATCAATTAAACCTATTTTAGTTTAGCTATGTTGTTTCTAGTTCAATGTTTCTAAACTCGAACGATAAAACCGTAGATAGAACGAAGCAAAAATGCTAAACTTGTTGTAACATTGCTCCCAATGTATAGAATCATTGAATGTGCCATAAAAATTCAGTTGCGTTTGACTCCGTCACCTTTTCACCTTCCGATGTTTTCAAAAGAGTACAAATTATGATTTATTGAACGAAAACTTCATAATCTATAGTTAAAAACACATAACTACAATAGATCAAATTGGAATATTGATGCCCAATTCTCATACATTTTCTTTAACCGATATGGATTGCCATTTTAGTAGCTCTATAATAAAAGGTGGTTGAAATTTTAATTAAACAGTACCTAATCGTGGTTTGCGGCGGCGCCCTTTTTATCCGCAAAATGTTAACAAGTTATAAAAATTATGAATTAACATCCACGAGGCGAGGGTCCGGTGGTGCGGGGGTAGGCTAAGGGTTCGCCACAATAGACGTTGCTCAAGGGTGCCCAATAAAAACTTGACAAATGGCGTTTCATAATCGTGTTGCATTCCAAGCCTCGTCACAGCGATCCCGGATTGTCCTCCCTCTGGAAATATGTCTCTTGTTCAGAAATTACCTCGTGTGGTGACACCGCTACTATATCATATCACATTTCATTGCATGTTATGGGGAAGCTTCACTATTTTTTGCGTAGAAGCTGATTTTGTTGTGGGAAATGTATTTCTTGGCATATCATCGTTGTGGTGCGACTTGTGTCTGTTTGTCTGAGCTTCTTTCCGGCAACTACTAATGCTATTGATTTGGGAATAGTTAGAAACAAATATAGGTGGCCCATCTAATCAATAGTATAACAATAACGTCCTTTACGAAACCACATAAACATATTTTTATTTAGGTACATTGCTACAATACCATTGCCTTCTCCTAGTTTCAGTAGTTGCGAAGATTCTGAAATAAATTGAAGCTGATGGACACAACGTATTATCATCTCAACGTATTTGCGACAGGACGTAATACTAATGTGACTCATTTGAAAAACCAACCCGAGGTTTTGAAGAAATCCATGTTTTGCCTGTAATGTTCGCAGAAGCATTAAATAACATTATACTATAACGTACACATATTCAAGTCTTTTTCCCATGGAAACTAAATGCAGAAACTACAGAAAACCACCGCAAACACCTGCTAGCACTTTTCTATAAAAGAATGCTATTTGAATGATCTTTATTGGTTTTTGGAACGGTAGCTAATGCTTTAACAAAGCTTTTGACGTTGGAAAATATTCTGGAACATGGAAGAGTTACTAAAAAATAAAAGATTATAAAGCTAATTAAAATATTATAAACATTTTTTTTAAATCATCTACTTAAATCCTGGCGTAGAAATTGCAGAACAAACATTTTCATGTAATAATCCACGATAATAATGATTAAATAATATTTAGAGATGTCCGATAATGCTGCCAAAGGTAGAATATGCACATTTCACAAAATTTGCGATACTCTGTTTTAATTGCTACTTTATATGTTGCCTGTGCCTGCTAGCTATTCAGCTCGTCCTTTGACTATGATACTATGTAAACAATTGAATAAGGTGTAATCGAAGCTTGCCATGATAATCATTGCGGTAAGTGCGATGTCACGATTGCAATAGCGATTAGACCACAAATGTAACGTCATGGCCACAGGCTGTGGAGAGGCTGTAAGACCACTGTACCATTACCGGCTCCTCGTATGTTCTTGATCTCAATTAACATTACCGCATACTCCGTGCGGCTTATTGAGCAGAAGTCGGCATAAATTAAACCTAACCATGGATACTGAGGACTGATGTCAAACGTATTGCTAATGAATATGTTACATCTTGGTTACATCAAATAGATTAATTATTTTGTAAAATATAAACGTAACTTTTTTGTGTGCATATCTACAATAAAACGTTAATATTATATTATAGCCTTATAGTTAATTGCTGTAATTTTTGAGTTATTATCATCATCAGCCTTATAATGTTCCCACTGCTGGGACACAGGCCTCCTCTCAGTGAGAGGGAATGGGCCGTAATCCACCACGCGGGCCCAGTGCGGCTAGGTGGATGTCACATGTCTTCGAATTTTTGGTTCTAAGACCTGCTGGTTTCCTCACGATGTTTTCCTTTACCGTTTAGAAAGCAGTGGTGATGAAATAATTTACACGAATTAAAGCGCCTACCTGGGTTCAAACCCACGACCCGTAAGTCACGGCCGTTGCCCACTGGGCCACCACTGTTCTAGCTCTAGCTCTGTTAGTATCATCAAGTGGGATATGGGCAATAATTAAGAACTAAAAGAAAGAGAAAAGTGAGGTCCAGTGGTAGCCGCAACTGAAATCTATGTTTTACACAACGCAAACAAATAATGGTCCTATCACTAGACCAGGAACATCAGCTGGTCTATTCTGTAAAAGTCTCACCGTGAAAGCTTAGTTAAAGAGAGCTGTCTATCCCTAGTATTAGGTGAAATGTCAGTAGTGCTATTCTGTACAATTCTCACCGGGGAAAACTTAATTAGTTGTTGTGAACATGAAGTGAGGGGTTGTGGGGTTAATGTCAATGCATCCAATCAAACTGAAATGACAGTTCGCTTATAGCTCGCTGAGCTCGCTCCTCCTAAGATATTTACAGTGATATGTTTAGTGTTTACAGAATATATCGGCTGATACTGTAAGAGAAGCAATTTTATTTATGTAGGTAAATCAGACCGATAAACGGTTTTTACTAAATGAAATTACAAGTAGCTATATTCACATTGACGCAATGCCATGCAATTCGACCGATCTGCACATGAAATTTTCTCAAGGTCAGGGCCGGGCCCAGGTATTGAAGCTCCGTCACTGACAGTGACGGAGCTGGTGAATGAGTTCATATAAAATGTTTTCGCTGATATTTTTTGAGCCCCTGACGGGGCACGGTCCGCCCACGTCACGGGCACGGTCCTGAAATGTGTGGATAGACCTTTAAAATGTAGTTGCGCGATATCGCCTATCGAAGCAATTTAAATTGCTTTGCTACATCAGACTGGTCCCTTACACTTATTTTTTGTAAAGAGTAGGTTTAATGTATAAATAAAACAAATAGTTTGTATTTTAGTTGCTAATAAACTAATTTTCAATAATTAGTTACTCAGCACAATAATGACACAACAATGACTTTACCTTCATAAACATTCTCAAAGGTCGCGGCGTTTAATCTGGCATAAACATCCCGAAAACTCGTAAAGTAAGTCTCGCCACTATTATTAGGCACTAGCGGGTAAAGAATGCCGTAATAAGGGGCGGTATTAGCCGGGCCAAAATATTGTGCCACGTCACTAGCGAAGGGGGCGCCCACCGGCAATATTATTAAAAATAATTTCTCATTTTTATTGGCCGCTCTTAAGCTAGTGGTGTAATAAATGACTACAATTTTATTACAATCATTGTTGTTGTACTAGCTGGTGGTGGGTAGGCATGTTGATGAGATTTTGCGGTATTTTGATTATCATGTTATCATGGTGGTGTTTTATAATGATCGAGTTGATAAAAAACGAACAAGGAGTACTTGTACAGTCGTACTTATTGTAACTATTGCTTAGAATTATCAGACAACTTGTACATACATTTTTACAAGCCCTGCAAACAATTTGTCTAGGAATTGATTTAGGAATATATTAGACTTTTTCTTGAAGGATAATGTAAGATGATGTGTAATAATAATCTCGTTAAAATATTAAGTAGAATAATTCTACATAAACAAAATATCTGAATAACTGAACGAAGAATAAACAAAGTAAAATATGTATTAGTTCACAATTCCGCGTAGCACTTTCGTAGCAGCGCGCGGCGTAGCACTGAGCTTGTGCCGGATACACTCCGATGTGAACTGTACAATTTTTCCAAATTTAATTTCCTCATAATATATTTGTGATCATGTGACATTTTTTTTCAATGATGCCCATTATAATAATTGATAAAACAATATTTGTTGATAATTATTGCAATAAAATATAAATTGAGGCAGTCCTAGTAAGTAATTATTAATACTTGTGTTGGGCCTGACTCGTTTTTGGACGTTATACTTATTTGAACGTTAGCAATAATTTCGAGTAATAATTAGGAAGAGCGATTCAAAAAAATTAAGAAAAATAAATAAATAGAAAAAGATATCATTACAACATGAATGTACAGTACAACCATTTTCTTAAAACCCTTTCGGAAAAAAATCGCATTGCCAAATATAAACAAATGCTAATTTCCATGGCCATCAATTATTGGATTTATCGTGTATAATAATTTGAATTCAGAACTAAGTACTTTATTATTGTTTTATTTTGATTTCCGAGTTATCTACGAGTATATAGAGCTGTAAAACTATTTTACTTTATTAGCTTTCCCCCCCATTTTTAAAATAAATTAAGTACTATAAGTTAAAAGAGTATTAACAACTATATACTTCTAAGTTGATTGAGAAAAGGGCAACTGATAGAAACAAAGACTGACGAAACACGAAACGGGACATTATTAAAATAGTTGTATTTATTTATTTACATATTCTTTATTGTACACCAAGATAGAACAATACAAAAAGAAACCGTAAAATTAAAACAAACATACAACGGCGGCCTTATCGCGTTCTGCCATCTCTTCCAGGCAACCTTGTATGCAAAGAGTTGTACTGTATGTATAAAACGAAAGTAAACAAAAATAAATGGTAGATCTTTTTAAGGAGCATCGTATGTCCCAGTTACTGGGTTGTGAGCTCAGGTAGGCTGTCGTTTCACGTCAAATATTAGCATTCGACTTCACCCGGTTAAACTGGCAGTCGATCACAATTAAGCTGGTAAAAGGCTAGGTAGATTGATTTTGCACAATAAGGCGATTGGCACACTAACCCGCATTACACAGCGTAGCGCAGGAGTGCCTGTTCATAAGTTGCATAAAAGTACCTCTCTTTGCATTAAAAACACGCGCAACACATAAAAAACGCATTCACGCGCAGTGTCGTGACTCCGTCGCCAAGCACCTCGCAGCGTATAGCGGGGCAGTGTGTGAATCGCCTAAGTCCTACGCGATACAGGGTCACCGTAGCAGACCGCTACGAGAAGCTTCGTTTCAAGATGCAACAGCCAGTCGAGTGTGTTAATAACTCACTTCACAAAAGCTATCGCAGTAAGATTGTTAATAAATAGCACTGCTGGTGCACAAGTTTTGAGAAAACGTTCTAAGCTTTAATATCGGATGAAGAAAAGCTACAAAATCAAGCTTAACTTTCATGATATAGATTGCAAAAAGTGTGGAAATGTGTACTAAGTAATATCTATTTTGTCTGGAACGAATGAGTAGTTTGCCTACACGTGCTTAAAGTTTAAAATTAATTAACTTAACACACAGTTATTTATGACATATTCACATTAACGTGGTAAGAAATTAAAACTAACAATGACTGACAAGATATCAAAAGTAGACTTTGTATATCTTTTGAGCAAAGACCTTATACTTCTTGCTACGAAATACGTATAAGGTCTTTGCGTTTGAGATAGTTAAACAAAAAAGTTTGTTCTATATAAATAAACTGTACATTTATTTAAGTAGATTCTACCCTGTAGCTATATGTCAGAAATTTAAAAAAATCATAACTTTTACTTGACGTTGTCTTAGTTCCAATGCTGGCTTTAATAGTTTTTCATTTCGAAGGATTTAATAGTTGGGTTGGTTAATAGGTTATCAGAAATGATTCAGTATATCATTCAGAACGAAGAAGATTTCTCACAATTAGCAAAACATCATAAAAAGTTCGATAAATCGAAAATAATCTGATATGGCCCGAAGTTATATGACCAAAAAATCGTAGTAAATTAGCTTTAGTATATAACCCATATCTAGGAATGCATCGTTATACCATTTACCAACAATATTTTATGAAGAATTTTAATCCAATCTGGTTTGTGTTTTTAAAAGTTTTCTCCTTCGTAGTAGGTGATGTATTGTTTTTTTGGTACTTATTTAACCTTTTGTACACATTATTTAAGTGTGAAATCGAAAATACATTGTTTATATAATTCCCTCTATATTCTCCAATTTTATGAAGGTAGTTAGTGAATAAGGCTGCAGATCCTAACTTTGAGCACCATATATTAAAATGAATGCATATTTTTAATAGAATTAAACACGTTGCTCCATCGTTTATTTCGTTTTGTTTTAACTACAGCTATGACGGTGTGCACAGCGACATGAAAAAAAAGTAAAAAAAGCAAATCCTCTTTGGATCAATTTGTTTTCCCGTGTAATCCTGATTTTCAGCGGGGAGTGGTCGCATGCTCCGCCCAGCTCGATCTTCTCTAACAATTTTCTGTCACACTCTTGTCGATTCAATTTTTTATTTTTATTTCTGGAATACAAGGTAACTAAGATGTAGCTTGTGTAGTGTGTGAACTTTGCTACATTATATCTAATTGCTCTAAGCTGCTTTAAGACAATAGCGGTTTTTTAAGGAAAATATGTCATCATATTGCTTTTAAATGTTAACTATTAATCTGACAAAAGAATGACGATATCTTTTTCTAGCTTGCAGCATATGTGAACATATATTCCTTGTAACAGTTTTGGTCAGTAAAATTTTCGAACATTGAAAAACTTGGTCGAGGAACAACTCCACGTTCTCTGTTAACAATGGCTTCGTTTGCCTTTGAAAGCCACTATTTACGATAAGGTTTAAACAGCAGACAAAGTTTTTATAAATGCAAAGTTCTAAGAAGTTTCTAGATGGTAGGAAAGGTAGGAAAATTGTGTTTTTCTTGTGTCTGGGTGAGGGGCGTGTCGTCGCGGCGCCCGCCCAACGCGCGGAATACCGTACCGCAGTCGCTCCGTGGCCGCCGCGCGCTTTGCTCGTCTCGGCACTTACCGCGCCCGCGCGATCTTGCTTTTACTTTACGCACGCTACGTAATCCCGTCGCGGAATCGGTAAGTCGATTTTTTTATTTCAAATAGTTCTCAATAAGTACAAAAAGTTTGATTAAAAATTACATGAACTTGTTTATAAGTTCCTAGATAGTATTCGTTACAAAAAGTGTTACGTAACTTTATTATTTTATATTATATTTTCTGCCAATAAGGCCTACCTGTAGAGTGAGAAACATTTGTATTATAATACTTAAACAATTATGAAAACCATTTGATAAAATTATGACGCAAGTTAGTGTGAAAAATAAATGATAAGTAAGTCATGCTTGCTTATTATTTATTTAGGTTAATGTTAAATAATTATTTTCATTTATATTTTTTTTTCATTTAAAGTAAATGAAAAAAACGATGTTATTAAAATAGGGTATTATCCAAATTATATTCAAGGATACTGGGATGTGAAAGAAAAGTGAACGAATTGCGATAAGTAGATACGAATGTTCATAAAATGCTGAAAATAAGTTTAAATGCATTATAATTTTATAAGACTTATTTTTACACGTTTGATCAGTGAAAAAATTATTGAAAGCAAAAAATGTGCGTTAAATGAAAATACAAGGAATAAAACTAAGAAAAACACGTATTTGTTGCTACTAAAACTTACGGTAAAAATGCATAAAATAGTTATTTTCATTTAAATAGGTTAAATATATCTTAATAATTAGTGGGTGATAATCTGAAAAATAATGAATAAGAAATAAGTTAAAATATTATATCGTTTTCGTTAGTTATCCATATATCGTTTTATTAAGTTTTTACTGAACATGCACTAAAAAATAAAATGGGACTTGCAAAGTTTTTCTTACCAGATACTTTCTACTGAACAGTTTTACTATTTGCTAATTAGTTTGTATTATTTTATTAAAGTTTATTTTCTAATAACCAAAGTTTCGTAATTTTATATTATGTTATAACCGAACATGTTTTGTGACTTACATACATACGTACGTACTGTAAATTTAAGCATACTCTAGTTATTAGAAAATAAACTTCAATAAAATAATACAAAACTAGTTTTGTTGCTACTTGCTAGTAAGAAATAAGTAGACAAGTCCCAATTATTTTTTCAGTGTGTGTTTACTTTAAAATATTGCATCCATTGACTTCTACAGTAATAATTGCATTTGATATTAGAATGTTCCGGAACAGACTATCCCCTTTCTTCCTTTTCGTTCTTATAAATATAGGGTGTCGCAAAAGTACCGAAAGGGTTGCCAATAAGTCATAACTTTGCTCATTTTTATTTATTAATCATAAATGTTATCATTTATAGTTTACAAAGATATTTTATGTAAGTTGGTAACCAAATTCATATTTAAAATAACCACCTCTAGCAGCCTCACAAAGACTGGGTTTTTCGAGAGCATCATTCATTATTTTCTATACCTATTTGTTTTAAAACATGTGGATTCAGTCATCACATTTTAACTTGGAAGTTAGCCTTCAGCTGCTCAATAGTCCTGGTTTCAAATAGAACCTTACATTTAAAATAACTCAAAAAAATAATCTTCGCCAATGAAATGATGAATATCTAGAAATAAAATTGTCTACGATTAATTCATAAAATGTATTTATCAATTGGCAAAAATTAAAACCCTGTCGTTACTTTTGCTTCACATGACATTAAAAATAAAATAAATGTATTTCAAAAAATGTAATACTTACATTGAGGAATTTAGTTACCCAGTATCCACGAGTAGTTTGTAAAAGCAATGAAAGTTTTAGAGATGTTTGTATTTACAATTTGTAGTCTATTTAAAAAAACATTAAACACAAAGTTTTATAAAACTTATTTCAGTTTTAATCCTCGGATGGGCGCAACATAAAAAAGCAATGGAGTATAACCGTTATGTCTTTGGTTAAATGGTAAATATTTTGAATACTTCAAGTATCTGCCATGGCGATTATTATACTATATTATCAACTTTATTTTATGAGAATCTTCAACTCCAATATTTATATATTAATAGAGTAGTATATTTTAAAAGAGTCTAATGAAGGCAACATCTACGCGTACTGTTGGTACATGACCATTTTTCCAAGATTTAATAGTAAATGTAACAGATGCATAACCAAGACTTTATTGTTCCTAAACAAAAAACATTAACACAGCTCTTACGTACAAAAATATACTAGTACAATGACAGTATTAGCGCAAATAGCGAACAATCTTATCATGAAGATACAAAGTAACTTAGAAATTCCTTATTTACTAGAAAACCGCCGTGGTCCGTTGCATGGCGTAGCGCGCCATGTAACGGACCACGCCACCTCGGCGGCGGCCAGGCCGCGTTTCCACTTGCAATCAGCTCGCATGCAAGTTGCATTACATTGCGGGCTACCGAGGTTTAACGTGATCAGTCGGTTCATCGGGCTCCGTAATGTAACTAAAGTTGTAGTGTTGCCACACTAGCGTAAAGGTAACGGCTCGTGACAATTATTACTATTTCTAGGAAATCTGTTTTATTTTAACAAAAACATTAAAACGACTAAATCATAAAAGCAAATTTATTTTTCGCTTTGTAGTGTTTTGCTTTAGAAATCGGTTTAGTTTTTTTGTTAACTAGTTTTTTATTTTACTATTTTTAGTGTTAGTACCTCATATATTACCATGAAAATCATTTATAGCCAGACTATATGTCATTTCAATTCCAATAAGAGCAAACAGGACATTTATTTATATGTATTTGCTTCATCATAGTCGCTTTACTATACGAGATATCTTATACCCATGACATACCTACTTATTAAGGAGTTCCAGTGGCCATCTGTGGTCTTCTTTATCAGTTCCACTTCATCAAATTATAGTTTCTTTGTGCAAATGCTTGCCATGTTATTGAAAATATCAAAATCGCTCTGTCTGCCTATAAAAATAGGGGTTAAAGTATGAAATTGCCGTTTTATTGTAATAGGTACTTCGAATTGACATAGAACCTTCATGGTTTGAGATTTTTGAGTGAAACTTTTTTCACATGGTACCTATAACGTTCTTCTTTAATAAAATGTGCAACATTCGATTATCGACTTTCAGTTGTCTTTTTTATTCAGCTTAGACAATAAATATGGATACTTACGCGGCATAAACAGCTCGCAATATCAATGTTGCGTTTGGAGTGGGGATGGGGATTGCGAATGAATGCACCGTGCGATTTTGGTTTAAACGCTTTCGTGATGGATACTTTGAATTGAAGAACGAACCACGTGGAACACCGCCCACACAGGTGAATAACAATTAATTGAAAGTGATTTGACTGATCTGCAGAAAGAAACGCGTTTTGAAACTTGTGTTGCCTTGTTGAATCGATACAGAAATGAAGGAATATTGGATCGAATTGTGACATGTGATTAAAAGTGGATTCTTTACGATAACCTTAAGCGAAAAATGCAATGGCTGACCCCAGGTCAAAAGCATATATGCATGAAACCATGGTGTTATTCACTACAGCTTTCTCCGATCTGGTCAAGCAATAACGACAGATGTCTACTGTGCCAAACTCCGAACAATGATAGCAAAACTAGCAATGAAACAGCCCCAACTCATGAATCGATCTTCACGATAACGCGAAGACCACACACAGCACGAGAAACCGTTTTAACTCTACAGGAACTGCAATTAGAAACCATTCGTCACCCTCCGTATTCGCCAGACCTTGCTCCAACGGACTAAGTACCATTTTTTTTCGTGATTTGAACAATTTTCTACGAGATAAAAAGTTTTCTTCTCAGGAAGCAGTACAAAATGCTTTTACACAGTTTGTCGAATCTAGATCACCAGAGTTCTATCGCAAATGCATAAATGACCTTCCTATTAGATGGCAGCAATGTATAAATAATAATAGTAATTATTTTCATTAAATAAATATGATAAATTAAAAAAAAAAAATATTCAATTTTTCAGTACAAATCGGCAATTTCATATTTTAACCCCTAATATTTGAGGAGTTCCCTCGCTTGCGATGGGATCCCATCACCAGGTTCTGATTTGATGTCAAATGGAACCACCTCGAGAGTAAACCCATTCTAATATTTTTTTTTTCAAATCTGTCTATTTATGACGGAGTTACGCCAGAACAAAAAAAAAGCGCACATCCGAATTGAGAACCTCCTCCTTTTTGGGCAGTCGGTTAAAATTGTAGTCATTGCGTTTTATGTGGCACGAATACCATAAGTAACGGCTTCTCTACTCGGTGTTGACACGACAATTCTGTGCTCTCTGGTCAGCCTACAAAAAATATAGTAACATTTGATGATGGAAATATTTATATATTTTTACTAAACTAAGGCCCATTTTCACTGACACTAAGCGAAGATAATTTTGTTTTTCTTACTGTTCCGGTATTCGTTTCTGATTAGTTTCGCTGCGGAATCCAATACAATTGAACGATTCAAAAGTTGTCCAGGTTTCATTGGCTCAGCACTTTTCTGATGGTCGCCACTGTTGGTTAAATTCAAATTAAATTAAATTATCATTAAAAAAACATGAAAATCAGCGCTGTGCTGTGGGTCCTCCACGGCACAGCATTATGCAGAGTGGAAGCCTTCTTGCCACAATCACGACATGCATCTGCCTGACATCTTTTCACCCTATTTCTTTTCTGTTAAAAACAAAATGTAGGTAGTTTATGTAATTATTGTTTGGTTTATTTCTCGTCTTTACTAACTTAATTTAAGTACTACTAATACTATTGTTTAAGGGTATTTATTATTGTATGTATGTCGTTTTGTGACAAATAAACACTTTTTCTTTCTTCTTTCTTTCTTTATACATTAATTATCACATTAAAACCATTGCATGAAAAATTGATGCTGGCTTGGTTTTAAATAGAGTGACGGGATGTACGCATTGAATAAAAAAAATACACCGTACACGTAAATGGGCGCCTCTTAAATTGATTTGAGCAATCGTCAGAGCCGCCACGCCCCGCGCCGGTAGAAAATCCAATAGAGAAATAATAATTGGGCATAATTTTTCTCTATTGTTAGTGAACACGATAAGTATGACAAAGCTTAGGAAACTGTTTCGTATACTAGGCTCGATCCAAATTTAAATCTATTGCCGACGGAAACCCAGAATAGTTCATTCACCTTATTTAAGAAAAGCAAATCTTGATAAAATGATTTGGCTCATTAGTAAGAGTATACTTATTACGCAAAAAACAGTAAAAAAAAAACATCATATTTTCTGAGAGGTATCTAATAATTACTTGGATAAGGGTACGAAATCATGTGTGATCAGCACGAAGCTATAATATCTAACATACGCCTAATGTCATCGTCTACTGACCTACATCAAGACGTTGGTCAATATCTACTAATTAGAGATACGTCTTTGATCTGAGTGTTCTATATTCGGTAGGGTTGAATTTGGATCTCATTCGCAACCCCTAGTATAGTATGTACAACGGCTGCTTCGGGCCGTTATATCAGACATTCAATTCGGATGCAGTGTCCAAAATCCGTAAAAAAATTGAAACTTTTAATTTTTATCTGAGAGCAGTGGTGACCAGTGGTTGCCCAGTGGTAATGGCCGCGACTTACAAGTTGTAGGTCGTGGGTACGAACCCAGGCAGGCTCTTTACTTTGTGGAAGTTATTTCATCACCAAACTGCTCCCAAACGGTGATAGAAAAATATATTGAGAAAACCGGCTAATGTCTTAGAACCAAAAACTCGAAGACATGTGACATTCACCAACCCACACTGGGTCCGGTGGTGGATGCCAGTCCATTCCCTTTCACGGAGAGGAGGCCTGTGTCCCAGCAGTTGGTACATTTAAAGGCTGATGATGATGATGATTTTTTATCTGAAGACGGTGTGTAGGCCCTCCATTCAACTCAGTCGTCATGACAACAGAAAGAAACTCTCGATTAATGTCAATCATGATGTGGCCGATCATTTCATGAAACGATATGGCCAGCTCTAACTGACCAAACCGCTTTTTGACATTTGTTGTTATATAGGATCATTGAAACAGGAGCAGGATGGATCTATACAAGAAAAATAGCTCGGTCCCTTTCTCACTGTCGCACTGTGGTAGTTTTAACACGTCATTGCCCCTGGTCTTGCAATAATACATCTTGCTATATAGGTACTGAATTATCAATTATTTATTTTCATATTTTTTTCTGAAAATGTGATTTTGCCTTTTCAGTTTTGCTACTGCCATATCATAAATTTTAAGGCAATTAATTATCGTGACGGTTTTATTAAAGGATTATAGTAAGAACAATGAAATTTTGGCGTATGTTCAGAGGATGATCAGTGGATGACTCCTATCTATGACAAAAAATAGGATCAAAGAACTATGATAATTTAATACATAGGTATGAATCTAGAGGTTATATATTTAGGATCCTTTAGGATGCTTGTTAGTGGGGTAACTCGAGTCCCACTAACGTGCAGAGTGCGTCGCCAGTAGAAATTACAGGCAATATGGTTTACTGGTAGTAGAACAAATAAAGTTTAGATAAAACATAAGTTGGTTTTATTCATGATGACACGAGAACACAATTACTTTTTAAAAACAGTGACAAGTAAAAATAATAGACCGGTAGAAAAATAAACTTATGTAGAACAAAAAGATCTGTATCAAAACTAAATACTCTTTTTATTCTAACACTCCTCCTTAAGTTCATTTCTCTACTTTCATCCATCACACATTCACACAACACCCATATTCTGTGCACACCACTTGAACTTGCCTTTCAACAAAGATTTTGTCAAAGCATCTGCAACCATATGAGCTGTCTCTACATACTCAAGTAAAATATGCCCATGCTCGACAGCCTCCCTTATAAAATGGTGTCGCACATCTATGTGCTTTGTACGTTGATGGTGTACAGGGTTATACGCAATAGCCACAGCAGACTGGCTATCACTGAATATTTTCATTGGCGCCTCAGCTTGACCAGTGACCTCTGAGTACAATCTTTTTAGGAATATGCCCTCCCTAGCAGCTTCAGATAGTGCTACATATTCAGCTTCCGCTGTGGATAGAGCAACCGTCCTTTGTTTTCTGCTTTCCCAAGAGATTGCAGCTCCCATATGCAGAAAAACCATACCGGAGTATGATCTTCTATCATAGCAACTGGCATGACTTGCATCTGCGTAACCCTCAACTTTACTTATTCCTGTCCTCTTGTACTGTAGCCCAAGGCATTTAGTACCCTTTAAATATCTCAGCACTCGTTTAGCTGCTATCCAGTGTTCCTCAGCATAGCAGGTGTTGAATTGGCTAAGATAATTGACTGAATGTGCAATATCTGGCCTCGTGCAGACAGATAAGTACATCAGTGAACCAATTAGATTCTGATATGGAATCGTCGGCTCAGGTTTGTGTTCTGGTCCAGGTTTCTCTAGCTTTTGACCAGGAACTGATGGTGTTGAAGCAACTTTGCAGTCAGCCATCCCAAAAACCTTTAAAATTTTGTTGACATACTTCTCTTGGTCAACTTTGACTCCAATATCGTTCTGCGTTATGTGCATTCCCAGAATATCCTCTGCCTTCCCAAGATCTTTCATTTCAAATTTTGTCATGAGGTCTCTTTTCACTTTGCGCAGCTCATCCGCGTCATTCCAAAATATTAGCATATCATCCACGTATACTGCTAAAATGATAATCTTTTTACCCTGGGATCTCGTGTATATGCACGGTTCATTTTTACATCGTTTAAATTTTAACTGCAACAACTCATTGTTCAGTTTGTTGTTCCATGCTCTGGGGGCTTGCTTTAACCCATAAAGCGACCGTTTAAGCAGACACACATAGTCTTCTTTTCCCTTTTCATGAAAACCTTCTGGTTGTTTCATGTAGACATTTTCCGTTAAATCTCCATTCAGGAACGCTGTTTTTACGTCCATTTGATCTATATGTAAGCCTCTTTGTGCTGCTATTCCCAGGAGAACTCTTAACGAGCTGTGTCTCACCACTGGAGAGAATGTCTCGTCATAATCAATGCCACATCTCTGGCTAAAACCTCTGGCTACAAGTCGAGCTTTGTATCTTCGTCTATTTCCCGTCTCTTCTTTGATTCTAAATAACCATTTTGAATCAACGACGTTGCTAGCTTGTTCAGGTTTTACCAAAATCCATGTTTTATTTTTCTTTAAGGCATCAATCTCCTCCTGAATTGCTGCTCTCCACTCTCTACTATCAGATCTTGATAGTGCTTCTTGAACAGTAGTAGGGTCCAATTCTGATTCTGCAGCATGATACAGCAAGTAATCCGGAAAGTTTTTGGCTTTTCTAGCTCTAAGTGGATATCTCCGTTCCACCTCTTGAGGTTGATCATCGACAGTTGTGTCAGATTCACAGTCAAGAAACTCTATGTCTTCTTGAGGTTGATCCACAATAGTTGATTCAATTTCAGAGACTGGAGGAATATACATCTCTTCATGAGTAACTGATTGTTCCACTTCTTGAGGCTGATCATCCACAATCACATCAGGCTCGAGACCTTGAGGAACACATACTTCTTCATGATTGTAAGTTTGTTCCATCTCTGGAATCAATACTTCATGTTCAGTCTGTTTCTCCAACCCTGTATCTCTCTGTGTTTCTTGTTGAGCTTCAATAAATACAACATCCCTAGCCTTATAAAGCCGATGCGTTTTTGTATCCACTAGTCGATAGCCTTTAGAGTTCTCGCAATATCCGACTAGAGTTAACTCCAAGCTTTTTGCATCCAGCTTCTTCCTCTTTTGGTTCGGAATGTGCATATATGCCTTACACCCAAAAACTCTTACAAAACTGAGATCAACTTTCTTACCAGACCACGCTTCCTCTGGCGTTTTACCCTTGACGGCAATGGTCGGCGATCTATTTTTCAAGTAAACCGATGTATGGACTGCTTCCGCCCAATAAGCCTTCGACAAATTTCCTTCCTCGAGCATGCTTCTCGCCTTCTCGATGATAGTCCTATTTGCTCTCTCGGCTACTCCATTCTGTTGCGGTGTATAGTCTATCGTTACTTGATGTTGGATTCCATTTTTCCTCAGAAAATCATCCATTTCTTTATTGACGAACTCTGTTCCGTTATCATTGCGCAGGATCTTAATTTTCTTGTGGCATTGATTCTCGGAAAACGCCTTAAAAATTTTAAAATTTTCAAAAAACTTCACTCTTTTGTTTCAAAAAATATACAAAAGTTTTACGTGTAAAGTCGTCAATAAATATTAAAAAGTATTTATACCCGCTAATGGAAGGTATATGCATAGGCCCGCATAAGTCTGAATGCACTAAACCCAATGCTTCCTTAGCTCTCGTCGCAACACCTTTGCGAAACGGTTGTTTGGTTTGTTTTCCCTTAATGCAAGATACGCACTCCAGTTTCGAAGAAGTATTAGGAAAACTCACCCCTATGGCCATCTTATCTCTAAGAAGTTTGAGGTTGTGTATACCAAGATGTCCCATTCTCCGATGCCACAGCCTCTGCTGGTCACAATCAGCTGTTGCCAGCGCAGAACCCTGTGAACAGCACTTAATTTTATATATGCCTCGTTCTTCTACACCTTTCACAACAGCCTTACCACGAACCTTACACTCATTCTTCTTGTAGATGTCGCATCCTTTCTCTGTAAATACTATTACGTGACCCTTTCTCGTAATTGCATTCACACTTAACAAATTAGAAGCTAACTTAGGTACATACGTAACATTATTGATTGTTAACCCTGCTGATTCACAAAATACAGTACCTTCACCTTCACCATATACTTCATTACCATCTGCACAGATCACTCTCAAAGATTTAGAAGTATCCTTCAAACTTCCTCTGAACCAAGCCTTGTGATTTGTCATGTGCGTCGACGCGCCAGAATCGATGATCCAGTCTCCTGCTTGCGGTGTCGACGTACCAAACGCATAAGCTTGTAAAGCTTCTTTTTTCCTTTTAGGGTTATCTGGACACTCATTTGCTTTATGTGGTCCGTCACAAATAAAGCATCTAATCTTTTGTTTGACATTCTTGGGTTTGCTTTTGACCTTATGCTTCTTTGACAATAATGCTGATGACGGTTGGCTTACACTTGAGCTTGCCGAATAGTTATCTTCCATTTGAAAGAGCTTCGTCTTGACATAGTCAGTAGTAAGTACCACGTTACTGTTTTCTATGGCTAATCTCATAGGTTGGAACTCTCCCGTAAGTCCTTGAAGAAGTAAAGCAGCCAACAGTTCATCATCAACCTCTTTTCCTAGGTCTTGCAGTTCCTGAGATACCATCATCACAGATGTCACATATTCCCTCACAGTTGGGAATTGTTCCAGTTTCATGCTTACTAATTTTGAAAGTAAACGGCAACGGTTATTCAGACCTTTATCCTCGAACGCATCTCTTAATGCTTCCCAAGCACTTTTTGCTGTTTTAGATTTGCGTACATGAACTAAGCAATGAGGTTTGACCATCAAACAAATCTTTGCTCTAGCTTTCTGGTCTTTTCTCGTACCTTGCGTGTCGGTTGTTTCAGGCGTAACACTTGTATACTCCCACAAGTCATCATGCACCAGATGCATCTCCATAAGAAACTTCCATGTAGAATAGTTACTGCTACCTTCTAGTTTCTCCATAGATAAGGCACTACTGCCTGAACTACCAACCAAATTCTGTGCCATTGAGTTCTGCTCTCTTTGAGAACTCCCGTTACCAGACGACATTTTCCCGTAGGTGTGATTCCCATAACCTGTTAGTGGGGTAACTCGAGTCCCACTAACGTGCAGAGTGCGTCGCCAGTAGAAATTACAGGGAATATGGTTTACTGGTAGTAGAACAAATAAAGTTTAGATAAAACATAAGTTGGTTTTATTCATGATGACACGAGAACACAATTACTTTTTAAAAACAGTGACAAGTAAAAATAATAGACCGGTAGAAAAATAAACTTATGTAGAACAAAAAGATCTGTATCAAAACTAAATACTCTTTTTATTCTAACAATGCTACGTATGATCATGTTATATATATATAAATACCCTCCTTGGGAATTGGAATATCGGCAAAAATGTAAGTTTGAGTTTATTGTAGAGAAAATATTTGAAACCACACGTCGGCTAGGGTTAGGTATTTACGAAAAGTGTTCTCTTATCCCAAGGAAGCATTACACCAGAATGAAAAGTAGCCTTTGCGATAATCCAGACTATAATCTGTCTCTTTGCCTTTCATCCAGATCTGTCCACTCGTTCTGACGTGATTGAGTAACACACATCCATCTATTCAAACTTTCGCATTCAAGAAGTAAGTACTCCCGACGGGACGGGACAAGCTGTAACTTTGACACCGCAGAAGTGATCATTGGGTTTTGTTTAGTCTCCTTCTTCTTCCTAGTCGGACACTCATCGCAGAGTGGTCGTGGTCATGGGTGGGTCCTGATGCATGATGGCTCTTGGCATGCGTCGCCATTCGGTTCTATTGTACGCAATGTGGGAACAATCGGACATCGTAGCTTTGGTGATATTTGTAATAAGGTCTGCCCATCTGGTTGGAGAGCGACCCCGGCATCTCTTGCCCTCCATTCTGCCTTGGATTACAAGACGCTCCATTGAGTCTTCATTGCGAGTTAAATGCCCACGATAGTCTCTCTTTAATGTGAAGTTCTTTTAGGATTGATACGTAGGTGCGGTAAGCAGTCCGCAGCAAACGTCACCAGCACCACATCTCCAGTGCATCGATTTTCCTCCTTTCCTTCAGCCTCAATGACCACATCTTAGCTCCGTAGACACAAATTGGAAAGACGAGACTTCTTGTTATTTAGTCATCATCATAATCATCATCATCATCAGCCTATGAATGTGCCCACTGCTGGGACACAGGTCTCCTCTCTGTGAGAGGGAATGGGCCGTAATCCATCACGCGGGCCCAGTGTCATTTGGTGGATGTCACATTTCTTTGATTTTTTGGTTTTTAGACATGCCGGTTTCATCACGATGTTTTCCTTCACCGTTTTGAGAGCAGTGTTGATGAAATAATTTACACAAAGTAAAGCGCCTGCCTGGATTCAAACCCACGGCCCACAACTTGTAAATCGCGGCCGTTACCACTGGGCCACCACTGCTCTCACTGGTGTTTAGTAGTGCTTGTTAATTGGTCTGTACAAATTTATAGCTAAATCATTACTTGTGTGGTACAGACATCACGTTCGATGCGGCTAGACCGGAAGCCAACTGCATCCGCTTAGATAAAGGTGATAAAGATAAAGCTTTGCTAGTCAGATTGATTATACCGATAATAATTACAGGATCGGATACTTACTGGATGACCGTATCGAAATTAATTACGGCTCTATAGTCAATATGAAAAGTGCCTATCACTATCAGTACCAGTACGAGTAGCAATTCCATCTCCAAGTAAGAAAGAGTAACCCTAGACACCGGACCCAGTCACCTGCTATCATCGTAGAAACGTTAAATACAGCTTAGAATAGCGTACAGCTAGAATATGCGATCGAAGTGTTTGTCGATCAAATGTTCAGCAAATCTGGAAAGAGCTCTCTAGTGCTGAGTGCTAACGCGTTTAGGTTTGACGCAAATAAATTAAAGCGACAGTCACGTATTCGCTCGATGGTCGCTTGGTTCTATTAGGACGACGACGCCTTAAGCTTTCAGTGTTAGGAAGCTTAGGTACAGACGAGTTGAAGCTGACATCAGATTTGGATAACGATCAAGTCGCGCTTAGCTTGTCTTGCCAGAACACAAAATAATCAAAGAAAAAAAAAAAAAAAAATTCGAGGTATACGGTTTCTCGAAAGTCATTGATTCCTATCTATCTAGTGCGCTGTTTATTACGCTAACTCAATTAATTTACCGTTTTGTATCTCAGTTAGCCTTTGTCGCGATTACGCAGTAGCGTAGGTATATTTACGCTTAGGCTAAGAGAGCCATTTCGGGAGAAAGCGAAGGGTGGTGCGCCATCCTCCGCTGTCTCCCGAAATGGATCCAGCTCTACAGCCATCGAACACAGCCACCCTACAGCCTAGCATATTTTTTGAGACATGTACCTACCTAGGCTCTTGTAGGCTCTCACCCCTTCTTTTTTGTCAACAGTAAATCTTACCTATCCGAGGCAGGGTGCCAGGGTGCGGTCGATTGCATAGGCTCAGTATTTTGATCCTCAGTTAACTCAACAAACGGTTAAAAATGCTAATCACTGGTTTCATATTTCGGTAAAACGTGTGTTTCATAATTTTTTTGCCAAAAAAATTGATAAATAATTAAAATGCCCACTAAATTGAAAACTTATTACTTAGACTAACAATTGCTAAAAACGTGAATTTTAGCAAAATTGGAAACCATTGATTAAAAACAATATAATTATCACGGGAAATTTCCCGTGATAATTATATTGTTTTCAATTATGAAACGCGAAAGTTTTAAAGTTAACCATTGATTAGTTGATTAAACCATTAGTTTAGTTAACTAGGAATAAAAAACTGGGCCTAAGTCAACCTGAGTTAAAAGTAACTACTCCCTTTAGATTAATATTGATGCTCGTAAGTATCGAGAGATTTATTCATTTCAGATTTATTAAAAAATCATTACATTTTTGCACTTCAGAAAGTCTTGTAAAAAAGCGATTTAATTGCATGCCTCGCCGATCGTCACGCGGGGATAGGCAATGATTCTTATCAGGCCCTTATTGAAAAAGGGGCGGCCGCGTTCCTATCACGCATAAATCAGGCGCCGCGTATTTCTTTCAGGCAATGTCGGCTCTTTTATTGCCCACTTATTGGTAACTACGATCTGATATATGGCACCGAAAGAATTAACGGTCTAATAGAACTATTATTGATTTAGCGGTCTGTTTATAGATGGCGAGGCGATGGACGCGTTCGACTTCGTCCGTAAAAATATGCAGCACTTAGCGGCGGCATGGAAGACATTGCCTCTTCACGTATTAATTGCCAACTGTTTAGCTACCGAAGCAAAATAAATTATGTATTACTAGCTTCGGCCAGCGGCTTTAATCGCGTGAAGGTCGAATATTATCCCGAGGGATACATATTCCCGGTATAAAAGTATCCTATGTGCTATTCCCAGATCCGTTCAGCCGTTTGAGCGTGGAGAAGTACCAAACACACAAACACACACACATTCACAATATATCGCCTTTCTAATATTAGTGTGATTTTGCTTCGGTACTTGTAGCTTTCCATAAGAACACCTTAGTTTTCAGAAAAATATTCAAACTTTTATAAAAATTGCTTTTTACTTTTATTCCACGTTTTGTTTTACAACAGTGGATACCAAAAGCTCTTATAAACCAGTGATGTTGTATAACAATAACAAACGCTACTCATTCCTCTCAAAACCTACAAGTTACGTGGCCGATATTATTCCAAGCTAATATTCTAGAACACCCAGAAGTGTTCCATAAATACGTGTACAATTACACGGAATGCACCGTATGTATCATTTCATAACGTTTACACTGGCTGTGTTTATCGCCTACTGTTCCGGCCATACTATTCTTTTCCAAGTGTTTACACGTCGCGGCAATAGAATAGATCGCCGCAAGTAACGCGGCCCAACTGGTGCTCGGTAAGTAGGTGGCTTGGGGTGCGGTCACACTGCGGTGCAAACAAACACGGAATAAAACGAGCGAACACTCGTTAAGGAGAATCGTTATTACTTTTTATTTCGATCTCTTTGTTAGCTACGGTCGCTGAATAGCCAGTGTGAAAAATTATGTAACAGATGATAGTAGTAAGCGCGCACCCTAATGGCGTATTGCGAAATCGGTTCGGAGTGAAATAATGAATGAAACATCAGGAAACTGTGTAAAGCTTAATTACTTTAAAAGCTGTGTTAAAATTTTTGTGTAACTTTAAAGTACCTATATTTTATCGATCTACGTATCTATTAGCGGCGGCTGGATGTGAATCGATCTTTCTAATGCTTCTAATGTAAAAACCTGGTTTAAATAAATCGTCAAATAATTAACTCCCCAACTTATTTGACCATCTTTTGTTTGTTATTTGACCATTTTACGTAAATATAAAACCATTCATATCAGGGATTCCCAAACTATTTTGGGCAAGACACCCGTTTTCCAAAATGAACTATCAGTTTCCTCCCAGTTCCTCTGACCCCATAGCCAAATTACTTTAAAAAGCCGCTTATTGAATTACCGAGTTTTTCATCTTGTACGAACTTGTGCACGCTTATCGACTTGTAGTTTTTTAAAAGTACAACAATGATACTTCGTACTAAAATAATAGTAATTCTTATAACAAGTTGGTACACGTAAAACAACTTATATAATATCTTTAAGTTTCAAATAAGAACTTGTGTTATTAAAAAACAGTTTCCGTTTATGTCGACCCATGGGCAACCGATTTCGACCCGAGGGGTCTCGGGGGATATCGACCACTTTGGGAATCCCTGATTTAAATTTATTAACAATGTTTATTAGTTAAGTTAACTACGTATCAAAAAACTGGGCTTGAGGGCGGTTACCCATTCCGAGTCCGTGATCCGTGTCCGTGATTTGAGGTCCGAGTTCAAAATCTTCTGAATTATGACAGATTATGACGGATAGAGTTGGGATGAAGTGCGTAAACTCTCATACAAGAAGTACTACGGCTACTTCAGCACCAAAATTCCACGGACACGGATCGGATGTAGTGCGTAACCGCCCAAACGCCTGATAAAGTCCGGGTAACTTATCCGAGAAATTTAATAACATACAAATTATAATTCTGTAAAATGTTAATTTTTTTATTAGCGTTTCCCATGCATTAAATCTGCCTATGCTTTTCCAACTATATTGGGATTGGCTGCTAGTTTAACCAAAAGCAGCTGAGTACCAGTATTTTACGACTGCATATCTGACCTCCACTAACTGGGAATCACGATATCGCTGACGGCAAGACCGGTGTCAGATTGACTAATTTCTTTGCTTGACCTTAAAGATCTGTTAGCGTCTATAATTAGTTAGCCACGAGCTCCTCAGTAGTGTTGCCTAAGCAAATTTTGAAAAAAATAGAAGAAACAGAAACTTGTAAACAGGCGCTTAGGTATGGTAATTGAAATCTAATAAAGGAAGGAAGGAGGAGTCATATGAAAGAAAAGGGATACAGTGGTAGCGTGCCGGGGAACAGGACGGTATGGAAGAAGAAAACATGTTGCGCCAATACCAAGAAACATGAGACAAGGGCAGGAAGATGATGATGATGATGATAATTATGTGAACATTTAATGAACCTCTATCACACAGTTTGACTAGTTAAGCGGCAAACTCTTTTAAATTGCAATAGGGTAGTTTACTGAAAATTTGTTTTTTGTCCGTCAGGTAGATAAATAAAAAACATTGGACACGTATTTTTTTTGACACGTTAACATAAAGTGACGACGATATAATGCGTTAAAATATCGTGAAACGTCACGCCACTACTACACTTTATACTGCCTTAGTGACGTCACAAGCCCCCACTCTTTAATTTTGATGCGCTTTATCTTTGTAAATTATTATTGATTAGGTAAAGTAAAAAATACGTGTCCAATATTAATTGATAATCTCACTGACGAACTAAATAGAATCATCATTTTTCTACCCAGGAAACATCCTAAAAACCTAAACCTAAAAACAATGTTGTGACAATAAACAAATTCAGAATTTTCCACCCACATTTCGCCAGTTAAGTTGAAGTCGAGCGGGGGCGAGCATATTTCCATCAACCGGACACAAGTGCAGACGCCGCTAGACTTATTGCGTAAGTAAATTAAGCAAGGCTAACGGTTTAACCCCATTAAAGAGTATGACAAATTCTCTTTAAATAAATAGGTATTTCCAAAAATATTGGACTCTTTCGAAAATACTATCTTTATCAATGAAAGCGTTCATAATTTTTTCTATATAGATAATCCTTTCATGGGGTCAAACCCTTTACCTTGACGAATTCACATATGCGATTCGGCGGCGGTTTTAGAAATTACAGAAGGAAAAGCTTACTAACCTTTTGCTTAGCGCTTACGACCACTAGATCAAAAATTTATCAACTATGGTCATTTGAAATTCGTCCTTAATTAACCTTGAATCATAGCTATCCGGTAAGCGACCCCAGGCCTAATGCATCTGACAGTGATGCCATGTATAAAGGTTGACTCGATGAAATCTGCCGTGATTTTGGAATTTTGCGTATTGTCCACTCGACACATTATCTCCGAGTTCATTTGGATGTTTGAAGTAATTTTAACCTTTTCGAGAATACCACATTTTCTTTATACATTTTATCAGCATCATCATTCCAGCCGAGAGACGGCCGCTGCTAGACATAGGTCACACAAGACTCACTTCCGATCATAGCGGCTGATTTCTTTAGGATTATTAGCGTCCCCACAACGACCGACACCGATCCTGTTTGTTTCACATCCAACGGATTTAATATTGTCATTATAAATATTCATTTGTAGGTATCACCTGACTGTGATATTAATATATGTTGTTAATATATTAATATATGCTGTTCTGTAAAATCTCACCGTGAAAACTTAGGTAGAGAACTTGAAGTGAAGTGTCATTACACTTAATACCAAGGATTGATAGTTCATTTGGAGCTCAGTTCCCCTAAGATTTTACAAATTAGCATAATACTGGTTATTCCCCATGTTACAATGTTGAACAAGGTATAGTAGTAAAATAACTGTCGCCATACCGTTACAGTTACTAGCCATTTTCAGTTTAAAATAAAAGTATTATAGGTAACTTGAGAGTAATTCGATTCAACTTGTATTTCAAAAAAAAATATCACCATAAAAGAGTGTTATCGTCTACAATTTACAACCTAGAGTCTATAATGACACTTTCATTGCTCTTAATTTTAACGTTAAGTTTTACCAGAATGTAGAATCGTTGGCGGTAAATATAACTGGCTTTATTTGATGTACAAATTACATCAATATCTACCCTCTTGCCGGCAGCGGCAGCAGTGTGACCAAATTGTCTGTGACGTCAAAGTCGGGCACAAAGCAACACGCTGTTTACTTGCCGATTGATTACAGCGACAACACTTAAGCCATTACGCCGCGCTGGACTAATTGGAGTCTCAAACGGACAGATATTGAGATCTTGTCATGTATGTGTATCTGCTATCTGTTAATCAGATGGGTCTCTGATTGGAGCGGATTGGCAACGATAATTATGTGTATTAGGCCTATAATTAATTCTTAGAACTAAACCTAATTTAGGCTTCGGTTGGCTGTTCTGTACCTAACCTTTCATATAAAATAATTTAAATTGTATTAGGTATCCAGAGTATGTATTTTAACCAACTTTTTGTAGTTAATGTTTAGGTATACGTATTATAAGATATTTTTAAAGAAGATTAGCTATCAGTAGCACCTAATTTACCACACTAGGTACTTCACTAGTAGAGTAATTGGACAGAGAGAAAGTATTCCACTACGGTACAGTACTTCTCATGAAGCAAAGGAACAAACACTGATAACCGCACTTGGCCAAGCTATATAAGTTTTTTTTTATGTTGCTGGTAGGTCACTGTTTTCTTAGATAACTTTTGAAAAACAAAATAAATGCAGTTGACATTAAATTCCAAACCAGCCATCTTAACAAAACCCTCACTTTTAGAAAAGGTACTGGAGGTTTTCCAAAGATTTTCCTAGCCCGATCCAAGGGTTTCACCAGAATACTGGTGATAGTAATCAACATCAGTTGATTTTTGAGCCAACTGATGTTGATTGAAACTCTTAGTGTCAGTCAACACCATTCCAATGCTGGGCAAAGGTTTCCCCCAAAGTGTAGGTTATACATTGTTGTTTTGATAACTTAGTGCGTAACTGAAAACAATTTAAATAATGGAAAACTGAAGATACTGGAGAGACGTGCTACTTAGTAAAGTATCTTATTTTTCGTACCACTTGCTCAAAAAAGTGACATTCTATGCCACAAAAAGCGAACATAACAATAGTCATTTTTAATCTGTTAAAAACAGGGAAAGAAAATTGTACTGAATTTCATTCATCCTCTAGGGGGAGAATGTGATTTAAATTTGGAATACTTACCGAAATTTATACTGAACTACATCTGTGTTTACACCATTGAGTTTGTATATAAAACATTCGACATCTTTTTGAAAAAGGAATACGCATTTATTATGCAGTTATGATTATTAAATAAAATTACGAAAACCGACGAGGCCGTATGAGCTTGATGCCTTTGCTTTTCCGACAAAAAGATATTAGTCTAGGAATTTGCCGCGTTTTTGTTTTCTTCAAATACATAAACGTTAAGTTTATTTTCCTTTTAATTGTCATTATTTTTAATAAATGCTTATCTCATATTATTATTGTGTTATTTTTTTCGCAAATGGTACGAAAAGTAGAGTATTTTCCTCGGTGATAAAGCTGTCTTAGTCTTGGGTGAACTTAAATCCCTCGCTACACTCAGGACTCGTCTTAAATCCCTCGCTTCGCTCGTGATTTAAATCGTCACCCGCGACAGAACACACTGCTTTATCCCCTAGGTTAATAATCTACTATTTTCATACAGGTCAAACATTTCATCAAGCAATAATGCAGCACAGAGATACAACAGATACAAAGTTAATGTAAAATGCACAAACAATCGAAGCGATATGTCCATCCGATGTTGCATGATCGAAATCAAAGGGCAAGTTAAACGAGTACTCATATCTGCGGCACAGATAATAATAGGGGTTAAAGTATGAAATTGCCGTTTTATTGTAATAGGTTCTTCGTATTAACTAGAACCTCCATGGTTTGAGATTTTTGAGTGAAACTTTTTTCACATGGTACCTAAGAAGTTCTTCTTTTAAAAAATGTGCAACATTCGATTCTCGACTTTGTTGTATTTTTTACTCAGCTTAGACAAGAAAGATGGATTCTTAGAAAATTCGAGTGATTGTTGAATACGACTTCCGACGCGGACCTAACGCGGCAGAAACAGCTCGCAATATCAATGTTGCGTTTGGAGAGGGGACTGCTAATGAACGCATCGTGCGATTTTGGTTTAAACGCTTTCGTGATGGAAACTTTGATTTGAAGAACGAACCACGTGGAAGACCGCCCTCACAGGTGAATAACAATGAATTGAAAGAGATGGTGGAAGCCGATCCGAGACAAACTACCCAGGAATTAGCGGCGTGGTTTAACGTTACCTTACCTACAATATTGACTCATTTGCGTCAAACAAAAAAAATAAAAAAAATATGAAAAATGGGTGCCTCATGATTTGACTGATCTGCAGAAAGAAAGACGTGTTGGAACTTGTGTTGCCTTGTTGAATCGATACAGAAATGAAGGAATATTGGATTGAATTGTAGTAACATGTGATAAAAAATGCATTCGTTACGAGGCCAGCCATTGCATTTTTCGCTTACGGTTATCGGACGCTGTTGATGACCCCAGGTCAAACGCCGCAACAGTGTCCTAAAGCAGAGCTTACCAATAAAAAGGTAATGGTAACTGTTTGGTAGTTTCAGAATAGTGTTATTCACTATAGCTTTTGGCGATCTGGTCAAGCAATAACGGCAGATGTCTACTGTACCGAATTTCGAACAATGATAGCAAAACTAGCAGTGAAACACCCCCGACACATGAATCGTTCTTCACCATGATTGCTCCATGATAGCGCGAGGCCTCATACAAAACGAGTAACCGTTTTAACTCTACAGGAACTGCAATTAGAAACCACTCACCACGTCACCCTCCGTATTCGCCAGACCTTGCTCCAACGGACTACCAGTTTTTTAGTGATTTGGACAATTTTCTACGTGATAAAAAGTTTTCTTCTCAGGAAGCAGTACAAAATGCTTTCACACAGTTTGTCGAATCTAGATCACCAGAGTTCTATCGCAAATGCATAAATGACCTACCCATTTGATGGCAGCAATGTAAAGATAATAATGGTAATTATTTTGATTAAGTAAATATGTTAAATTCAAATAAAACTAATTTAAATTTTTCAGTAGAAATCGGCAATTTCATACTTTAACTCCTAATATTAGGTCATTACATATGAAATTGGCGTTTTTTAAGGGTGGAACATAAAGTCGTTTTTTTTTAAATATAATATACTAGCTGACCCAGCAAACTTTGTTTTGCCATAAAAAGACCAAACATTTATCTACCCTACCTACCCGACCCTACACTACCCTACCCTACCCGACCCTACACTACCCTACCCTACCCTACACTACCCTACCCTACCCTACCCTACACTACCCTACCCGACCCTACACTACCCTACCCTACCCTACCCTACCCTACCCTACCCTACCCTACCCTACCCTACCCTACCCTACACTACCCTACCCTACTCTACCCTACCCTACCCTACACTACCCTACCCTACCCTACCCTAACCTACCCGACCCTACACTACCCTACGCTACCCTACACTACCCTACCCTACACTACCCTACCCTACCCGACCCTACACTACCCTACACTACCCTACACTACCCTACACTACCCTACCCTACACTACCCTACCCTACACTACACTACCCTACACTACCCTACACTACCCTACCCTACCCTACCCTACCCTACCCTATGTCCTTCTCCTGGTTCTAAGCTACCTCCCTGCCAATTTTCAGCTAAATCGATTCAGCCGTTCTTGAGTTATAAGTGAAGTAACTAACACGACTTTCTTTTATATATATAGATTTGTATTTAATCAAAGTATGTACCATTGCTATCTATGCACTTTTGCCATCTCAAAGGTAGTTCATTGATCCCTTTACTAAAGAAACCATTCTGACGGGTCCGGGGAGTACGGTGGATGTCTTAGACATTCCAAATGAAGCTCCTCTAATTTGGTAGCCGTCTGTTGAGCAGTCTGTGGTCTAGCGCTGTCCTGAAGCAGCAGTGGCCCAGAGCGATTGACCAGCCTCGGATGTTTAGCAGCTAGCTTTTCCATCATGGTTTGCAGTTGCTGACAATAGACATCCGCCGTAATCGTCTGGCCAGACTTAAAAAAGCTGTAGTGAACGACACCGGCACTAGTCCAGCAAACGCTCACAAGTAATTTTTTTTGAGTCAATTTTCGCTTGGGGCAGGATTTGGCTGGTTCGCCAGGGTTCAGCCATTGCGATGAGTGTTTTCGATTATTGTACAGGATCCACTTTTCATCACAGGTAATGATTCGATTTTAAATCCCTTCATTATTGTTCCGGTTGAGTAATGTAACGCAGCAGTCGACGCTCGTTTGTCGGTTTGCTGCACTCAATTCATGAGGTACCCACCTTTCAAGCTTTTTCACCTTCCCAATTTGCTTCAAGTGGATTAAAACAGTTTTATCACTAACACCGCAGCCTGCTAACTCGCTAACTCGAACGTGGTTTGCGATGGATCCGCTTCCACAAAATAGCCTTCAATTCTTCATTATCAACTTTGGTCTCCGGCCATCCACGGGGCTTGTTCTGCTGGTCGAAATTGCCGGCACAAAAACGTTGGAACCAAAAACGTACTGTTTTTCTTTTGCGACACCGACGCCATACACATCAATAATCCTTCGAGCCGTTTCTGCAGCACTGGTGCCACGATGGAACTCGTACTCGTAAATAACGCAATATTTCAAGTTTACCCTTTTGTAAACTGGCTGGCGCAAAGAAAAAACCAAAAGAGGAAAAAACAAATGAATTACGGTTTTACAAACACAAAAGCATGAGTAAATAGCTGTATAAATTTAAAATTGGAATTCCAAACCAAAGAAGAGATATTTGAGATCAAAGTGGCCAGTACGATAAAACACCAATTTCATAGGTAAGGACCTAATATAATACTATATCTGCGGCAACGCGTCGCGCCAAACATGCAAAACGTCGAAGGGCTAACTGCTAAGCTAATCAGTGTAATTTTGAACTATTGCTGCTCGGGACGGTATGATATTGAAAGCCAGACACAAACCGTGACGACTGTCTTTGCTCTTTGTCGGGGGCAGTTTGGTCGTTATTGTGGTGGCCCGCTGGAGCAATTAGTAATCGTAGCAATTCGCTACTTGTTGTACCTACTTGTATCTAACAAAGACACTGCATAAACATCTTTGGCGTATAGTCTCGAAAAATTCAGTGAGGAAACCTGAATTAACAAGCCTCAGATACTCGACCCGTGACTAGCAACCGTCATCAATGTTTGTTATTTTCCTGGAAGTGGACAAAATCTTTGAATTGTACCGAAGCATTTACAAGTTAAAATAAAGGAAAAGCTAAACCAGTCATTTAAAGGGATATGAATTGTTATGACGGCCGCAATGAGCAGTATTGTTTATTTGTTCTCGTTGTCCTCCGCAGCTCCGCTAGATATCTATGAACGATTTCAAAATAAACAGCCTGTCTATTCGTGTGTGGTTAAGTGGCTGTAACTCGGCTTTTTTGTTTATTTCCCCGAAACCGTTACGATGACCACTTTCTGTGGAAATGTTTTTTGTGGCGTAAGTAGCTGGTACGACCTGTCGTTAAAAAATAGTTTTTTTAAGAGCTTTTTCAGCAACTAATAGCAGTGCTGAAAAAGCTCTAAGCAAGCCGTAAGCAAGTAGGAACTACTCTCCGTGCAGCCTGTTCCTTTACATTTGATAGATGCTTAATAAGTTTCATATTTATTAACAGGCAACCATGGACAATTTAATGGACGCTTACAGTAGTGGAGCGACATGCTTATTCGCTCCGTTATTCCGATAAATTAAAATTACATTAATATCGAATTTACGTAGTAGTAAATATCGCAGTGTAAAGGTATGAAGGTTAAAATTTGAAAAAATGTATGTGTATATAATGTGGATATACAAAAACAGCAAAAATAATTAGGTTTGTATTAAATATAATGAATCGTTGAATTCTTCTTCATATAAACTGGAACCATCACTTGAATCCTCAGTAACATTAATTAATAATCCATTTATTATTACTCGGGTGCACAAATTGTGCATGACAATGTGTTAAATTAATTAAAAGGCGAACGGCAGGCTTGTATGGGAATTTCGTACAGCTAATAAAATTTCATGTTTTGGGAATTTTTGTTTTAATTATGTTGTTTAATATGATAGTCTCTACCTTTTACTCTCCTTTTACTCTACCTTTTTAAATTCTTAGATTTTTAGAACTTGGGACATAAACGTTATAACCATTTTCATTTTTTAAAGTTATGTACTAGTGTACCTACCTACCAAGTGGATTTTAACAAACAGGTAAATGTTACATATTGTTACCTACATAATGTGTAAAGTAAATGTTCTAAATTGCTTGTTGCTATATTTGTAGGGTTTTACTTACCATTAAGTAGGTAGCTTGAGATGAGGATCGGACCTACTCAGTGGGGTACATTAGAAGATACATATGTCCAGCAGCAGACTGCAACAGTTTGATAATGATGAGTTTGTGTTATTTGTATTTCTAAATAATTAATTATCATTTCGATATTTGTGTTATTTTACGTATAGCAACTTCTAAAAACATAACTTCATTTAGTGTACGATTTTATTACGTTTATTCAATACAATCTTATAATTGATATTATTAAATTTAAAAACTACGAAGATCTAAAAATAGTAAATTTACACGAAAATTAATGGCTTTCTTTAACCGAATAACAAAAAAGTATTCTGTATAAAATCTGCCGTTCACCTTTCATCTTTGACAAAGTCCATTGTTTTAAGAAATCGAATCGGTACCGCATTAGTTCATCACTAAATGCATAGTTTTTGAGATGTAAAATGTACGCGTCAAAACTATCATAGTTCGACTGTAAAAAAGGGACAGCTGTATACAAGTCATATACATATGTCCCTTACACACACTCAAAATAACCTTACTCTAAGAGCATATGGTCACCCCCACGGAGAGTAGGTAGTGTTGTTTTGCTTCAATGGGTAGGTGTTTAGTCGATAATTTAGTCTCTTATTTATAGTTGGATGTGCTCATAAGGCATCTAAATTAGTCCGCATCGCTGGCAATGGGTTAAGGTACCAAAAGGCTGACGGAATTGCAAACTTGTGCTATGCTGATTCGTAACGCAAAACCAGGTGCATAATAACTGTTCAGAGTTTTATATGAAAACATAAGACAGAAAATCGCAGGGATAGATAAATGAAATATTTAAAACGGAAGTAATAATAAATCATTTATTTACAAGTGATGTTACAAAAATTATCACAAGTGTGATCGAGGGGCTACCGAGTTTGTATGTAAATTGTCACTCATGAGTTTGAGTGACAATTTACTAACAAACTATTTAGTAAAGCAAAACAAAAACATTGCAAAAAATACGAAAACAGTTCGTGACATAAGTTTTTAAACTGTCATGGTCACTAACATTAACATTCGGAACGGGATATCGTATAGTTCATGACACTACTATAGCAAGGTCTGGCAGTTCCCGCCGACACCTTGCAGCAGTGGTTCACAAATTCTCTAACCTGAGGCAAAGACCAAGGTAAGGAAAGTATAAGGTCTTTGACCTGAGGTTCTAGACAAGCGAGACAAGTGTCATTCTGTCAACGAAAGTGTCGCGATAGCGAATGTAAGAATGTCAAAAATGTATGGTATTGTCAAGTGCTATTGAAATGACACGTGACCAATCCCTAAAGGTAATTAGCATTTTAGAGCATTGGCCTGTAATGTAACATTACAGATTCGAGCATTACATTGGTGAGGTAGAAGAACCGAGCATTACAGTTCGCAACCTGTAATGTTACAGATTCGAGCATTACATTAGTGAGGGAAGAGAACCGAGCATTACAGTGGGAAAAGTGATGATACAATGTGTAAAAGGAGAATGACCAAAAGTGGTACCAAAAAGTCTCACGCATCAAGACCAAAATTTTATAGTAATTAGTTTCATAATTTTTTAGGACATTACGCGTCGCGGATTTGATTTTTGAATAGGGAATTTACTTTTGAGTTTAAAAGTATGGATATTGTTTTACTCTCTAAAAATGACGTTCCGTTTCACATGATAAATGATTAACGTAACCTTGATTTTTGAAAGTGTCATGATCACTGTAAAAAAATTATACGTTTCCAATTCAACATTAATTAAAAAAACTAGAATAGAATCTTATCATTTACTTATAAAAGATTAGGAATCATTATTTTATCTATGGTTAATTGGCCGTTCACAGCATCCAGTCATAAAGATGTAGAATGCAATAGAATCGATTTTTGATGAATATACTTACCAGTAATGGTTTCTTTTGTTTAATAGATAACTATAACGTTCATGTATAACGTGTCTATAATAAAATACTTCGTTGATAGTGTCGAACAAAATAGACCTAGTTTTTAGGTTATTTTCGATTTTATGAAATAACTCCATAACCCGGGTTTTATTTTCAAAAAGAAGTTTTGTAGGAGTTAACATGGTCAGTGTAATCTATAAAAAACAAAGTTTGATTTTGATGCAGCTTGGTACGGGATTCCATGCATCGATGAGCATTCTCCTTTTGATACAACTTCTAACATCAATGCGCACCACTTGTAAACACTGTGGAATCAATTAAATGCTCAAAATCGAATCTCATGTTACATTACACGCGGAAGCTCGTCAATACAGGGAGGCAGTACTGTAATGTAATGCTCAAAGTCGGTCCAGAAATGTTACATTGCAGGTGAATGATCCAGGTGAGGGCGCACGTTTACATTTCGGTATTTCGACCATCGCCATTGATAATTGAATAACGCTCGTCGAAAGCGTCTGCTCGCTATTATACTACTAGGAACTATCCTACTACTATCCTACTACTGGGTACTAACCCAGGTACTGTTAGCGCTGGCCATACCTTACGTACCAAGGATACGCACCGCTTCCGGACCCACTGCATAGAAGCAGTCCATGTGAGCTACTTTGAGAACGCAAATATTGCAATATGGCGATAAATAGAAAGAAAAATTATACATTCATGGGGATTGCTGATTATAATATAAGTGATAACTTAAAATTTAGGAATTACTATGTTTTTGTGTCACCGTCACATTAGCATGTCGATGACGCCATAAGTTTTTACCCCTACCAAAACTCGCAATATAAAAAGTTTTCACTTCAAATTATTATTCTACTCCACACTGCATGTAGGCAATATATTAAGTTTTCTAGTTACTTTTAATGTTAACTGCTGAGCTTTTAAAATGTTGCAATTGCGAACATGTTTCTGCAGCAGAAATGATTCTGTAACTAATCTAATGACGATCCGCTAGCGTATTTTCTCTCAAAGAATCTGTTTTAGTTTGATTACCCTGTGTGTTTAGAGTGTAACCTCCGCCATGGAAGGCTTCCTGCACCACATGGCGCCTCAGTTCCTGCACCCGGCGCTGCAGAGCTTCGGCTGCGGCGCCTTCCGCCCGATAGGGGGCGCCTTCCACCCGCTGTACCCGGGGAAGGCCTTTGCCAGGCATCTTGGTGAACAGTACGCACTTGGCCAGAGCGTCGGCCAAGCTTTAAGGGTGAGTTTCAGCACTTTATTGACAGTTTTTATTACAAGCTTTTGTTTAAATGGCTTTAATTGGTTAGTTTTTTAGTAGGTAGTTATAGGTCAAATCATGCAACTGAATTTTATAACAGTTATCAGCAACTGATTGGACACCCCAATCAGTTAAAATTTTGGTTTAGATGACAATATTATCGACAGTTAAGTAAAACAGGTTAAACCTGCCAAATTTTCTCGTTCATACGGTGGTGTTACGGAGAATGGACGCCATTTATTTTCCAGTAAGAATACGCCGTCACTGCCACAGCATATGTTTCATATAAGGACGTCATTAGTAACGGAATATTGTCCGGTGTAATATATATAACACACACACCACTCCGATTGTCTACGACACACAATAGCTACTCCCAATTACTCGGACCCTGCCTAGAAATTGTAGAATAGTGTGTTGGGAGATCGGACACTATAATGGGAACCTAGTTTAATGATAATACAGGGTTGTTGTGATGCAGAGTATAACTTGACGCACAGTATAACCAGCTATAAGATTTCCATTAAAAACTTTCCAATTACTTACAAACAACACAACACTGAGACAAAATGTTTTGTGGCATATCAAAATTATTGAGTAGTCTTAGAATTACATATATAATTATACCAATACTACAAGCTGTGGCACCAAAAGCATAATTATGCTAGCCAAAGTAGGCTAAAAAAACCAGCCAAGTGCGAGTCGGACTCGCGTACCGAGGGTTCAGTATAAACAGATGCATTCAACACAATAATTAGGTAACATTACTGACGTCTATAAAATAATGAAAGTAGGTACCGAACGTTGCTCTAACGAAGGGACAAAATAAACTTTGCTGTCGGAAAACTGTTGTCCCCATATATTTGCAGTATATATTCAAAATCGTTTTTTTTTGTTTTAACTACAAATTTATAGTATTCAGATTTTCTTTTTATTTGTGTTAAGTATAAGAAGTTTCTTCTTGCCAAATTTCATGTTTCTAGCTAGGTTAACGGGAAGTACTCTTTAGGTTTTGATTCCCTTGCGATTCCTAAAACATGCGATATAAAATGCTGTATCTTTTATATCTCCAAGAGATTACAGACCTTAATATATCAATTAATTTCAACTTGATACAGGCATTTCTTAGAAATAGGTATTTACACGCGGACAGACAGACAACGAAGTGATACAATAATGGTTCCTTCTTTTTCCTTTTAAGGAACGAATCCCTAAAAAATTGCGATTTCTGAAAATTAATTCTTTTTCAGATACCGTTTTAAAGTTTAGCACAGGATTGGTAGAACTGAATAATTATGATTGTGTTAAGCGACCGTTATTCTAATGCGTGATGTGTCCTGTGGTTCGTCCTTTCAGTTTATTTACAACCGGTAAAGTATCTTATTGGTCTTATACCCAACAAATATACTAAGAAGTGGTCTCCACTTATCTGCTACCGGGTGGGGGACTTTATTTAGGGTGGTATTTAATACTTTAACTGTAATTCCCCTTTTTTCAATCAAAATATTCGAAATTACTACCAAAAATACTGAATTGCACACTAAATTTGCTCATCAAATAAATGAATTATACTATACTGCTAGATCTTTAAAGCTTAACTGTTTTACTGAATAACTATCTGTTAACTAAAAGTAAATCTAATAATTCTTCGAGTGCAACAAAATATTAAAATATTATCAACAAAATATAAGTTTTAAGGGAGGGGGGGAAACGAAACAAAGTCGACGGAGCCCCGCTGCGCAGGGCTCCTATTTCTGTCTGCAGGGTCTAAAGTAACCTAACATGAAGGAGATGACGGGAGCTGAGTTCGCTCGCTTTGCTCGCTCACTTCAGCTCCCGTCATCTCCTTCGAACCTAACCTATCCGTGTCGGGGTGCCCTAAGCTCCCGAGCTCGCTTCGCTCGCTCTTGGACTAATTCACATTTATTTTATATTTAATTGAATAATTTGTGTGCAAATCAGTATTTTTGTTTTACGGTGAGTAATATTGTTTTGCAGTAGGTTATTAGTGGAGATATTTTGTTTGCTTAAATTTCTAAATAGAGGTGCAGTTAAAAATTCCCCCCTATGTAGAACTTTGACGTTCATAAAGTGCTAGGTCTCAGCCTAATTTGAATAAATGGTTTTTATTTTTGATTTTGTACGTCTATGAGTTAATAAATTGATTTTTGGTGACGCAGAACGTCCGCGACGACAGCAGCACGCCGCCGCTGTACCGGCACGGGTATGCGGCGCGCGACGACACGAGCTCGCCCGGCTCGGCCGCCTCCGCCTCGCCGCGCCCCTGCAAAGACGACGATGCGCCGCCCGCGCCCCCGTGCACTGACTCACACGACTTCTTCTCACGTGAGTACAACCTACACCTAGCGCGACGACACGAGTTGCCCCTCCGTCACACCGCACCCCTGCAAGGACGTTGACGCACCGCCCGCGACCCCATGCTCTGACTGACACGACTTCTTCTCACGTGAGTACAACCTACACCTAGCGCGACGACACGAGTTGCCCCTCCGTCACACCGCACCCCTGCAAGGACGTTGACGCACCGCCCGCGACCCCATGCTCTGACTGACACGACTTCTTCTCACGTGAGTATAACCTACTATTGAGTATATTAGGTATTAGCCTGATGCCGGGCAAAGGCTTCTCTAATTCCCTACTCTGCAGTAGCGAGGTTTCAATTTTCGTAACAGGTAAGCCCTTGCAAAATGAAAAGTATTCAGGTGGTTGTGCATCACAAATTGGTACCTTTGTTCGTTTTTCCGAAGAGAAGCTGGCAGGAATCGAGTTGCATAGAAACATCGCCTCAGCTAATCTGTCCAAACATTAGTATTTGAGACCAGTCTTTATGGAAGTAGTTCATCCAGGCCATCACACCATTTTCGTCTCAAGCAAACGGGCGAAACTGCATAAGGCAAGATGTCACCTCTGTACGCAAAGTATTAAAAATAAATAAAGGAGTATTCTGAGAATGGCGGCTAATAGAGATATATGAATGAAGACATGTTGCGCACCATATAAAATGGAGGACAGGAGCTGATAATCCTAAAGGAGCTGTAATCACCCACGAACATAGATTGTTTCAAAGACGGCAAAGAAAAACTGGTTGATGTTGTTGTACTCGCGGCAATACACAGCATTGAATTGCGATAAGTGGAATTGATAGATTGGCTATACTTTAATATCTTGCATCCCGCTGTACCTTTGCCGCGTACCCGAGCTAACCCAGCAGCGATTTGAATTGTACCACCCCGTATACCATATTGATCTTCCGATCCATCCTACTCAGATCGATGGAGATGGAGTTTCTTGTGCGTTCTTCTTCATAACAATCTATTTTCCGAATGCACGGTAGAATCATTTTTTTTTTATTACTTGTAAATTTTAATTTATGTGACGTTCAAAAGTGCCGTTTATTGGCCTAATTGAATAAATATATTTGACTTTGACTTTGATGCGTGATATGATTCAGGCTACGGCCGTACTTATTAAGGCCAGCGCACACCGTAGACGGCAGGGCAGTCCATTTAATCATTACTCATGTAAATTCATACGTGTCTAGTGGTAACAAGATACAGATTCCAATGATTAGAACAGCAACAAGAAGTGACGAGGAGAAACACCGTGTGGTCGGATGCGGAGGACATCCAAGACGATTTCCACACGAAAAAGTTAATAAAATAAATAAAACCGGCCAAGTGCGTGTCGGGCCACGCGCGTTAATATGGTCCCGTAGTTGCATATAAATGCGGACAAAAAAGAGGGTGTCTTGTTGTTACTTGAACATTAAAACGGTATCAGCGGCTCACAACGTCTAAAAATGGAGGAATTTGTACAAAAATTTCGTTGCTGACTCGTAGTCACACCAGATTATCACACCAGTGTGACAAACAGGTTTTTTTTTCTCGTTTGTCACACCACTGATTTTTCCACACCATGTATACGATAATTGCTAGTGCAGTACCTATATATTCTAATAAAGTCGATCTGCTGATCGGCGTTTGCCGAGTTTCGTTCTTTGCCGACTATTTAGATTTTCTACTTTTCTACCAACTTCATAATTAGGTACAAAGTGTATTCATTTCTTAGGAAAGACAATATAAAACTAATACAAATGGAATTAAATATCATATTTTGTGGTAAGTAGTGCAAGCTATAGCCACTCGTTCCACTAGAATCCTCTATTTCAGTCCCCCAGGGGATTGTTCAGCTGTGGATGTCCAGTGGTTCATAATATGAGTGGTTGCATTATCATATTATGATAATGCAACCTTATCTAACCATACTAAAATTATTAACAGTATTCAATCAAAAGGAAATTGATATCGAAATAAAAGAAGGACCCACCATTTTATAGAAACATTGCGTTAAAAACGGAATTTGAAGTTTTTTAATTCGCCCACGTTTTTTAATTAAAAACCAAAATTACGTTTTTAACGCAATGTTTCAAGACAATTTCCCAATGATATTTCACCATTTAAAAGTTTTAATTGGCAGAAAATGATAAAATCATCTTTATCAGTTTGGTATATTATCTTTGTCACTTTTGATTGAATAATACTGTTAATAATTTATTATTCAGTTACTTATGCCAAATCACCATGGCAAGTTACACGATTGAACAGCACGTTCGAATTACAAAAAATCTGCATTTGCGATTTGAGCGTATGGTTATCTCTCGCAGATCTGATGTGAGTTGGCCACCAAGGTCATGCGATTTGACGCCGGTAGACCTTTTCTTGTAGGGTTTTTTGAAGTCGCAGGCCTATGCAAACAAACCACAATCGACCGATGGCATGGCCTTTGCTCAAATTCAGATCCGGATCTATGCAGAAGAGTCATTAAAAAATTGGACCACTCGGATCCGTTCCACTAAATAGCCGAGGCGGGCATTTGAACGATTGCATATCATATTCCACACTTAATGGCACAATTAAGCCTTTCATAAAAAAATAATTTTGTTAATACCTTTCACACAGCTTCTTTTAATTCATTTCAACATCTAACCGCCCTTATTGAAAAAAATTCAACAAGAAAAACAATCCTGTTTGTCATACTAGTGTGATAATCTGGTGTGACTACGAGTGGGTAAGGTTGAAGAACCATTTAGTATAACTAGGACAGCACTAGTTAAAAATAAATGGTGTGGAAAAATCAGTGGTGTGACAAACGAGAAAAATATTCCTGTTTGTCACACTGGTGTGATAATTTGGTGTGACTACGAGTCAGCAACGCAAATTAATACACTTTGTACCTAATTATGAAAAAGTTGGTAGAAAAGTAGAAAATCTAAATAGTCGGCAAAGAACGAAAGTCGGCAAACGCCGATCAGCAGATCGACTTTATTAGAATATATAGGTACTGCACTAGCAATTATCGTATACATGGTGTGGAAAAATCAGTGGTGTGACAAACGAGAAAAAAAATCCTGTTTGTCACACTGGTGTGATAATCTGGTGTGACTACGAGTCAGCAACGAAAAATTTTACTGTTCCAAGTACATTTTTTTAAGTTGGTCGACTATTATTCGTAAACTTGTAAATCCTAATTAGGTGTGATAGTTTTCCTTTTAATTTCGTTAATGCTACAGTTCGCTGGCAGGGGTCACTTGAGTCTACCAAAAAATGTGTAATTTAAAGCTTTATTTTACGCAAACAGATCTCTAAATCGAAAAATGGTTTTCACAGACCCGAATATTTTTGGTTGGCCTATCCAACGATACCCCACACCTTAGGATAGACGTGAAAAAAACCATGCCCACTTTACGTCTATAGGAGGTAGGCGGTTTTTTTATGATTTTATTTTATATCTTTGTCGGAATTATTAATATGTATATCCATGCCAAATTATAGCTTTCTAGTACTAAGAGTCTCTGCTAAGCTAAGCTGCGGACGGACAGACGGACATAGCGAATCTGTAAGGGAAGCCAAGGCATGCGGTATGCGCTGGAGTCCGCTATCATACGATTCCGGGGCAGCATTGGAAGCTTCTTGCATCACGAGGAAAAATCCCCTACTCTGCTGTCCCTGGTGTGCGCTGGTCCTCGGCATGCCGCAGGATGTATCAGTAACTGCCGGCAGGTGATATTATATGCCACTGTACGCTGGCCGGTGGTAAACTCCCCTGCCTTGGCGTCACTGATGTTTTGTGTGCGCTGGCCTTTACACTGTCTCTCACCTGACTTCTGTTTCGTGAGAGCCCTTGCGCCGTAAAACATATTTAAATCATGTAGGAATCGTTAGGTCGCTAACATTTGATAAAAACTTGATATATAATTACAGTTCAGCATATATTATGTATATCCAAACCGAAGTTACGTCATTTGTGCCCGTTTACACAAACACAACAAAAACAACACATTTAAAAGTGCCTGAAGATTTTAGCACTATTGTCAAAAAAGTCAATCATCATCATCATCATTTCAGCCGAAAGACGTCCACTGCTAGACATAGGCCTCCCCCAGGCGTCGCCACATTGACCGATCCCGCGCGTCTCGCATCCAGCGCCTTCCCGCAACCTTAACCAGGTCATCGGTCCACCTAGTGGGAGGCCTTCCAACGTATCGTCTTCCAGTTCGCGGTCGCCATTCCAGAACTTTTCGGCCCCATCGGCCATCCGTTCTGCGAGCAATGTGCCCTGCCCACTGCCACTTAAGTTTGGCAATTCTTCGGGCTATGTCGGTAAGTTTGGTTCTCCTGCGGATATCATCATTTCTGACGTGATTACGCAAGGAAATTCCGAGCATAGCCCTCTCCATTGCCCTTTGGGTGACTTTAAGCTTTCTGATAAGGCCCATTGTGAGCGACCACGTCTCGGTCCCATAGGTGATCACTGGCAACACACACTGGTCATAGACTTTTGTCTTGAGACACTGCGATAAATTGGACGAGAAGATACCAAAAAAGTCAATAGTCAAAAATATTTATTTCAACTAGGCCATTATGCGGCACTTTTGAACAAAATAATTAAAATGTACAAGTAATAATAATTGATTCTACCGTCCATTCGGCAAATTAGTTTGTTATGGAGAAGAACGGACAGAAAACTCCATACATACTCTTTTAAAAAAATAAGTGTATTACAATATTTACATAAGTACATATACATTAATAAATTCATATATGTTAGGACGATGCACCCAGAATAGCACTACATACTACGTATAGGTTTAAAGTTTTAAAAGCATTAGCAGATAAATTCATTAATTTGATTAATAGGAACATGGTTCTCACATACTTACAAATATTGCAAACATAGGTAAAATACCTAATTCAACAACAACGGAACAGTGTGTAAGTCAATTTTAAAATTTAAAAAAGTGTTCGCGACGATACGTCACCTTTAGCTAGGTTGTCATATGTAAAATATAAATAGTATTGACAGACACACGTCTGCTCACCCCAGAGCGCCATCGCATACTAAGCGATGTCGGTAGGTGAAAAAACCTTTTATAGTAAAGCTCGTAACTAATTTTTGCTCATGTTTTTGAGACACTAAAATTATATTTTATGTGTCTATCAGTAGGTAATAGAATTATATAGTCTAATAACAATAAATTAGAAGCTTTAATATACATACTGATTGTGTTATTACGGAAAGAAACAAGTATTTAACTCCGTAAAAAACAACCGTCCTCAACGAGCGTTTAGTTCACAATGACCTGTAAGAGGGCGGCACCTTATATTTATACTAAAACCAGTTTTTGTAGAATTTTGATAACTTTAAACTCATGTTTTGGGGGCTTTTACATAGTTTATAGTGTGAATATAGCGCTTATGTGTTAGAATTATACATAAGGTACCTTAGTTATATGATAAATGTATAGGTTTAAGGAAATAAAAATATTTTGTTTACTTATTTTAGACCCCCCGTTTTGAGCAGGGTATCAGGTGGTGCTATAGGTATTCTATTCACCAACCAATCAGATTGCTTCCTTACACATAATTGTTTTGTTAGGAAACACCACCTAGGTGTTCTAGATAGGATGGCTGGATACCATGACTGAGAAATTATACATAATAGCAGTACATGGCCAGTCATAGTGCATTTTCACTCTAAAAAGGGAAATATACATACATTTTACTCAAGTAAGTGTTTGGAAAATTCGATACAAGCCATTTAGCGCTTCTAGGTGACCTAGAATTTTGTCTAGGCCCTATAAATAGACAGCACCTATGTAATTCTAGTACATAGACATCACTTGCTTGAAGTGATGTGTCTGTGTATGCCGGCATGGACGTTTCTATGCGTCTGCCGACGGGTCACTACGTCCAGGGACACTTGGTGCCTGGTCAGTTATAGATATGCTGTCTGAAGCATTACCTTCGTGGACCCACAGGCGGGCGTCTAGACTCAGTCATGACACAAAACTAGTATATAGGTGTATATGACGCACACAGACACATTAAAGCTGTGAGACGACGTAAAATTTAGTATTCGGCCGCTTCCCGGCACCTTAAGCTGCGGAAAGGCTGGTGATACACCCATCAGGGTACCGCCGTCAGACAGCCTAGTTTTCCAGCTACCCAACCACACTTCCGGAAGGAGCTTAGCTCTGGTGGTTGAGGAGTTAAGCGACCTGATATGGTGCGAGGTTACATGGATTTGCTATGTAAACAAACTTGTAACAAACGATAACTCATCGGGGGTTGGACATGTAGCTACCGGACTTCTACCTTGGGATAGCCCATCACGAGGGCTACCCGGGTGTGAATGTAACTTGAAAATCCACCCAGCAGTCTGAGTAGGAATCGAGTTTATGTGCCAAGATCAGGGGCATAAGCTAACTTCTCGCACCATTTCGCGGCTGTACGCCTGAATGTTTTGAATATAACTGTAACACTTATGTGTGTCAACGGCCCAGTAGGAGGGCTCCAAGTCCCTCGCTGGTACCCTAGAGCTAACATGTCTAGTTTTAGGAGAAACTCGATTGTAAAGCTTCAAACTGGCGGGAATTCCCTTTCTTCGACATTCTCCTTACGAGAACTCCCTGATGGTAGGGGCTAGGGACCTGGATCAAAGACCGGAGGGAAGGTCTCCTCGAGACCTATCCAAAAGTACAAGTTTCACCAGAATCGGTCCAGTGGAAGGGTAGTTCCTGTCAGTTTCAAGCTACGAGTCTTAGCGTATATTTTTTGAAAAATAAAAGTTTTTGCGGTCGGAATGTTGTGGTCCTCGTCGCAGTCGAGTTCGCCTCTTTAATAGTGCGCAGGCGCGTGAACATTTCGTAGCCATTATTTCACTTAAAGTATTTCCACGCATCATTGCGCTTCGAGGACCATGAAGGAACATCGCTTCTGGCCATGAACAAATAGTTTTATTTAACCTGGACATCACGTTTTTCACCTCAACCTACTTGGCAGCCTTCAAGTGTCTCCAAGGTCCATAGTTACCAGATGACAACTGAACAATAGGTGCAAGGGGCGTCAACGCGTTCAAGCAGGAGCCTTACAACCTCCTGATTGCCTGTCGGTCTTGGACGATCACGTCCGTCCCGTACAAAAAGTAATACATTAACTATGAATAGGTATATAATTATTAACAAATTTGATTTTATCTACACTATCATATAATTTGTAATATGCTTGTTTACAAAGTGTGCTCTTAAAACAAGTTTTCAATTTTCTTTCATTTAGTTTCTAAGGCAAGGTATTTTGTTATAGAATTTATAATGAAAGTACTTTAGTTAATCTATAAGTACACTCAGTACTTTAGTTAATCTACAAGATGATTGATCTAACTTTTTTTTATTTATCGTATTACAATTGTGTCTATCACTGACTTAACTAAATATATATGTATATATTTCCTTACATACCAAATATTTTCATAAATGAATTGGCAAGGAACTGTAATAATATTAATATTTTAAATAGTTTTGGATTATCAACTCTCGCCGCTAAACTAAAACAGTGTTTATCTACACTCATAACGTAATGTTCCAATTATGAATTCAAAAAGTATTGCATAAACACGTACTTTATATTCGTGGAAAAGTAAAATTTAAAAAAAACCATTACAGTGCAACATTTTCCTTCGATTTTCAAACAACTGCATCATAAAATAACTTTTTAATTATTATAGCACACTTTTACTTTTTAATTTATTGGCGCTTATGAGCTAGTGTCACTGTCTATGGATGCGCGCGCTGCGCTGTCATGGTGCAATGAGAATCTAAATTGCCTGCCATACTGCATATTTTTTCCGTTTCCACTTTTATTTTATTTCAACTGTATGAGTGAAGATTAAATAGTGTATGCAACGGCATATAATTAGGTATTAAAACACTCGCGTGTTAATATTATCACAAAAAATAATATAAGATAAACCCACTCTCGTGTTTTAATAACCCATAATAGATGACCATTGCATAAACTACTATTTTAGGTTTTCATAAATTATTGTAGTTATTTAATTTATAGGTAAATATGCTCGAGCATCATCGAAGTCGTCGGTTTTGATAAGTAATACACCAAATCACATACGCTTTGATTTCAATTAAACGCCACAAATAATTAACACAAAATATCATTGCACGCGGAAGCCCATATTCCGCTGATTGACACACGAATACCTGGAATTGTTTGCGATCGCATAGAATGCTGGCAGAAATTGTTATTCTATAATTGTATTGCATTGCAGCTTCCCGACTCGCTGTGCTAATTAATTGATATTTATTAGAACTTATTGAATATGATTTACCTAATAACATGGGTAAATCGTAAGAGCACTATTTTGCGTCGAACTCAATTCTATACCCGATGCAAATATGACGTTGTAGTATATTTTTTTCAGCGTTTTCGTATATTTGGTGTTTTACAAAAAATAATCAGCACAATCAGACATGGAACACCATTAGAGAGATTAATAAAGAGGTTGCAAGATTTATATACGAGTAGGTATAATGGAGGCCATTAAGCTTTTTATAGTCACGATTCTAGGAGACACTTCAAATACCGTTTCCTAGGTAAGTAGATATCAATCGTAGATATCAGCATTTCCAGATAAGTTTCCAATTCAACTTTTACCCACTACCCATATTTTGTATTTGGGATGTTTTTTTTCTAAAGGCCGCGTAAAGTGAGCTGAAACGCCTACACTATTTAAGAAATTATCATCATTCTCTTGCCTTTTCTCAATTTACATATTTGGGGTCCGGACAGCAGGTCTTCGTCTTCCAAATTACAAAACATTTGCCAATTAAAATTGTATACATTGTAATTATTTTGTTGACATTCCTGTATTTTATTCCGAGTATATGTCAGATTCTTTTAATTTGACCTTTATTTTAATATGTTTTTGACATTTTTTATTGCTATTTTGATATTTGACTGTAATTTTTACCTAGGTCTAGGCATACCAAGATTTTATTTGACGTTTGATTTAATTCTGACACTTAATTCTTGATAATTTTGACGTATACATTGATTGTGTTTGTGTGTATGTCAATGATATTCAAATAAACAGATATGTTATAAGCGCGCGCATTGTGAAGACTCGAATAGTAGACAATTGTATGATTTAGTCTTTAGTTTATGTCACGCATGGCGAAGAGCGATACGCTTTGTTGAAAAAAAAACAAAATTAAAAAAATGCCATCGTGTGTATTTAGAAAGTGTACCAATTATAATACCAAATTACATAAAACAGAAGGGATCTCATACCATATGTAAATAAGCAATACACCTCAATTTACAATTTTTTTTTAATTTTTTTTCCTAATTTTCTGATATTTGGAGGTTACAAAAAGAAAAAACATTGGTTGTCAGAATAATGTTTGTTTACATTCACACGCAAGTGACAAACACTAGCTGTCTCTTTTTTTCTTGTTTGTTTTATCAAGCCATCCCTTTCGACATTGTAGTGAAATGTCAGATGAATGAAAAGTGTGTATGTGTGCTGCCGCTGCTGCGCGGAACACTTTTTTCAATTGTTTTGTGAGTGTATAACGTATCTGTTTATTTGAATATCATTGGTGTATGTAATATGATTGATATTTGGATATTTTGTTTCTATATTTTTAACTGATGTTTTTATTTATTGTTTTTGTTGTAATTTATTATTACGAGTATATTAATGTTAATAGTTTTTGATTATTATTGTATTTTTTTATTATAACCATCTTTTTCTATAAAGTATTATGTTATAAGTTAATGAGGCATTCTAAGGTTTTTTTTGCTGCCTTCAAATGATAATTAAGTACAATTATGTTGGTGTTGTTTAATACTATACTTAACAATTTTGCATGCCGTAAGGCAAAATGTATTGGGACTGTTCTACAAAATGAACACCTAATTTGCATTCCTACCAGGTCGTCATCTCAGTGGTCACCCCCTTTTTTGAAATGTCTTGTACTTAATTATTTGGAACAGATGTGTTTAAAACCGTAGACACGGTGCCTTACGCCCGGGATATAACCACGATAGTAAACAGTGTTACCAGAATACCAAACTTGTAAATCTGGCTTAGTGTATACCTACAACCACCCTCGACAGAACGTTTTGGTGCCATGAGATAAGGAGAGCCGACCCCACCTAAAGTGGGAAAAGGCTAGGAAGAAGAAGAGGAGTAAATAGTATCTATGTTGTTTGTACAGCGGACGGGGAGCGCAAGTCTTCATGCGGCGTATGCGGCGCGCGGCTGGGGCCGGGCGTGGCGCAGGCGCACTTCCTGCAGGAGCTGCAGCATCTGTACAGCCTCAGCGCCCTGCCGCGCGACACTACGGCGCCCCCGCACCACTCGCTGCACCACCAGGATGAGGATGCGCGCTGGGAGGTACGCACTCCATTCAAACACGTAAATAGCTGGCAATTGAGGCTCTAGACAAGTCTAATTCAATATCAGCAAAGGCGATGGTTGGATTAATCACGTTTGATTTTCCATACATTTTTGTCATTTTCCAATCACAACCCCCACTCACTTTTGTTGATAGATTGTCACTTGTCCAGGGCATCTAGTGCATTGATTTGATTGCATGATTGCCAAGGAACCGGCACAAACCGATGACAAACGAGGCATTCAGTGCTTTTTGGTTGGTGCACACAAAAAGATGGTTACACGGGAGACGGGACGGGTTACAGCACACTCAGACAAAAATGAAGTGAAATGACGCGTCGGTCTAAAAATTTACATAGCATACTGATCCCTATCTCGACAACTTAAAGACGAGCCGAAGCGTCGTCGCGTCAAATTCTTTAAGATGTGCGCGAATTCGAATCATCGCGTGCATTCGACGACGCGCTGACTGACGCGTTTCGCTTCGAGTCTGTGTGAGTGCACTTTGTTCATAAGCGTAATACACCCAAACTTAAACCACGTGATATTGAATTTATGATACATCGAGCTTTAGAAGCGTTGCAAAGCAGAACTTTTTCTCTAACTCGACGTGTCATATTTTACCTTCAATAAAACAAAGGCATAATTGTTAAAAGTTCTTAAAATGAATTAATTAAGCCAATATGCTCTAAAATCATTGTCTTCCTGAGGTTCGACATTTACTATATGCCGTGCATTTAATTACGAGTTGAGTTGTGAAGTGATTAGAATTTATTGAGACTACGAAATGCTCTGCGAGCGTGATGACGTACGTATTGTCCTCTATGCGAATTCTACGTATATTTAGAGGTCCGAACGTGTCAAACCCTACTTTAATGCCAACCTTTTCATGTTTTCAGGTTAAAGTAGAATTTGATGAAAACTCATTAAACATAATTTAGAAAATCGGGGTAAGTCCACCTCTGCGAATACTGATGAAAACCTTTTCCATTGGTGGCAGACATACCAGCGCATCCGCGCCAACCGGCAGCGGCGGCTCAAACTGCGCACGCGCAAGCGCCACCACACGGTGGAGAGCATGCTGGGCTACGACCTGGACGAAGAGAGGCGTGAGGAGCGGCCGCGGGAGCCCCGGCCTTATGACGCCGAGGATGAGCCGGTCGACGTGGAGGGTGACTCGCTTGGCTGGCCCGAGGCGGCCATCAATGTCGATGGTAGGCACATTGTTCATTTTTAGGGTTCCGTAACGCAAAGGTATTTCCTAAGTGGTGCTGCCACACAAAAAACGTGATACTTTTGCCGTTTTTTGCGATAATGGTACGGAAACCTTCGTGTGCGAGTCCGTCTCGCCCTTGGCCGGTTTTTAAACTTTCAGGCCAAAGCCAGGAACAAAATCCTGTCTAAATTTTTATGGCTATTGGCATGGTTGTTTGTTTAAATTCTTATGCCTTATTAGAAGGGTCGTATTGAGAGAAAGAATGAAAGGCGATTATTTACAAGACAGACGTTAGTAGAAACGCTGGTACCGGTACCCCTCCCGGCGTTGACGTCCTAGAAGGATATACACGAATTTAAATGGTCAAAGTGCGTAGTACTCATCATAGGTATACGTTTCTGACTAGATGTAAGAACGTAAACCAAATGAAAGGATCCTTATAGACCTACGTATATAAGTATCGTAGCAGGTGGCTGTTCTGTAGTTTCCGCCTACCCCCATGGGAAAAGGCGTGAGTTAATGTATGTATGTAATTAACTTATTGTAGGAATTGTAAAGTATACAGCTAGAGTGGCTTATACTCGTATGATAGAAACATTCGTATCCCTCGGAGAACTACCAACGATCTAGCGGTCCGCCCCGACTTCGCATTGGTGCAATTCAATATACTTTCCCGTGACAATTTCGATCATAAACATTGAATCAGTCGAGACGTTTTCAATGGATAATAATTATTTTTATTTTTTTTGAAGAAAAGGAAAGATAAGGCAATAAATACGAAATCTGACTTGAGAACCGAGCTTAGTGGCTCATGTGCGCCGAGCCATAGCACAATTCTGTAGTCACAATTACGAAAAATGGTCACAATTTTGAAAATTTTAGTGACTGGTCCAATTGCGTACAAAATCGATTGCCGAGGATCCGCATTAACCCCAAACTTAAATCTGTAGTAACAAAATATTAAGAAAACTGGTCACAGTTTTTACTTTTTAGTGACTGGACCAATTGTGATCGAAATCGATTTCTGAGGATCCGCGTTGACCCCCAACCACAAATCTGTTAGTGACAATTAAGAAAAATTTTGAACATTTTAGTTGCTGGAACGATTGCTTTGAAAATCGTTTCCTGAGGATCCACGCTGACCCCAATCACAAATCTGCAGTTAAAATTGAGAAAAAAATCGCCCATTCGTTTTTTTTATTATTCACTAGACCGATGGCTTTTAAAATCGATTTCTAACTTAATACTGAGTCAGACTTGAGACTTGAAACCGAGGGCAAGTGTACTAGCGCATTAACTGTCGACAATTATATTCACTAGTAAGCGTTTTTAGTCAAAGTTTTAACATTAGGTAACAAAAAAAATAATAAACAACTCTTAGCCCCGATTGGAATTAGTTCTTCATGGCCCAGTCTCAGATCATTTAAGCTCACAGATCAAATATTAAAGCTCGACTGACAAGCTAAGGGGTAGGTTCGTTGTACGTGAGTGCGTGTAATTGTGTATTTGTACGGCAAGGCATAGTTTGAACCGGCTTCACTTTGTTGTTTGGAACCTACCATTTTGACTTTTTATTTGATCTGAGGGCCTAGTTGAAGTATTTGGTCATCTTTATACTGTGTTTCGGCAGGCCGTCGAAGTCGTCCTGTACCCTTAGTGTAAGTGATCCAGTGTAGTCAGAATAAAGCTTCAAATAAAAAAATGTCTTGATGGTTTGAAATAAGTTTTGAAATAAGTTAAAACTCCATTTTATCCAACTTACAAAACAAATAAGATCAATGGACTGGGATAGTTAGCACCGCCCAACAATATGTCACATTCGCCACGCTTCGCGACCAACAAAGCTAAACACGCAGAGCTGATTGCAAAAAGAAGACATCATTAAAAAAAAAAAAAAATACTAACTGTATGAGTGTTGTAACGTGTATTACATTCTACCCTACACTTGATTCCTCATCGTCAATCAACTAAGCGGCCAACTATGTTTTTTAGTTCTCGCCAAACTTCTGGGCCGCCCTGAAATTGGCTAAAACTTATGGCTCGGTGCTTGAAAATCTCATACAAAAACAGCACCGATCCGTGCCTTGCGCGTCGGAAATCCAAGTTTAGGGCGGCCAAGAAGTTTACCGAGAACTATACCTTACAAGTTAGTATCTATTTATTTAAATTCACTTGTAAGTTATAGTATGTATGGGTAAAAACTTGCAGTTTAATTTTAAAACGGCTGACCCCAACTGATTGAGCTGAAATTTTGCAGTATCCTTTGGTTTGCATGTGTTACTGTAAAAGCGCTACGTATACAATAAATCCCCGATTTACCGGTAAAACCTACGATTTACCAATTCATAACGGTAAAAAGCCGAAATGATCTGTGATCATCGTTTATTTCGAACTTCTACCATCATTCACGAGTGAATACTAATCGGGACCAATAATGGAAAGATTTGAGCTGGTCTAGATTTATTGGATCCCAAGTTGCATCATCATCATTTCAGCCTAAAGACATCCACTGCTGGACATAAGCCTCCCCCAGGCGTCGCCACATTGACCGATCCCGTGCGTCTACGATTTTTTTTTCTTAGCTATGTTTGATGAAAATTGGTTCAGCCGTTCAAAAGTTGTGGGCGTTTTACTGTTTGAATCAGAGTATTTTCGCGCAAGATGAGAGAGATCGTGTCATAATACGTATTCGATAGATTGTTGATCGAAGCGTGTCTACAACTAGATAAATTATGTAGTTCAAAAAGTATGAAACAATTTTTAGTTTTACTTGTTTCTTCTCAGTTTTCTTTTAAAATTAAATTAGTCAGTTTTTTATTTTTTAAATTGACTTCAACTGAATATAACATTAGTAGCAGGCTGGTAAATATGACGCCGTGTGTCGTGGACCTGTTCCTTTGAGTATTTTTCCTCGCCTGCTTTTGCGCTCTCCCGAATAAAACCATTATTGCCATTTCTCGGGCATTCTTATACATAAACCAAAACCTTCCTACTGAAACCCAAACTATGTTATTTTGTTCAGAAAAAGAGCAACGCAACGAGGGTGAGAAGCAGCACTTGAGCTACGCAGAGGATCTGGAGATCTCCAGCACTAACGACGCCATGCAGTCACCAGAACGCGTGAGGTATTTTTTCTCTAAGAGCCCACACCATTCCTTCTCCTTCTAAGTTCCTACTTTTTATTAATAAAAAAAGTTAACACAAAATGAACCTTTGTTCGCATTAGGACAGATTCGCTTTAAGACAGATTCTCTTTAAGACAGATTCGCTGTATGACAGATTCGTTTTACGGCAGAAGTACAGTGAACTCGATATACCTATATCTGTAAAACTTATTAATAAAACAAGTAACAAAAAAATGAAATTTTTCGAAACGTAAGTGTACACATTCCACTGAAATTTGATTTCATGTCAATTTTTATATATTTATCTGGGTTATTCGTTCTGAATACTTCTTTGTAGCAACTAAATGTATTAGTAATTAATCCCATTCATTGCTTTCAGAAATAGTCCCTGAATGCGAATATTCTTCAGATTCTTGAATAGCAAAGATACCTTCAGGGATCAAAATTTGTGGTAACAATGCCAATTACATAAACATTTCTGTAATACGTTACATTCTCCACCATCGACTTTTTCAGACCTATTTTTAGCTTTTTATGAGAGCGCTTTCCAATAGTGGTAGAGGCAATCGGTAACTTTGGCATTGGGATATACCTACGGCTTTAACTCTTTAGTTTCTGCTAACTCTTAATCACATCTATATTTAATGAAAACCGATCGCGCAATATAGTAGTTTTGTTTTTAATCTATAGGCTCGCGTTTGCCGACTATCTCACCTTATGGTAAGCGATGATGTGTTCTACGGTGAAGCACGCTTGCCTCGAAGAAACCTATTCACTCTTGACTTAAAAACCCCAAGGTTGTAGCTATCAGGGAACAAAGACTCCGGAAGGGAGTTCCGGTCCTTAGCTGTGCGCACAATGAAAATATTAGCAAAACTCTTTGTGCTTATGGGAGGGATGTCCATCATATACCGATGGCGCATGGCCGTACGTCTTGAAGGCCGATGATGAAAAGGGCTAAGCGGAATCAAATGGTGCAGTTCCGTCGCACACTCCCCGAAATGTAACCGATAAAAAACCGACTGGCTGGCAACTCGGCGTCGATGTTCAAGGCTCTGGAGCTTTGACGCGTCCAGTGCATCGTTGCCAATAAGCCTCTTGGCCCGTCTATCAATCGATTCAAGTACTGCTCTCGCCTCTGGGATGGATCAGCCAAATACCAATTTGGCTGATCCATCCCAGAGGCGAGAGCAGTACTCCATGCATGACCAGATTGGCATCATCCCATTTGGAGACCGCCTTCAAGACCAGGTTCAAGCGTTTAAACATGGCCTCCCGGAGAGACCGAATCTGAAGCCCAGAATCATTCTTAAGTAGCTTGTGCTTTATTAGGTACGAGTATATAAATTAAGGGTACAAAAGTTACGTTATCATCGTTTTGTGAAGCATTAATATGTAACGAGAATTATTTGATAAAAAGATCCTGGGAACAACTTTGAAGGTACCGTCGCCATTATAGCATTTCTAGTTTTTAAATTTGGTTATAATGATTTGATATTTTCAACCCGACTGTACAATTTCTGCCGTAAAGAGAATCTGTCATAAAGCGAATCTGTCGTAAAGAGAATCTGTCTTAAAGCGAATCTGTCCTAATGCGAACAAAGGAAAATGAAGCCGAACCGAATACGTAATAATTTTCAGTTTGACAGACTTAGGATTGGAATACATTCCTTTATGTTTTATAACCGATATCATAAATTGGTGCAGGAGTTTTCAGGCAACAAAATATGTAACAGGCTTGTATATTTTTTAAAGGATGTTTTCAGGCAACAAAATATGTAACAGGCTTGTATATTTTTTAAAGGATTGAGACTCCAAAGTCTCTGTCTTTGGAGTGCACGCCAAAGGCGGCAGAGAGCGTGGAGAGGCCGGCGGAGGTGTCCACGTCGGAGGCCTGGGCCAACGCCGGGGCCGGGGCCGGGGCTCCCGGGCACCCTGCGGACGCATGGCCGGCCTTGGCCGCGGAAGCCTATATGCAGGCCACGCGCCACAAGATGGACGGCGAGAACCTTCCCTCCTCTACCGACACGCGCAACTAAACTTCGCTAATTACATAATAAGGGCGACAATACACATGACTGCAACTTGCATAAAAGTGTGCAAGTAGCTTATTGCATGCCATTGTGACATTCACCAATCAGAAGTTACTATGTGCGTAAAGGATTGAGGGCCCCATCCGTGATTTGGGTAACTATTGCTTAAGTTAGTGAAAGTTGTAAAAAAAATATAAACTAATTCAATATTTGCAAAACAATACAAAAATATGACACTATCAACTCAAGTGTACGTCCTTCAATCTTTACTCATGGGCTTCTTACGTCAGTGAATCGATGGACAATATATAATGGCATGCAAGCTACTTGCTCACTTTTATGTAATTTACAGGCATGTGTATTTTCGCTTTTACATGCAGTGGGTGCAATGTGACTTCATCTCATTAATTTTGTGTGTGTACTACACATATGTGTGGATAGAATATTTTGCTGAAACCTATCGCAATTTTTAGTTTTATTTCCAAAATGTAGGAGATGTTGTCACTATTTGTCCGTCGCAATAAGCAATTCAATCGGTCTCTTAATATTGATGAAGAAATAAGTATATTATTTATTAGTTAAATATTCGTTCTGTAAAAATTTTATAGGTTTAGGACACATTTACTGCCAAGGACCCGGCGCCCGAGTCCGACACAATGGCTTTTTAATTGTTAGTTAGCAGTAATTACGGCAGCGAACGTGTCTGACAACTTTATCGATAAATGTCATTAAAATATGCATGCTTCACCATCCCAACCAACCGCGTGTCACCAATATAGCTCATCTATGTATTAGAGAAAGTTTTAAATAATAATTAAGATTCGTTATTTATTTCTGTGTAAATATAGTTACATCTGTTTTATCGAGCAACTTTATCGTTATGTTCGTCGGTGATTATCAAATACCTTATTGTAACTATCGTATAATCTATCTATTTTAAATCTAGATACTATGTAGTTAATAAGTTATAGAATGTAAATCAACTCTTCGTTGTTGTTAACTATGTATGTGTACATAATAAAATGTGTCAAACTGTTTCATGTTATAAAATCGTAATTATATCTATTATATCGATAAAAGAACTTGGTTACGTATCGCATCACTAGAAGTAGGTACATTGTGTATATTCGTGACATAATTCTATGGACTATAGTCATTACGAACTGCAATGCATGCCTAGATGTATGTTCACATTGCTTAGTAGAATTATTATTCTTATTCCCTTCAATCGTTATTATTTTATAAAGGAATTAATAAAAAAATAATAGAAAAGTCAAAGGAATTGTATTCAAACTTCTTTACATTATCATGACATCATTCAAAAATCGTTTACTATTCGCAGTCAATAAAAAAGGCATAACATTTACAAATTTATCTTTAACGTAACAATCAAACTATGCTTTCAAATGCCAGCCAAAACCAGTGGACAGCAATATAGGACCGGTTCCAAGCATTGTAATTCTGAACTTACATACGCATAGCGAATATAATCACGTACAGAATTCTAGATTACATTCCAGGTACTAGACTATACAGCGTTCTTATCTAGCTAAGCTTAGACGAGTATCGTAACCGTAAATACAACGCTCGAAGTACAGTTTCGATGACGAGGATGACATGAAGAGTGCCACTTGCGCTGTGCGACAGCTCACCGCCACGAGCCCAAAGCAGATCTTTGTCGACAATTGATTTTAGTTAAAACGTTACGTTATAATATAGATAGATATTGCACTTAAAAACGTCCATCGAACCCCATGAACAATTAGACTAACTATGTGATAATCAATCGCTTGTGCTACTTTCAAGTAGTAGCGCTAAAACTATATTTTTACAAAAAGTGCGAAATCAGCTAAATTATTTCGAGTAATCTTTCGCACATTTCGTGTTAAAGTTTGTTATTTGACTTCTACTACCGCAGCGGACAAGCTTCAATACAGCTATAGTATAAAATTTCATTGGTAAACCGCGTGCAACAACCTGCTTATTTAAGCATAGTTTTAACTTCCAATCCACATAGATAGCAGTTAGAGGATAAATGAGTCGAATGGAGAAAAAGTTAGTAAAATACAACCTCAGTGACGACTATATTATAACTTTTCAATATGATTACTTGTGTTTTAAGCACACGTTCAATAAATCCATTTAACATTTCACAAATGTATAGACTAAATTTCATACTACAGGAACGATAAATATTTTTCCATGACCTCTTCCGATATTTTCCAATTTTTACTTCTCGAACACGAATTTAGATATTATTCTTCAATGACGCTCTCTCTTCAGCCGCTCGATTTCAAGCAAAAAATCTTAACGGAAGTTGTCTGACTACGCAAGGTCTGACGTCGTTTTTGAAGCGCAAACTGTGTATTCGGGTTTTAAAATAGTATTGTGTTAGGTGAAACTTTACAATACGAAGAGACCCTGACAGCGGTGCGCGAGCTGGCTAGTGTTGAGCGTCGCCGAGCTTGATGGAGTGGCGGTAGCCGTCCTCGGCCGTCGACGCCGACGCACGTAAGGGCAGCTCCGTCTCCGCTCCTGTTCGATACTCGTTAACCACCTACCAGAACGAAATACATACAGGCTGCCGGTATTTCATCTAATAGGCAATTTAATGCATCTGCATGATAACTTGGATAGCTTTAAGAGTATTTATTCCCTACTAGAAAAAAAGAAGCAATGGTTGGATTGTGTGAAAGATGAATATACACTAAACTATTATCCTATTTTTTAAACTACATATTGCCGATATTTGTAAATAAAGTTTATATCTAATCAATTGTACTGTATGCACTTTTAAGAACGGTAAGTTTTTGTTAGAAATAAATAAACACGATTGTATACAGTTAGGTACATTGGACAGTTTCTGACGCTTTATCCAAAACTATTTTTTTAAAGTATTAGTTACTTAGAGAAACAACCTGAGCAGCTTCCGCGGATGTAGTCTAAAGTTTTCAGTATCTAATGAGAACCTTCACTTGTATTCATTGGATATCACAATAATGCACAATCAGCAACGATCAACACAATGTATTATGCCCACGTAATTCAAAAGTGTAGTTTCTGATAGAGCATCAGAAACTGTCGAATATACAGACTTTATACTTACACTCGTTTTTATGAGTTTCTAACCAGAAGTTACCGCCCGCGTCCTTCAAAAACGCATGTAGTTTTATTTGATTATAGATAAACTTATTTCCTAATAATTTCTGCGATTTAAGTTCATAAAAGGGTGCCTGTGCGATAGCTTTGCTCTCAAGTGTATGTAGAAACGGGGTGACAACTCAGATGACGACTAACAGAGAAATATGAAAGAAGACAAGTTGCGCCGATCCAACATAGATAGATAAGGATGCATCATCGTTATCATCATATCAGCCGAAAGACGTCCACTGCTGGACATAAGCCTCCCCAAGCGTCGCCAGATCGACCAGTCCCGTGCGTCTCGCATCCAGAAGACTCCAGCCACCAGATCATGTGTCCACCTGGTCGGAGGCCTTGCAATGCTGCGTCTTCCGGCTCGCGGTCGCGATTCCAGATCTTTTCGGGCCCATCGACCATCTGTTCTGCGAGCAATGCGCCCACTGCCACTAAGTTTGGCAATTCTTCTGGCATGTCGGTAACCCTGGTTCTCTTACGAATCACTACATTTCTGATTCGATCACGCAAGGCAACTCCCGAGTCTCCATTGCCTGTAAGCTTTCTGATGACACCCATTGTGGGCGAGATTAGGATTAGGGCAAGAGAATGATGATGATGATAATATCTCCGAGAGATAACCAGCTCATCGACTGACTCACTTTACGGATATGATCCTCGCGGGCTGCCAGCTCCTTGGTGAGTTCATCCCTGCGCTGCTCAAGCTCCAGGTCGGTGTTGCCTTCCCGGATACACTTGTCTACGTGTTCGTACTCCCGGTACATGCTGGCGTACTCCGCGAGGCTCTGCTTTGCCTCCTGGCTTCCCCCGCGCCCCTTCGATGTGGCGCAGTCGAAGTCCTCCCGGTTTGTCGCGAGACTGCTTCAAACAATAATACACACTTGAATTGTTTTGTTCGATCCAATTAATGTAGCTTTATAGTGTAGTAAATAAAAGAGGTGGTGAACCACAACTTAAACCTAGTTATTCTAAAGACGCTAAGAATTATGAAAGGCTGTATTATTAGTACTTTTTTAAACGGAGTATATCATAAAGTTCGCATAATATTTTGAGACTACGTTGCAGAGAGATGGATGGACTATGTGAGGAGTGATATGGAAGGAAAGGTAGTCAGTTGTATGATAGTATGACCGTTGACAGGACGGAATGAAAGAAAAATTCGGGTTGCACTGACTAAAGTAAAATGTGACATGGGCAGAAAGGTGAGGTGTAGAATGCTGCTGACAGTTATAAAGCACTCACTTGCACATGGAGGTGTAGAAGTAGTGCGGGCGGTCGATGGCGCGCAGGAAACGTGGCACCATGCCGTCGCCCTCGCGGTACAGGCTCAGCAAGCGATTGTACGAGATGGTCTTGAAGGACGGCAGCTTCACCAGGCGCTGCCCCACGCGGATGGCATTCATCTCGCTGTTGTGGTCCAACGACGGCTGCTGATTCTAAGAATATGGGGGAACATATTATAACACCTGCAACTTGCATGCAAATTGCATTACATTGCGGGCTACCGAGCCACTGATTTAGTCAGTAATGCTGCCTCTGTATGTTCTACTATTTACTTCGGCTAAACCACGAAACTGATTTTGGTATGATTTTCACTAATAAACAGAGCGATTAACGAGGAAGGTTTTCGTTAGTTAAATAATTAATAGACTTACGGCCCTCTTCGCACCATATGTGTTGGGTACGTGGCCCAAGCCTGAAACATTAACGAATTAATTACTTTGATAATACATTTTGATAATGGAGCGATCCTTTCCATTCTCATCAGGCTGCATCTGTTATTCGAGAACGATTGTAATTTTTTTTGTGGTACTTAGTTAAGGACTAGAGGGGTCCCATAATGAGAATATGACACTCGAACGAAGGCGACATCTAACTAGTTTCATGAGAAAACCTATTGGGGTTTATGGGTACAGGCTTCAATAATACAGTTTCATTTACTTTAGACATCAACATCACATCAACATGTTCATATTTATTTTGTTTTGATTTTCGCGCTTTGTGTGCGTAACGGAAATGGTAAAAACATAGCCAATCCGGAGCCAATCTTCTTCTGAACGCCGTGTTCGTGAGCTGCTCCTGCTCCGCGTGCTAAGTGCCTGATAACGATTTCTGCTGCGTGCCCTGTTGCCGCGGTTTTCCAGTTAATTAAAACGAGCACTTAACTTTGCTATTTCATTTAATATTGACTACTCTGTTTCGCTTGTCGTTGATGTAGATGGCTGTTGTGATACCGCTGCCACTACATCTGCTTTGGTAACTTCATTTACGTCGTCGACGATATTGCCCAATTTGTGACAGTGAGCACTGCGCGTACTGTTTGGTGTTAGAAGATGTTGCCATAAAACTTTTAATGTTCCGTCGGTTACTGTCTCGTGCGACGGCTTTAATTTTTGCTAAAAGTTGTGACAGCTTCTGGTCTCCCAATTCCATTTAATTGATTAATTGTTCTATGTTCTATGTGAGTCCCAGTATATTTTTATTAATTTCTGTTTAAGCGCCTCGTATCTGCGTGTTTCTGGTGGATTTACAAAAAAAATCCGTTAACTGACTTATGGTGTCGCTGTTAAGGTGTGTAAGCTTTGAAACCCCAAGGTGAAATTTTGAGTGGTCTCCGAGCTTCTGTGGGGCCAACGTCGCTTCCGTTCTTATAAACCACACTCGAGGCTGGTTCGTTAAAATTCTTTCACAGGGTTCACCACTTTTGTAGCCTTTTCTAGGTGTCGAGAGTAATGTAAATAAAAGTTGAAGTTGGAGGTAAAACTTTGTGTCTTTATTTCACCGTCACTTTACAGTACTCTACTAGACTATATACGACTATCCACAACACATTCTAGGAGAACACCTGCGCGGCGTGGCAACCGTGCTGAAAACCTAGTGCTATGTCATCGATAATGCAACATACGATATAAAATCTGTCTCACCCATATGATGTACGATGGTCGTTGTATTTAGGTATGTAGGCAACATACAGTAATAAAATCTGTCTCACCCATATGATGTGCGATGGTCGTTTTATTTAGGTATGTAGGCAACATACGATATAAAATCTGTCTCACCCATATGATGTGCGATGGTCGTTGTATTTAGGTATGTAGGCAACATACGATATAAAATCTGTCTCACCCATATGATGTGCGATGGTAGTTGTATTTAGGTATGTAGGCAACATACGATATAAAATCTGTCTCACCCATATGATGTGCGATGGTCGTTGTATTTAGGTATGTAGGCAACATACGATATAAAATCTGCCTCACCCATATGATGTTCCGATATAAAATCTGTCTCACCCATGCGATGGTCGTTGTATTTGGGTATGTAGGCAACATACGATATAACATGTCTCACCCATATGATGTGCGATGGTCGTTTTATTTAGGTATGTAGGCAACATACGATATAAAATCTGTCTCACCCATATGATGTGCGATGGTCGTTTTATTTAGGTATGTAGGCAACATACGATATAAAATCTGTCTCACCCATATGATGTGCGATGGTCGTTTTATTTAGGTATGTAGGAAACTTACGATATAAAATCTTTCTCACCCATATGATGTGCGATGGTCGTTTTATTTAGGTATGTAGGCAACATACGTTATAAAATCTGTCTCACCCATATGATGTGCGATGGTCGTTGTATTTAGGTATGTAGGCAACATACGATATAAAATCTGTCTCACCCATATGATGTGCGATGGTCGTTGTATTTAGGTATTTAGGCAACATACGATATAAAATCTGTCTCACCCATATGATGTGCGATGGTCGTTTTATTTAGGTATGTAGGAAACTTACGATATAAAATCTTTCTCACCCATATGATGTGCGATGGTCGTTGTATTTAGGTATGTAGGCAACATACGATATAAAATCTTTTTCACCCATATAATGTGCGATGGTCGTTGTATTTAGGTATGTAGGAAACTTACAATATAAAATCTTTCTCACCCATATGATGTGCGATGGTCAGCGGTATGCCGGATAAAGGTTGTTGAATTTTAAGCCCATTTAACACCTAGAAATATTAAATTTGTTGAATGAAAACACTTTATCAAATACAAGCGTATGTGTTTAAGTAGTGTAGGTACTTTGAGCAGGATATGAATGTCCAAATTTTTATACGCCGACGTTCAACTGGGGCCTTCCTTACTTTAATGACAAACTAGCATGGTTCCACTGTGAGCGAGTCACCTGTTGTATATTGACGCCAATATTGTGCGAGGGGGCGCAGCTCTTGCTGACCACGAACGGTATGTTGGTGTGGTTGGCGGTGCCGTAGTAGTTGCGCATGCCGGAGTGCTTCATCTGCGAGGCCACCGTGGGTAGCTCGTAACCACGACTCCGATATTTAACCCGTCGCGGGTGATGCGTGCCTTCCTGATAAACATCCGACTCTGCAGGTTCCTTTCTACCAAAGATGAGCTATGTAGCAAGACGGTGCGCGACGAAATCTACACCGATAGGATCTCTTCATTTTTTTAGCCAGGCTTAGCACAGCTCTGGAGGAGGGCTAGCAGTGCTATGCCATACAAACAAGCAAGTGATGTGTGCGAGGAACAGTTTCACAGCTTCGCTACACAGCGCATATATGGTGGAAAAGCAACCTAAATAATTATGTCGTATCGAGTAATGGAGCTTTAAAAAAAAGCTAGTCACACAGGATGTTTAAAATTGTAATTTTAGCCATGTATTGTGGTAGTCCGAAGTGCTATCCCAACAGAAACCGATCTCCAATTTATTATTTGTAGGTACCACATGATCTCCTATTATACCCCCATTACCTAAGTGGATGGATTGTATAAGTTTAGATTTGAGTGCCCCCAAAATCATCGAATATAATTTTTTTTATTTCTCAGTTCCATACATTCAACATTACAACGATTCTAGCTACTCTGCGTAAACTATTTGGCTTAAAGAGATTCGATAATATAAAAATAAATTATAAAAGGTACTTAACTAACATTTTTAGGTGCCATCGGCATTTGCACTTTTTCCGGAAGATCGTTGCATACATCGTCGAACTTTTGAGGTCGAACTGAAAGGTTATCATTATCAGATCATTATCAGAAACAGAACATGATGTTTTATAACATTCAATTGATATTCAGTCATAGGAAAGCATAGGAATTGCAAAATCGTCTTTCCTTACGTTGCAGACAGCAGAATACAATGATAAAATATCAGTGATAGGTACAATTGATAAAATCAACATTATCAAAGTATGGCGGCAGTCCCCTGGTGAAAACCTCCTCATAGTTAAGTATTATTTAATTGTTTTTGCCAAATCCTATGCCGTTAAATCATCTGAGTTAATGGTGGTAAAGCATGAGGTTTCTTGACATGATACGAGAGTTCGGTCACTCACGCGGTGACACTTTAGCAGTTCAACACCACACCCGAATCGTGCAGGTACCACAGACACAGTTTCAGTGCAACGGTCGGTAACCATGTTGGGTTCGGCTTGAAGTCTACCGGATGCAACTGATTACCTGTATTTTACATGGAGCGGCTGCCTATCTGATCTCCATATCCCAACAATGTGGTAAGACGGTTCAGGGCAAGACAGATGTCAGATTTTCTGGATTCTAACTAGCCGTAACAAATGACCGCCGGGACTAACGGTTTAACTTACTTTCCAAGCTCGAAAATGCGTGGATCCATGAAGCCATCTACGGACCAGCTTCAGCAAGAGTTACATCTTATATCTAAGATAACAGTTTCTTACGAGATTGGCCTTGGTGAATGAGCCGTGCGGCTATTATTATTAAGCCACGAGCCTATATGTATATTTATCTGACTTACAAAAATGTTGAATGGAAGTATTTGTTACCTTTTTTGAGCTTCTTCTCGTTCGGCACGGGCATCATGGGTGTGGGCATCATGGGCACGGTGCCCTGGCGCCGCAGGCTGGCGGGGGCGATGCGATTCTTGTTGAACAGCTCCACCAGCGGACGCTCCTCCATTAGCTGGCTTGCTGTCATTCGATTCACAAATACAATACAGGGATTCTGTTGTTACAACTTTCACTTCGACTTTTACGGGTAACTTAAGGTTACCGTAGATGCAGGTATTCGGAGCTAATCACCCGATTCAAATCTGGTGGATACCACGAAATAAATTACTTCTAGAAGCAAAAATCAAGTGCTATTTTAAGGATATTGAATGAACTGGACAAATTTCAATTTATTTCGCCACTCAGAAAAATCTACCCGTATGCCTATGGCCCGACCTTTTAACTGAGACGTTGTCTGAGGTAGGTGTGAGGTGCTTAATCTGACGAGATTTTCATTCACCCGCGACACCAACCGGGCAACCCTTCTATGCCGCGCTACCTTAGGCACCGTGTCAGTTAAGGTACGCCTATCTTAGGACTCAAAACCTATGAAATATATAAGATTAGGAAATCAAAGAACCCGAAGGCTGGATGTTTTTATGGGACTGTTGTCTGCGACGTGGAGCCGGCATCTCGCCCTGCGGCCCGCCACGCCTTGAATCCGCCACCCGTTCTGTTCAAACCAACATCAAAACTAAATATTTATACATACGATCGCATTTTTACTGGGGCAGAAAAAGTGCCTGGACCGACTATGCAGTACCTATTACTGCACTGCCCATGGAAACGGGGTAACATACCTCTATTATATACCCGCTCTAAGGGCACCCCGCACATCCTTACTGGAAAGTAATCCGCCAGGCACTTGGAACCCGCATTGGAGACCATAAGCTCGCTCTTTTTAACATTATTTTTAAGGATATAGGAACCCTTGAGTATGGATTGAGTGTCCCCTTGCTATAATTGTTTTTTTTTTACAATTTTTCTACAACTTTTACTAAATCTCTGCGTCGATCGTCGCGACTTTGTACCGGTGCGGATGGAGACTGCTTGTCCACTTAAAAGGATGACGTGGCTCAATCTTAATGTATACTGAAGAGGTATATTACCTTCTTTAGCCGGAACATCCCTGGGCACGTGCCGTCGCCGGTTAGTTGTTTGTTTTTCCGCGGGCTTCTTAGCACTGCCAGTGGGGCTGCTCATAAAAAAAATGTAGTATTAACAATCTTGTGTGAAGATTGGCAACCAATTGCCGTTTCTTGTGAAAGTAAAGTCACTACTATAGTTACATAATTATTAATGGCGTATGTATTTTAGTAGATAACACAAATGCATTCAAAGCTTTAAAAATATGAATGCTTTAAAAAAGCGCTATTGTTTCTGGAAGTCATATTTCATTAGTGCGAAGTGTTATTATGTTTGTATGATCTAGCTACTACCACTAGCATTCAGATCAATCAGAGCTAACTTTCTTTAGGTTCAATTCGACACAAGCAAGGTCAATAACAAACTTACTAGTCTGGTGGACGGTTAAAGATATCGAAGTTGCCGAACTCGTCTGCCATGTCGTCCTGCCCGCAGGCTACTGACTCCAGCCCCTCGCCGGGCAGTTGACTCGGCTGGCTACTCATACCTGTCATCATCAATGTACAACTACTAATTAAATTTAAACGACGATTACATTGAAGGTGGACTTAAGAACCTACAACGGCGATAAAGCATACATATTATTATGCCCTATGGAAATGTTTGGGCCACCATTGCCGAGCGCAGCGGCATATCAGGTGTTTGTGCCAACATACCATGTCGCTGCGTTAAGCTTCTTATCCACTAGGATAACTGGCGTGCAACAAGACTGGGGGAAACAGCGTTACTGAACCAAAGTTCTTCGTTGCCGTTCATCATGATGAGCAACATGTAAAATAATGCCTAGTGGATACGGCTTTAGTGACGCCGGAGCCACTTTGCCCGGCACCTTTAAGTTCTACTAAACTGCGGCCGATAGCCGTCGAGTGGACTCGAGCCTTCGATGTTGGATGATCGATCAACTGTGCGTGTTGAGTTGAGGTGGGTCAAACAGTTTCACGATATTAGTATTCTGTATTTTTTTTTGCCATCAAATAACAGACTAATCATAATATTTCAGAAATACCGCATAAGGACACTTTGATATTGAAAACCAATTAGATTGGTACCTCGCACTTCAAATCCGTTCTGCTACTTAGGCTAAAGGAGGTAGCAGAAGGACCGACAGCCTTTTATTTTCCTCGGTTTGTAACAGAGGAAAATAAAAAAACATCGCCTTTATTGATTAGTTTTCAAAAAACTGTAAAATTATACTCACTGTCGCCGTCAGCATGCGACCGCTGCCTTTTTAGTTTTGAGTACGGCCGCTGATCCGCGGTTGATTGGAAATGCTAATAAGGAAAACAAGACCGTTAAAAACTCATAAAGCCTGTGAATCTGAGTTATTAAGTACTACTAAGTAATAAAGTAGTAATATGTAACATCCACACTTAGTAAGTAATAAGTGTGGATGTTACATATAAATATAATACTCACAACGGATCTTTGTGACTCTGAATTGGCTGCAAGAGGCTGCGCAATAGCTATTTTTGTGTCAATATTGAAAGTGAAAATAGCATTGTATAACTGTCTCTTTCACTCGCATACGTTTGTCGCATCATCCTATCTCGTTTACTCTATGCAGTTAATCTGTTTCGTGCGCAATAGTAGACAGAGCCAACTTCAGAGACACAAAGATCCGCTGTGAGTATTATACGCTTCAAGACAGTCATCAGGCTCAATTTAAATTGCTGTGGAATGGAATGGAAGCGAAAGAAATTGTACATAGGATAATGAACTTTATGTCAATTGTGTAACGTACAAACCAAATACGAGCCAAAAAAAGAGGTTGCGCGTCTTACGCGGAATCCTCGTGCATTCGCATTCGAGTTTCAATTAACAGGACGTATGAGGACAGATTGGCCGGGATCGTCGCGCGGTGGGTCCCTGAAAATGGACATCGTAACCGAGGCAGGCCTAAAAACGCTGGCGAGACAATCTGCATTGGTGTCTGACAGACTGACAAGTGAAGATGGAATAGGATAGATGGAATAGGATAGATGGAATAGGATAGACGGACCCCTTTGCCGCACTTGGTCTTGGATTCCGATTTGGTCCGTTGTGCGTGCAGGCCTTTTCTCTATGAGATGGAATGGGCCGTAATCCACCACGCAGGGCACATTGCGGGTTGGTGGATGTGTGACAGTCATGTCTTCGAATTTTTGGTTCTGAGACATTTTCACCGTTTTGAGACCAGTGATGAAATAATTGACACAAAATAAAGCGCCTGCCTGGGTCGAACCCACCTACAACTTGTAAGATGCGGTCATTACTACTGGGCCACCACTGCGCTGTGAAGGCACAAGATAGAAATTAGCTGGAAAAATATGTGAAGGTCTGTGCCTAGCAGTGGGAAGTTAGGTCACGTGGCTAAATTGATACGTTTTTTAGGTTAGGTTAGGTTAAAACGGGCGTTTAAACGTTAATACGTTTTTTATAAAGTATTGTCAATTTAACCTCGTGTCAACAACTAACTTTTATTTAAGATTTTCTTGCAATTGGACTTTAGACTTATATTACGGACCCCATCTCGTACCTGGTGTGGATGCTTGAAGCTGTGGTTGTAGCCCCGCACCTGGCCGATCATGCGGTGCTGCTCAACGGTGGCAGGGTCCAGGTAGCCTCGCGTGGGGTTTGGAGGGATCTCCAGCCGACGTAGTCTCGGAGTTTGCTGCGACAGCTCTGTAATCAACAGGCGCAATATTATAGTCCCATCACCCATACTAGACAGAGGTATTGAGGGGCACGGACACTAATGGCTGAATTAGTCAGTAAGAGCTGCTGACCAGAAGATTGCGGCTCGCATATTTATATGCTATTAGCTAAGCTTGCCTTGGCTGTTTTCATGATATGAATAACCTAGTCTCTTACGAGTTGTAAATAAAAATGTATACGCCAGCGTCAGGTTTCTCTCGCGGCTGACTGGAAAACTACTGCCGAACTTGTCTGAACATTGAGAGTGATGTGTGAGCTGAAACCCACAAGTGATGGGGAAAGGCGAGGCAAGTGTGCTCAGTGAAATAAAAAGTTGGAGCTACTCGGATGCTATGACCTTGATGCCTATCAACAGGACTGGTCAACAATTGCCCTGAACCGGGAGGATTGGAAAGGTGAAAGGGAGGCCTTTGCCCTGCAGTGGGACATAATAGACTGAAAATAAATAATCATAATACTCGGATGCGAGCTTCTGTCGTACGTTCACATAGTTGCTGCACTGCAGCCACTCGGTACGGTAGGTCGTCTCGCAGTTGAAAAGGCAGTGGGTGCTTTGCATAGACTGCTGCCTTACCTCGGGGGATCTTGGGAAGAACTTCGCCGCCTCTTCGCGGGTGCGCTGCGATTCATGGTCGTTTATTGGGTGCCTGTTTGTTCAAGTAGACTATCAGGTGTCCGACGCTGCAGGACTAAAATAAATAGCCTGCAGTGGAAAATGGCCATTCGCAACGCACGAGATTACCAAACGTTTGAGGCGGTAACTCTACTGGCACGCTTTCCTCCGCTGGACATTCTGGCGGACATGGACACGAGGGTTTATAACCGAATTTGCGCCATTCACCAGAAAGGTGATATTTATAAAATAAGGCTGAGGTGGCAGGAACGGCGACACGCGTTCGAGCGGTGGCCCGAGCGGCTACATCAGCGGCATTTTTCGCGCAAGCATGTTTTCGAAGTCGTCCCGCCGCACTGCGAAGCCTGGCTAAAGAGAGAGGAGCGCATCTTCTACAGGCTCACTCAGGTACTGACCTGGCACGGTTGTTTCGGTGAGTACCTGAATAGGACTGGGCGAGAGACCACGACAAATTGCCACCACTGCGGAAGTGACCTTGACTCTGCACAGCACACGCTCGAGAAGTGTGAGCAGGTCTTGTTTGCCAGGATCGAGCGAGACCTGCCTTTGCCAGTAGTTGTGAGGGCCATGCTGGCAGAGACAGACAATTGGAGGGAAATGCTCCTTCCATGAGACTGTGATGGTACATTAGGAGGCTGCTGAGTGGGATCGTGAAAGAGTCGATCCCACTCGAAGAAGAAGGCGTCGTTGAGGTAACCGCCTCGATGCCTATAACGCCGAAACCCCGCCTGCACTGCGCCGGGACTCCGGGAACATGGGCGGTCAGATTGGACACGTCAACTGACTCTAGGCAAGACGGTGGCACATTGATCACGTGCTGCCGTGCACAGCGAGGCTCAGGGGAGGCGCTTTTTTAGTCTCCCCAGGCATGTGCCCAGAGAGGGCTGCACAGAGAGGGTTCCGGGATTCCGGGGTGGTCTTTTGAGAGGTCACGGACCCTTATACGTGCAGATGGTGATCACCGGAGTGGTTTTAGTGAGGTAATAAACACATTACCCTCCTTCGGCAGTCGGGTAAAAAGGCTCACACTCGCTGGTCTCAAACTCTCACTAGGTTCAAAATCTTTGCAAATTGGCTCTAATACACCCATAAGGTATAAGGAATGCATCGTATTACCCAGGCACCCTAACTATGCAGGCTGATTTTCTTAAGTGGGTCTGGATGTCCAAAGCCGATACTATGAGGAATAGCGAAAAAAGGAGTCACGAGGCCAAATTTGATGAAAACTAAAGCTGCAACATTGAATTTTTGAAAAATCAACATCCCTAGCCAGGGATCGAATCCGTTGATTTTGAAAAAAGAAACACGCTGTATAATTATTATATTAGACAGTGTTGCCAATAATTATCAAATTCTGGGCAGTAATGATGTAATCGAAAAGGGAACCGATCACATTTCGGTTTTTTTTTGTTCGAATTTCATTTTATCGAAAACAAAAGACTGAAGTCTTTTAAGCTATATGCATTATTTTACATATTTTCAGATCATCGAAGTTTCATTTGTCAAATGTATTATTTTGCCGAACTACGTTTCGCCGATTTACAAAATAGCTTTTTGCTGTTAGCCGAAGCCGCCATATTTTCACCACACCGAAACAAGATTTTACGGAATATTATTTGGTCACAAATATATAGCCGGGTACTTGGTAGCATTTTCAATTTAAAATTGAAATAGTGTCATAAAAAGTATATGTTGTACTACAAAATTTTGTGACAGAAACGAATTCCTGCAAAACCGACTTCACGACTTCACGCAGTTCTTGTCTGTGTTTACGTACTTATTTTGAATTTTCATGCAAATGATTTATTAATAGCTGTCCTACATGAGACATTTTTATTAATTAATTATTTCAAAGAATTATTAGTCCAAGAGCGAGTGAAGCGAGCTCGCGCAATTAGGGCACCCTGACACGGATAGGTTAGGTTCGAAGGGGACGTCATCTTCTTGATTTTAGGTTACTTTAGATTTTCCAGACGGAAATAGGAGCTCCGTCGAGAAGTGTTGTGTTTCAAGTCGCTGTTTTAAACATTTGTATTCGCTTACTATTTATCTCTCACTTAGTATTTCGATACGCGTATAAAAATAAATACTTCGAACAAATGTTATTTCGGCTAAGTGTAACTTCAGTAAAAGTTTTACGACTAAATGAAACGTCGGAGTAACGAAAAAAATCGAATTGATCAACGAGACAGTTGCAGAAATGACTTCGATGAAATAAAAGAAAACGAAACTATAATAGTTGAAAAGTTTTAGGTGAAATAAAATTCGGTCAAATATTTTTCGAACTTATGATAGGTAACAAAAGGAAAGTTGATTTTACACACTACCCGTACCATGTACGAAATATGGTGTGTCCAACAATGAAACAGTGGTACACAATAAAACACTGTCATATTTCTTACATGGTGCGTTGCCAGATCGCGCATTATATCGCGAAAGGACTCTCTCGAGAACCCCCCGCCCTATCCAAGTTTGCGTCGGTGCCACGTGGGAGAAGACGTGTCTGTGGAGCATTTTTAAGTTTTTGACAAAAGTTTCAGTATTTTCAGCATTCTTTAAAGATTTTTCATTAAATTATGGTTGGAAAGTTCATATTTTTGATTATTACTTAGCATTAAACATATTTCATAGATTAGGTGGAATAGATAATTATCTTAAAAGAGCTACAATTTAGTTTTATTTTTTGAGGTTTATTAAATAAACCCTATGTAGTCAACAATGAAACAGTTGCACAATGGACACAATAAAACACTTTTATAAAACACTATAATGTACTTATCTTTATAATTTTGAGATGAATGTAAGTGCCTAAAAATTCGTAAGTCATTATTGTTTAACTAGAGTTTAATTAACAAGTGCCATAAATATAGCAAATTTAGTAATTTTGCTGCCTAAAGTTTATTATAAATTGTAAGGCGTTAACTTAATTCGTTATTACTTAAATTAAATTAAATTATAGGTAACCTGAAGAGTCTGATAAAAGTGAAATTAGTAATAAAACCATTCATGATTGCACTAAATATTTTTTTATCATTCACATACTCCATGAATTTCACAAAATATGAGACAAACACTATTAATTATTGTTTCATTGTAGAATTTGTGGTGTTTCATTGTGTACACCACTGTGGACACAATGGAACATTTCCAATTTGTTTGTTTTTATTTTTTTGCTGAGTGATTACACATCAATTTAAAAAACCATAAATGACATCCGATACCCAATAAATTGCCTATATACCTGTAAAAAATTAGACTTCTATCTGTAAAAACCAAAGGTGCATGAGACTTTGAATTTTTTGTGTTTCATTGTTGAACACATGACCCTACCTATTATTTTGTTTTTTTTTGCTTCATTTGCATGTTTTTTTTTTCAAAATCACCAGTTCAATTCCTAAATATTGTTTTTTTTTTAAAGCCACCTCATCCTGTATATTTTTACTTGTCTGATGTATAGTATGTATGTAATTAACTTAATTCTGCAATACTTACTTTTCTTCGGCTGTGTCCGTACAGTAATAAAGGGCACGTTATCTGGTGTATGTGATGGTTCTGCTATTCTGGTCATGCTAGGAAAAAAAATGTTGTTTTACAATATATCTTTTTAACAGATAAAACGAACAAAATACCCATTAATAGGTGGATATTTAAAAGGCAGGTACAGCCGCGCTACAGCTTACTACAGTTACTACACACACAGCTTACGCTTCCAGCAGCTTATCTACAGCTTGCTTGGGGCTTTGAGCTACAAGAAAACGGTCTTAGGATACTGTAGTTTCCTGTACTTTTGTCCGTTTCAAAAATGCACCGTTAATATTGTTAGGTAACCAACGGTACTCAGTTTAGTTGCATCTGAAACGATGAGGTTTTAATTGTTTGCAATCGTAGTTAAGTGTACCTATGACAGCCTTTAGTATAGTTTTTCATCCTGGTTTGCCCGAATACCTACTAGCATTCAAGCTTCCCTACAAGAAGTAATACGGCTACTTCGGAACAGAAAAGACATGGCCAGTTTCTGCCCTACGAATCAATTCAGAATACGTAATGTACAGCAGTTATTAATATGTGAAATTTACTTGTAAAATGAATTAAAATTAATGGCAACAATTACATTACTCTAGAACAGGCGACAAAAAATTCCGAAAATTAAGTATGTTAATTGTTCTTGTGCGGTTTCTGTGTAATGGATTTGCGTTTGGATACACGAATAAGACAAACACTGTTTCTGAAGTACGCCTGAAAGTAGATTAAAAAATAAAACAACTACAACTGCATGAATCGTATTGCTAAGATAATAACCTCTAAAATAAATGGTACGGTTTTACGAATATCGCAGATACCATTTTTCAAGCTACCGCGCGTCACCATAATGCTGAATGCATCGACAATATATTGCAGTGTGTATCCGAACGGCCTAGTCATTATGACGTTTCTACGCGCGCGCACTGCACTGGTGCAGTCTAATCTGTGGTGCAGTCTTGCGTTGATCATATCACGTGTTCTTGTTTATTATTCTGTTGGATATTTTAGCTTAACCCCACGCTATCGTTTATCGACCTTTCGTTTACGCTTCCTCGTGAATATTTGTGCTGTGCTTACTGGACTTGTTTGTTTACCATTTGGATTCGGACGCTCACGAGTCACGATTTCATGATGTCAAGGTGCCTGAATTGTAGTGTGGCCACTGCTCAAATGCGAAGGCATATTGTAACATCTTAAACACCGCAGTTAAAACACCAATTTTTTTTTTTTTAAAAAGAGTAAGTATGGAGTTTCTTGTGCGTTCTTCTCCATAACAATCTACTTTCCGAATGCAAGGTAGTTTTTTTTTTTTAATTTTTTTTTTTATCTTGTTTTTTTTTTATTACTTTAATTATTTTTTTTATTACTTTTAATTTTTAATTTTATTTTATGTGACGTTCAAAAGTGCCGTTTATTGGCCTAATTGAATAAATATATTTGACTTTGACTTTGTTACAAAATACAGATAAAGACAGTTACTGTTACAGTTGTTAATTACAGTTCTATTTTAGTGTTTTGTTGCATATCCAATTGTATTTTTTTTTGCTAAGTCGCTATGAGGATGTATGATTTAAATAATAGTCATAATATCCCAGTAATATAAGTAAACGACGTTTCTTCACTAGCCGACTATCGAAGCGTAATTCTATAAAAATGCTTGGAACACCGACAGTGAGAGTGTTTCATACATACATTTTCTTTTTTCATAAATTCTGAAAGGCGCTCAATTACTCATCTGTTACTGTCATTGTCAACTGTAATTGTCAACTGTCATTGTCAACTGTCATTGTCAACTGTCACTGTCAACTATCACTCTTGCCACAACGACATCATTGCTATTCAAAATGATTAGGCTTTTTTTTTTGTTTCCTTTTTAGAGTGTCTCTCGCTTCTTCTATGATCATAAAACTTAAACTATTGTAAAGCCTTACCTCTAAGCTTTAATACGACGTACTGTATGTCAATGTACATGAATGTTTTTTGTTAGGGCACAGCTCTATACAAATTCTGGCCATGTCCTTTCACGAACACTAACGTGTAGCGTTTAACCGCCATTAGGGACGTCTTTAGTCGATTGACGTTCACTATAAAAGCTTTTCGGTTCATCCAGTGCTTGCAAGCGCTACTAATGAGAATGAAGCTCTTGGGATCGAATTTCAAATCGGGCAGTGCTTTTGGGTTTTTCTATTAAGAATTTCTCAAGTAGCCTGGAAATGTGCGGGCGATGGCAATAGGCTCGCCCCCTGATTATTACCTAGCTACGACTTTACGGATGGACAGTCTGTAAATGCCATGAACTCATGGACAAGTAGACTGTTCTAGTTTATGTGTAGGCATAAACTAATTTCTATCTAACAAAAAAACTTGTGTTTGAGACATGGTAGCTAACTTACCTCCGTTTTTTAAGTTTCTTTTTTCTTTTTAAAGATTTGATTAAATCAAGTTTCTCCTGAAGATCATCGCATCGTCTTTCAGCTATAGAAAACTGATCATCTAACTCCGGGATGGACGCTAGTAAAGAAAATATTTTGCCTCTTAGCATTTGCATGAGTATAAGGTTTTCCACACACAGAGCTGTGCGAGGTAGCGGAGAGATGAGGACGGATAAAATCCACCAATCAAAATACTTCATATTCTAATCCAGCAACAGAATGATTGCTTCTTAATCGAAATAGACAAGCCACCGAAGACATCACGTCACCGCTCGGCTTCAGCATCACACAGCAAGCATTTCCATGTAATTTAATGTTCTTAAGAATAGTAGTTACAATATATATGAAAGTTTAATATAATAAATAAACGTGTTAATACAAAGAAAAAAATTTATGCTGCTGCAAATTTGATGCTAAATACTCGTACCTGGTCTATTTCATAAAAAATAGGCTCATACTTAATGCACTGTGTTTATGCAGAACGCAAGTTAAACTGGATCTATTGTTAATTTGGCTTGTCTTATTTATTTTGTTAATTTGGCGTGTGTCAACATCTGGCACGCATGCCGTTGATTCATCATCCCTGCTGTAGTGTACTCTGTACCTTTAGTGAAGGTAAAAGCGTTCTATCCTCACGACCAAATTTCACTTGACTACCTATAATTGCATGCACAAAAATTTTACGAGAATCAATGGGATCGAGTCGTTAATCAGTAGGTTTTTATTTTAAATACCTCCAATATTCGCTTATGCAGTAGAAACATACCATTCTGGCCCAATTTCCGTTCGGAACGTGTTCCCTCTAAGGCGATCCCAGCTAGACTGCTAGAGCTCCGATGACGCTTATCTGTAATCATTAAGGATTTTGATTAAGTAATAAAATACTTTGTAATTGCATCTACTGCGAACCATACCGGAAAATTTTGCTGAAAATAAATGAACTGTTAACTAGAGTGGATTTTTGTTGCAAGCGCAGAGCTTTTCTGAATAAAGAAGGAAGATCGAACGAGGATAGTGACTGGAAGAGAATAGCAAATTCTAATATCTCTCGATCCTTATCAATCTAAACAGTCCATGGATTAGAATACTTAAGGCGCCGATTCCCTTGAGTAGCTGATTTTAAAATGAGAATCACGTCTAAACGGCTAGTCGTAATTTATTGGAAAAAATATATGTTATATTAGACCATTTTCTTAATAATTTCATCTGAGCAAATTTTGAGTTTTATTCGTATAACATAGTGTAATTAATTTGTAAAGTTATGTCTAAAATGGACAAAAACACGACAATCTCACCAAAACCGCTGGGCGTATTTTAATGAAATCGACACCATATCAAAGACAATTTAATTATCTACATTTTGATCTGAAGCTTTTTTTAAAAGTCTTAGAATAATAAGGAAAGTACAAAAAACTACTAAATTTTGGGTCGCGCGGGTGTGAAACGAGTAGAGAGCGTTAGTCGTCGTCTTAAGGAAAAAGAAAGCGTGGCCGTTTCCATCTCCGTTAAACCGGGCAACGCACCGTGTTGGTAGAACCAACGAGCATCAGAATGACATGGAGCGAAGCGAAGCGTGAAGCTCAAGAGCGCTCACGATCATCGTGGTCTGCCAGGGCACATAGGATCTTAAAATAAGATAGGTAATTCAAGATCCCGAGCAACCTACCAACCCAGCTAATGGGGACCGAGTCACCCGTGTCCATATAAAAATACCCGTTTTGAATACCTACACATGGTCCTCGGGCGGCGCTAAGCAGGTTATATACAGGTGATAGGTTTCGACCAAAACCAGACATTTGGCAGACATACCGCCAAGCGGCCTAGCCGTGTTCCAGTTTGATACCCAGTGCAGCCACTGAGTCGTTGGGTCGAGATTGTTCCACTGCAAGCAGGCTGGCCAGACTCGCGCAGTTATGGATTGATTGGGCCACTGACATCGCGGCAGGTAACGGGATCCGAGGTACGGTTCGCCACTGGCCAGCCAGTGACAGTGACAGTGACATAAGACAGTGCCCGATCGACATTTTCGGGGGAGCTCGAACGTCCCCACAGTCTCTAGACCAGTCCCCCAAAGATGGTTTCCTGTCTGCGCGTGCCTGTGAGTTGCCTTCTCCTCTCCTACTTACACCCTCAACCATGACAAGGAACAGAAGAAAAAGCTGTACAGCGGCAGCACTTACTGTCACATATGGTGCACCTCTGTAACATCAGAGATCTACACTCAAACCTTGATGCAGGCCACCATCATCTGGAGACTGATAAACCAGCGCTTTTTCTTATGGAGACGCAGATCGGATGTCCGTCAGACGTGGCGTACATTTCTTACCCAGGGTAAGCCTTGGAGCACAAGCCACCCGCGGGTGAATCACACGCCTGTGACATATCTGTTATCGGCGTCTCCAAAATCTTGAAGATTCTCGATACTCAGCGCTCTGGGCTCTGGTGGACACAGGCCTAGATAAGATTATTAAAGCTTTTGCCTACCGGTCGCACATCGGAGATCAGGAGACAAGCGGCAGGCATATTACGTAAGAAACAACAATCAAAAATCATCGCGCGGTCAATCTTTAATATCATACAAGTCGGAATTACCTACGAGTATAGTGTAGGTATGATAGGACCTACACAATCGTTAGTTAATCGCTCGCTGTTTGTCAAAAGCACTTATTTTTAAAAAACCTCCGAAAACTCTAAAACTTCTGTATTGAAGAGCAATTATTGCGCAAAAATCGCTATCGTTTTGCTCTTGCAAGATACCTAATAAGCCTGCAGATTTACACAATACCTAAGGTAAGCAGCTGAAGAGGCTCAGAAACGGTACTCTTCGGCCCATCACCAGGAGTGGCTCTTCCCGTACCAGTACACTGACCTTGCTGGGCGAGAGACGTGAAAGCTTGGGCTAGCGTTAAATATCACTCAGCTGGTTCAGGGGGCAATGAGGGTGCCGGATGTTGATTCGCATACAGCCAATTGCTTGGAGATCCAGACCATTACTTTGGTGAAGCCTATTCCCAGCCCATAAGGCACCCGCCGGGTATGGTGGTACAAGCCAGCAGATTGGGATAGGATACGATGTTTTTCGCATGCTATCCTTGGTAGCCCACTTGCTTTTCTTCAGCTGATCCTAAGTCATGCGCGGACGCTGTGACGGATTTTTTGCGTCAAGGAATGGAGTACTATGGATGCCGAGTGCAATCGCGCCGATGCGCTTAAACATGAGCCGTACCATGCCTGTGTCGACGCTCGAACACGCAAGTCGAGTTTCGTGGGTCAGAAGAAGAAAGCCTACAGCAGGACTGACAATTGGACTGCAAGAAGGTGTTGCGAAGGACTCGGTTCGACCACATTAGCCGAATTGGGATCAAACTTGCTTCCTACCCAGCAGGTAGTAAAGCATTTTGACCCGACGACTGGCGACTCGCTGGCCCACTCCGCTGAGGAGAAAGCTAACTTGTTTGCCTCTCTTTTTGCGGCATCTTCTTGTCTGAATTCTGGTGATTCGCGGCCCCCTCCTTCTCCTGATGGATGCGACACGGTTCGCATCAGAAGGACGTACGTAGGGTGCTGCGCAAATTCGACGTGAATAAGGCTAGCGGCCCCAACGGTATACCAGCAATTGTTTTTAGAACTTCTGCGCCTGAATTGTCTTCGATCATGACACGCCTGTTTCACCTTCCTATGAGACTGGAAAATGCCGAATGCTTGGTAGCATGGCAATGTACAGCCCGTACCCAAGAAGTGTACTCTGTAAGATTATGGAACGTATACTTAATAGTAAGCTCCTGGCAAATCTAGAAGATAAAGACATCATTAGTGACCGCCAATATGGCTGCCGCCGAAATCGGTCTGCTGGGGATCTTCTAGCGTATGCCATTCACATCTGAAGTAAGGCCATCGAGAGGCGTGGGGAAGCGCTTACCGTCTCCCTCGACATCTCGAAGGCTTTTGATAGGGTCTGGCACGAAAGCCTTTTTGGTAAGCTGCCTTACCTTGTCTGTGTGATTGGATTGCAGACTTCTTGAGGGATCGGCAGTCCATTCAAGTAGTTATTTATCGAGACCTGCACTTCGGACCAATTGGATATTAATACCGGGGTCCCACAGGGGTCGGTAGTTCGGTACTCTCAGCGACATTATTCGTGCGACATCTTCGGGTAAGGTGACGACAACACTGTTGCTGAGAGATAGGTACTTGTCCAACGCACGGGCTACTAGGGCTTAGGTCCGGTCTCTCCATGAGGCTTTCATGGAGCGTTTAAGATGCTGATCTGGTTAAGTTCAATGCCGCTAAAACAACGGCGTGTCTTTTCGCCGCTAAAAAGAGCCAATTTCATCCGGCTCCATCTTCCCGACGTCGGAACGGACCACCTTGAGCTTCTTAGCATAACTTTGACATCGACACTCAATTTTGGGCCATACATTGAAAAGGCTCAACTGGCTGGTAAAAAGTTGGGGATCCTTGCGAAGGTGAGACGGTACTTCATGCCAAAACCGCTTCATAAGTTATATCAAGCGCAAGTTTAATTCCGCATGGACTACTGTTCTTATGTCTGGAGCGTTTATTTTAAGTGGGAAAAGTTGTTTGAAATCGCTTTTAATCTGGAATAAATATTTAGACGCATTTTCCTTGGAATTCCATTTTTTTTTCAATCCCGCAAATCACGCATGGTCCCCATTGACATATATATTACTTGCGTAGAAATCATTGGTCGTTCGCATTACTGACCCCACAAAAATGAAGCGGGTCCCTCCCGCATTTTCGGATTCCGCGTAAGCGGTATTGGATTCCCTAGTCACAATAATCACACTTTAAAAAATAACGACCAACCTTTAGTTAGCTTTATACCGTCGCCCATAATAACTTGAAATTTTCATAGCACTCTACCTACTTGAAAGCTTTGCGCTAATTTTAAAATAAACAGAACGACTGATTCTTAAATATAATAAAAAGGGTGTTCTAATGGTAAAAGCACTAAAAAATCATTACGTCAAAGTTGTCAAAATAATATTAATCCTGGAACAACGAAACATCAGCTTTTACTTCAAAATCTATGTGCTTTGTTATTTATCAATTAAAATACTGGCAGGCAGGGTATGTAGTCGGTACTTAACCGTGAACGCGACCGTTGCTTAAAGTCACCACTACAAATCCTCCACACGCTGGCGATCAATGGAAATCAGTCCATTCTTCTCTGGAACGCGCTTCCTCTCGAGATCAGGACGGCTAGCTATAGGTCTACCAGAATCTCATGGCAAATGTGGAAATAAAAATTTGTTGTGTGCAATACTGGGGAAATTGGATTAAACGATCTTGATACTGTTTAATTTTTATTTATGTCTTTAGTATTAATGAACATGAGGTACCTATATTATAGTAGTCACAGCGGATCTTTGTGTCTTTGAACTTGGTCCTGCCAACCATTGCGTAAGAAACAGTTTGTCATCGAGTATACTGCATAGAGTAAGCGAGATAGGACGATGTGACATACATAAGCGAGTGAAAGAGACAGTTATACAATGCTATCTTCACCTTCAACATTGACACAAAAATAGCTACTGCGCGGGGTCTTGCAACCAATTCAGAGACACAAAGATCCACTGTGAATATTATAGGTATGTGTATGAATAATGTTGTTATACATCGGGTTCTTAACATAGGAAAAATAAATCATTTGAATATTAATTTATGTACTAATTTATTATATATTATTTAAATCATACTAATAACTTAAAACCTCATTCAGAACTAGAAAACTAGAATATGATTTCATGAACTCCACTGGCATTTCAAAAACTTGTATCGTTGTAGTTTTATGTCATCTCTCTCCATCAAAATGGTTCTTTTTCATTGGCATTTAACATATTCAAAACCAATCTCTTTATGTATAAAGTCTGTAAAAATAATAAAATGTATCATGTTACATAAAGTCATTCATCATCATCAGTCTATATATTCTTTTTTATGTAAGTTTTATGGCCTGGTTGCTAGGACCTTTTAGCCACGTCTTTGGAAAGAGTTTTGGATCTTATATTTATTCTTTAGTATGCATTAGAATGCGGATGTAACAGATTTTAATGTTTTTTGTAGTATTTGGCAGCAAATTGTATAGAGTCAGTCTGCCCAGTAAGCTTTGCAGAGGCAGTCAAACTACAATAAAATACTCCGCTCCACTATCCCGAGATCGCTTCTGTCAATGATTTTACAAATTGTCCAGTTGCGTAGACAGTTGAGACACAAAACTACACCAATAATATATCACAATATCCACTAGGAATCAATTTGCAAATAATATTAACAGCCACTGAACTTCACTCGACAAAAGCCCGCCAGAAACTCCCGTCTATATACACGTCCCACTGCAGGGCGCAGATTATTACTTAATATTTTTCTTACGTCAAAGATTCTCAATCTCCGTTAAAATCAATGTCTTGTCGAAGAATTAGTAACAGTTACATTACTGTTGCCATTTCCTTCCGGCCATCATTCGATGTGCCCTGTGTATTAACCATATACTAGTAATGGAAAGAAATAAAAATTAAGTAAGAAATATGTAAAATAAACTAAAAGTATCAAAACAAGTCAGTTCAACTTACCGGTCCACTCTACGACGCACTTTAAAATCAAAGATTGAGTTTGATTTACGCCTTCTTCTTCCCTTATTTTATGATACACATTGAAAACAATATGTCTCGCTTGAGATCGAAGTGGGTTTTTCGACATTTTCACAAAAATAACAAATTTTCAAGATAATATCAAAAAAATTCAGCAGCGGTTGACACATCAAGTACTTTGATTTGATAGGTGACAATGAACATTGCCATATGAAAATCACAATTTAAAAAAAATAAAAAAATGCCATGAGATTCTGAGTCAAGCAAGTTGTACAAGTCGGTTTGCATCAAAGACCTTTGACGTATTTCTTAAGAAGTATAAGGTCTTTGGTTTGCATTAAACGGTACTACCGTATATGCAAACTAAAATCTCTAAGTAGTCTGTGGTTTGCATTCATTATTTACGCAGACAAAACCCTGATGTTAGCCGGCGGAGACACCTTCGACGAGACCATCTAGATTTCCGAGCTCGGGGTGGCAAGAGTCGTGGCGTCGATCTGCGAGCTGGGTTTGGAGATAGCGCCTCATAAAACTGAGGCAATGGTTCCATAAACTGCAGAGGGGCAGATAGCCGCCCAACTCGTCAGTGACTGTTGGAGATGCGCAAGCCCAGGTTTCAAGCGCCTGCAAGTCCCTCGCGTTGAAAAGGCAGTGGGTGCTTTGTTCAGAAGGGCGGGGCGCCCTGCGGTTCGCCGTCCGCGTACCGGCCCATAGTGCTGCTAGAGGAGCTGGGTAACCTGTTCGAGCGGAATATCGCTGCCCGCCGCGTCAGCCACTTGTACAGAGAGGGGCCGGACCAGTTCGGCTTTCGGCATGGGCGCTCCACCATCCACTCAATATCGCAGGTGAGAGTCCTGGCGGAGGAAGCGGTGTCCTGCAGCCTTATCTTGTAAGTGAATTCGGCAAAGGAAACAATCTGGTTATTTCCCAAAAACACACACATACACAAAGAAGTTGAATCTTTATTCAACATATTACTTTTGTGTTGTGTTTGGGAGGCACTTCGGTATCATCGAGTGCCTCCCTACCTCCGCCGCATCGTCGGGGCTTCACAAGTAACACAGACCTGCTGAATAATGATTGAGTAAGAGCAATCTAGTAGTTACTATACCTAAAACTGCTTTGCGTCCGTCACGTCATCGGTCACAGGTCCAGTTGAAAACCAGCGTCGGGCAATAGCTGTCCGCTATTTTGCTGAACTGGTCCTATTTGGCGCAGCCGTGGGACACATGTTACAAATATATTATTTTCTTTTTTTTTTATGATAAAGTTGTTTAAGTTTTTTTTTTTTTTATGTAGTGTGCTATGGCTTGTGTCAAATAAATGTGTTTTCTTTCTTTCTTCTTTCTTTTCAATCATCAAGATCTTAAGCTGAATACTAAGCTGAATAACGTCTGAGTACCGGCTATTCAGCTGTTATTCAAGGCGCTAGCTGGCGCCTAAGCTTTTGGCGCGGCTGGGGCGCTGTCAACGCTGCTTCCCAATCTGGGGGGCCTTCTGTAGGCGCCTCTACGTAGGGATCGTGCGATCGATTGCCCTGTGTGGGGCCCCGATCTGGGCGACCGACCTGACGGCCGGCAGCATTGCTGTTTTGCGGAAGCCACAGAGTCAGAGCCATCAGAGTCATCAAGGGATATAGCACGATCTCCTACGAGGAGGCCTGTGTACTGGCCGGATTCCCGCCCTGGGATCTGGAGGTGAAAGTACTCGCGTCACTGTATCGCGTACTGTGGCGCGAGGAAGCGCGGGCGCGGGTGAAGGGCCGATGTAGCGACATATGGAGTTGCGTCGGTCTCAGTTTTGCGAGGTCCTGGTGGCGGAAGTCCGGCAGGGACAGGCTTTCATACCCTACTGCCGGCCTTGTTACCATCGAGGCGGTCCGGCCAGTGCTCGAGCGCTGGCTCGGGAGGAGGCAAGGCTCTCTGTCGTTTCGGGTGCCGCAGGTACTCTCGGGGCATGGTTGCTTCGGGAAAACATCATAAACAGGGAGCCGGACGCCCGGAGTCACGACTGCGTCGACTGCCGGGAGGACACGGCGCGGCATACTCTGGCAGAGTGTGCCGTGTGTGGAGGGCGGACAACACCCTCTTCCAGCCCCCTAAATGGGTCCAGGGGTGACGGATTCGGGGACGTCCTTCGCCCCCCACACATCAGGACCCGATGTGTTGGCGCGTAGTGGTACACGCGCGCCAAAAAACAACATTACATACATGTGATAATACTCGCGCTCCACGTCATTCCAATGCTCGTCGCTTCTGCCAACACGGTGCGACGCCAGATTTGACGGGACGGCCACGCTTTCTTTTCCCTTTGGGATGTCAGTCCAAAGTTTGTTTGGGTATGTGTTCGATACCCCTTTGGATCTTGTGGCCAATCTATCTCCACTTGCGACGCTTGGTCTAGCGTTCGATCGGGCTCTCGTGGCATTTCTCCAAAAGCTCTACGTTGGAGATAGTCGCGGCCCAGTGAATTCCGAGAATGCGACCTTGCGACGAAGATAGTAGTTGACGAAAACTTTGAATTGGTGTTAGATGTTTTGTTTTGTATCCTTTATAACCGTCCACGTTTCGCACCCATAGAGCAGCACTCAATCGGTTGCGCATCCAGCTAGCCCAGCTTGGCGTGTCCACCTACTGGGCCCAAAATATTTAAGATTGTAAGCTGGAGTCCGGCTCTGATATCGTAATTTTTTTTTTTCAAAATTCCGCTACTGAAAAAAAAATCCGATTTCAAAACATTTCAGTAACCCTTATTTAACGGTATGACGTCATACCGAAATTTAAAGGTACCTTAATTTTTGGGTAATTCAATCCCCAGTTAAACCCACAGGACTCACATTTTGAGATTCAAAATTATGTATCCAGTTATTACAACTGTTTACGAATTCAACATTTTGTGAATTGAACATTGTAGTCCAGAAGGGCATCGCCGTGTGGAGACACGTTCATAGATTTGTTTTAAAGTGGCAGAATGATAAGGACTAGGCCAAACAAACGTAGTTTTTTAAATGTGAGTCGCGTAAAATTAATCGCGGAACTTACGCTGCATGCGGTTTCATACTAAAGTCTTGTTTGTATCACACAGCGAGGCAATGAGTGAAATATTCCAGTAGAATGTAAATTACGCGACACATAAAACGCCACTCAAAACTCATAAAATTACGTTTGTTTGGCGTCACCGTAATGAACCAGCAATATATTCGCTCATAGAGATATAAGGATCATGCCTTACAGATTAAGAACACGCTGTGTGGGCACGCACGTTTAGGTTACCTTGCAAGTGAAATAAAACTTTATAATTTAATCTCATTATATATTTATTCCATATACACCTATAACTACTTCTTGACACAAAGAACATATAACTGCACTGATAATGCATAAACATACAAAATAATCATCGCTCTTGTAAATTACAAAGAACGCTAAATAAATATTAATTCAGAAAACTTGTTACCTTTTGCGTAAAAAAGTATACAGTAGCTTATATATACATAGAATGTAGTTATAATTTTGAGTACATGATTATTTGCTATAGTTGATACATTTAGCCCCCAAAGTCATGTTGTTTTAAAATTATTAATTAATTATTTAGATTTTATTACATAATTATAATAATTAATTGCACCCATTATATAATTTTATTATTTATTTCAATAATGAATCATTATTAAATCAATAGTATCAAGCGCGAGCGTCACCAACATGCTTCTTAAGAGTTCTATTTTTTTTGTTTTGACAATATTGACTGAATGCGTTGGCGGAGGAAACAGCGGCCGAGAGCCGACATGCATAACACGCAGCTCATCATATAGAATACGCACCGTCTTCCAAATATAAGGCGCCAAGTGTTTCACATTCAGCCTTGGTTTTAACTAAGGTGCTGTTACTCCAAGTATGTTCAATAAATGCAAAAATATTTCATGGAATGATGAATATATGTGATTTTCAGTCCTAACTCATATTGCATGACTCGCTATTAATGTATAATAATAATGTTTATACTCTGTATAGCATCACAAACTTCACGATTGAGTCTAGCTATAAAAAAATCCTGTTTTTTTAGAATATAATGCTAATTATAGTAGTTTGGTGTTTAGTCAATTTTAAGTGTTTTATATCAAACTTATTTAAAAAACTATGTAGAACACTTCGAAATAAAATAAAAGTCAAACGTGGACGGCCGTCCATACTGACAGGCGTTGTATTAATTAAAATATAATGAATTTAATAAAAGTTAGTACATTACCAAGTAATACTTATAAAAATACATAGACGCACTGTGCTTAGCAAATATTGTGCATGAAGTTGCTTCATCGATTTCAGCTTACACAGCTCATAGACAATTTCGTTATCCGATCAAATCATGTTTATGCTTTAAATACAAAGTTTGTTTAAGCCACATACCTAAATCTAACTAGATAAGGCGATAGTATGTACTTCGCGTGCCCAAAAAAAACGGAGTAAAAATTACGATCAATGATCGCAATCAGAGCTTTTCATTTAGCATTATCGGCACCGGGAAACCGAAATTTAGAAAAATGCCTTTTTTATGCCAAATTGAGCTGTAAAGAATGTATAGAAAAAGTTGGCTGGGGCATTAAAAACTGTTTTCTTTCATTGGCAAGTAAATTTGTTTTTAAATAGCTTGTAAAAAAGTGGCACAGTTGGTTTTCATACAGATGGAGGGACTTGCGTTATCTAGTTAGATTTATGTCTGTGTTTAAAGCCCAGTTTTTTAATCCGTAGTTAACTCAACCGATGGTTTAAATTTTCGATAAAACGCGTTTATTCATCAATTTTTAGTGTAACAAATGCTCAAATAATTAAATATTCCACTTATTTGACTTTTTGTGAGGCTAATAATTGAATCGAAAGCCCATTTCACCGAAATTTTAAACCATTGGTTAGCATATTTAACCATTGGTTGAGTTAACTACGGATCAAAAAACTGGCCTTTAGTGTATAATTTCTTAATATCAGTCAAACTAAGGAAAGGACAATCGTTTTTAAAAATATTACCCGTCCGCGAAGCCAGACGCTTGAAAGTTCTTAAAGCATTACCATACTTTATTAGAGACGGATGAAATCATTCCTATCATAACTAGGGAAAGAAAGAAATCATGTAAAGAGCCTTAACTGTTATGGTTCCAAATGAACCGTAAATATGTAACAAAATAAAACATGACATTATGCCACACTTAGGGGTGCAAAGATACATCGACGCCCAAAAATATCGAAAGAAACCCAGAAAATAGGTGAAAATGCTGTTACTGGCAACACTGCCTAAAAACATTTATAGTACTCTGTGACCGAGCAGTGACCGTGGATGAAGCTACATAATTATATGTAAGAGACACACTTGTCGATATGTATATCGACGGTAATTGATATCGATATTTCATATTAACCTTGCTTCCCTAATTACACCTGAATTCCCTGAAAGGAATAGTAGCCATATTTTGCCAGTTAAGACCCACGTTTTAGTGTGCGATCCTATAGCCATTAAAATAAAATACTTACGGTTCTGATACATTGTGTGATGTTCTTATCGTATTTACGGATAAAAAAAAAACGAAACAATCTCCGAATCCCTTTCATTTTACTATGTACGGCAAACGTACTACTCAGTACTCCACGGTGACGTATATCGTGCATACGTCACGGAAATAACTTTGTTCTTATTTTTACTAAGGATTAACTACACTAAAGGATGATGATTTCAGTCCTTCTATAATGGATTGGAAATAATTTGTATCCATTTTGATAGAATTATGTGTTTGATTGTAAAAAGATAATTATAAGATGGAAGTTATTTTAATGAGCTCTAAATACAAAATATTGTATTTAGTATTTACCACATTTGTTGTGATAACATTAATAGTTAGTATTGGAACTGTTGGCAACACACATCTAGTAACATTCCCTTTGCGCTTGAGTTGCGATTTGACAAATCTAGTTTTTTATTTGATTATACAAAGTTATTTAGAATAAGTTAATCGGCGACTATCCAGCAAAAGGAATCGAATCGTAATTGAAACGGAATATAACTTGTAACCTGTAGTATAACGTTACGACATAGTAAATGGGCCCCCTGTTCAAGTTGCAGAAGTCACTGAAATTTCCCCTAGTTTAAAGTAGTATAGCTCATCCAGTGTTTGAGCTATTGTAATTATTATAAAAGTATTCGTTAGCTATCTTTGTGTGATTCTATAAAATAATGTAAAATGTTTTTTTTCAAATTAAAGCACTATTTTAGTTGTATGTTGGTCAAATTCATTTTGCGGCATTTATGATACAACAGCGACATAATTTTATTATAATTGCCGCAAAATTTATATACGTTGGGTTACTTTGAAGGAATCACCCTAAACCACGATCGCTATTCTTTCTATAAAACATCCAGGACACAACTTATGGTAAAACAGAGTATAATAACTTTTTTAATACATTTTCATTGTTTATCAAACTGTAAAATATAGTAGCAACGCGTTAGTGATATATTGCCGACTAAAAAATCTGAATATATCCCGGAAAGACTAAGTAATCATAATAACATCATAAATAATAAAAAGTTAATTAATTACTTGTTCAAAAACCGTTTCGTTATGAATAATATTATATGGTAAAATACTAAGATGTACTCGTGCGGAGGGCCGGATTGCGCAGGCGCACGCGGCGTCACGGGCACATCGCGTCGCGGGGTGGGCGGCTCGTGTAGCCTGACACTTTACAACAGAACACATTTCTTTTTCCTGGCGGGTTCTGGGGGCTCCAACGCTGCTAGTATGGCTTCATCGAACACGTTCTTCAATCCTTTCTGCAAACGAAGAAACGAACATGTTAGAATGTTAACTCATTTTAACTCACACTCACACTTTCCAAGACGATTATATCCGCTTTACTTGAAAAAGCTTAAATTCTCGTCAAAGGTGAGTTATTTAACAATAAAAAAATAAAAGGCTCTTGCAAATAAAATCTGACAAGCCCGCGCCATAATTGCGTAACTTCAAAGAAACCGCGCACGCGTGTTTTGCTTGAATTCATTGCTTCATACGATGAAAACTCCGTCTACTCGGCAGCATAAAACATGCAATGAATACTGTTGAATTGTCAAAATTAAAGGGAGCGTGCGTGCTTCGAGCTGTTGAAACAGTTACGCAATTAGGGAGCTGCTGAAATAACAGATATTTGCTCAGACGAAATATTTCCACAGCGATTGCTATTTGTTTTTGCTGCTAATACCACGGGGACCCGACGCTAAGAAAGAAAATTTGGTTCAAATAAATTTCACTAGATGGCGCGATATGCATCGATTTGTTATTAAAATTTGTGTAAAACTAATTTTTTTTCTAGAATTAATCATAAACATTGTATTTTCTTGTTTAATCAACACAACAACACGATCTGGCATGAAAGCCTTACTGGTAAGCTTCCATCATTCGGTCTGCCCGGTGGTCTGTGTGATTGGATTGCAGACTTCCTGAGGGAACAGTCTATACGAGGGGTTACTGATGGCCGCTCGTCTGACCAACTGGGTATCAACGCAGGGGTCCCTCAGTGGTCGGTACTCTCAGCAACATTGTTCTAGCTGCACATAAACGATCTGCTAAAATCTTAACCGCACCTTTGGGTATACAGACGACAGCAATGTTGCAGAGAGATACGTGTCCGACGCGCATGCTACCGTGTCTCAGGTCCGGTCTCTCCGGGATGGCATAGTTGGGCGCTTGAATCTGTCCTTGAAGGCAGTTTCCGAATGGGGCGATGCCAATCTGGTCAGGTGCAATGCTGCTAAGACCACGGCGTGGCTTTTTCCCGCTAAAAGGAGCCAATTCCACCCGGCTCATTTTTTCAGAGGTGTGGCCGATAACAGACAATCTTAAGCTTCTTGGCATTACGTTGATATCGACGCTCAAATTTGGTTCATTCATTCAATTTATATAAATTATAAGTCTTAGTAAGTTAACCCTAATTCTAGTATAGTAGTGGAGATGTGATATATGTAAATAGTGGGTACTTTTGCTAAGTTCTTTTTGTGATGTATATGTCAGACTAGTCTGCGAATATATGCCATAAAGTCAAATCGTGGTTTTATTAGTCCAAATATCCTTCAAGAACATAATCATTTGGTGGTGGTCATTGTGACATCCAGTGTAAAATAATAATTTAATGAATTGATAGCAAATATATATTAAAAAAGCTGTCCACCATAAACATGAATCACAGCAAATTGGCATGCTTAAAATCAGTTCATCAAAATCACTTTTGAGGAATGGCCGCCCATGTTCTTTCTAACAAGTCAAAAAATTATTGTGGAGTATGCACGGAATCCATACTCGGCAGAGCTCTTCTTTGGAGCATAACACATGCGTGCTCAATTGGGTTGTGGTCTGGCGATTGAGCAAGCCATATTGATGCGAGCATCGGCAAGAGTGCGGTTTACAACTTTAGCCGTCAATCCTCTCGGCATAATACTGAGCATTGTAGATGCCCCTGATCCAAATTAGATCGGTTCTTTCACCGATCCAAATACAGGAACAAACCATCATTGTTCCCCCTCCATGTTAATGCACTTCCTGACAAAATTTCAAACGTTCTTGACGTCCAGAGGTCCTCCAAACTCGAGTACGTCTTTTATCCGGCCTCATACCGAAACGAGTTTCATCGGAATAGCAAACACAAAACCAGTCTTCTTCCTCCCATTTCCTGTGTTCGCGAGCCCATTGTAAACAAGCCCTATAATTTCGGGGCGCTATAGGTGGAACGCAGATACGATGTCGGATGGTTTTAGGCTGTGGAGCCTCGTAGCCAACATCAAATACCGCCCCCAACGGAATCGTACCATGACCGCCATGGTCATGGTACAATCCCGTTGAGCAATATTTTTGGATATACCGGTCCTGTTTGCGAGTGGTGATGCGAGATCGTCCTCCATGTCGCTCGGCTACGCTGCCTGTGATACGATAGCGTGTCAGGAGGAGGCTTATGACGCTCTGAGTAGTGCCAAGAGCGACAGCCACAGTACGTTGCCTGGAACCATCTAGCAACATTCTGACGGCTCTCATTATCTCTTCTCGTATCAAATGATGTCGTTGCCCCAAATCGATGCATTTTTTTTCAGTTCCCATGCAGATTTTATAATGGTTTTGTAAAGACGCTATAACGCACTTTAATAGGAATCCTGATTGACAGTTGATTTGTGTGTGTGTAGTACAAGTGTCGTCAATCTATTTAAATCAGTTTAACAAACTGCCATCACTTAAAAGACTGTGTCTACTATAGAACTAGTAAATGTGGATAAATGAAACTTAAACAAACATGCCCAGTGAAATGGTACCATAAACTGCCACGTTGCCGAGATATGTAGTCGCCGAATATCTCAGCAGCCAGGCACTTACAAGGCTTTATCTCAGAACATTGTTTGATTCAATGCCCTCTATCCAAATCTGCCAGTGTCACTGCATCTTAGGCTTGATGTCTGGCTACGCTGACCGTCAGCACCGACAGTAAGCAAAGTTTAGCGTGACTCTAAAATCAGCCTTAGAAGGAAAAATAAAATGGCTATGTTTGACTATGCCAAATTGGTTTGGTTAGAGTGAAAAATAAAATGGCTATGTTTGACTATTCCAATTTAGTTTGGTTAGAGCGAAAATTAAAATGGCTATGTTTGACTATTCCAATTTAGTTTAGTTAGAGCGAAAAATAAAATGGCTATGTTTGACTATTCCAATTTAGTTTAGTTAGAGGGAAAAATAAAATGGCTATTTTGTACCGGTGTCTGCAACTCCACATCCAAGCGGGTATTTTGCGTACTAATGTTCATGAATAATATGGATGGCTATACCTGTGTGAGTGCTGAGCACTCGACGTATTTGACAGCCTTAAGTTCCTTTGCTAGTTTCTCGCCCTGCTCCAAGGACTATTCCAATTTAGTTTAGTTAGAGGGAAAAATAAAATGGCTATTTTGTACCGGTGTCTGCAACTCCACATCCAAGCGGGTATTTTGCGTACTAATGTTCATGAATAATATGGATGGCTATACCTGTGTGAGTGCTGAGCACTCGACGTATTTGACAGCCTTAAGTTCCTTTGCTAGTTTCTCGCCCTGCTCCAAGGACACGGGCTTCTGTTTGATCTTAGCCAGCTTCTCCATTGTGGCCGGGTCGTCCCGCAAGTCTATCTGAGTGCCTACCAGGAGGAAAGGCGTCTTTTGTTGATGATGCGTAATTTCTGGCACCCACTGGAAATTACACGTTTTGAATTAGAATTATCATCGATTAATAACGAATAATGGGACGCATATTATTATTAAATTACGGCTTGTTAATTTTAGCAGCTTTAATAAAAAATACTGATTGGTCAATTAACGAATACGAGTATAGACTAACTGCCGTACTCAGAAACATTTAAAGGTTACTGAAACCGCTCCTTAGTATAGATTTTGTACTAAAAATCAATACTAAGGATTGTCTTAAGTAACCGTTAACGGCTCTGAGTAAGGCAGTAATAGCAATAAAAACTGGCCAAATGTGTGTCAGACTTCGCACATTTAGGGTTCCGTAACAAACCGCAAAATAAAGTTGGTTGTAATAGGAAATATAAGAGAATTTCAAAGAAAAAATCTGTTTTATAAATATATTGGTATTTGTTAGTAAAATTTACGTAATAATAAACAATATCAAATTCCAATGTCAATGGAAAGTTAAAAAATTCTTCGGCACAAAAAAAGAGTTTGTAAAAAGAGCTAACTTTGGTAGCTTTTCATTCCTTTGTTTTCCAATATTTTTAAAACAAAAAATACGGTGTTATCTACTCAACGAGCTCTAACAACCATACCCCTATCGATAGGGAAGGTAAAAACATTTTTTCGTTTCCCCCTTTACCTGCTTTGCCCAATTAAAAAATTTTAAAAATTTTCTTTGGCAATTTGTATGACTTTGGGTCAACAAGATGCTTATACTGTGAAAACTTGTAGCCATTTAGCTGTAAATCCTGTGTGACTGACAACGGACAGACAGACACGTACGTGACAGCAATAGGGCTCCGTTTGGACCCTTCGGGTACGGAACCCTAAAAATCTGTAGGCTGCTGCTAAAGATTAGCTAATATACGATAATATTATCATTATAAACTGTGCATAATAATATTGCTTCATAATGTTAATTGACATTTAAAGATACGTTATATTAGAATCGGCCATATGTTGAGCAATGTATACTATTAATAATATCAACTTACTTTTTCCTTGACATTTTCAAATGAACTGGGGCTTACTACACTGAAGCAAACAAGGAAAACATCCGTCTGTGGATAACTTAGCGGTCGCAGCCTGTCGTAGTCCTCCTGACCTGTAGCCAACACACAAAGTAATTAATAAACTAACAGATTAAATAAGAATAAGTTATAAAAACTGGCCAAATGGGTGTCGGACTTAGCACATTTAGGAATCTGTACCAAACCATAAAATCAAGTTGGTTGTAATAGGTAAAATGAAGAAATTTCAATAGAAAAATCTGATTTATAATGAACTAGCCGACCCCCGCGGCTTCGCTCACGTCTAAATTATAGCCTATGTTACTCGGGAATAATGTAGCTTTCCATAGGTGAAAGAATTTTTAAAATCGGTCTAGTAGTTTCGGAGCCTATTCGGTACAAACAAACAAAAAAATTACTGCTATCAGTGACTGTTTTAACTGAACATATCTAATACAACAAGTATCTACTGGTACCTTGTAAAAAGCAATGCAGTGGTATTGCATTGTACTCCTGATGCTATTAACTTATGGTTTACAAGACTGATAACCAAAGTACAGTATAAATATGTAAAAAGAGTCTGCAGTTAGTAAACAGTGTCCACAGTCCTGTCAATAGTGCGATCCGCTTAGAGGTCTCATCGATGCGCATGTCTGTGTGAGTGTGCCGTTTCGAGCGTTTATAGGTAGTTTCCGTACTATTTGTCCATATTTATACTGTGACCATAGTAACATAAATAGAAAACAAATATATTTACCTGCAGTATCAAAGAGACCCAGTGTATAAGGTTCTCCTCCAATCATGACAGTGACAGCATAGTTATCGAACACAGTGGGCACATACTCGGATGGGAACTTGTTAGTTGTGTAGCTGATGAGCAGGCACGTTTTACCAACGGCACCGTCGCCCACCACCACACACTTAATCGTCTGCATTTTCGCAAATGTTTGGTAACTTCTCAACAAATATCTGTGATGATAACTTTTATTCCCGTTGTCTCATGCACCAAACCAATTCTCTGACCATAGCAACCTCCAAATAGTAGTCTGGAACAAAATAAAATCGTGTTGAGCTAGGTTGTTTGTAAACTGCAAGAAATTTATTTATTTATAATATAATTTGGTGCCTCTAAGAATACCAAAACATAACATTAACAAAGCCCAACAGTGCAAAGCAAAATAACGCAAGCAATATAATATTAAACTAGAACAGGCCAGGCAGCCTAAAAGTTTTATTTACTAGCTATGAGACTGTTAATAATTTTTTTGTTTAATATTGGAAAAATAAAACAAGTAAATAATTAAGAAAATTGTCACAAAATTTGGAAATAGCTATCAATATCATTTAGTGACTCTTAATATAGTTTTTCATATAATTAATAGATTTTCTTGTACTAGTTGTGGCTGTCCCACTGTTGGGCAAAAGGCTCCTTCCAGGTGCTTTTTTTCCTACACCACAAATATACACAAGATTTCTGTGACTTCATGAGAGACCCAATGGAGTAATATTCATCATAACTAATAACATTTTCATTGAAAATATAACAAGTTATGTGATTTATTAGCTTATAGAATAAATTTAACCGAAAAAATCATAGCAACAGTTGTGGTATATTTAAACACAAACTAAAGACTAATTTAACATGAATATGTGAATTCTAAAATCAACAGGAATTACAATTTTTTTTTTTATAATTTTTAATATAAAACTGTCTGATGACTGCTAATTTGCTACATTTTGAGGAAAATACGGACCTCTACCAAGAGGGGTAAATATCCAGAATAAACACAATTTTAATTAATAAAGTTCAACTTGAATGTTATTAACATCATAGAAAAAACCATTCATGACTCATCCTCATCCTTATTTCAATTCTGTTTATTATTAATAATTAGCTGAGCCAACAAACATTGTCCAATCCAAATTAAATTCGTTTGAACTTTAACTTTATAGGCAACATCATTTCAAATCTAAAAAAGTAGGAACATTGCTTCATCACCTTTCACTACAGAAGAGTCTATGTTGACATTTTGGCAAATCAATTAGAATAAGTATTTCAAAATGTTGAAACAAAATGTCAGGTATTTGACTATCTACACAAAATGGGGAATCTGTAAGACAACTGATTGGCAATTCATTAACATATTGCCAATTTGTTGACATAGCTTTAAGAATATTAGCAAGTTGAATTAGCACTAATTACGCCAACAAGTGTTCAGTCTGGGATTTGAACTATAACTGCTCTTGTAACCTGTATGGTGGAAACTACAAGATAAGACTTAAATTGGTAACAGGTAGATAAGCATGATTGAGAACAGACCAGCGCTGAGAATTCTGGCATTGTACCGAGTGATGATAATGACCACATACTATTATGTGAATCAATGTGAATGTTGATTGTAAGCCATTCACAAAGTATGTTTTTTTTCGAAGTGCACAATAGGGTGGGAGGATGAATATGCAACAAGTCACTTATTATTATTTGCATTTTTTTACGTAGGACCAATTTCATGAAACATTTCAATTTTCCTGAATAAATAATAAATTGATAAGACAAGCACAGCTGTAATTATAAAACAATTATTTTAAAATATAAACAATTAAAACTTGTGACAAAACTATATTTAATTTATTTAAATTAAGTCTCCTGCTGCTTGCTATTTTCCCCCTATTGTTGTGAACTTTATGTTATATGCCCATTATTTTCAAGGAAAAATGCATCAGTATTTCAACTGGGGTTTTCACAATTTATTTCTTTAATATTGTTTCCATCAGTTGTAATCAAGTAGATAAGCGAGTTTATTGTGGTCTATGACATAGTTAACTTGCCTATTTAGGAGCACTTTAACAAAATACACATTTAGGACTTCGAAGTAATGTTTTAAATATAAACAAAGTTATTTTTAAAGTTTAATTCAGATATCAACATAATTTCATACAATTAATCTTTGCGGTCATAATAGCTGTTTGCAAAACAATGCACATTCGCGCAAGCAGCTGGCTGCTTATTGTATCACAAGAATGATTTCACTGCATAATAACAATATGTAATAATTGTTAACATTACCAATGTTCAACTGATGACATTTGGTCAACATTAAATTGCTAATTAGATTGATTGTATTCATTACATATTGCCAAAAGTATAACTGTATCTAAATATTTGACAATTCAAGATCAAAAAAGATACTGTTTATTCCATTTGCAGAAAACAAAAAAAAAACTTCACCATAATAAATACAAAATAATCACAATCAAACGTCAATACAACACAATTTAACTAGACACTTGACAATTTAGCATCTGACTAATCAGTGTAGGCGTGTAAAATGTAGGTGAATAACTCGCATAGCAAATAAAATACAAGAATTTTAGAACGATAACATAACTATAATACATACGCTCGATATAGGGCATTGACCCCAAAAAGGGTCATGTAAATAAAACCTTGTGGTGATTTTCAAGATGCTAAAAAACAAAGACATCTCTCTAAATGCATCGATAGCGCGATAGGCGGTTGCCTGTGCGCCGCCACTCATTAGCATGCCTTCCTGTTCGTTTCCGTCACGACTGTTGTTCTACATTAATGCACACATAAAGAAACAAACATCGGTGTCTGATCAACCAGGCCGGATCACACTGAATACAAGAATAATTTATCTACATACCGGTGCAGTTTTATCCAATATTGATAAGTATTTTTACATAATCACGTCACAATACCTTTGACGTCCATTTTGTGTAGAGTTCGATCACAAGTAACTTGCTATCATGATAATATAGATTAACGAATTCATTTTATAGTATATTTTACTTACCGTATGAAGATGTGACACTTTCAAACTAGAAATTCAATTGCAACTCTGTATAAATATGTTGAAAACTACAAAACTGTACGTTGCGGGTTGGGTCATTGACGGTGACGCCATTGATTGGATGAATAGTGATGTCAATTGTCAGTCAGTGATGTGCTTCCATCTACTGTCAATCTTTTTTTTTAATATCTGTAGTCGATTTTTCAGTGAGGATCTTTATTGGCATTTTATCACCATAGGTCAACTCTAAGCCATAGGTCGCCATGGCCATAAAAAGCTGACAATCCTTAAAATTTTTATAACCTTTCATACAGTAAATATAAATTTTCTCGAAATATGTATGTGTGTGCTGTACCGGGATCATGAAGGTATAAATAAAGATGGAGACCACACTTCGAATACCTACTTGAAGCAAAACCTATGTTCACTATATCGCTCTCTGTGGGCAGACCCTCTCTGTCTAAGTAGGGTACTATAGTCCACACTAGAAAGAGAGGTCGGCCCACAGAAAGACGTAGGTATTTGCCTCAAGATTTTGTTCCAAGTGTGGCCTCCATCTTTACCTATAACTTCATGACCGGGATGTGCAAACCCAGTGTTCATTTAAGGCGGAAACACATTACTGTGGCGTGGCGTGGCGTGGCGCATACTGGCGTAGCGCTGAGTGTGCACACTAAGCTGGCGTGTCGTGGCGCGCCCTGGCGCTATTTCTGAATTAGTATACAACGAACCTTTGCAACGTGTAGACGTACATAATATTAACTTCGGATTCGGATGATGATTTCGATGAAGACCTTAAATTTATTTCTATGCACCTGCCATGTTATATCTCCACCACCCTTCCTCCATCTTGGTTGACTGGTAGAGAATACCTTAAGCTTTAAGTCTGCCTATGTACCTTTAAGTTGCATGAAATGTTAATAAATAAATAAATTTCTCATAGCAATTAAACTACTTTAGAGCAAAATTTAAAAAAAAAAACCGGCCTAGTGCGAGTCGAACTCTCGCACGAAGGGTTCTGTACCATTATCGCAAAAAACGGCAAAAAAATCACGTTTGTTGTATGGGAGCCCCTCTTAAATATTAATGTTATTCTGTTTTCAGTATTTGTCGTTATAGCGGCAACAGAAATACATCATCTGTGAAAATTTCAACTGTCTAGCTATTACGGTTCATGAGATACAGCCTGGTGACAAACAGACAGACAGACAGACAGACGGACCACGGAGTCTTAGTAATAGGGTCCCGTTTTTACCCTTTGGGTACGGAACCCTAAAAAAGAAGGCAAGGCAATTTCAAATTTAAAAGTTTTTAGAACAAAACATAAAAAAATCGGTTTGTTTACATTTTGATTATAATGATATGCGATTATCTCGGAAACGTGTGGACCGATTTACATGATTCAAACGGATAAAACGGTTTTAGACCAAAACCTTTCATTTGACACTAACTGCATCATGAAATATCCACAAACAAAAATTTACGTTTTCAAGTTCCTCGCGTAATTATTAATGGGTGGTATTTAATACTTTAACTGTAATTCCCCTTTTTTCAATCAAAATATTCGAAATTACTACCAAAAATACTGAATTGCACACTAAATTTGCTCATCAAATAAATGAATTATACTATACTGCTAGATCTTTAAAGCTTAACTGTTTTACTGAATAACTATCTGTTAACTAAAAGTAAATCTAATAATTCTTCGAGTGCAACAAAATATTTAAGTTTTAAGGGAGGGGGGGAAACGAAACAAAGTCGACGGAGCCCCGCTGCGCAGGGCTCCTATTTCTGTCTGCAGGGTCTAAAGTAACCTAACATGAAGGAGATGACGGGAGCTGAGTTCGCTCGCTTTGCTCGCTCACTTCAGCTCCCATCATCTCCTTCGAACCTAACCTATCCGTGTCGGGGTGCCCTAAGCTCCCGAGCTCGCTTCGCTCGCTCTTGGACTAATTCACACTTATTTTATATTTAATTGAATAATTTGTGTGCAAATCAGTATTTTTGTTTTACGGTGAGTAATATTGTTTTGCAGTAGGTTATTAGTGGAGATATTTTGTTTGCTTAAATTTCTAAAAAGAGGTGCAGTTAAAAATTCCCCATTATTAATGTATGATAATATCTCTTATCAATTCTTTAAAATCTATATATATATAAACTTTTAATGTTCAAATTATGATTCTTTAAGATTGTACATGCTAGTTGGACATAAAACAAAACAAATAAAACACTAATTAGTATCTAACAAGAAAACTGTACGTTGACGTACAAGTTCAATAAGCTCGTCGGTCATTTTCAACACGCAGCATACAAGCGTCCGCTACGAGTTCACGTCATTGAATGGCGCGCCACGAGCCACGCGGTGCAGAAACACATTTGCCTGGCGTGTCGTGTCGCGCCAGAGCGGTGGTGGGGGCTATGGCGCAATCGGTCGCGGGCGGTCCGCGCCACGCCAGGTCGCGCCACGCTGGGCCACGACACTCAAATGTGCCTCTAACCATACTAAATGTATGAAACCGATAGGCATCTGGCGCGACACGCCACGCCACGCCACAGTAATGTGTTTCCGGCTTTATTTCGCAAAAGTCGGAAACATACTTACGTGTCGTGGCGTGGCGTGGTGCAGGATCCACCAATCAAACGACTCTGTTCCAGCCTAAATTTTGATAAATCGTGAAAGAACATATATCTATTTTTTATTACGACATGAATTCATGTGTTTATTGTTTTAAAAATGGTTCCCAAAGGAAGTAGTGCCTTAAACAAAAATAACAAAACTAATTAAGTACTCTGAAAAATAAATAGAAATCTTTAAATTACGCCAACAATCGTAGATAAATCTTTACGTTGACAGTCCTAAGCCTGTGTAAAATTCTACAGCAGGAATGTCATTTGCTCGATTTATACAAGCTTGAAAGCTTTTATTGCCGAAAATAAAAAAAAACTACTAACCTAAAATGTAATGAATACTAAAACATTGTCTAGTTAAGTTTTCTCATTATTAGGGTTCCGTGCCCGAAGAGTCTAAACGGAGCCCTATTACTGTCACTCACGTGTCTGTCTGTATGTCTGTCCGTCGTCAGTCCCACAGGTTTTACAGCCAAACGGTTAGAGCTAGTCTTCAAATTTTCACTGTATAAGTATCATGTTGAACCAAAGCCATAGAATTCATATAGCCATATTTCTACAAAAAAAATAGTTAAGAAAAGGAATAATTTTTAAAAAGTAAGTACGTTCACAAATATTTACATTAGGTGCAGTAGTTTAATTTCTAAAACAATGGTTATATGTAAACTATTTCTAAAATATTTTATTACAACTACACGATTATTAAAAAAAGCATGTCTATTTTTTGGTAGGGACCTGCCCGATTTAGGTTCTTTCAAACCTGTGTTTCAGGCCATCACTTTACTTAGAGCAATAATTGGGTCAGTTAAATTATAATTAGTCTAATAACAAACTCAAGAATACATAAATTGGTACAAAACACATTTTTTTACCCGACTGCCGAAGGAGGGTAATGTGTTTATTTTTGTAATTGTAACCAAGAGCAGATTACAATAAAAAAAACTAAATCTAGATTTTAACGCTGATGAAAAATATTCTACTATATAAAATTCTGCCTCTCAATAAATCTGTTTTGTTGCCAGTTTTTCTTGTCTTTTTAGTTCGTCTTTCAATTCCTTAAACTTCCAGGTATAATATATATTATCAATTAAACAATTTTTGTGTTGAAATCGACGGTGGACCGGTTTTAACACAAAAATAGCAAAAAACCTGATGATTGTAAAAAAAGTGAAAATGATTTGACAGCGGCCATCGCGCCGCTAGTGACATCTGTGCTAAGCTTTGCGCGTGGATCCCTATTGTGACAGCAAATGCATTTAGCGGAATCACAAAGTTACGTCTTTAATAGGGCGAAATGTCGGTCCGAAGTTGCCGTGCAGAAGTCACAACGGTTCTTTGTGGCTCTGAAGTAGGCTTTGCGAACTATTACGCAAGAAACAGTTTGTCGTCGAGTATACTGCGTACAGTAATCGAGATAGAACGGTGCGACAAACGGTAGCGAGTAATAGAGGCAGTTATACAATGCTATCTTCTACTTCAACATTGACACAAAAATAGCAACTTCTCAGGGTCTTGCAGCCAACTGCCGAGACATAAAGATCCGCTGTGATTACTGTAGTACTTCTTGTAGGGGAGGTTACATACTGTATCCGAACTCCGTCCGTGACGGGCTGATTTCGGACGGACGGTCCGTCTGAAATCAGTAGGTATTTCCGATTTGTTTGAAACTCGGATCTCGGATTCGGATAAAGTCCGGATGCAGTACGTTACCACCCTTAATAAGTAACATTGAAATAATAATAAAGTTTTTATTTTTAACATTATTACTTGCAAAATACTTTTATGTTCAATGTCAGTGTTTCTGGTTTCGTCGTTTTTTGACACCGAAATCCGTGTGTATTTCAGAATCTAGACTTAACTAATGTCTTATTTTTCTCTATCTACCCTCACAACTTAACTAGTTAGGTTGTGCGGGTAGATTAAAATGCAGGCAATATTAGTTCGATACACTGGTTCAAATATCATAGGAGGTAAAATAAAATAGTTTCCATACGGTACGACACAGACAAGGCGGACGTGGCTCGAAATTATTGTAGAGGATGTGAGTTTTGTGTAATGCTTTTGTTTTAATAGTTTTCTAAAAAGTGTTTATTATTGTATTTGGATTCTCGAGGTATTTTGGTAAACATTAGACAATTTAGATCCTTCATAAATACTTTTCTCTTCCGTAGTTCGGGTTGGTACTTTGTAAAAAAATATTGTTCATTTTGCTTTTGTTTTATTTTTCGTGAAAGTAATGTTGGTGTGAATGTTTTGATTTAGTACATTTTGAATTATGTATAGAATGTACTTATAAATGGCAAATATTTATCAGGATAAAAAATATCTAGTAGCAGGGGCATAGCTATCGGAGGGGTAGGCGGTGCCGTGCATCGGTGCTCCCAAGCTCAGGCAGCCCTCAGAACTTCAAATTTAACTAGCGAGAAATTCAACCACCATCGGCATGCATATAAAATTGGTTTAATGACTTTATTTGAAATAACACAGGGGAATTCCCATCTTCTATGTATAAAAATCAATTGCAGTTCGTTTAGTCCCCTAAAACTAAAAAACGGTTTAACCGATTTATTTCTATTGGGTTAACCTTGACTCCAACATTTATCGCTATTATAAATAATCGAAAACAAAGATGCATCAAGCACAGGTGGAGATAGAGACCCCCCCCTCCTCCAGCTCAAATAGAACAAAGAAAGAAAAAGTTGAGACTCTCAGAGACCTACTACACCGCCTTGATAAAAGTCGTTTCATTTTGCGTATATTTGTTACAAGTATTTTTATAGTTGTTTATATATGTCATTGGACAGGGCCTTATTTACCACCTCTGGGGGACTTAGCGTAGGCGTAATTAAAGTACACCCGCGTATCGCGAGCTAGTTTATCAACTATACTACCTTTATTAGATAATGTATATACCTACATAGTTACTAAAGATTACATATTGAATAGTCAGTTCGCAAAAACCATACATAGTCGATTTTCTTAAGCCACCGCTTCATCAGTACATTGGTACATTGTCCCGAAATCCCGATGACAATAGTAATAAATCTGATCTGTTATACAAACTCTCCAAATCTGATATCTAAAACTGACAATGCCGCCTAGCCTCGTTCAATGAATCCCGTCACCCAGGGCAATGGCCCCCACAGCAGCCCCCAGGCAATAGTGGGATCAGCGTTACAATAATCGTCGATTTGGGACGGAATAATGGGCGATATGGGGTTCGCCAAACGTAGCAACATTGATTCATATACTGCTGGCAAGAGGCAGCTGGCGCGCAGCAAACATTCAAACATTTCAAACACTTGCACACACCATTAAAATATCTCTAAGTAGTAGAGATGGGCGTTTTCAATTTTATTCGCAAATGGTTATGTAACCGATATACGCACAGTTTTCATATAGATTTCGAAAACGGTTTTCAGATGTCGATATTAGTAGTACAGTTGGCAAACGTTAACATTTATCTATCAAATCTAATAACTTTAAACGAGCAATTCTTTTATATATTGTATATATAATCGGAATCCCAGCAACGGATCCAACGACAACTCAAGTTCAACTTCGAATTGTAGTTCGTAAACTTTCGTTTCGTTTGTATTTTGTAAAGTGACTCTAAAAGCGTTATCGTAATTATACAATAGAAACTAAATCTTATTGCTAGTGTAGTAATTTATTAAATATATTATGTATTAGTAATACGCACGCCATTAACCATGCAAACTGGCTAAAGTTACCTCATATTCGCTTCATCTATGATCCTAGGAGTGAGGCATATTTATCGAAACAGTTAAAAAAAACAGGTATTTAAAAATAGCAACATGGAAAAGATATCCATAAATTGAAATAACAGTTCCTGCTTCTTTTGCCTGTTCCACAAGTTCCACGACCCACAACAACAGTCACAGTCGCAGTAACAGTCACAGTCGCAGTAACAGTCACAGATTACTGATATGTAGGTAACAGTCACAGTCGCAGTAACAGTCATAGATAACTGATATGTAGGTAACAGTCACAGTCGCAGTAACAGTCAAAATCTGTTCCGCGTGGTCACAAGTCAAAACATACCTTTGGCGTAACTAGTGTGTGTGTGTGTGTGTGTGTCTGTGTAACATAACAAGCTCTTCTCTCGTCTAGCTTAGGGACGTTTACGTTGTTAGATAGAGATTAAAACAAAAATGATCTGCGCCTGTACCAGTTTGGGACTGGAACAAGCTATTTTCTCTTCTGACTTATTGTAATAGAAAGAGATAGCGTCTGTTCTCTGCCTGTCACTGTTACCCATTCGGATACACAATTATGAACTTACCATTGAATAAAAAAATGTGTAAACCATCGTTTTTATAATGTAATATTGATTGTATTTTATGTAATGTAAAAATATGATGGTGAAATATTTATTTTAAACCCACAGATCACATTGTCGTGCTAAAAATAAAAATAGAACATAGTGTAATATCGTGCGTTTATCCAAAATACAATAAAAGTCCGTGTGGTTCTTTTCTGTGAATGTATATCTAGATTGGGTATTATTGCCCAATTTTGGGGAAAAAGTGCAAACTATCGGGGAAAAAGGAAAAGTGGGTTAATATTGGGCATTTTTGTTCACAATATTTTCAAATATGTATGCCATTGAAAAATTATGAGCAAGTTTATAAAATACATATTAAAGGTAGCCAAACTACATAAATAACTCTTTTATCGCAAATTTTTGTGTTTTGCTCTTGTATGCTTATCATTTATTTATTATAAGCTTTTTTTATTACAAAATGCCACCACAAAATATGGGAATTTTTTTATGAAAGTGATATAATTTTGAGGAAAATTTATCAAGTATGGGGAGATTTCACAAAATGAATCTTTACACTGCTTTAGTTATTAGTACTAGTAGCTGTTGCAAAATAACAGGCTGTTATTTTGGAACAGGATTTTGGAACAGCTATTTCTCTGGAACTGGAACAGGTGTAACAGATACCTAATTTAACCTGTTACAGACCACCTCTATATCCATAACGTTTATTGTTCTCGCTAGTAGAGGTTTTGATTCGATACAATTTTTGTGATATCGGATAAATTGATATAGTTCTAGATATCGATAAAGTATTTTCTTGCAAATTATTTACGTTTTGATTTAACGAACTCATGCCTACTCAGTAGTCTGTGCAGTCTGTGGCAACACACATACAGTGACAAGTTTGTGCATTCTGTGTACTACATGACATTATTTAGTATGTCTATGGTGTACTACAGCACAGCAAACAGCAACAGCAAAGACACTCTGTCAGAGTCTGACGGAATGTCGGAAATGCAATAAAGTATCGATATATATCGTATCGATGTTTTTTGAAAATATCGATATTGATATTTTTATTAAAAAATATCGATATATCGGTATGATTTGACAGAGAATATTCGTGCTCTAAAAAATAATTTATTTGGTCTTATCTAATTCAATCATCTTACATTTCTAGATAAATATTAATTAATATACATAATTTTTAATAAATCAAACAACTTTTTTTCTTTTCTTTTTTTATAAATGTTTATTGGTCTGAAAAAAATATCGGTTTTTATACCTTTTCGATACTTAGAATTTTATATCGATACATCGATATATCGAACTATTAAATATCGCTCAAAAATATCGATATATTGAAAAAATAATATCGATATATCGATGTATCGATATTTTTTCAACAAGCCTACAGTGTCAGACAATACTGTGACAGTATATAAGTATCAATCTCTAAGTAGTCTGCATATAATAGTAATCTTTGGTAGTCTGTGATAAGTATAACCGGAAGTCTGCTGTTTGCTGTTTGTGACTGGCCTGAAGTGGCCTGATTACTACAATAATAACTGGCTGGCAGCAGGCAGGGTGTAAAAGAATAATTATTTTAAATTCCGAATTCTATTTTCATTCATAAAATAATAATTTTAATGTATAGAAGTCATTTCGTGTAGATTGTCAGTCTAGCGAAAATTAAAGAAGTGGATTACATTGGCCGTTGCAGTTAATTATAAACAAATTGACCGCATAATATTTACATAACCTGAAAAAGAAAATACCTGAAAATGCTGTTTTTAGGAGATGTTTTTCCTAATTTTACTGCCAACTCTACCAATGGAGAGTTAGATTTTTATAACTATCTTGGAGATTCGTAAGTTTTTAACTCATTTATTAACAATGAAGTACATCTTATGGCCTCTCCTCATCAGAAAAGGTGCATGGTGGTTAATGCTCATGCATTAATCACCACGCTTGCTCAAGGCGAGTTGCGATTTCAACAATATTTTATATTACGTATAATAAATACCTGCTTGTTACTGTCCCACTGCCTCAAGACCTCTTCTCATCAGAGAAGGCACGAGCTTTAATCACCACGGTTGCTCAAGGCGTGTTGGCGAATTCAAACTTATATTAACTATATAAGTCCAGGTTTTTTTACGATGTTTTCCTTCACCAATGTCAGTGATGTCTAGGTCAACTTGATAAGTACATTATATGGATTTAATCCATATAATGTATAATTAATTTATAGTCGCATATGACCTCAAACACGAGAGGTGAAATCTAAGCCAATTGGCAAGTAAATATATATTTATTTAAATTCTTTCACTTAAATGCAGTCCACATAATGAAAATGAAATACTCAGTATATTTTGATACAAATGGGCAAACTTTGTCATTGAAGCTAAGGCGATGAAGAGTGGAGGAAATGAAAAAATGCCCATATGTGTCAAATGACGTTTTTCAAAACATTTTTCATAAAAGTATTCAAAAATTCGAAGATGTTCTAACAACCAGCACTTAGGCTGGCTAGTAGAATAAGGATCACTCTACTCTTTCAGATAGGACGCCTGTGTCCCAGCCATTGAGGTAATAATGTACTACACACTAGAGAAGTCACCACCCATCACTACTGTGTTCTGTTCAATTGTGGTCTTCTAGCCGCAATTCACTTATTTGCTTGCTAGATCTTGGGCGCTTAAGTCATTTTATGTTTTTAAACGAAAAAAACGTTCAAACGCAGTCATTTTGCCGGTCGTGTGTTTTGCACTAATAATTCAACCAATATGGCGAAGAGCAAAGGAATAACTTTTCATAGGTGGCTAACTAGATAATAATTTTAAAATTTAATTTTAACAAAATATTTGCTGGACGCCATGTTGTGTCAATTTTCATATAGACTAAAAATTCAGATGTGAAAATTTGTATAAAAAGTGTAGGTAAAATAAGCTGATGTTTCTTTTTAAAGCGGCAAATAATAATAACATATATTTAGAAAAGAACTGGCTGTGGTTATTCAATGAAAAAAGTTAAAAGATGAAAAATAATTATTACATAATGTAGACATAATTTGTTACATTTTGTTTATTTAATAACCATAAAGGTTTCCACGTTTGGATCGTAAAGATAGGGAAAAATTTATGCAAATTAACCGCAGTGAAGATAGCAGCCTAATTGTGTAAGTGAATTCGGCAAAGGAAACAATCTGTTTCTTTCCCAAAAACGACTTTTCGTATTGCAAAAAGTAGTTTTTGGTAAAGAAACAGATTGTTTCCTTTGCCGAATTTACTTACACAAATAGGCTGCTGGTTACCATCCAATCAAACTTATGTATGTTCGTTGCATTTTCGCGAAGAGGATAAATATACCACAAAAGCGGGCAGGCTGAATCAGTCTCTCTACTTAATATCATTTCAGTTATATTACTGTTAATACTTTGGAATATTTTATTCACAAGGAAAAATTTACATATTAGCTTCAACATTCTTTTGATTAACCAAGCACTTTACATCACCTAACACATTTGATACGGGCCATCATAAACAAATACACAAGAATTCGCTTGACGTACGAAGCTAAAATTAATCAGACTAATAATTATGTATAGAAGCGTCAAAAGTTAACTAAACTTATATTGTTTAGGGATAACTAAATTAACATAATTAATATTAAAAATATACGAAAGATTCGTGTTTCAAGCGAACTGTAAAATTCCCTATTCCAATTTGATATGTTTTTAACTTATTGTAAGCGCATTTGATTATATATTAAATAAAGAAATACAAAAGTATCATATACTTTAACAGTCGGTTATTTCAACTAATAATACATTTTGAAAAAGTGTGAATTCTAATGAAGCTTGTTAGGTATAATGCTATGTCACTTCTGTAGTCAGTCAGCAATTTAGTCTATATGAATGACAAGGTTGAACGAAACGCGTAAGCGCCATGAAAATCACGGCGCTTCCGTCTTTTGGTCGCGAGAAAACTACACCTTAGAAGCGCTCTAGCGCTGCATGTTTATATTGTTTTGTTAGACGACTAATTATTGTTTCAGCGCTGCAGCGAATTTTTTAGCTTACACTCTTGTCAAAATTGACAAAATGGAGCATGCATTTTGCTTAGGATAGCTTCTCTAGTACGTAGTACATATTATCTCAATGGTCCCAGCAATAGTAATGTAAATGTAATAGGCTAATTATTTATCCATGGCCTTATGGGGAAATGAGTTATTTCGTTTCGATTTAGAATATGTCTTAAAATAATTTAATAATTTAGTTGATATGTCCAACCAATAATTTGAGCTTAAAGTCACCCAAAGGTCAATGGAGAGGGCTATGCTCAGAGTTTCCTTGCTTGATCGAAACAGAAATGAAGACAGAATTACCGACATAGCCCGAAGAATTGCCAACTTAAGGGGCAGTGGGCAGAGCACATTGCTCGCAGAATGGATGGCCGTTGGGGCCAAAAAAGTTCTAGTGGTGTCCGCTTACCGGAAGACGCAGTGTTGGAAGGCCGATCAGTGTGGCGACGCTTGGGTGAGGCCTATGTCCAGCAGTGGATGTCTTTCGGTTGAAATGATGATGATGATGATGAATAATTTGTGATCTACATTCTCAGAAAAAATACAATTTCTATGAACATTATCACCTGTAATAAACTTTGTATAATTTCCAGATGGGGTATTCTGTTCTCCCACCCGTCAGATTTCACTCCTGTATGTACTACAGAGTTGGCCAGAGTACTGAAGCTGATGCCGGAGTTCCAAAAGCGTAATACCAAAGTTGTTGGCTTATCCTGTGATAGTATTGAGTCTCATGTGGATTGGTGCAAAGACATTCAGTGCTTTGCAGGTAATATTACTTGCATAATAATTAAAAAATTGAGAGGATGGCCTAGGAAAGTCATAATAATGTGAAAGTGCGCAAAGGTAACTTGTTGGGGACAAAACCTGTCCAAAAATCAAGCAAGTAAATAAAAAGTCATATGTAGTTTAAACAATGCTTTCTTATATTAAACATCACTCAATGCAATAAAAGAAAGGAGATTGCCCATATGCAGGCTCCTTATGAGGTATCGTGTCTACGATTTCAATAATATTCAAAAATAGGATTTATATTTTGTATATTTTTTCATCCGTGTGCTTTACTTTATATGTACAGACAACAAAAGATCAGGTGCCTTCACTTGGACATTTGTATGCACCTTATTGCATTGTAATAAGGGTTCATTTCAAGAACAGAAACATCGTTAAATCTCGAGAACCCCGCAAAATAAATAAAAAATCTTTTCTAATTATGAATATAACGAGTATTTTCTACAATATACTACCAAATTCATCAAGATACAACCATTTTTTCAAAGGGGCCTAAGTTCCCTTACAAAATAGGTATTCCCTTTTGTATTAGTTTATAATTAAATGCCTGTATTCACTATAGTCAAAGAGATGTATGGTAAACCCTATGTGGGCTTACCATACATCTTACATGCCATAAATTTCCATTAAACAGACTCAAATCCAGAAAGTTTGTTGCATGTTCTTTAGTAAGCTCAAATATTCCTGCTTGGCTTAGGGCCCATTTTTCAACATCTAGGTAACTTTTATCGAAAGATAAATATGACAGTTTACATGTTTTTTATCCGGTCATCTGTCCACCAGACCGAATCGGATTAGAACAATGGTAATTTCTATTGTGTCTGGAAATGGACAGTTGAAGGTCTATACAAAAGCTGTCATACTCTCATTGTTATTCCTCAGATTAAAGTTAACTGATCATTGAACGATCAGGGCTCAGTGAGTTAATATCACTAAGACTAAAAAAGTTAGTATAGTAGTCACAGTGGATCTTTGTCTCGGAAGTTGGCTGCAAGACCCTGCGCAGTTTCTATTTTTGTGTCAATGTTGAAGTAGAAGATAGCATTGTATAACCGCCTCTTTCACTCGCATACGCTTGTCGCATCATCCTTTCTCGCTTACAATATATACTTGACTAGCGGACGCGTCGCGTTTCACCCGCGTAGTTCCCGGTCCCGTGGGAATACAGGGATAAAAAGTAGCCTATGCTACTCGGGGATAATGTAGCTTCCCAACGGTGAATGAATATACAAAAATAAAAACATACAAAAATACAAATCTTTCGTCTTTATAATATTAGTATAGATGACAAACAGTTTCTTGCGCAATGGTGGTTCTCAGAGCAAACTTCAGAGACACAAAGATCTGCTGTGACTACTATATAACTCAATATATTTATTTAGATTCATGGCCACAAACAACATCATTCTTAAAAAAAACTAACATCTACAGGTTGCAATGAGGATGAGAAGTTCCCATATCCAATAGTTGAAGATAAGAACAGGGAGATTGCCAAGAAGCTGTGCATGGTTGACAAGGATGAAGTGGACACTTCAGGAATACCTCTCACTGCTCGTGCTCTCTTCATCGTTGACCCCAACAAGAAATTCAGGCTGTCTTTTCTTTACCCAGCCACAACAGGCAGAAACTTTGAGTAAGTGTTATTTATCATTTTGTTCACCACTGGTTTAGACATAGCTAATGCAGCATATCCATTTCGTTTTGATTGGGGCGGCGGCGCCCTTTAGGTTCCAAGCCCAAGCTAATTTAAAAATAAAGAAACCCGACTGCTTAAAAAGCTACTACCACTAACCAACGGCGATGAGATTCACCTTTTATGGAATGGCTTCTAAAGTACTTTATTGTTGCAGAAGTTAGTCTCTGTGGTTTTTTTAAATATTGTGGCAAACATACAATGCAAAATGGATTATAAAAACTAAATTAAGTAATCCATCTACCATCTTCTCTATAGATCAAACATTTCAATTAAAAAGACGAACGGAAGTCTTAAGTTAAGTAAAGCAATTCAAGTAGATATTATGAGTTATTATGACCACAAAATGGCCCATTGTTATGTCGACGAATACCTACTCCGGTGTCATGTTATCTGTAGTTCCGATAATATTTATCTTTGAAGACGTTAATATTATTGAAAAATGACACGGCAATGGTTTATCGTATTGACGGTGAAAGTCGTGACAATGATTATTGAAACTCGTGGTGTGCGAATACAAAATAACACTTGTATAAATATGTGTATGTGTTCTTAATAGGTACATCTGCTGAGTCATAGTTAACAGTTTCAAAGCTATATATCACTAGTGACTACCGACCTACTCCGGCTACGCACGGGTAGTAGCACAGTATAAATATCTTTATACTGTGGTAGTAGTACAGCATATTATGCCTACATGATTTTTCAGTGGTAGGGTCCTGTTATCGGTGTGAGACCCGCGCTTGAAATTTTGCGATATCTCCTAAGATATTAATTTAAATTACAGCTTAAGTCGACCTAGATTCTTTAAGAGGTTGTAGTTTCCATGACTGATTTGACTATGAAAAACCGTACCCCAACCCAATTACATTTTTTTTTTTTAATTTCCGATTTTTTGTTTACTGGCCCATTTTTTTTGGGTTTATGGCCTCTAGTTTATTTGTTTCCGATTTTTGTGTAGTAGATAAGTTGCTTTCATATGAACCATCTGGATCGTAGCAGACGATTGATAGTTATAAAATGAAACACATTCGCGCTCGCGAATGTTCAAAAAATGTCATTCGTTACATCACTACTTTGTACCACTCATAAGCACGTGTTTTTTGATAAATTCGATTCACTGTAAGCCTTCTGTAACATTTTCAGTGAGTCAGAACACGAAATTCCATTGGCGATGTAAAATTTAAGACACTTTGTTCGATGTTTTTGTCCAATATGAAATTCGCAATACGCACTAGATATGAGATAACTAAAACAACACTGTATTTAATCTAAATAACAGATGTAACTCAAAGTTAACGCCAAAATGGAAAACAATTGTGCCAAAAATTGAATTTTGAACCATAAACATATCATCCATTCCCGATTTGCCCGATTTAACATTAGGTATCTCAATGTATATTCTAGGTATATTCATCCATTATTACTTTTTTCAATATTTAACCTTACTTACATCTTTTTTTGATAATTAGAGTATTATGTTTTATGATGATAAAATGAAAATATTTAATTTTTACTGCTTTATTTACTGATACATAATTCGATTCATTTATGAATTTTAAATCAGCAGAATATCATAGTTTAAGAGCACGTCGCTTCACTATAGCTAGCTTCCATGAAGGATTGCTTGTTATTGTATATGATTGCCTATTAATAATTATGGAACTTCTTAGGCGTGCTTATTTCCAACGTAAAACTAAAGCCTGGACGGAGAGAAGTGACTGTTTTTACCCGACTGCCGAAGGAGGGTAATGTGTTTATCAGTCTATGTATGTATGTATGTTCCTATATGGCGTTCCAGAGACCAAACGCGTTGACCGATTTTGATGATTCGTACGTCAATCGATTCGCCTTAACCCTGCGAGTGTCACTGGCTACATTAAAATTGGACAATAGAAAAATGGCGGATTTTGGGCGCCATATTGTGGGCGCCCAATTTTTTTTCTTTCTATCCCATCGTGTGTGTATCAAAATAAAGGGTTTTAAGAGGTGATTTCAAAAATTTATTACACTTATATGCAGTGGCGTAGCGTGCCTTGGCGGGGCCCAGTATAAAAAATTGTTTGGGGGGCCCTTATGAAGCGTGATTTCTCACAAAAGACAAAAAAAATATTGTTTAAAATTAAAAGAAATATTTATTCATCATAATTATCTATCTGTCGCGTTTTTCCAAAATGTTTACAAACAATTCAAATTGAATATACACTCTCCTTGCCTTTTTTCGGCAAACTGATTTATTAAATCTATTATAGCTGATGATGACTTTAGTTTTTCTAAAGTTTCTGCCTCTATGGACAAAATAGAGACAGGTCTGACAGGCGTTCATGTCCCATCGAAGTTCTTAGGTAATTTTTTATCAGTTGCAATTTTAATTTACGCACGTTGGGGGCCCCGTGGCCCGGGGGCCCCGTATAATTGATACGGCAGATACGGCGGTAGCTACGCCCCTGCTTATATGTTTAAATGTATCTTATACGAAAAAACACTAACTAAAAAGTTATATAAATAAAAAAACCCGACTGCTTCAAAAGCGAACTAAAAAAAAAGACGTAAACAAGGATAAAATCATGCTGTGCAGGCGGAGGATACACCAGATTTTGGTCAGCTAGCCTGCGAATATGTATAAGAAGCAGTCGGTTTTTTTGATTTTTTGATTTAACTTTTTTATGTATTTAAAAGAATATATTTTTGAATTCGGACCACTCTATAAAAAAGTTATACGTGGTCATACATACAAATAAACATATCGAATTGAGAACCAATATGAATAAGGGTTAATTCATATTAATAACTCACTTATTTTGTGAATAAACGACTGAAAAATAATATCAACCTGGGCAAAGGGTTCTTCTTATTCAGCGAAGACACGAGCACGAATCACCTCGCTTGCTCAATGCGACTCCTATTATGCGTAAATTTCCCCCTTTTCCTAATTTGTAGGCATTAGATTCCAATCGTAAACGATTACAGTTAAATACTAGTATTTAACCATGGCTTACGGCATAACGTGCGTGCACGGCGTAGAGGGGTTCTGGGTACTATTGGATGATGATGATCACTACTCTGCAAACATAATCAAAATTATGTTTCATTAACGTGTTACGTTTTCAAATTCTAGTGAGATACTGCGCGTGTTGGACTCCTTGCAGCTGACTGATAACGCCAAAATCGCTACACCTGTGGACTGGAAGGTAGGTTAACTTACTTATTTTATACCTATAATATTGTTTGGTTCAGTTTCAAGGGCGAATTTCACCGTTGAAACTGAAAGCTATCAACACAAATCTAAAACGCGTTCATGAGCTGACTGTCTTCTCTGGTATGGAATATTGACTGGTCGCGATCAGTTACACTGGTGGAATTAGCGTCTAAGCGTTATTATTGTTATGGTTTATAAACTTTAATTTCTCAGGTAAAAACTGCCAGCCTAATTGCGTAAGTGAATTTTGCAAGACAAAGGATTTTAACCTCATCAATCGACCAATCACATGCGAGATGAAAGACGCGATGTCGATTTTCGTCTATGTGATTGGTCGATTGATGGGGTCGAGGTCGAGATTCAATACTGATCGAGTCAAAGCTCCAGTAAAGCTCCAGCAGCCTACGCAAGAAGGCTACTGGAGCTTTGAATCGATCAGTGCATCGTTACCAAAGAGGGTTTTGGCCCGTCTGTCTGCTTTGACTCAAGTGCATCAAGCTGGTTTTGGGCAGATCTGTCCCAGAGGTTAGAGCAGTATTCCATGCATGACAGAACTTGCGCTTTATACAAGTTGAGTAGCTGTTCTTGCGTAAAATACCGTCTACAGTCATCTTTGCAAGGACCCTCAACTTTTTCGCAGCCAGCTGAGGGCTTTGCCTAAATGAAAAAGGACCAAAAACTAGGATCAATGTCAACGTAACATCAAGAAGCTCAAGTTGGTCCGTTATCGACACGTTAATGTCTCGGAAAGATGGAGCCGGGTGGAGATGGCTCTTTAGCGGAAAAAAATAGAATGGGTCTTAGCTGCATTGAAACTGACTACCTTCAAGGACACGTTCAAGCGCTCAGCCGTCGCCTCACGTAGAGACCGAATTTGAGTCCCAATAGCCCGTGCGTTGGATACGTATCGCTCAGCAACAGTGCTGTCGTCTTCATACCCAAAGGTGGGTTTAGCAGAGAATTTACGCGAAGCAAGAACAATGTTCGCAAAACAAAAGTAGCGACCTCTGTAGTTAATAACTAACTGACTGGACGAGCAAACATCGATAACCACTCGAATGGATCGATCACTCAGCAAGTCTGCAATCTATACACACAGACCACTAAGTAGACCAAAGGATGGAAGCTTTCGTGCTAGACCTTGACGAAATTCTTCAAGATGTCAAGGGAGTGCCCGTACCTGACAATCTTGTTGCTTCATAGACCAGCTGGGTGATATTTAATGATACCTCTGAATGGCCTCACTCCAGATGTGATTAGCATGCGGTAGTAGATCCTCAATTGACCGATTTCGTTAGAAGCCGTATTGGCGGTCACTAAGAATGTCGTTAACTGCTATTGTTGGATCTGACGCAGAATGTCCCATTCGCAAAATGTCACGGTGAAAAAGAATGTCCTATTCGCGAAACGTCCTATTCGCAAAAAGTCCCATTCTCAAAAGGTCCCATTCTCAAAAAGTCCCATTCTCAGAAAGTCCCATTCTCAAAAGGTCCCATTCTCGAAAAGTCCCATTCTCAAAAGGTCCCATTCTCAAAAGGTCCCAATTGCATAAACTCGTATATTATGTGTCAAATACCAATGCACGATACAACCCAGATGGCGTCACACGCCCTGTACGTCACTAGTCTCCGATTTTGTTGAAACTTTTTGAGGATATTGTTCTCAAATTGTTCTATTCAGTACCTTCAATGAAAAAAAGTGTACCTCTCGGGTTTCGCTAAAACATGGCAAACAAAAAATGACGTACAAGGCGTATACGCCCCGTACGTAATTTTTTTTCTGTTAGAGTTAGAGATGCACAGTATAAATCAAATAAATGTTCCCGAATATAAACCTACGAATACTGAATATTGACTCTACAGCGCCCACCAAACCGCCACAATATTAAATTGAAAATCGTAAAAATTTAACCTAAAAATTTTGAACCCAGAAAAAAGGCATTTTGTTGAGATTTTTTTACCTGAAATAAATGTTCTCATTTAGCGCTCCACAAAAATATAATTACATCACAGAAACATGCGATACTTTCAAAGATAATAGCAAATCAAAATTAAACTCAACATCACCAACACAGACATACAGATTTTTGCCGTGCAAAAAAAAAAAAAAAAAAATACTATCCCTTATATAAACATCAATTCCAACCAGCACGCCTAAAAAGCCACAAAAGCTTTTTCAGACATACGTCCTCCTTAGAAGCCAGCGCAACAGACGAGAGATCTACGCTGTGAAAAAACGCACATCCTACCCCTTCGTAGTCCATCACTCCGGCAGAGAATCTGCCTCCTGGACACGAACTGCAGTGGCCAATCTGGAAATCCCTAAACCGATTGCGGGTACAGGTTGGTCGCTGCAGATAACATCTGGCGAAATGGAGTCTCAAACACAGTGGGGCCCGGTCGCAGGATATGCCCCTCCTCCTTGTCTGCCCTTCGTGCCCAGCCACCTGTATCTTTCAGGACCTGAACGTGGCAAATGACAGAGCGGTCCAGGTGGTTACATACTGGTCAGACAAAATTTGAGAATAGTTGAGTAAAAATTTGAGTTTCTCGGCACGAAAAGAAGAAGACTTTACAAGAAGACCTTACTATAGAACTTGACCATTAGTGCCACAACTAAAATGTGAAAAATAAATAAAAAAAACAATAAAAATACAACCGAACTCTTAATAAAAACAATGCAAAGTGAAAAATAACTTCAATTTCGGCAGTCGCTTTCTTTTTTAACGTATCTTTTTGATTGATAAACACATTACCCTCCTTCGGTCTCGTAGGTATAAAACGAAATCATTGTATGGAACAGCCGATTTCCTTTTTTATGACTGGTGCTCCTAGGACATTGTGTGAAAGGGACATTCTGCGAATGGGACATTTTGCGAATGGGACATTGTGCGAATGGGACATTGTGCGAATGGGACATTGTGCGATTGGGACATTGTGCGAATGGGACTTTGTGCGAATGGGACTTTTTGCGAATGGGACATTCTGCGAATGGGACCTTCTGCGACAACGGGACTTTTTGCGAATGGGACATTCTGCGTCAGATCCCTATTGTTTAATACACGTTCCCATGCCCTTTCAGGGGATGGTCGTTACGGCGATTGGTCTAAAGTTGGCCGGGTAAGCTCCACTGCCCTTCTTGTGAACGGGCTGTACGTTATATTGCTTTTAAGCCTTGGGCACTTTTCACACTTCTTAACGAATGGCGATATAGGCGTGTCGAGATCGAAGACAGTTCAGTCAGGTGCACGTCAAGTTTTAAGTATAATAGCTGGTATCCCGTCGGAGTCGATTTGTTCGCGTCTTGGTTGTGCGGCGGCCTACGGATGTCCTTGTGATGGATGCGAATGTCCGACATACTAGACACACACAGAAAGGAGGGGGCTGCGCGTCCCAGGAATGCAGACGCGAAGATGCCGCAAAAAGAGAGACAAATACCTCAGCGGTGTGAAACAGCGACCCGTCGGGTTTCATCAGTGGTGGTAATGAGGGACGACATAGTTCGATTCGACCTACTTAATAATGTCTTGTTTCTGGGGACGCCGGGCGTCGCGCTGCGCGTCGGGCGGGTCTTCGCGCGGCGCGCCTGACTGTTTTTTTGTTCACGGAGAGGCGGCGCGTGCAGCGGCTCGCGTCTTCGCATGCGCAAACACAAACATATGGCAATGTACGATGTTATTTATAGAGGCGCGAGGCGTCAAGATGGGCGGTGGCCGCCGCGGCGAGACCGGCGGAAATGGCAGCGGATAACGCAACGGCAAACACGGCGTGGCGGCGGTGGGAATCAGAATCGGCCATTTCGTATATTAACTAATTCACAATTTTTAACATCGAATTGTCTTCTAATAAAAAGTCGACAATTTCATTCTCCATTGGTGACGGTGGCTCACGTCTGTATTGTGCGATTGCCAAACAAGACTGGCAGAAAGAAGGTTCCGCAGCGTGCGACGCCGCGTTTTCACATATCTGTCACGGCGTCAGCACATGACGAAGCATCATTCGAAGAGAATCAAGTGGGCTGCCAAGGATAGCATGCGAAAAAGGATCTCATCCCCAATATGCTCACTTGTACCGTCTCTCTGCTTCGCGCCAAGTGGACAGGCAGCCTTAGACTGGACTCGGGCTGGGAGGTGACGGACATAGATTTCACTAGGCAGTGGTCGGAACTACCCAAACATGAATAAATCGACACCGAATAACGGTCTGGATCTTTTGTCAGCAGAAGGTCCAAGCAATTAGCTGTGTCCGAATCAACATGGCACCCGGCAATCTTGTTGCTCCCTAGACTAGCTGGGTGAGATTTTATGATAGCTCAAGCTTTCGCGTCTATCGTCCAGCACGATTAGTACACTGGTATGGGTTAGAGCCGATCCTGGTGGTGCGCATTAACTCCTCCGGTATTACTAATTGGGTGGAAAGGTACCGCTGCTGTGCTGCATCAGCCGTCTGTCGTCCGCCCATCTGACGGACTTCCTATCTGTGTCTTCGAAAGGAAAAACAGACTCGGTTTTTCAGTCTCCAGGTGATGTGAACTGCATCGAGATTTGAGTGTAGACCTCTGATATTGGTCAGGAGCGCTTAGTGGGGCGCTGCCGCTGTTCAACTCTTGTTTTATTTTTCCTTGATATTGGTAAGAGTGAAGCAAGGGCGGTGAAGGCAATGAGATTAGGTTCCGTGCTGCTAACCTAAAAACACGCATCATTGCGGCACTAGTGTGAAGACTTAGGTATTTTTATACTTTTTATTATTTTTGTACTTATTATTATACTTTTATTTTTGTAATTTCGAATTAGGTATTTTACCTATGTTTGTAATGTTTGTAAGTATGTGAGAACATGTTCCTACTTATCAAATTAATTGTTAATGCTTTTTAATACTTTATATCTGTACGTAGTATAGTGTGTAGAGCTATTCTGGGTGCATCGTCCTCACATATATTAATGTATGTACGTATGTAAATATTGTAAAACACCTATTTTTTTTTTAAAAGAGTTATTATGGAGTTTCTTGTACGTTCTTCTCCATAACAATCTACTTTCCGAATGCACGGTAATTAAATAAATATATTTGACTTTGACTTTGACTGCGGGGACTCCCAAACCCCCCCGGGAATGTCCATCGGGCTCTACCTTCTAGTCACCAACCAACAAGATGTTGACTTTTATGTGTGGCTGACACACCACTTGAAGCCCCCATATACCTGCGGTTGGTCAGCAGCGAACCACGCCGTATCCCAATACGTTCATATCACCGCGAGTCAGGGTAGTCTGCCTGCAATGAAACAGCTATAACGAACCAACTCCTCTAGTTGGCTACAACGAGCATCATACCGAAACACGGCTAGGCCGCTTGGTGGTAAGTCTTTGCCCGGTGGGTAGTCAGGGTCACAAGTCATCGGGCGAAACTTACCACCACTTAGTGTCACCTGACTAGACCACGTGTAGGGATTCTTAAACGGTACTCCTAAAGACGCGAATTACTCTGTCCTATCATTAGATGGCCAGAGCTTCCGAAAGAATGTTGTCATTATCGCGTCTCAGTTTTGATACAACTTATGTTTATAATGAGGAGGTAACCTGAAAAGCTATCGCTCAGTCCATCTTTGTTCTCAGGGACTCTAAGGGAGGTCACCCTCACGCGACTTTATGCAGCGTGAATCGCTGTAAATCAGACTGATTCTATTTACTATCTGAAGGCTTATTTTTGTACTTAAAAAATAGTTCAAATACATTCGCAATCTCATCTCAGCGACAGTAAGTGGCGTAAACCTGCCAAAATGTAATAAAATTAAAGGGATTGTTGACAGTTTGAAACTAAATTGCGTTTGACCAAGCGGTGTCGTTAACAATACATGAATGCGAGCAGTTGCTCTGATAGTAATGCAATATTATTATTATAGACATTAATAAAATCGGCACCGATAATATACACTAATTTATGAGCTCTTCTATTTCTATTACAGGTTGGAGATGACTGCATGGTGCTGCCCACTGTGCCCGTAGATCAGATACCCAAGGTGTTTCCGCAGGGCACCACCGTGGTTCCATTGCCGTCCGGCAAGAATTATCTACGGAAGACGAAATGCCCAAAACTTGTAACGCCTTAATGATTATAAACAGGTTTGAGTTTATAAAGTGATACATTTTCATCTTATTGCTATTCGACAAATTATCTAATAATGATAAATATAATACATGAAATAACAATATGTAAAATCTATAAGTTATTTTAATAAATATAAAAGTGTCAAATATTATGTTTTTGTTTGCTTCACACAATTGTATGATCTATAGTAGTCACAGCGGATCTTTGTGTCTCTGAAGTTGGCTCTGCCAACTATTGCGCAAGAAACAAACTGTTTCTTTCAAACTCTATGCAGTATACTCGACGAGACGACGACAAACTGTCGTCGAGTATACTGCATAGAGTTAGCGAGATAGGACAATGCGACAAACCTAAGCGAGTGAAAGTGACAGTTATGCAATGCTATCTTCACCTTCAACATAGACACAAAAATGGCTTCTGCGCAGGGTCTTTCGAAAGCGGCAATGGACGTTAGATTCCATGTACGTCATTTTCCAGCTAGGACGTTTTCCAACTAGGTCAGATTTCCCCTCTGCAGCAGAAGGACAGATAAGCAAAATCCCGGAATAGCAAAATCCCAGATTAGCAGAAGGACAGATTTGCAAAAAGGCAGATAATGTACTGTCGCCGTCAAAAAAGTTACAAATCCTAGTAACCTTATTATCAATTTGTGACCTCTTTGATTTATATATTATTATCTAAAGGTCATGCATCTGGTCTGCTCTCACCTCTGTGACGGATCTGCCAAATACCAACTTGATGCACTTGGGTTGATTGACAGACGGGCCAAAAGACTGATCGGGAACGATGTGCTAGTCGACTGAAAGCTCCAGAGCCTTGAACACCGACGACGGCCGGAGGTTGCCAGCCTGTCGGTTTTCTATCGGTTACATTTCGGGGAGTGTGCGATGGAACTGCACAATTTGATTCTGCCTAGCCCTTTCCATCATCGGACAACAAGACGTACGGCAATGCGCCATCGGTACATGGTGAATATCCCACCCATACGCACAAATCGTTTTGAAAATACTTTCATTGTGCGTACAGCTAAGGAGTGGATTTCCTGCCGGCGCGGCGTCTCTGTTTCCTGTTTTTTCTAGGCAAGCGTGCTTCACTTTCGACCACACCATCAGTTAGGCGAGATAGTGATCAAACGCGAGCTTACAAAGAATAAAAATAAAAAAACTAGTTACTTTCAAATAAAATTTTACCAATAAATTGTAACTATTCAATTTTATTTTTGTTTTCTGTGTGGGTCTGTACTTCTGCCTTTATGCAAATCTGTCCTGCTAATCTGGGATTTTGCTATTCCGGGATTTTGCTTATCTGTCCTTCTGCTGCAGAGGGCAGATTTCGAGTTAGTATCTAATGGTTTGGACTTACAATATATTCATCGCACCACGTCTGCTAGACTTATTTGGTGGCACGGACTCTTGTCTAGATTTCACGAATTGCTCTGCACCTTCCAGAACAAAGGCAAGGTAGGGGCCACCCGCCTTTGACTACTATGTGTGTGTGAAATAATGACACTAAATGGACGAAGTTACTTTTATTAGGAATTCAATATTTTTTGAGATATTTAAGTAAATATGGGGTTGGATCGCTTTAGCTAAAAGCCATTTCAATAATGCTAAGCTTATATTGAATTTCGCAGTAACGATCCAACATGGCAAATTGTTATGTAATTATGTATTTATATAATAAAATAGTAAATTTTCTTTAAATAATGTTAAATTAAATAACTATTAACTTTTTATCAATTATCTTTCGCCTTACTAGTAAAAAAAAACCTGTTTCCTATCATCATCATCATTTCAGCCGAAAGACGTCCACTGCTAGACATAGGCCTCCCCCAGGCGTCGCCACATTGACCGATCCCGTGCGTCTCGCGCATCCAGCGCCTTCCCGCATCCTTCAGGTCATCGGACCACCTAGTGGCAGGCCTTCCAACGGATCTGACGCAGAATGTCCCATTCGCAAAACGTGACAGTGAAAACAAATGTCCTATTCGCGAAATGTCCCATTCTCAAAAGGTCCCATTCGCAAAAAGTCCCATTCGCAAAAGGTCCCATTCGCAAAAGGTCCCATTCGCATAAACTCGTATATCGTGCGTAGAATCTCAATGTCCGATACAAACCTGATGTCCGTTGACGACTGATTGGCGTATTTGGTAGTAACGCTGCCTTTGAAACCAACGGTTGCGGGTTCGAATCTCGTTGGGGGGATATGTGTAACGGACGGCCGGGAAGCGAACCGAAGAGTTATGAGTATAAAGTACGCTCTAAACTCATTCAATCATTTACAATTGTTACGCACTATAGATGCACTAAGTGCCCTAGCCTGCTGCTTCTACTGAGTTTACAAACTCTCTAACAAGTGACTTCAAATTGACTATCAGCACCTACTGCACCAATATGAGGTGCTGATATAACTCATTAACCTTACAGATTTTATACACTGAAACTGAAACACTATTCATAATTTATTTCCTAACAAAATTACACGCTGAGGGTAGACGCGAAAATAATATGCGCAAGGTTTTCGTCAATATTTTTCTGACTACCGCCGGCGCTGACTTTACTCGCGAACAATATGTATGAGTGATGAAAATTGATATGTATACGTGAGTTTTTGGAACATTCTCACTGCACTATTCTATATATATATTTATAATAGAATCAAGAAAGCGGCGAGGCAATTAAGCTCGACGAAGTCCTGAAGAATGAATTTAACTGTCTTGGATCCCGTTACGAAATTAATCAGAAAAGAATGACGAACGAATATACTCCTTAGTGGGAAAAAGCCGAACCCGAGTTATGGATGTTGATTATTAAATGGATTTGAAGCACAAGAACGCACAATTAAATATCAAACAATGTATCGCAACACAATAAAATTGTTCAAAGCTCTAATGTCTTACGTCCAACTATTTTCGATAATATATAATACTTTATAAATGACCAGCAGCGTAATTGCTTAAGTGAATTCGGCAAGGCAAAGGGTTTTGACTCCATCAATCGACCAATCAATTCAATTCAATTCATTTATTTGTTCTCTCTTTACAATAATAGGTTACCTAAAAAATAACAATATTTTTGGATAATGCTATATTCCATCATTGTAAGAGACTGGTGCCTGAAGTAGGTTTTTGAAAAAGCCTGTGTTACAGGTCACCAATCGCATGTGAGATAAAAGGCACGATGTGCATTTACGTCTATATGATTAGACGATTGATGGTGTCAAAACCATTTGCCAAGCCGAATTCACTTACGCAATTAGGCTACAGAACGTATTGTTTTTTACAACTAGGTACCTCCGATCCAGGTCCAGTTCGAAAAAAAAATGTGTTTAAGTTTTTTGCGCGTATCTTGTGCGGGCCATATTTTGTTTTCTTCCAAACCCATCTAGTGGGGTATCAAAATAAACGGGGTTTAAAAAGTGGTTACAAAAACGTATACCACTTATATGTGTAAAAAATTTAAAAATCAAAAAATATGTAAACAAGAAGAAAAATAAACACATTACCCTCCTTCGGCAGTCGGGTAATTATGACTTGTGGTCCCGAATAGGATATCGTGTGTATGGGACATTGTGCGAAAAGGACATTGTGAAAATGGGACATTGTGTGATTGGGACATTTTGCGAATGGATCTTTGTGCGAATGGGACATTCTGCGCCATCGGGACTTTTTGCGAATGGGACATTCTGCGTCAGATCCCTTCCAACGTATCGTCTTCCGGTTCGCGGACGCCATGTCAGAACTTTTCGGCCCCATCGGCCATCCGTTCTGCAAGCAATGTTTCCTACCACTTAAGAGGCCCTGCGCTGTTTCTTATTGTCTTAATGCTTAAAAAGTAATTCTTTTTCTTTCTTTGAACTTGCAGTGGATTCTTTTTCTTGCTACTCAATACTCAAAAAACAACAATTTGCCATGTTGGATTGTTACTGCCAATGATATTCAAATAAACAGATACGTTATACACTCACAAAACAATTGAAACAAGTGTTCCGCGCAGCAGCGGCAGCACACACACACACTTTTCATTCATCCGACATTTCACTACAAGTCGAAAGGGATGGCTTGATAAAACCAACAAGAAAAAAAGAGACAGCTAGTATTTGTTACTTGAGTGTGGATGTAAACAAACATTATTCTGACCACCAATGTTTTTTTTCTTTTTCTAACCTCCAAATATCAGAACATTAGGAAAAAATATTGAAATAAATTAGTAAATTGCGGTGCATTGCGTTCTTGCATATGGTATGAGATCCCTTCTGTTTTATGTACTTTGGTATCATAATTGGTACACTTTCTAAATACACACGACGTAATTTTTTTTTATTTTTTTTTTATTTCAACAAAGCGTATCGCTCTTCGCCATGCGTGACATACACTAAAGACTAAAGGTCACAATTGTGACCTATTCGAGTCTTCACAATGCGCGCGCTCATAACATATCTGTTTATTTGAATATAATTGGTTACTGCGAAATTCAATATAAGCTCAGTGTTTGCGCCTAACGTCGGTTGTGTTTGTGACGTGCTTGCGGGTTGGAAGAGAAATGCGAGATGTTTGGCTGGAATCGTGTCCTACCCTCATTATCCTTTCCGGCACAATGCCTTGGTATCGAGTGTGAGCGAGGCCGCCACCTGCGTATTTTTGAAGTAACAGCCGTGACAGGCTGACATACATCTTAACCACAGACCAACCAGCAGCATTTATATTGGCCTGCAACTCCTGTGCGGGCGTTTTTCCTTCACACCACTCATCGATGGCGGCAGCGGAGCTACTCTCTGACGTCCGAACCCAGGTATTTGTGCTTTACCTAACCCTATTGTAAGCGAGTCACCTTCACTTGATCCAAAATCGCTTATCTCTTGCTATCTCTCGAAACCAGCCATTCGCGTATCTGCGTTGCGTCTTAACCGGCGCAGCCACTTTGCTTAATTGAAAATGGCTTTCAGCTAAAGCGATCCAACCCCATAATTACTTAAATATCTCTAAAATATTTATTTATCCCCAATAAAAGTAACTAACTACATCCATTTAGTGTTATCATTTCTAGAGTATATAGTCCGTGCCACCAAAAAAGTGTAGCAGACGTGGTGCGATGAATATAATGTGAGTAAGTGTACCAAACCATTAGTAACTCAAAATCTGACCTAGTTGGAAAATGTTCTATCTAGCTGTAAAATGACGTTCATGGAATCTCACCTACTTGGAATCTGACGTCCAAGGCCGCTTTCGGTCTTGCAGCTCATTCAGGGACACAAAGATCCGCTGTGAGTATAATAATTAGGTGTGTAATATTTCGTACAATATTTTTACCAACTTCATAGAAAAGGAGGTAATCAATCTGACACGTATGTATAATGTGTAATATAGTTGAAATTGGGAAATGCATTCATATAATTATGTCATTCTATGTGGGCACACGTGCGCCAAATTTCATAAGTGTACTAGCTGACCCGGCAAACTTTGTTTTGCCATAAAAACACCAAACATTTATCTACCCTACACTACACTACCCTACCCTACACTACCCTACCCTACAGTACCCTACCCTACTCTACCCTGCCCTACCCTACCCTACACTACCCTACACAACACTACCCTACCCTACACTACCCTACCCTACACTACCCTACCCTACCCTACCCTACGCTACACTACCATAACCTACACTAAATATTAAAAAAAAATTATATACGTAAAAACCATCTTTGAACTTCAACGAACATTAAAAAAAATAATTGGTCCAGGCGTTGTTGAGTTATGCGCTTACCAACACATTTAGCGATTCATTTTTATATTATAGATGTATGTTTGTCCACGATTCTCTCCGAAACTACATATCGGCAGGCTTATTACGTAACTTTTGCAAGAGCAAAACGGTAGCGATTTTTGCGCAAATTTTAGAGTTGTAGGCGGTTTTTTTTTAAATAAGTGCATTTGACAAACAGCGAGTGATTAGCAAACGATTGTGTAGGTCCTACCATACCTACACTGCAGGTAATTCCTACTTTTATGACATAAAGCGTTTGATCGCTATCGTTTTGCTCTTGCAAAAGAAACGTAATAAGTTTACGGATTGTGATCATTGTTTTTGTGTTGGATTGAGTATCTTTCAGCTTAGGGAATAGTGCAAGTTTCATCAAAATCAGCACAGCAGTTTTCAAGATACGGGGCATACAACTAGTGATGGGTCGAGAGAATATGCCCTCACGGAGAATTTAAGAGAATATTCTCCGATCGCAAATGTTCTGCAATATTCTACAATGTTCCTTCTAACGGAGAATTTAATATTGGAAGTAAAATTGCTCAATTTTAATACAATATATTTGATTTCAAGGTCTAAAGTTATTTGAAGTTGTTTATTTTGTTGTTATTTTATACTTTATTCGGAAAAAGGTTACATTATGAGGTGTCAGAGTGGAAATTGCTATATATTTTAGTTAAGAAATATTAGTTGCGAGCACAACAATGACATCAGCTGAAAACATAGAGGGATGGGTGTTTGTTCTTATCTTGGCAAAGACAAAGTATTTCAGTACAACAACTGTTCGAAGAAGTGTCTGAATATAAATGCGGCACTGGTTTATGGAGCAAAGAGTTTGTTTGAGAAACAGCTAAAAATGTCAAGCCAGTTGCGTGGTGGCAAACTTTATATTCAAAAACTAAACTGAGTGCAACTGCTCTGAAAATGATGATTGCTCCAGCAACTTCTGCTCCTGTGGAACGCTCTTCTTCCACATTTTCCAACATGCATACTAGCAACCCCATTTATACATAAATACATAAACTCACGCCTTTTTCCCATGGGGGTAGGCAGAAACTACAGAACGCCACCTGCTACGATCCTTACATACTTCTTTTGCTTCACACACATTCATACATCTAGTCATACACACACGCCGGTTATGGGTACTGCGTACTTGGCCTTTCTGAAGAACATTACCTTTAAGGTCTATGTATGTCTTTCTAGGGCGTCCCCTCCCGGCGTTTCCATTCACGTCTGCGTTGTAAATACATTTCGTTAGTCGCCTTTCATTCATCCTCTCAACATGGCCAAACCATCTTAACATACTCGTTTCAATTTTAGTCACTACATCATCTTTTAAACCACAACGTTGTCTTATTACCTTATTCCTCAATCTATCATTTAAAGTTACACCACACATACTCCGCAAGGAGCGCATTTCTACTGCATTAATCCTACTTTCATGTCTTTTTTGCCATATCCAACCTTCACTTCCATACATAAGTGTAGGCACCAGCACGCTGTTGGGAACGGCGAGTCGAGCTTCCGGAGACATCGACTTGCTGGTCACAACTGCAACCCCATTAATATGGGTATCATATGTAAGGGTTTGACTAGTAGAATGAAAAATTCCAAATCTATGATAGCCGCCGGTACAAAATGGTGGCTTTCATTTACGTCATCATCATTATAATTTCGGCTGAAAGACGTCCGCTTAACATAGGCCTCCGCTAGCGTGTTCTCGCAACACATTGGTCATGGGAAACTGTGGTACTTTAGACTCTTGTCTAGATACTACGCAACTTCCTGGCTGGACAGCGTTCTGTCCAGCCGAGTCGGATTCGACGGTTGACATCGCCTCTCGAAGTTAGACCTACCAAACTGGACCGTTTTAGTCCAGATAAATTGACTTGAATTGCATTGTACCGTATGGTGTCGAACGTAAAGCATGACCTGCATGTATCAACCATACAGCGATCTCCGATCAATTATGGCAAATCCCCATGACAAGCACAAATAAAAAATGCCACCTAGTGCCCGGCAGCCTGTCTACCTTCGAATACGGTAGGACCTGGCAACATACAGCACACGTACACACCGTACCAACGAGAAAATCATCGAACTCAAAGAGGAATTGCTGCTTGAAAAGCTGATTATTTGTAACTCATCAAGTTTGTTTTAATACAGAGATACTAAAATGAATTATCTTGGTGTACAATAAATAATTAAGAAGTACCTGGGCGACCGAGCTCAGCTCGGGAAAAAAAAGAGAAAACGACGTTTTCTAAAAACGAAACCTAGCTACATCGATTTATCGCTCCTGAAACCCCCGTCATACTAAAATTCATGAAAATCGTTGGAGCCGTTACCAAGATTCAGATAATATACAGGGTGGAATTTTGTAATGCCACCTAAAGGGAAAGTACTCTTAATACTGTAGATAGAAAATTTTACTCAAAGAAAACATTCCTTGATTTTTAATAAGAAAGAAAACTGCATTCAAAGATTTTAGCAAATTCGCTTGCCACACCCGGGAATCGAACCGATTAGGTTTAAAAAAAAAAAAATTCTTTTTTGTCATACCCAACCTTCACTTCCATACATAAGTGTAGGCACCAGCACGCCGTTGTGAACGGCGAGTTGAGCCTCCGGAGACATCGACTTGCTGGTCACAACTGCAACCCCATTAATATGGGTATCAAATGTAAGGGTTTGACTAGTAGAATGAAAAATTCCAAATCTAATATAGCCGCCGGTACAAAATGGCGGCTTTCATTTACGTCATCATCATTATAATTTCGGCTGAAAGACATCCGCTTAACATAGGCCTCTGCTAGCGTGCTCTGGCAACACATTGGTCATGGGACACTGTGGTACTTTAGACTTGTCTAGATACTACGCAACTTCCCGAACGCTGTCCAGCCGAGTAGACATGATAGAAGTAACTTTATCTGAATTAATAGGAAAAATCAAGGAAGTGGATATTCTATGTTTTAGTGAAACGTTTGTTAAGAAAGGTACGGAAGCTAACATCTAACTCAATAATTTTAAATTGGCTGCAGTATTTAGTCGAGATAAATGTCGAGGGGGTACCTACGTGTATTCTGAACAATAAGGCATTTGACACAAAAACATAAGTATGCCTTCAGGTATAGCTACGGAATTCTATTTTGAATGCTGTAGCGTAGAGGTAATAGGTTTGAGCTTGATAGTTGTAAATATCTACAGAATACCCGATCAAAGAAAGGCGCAAACCGGTGTATTTCTTCATAAACCATTTGCTAAATTTTTTGACTGACCAATACAAGAGGAAAAAAAATATTATTTGTGGTGATTGGATTATAGATACCTATTAACTACAATTTTGAAGCACACATAAAATCACCAACTCGGGCGAACTCGTGCATTGACCAAATTGTCAGTGTTCGCGACGAGGCATCACCAACCATATTGTATGGTTTTTTCGTAAATAGAAAATTGTATCAATAGGCATACGTCTGCTTGCCCCAGCGCGCTATCTCATACTAACTAAATGATTTTGGTCGGCGAAAATGCCTTTTATAGTTTTGCGCATAAGGAATTTTGTTTGTATATTTAAGGCACTAAAATTATATTTTAAGTGTTTATCAGTATGTAATAGGGATATATAGGCTAAGATTAGTAAATTAGAAGCATTATTATACATACTGATTGTAGTTATTATGGTAAGAAACATGAATTCATATTCCGTAAAAACGACCGGACGCCACAGCGTTCTAGTTTGCATTTTGCAATGACCAGCTAGAGGGCGTCGCCTGTTTATATAGTTTTGTGCGTAAGAATTTGTTGATGCCAAATTCTGGTAATATTAAAATCGTGTTTTAGGGGCTTTTCTATAGCTTATAGTATGCATATTGCGCTTATGTATTAGTATTATGCATGAGATACCTTAGATATATGATGAATGTAATGTTTTAGGAAAATAAAAATATTTTGTTTGCTTTGGACTTTGCGTTATAAGCGATTTAGCGCTTCTAGGTGACCTAGAATTCTGTCTAGGCCCTATAAATAGATAACACCTATGTAGTTCTGGTACATGGACATCACTTGCTTGAGATAATGTGTCTGTATGTACCAGCATAGACGTTTCTATGCGTCTGTCAGCGGGCTCACTGCCTTCAGGCACACTTGGTGCCTGAAGGGCTATCGATATGCTTTCTGAAGCATTACCTTCGTGGGCCCTCAGGCAGGCGCCTGGACTAAGTCATAATACAAAGCTGATATATAGCTACACATACACATACAGAAGCGTTAAAGCTGTGGAACAAAGCAACATTTTCCTATTTCGGCCGCTTCCCGGCACCTTAAGTACCAGAAGGGCTGGTGGTACACCCATCAGGGTACCACCATTCGATAGCCCAATTCTCCAGCTTTCCAACCACACTTTTGGAAGGAGCCTAGCTCTGGTGGTTGAGGAGCTAACCGACTTGACGTGGCGCGAGGTTCCATAGTTTTTTCATATCGTCAATCATATCAGAGTGAATACTACTTCGAGGGTTGGAGCTGTGTCCACCAGACTTCCACCATGGGATAGCTCATCGCAAGGGCTATCTGGTGGTGGTTGGTGGGTGTGGATCCACCCACCAGTTTAAGTACAAATTCGTTTTATGTGCTAAAACATAGCACATAATCTAGTCTTTCACACTTTCACGCGGCTGTGCGCCTGAAAGTTATAGATGTAGCTATGACACTACTACATTTCAAAAGCCCAGTAGGAGGGCTTCAAGTCCCTCGCTAGTACCCTAGTACTAAGATGTATAGTAATTGTAGTAGAAAATAGCTTGTAAACCCACAAACTGACAGAATTTCCCTTTCTTCGGTGTTCTTCCCGCAAGAACTCACTGAAGGTAATAGCTAGGGACCTGGAAGAGGAAAGGAAGTCTCGAGACCTATCCAGACGTACTAGTTTCACCGAAATCGGTTCCGTGGAAGGGGAGTTTCTGTCGGTTTATAGCTAAGGTAAATAGGCAAAAATAAGCAAAAAATTTGTAAATAAAAATTTGCACGCACGGAAATTCAAGGTCCTCGTTACAGTCAAGTTAATGAGAAGGATAGTGCGCAGGCGCATCGTCCAATTTGTAGCCATAATTTCAACTTAGTCAATTCCACGCAACTTTGTGTAACGAAGACCATGAAGAAACGTCGCTTTTGGTCATGAAAAGTTAAGTCTTTTATTTCTCTGGACATCACGCCTTCACCTCAAAATACTTGGCAGCCTTTAAGCAACTCCAAGGTCTGATATTGCCCGATGACAACTGAATTATAGGTACAGGGGCGTCAACGCGTTCGAGCAGGAGCCTTACAACCTCCAGAATACCTATCTACCTCGAGCGATCACGTCCGTCCCGTAGAGCCAGTAACCTACAAAGTGTTCAGCCTGAAATTCTTCACCTAAGCTTGTCAGATCACGAAACAGCACAAACTGTTACTATAAAGATGAAAAAACTCAAAACAATAACTTATTGTTGGTCTGTTCGGGCGCACGGTTGGCGCAGTGGTTGAGCGATTGACTGCTGTGCTGCGTGTCGGGTTCGATTCCCGCACGGAACAAATATTTGTATGACCTACAGGTAGTTGTTCCGGCTCTGGGTGTTGTGTATGTGAGTTTATATGTTTGTAAACGCCCCCACGATACAGGAAGAAATTCCTAGTGTGGGACAACGTTTTTTATTAAAAAAAAAAAAAATATAATAATTAAAACGTGACTACTGTGCGGAAAAACTTAAGAAATTTTGCGAATGTATGTCTTCTCTCTCATTTTCGAAAACATTAAACTCCTTTAGAGCCTTCAATTTATTTTATGAACCATTCACATTGTATAACGATCTGTGCTTTCCAGTTATTAAGGTTAAAGTTAATAATAAACCAGTTACTAAAAACTGGATAATGAAAGGTTTTAAAATATCCAGCAAAACGAAAAGACAACTTTAATTAAAATTTAGGACTTGTAAAACAAATAAAAAGCATAATGAGAATATCTACAAACTTTATAATCATATGTTTAAACGATGTGCACAGAAAGATCAGAAATGTATCAACACAAGACGTATAAAAGCATAAGAATAAATGTAAAGCCACTTGGAATGCAATCTCCTCAACGATAATAATTACCATAATAATTTGTATAAAAATGACATTGATGAAATAAATTCTAATAATGTGACATATCCATCTGACAAAGGGGAAATAAGTCAGACCCAAATAACTACCGGCCTATTACGATAATACCCATCATATCTAAAATTTTTGAGAAGGCTATGCATATTAGGTTGAATAATTTTCTCAGTAGACACGACATATTATGCAAAGAGCAGTTTGGTTTCCGTAAAGGTTGTTTAACTGCTCTTGCCATCTTCAACTTTATTAAACTTGTAACAGAAACTATTAACAATAGCAAGCCAGCAGTGTCATTATTCTTAGATATGAGTAAGGCTTTTGATTTTGTTAATCATGCCAAGCTATTAAACAAATTAGATTTCTACGGCATAAGGGGCAAGGCTTATGAATGGATATCTAGCTATTTAAGTAATAGGAAGCAATATACAGTGATATCCAAAGTTGTAAAGAAAGGTGACAGAATATATTCTAAAGAGAAATTTAAATCAGTAGCAATAACAAATAAGTCTGGTGTGCCTCAGGGTTGTGTTCTCGGTCCTTTGCTTTTCTTACTCTACATAAATGATCTTCCGGAGGCCACTAAGCACAAATGTATTCTTTTTGCAGATGACACGACAGTTATACTAAAGTGTCAGGATAAAATAAATTACAAATCTGTTACTGAAAAGACCCTATCAGATATAATTATAGCAGTTAATGACTTAAATATAAATGTTAGTAAGACCAAATTAATAGAATTTAACTCGTATAAGTATTATATACTAAACAATTAGCTTTAGATATTAGATATAAAGATGAAAAAGTACAACAAGTGGATGAAATAACATTTTTAGGTATTAATATAGACAAGAATCTCAATTGGAAAAGCCATGTGGAACATATATGTCAGAAACTTGATAGGTTTGTGTTTGCTTTAAAAAAGCTACGACAAAATGTTTCTGTAGAAGCTGCTATTTCAGCTTACCATGGCTATGTGTCATCTATTTTAAGCTTGAAACGGTTATGCTCCTACCCTGGTTTCTTCCAACGTCCCTAGGGATAAGGCGTGAAATAAGAAGAAGGCGGCACCCATTTAACAAATATATTTATTTCCCAAAGCCAAGTCAAGCCGGAGGAGCAACAATGGTGGTATTCGGGCCGTTCTACAATTAGGTGCTGTATTCTATTTATCCCTCAGTGGTCCAGTACTGTCCTGAGTCAAGCCGCAGGTGGAAGCAGGCGCTCGGCGAGTAGTCTGGAGTAGGGCGTAGGTTGGCCGCTGGTGAGTCCAGCTGGAAGCTCTACCGCGTAGGGTATTTTTCTAACCCGGTAACCTACAATTTTTCTAACTAAATAAGGGTGTTACGGGACGTTAACGTATAGTTTACGTTCAGTAAGCACCTCACATTCTCTGTACAGCTCAGTGGTAAAAAAATACCTGGGCAAAATCAAAAGCTTCTACAGCAAAACAAACAATTAAAAATACAATAAATAGGTAATATAAAAACAGGCGGCGGCAGCTAAGTTATGACCAATCCCAACTGCACCACTCAGTTCAACCATCATGAAGGGAACCGAATGATCCAACACATGTGCCACCATCAGAGAAACATTAGAGAGAGCATGACACACTATCAACTGTCAGGGCACACTGAAGTCAACGAACGACACAAAGGTACAGTATATGGTAGATTTACAGTTGGTACATAGTACTCACATATGTGCTGTGCAGTTATATAATACAAAAATAAATTGAGTTTATACAACACAAAGCTCAGAGCTTTTCTGCTTATAATTTGTTATTGTGCCCTAGTGGCTGTGGAGCCGCAGCCTAATTGTGTAAGTGAATTCGGCAAAGGAAACTGTTTCTTTCCCAAAAACGACTTTTCGTATAGGTAGCGAAAAGTCGTTTTTGGGAAAGAAACAGTTTGTTTCCTTTGCCGAATTTACTTACACAATTAGGCTGCTGGACTAGTGTTGAGCCAAGTATTTTTATAAGCGATGTAATCCCCCAACCTATAATATGCCTGCCTGCATAGTGTGCGTTTTATAAAAGTTTTGAATTTCGCCTCATTCAGTTCTAGACTTAACATAACTATGTCTATTGCTGTTTTTACTAAAGAGATGTAAATTCTTTCTCACGTACATGATGTTTTCGTAAATATATTGACAAGGTACCGTCATGATGTTAATGTCCTTAAACAGTTCCTTTAGAGAATCGCACCGGCGAAGATTGTATATCGCTCTGATGGCTCATTTTTGCAGAATAAAAATTGACTGAATGTCTGCAGCCCTTCCCCATAGTATAATAATATACCGTAAGACATTATGAAAGTAACTATAATAGACCAGCCTCGCGGTATCTACATCAGTAAATTGACGAATTTTTTAATTAACAGCATAAGCTGCCGAACTTAACCGCCCCTCAAGTGATATTATATGAAGACCCCATTGTAACCTTGAGTCTAGCGTGATCCCCAGGAAAACCGTTTTGTCGACGAATTCTAGCTTCTCGTTGTTTAATATGTATAATGTCACAATCATAACCTTTGAAATTCGGCAAGGCAAGTTTTAGACACTTAGTTTTGTGAGCCTTGGGGTACCCCATTTTCACGTTCAACCCCGACGAATTGACACCGTTTGTTTGGACTAATTGCTGTCAATCATTCAAATTGGATTTTCCTAAAATTAATGCTAATAGGCCTAGCCCGTAATGCCCAAGTTTCAGAAGCAATGTTTCATGATCAACGCAATCAAACGCCTTCGACAGGTTGCAGAAAATACCTATGGCATCTTGCCCCTCCTCCCACGCATCAAAGATGTGTTTTAATAAGGTGACACCAGCGTCGGTTGTACAACGTCCTTTGGTGAAACCATACTGTTTCTCGTGTAGGATTTTATTCGTATTAACATGAATGAGCATTTGATTTAGTATTATCTTTTAAAATACCTTGCTGAAAACCGGCAGCACGGACACAGCAGCCTAATTGTGTAAGTAAATTCGGCAACGGAAACAATCTGTTTCTTTCCCAAAAACACACACATACGTGGGACACTCAGAAAGTTTTGCGAAACTAAAAAAAATTGTTCTATACGTACATATATTTTTATTAAATCTTTTCAAAGTACTTTCCACCAGCCTCTATACAAAGATTCATGCGCCTAAACCAGTTTTCAAAACACTTTTTCCAGTCCGCCGCAGACACCTCGTTTACAGCCTGCTCGAACGCAGCCAGCGCATCTTCCGGCGACGAAAATTGTATCCCTTTGAGCTGATTTTTTATTTTTGGGAATAAAAAGAAGTCACACGGTGCTAGATCAGGGCTGTAAGGAGGGTGACCCAGGAGTTTGACTGGCGTGCTGTCCAGGAAGTCCCTCGTTTTGAGTGCGGTGTGCGCAGGTGCATTGTCGTGGTGGAGCAGTAGCCCGCGGAGCCCTGTGTTTGGTCGCTTGTTGCTTATAACAGAGAAAACTTCTGGCAAACATTTGGTAGTATACCATTCGGCATTAATGCTTCTTTGATCCCGTAAGGGAATTGATACCAAGTGGCCAGTCAAATTAAAAAAGCTAGCGATCAAAATCTTACCCCCGCTTCTAGATCGCTTCACTTTGGTAGGCGTTGGCTCATTTTGAAACACCCAAACAGTCGACTGGCGCTTGGTTTCTGGGTCGTATTGATAAATCCAGGACTCATCACCTGTAACGATGTCGTAAACACGCCGAGACGAGCCTGCTTCAAATTTGTTAAGCATATCACGGCACCATTCCACCCGGGCCTGCTTCTGAGCATCGGTGAGGTTGTGTGGCACCCAGCGTGATACTATCCTCCTCACGCGAAGATGGCTGTGTAGAATCTCGTGAACGCTTCCCGATCCAATCTTCAATATGTGTTGAATCTCCTGATATGTAATTCGCCTATTGTCTTGGATTAAATTTTTCACTGCTAGCACGTTTTCTTCGGTAACAGCCGTCAAAGGGCGACCGCTTCTTTCGTCATCCCCCAAAGTTGGTCGACCGCGCTTGAATTCGTTATACCAACGATACACGGTTGCCTTGGAAGGGCCTTCATCCATGAATGCCATTTGAAGTCTATCGTACGATTCATCCGGTTTCAGGCGACACTTGAAATCGTATAAAATCATAGCTCTAAAATGTTCCCGGCGCAGATCCATATTTCAGTGAGACACAATACTTTGAATTAACTCGCAAAAAATGTGGAGGGAAATTTTGAAATTGGAACTTACTTATTTTTACTTATAAATAATCATATTTTCGAAAAACATTATAACTGGCCAGTCTCCCATATATAAAAACTTTTTTTCGCAATACTTTCTGAGGGGCCTGGTACACAAAAAAGTTGAATCTTCATTCAACTTTTGCCGAATTTACTTACACAATTAGGCTGCTGGTCTATGATTATTTGTGTCTTTACTGTCCCCGGATTTAAAAAGTGGTATAACTTTCCTATGTTTCATTAGCTCCGGAAAGACTCCTTGATCTACACACAAATTAAAAATTAAAGCTAAGTACGGCGCTATAGTCTGATAAATGGACGTACAAACTTTGATGGACATTCCCCATAGATCTTCGGTCAGTTTTACCTTTATTTGTTTAAAAGCCTTTATTACTGTTATTGGTTATATGTGAAATGATAAATTCAGTCGGGCAGGCTGAAACGTTAGCGTGTAATAAACCAGAAACGAGCGACGGTGAAGAATTTAAGGGTTCAGTAGTTTTAATTGGTATGCTGGTAAAGAAATTTACAAGTTCTTGAGCAACTTCTTTGTTATCTCTAATAAGTCCATGTGTAGTCTCAAGCGTGTAATCAGTATTATTTCTTTTGTTCCTGTTTGTTTCATTGTTTATAATTTTCCAAACCGTCTTAATTTTATTTTCTGCGAATTTAACCTTATTGCTAATGTATATAGCTAGTTTACACGTATTTTAAAAAAAAATCTTGAGTAAGTAGCAACATACTTACTAAAAGTTTCAGTGTTAATATAAGGCTTAAGGCCATACAGCTCGTAAAGCCTTTCCCTACTTTTCCTGATTCCTTTAGTCGCCCAGTCACTGAATAAAAACTTAGGGCATACAGTTTTAGTTTTCTTCTTAAAAGTAATATTGAATTCTGTTTGAACAACTGAAAAAACATTTTTGTATAAAATATTACCATCGTTCACTGTGAGGTCCTGATAACTTAATTTACCAATTAAAGTGCTGTTAAATTTATTTATTTATTATGCTGGACTCAAATGTTACCAGTAGCCCACTATGATCCGAAGGCAGACAATTTATAATGGCTTTGTTTAAGTATTCGTAGCAACAAAAAACATTATCAATACATGTAGCAGTAGTCACAGTTTGTCGGGTTGGTTCCTCAAACACATGCGACATATTAAATGATTTGAAGAGATTTAATAGTCTACTGCTATCTGAATTATTTTCTAAAATATTTATATTAAAGTCACCACAGATTATGACTAGTTTATTACCAGTTGCAAGTTTTGCCAGAACATCTTCCATCACTGACGCAAGTATACAGTAGTTTTTATAATTGGGGAGTCTGTAAACGCAAACTATACCATGCTTATCCAGCTCAACACAGGACAGTTCAACACTAGGTTCAACAATATCTTTACGAGGTTTGGATTTAATACCATTTTTGAATAATATAAGTGAACCTGCACGCGACATAACATTTCTGTTAAAACAGCTGCCCATAGTATAATTTTCATAATTAATAAGCATTGAATATTCCTTCAGCCAATGCTCAGTAAAACAAATAATTTCAAACATTGTCTTTTCTAAAAACAGTTCTATTTCCAATTGCTTTGCAGAAAAACCTTGAATGTTTTGATGGAATACTTTCAAAGAATTCTGCTTAGCCCGTTTTTTAAATTAAATATGTGAGAGCAAGAAGGTACTTTCTTGTTGCTGGATGTACTCCTAACTATTTCGTTATTGGTACCCTCCCTTAACAAACTAGTTTAAATTATAAATATTAATAGCAGAATTGCTAACGTTATTAATGTTATTGACCACCTGTAAATTAGTATTACTACTAATATCAACTACAGTACATGACTTCGACATACTATTTATGTCTAAGTTTAAAGTAAAAGATAATAGCCTAGCTATTTGACGTCTTACCCTAATAGGCAGATACACTGTATTGCCTGTCGACTTTAATTTAACAACAAAAATGTTGTTGTCATAAAAAACTAATTTCTCACTGTAATGGCTGACAAGGAAATGAACATGTTTATTCAGCATATGAATATAATTATTTTGTCTACTAGTAGATTTTTCCAAATATGGAAAAGCACACAATATGATTTTATTGCAATTAAATTTTATCTACTCAGTTACACACTCAGTGATGTCATCTTTTTTTACATCCAAACTGTTACCTATAAAGACAGTTAAATTGGTATCTGATTTATATACACTCTTTGTTACAGATTCCATGATATGCTTGTAAGATGACCCAGGCATACAATAATTAAAAGTCGAATGACTCTGATTGCTATTTAATAATTTACCTAAACCTCTTCCAAAACCATCTGTAAACATAACCGAATGAGACCCATGATTACTATCAATAGATGCAAAGGAAGCAGGTTCAGGCTGGTCTACTTGAGACACTTCCTGTGAAATATCAGTTATGTTTTGGTCTTGGTCGAAGACACCGACCTAAGCCTTAAAGTAACTAACCTTTAATAAGGCTCTTTGAGCTGTTTCAGCAATTAAATTATGCATTTTAGCGGCACCCCAATAAGTAATACCGCTTTTACATTTACCGGTTATAACCGCTTAACACAAGGAGTAATAAATCATTTTCATAATCTTAGCATTGGCTGACTGACTTATTTGTTGAAATACGTTTATGAGATTTCTTATTATGTCAGAGAGATTAATTAAATGATTTTTTAAATTAATATTTTTGTCAAATATTAGTCCCAAATATTTAATATATTCAACGGGAGAGAGAGACGGATAGGAACAATTTATTGATAGTTTCATTATGGCAGATGTGGGAGGTTATACAATGTGTTGATTGTAGCGCTTCATCAGGGTTGCGAATAGAGAATGCGATATATTTCGTTTTCTCGGTATTACGAGAGAGATAATTTTGATAAAGCGATTTTGTGACTGTGTTATAGCCATGTTGTGCGTTTTGGTATGTTTCATTCCAAGTGTCTGCATACTAAATTATTTTGCAGTTTATAATATTAAGTAGTGTAAGAACATTAATGTAAACTAGGAACAACGTTGGACCTAGGATACTACCCTGTGGCACTCCATGGGTAACACGTAAGCTATAACTAGTATAACTGCCAATTTTCACCGTTTGCGTTCTTTCAAATATATAATTGGACAGTAATTTAATTTGTTTTCCATGGATACCGTGTTGTTATAGCTTGTTAACTAGGGTAGGAATAGAAACAGTGTCAAAAGCCTTCGCCAGATCGAGAAATATAGGAAGGCATTACTTTTTGTTATCTATAGTTTTGACAAAATGTTCAGTAAAGTTATTTATTGCATCTTCCGTGGACTTGCCTGTGCGGAAACCAAATAAATTTTTCGAAAGTACGTTGTAATTTTCGAAATAATTTTTAAGTATTTTAATAATTAACCTTTCAAAGATTTTCGATGGAGAAGACAGAATAGAAATAAAGCGATAGTTAGTGACACGGTTTGCGCTTTTGCAGGCCTGTCGCACTCCCCGTGTAGGTATGGTAAACGTACCTTAGTACGCGCGGTGGCCACGCCAGCGTGACTAATCCAGTAGGGACTCACGAGCGAGCAGTCCCACACGCGCGAGCTTTGTTCGTCACCTACTTCACCGATCCGACCGATGTTTTAGTAATAAAAATGGAGAAACACAAAAAAGGTAAAAATATACAGTTTTGCACGACAATTTTTTTTCAATCTAACTGGATAATTAACAGTGAACCTTTTGTTTAGACCTTTTTTTCTAATCTTTGCACCGTGCGTCATATTATATGCACACATGATATTATTATGACCTTTTAGGTCCGCCGGATGAAGCGAGGTGATAGCTAAGGCGATTAGAAGAGAAAGGCGTACGACGTGAGTAAGTTAAGGACACCTGCTACCAAACACCGTTTGGTGGCAGTTGTAGCCATTGGCATGTGATATGAGACTGGTATAATGATTACATAGGTACCACCGATTTGTCTAGTAAATAACTCTTCTTACCAGACAATTGGTATACGTTAGAAAATGTAGACAAGGTACATATATACCTACCTACATCTACATAATTATATTATTTGGGTTGTATCCGCTTATATAGGTTGAGATTTTCAAGTGGGCGTGGCGAAATCCAAAATGAGGAATAGCGAAACACTAAAGGTGAGTATAGACTAGAGCATTTAATTGTAACAGAAAATCGAGCATTCGCTGTTTTTTAATTTACTAGAACCACACTTCGAACATGACGCTCGAGATTTGTTACAACCTGATTTGAAAACCAACGAGCGTTTTGGTTATCCAGCAATGGCACGAGCGCGGGTGTCGTGGAGTAAGGTCAATAATGAACGAAAGGTACAAGGAAATGTTACAGAATGTAGAAATGTTACTCGCCGTGAGCATTACATCGAATATTCGCAAGAACATTACATGAAAATGCATTAGAAAATTAAGCATTTGTCAGTATTGTCCCACTCGTAAGAACGTTACATTACATTAATTGTAATGCTCGCGAAAATGCTCTAGTGTAGGTATACTCACCTAAAGGAGTCACGGGGCTGATTTTGATGAAAACTTAAACTGCATTATTGGATTTTTGAAATTCAATATTCGTAGCCAGTCATTAAACCTATTGATATTTTTTTAATAAAATACATGCCTTATTTTTTTTATTTTTTTTAATCATAAATTAAAACAATTATTTATTTTTTTGCCAAAGTTTACACCTGTTTAGTTTACCATGTGGCTGAACTAGGTAATCCTGTGTTTCAGGCGTGAAGTGGTACCTACATTTTTTAACGTAAATTATTACACAAGTGACAAACACAAGCATAACAGTTTCCAAAAAAAATACTTTCTATATTATCTACCAATTGTAGCAATTAATTTAATTTAAAAAAAAAAATGAACACTAATTTCGCTGTGCTGTTTTTCTTGCACTTAGCATTTTCCTCGCTGTAGTGAGGTGAAATGGAGGAGGCCATTGCCAAAGTTGGGCAAACAGATCGGATTGTCGATGTCACCGACTCGTCATAGGTGTTAGGATAAGTTCATTATAATTATGTAAAAATTCTGTGTCTGAATAAAGGCTTATTTTTGTGTTATGTGTTTATGGAACGAACTCCAACTACACTGACTACTGCTACATGTATTGATAATGTTTTTTGTTGCTGCGACTACTTATACAAAACCATTATAAATTATTTGCCAACGGACCATAGTGGACTACTGGTAAACTTTGAGTCCATTATACTAATACAACAAGTGCAGATTCAATCAAGACCAATAACATCTGCAGCCTAATTGAGCACGTGAATTCGACAGAGGCAAAGGGAAAATACTGCCATCATTTGACTTATCACATAGATGGAAAATCACATCGCGGTTTACATCTCGCATGATTGATTGGTCGATAGATGGCGTCAAAACGCTTTGCCTTGGCGAATTCACTTACGCAATTATGCTGCCGGCAAATTAAATAAATTTAACAGCACTTTAAACAATAAGTTAAGCGATCAGGACCTCACAGTGAACGATGGTAGTATTTTATATGCAGAAGTTTTTTCAGTGGTTCAAACAGAGTTCAATAAAACTTTTAAGAAGAAAACTAAAAATATATGCCCTAAGTTTTTATTCAGTGAATGGGCGACTACAGGACTAAGAAAGAGCAGGGAAAGACTTTACGAGCTGTATGACCTTGTATATTAGCAATAAGGTTAAATTAGCAGGAAATAAAATCAAGACGGTTTGGATAATTATAAACAATGAAACAAACAGGAATAAAATAAATAATACTGATTACACACTTGAGACTACACATGAACTTATTAGAGATAACAAAAAAGTTGCTAAAGAATTTGTAAATTTCCTTACTAGCATCCCAATTAAAAATACAGAAGACTTAAATTCTTAGCCCTCGCTTTGAACAAATGCTAAAGTCTCTTAATGCCGTCAAAGATGGTATAACTTATCTAAACTATATATTTAGATAAGTTATACCATGTTTTAATCTCGGGATCTACTGAACCGATTTAGATGAAATTTGGCATGGAGGTAGTTTGTATTCCCTTGGAATGATAAAACACTTTTTACGCGAGCAGAAGGTAGTACCTTATAAAGCCGCAAGTAAAGAATTTTCTGTGCCTGAAATGGCATTAAAAAGAAGAGCCAGAGGTAAAAATAAATAGCTTCAGGAACTGCAAAAATTTTAGGTGGTAGACTAACAGTTTTTAGCCAAGAACAGGAAAGAGAACTTGTTGATCACATTAAAACATAGAGTCGAGAATGAACCTGAAAATGTTTATTGCAATTATATAACGTTTAATTTTGTTGATTTAGTAGTAGCAAATAAAAAATAAATGATCTCCAATATAACAGGACTTAAATTTTTATTTGTGTTAAACGCTTGCATAATTTTTGTTGGTATAAGCAATACATGTGATTTAAATAAACATCTGATTGTTTTGTTGTTAATATAAAATATTGTAGAGCATAAAATGATCCCTGGGATCATTTTAACCCTACCCCAGGGATCGTTTTTTACATATCTACATGTGTTTAAAACGATCCCTTACATTACTTTTAGAAAATATGAAGACACTAATAAACCACATATTTATCATGACAAATAAGTATGCAGTTACAAAGACAAGTAAATTCACTATTCATAACCATTTAAATATTGTGTTATTGTTTTAAAATTTGGGCGCAGTAAAGTTTTTCCTATAAGGGGATCATTTTGCACGCATCTCCCCTATTTTTTATTCGATATTCGGTTATTCTTCTCTGACAACCAATCCACCGTTGCAGTTTTCCTAGATTAATGCAGCTTATGATAATGTTGTATTATCAGTTTAAAAAAATAAATTAAAAGCCTTAGAGATTCCCTCTAATTTATTGATTTGCATTATTAACATCATTGCATCAGCATTATTAAATCCTTAATGAACGCTCTGTTAAGACCTTAATAGGAGATCACGTTGTCTCTCATCTTGTACGTAGAGGTCACGCACAGGGTTCTGTGCTCAGTCCCCTTCTGTACAATATTTATACTTCCTTAACTAATCATGTTAAGGTTCTTCAATACGCCGACGATTCGTTATTATATTGCTGCCGTTGGTTAACTTAACAAACAGGAAGGAAGACCAATATGGATGGAAACTTCGAGATACGTGACGAATAAGACAAAATTGTTGATAAATAATAGCCTTGTACTGTGATAATACACCAATCGATCGATTTTTTTTATTGCAAAGTAAAATGTTTAAGACAGCTTATGGCAAGTTAGTACTAAAATTGGTAGTTTGCCACGTGAAATTGCCTCGTTCCTTGGACTACAGGCACCAGAACAATACACTGGGTAGCTTTCAGGAGGACGTCGGCCACAATTTTGTCTCGAATTTTTTCGCACTTTTGGCATTCGGGCGCTGATGTGACCATGCTTAAGCGTCACGGCGGCTAGCACTCCAGTACCGTGGCAGAAGGATACCCTATAGAAAACAAGTCAATAATATGCAAGGGCATCGTTGGAGGTATAACTTTAAAACAGTTTTGCCCAGATCCTTGGACTCGTCCGTCATCTTCCAAAGACAGCACGATAGAAAGTCGTCTTCCAATCCGTCTGTGTCTCCAACATTCACAATGGAATCCAATGAAATTGAGTTTTTGCCGCTAAGGCGAGCGGCAGGCGTTTGTGGGAATTTCATACAACTAATAAAATTTCGTGTTTTGGGATATATTTTGTTTTAATTGGTAGTTAATATGATAGCTTATCCCTTTTTAAATTATTAGATGTTTAGAACTTAGGACGTATATGTTATAACCAGTTTTATTTTTTAAGGTTATTTAATAGTGTATACCAATGTACTTATAAATTGTTACATATAGGTAAATGTTACCTTTATAATGTGTAAAGTAAAGGTTCGTAATTGTTTGTTGCTATCTTTGTAGTATTTTACTTACCATTAAGTAGGTAGCTTGAAATTAGGATCGTCCACTACTTAGTGGGGTGCATTGTGCACCCCTATGAAAAGCGCAGCGGACTGCAACAGGTTGATAATATTGCGTTTGATTATATTTAATGTTATTTCTACTTCTAAATAATTAATTATCATTTCGATATTTGTTTTATTTTGCATAAGGCAACTTCTAAAAACATAACTGCGTTTAGTGTACGATTTAATTACATATATTTATTAAAATCTCTGATTGATATCATTAATTAAGCCGAAGTTCTAAAACGCTTAGTTGGCTTAGTTGCCTTAATAAGTGGTACAAATGATATAACCGAACAACAAAAAAAATATGCTGTACAAAATCTGCCGGTCGCCTTTGCCAAATAGCCCAGCCCCAGTGTATGTTTACCCAAATAATTCAAAAATGGGACTCAGTATACTTTAGCTGCTTTAACATAAAATGATGAACAGAAGCAGCCCTTTCAGAAAATATGAGCCTCATTGCTGTCTGTTACTTTGTTTATCTTACCTCATCGAATTAATTTTTGAATTTTTATCGAATTAAATTTTCACAGGAATTTTTTGGACAAACCACTTCCGATATATTTTTTGACATATTAATTTTGATATAAATGCTTCTCATCCATTAAACAGAAGCGTGAAGGTTTCTTATTTGGATCGCCCACTTATATGGTATTTATGGATTCAGAAAGAATTTCTATCGTACCATCTTTAATCGTCATAATTTTCATCCAAATGATCTCCCATATTAGAATGTCTCTATCTATCACTGAACAGTTTCGGTTTAAAATGAACGAATATGATCTATAAAAGCATTCAATTCTTCTGAAATAAATTATAAAGTTTAGGCATCAAATCACCATTAACTTCTTGTTGAGCTGACCACCAGAACCGTAAGGTTCTGGTGGTTACTACAACCACGAGAACTACAGAATAGCCGGCGACCGCTTTGTGACAGCTGAGGTCTGGAGAGCTGCGGCTGGCGCTCAGTGCGGTGGTGCGGCGTAGCGGGCTCCAGTGAAAGCCCACTTTCATCGGAGTGGGGCGCCGCCACAGGCACAACAAAAGTGAACGTCGGTGCGTGCGCGTACGACGCCGTGAGTCGGCGAGTGGCCGCTGTGACAGTACGTTCCGAATCGTGAGCCGCGCGTCTCGTGCGTATCGTGATAATATCGTGATGACCAGGTGGTGGATGGTGGTGTTGCTGGCGGGAGCGGCGGCGGCGGGCGGGCGCCTGCCACGCACCTCCCCGCCCGCGCCCCAGTCCCCGCCGGCGCCCTCCGCGGCGCCGCGCTTGCCTCAGAGGAATCTCACCCTCGCATCTAGATCTTCAGTAAGAAACAGGTCAGTACCCTTAACTTCACAACTGAATGATTTGTGCTAACTAAAAGTCATGTTTTGTTCTAAATGCTTCTGTTTATGTCTCCACAACACAATGTAATCATATCTACATATTATAAAAGCCCATATCAAAATCATATGTTCGTGTTGCAGTGATTTGCGAAAATATCACGTTAATGTTCTTAATGAAGCACTATACTATCTTTAGGAACCTGCCCCTTGCGTTGCATAACAGTGATTAAATATAAGCTTGGGCTAAATGTAGGTAATGTGTGGATGTTTGGAATGTCATGGCAGCTTATACTTATTCGTTAGATTCACTTAACATTGAGTGAGATTATGTGATTCTCGCTGGCCGTCCCTAGCGAGTGAGGCAAGAGTAAGCACGCAAGCTTTAGTGCATAAAGTTGTCAAGTACGACGACTAACCGAGCGCCCGCGCCGCCGAGCTATCAATGAAATACTATGGCATCGGCCCATATTTGAAACAATCGGTGAAATAATATCAAAAGTTGCTGATGGAGCTTTTAGAGGTTTTATCAACTGAAAGTAAGAGTACATAGTCAGTTCATACTTGTCACTGCTCTTCTGTAGCCGGAGCTGAATAGAACGTATAACGACCCGTTTTCTAAATACTTATTTAACATACCATATCATTTCATCATCAGAGAGAATTGAATCCCTAAGCTCATGTTATCCGAGAACTTCAGAGCAAACTTAAAACATTATCAATATGATGTTGACAAAACAAAATGCTAACTTTCGTTATTTGCGCAATAAAGAACTAAATACTGTTCGGTAATAATTTCCATAATTATAGAATTTTATTTAAAAATAAATGAATTAATATGCCATTCTGACTGTCAGCTTTCAAAATTACGTACATAAATATCTATTTACCAATCGTGTTTAAGTATTTCATAATTAATATTCAATAACTGATTCTTTACGGCCTATACGAAATCTTAAAGATCGATGTTATCATAAAATCTTAATGTTTAGTTATGGGAAGTTATTAAAGCACCAATTGTTTTGTGCTGATTGTTTCCTGGTCTTGGTTTGTCTTTGAGACACCAGGGTTATCATACTGTTATGTTCTTAGCAGTTATTTGTTTTTAACAAGGCCTAAATTGCAGTTTCCTTCACAGGGACCAACTTCATATAGAACTTCTTCATCAGTCATAGTAACGGTCACCACCTAACTTCACTCATATCTTATTCGGTCTTCATCTTTCTCAATCTCTTAGATAATATTTTATTTTCTCTTTCGTTTCTTTTTCATTTTGGATAGAACCTTTCTTTACTCAATCCAGCACATGACATATCCAAGTCCACAATAATCCTACGTCACAGCATTATTTAGTTACTTAGTTTCTATCAGTGGCAGTTCTTTAAAATTCTTCTTTGCATACATACCAGCCTAATACTGTCTCATAAATGCCTCTTCTCAAACATAGAAGGTACGACCGGGTTCTTTATAGGTATATTTACTCATTTATTATCCTTCTCTTATTTGTAACACAGCTGGTGTTGTTCATCATTGTTATTTAAACAAGACAGTTACTTTGATTAATTCACTTGTATAAACCTGAGTTAAGGATTTTTACTGACCTATTAGCTTTTGTCATGCATCTACGGTATGGTTTTTTCCGATGTTAGAGGCAAAAGTTTAGATTCTCTGTTACAACTGCCACCAGAACCACTGAAAGATTCAACTAGCTTTCAAAGAGATTTACATATAGTTTTCCAGTCTATAAGTATTCGCCGGTAGAACATTTAATTTTTGTAATTATGACATAATATTTTAGATTTCATTACTTATTACACACAAACGAATAATTATTTACATGTTACACATATCCTTATTATATTATACGCGAAAACCAATCAAAAGTAATGGATCTTATCGAATCTGAAGATTCGTATTAATAGCACGTTTATTATGCCTCTGAATAATTGGTTAAAAAAATCGGTAAAGAGCGAGTCTCACCGGCTCACTCACAGTTTTCCGCAACTAAGTGAATTATATTTTTTTTAAAGATTACCTAATTGTTACTTAAATTATCTTTTATTAAGTGGAGTGGTGGTTATTTAGCCCTCAATTCATGGATATCTTTAATCCAATTAATTACATTTAAAACTTAATAACAAAATACTAATTTTGCGAGCTGACTCGCTCTTGTTTCACATGTTAGCTTGTCCACAAGCAACAAGGCGATAGCATTAGTAATGCCTGAAGATGTGACAGACCGACGAAGTCATAACATACAATAAAGGAACAATTTCCCTTTTTTACTATTTCGAGTATCGGAACCCAAGTTATAACTGATATAATCGAAACTGGGTGATCGAATAAATTAAGAACTATTTTCAATACGAGATAAAGGCAAGCGAGATAAAAAAGAAAATTATTCCAGAAATACCGTAGGAAAGTCGTTAAATCGAAAACTGGACAGTTACACAAAACTCGTCAAGTGGTGACTCAACCTATTTAAAAAAAATGCGTAAATTAATTCGTTTGTGAGATATATACCGCTACTTGTATATATTTTACCTGTTTTACAATAACACAGGCTTGCTTTAGTATAGAGTAAACAACTGGTTTTTTCACCTAAGACCTGAGGTCATAACGAATTTGTAAACATTGTTGGCATACCAGTTTTTCTCCAAAACAAATGTTTCTTCTATTTTATTTGATCAATGGGAAGCTCGTTTTGAGAACTTGTATTAATAATATCCAGCAGTAGTACAGTCACCTTTTGTTTGCATATTTTCTGTCTTAAAATACCTACTAAGTCTAACGCAATTAATTTATTTTAAAATAATTTGCATCGAAAATAATCTAATTGACTTACGCCCGATTTCTGAGTTAATATTTTAATGTTGAGTATTTACTAAATTCTACTTAAGCCTGAAAACCTGTCAAAAGGTCTGACACCTTAACTTAACATTACCATATCGGAAAATGTTCTTAATTATATATTTAGTTAAAGGTACTTGAATTAATAAAATGAAACCATTTGAGGGGAAAATAATAGTCCCCTTGCGATTCATCATCATCTGCCCAGCCTTTTCCCAATTGTTGTTAGGGGCGGCTTCCAGTCTTACCGGTTTCAGCTGAGTACCAGTGTTTTATTTGGAGCGACTGCCTATCTGACCTCCACAACTCAGTTACTTGGTAACACCATAATACCCCTTGGCAAGACTGGTGTCGGATCTCAAGCTTCTGACTACCCGTAGCGACTGTCAAAGATCTTCAAATGACAGCCAGGACCAACGGCTTAACGTGCTTTCCGAGGCACGGAGGAAACTCGGTATGTTGAAATGGTCACCCATCCACGGACCGACCTCGGCAAGCGATGCTTAATTTTGAAGATCGACTCGTGTGGTTGTTATTATTTAGCCACGAGCTCCTCCCCTTGCGATTGTGACAAGTATAACTTTTCATGTGACAAAATGCAGCTTCCTTACCCTACCCTATAGGTTAGTATACGTTGTAATATTCATGGCTTTAATAAAAATGAATACAAAAAACAGTAATGCCTGATCAATGTGCAACTCATTGTAGTCTCACTGTCTCACGTTAGGAGATGCGTGCCGCAGCCCGCAAATCGACGCCGCTTTCCACATTCCCTCGCGACATTTCGCTTGTCGTGTTGATTCATTACATTTTTCTATAATTTGTATCATTTACTTACTTGTAGTAGGTTCTCGTGCAGCAATAATTTGAACAGTAACGAGTACCACATCATGGTCACGCTCACTTCCTCTACCGTATTATAAGCCAATTTGTGGACAATCATTGTTTAATTCGAATTATTGATACTATATAAAAAACTACGTTCTTTTATTTTGTAGTGTTTCATTTGATTTTTACTGTTTTCAATCTCCAACTTATCATAAGTTATGTTACTCATTGATACGCATAAATAAATATTATATCTGCTTACTTACGGATTCATCGATAACAAATCGCGTAGAGACTATATTTTATTTGTTGACATTCTATCGCTCTTGCTGTAACAAAATTATATAAAATTAACGCAATGTGGCAGCGGCGTCAGGCGTCAGGCGACGACAAATAATACCTAACACTGATCTGACTTTATAATTAAGTTTGCAAGATAAACTATAAAGTACAAAGGCGATGCAGCCGATTTGGGTCTGCGAGGTGCGAGCCTTGCATGGCGGCAAGCCGATGCCGCCGCCTCGGGACACGATGATGAAACTTCCATTTCGATCGCAAATATTAAGCTAAATTGCTCTTATTACACTATGCAATAAATACGAAATTCAAGTCTAATAACACTCCTTGCCAGCCAGAAACGTCTACTCCGGTGACACTAATTACACCTTCGGAATCTAAGTCTAATGTGTTCTACAATTATCAGAAAATAAGCCGATAGCTGGTAACCTTTCTAGAACGAGTATATTGTTGGGCGGATCCTTCTAAGCTCCAAAGTACACACACAGGTGGATAAGCGCAGCTTGCTCGGAACGAGATCAAGGTCACAAGCCGTATTGTTACTGTTCTGACGCTAATTACGAGCTCTAATATCTATACGTACAAACAATAACTCCGTTCATTGCTTATTGCTACTACTTACAAATGAAAGCAAGCTCTACAAACGTTGCTAACAACAAGGTAGGTAGGTACACCTGCTACATATACCTTCTGCGTAGTAATTAATCGCAGCCCGAGACATCTTCCGTTCAAGTACTAATGAATGGATTCGATACGCGTTCGCAATTCGCGATCGCATCTCCGTTCTCGAAGGGACAGTCGACGGGCCAAGGACGCTAATCGAGCGAATGTATGGCATGTAGCATGTGAACTTTGCAACTGGTCTAAAAATATTATTATACAAAGAGTATTTTTCAGTGCAAGCGGCCTTTCGTAGGTTGTTGGCGGAGCAGTGCGTGAGTGCGCGGGCCACTGTCTAAATGTCAATGTCGGCTTACGTGAATACAGGAAGAGCTCTGGGCGTATGCGATGTCGCCGGCTTGCGGCTGTCCACTCCGACACTGGCGTGTCTATGTATAACAAGGACACTGCCGACTGCCGAGAAGGATATGTTTTGATTGTATCGCCTTTCGGAACAACTGCGTTCGATAAGGCCCGCGTCTGTTACTAACCTATAGGCACCTTTAGGCGATAACGTACCTTTACCTAGTGCACCTCTAGCTTCTGATCTGTTTATTCTGTAAATAAGCACTCGCAAATTCCTGTCACCACAACAGCAAAGACATTTGTTTATTTAATAATTAGGAGATCCATACTCGCTAACCTAGATGCATGTTAAGCATTCAAACACGTTGACCGTTCTCCATTAGACTCTACGTGGATAAATGTTATATCATTAAGGTGTGTTGCAATTTTTGTAACAGCGAAATGATATATATCTTTTAACAATAACTTTGTCAATTATATCATCCTGCTCGCGGTGGCGAGATTTGTAGATGTCTTTGTACGTAAATTAACTCTTTAGACAAACTATTAAGCATTGTATCCCAGACAATCATACATGTGTAATATTATTATCTGTAAGTCTATTATAGATAATAATATAACTGCTACCTATCCTAGCCTAAAGCATCCTCTTACTTAAAATATATTTCTATACTTATGCGTAGCCAATGTGCCCTTTTCTTTTCTATTGGTATTAATGGTTTACAAATGAGTTGCCATATTATTTTTACCTTCAAATACAATCTCAATTTTATGAATTTGACTATACGTAGATAAGTTTAAACTTACCACTTTGATGAACAATCCTAGTTTTTTAAACATTTGTCCGGCTTTACGTAGTTGACATAAGCGCTATCTACGCGGCGTCTACAAGAATGTAGCGCCAATACAGCGTTAGCACTAAGGCTACGCAGCGTCTACAATCTTATAGCGCCTACGCTGCCCTTGTGCAAGGTTTACGCAGCGTATACGAGCATGTAGCGCCAACGCGATTTGCACTAAGGCTACGCAGCGTCTACAATTATTTAGAGCCTACGCGACCCTTAAACAAGGTCTACGCAGCTTTACGCTGTAATTTAGACAACCATCAATTATTTAATCTGCCACAAGTCAACAATAAAGGGTTACGTCTTTGGTAGGTACTAACTTTTTTCGTTATGGACACCGATTTCCAAAATGAAACTTTTTTTATATTTGGAAGTCGGTAGTATTTTTTTGTAAGAACGATTTTTTATTTTTCATATTTTAGTTGTACCTAATAGGCAACTTGCCTTTAGTAAGGTACCTTTAATGCCAGAATAGATTACCCGAATACCATGAAACTTGAACATGACCGGTGAAGTGTACCAAGATGTACCAAGATGAACTGTACACATTTGCGTAACCCTTTAGAGCTTACTGACGTGATGTTATGTTATGAAAAATATTGTATTTCCGAAGTTCTTTATCTCCGTTCTATTGTATATCTCCGAAGTTCTTCATCAGATCTTCACCAAATTAAAATGGGACCAATTTCGGCACATACTCTTCCAAACAAAAAATAATTTTCAAAATCGGTTCACAATTGACGGAGTAATCGGTAAAAATACACAAAAAAAAAAAAAAATGTTGAACATAGAACCTCCCCCTTTTTCGAAATTCGGTTAAAAAAGGCTACTTTGCCGACATCAATATGTGTGACACTACCTTTAAAGACAGGTCTTAAACAATTTCAAATAGTCTTTTTTGGTCTATCAAAAATGTTTCTCTATACGTGTTATAATCAGAGTTCGTTCCGGGGCACGTTACGGCATAGGGTCACGGGACGTGCTGCAAAGGGCACAGATCATTATGCCGTGGTAGGTGACAGGTTGTAGCGAGTGTAGGCACACTTATCATGACTTGCATAAGCAGGATCGTCTTGATTCGCAACTAAACTCCGTAAGAACGACCGCTAATGGACTTATCTGTCGAGCAGAGATGTATTCGGACAAGTTAAAATAATGTGTCTTAAACGTAAATAATTTCGAGAAAACCAGTTTTTTTTTACAAATTTTCAGATACCGAAAATGGATAACATGAAAAAATACAATGGTTCTTCCTACTTTAAAGTTTCCAATTTTCGTTTGATCTCATTACTTTGATTCACTACCTAACTATACTGAAATTGATCTATAAACTACTTTCTTAATAACACGATGATAGCACGACAGACGAAGAAAACCATACGAAAGACAAATCATAAAGTCGACTTGTACAATTTCTATCAGCTGCAGAATTTCTTTAACAAATTACGTAAAACTAGGAAACTAAGCGTTCATATTTTGTTTCAATTATGTATTATGGTTGTTCGCCAAACCAATTGAACGTAATAGCGCTGTTACAAAGAATGTTATCCAACAGATAGCAGTTATAACATGCTTGTACAATAGTGGATGTCGCATTTATTTAGCCATCATGTGGGTACCTGATAGAATTGATGCACCGACGGACGACGCTGTTTCGCATCATTTGCGATCGAATAGTCGTTCTGTCAAGCGTAGCGAAGATGCAGTGGAAAATGTGGTTTAAACCGCATTATATTCTATAGAAATGCCTGGTATAGATATCTACTACTACTTTTTTTTGTGCTGTGTCAAATAAATATTTTCTCTCTTTCTAGTAACCAAGTTAAGACGAAAATAAATAAACAATGAACAGCATTGTGCAGCTTAAATAGTCATAAGCATATGCATCAGCCTAAAACGTTCCCACTACTGGGACACAGGTCTCCTCTGTGTGAGAGGTAGTGGGCAGAGTGGGCAATAATCCACCACGCGGTCCCAGTGCGGATTGGTCGACGTCACATCATGTCTTCGAATCTTTGGTTCTAGGACATGCCGGTTTACTAATCACAACTTTTATACTTAATTAATATTGCAGTGCTGTTTTGTTATGCTATTTTAATTATATTTTTGATTGTATTTTAATGTATTTTTTATTGTATTTTTGGGAGTCAGATGTATGTGTATTATTGTGGTGGTAACATTGTATTGGGGTTATAGCTGCTCTGTTAAGATGTTATTTACGTAATTTTGTATAAATAAATAACGAAACATGACGCCTGTATTCCCCGACGGTGATAAGTGAACCAATAGCACAACCACATTTCGCCATTTCGCAAAAACTCTTTGTCCGAGCCAGGAATCTAAGCCTGTACCACTAGACCTCTTGCCATCACTAGACCTATGCAGGCATTAAATCATTTATTCCTTTGGCGCTACAATCCTTTGTGGGTCTTGGCCTCCTCAACGATCTTCTTCCATTTCGCTCTGACACTGGCCTCCTTTCACCAAGATGTTTTCCTTCGTATCCTCTTCAAATATTCCTCGACACAATCTATCTACCGCTTCCTGGGTCTTGACTTCACTGGTATTGTGACAAATGCAGACAGTCTATTTATATTCCTAGCACAAATCAAGTCAAAAGTGCAGTATCTACTTACGGGTGTATTGCACAGTCGCTAATCGCCGGTGACTGTCTACGCTTTACGTAACTACCTCGATTGTAGGGCGGAAGCCTACTTATGGTGATATTCGAGTCTCAGCCGTATGTCTTTTTCCATTGACATTTTTTAACGTGGAATGACATCTAAAGCGCACAAGTGGGCGGCAATAGTCGTTGAGCACTGATATAGAATCGTTTGTTACTTAAATGGAGCAAAGCGAATGTATTTTGAATTTGTATTTATGTCTAACATTATTCTCGTAGCCAAACAAGACCACCACGGTCTCATGAAATTCGATTATTGCAATCAATGCAAGATTGGTTTAAAGTTAATAAATCATTTCATTAATAAATCATTTCAATATGTAAAATTGATGTTTATATCAGATTTTCCTCATCATCATTATGATTTCCACTGCTGAGTATAAGCCTCCCGTAAGTTTCTCCACGTCGACTGGTCCTGTGCTTCTCACAGATGATTTAGCAATACTAATATTGTCATATTATATCATGCCATCATCACCACATCTTGCTAACTCACGGTTTCTTAATTGAGATTTTGCAGTTGAGAACTGCAGCCTTAAGGCGTAATTAATTCGGCAAGGCAAAGGCCAAAGAGTATGAAAAATCGACGAATCACACGACGGAAATCCACCTCGTGTCTTTCATCTCGCATGTGATTGGTCGATTGTTCCTACCTACCTACTCTTTGCTTTGCCGAATTCATCACGCAGACTACCTAGTTGATTGAGAGCCTCCGGTCTGCACCACGTGCAAAGGGCAACTGACAGAAATCCGACGACTGACAAAATACGTAGTTTGCCGAGGGACATTAAGAAAATAGTTTTACTGTACAAATTCACAATTCAGAAACCGGGTGTATCAATATGACAACGATGATGACTCTCTCTGATCATAAATTAACATGTCAATGTAAGTAAGTCCTAATGCGATTCTTTTGTATGCACTTGATATTTATATCAATGCAAATGAAAAATTAATGACCGAGAATATGCATGGTTTATGATAATAGTGCTGCTGTCGTCAACTGAGTATAACTGAGTCAGTCACTCATCAAAACAATTGACTTTCTTCTATTTTAAACGTTCTACTTTCAATTATAAGTATGATATTACCTAAATTATAGTTAACTATACTATAACTGTGGTTTGGTAAACGGCGCAAATGTGATTCCAAATTGTATAGCCGAACCTTATTGAGATAGACGCACAAATTACCATAAGTAGCTGTGTGGTACTATTCCCATTCCTTTGTTTGTTGGACCTTTTGCTATTAGGGCATTTTAAGAATAGGACGATCTGCTCATAAGTCGTTTTTCGAATGCGTTTGTATAAGGAGTCGGTAATTTAAACTTACTTTCTGTTTTTTCTTCTCCGATTTTGATCGATGGCCCATCGACATCAAATCGTACAGCTCAGAAAGGCCACATTTCCAGCTGAAGACCAGCTCGCATGCAAGTTGCATTATAATGGCCTAACGAGGAATAATGAGATCAATCGCTCGATTGTGTCCCGCAGTGTAAAAAAACTTGCGTGCAAGTTGCTTGCTGGTGGAAACGCGGTCTAAGTCCAGTCCCTCTGCCGAGCTGCATACAGCCTCATCAGGGCTTTCCACCGCCTGAGCTCCGTAAAACGGTTACTTTCTAAAGCATACTCCTTAGTAACGGCTAGGTTAAAAGGCTTAAATAAAAAAATACTGATTCATGTACATTATTTGGAAGATTTTTTTCGTGTTACTAATAGTTTTGCTTTAATAAATAATTTTTAACACAATATTTTTTCGCTACTTTTGTATACTCCTCCAAACGACTTGAATGTTTAAAAATATTATTACATAGAAAATTAGATGGCTCGGTTTCTTCATATTTAAAATAGCATACGTAAATCAAAGAATATTTTGCTAACAAAACTGTCCAAAAATAAGGTTCAATATTGATATTCTGGCTCCGAGCGGGGACACGGCCAGTACTGTGTTAACATTGGGGAATATATACGGTATTATTGGTAGCTTTTGAAATAATAATTGTCTGGTGATGACCTATCCCTTATCATTCTAAGCATAACTCAGCCTCTCTCAGTCAAATTGACGGTTATGGCTTGCAATGTATTTAAATTAATCGGTTGTTAATGGGTTGTCCACCGTTTCTGTTTTTTTTTTCGTTTCTGAGGAGAGAGGTTCGCCGCCTATCTTATCTTACTAATATTATAAATGCGAAAGTTTGGATATCTGTATGTTTGATACTCAACCACGCCAGAACGGCTGAACGGAACTGGTTGAAATTTGGCACAGAGGTAGATTCTAGCCAGGAATAGTACATACTTACTATCCCGGGAATATGTTCACTCGGGATAATTTTAGAAATTCACGCGGGCGAAGCCGCTGGCAGAAGCTAGTAACACATAACTGGCAAGACATGGACATACAAAGAAAGAAAGAAAAATATTTATTTGTACCCGCACAGCAGCAATAGTTAAGCAAAACACAAACAATAATAAAAAATAAATAACCCCGTGCGAGACCAAAAAGGCTCCTATCTCAGCATGTACGATACGATGTACGATAGGTGGACCTCTGCCTAACCCTTCGCGAATATAGGCGTGATATTTGTTATGTAATCGAGGGTATATTTATTTATAGTTTTCATTGTAACTTTTTTCTTGCGAGTTGAGTAGAGAAGAGGTGTTATTATAAAATAAATTGCGTCTGTTATAAACAAGATCACTTGGGATACGACTAGAGACGTAATATTCTTAAAATAACCTTAAAATATATTGGTATTTAGCTGCGCATCTCGTTTACCCGTAGAGGCACTGTGCCCACGCAACGTGCGCAGGTGCCTATCACACCCAGTTTTATTAAATAATAATTGATTGTTTACAAGAATCTTATGGCTATCGAGCCAATAGACATATTTTGGATATTTTTGACAGCCTGTCTGGTGCAACGTGGGTGTACTGTAGGTACCTAGTAGATCTCTGCCTAATTCTTCGGCGAATACAGATATGAAGTTATGAGGATGTTGATAGGATTCGAGGCAATTATAAGGAACAAATAGACTAGTTTAGTAATTTGAGCACAAATTTAGATCATCCACCAGAATTTCAAAAAACCTAAAACGTTCCTCGAAATTCTGTTAAAAAAAATTGTGCAGATCCAAAACAAACAATTAACATACCTACCAAAACTGGTCAATTATGACATTAACCTCTCTGGACCTAATATTTGCATTGTCTTCAAGTTATTACTGCGGAAGATAAATGACTGGTATTCAGACAATAATCAATTAAAGTCTACTATAGTATATCTTTCAAACCAGGACCACTTTTTATGTCCTATTGATAGAGGTTGGTATGGGAAAACAGTTGACTCATTTCTGTAAATAGGTATACCGGTCTAAAGCTGATCAGTGATAGTGGGACGTAGACTCTTCCATGACTGCTACAAATAAGGAACAATGACTATTTCAATGTTGTTTATAAATCGACTCGCTATCTGCCACTGCTTCACACGGCTTATCCTACTTGAAACGGATTTTTTTAAATTATATTTAGGCAAATGTAACAGACACGTAAATTTTCTAGAATATATTCTTTATAAATGGTCGTAAAAATAATTGTGAAGTCAAGAAGAGCTAAGCGGACACAGAAATACATGCTGCGTATAGGCAGCTTAGCAAATTCTTACCAGCAGCGTAGTACTTACGTCGCTGTGGCGTAGCACGTTCGTAGCATTGCGTAGCACAACACAATCGTACCGGCAGCGTAGGCGCAGCGTACATGTCGTGAAACACTGTTGTTTCTAAATAAACATTAAAAATCTCATTCCTATGAGGAAAAAATGCTATTGAGGAAACCTTGCAAAGATTTTTTTTTTAATGAAATTTTTTGGAAATTGCATCAAGAAGTTTTGGTGTGAATTGTAGGAATATACGTTTTAGTGCTATTTTGTGTTTTCAAGCTTTTTAATTTACTCTAGCGTGGTTCATGGGCGAAGCAAAGGCCTTAGTTACCTGCTGTGTGGTTTAGCTCTGTTTCTTTGTTCCAATTTAAATGATCAGTTGAGTTCACGTGATAAAATATTTTACATATCTTTGTAAAAAATCTAGAATTTCAAAATGTATTGACAAAATGCGGTTTGCTGTTGCCCATACTGTGTGTTTAGTAAAGATATTTACTGACTTAATGTCAAAATGAGACAACGTTGCAAATACATAATATCTGCGATGTAAAATTGTTACAACAATCGATGCCGTTTTTGTTAACCTTGATGAAGAATGCATAGCTACTTAAACATTATTAATATTAAATATTATAATTATGATTTATACAAAAAAATATCTAGAACTCGATAATTTAAATACAATAGGATACAGCGATAATAGTCATATGACCACCAAAGACAAATCTAAGATAAAAACCACCTAAATATGTTACAATTTAAATCACAAGTATATTGGCACACAGAAACAAACCATATTATATACATTCTTAATTATATCTATCGTTTATAAATAATTACGGAACAAAAAAATAGCACCAAACGAGTAGCACTACAAACTAATAGCTTTTTTAACCTCAAAATTAAAAGTCATAGTGAACGGAAATATTGATATCGTTCGTTTTTTGTAACAACCCATATTTAATTACTCAATTCTTAATCTCGTTTTAACATCTTATTGGTACGAGCGAGGCCGAGTTGCTTAGTAAAAATTTATGTCTTTAAAAACTTTGCAAAGTAATTACCTTGACAATATAGCATTACATTACTGCGAGCAAGAAATACGTTATTGATATAATTTCAGCCTGCTGCAACTCTTTGTGTGACTTACAGTATTTTATCGGTGTTTATTTTTATTGTCCCTTCTTTTCAATGTTACGTCTTAACTGCTATTTCAAGGCTCGGTTAAATGCCAACCAGGTTAGTTCAATTCGTGGATTTTTCATTGCGCAAATAACGTAACTATGATAACAAGTAATAATGCTATTATATATTTTGCTATGATTTTATTGTTGAAGAACAATTCTTCTGACTGTTGCTTCATTTGTTCTTTTGAATGTGAAAATTACAAAGGTCAGCACCCTCTTGACACTGTATCCACTGCCGCTTCATACTGTACTTAAAGATAATCTGCGGAACCTAAAACAATTCCAAAGGTGACTTGCAAAATTTTCATCATCGAAGTCATTAACATCCAATACATAATAAATATCCACGATACACAACTAGAATCGAGTTACGAGTAGACTGTCGAAATGATGTCGAACATAATTTCTTAAATTGCGTTCGACGAAAGGCGATTTCGTCACTAGTGTTAGTGCTCAGAGCCCGACACGACAATTCGTGCCAACAATTGTTTAAACACTCGTTATTTGTTCACAACAATCCATAACTGTAAGACTAATTGTCGCAACACCTCAAAAACAGGAAGCTTTTCTTCTACAGTCATCATTTAAAATGACGTCTTTAGTCCGTTATCAATCAGAGCAGTCAGTATCTTGGTTGTAGTTAATAAACACATAAATCACAATTATGTGATCAGTTCGGACTCGGCCGCAGTCCGCTACTCGCAAGCCGAGCTGCAGTCAGGTTTTATAAAGCTCGAGGGGATTACATTTCAAAACTGGCGACCTTCAAACATCAGATTATCTAAACTTTTACATTCTAGAGACCGACATCTGACTGAATGGAGGCTGCTACAGCAAATTAAGTTGACATTGTGTGACTGACCCGCTTGAGTAACTCACGATGTTATGCATTTTTCTTCAATACTCGTACATAATTCGCGACAAAAGCGATTCATCCGCTACGTCCTCTTGGGAAATAATAGCTAACATGTTTTGCTACGGACGCGCTAATTTGTATGATTTATTATGTCGTTGGCTGAGAATATCCGAATCCGGAGAAGGCTTGGCCAATTTATTTTTAATAATAGGTTATAATGAAGTCTGTATCATACGTCCCGACAGCTCATAGATAGGCTTGTTAATATTGACATTGCAACCTTGTGGACGCAACACAACACAATTTAAACAACTCTTGACATAGTAATTGGAATCGTTAGAATCATTCATGCATGAAATTCTCCGTCTCGTTTCAATAGTGAACAAAATGTTTGGCAAATGTAAGTGATGTCGTGTTTACAATCGCCGCTAGGATTCCTGTTGAAAGTCAACGCACTGAGTCTGTGTTGACCTTTTCTCAACGGTCATCTGTCGAATTCATATTGGTTTTTTGCACAATATTCATTAGTATCGACAGTTGAGCACTATTTGGGTTAATATCTCGGCTGAGCATCGCGTGGTGTCGGGGGTCATCGCAGGCCTCACACGCACTGTCTTTCGAGATCGGTTCACAGTTCACGCCGTCGGCGTCGCCAGCGCGGGGGCCTCTTAACACACCAGCCGCGGCCTACCCTTGACCTCTCGCTACGACATCATTCCTCTGGTGCTTCTTCATGATGATAACAAACGCAACCGAACGCATCTTTACCCAACTGTCTAAATATCGTGACATTTCTTCGATTCGACACTCTGTTACTATTATCAATAGTTATAATTGTTCATGAAACTTAACCGCTAGGTAATTATCACACCCAAATTGGTGTGCGAACGTTATGTTTGTGTATTGTACTTATATAAAACTCGTTGGTGCGCGTTGGTTAGCACTTATTAGTTGAACTATTGGAACATTGTCCTTCGTAAGGTTGTGTCTTGTGCGGACAACATTCACAGTGCTTGTAACGATTAATTTAATAATAGGTACGTAATGGACATGACTGTATCCGCTTTAGTGGATAATAGTGGTTCGTGTCACTGTAATTATCGCAAACAAAAAGGGTACACTCAAATAATACTCTTAATTTGGACAAACACGTGCATGCAATGCCAAAACAAAGCTCTCTCATGTATGTCTGCGATTGTATGAAAGATGACTGAGATTTGGCATTAGAAGTTAGGCATAACTAAGGTGTTTTTGTTTGACTCTTAAAACTAGGCGTTCCCTTATCACAAGTGCTTGATAAGGGCACAGCTTGTAACTGATAGAAATAGCGGCTATTTATGGCATTCCTTAAAGTGGCACAAGTAGATTGTCAAGTATTTTGTCTAGAATAATGTCAATTAACTTACAGGACACAGGCTAATAATAGAAGAATTAAATTTATAGATATGTATCGTAAACATTTTATGCAACGGGAAATAAATTTTAACTAGCGTAAAACATGCTTGGGGCTCTTTCGGAAACTGTGGGTAGGTTAAAGTTTTTGTTGCTGTTGTATGACCACTGCACACCAAAGAAGAAAATATTGAAAAAAATGCCATTTTACACATTTGTAGATGGTAATCTACTGAAATTCAGACCTTGAGTCTTGCGGTATTCTCCGTAAGAAATTGCTTCTTCTGATTTTGGTTAAATAAACAAACAAATTAATATTAATAAACAAATCAGAAACAATAATAGATTTATTATTGTTTCTGATTTGTTTATTAGAGCTATTGAGCATCTGCTTAGCTAAGGTTTTTGGTTCGATTCCCGGAACGGGCAGTGTTAGGGACTGGGTCTTTTTATCTGATTTGATTTTCTTATTTTAGCTCCCAATAATGTTTTGATTCGGCAAAAGGCTCCTTCACTAATACACGGAAGAAACATAACTATAATACTGTATCTACTAGTGATATGAAACTTTTGTATGGTGCAGGCATATAGTCTGGATGGGTAAATTCAGTAAAGTGTACTGAATTTACCCATTCATATTTATTTTCATATCAAAGACAAACACCAAAAGTCATCAGAAGTCCACAAGGACGGAGGAGCACACGCTAAAGTTTTCAACCGTTGAAAAAGAAAAAATCATTTTTACCACATGTTGCCCACATTTGACATTGACTGCGTGCTCCTGCCTCCTGCAGTTCGCAGGTCAACCCATGACGTGCGGACGTGAGGACGTGCGGTCATGTATTTCTGATAATTGTACTTTAACTACTATGTCTATTGTTGAATGGTATGCGATGTTTTCCGCAGCAGCAGCCGCACCTGACCTCGAGCGGCTGCGCCCGCGCCGCTAAGATACATTCGATAACAATACGATTGTTGAAAACTTGAATTATGTTCTCTAAGTTACGCCAAGGAAGGTTACTTTGATTATATCGCTATATGAAATTTTTTAGATCCGTATTTGTACTGCTTATCAGCGCTGCTTAGAACTTATAATAATGGACAGCTTATTTATGTTCCCAGATCGTAATCTTTCTAATGACCCTATTAACAAATATTTTCTTTTGTTAAGTGGTTTATTGAAAATATTTTTCCTGTAATGTTGACAATGATAAGATTGGTGTTTGGTGATAGTACAGCACAAGGTGCTAGAAAGGATTCAGGTCAGCTATCTGTTTCACGCCATTCTTCGCAGTAAATGATTCAAATGAAGTCGTCTGCCGCGCCGCTCCCAATCGAAATGATAACGACCTCTAGTTGCGAGAGCCTGGCCAAAATACAAGTTGCCAGATATGGCGGGAAGCGGCTAGTATTTATAGGTTCACTGCTTGTCTATGGTTGAATGACCTTGCCTCTACGAACACGGCGTAGAACACGTTCAATTCTATGAAATAGAAAAGTTGATAGGTATTCGGTTTGCCAGAAGATTTCATCAAAATGATGTCATTTTCATTAGCCCACTCAAAGCATAGTAGAGTGCCCTGTAAACAAATTTAAACATAACTTTGTAAGCCTTATGTCTGCGTCTAATACGCTTGCATATAATATTCCATAACTGGCAAGATAGAACCGAGTACTATGTACATTCGAAAACATTCTATAAAACAGTTTCTTCAAAGCATTCTCGCGCCTCTTTGTAAAAGGCATTAGGTCACTCATATTTCATTATAATGTAGATGTCATTGACATCGGGTAACTCTTAGATAATCGAGCCATCCGCTTAAATTATGCCTTGTATTAAGTAATGTTCTAAATCACTCGACCCTTTTCCCTACTTAAATTCAAGATACAAGGTAAAGTAACAAAGAGAAATCGAATTATAAGTTAATTTTTAACTTTAAATTCGTTTAGTGTGCCTTAATTACTGGCTAACTGTTGCGGGTGCCATTCGCTCAAGACAATTGGAATTGAATAATCATTGCGTCAATGCGATCGTATTTTTTTACAATCGTACGCAAGCTCTATGGGCCTTTTGTTGCTTCGATGAGTTATTACGCGTCGTCATTTGGCGAGAAATGTTTGCAATTTTTGCGTCAAACTAAGACGACAAAATGAATGTCAGCAAGTGTCAATTTCATTATTGCGAGAGCACAAAACTTGGCGAAACTACAAGAAAGAAACACAGACGTGAGGCGCACCACGCCAGGTTCGCGCGCTACGCCACGCGTGACGCGCCACCAGGCTGCTTACGAGACCGATACTGCGTCGATTTTTTGTTCTAAAAGTAGGCATTCAGGCTACGTAACCTCGTCACCGAGAAGAAAACTGTTTAGCTGTAATTTGTACTGAGACCATTGAACCTAATCATTTGTTTTTCTCAACGTATCTCAGACGCTTTGACACAGTGCAAAATTGCTGTCATATTTTTATTAAGCAGTTCAATCTAGTCTTGTATCTAGAGTAATAAAACATTCGGTGAATAAACAACGCTTGTCCATTTCCCACGGTGGAGTAGTCGCTGGATTCTAAATACTCGATACTGTTTTAATGAGCTGCGATACTAGAAAGACTGTATGAAATTATATTTAAAGTCCAACCTGTTTCAATTTTGCCGTAATAGCTAGGTACCTACTAGTTGAGATAAATAGACAGTTGAGGCGGTCTGGCTAATTGTGCAATGGGGCGATTAGCTAATTATGAGTCGGTATCGGCTGCAGTGTGTCCGCGAGTCTGCGACGGTTTTGCTGCAAGGCAGGTTGCATGCAGCCCAATCGGTAGCACCACAGATAATATAAACTAGTACGAACGACTTTACAATCGACGCACGCGGTTACGACACTGCAGCGCACGAAAAAGCAGTGCACATGGTGTAAACCGAAATACGGTAACAATAATACTGTTACAGTTATTGTGAATAGGAATTGCTTTTTTTCTGAATATGACTAGACTCAATCAACGTTGTAAAAACGAATGGATTTCGCGTAACTTAATTACCTGCCTGCTAAGTTATTTGCATTATAATATAAAATTTGATCCATACTGTATAATTGGTATCAGTAAGATGCCAATCTGGGTATCAGCAAATGGGTAATGATTTCACAACATAACAACACTTTGAACTACATATTTCATAGAGCCAAGCATGGCCATAATTCTTTGGAAAGTTGTCACTTTTCACTATTAAAGTTACGACATCGCTTGGTCCGTGGTCGTTGCTCCTACTAGTTTTGATAGCCTTTCTACATAGGCAGAAGGAAGTTTACGTAAACAGGTCGAGGAAATTCCATGTATTTTATTAAATAACACTATTTAGGAGTCGTTAAACATTGCTACAAAATAATAGTGCTAAGTAAAGTTTTCCGGGCTTATAATGTTTATTGTAGTTGTCATGCTCAGTCGGTTGTATAAATGCTCGGCACTAGTAAGTCGTGTTAGTAACACGCTTTAGCTTTACTAAGTAGTCCTGCTGAGGCAACGTGGGCGCGTCTATGAAAAATGTATTAGATTGAACGCAACGCAATGGTGTACAAGAAGTCAAGAATTCATTTTTTTCAGTTCTGGGAATTAGGAGTTTATGTCACAGACGTCATATCGGTCTTGGAATCTGTTGTTTTCCTTAAATAGTATGATCAAGATATCCTTACGGGCTGAGTGGATTTTATATTATTATCTTGATCTGTCACTTAGTTAACCTAAGCTCCCAAGATGGGCGTTTATGGACTTAGATAGTCCCTGTTCGGTTGACTGTGTTTGAAGAACAATTTTCTTTATAACATTTCAAGAACATTCGAGTAGTTAATTATGACCATGTCCACCAGCGACGACAGATTTAAGACATGAAAAACGGCACCGACTGCTAATCTAGCATGTCACATATATCTTTACTTTTGTTGCTGCATATTATACATATAAAAAAAAACTTCATCAAAACTTTAGCTACTATTACGGTTGCTCTAAACTCTACATATGATTCTGCTCACAAAATGACGTTTAGAACTCGGTATAAATGCCGGATGAAGCTGCGAAATATGAAGAAACATGTCCGATCCGTGTGAAGGCTGCTGGCCGCCCTGCGCAGGCGCATACGGCCGCACTCGGCCACACGTGCGCACCAAGGCTAAGGTGATATTTACTTGCATGTCAATATTTCGTAAATTGCCTGGTTTAGGCGTAATTTACACTTGGCCACTGAATCTGACCTACGTAACTATAGTAGGTACGTAGAGGTAGGTACGTGCTATTTTTTATAGTACCAGGTGATATAGGTAAAGGATGTATTCATATACTAGCTGTTGCCAGCGGCTTGTACCGCGTGGTATTAGTACTTCACCCAATATCTTTATAAATTATAGCTTATGTGTTATTCTGATGTATAAGCTATACTTCTGTTAAGTTTCAACAAAATCCGTTCAGTAATTTTTGCGTGAAAGAGTAACAAACATCTATCCATCTATCCATCCATCCATCCTCACAAACCTTGACGTTTATTGTACGGCTTTGATATCCGAACATAGTATTCATATAGTTGTTGTCCGAAAATGATTATATAATAATAATACTAGCATACAGATGCCTCGTCCCATACAAAACAAACCGTGCCGACTTAACTTGCGTTTTTCGTCTGAATACCTGATTATTTTTTGTAGATCGATCGCGTTCGATTCCGTTCCACAATATATTGTGTTAGTAGCGACTTGCAAGTAAATAGTTTACTCGGTGCGTGAATATATTTTTCTTTAAATACAGTGACGATTTGTTTTATAGTAATTTTTGCACGTTTTTACAGTTTCATTGCACCAAAATGTGTTACAATACAAATTTAAACAATCGAGTGGAATGCTTCAAAAAATTAAAACCGCGCCATCTATTGGCAGCAATTTCAAATGTCCAGTTTAAATAATCTTTGAAATGTGTATTAAGAGCCCGAGTTCCGTAATTTTGTGCTTAGGAGAGTTGAGTAAACAAGTACATACAATTTTTATGTTAAATGCTAGAAAATGTTAATTTTATTTCAATTCAATAACAAATCGGTGTATATAGCGCCATCCAGTGAGATTTATTTGAACCAATTTTACTTTCTTAGCGCTGGGACCCCGTGGCAATAGTCTTCCTATCCATCAGTGAAAGCATTTTCTTGTACAGATCAACTTTCTTCTAGAGACAGAACCTGTAATCAAACAATCAAATTCCATTTTTATAATATTACCTACTTAGTTTCCTTAGATAAGGATTCTAAATAATTGTATAATACATCATCGTATTGTCTTTATAATTATTACAGTTCTTGTAAAATTAAATTGTTGGTATATACGTTCGTACTCGTACGCTGTACCCAAGCAACGCTTTTACCATTCTGAACGGCAATTGGACGATATTAATCATGGGATATGTAGCAATAAGTGGTCTATCTTATTGCTTGCTTAGCTTTTTATTCCAAAAGGATGTCAACTTCCTGAGCGAAAGCTTACTTTTTGGAAGTCGGTTGTACTTTATTGTAATAAGTTTTAATAGAGAAAAACGGTTCCTAAGGGTAAGCGACGGGCGCGAAGCAGCGGACAAAAGCTTGTCAATCTTTGTTATGTTTATATTACTTGTCAAAAATAGGGAGGCCACGTAATTGATCAATTTATCTTTATAATTTTTATTTACGTATTGATTTTTATATGTAGTATCGATTTTTAGATGCAGGTAATCATTACTTTTTAAAAGTTGACATTGGCTGGGATTTTATTTCGATTAAAAATTAAATCGATTTATATCTAAATTAAAGTATGGACTTCTATAGTAACGTTAATAATAACAGATGCGTTCAAAATATATATTTTATTGCGTTCTGATAAAGTTAAGTTATACTTAAAAAGATATAAAATATCTTTTATTCCCCAGCTTTTAAAATAAACTGATAACAATGTACTACATTTTGGTGACATTCTCATCTTGGGACCAAATTCTGTTTTTCTTAGTCCAAAATGACCATGATTCTTTGAGAGAATGAGTTAATTTTGCTAGTCTAGTTTCAAACAAGTTGAAAACAACTGAGGCTGATTGTGATTGCTAAATTACTTTTAAGTCATTGAGTTTTTGAAGTAGATGGCCAAATCCGAACGTATGAGGAATAGCGAAAAACGCTAAATGGAGTATCGGCTCCGATTTTAATAAAAACTAAAACTGCATCATTGGATTTTTGAACAATCAATATTCCTGCTTTCCTAGATAGGAAGCAAACCCGTTGATTTCGAGAAAATAAACACTGTGATAATGCATGTGTGGTAAGTGGTAATATAAATATAAATAATATAAATAAAAAAAAAAAAAAAAAAAATAAATCATCAATATAAATCATCCGATAGACTCGCTAATCGTTATTTTGAACATTGTAGTATTTTTTTGCTTTGGAAGTTGATTTATATTTGGTACAAACTTTTCAAGTTATTATTATATTTTGATAAAAATGCAGGATATTTTTGTGGTATTTAACGCTGTCTACAAGGTCTTATTGGTTACGACACACAGGAAAACAGACATCGACAAAACGCATATTCGAACCAGCCACTTTCATTGCAGTTGCAATTTCGTTAATAACAACTTAAGGTTAATAAATTATAGGATATTTGAGAAAATTTGCGTCACTTAGGCCTATTTATGTGGCCTACCTCGGTTGTTTGTATAGGTATCATACCTGACTATAACAATAATTAACATTGTTGTAATCATGTATTTGTATCTCTATTTACTAGGAGCCAACACGACAACTTACTGAGCGTGTAAATGTAACCTTTTCGTGAACTCAGCCATATGTACACGTACAAGTATACATATCTATGTACAATCTTCACATGGTCAACAGTAATCGAGTTCGTGATACGTTTCTCTCGTGTTTGTTTGCAATGAAAAATAATGACACGTATGGCCAAATGTTTGGGGCAAACATATGTTCGTGTTGCATGCTTTAATATGAGCTAGTGAGATAATGCTGTGATAATACTTGACATTTCGGCGATTTTGTAGTCACTGATAAACAATTTAAGTGACATGCGGTAGATTTCAGGGTTGGATCATTAATATTGGTGCTGTGTGTTACATTATGGATATGTCTTATCGCCATGTAGACATTTATTCCTATAAAGAATAACTTTAGTTTTATACGTATAAAATGTATTTAAGAAAAAAGCACGCGCAAACGTTACATCTTATATGTTTTATAAAATTAAACATTTTTCTGCCACCTTGCATCCTGTAAAGTATTCTTTAAGACGACGACTAACGCCAACGACCTTGAGGGAACAAAACGCGCACACGTTTCACACCAGCGCGACCCAAATTGTTTTAGTTTTTTGTACTTTCCTTATTATTCTTTGACTTTAAAAAAAAAGCTTCAGATCAAAATGTAGATCATTAAATTGTCTTTGATATGGTGTCGATTTCATTAAAATACGCCCAGCGGTTTTGGTGTGATTGTCGTGTTTTTGTCCGTTTTAGACATAACTTTACAAATTAATTACACTATGTTATACGAATAAAACTCAAAATTTGCTGAGTTGAAATTATTAAGAAAATAGTCTTATATAACATATATTTTTTCCAATAAATAACGACTAGCCGTTTAGACGTGATTCTCATTTTAAAATCAGCTACTCAAGGGAATCGGCGCCTTAAGTACTTAGACTATGGGCTATTCTGATAGCTTCTTGGCTAGCTACTCCACACGAACAGACTATGGGCTATTCTGAAAGCCTCTTGGCTAGTTACTCCACACGAACAGCACGGCCTCAGCACCTTCCATATCGTGCTTGATCTGATAAGATATCAGATACAGCACCTATTTGGATAGCCGCATAACCGAACGCAGACCTACGCACGAACTTACGACCTTTCGTAATCTTTCGACGAAAACGTCAAACATGTGACGCAATGCCCTTTCCATGATCCGAGCCATCAGACGGCTTATGGTAGACTTCCGAACAAAACGCTCCGGTCGGCGTTTCTAACGCAGCGACATTGGAAATATATGAGGCACCGTAAGATCTCAGTCGCGGCGGCAGCAGTGGTATGAATCGAACGCGTAAGTGTCGCGTATAGTGCTCGCCAAACTTCTGGGCCGCCCTGAAGTTGGCTTTCCGATGCGCAAAGAACGAAACGGTGCTGTTTTTGTATGAGATTTACTACTGCGCAGCCATTGTAGCCAACTTCAGGGCGGCCAGAAGTTTGGAGAGAACTATACTACCCGCTCGCGCAAGTCAGGGGTGTGACCATAAGCTCTTAGAGAAAGGTTATTTTGAGTGTGCGTAAGGGACAGATGTAGGTATATGACTTGTCCCTTTTTACAGTCGAACTATGATAGTTATGACACGTCAGCGTTATGGTACGGGAGCTGGACATTCTCTCCGCGAATTTGCAGTGTCGCGACGTCAGTCACACCGAAGCCGCTTTACTTGGAAATGTACCTTTACGGTGTTGCCACCCTATCAAATCATTGTAGCACATCAAGTTACGTACGCACGTTATGAATCTTATAAAGCAACGTTATGCGGAGTTACTATGAAAAATTGACTAATTTAAGTTACGTATACGCAGTGCATTTCCTATTGTCAGTGTTGGTAACTGGTAACTAGGCACGATTAGGTTGCAAAAGACGCCGACTGCCTCCGTAGCCGGTAGGTTCATGCTTCTCGTTTCTCTCAACTTAAGATCTATAAAGTGAAGTAATACGTACTAGCTTATCTATCAAAACAATCTTGCTTTAATTAAATATACTTAGACTTACGAAGCTTAGTTTACGTTATTGTATTAGCTAGTGGTATAGCGGATAGCATCTAGCTCCATCCATCATCAATCTTGTTGCATCACCGTTGCTATTTTCATAACGCTCACACTTACTGCAGACTGATTTATTTTGATATATTTAATTCCTCAGCGTATGTGTTATTGCGTTGTTGCTATATCCTATATATTATTGTTGATACTCAAACTGGATATGTTATTGAATCATTCGGGACCGGTTCTATATTAGATACGTTGCGACAAATCGGGCAGTTTTTATTTTGGGCATTCAAATATTAGACAAGTTTTAAAGCATTATGCTTAGAAAAATATGAGCACATGGCACATGAATTCTCATACTTAACCATAATGATATTTACAAGAAGAAATGACAGAGGCAAACTACGCAGTGCTTTTTATTACGAACTCTACTTGTAGTACGTATCAAACTAAAATGTAGGTATTATTGTTTTTCATTCAAGCGCAGTCTCAAAAAAGAAGAATTCAACGAAATCCGGTGTTTAATTTCTTTTATAAGACGTAATATAAACATCCATTTAAATAAACACAATAAAATCGATCAACTCTGCCACACAAAACGTAACTAGTTTATTTTTTTAAGCATCTGTCTTGCTAACGGACACAATAAGAAGGAAAAGCCGCGCGCTATCGCTAGTTTTAATATCGAAATTAACTTGGACAATTTAGAGGAAACCTTGTGACTTCATTATCTTAAATATTTGATTGATATTGCTACATAAAATAAATGAATATATTAAATTTTATTGTAGTTCAGAGTTTATCGCTAAAAAAATGTTTAGCAAAGCTGGCATTCGTAAATTAATCATAATCGACAAGATATTTGTGTTAATTTATTCTCGATTCTGTTAATTTATAATTTAAATGATTGGAAATCAGAAACATGAATATACTTACAGTTATAATATTTAAACGTTTATGATGAATGTGTAAAGGTTGTGTGAGTTTGCCATATTTAGATTTCAACATCGAATTAGGTACCGAAGAGAGAGATGACACATTCACCAAAATAAATATGTGTTCCTGAAAAAAGGGTCTTGACCACAGACATACATTTAACTAGATGACGCGACTGTTTGTTCTTCGCGTGACAAAAAAAGGAGTAAAGTTCCGATAAATGATCGTAATCTGTGCTTTTCATTTAGCATTATCGGCACCGGAAATCCACCGTAATCTAGAAAAATGCCTTTGTATCCCATATTGAGATGTAAAGAACATGACATGTATGGAAATAGTTGCGCGAGGCATTGGAAATGTTTTCTTTCATTGGTAAGTAAATTTGTTTTTAAATTGTTTGTGAAAAAGTTGCACGCTTGGTTTTCATACAGATGGAGGGACTTTCGTTATCTAGTTATATGTAAGTCTGTGGTCTTGACTGACAGACAAACAAACAACGAAGTGATCTTTTATGGGTTCCTTTTTACCCGACTGCAAGGAAAGGGTTGTTTACATATTTTTATAGTAATATTATATCTGTCTGTCTGTTAACTTTTCACGCTTAAACCACTGAACGGAATTCAATTATATTTGGCAAAGAGATAGATGGCATACTGAGTTTGGACTACATTAAGTATGAAAAAAAATAGTATGGTTTGTACCCTACCCTACATACCTACCTACCATGCCTCGGGTTGGTTAGGTTAGGTAGGTAGGGTAGGTTAGGAAGTTAGGCAGGTAGATAGGTAGGGTAGAGCGCTAGATAGGTAGGGTAGGTAGGATAGGGTAGGGTAGGTAGGCAGGCAGTTGACGGGAACGAAGCTGCGGCGGAAAGCTATTGTATAATAAACTATAATTTCAAAGGAAGTTAAATTTCTATAAAATGTTTTTTATTTCAAAATTCTGACTTCTATAGTTTAGGAGAAATTGCTTTTCAAAAAGTGTGGTAAGTACTAAGTTTTTAAGGCCAGTGTAGTGCGGAATCCGCTGGTTCGGTAGCGGGTCAAAAATGGGCAGAAAGTTACTCATACGACATCCTAATTATGAACGTTATCATTGAATGAATTGGGTCTCAGACAACCCACCTATGTTATTTGAAGACCTAATTTAAAAAAAAATCTAGTGGAATGTCATTTAACTATGTGATGACCAACCAACTAATCTAGAACAACAATAACAATATGTAATGAACGATATGAATAATGCCTTTCGACCCTTGTCAAACATGTTGAAATTATACAATGCGTGTGCAAAACCAGCGTTTTAAGATTCTACATAAATTAATAGGTTTTCAACAATCCAGTATTATCTACTGCCATTATTATGATCACTATCTTTGTTTTGCTCGTAAACCAGGTGATCACACAATTATCTTCTTCTAACCAAAATCATACTTAGGTTGTAGCTATATAAGGTTAAGAGAAAGCTAGCCCATACATACAACAATCTTACTAACAGTGGAGCCGAACCCATTGTCCAATCGGTCTCTGACCCTCCTATAACCAAGAATTTCCTAACATAAAACATGGTTCGCAATGTTGCTAACTAGTGCATATAACCCGATAATCATGTGAGTGACAGCAGGCGACATGGCGACAGCGGTAATTATCAGGGAGAGGCAAGCTTTGCCTCGACAGCCGTGTCGCCTGTGTGACATTCGCGAGTGACAAACCATCCATTAACTTATTACAATAGAGCTGTTTCCTTATCGTTTCTTTTACGACAACCTACAGGTCTAGTGGTCGCAAGTACTATGCATGAGGTCATTGATACGATGGCGATGTCCGGATCGGACTAAGTGGTGTTGGACTATCTCAGTAGCAGCCTGGAACAGGATTTGTGTCTGGTTGATAGCAATTATGCAACATCATCAGGCTTTTAATGTTTCCACTGCTGGGACACAGCCCACAGGCCTCCTCTCTGTGAGAGAGAAGGGTACTAATCCACCATGCGGGCCCATTGCGGATTGGTGGATATCACATGTCTACGAATCTGCCTCGAATCAGCCCTATTACATGAAACTGAAATATTTACATCAATATAACAGACATCTTCATTCTCATCATTTATTATCATTTCATTTTACTTCAATAATTATTTTTATTGGTTTTGCACCTGTCATGTTGTCTCCACCACCCTCGGTTGACTGGTAGAGAATGCCTCAGGCATTAAGTCCGCCTATACGTTGCATGAAGTTTAAATAAAATAATACTTTTAATATGGGGCTGTATTATAGGGAACTCCACCTTTTTCACCTTTCAATGTTATTTGGAAAGTTGGTTGTATTTTTTTGTTAAAATCTTTTTTATTTTAACGTTTTACTTGTCACAGTCACAGTCTGACTTGAGTCTTGCCAAGGGGTACCGTGTTACCCAGTTACTGGGTTGTGGAGGTCAGATAGGCAGTCGCTCCATGTAAAACACTGGTACTCAGCTGAATCCGGTAAGACTGGAAGCCGACCCCAATACAGCTGGGCAAAGGCTAGGCAGATGATGATGATTATAGGGAACTCCACCTCTGCCTAATGCTTCGGGGAATTCAGGCGATTGATAGGCTTGGCTCCACTATCTCACCTGATGATAGCATTGATGCGGTCGACGATGGAATACGTGAAGTAAACACATGGAATTTAACTAATTTGCGAAATTTGGCTATAGGTGCCATAGGCACACACAGGCGTTTTTTGTTCTATAATTTTGGCACACATGGTATTATGTCAACCAATAGCTATTCTAACTGGAAGTTCTAAAGACTCGATGTTCAGATATCGCGAATGTTCCACCCGACGACTTTCCATTAGCAGTCTTAATTAGGTGTTAATTACTAATTTGCATAACTAACCGTTATGGATTTTACATAAATCATTATGGTTTTATAACACTGTATCTTTTCATACGTAATCAGCGTAAATACGTGGCAGATACTTCCTCTAAATTAGAAGGTGCTCAGCTAAAGTTTGCAAAGATTTAATTAATTATGCTTTTACTTTTGATGAATTAATACATCAGTCTGTGGAAATGCAGATCATTAAAGTCTTGAGTTATTAGTAGGTAGGTAATTAATTGCAATCTCACCTCTTGAACCGAAATTTTGCAATGTTGTTCAGATTTATTTGCAATAGAGATTACAAATGGCAATGCAACTAAAGCAACAATTTTAAGATAAAATTTCTGATAAAATAATGAATTCCAACCGAGAGCTGTTGATGAAGCAGAATTTATGCATTAGCTTATGTGTCTTTAATGTTTCCATTGCTGACACGGCCGGGGAGAGATCAGGATCGGGCTTAGCTTGCTTTCCGAGACACGGGGATGTCAACGCCAACTTCCACACTCCGGACTGCAGTTGCGAAATTCCTAATCTAAATTAAGCAATATCAGTTTGCCCGTCCTGGGAATCGAACCCGGGACCTCACGTTCAGCAGTTGCACTTGCGACAGCGAGACTGAGTTGAACGAAATTATCTTTAATGTTGATGGCTATCGAGTGAGCGACCTTCGAGGAGCATCAAAGACAATTGTGTTGGCGGTTGCATTAAAGAGGGTCTGATTGTGGAACCGTTCGGAGGCAGTCACGTTCGATTCCATTCCCATCGTCTGCTGCCATCACGAGCGCCGCATCCTCACGACTATCCGCTACTAGCCTCGGCGTAATTTGCATAACTTACTTATAAATTGAATTGCTGTATTTTATAAGCACCAAAACGTAACAGTTCACCTGCATTTGCTTTTTAAATAGCTACAGGTTATGTTTACTTGAGAGGATTATTTGCGAATTTCTTAGCTTAAGCTTTTGTTCTTATGTTTTTTCTTATGCTCTATAAATTACAATTAATTTTGAATGAATATTAAAAAAAATATACTTTAATACGACCTTGCACTATTTTTTTGCCAACGACAATATTTTTTGCTCTAAATAATTTTATGTTAGACTCAAGTCCGGTTAGCCTGCCAGCAAGTCGGACTGACGTGACCACGTGATCCGATCACGGCTATGATCACAATGTATCTAAATGCTCAGCTATCTAGTTCAATGACGAGTTTTTATAATTACCTTCGCACATATACCTATGTATAAACACACTGACAGTTGGCATATACATACACTTGCTCATGAGTACAGTCAACACGGAAATCGAAGTGTCGTTTAAGGTCACTTGTTCTAGTGTTCGGTAAAAGTAAATTTGGCTAGCACCTATATATTTATTGAAGATTGTATTGATTTGACAAGGACAATAAAGGTGATAAGGATTAAATAAATTGGAGAACGTCATCACGAAATCTGTACAATATTTAATAAGTGTGGGTTCCAGTACCTGTAAATAACTTAATTCTTACCAATGTTCGTATAGTATTAAGAGCCTTAAAAAAAGCCGGAAATTCGACATGTTATTAAAAAATATAAAAAATGAAACCTCTCAAACTGAAACGCTTGAGTATTTTTGAAAGTATATCCAAGATAAGTATCATACGGACGTACTTGCATGCTATTGTGGCAACTATTAGCAATTTACTATGACTTAAGCACTACAAATTATACATCTGTTTCTTATAAAGTTAATGACTTTGCAGTAAGAGCGCGGACAGAAATATTTACAACAATGCGGCAGAAATTATTGTGCAGACGATCGAATATTATCTATTGCTTGACCGATGTTGAATGCAGTACCCATCATTGAAAATGCATCTTAGCCCAAATACGGAGAGAACGTCAACATAGACCAGTCACAAACCAAAACTCATTCACATTACATATAAGGCTCTCAGAAGCATTTAAAATGTTTCCACTGAAGACCTAAAAAAAAGTTTAATTACTGCACATCAGAGTTAATGACTGCAACAGACAGAAAAAGATTCACAAGACCCCAACGAAGCGTATAATAACACAGTGTATGCAGTGTGACCACCGTCAAATATCCGCATTTATTTATGCTTTCCTCTTTTTTCAATAACTTTTCCATCCGGCAGTTGCGAAATCACAGTCGGTTTAATGAAAATATTTAGTGAAACAAACATTTGTAACGCAAGACACTTGTATATGCAAGCCATTAAGTGTAGTAAGTAAATTATAGAGCTGCTAATACATGCAATCCGAGTAATTAAATAAATACCAGGAATTTATCTAGGTACAGAATTAACCCGATCCAGTACTACGGTCAACATTGCATACAATTATAATGTAACGAAACGAAGTTAAAATTGGTTTCCACAACACGAAATGTTCTCGAAGTTGTAATTATAGGAATTTTCTGTAACTAGGCGAAAAAATCTATTTACTTTAAAGTATCATTGCAATTTAAATGGCAGCCATTTATTTTTATTATTTATTTTATTCCATCGCAACTATTTCATGTACAATGTCGTTTTTAAGAAATACAAGTGGAAATAAAAGCGAGCATTGCAAAAAACCACCTTGTCGTAGTAATGTGTCTCGGTTTTTGTTGAACTTTAATCAAATTGGGTGCTGACTTCCTGATTGATCTACTTTTGAAAAAGACCTACCTACGTGTCTACATCTGGAGCAGCAAAATATAATTAAATTGCCAGAGGGTACGACAGCGACGTTTACAACTTAAATCATTTATTTTTTAAGAAGATTTATGATGATCTCTATCTACTCTAGTACCTACCTAGCAAAATCTTTAAAATCAATCTTTTTTTTTTTTTTTTTTTATTTATCTATAGGCTCGCGTTTGACCACTATCTCGCCTGATGGTAAGTGATGATGTGGTCGACGGTGAAGCACGCTTGCCTAGAAGTAACCTATTCACTCTTGACTTAAAGACCCCAAGGTTGTAGCTATCAGGAAACAAAGACTCCGGCAGGGAATTCCACTCCTTAGCTGTGCGTACAATGAAAGTATTCGCAAAACGCTTTGTACGTATGGGTGGGATGTCCACCATGTACCGGTGGCGCATTGCCGTACGTCTTGTTGTCCGGTGATGGAAAGGGCTAGGTGGAATCAAATTGTGCAGTTCCATCGCACACTCCCCGAAATGTAACCGATAAAAAACCGACAGACTGGCCACCCGGCGTCGATGTTCAAGGCTCTGAAGCTTTGAGGCGACCAGTGCATCGTTACCGATAAGCCTCTTGGCCCGTTTGTCAATCGACTCAAGTGCATCAAGTTGATATTTGGCAGATCCGTCCCAGAGATGAGAGCAGTACTCCATGCATGACCGAACTTGCGCTTTATACAATTTGAGCAGCTGTTCAGGCGTGAAGTACCGTCTCACCTTTGCAAGGATCCCCAACTTTTTTGCAGCCAACTGAGCCTTTGCCTCAATGAAAGGACTAAAATTGAGGGTCGATGTTAACGTAACACCAAGAAGGTCGAGATGGTCCGTTATCGGCACGGTTACACCACGGAAAGATGGAGCCGGGTGGAATAAGCTCTTTTTTGCGGAAAAAAGACACGCCTGGGTCTTAGCAGCATTGAAACTGACTAGATTGGCATCGCCCCATTCGGAGACAGCCTTCAAAGACAGGTTCAAGCGCCCAACCATGGCCTCCCGGAGAGACCGGATCTCAGGCCCAGTAGCCCGTGCGCCGGACACGTATCTCTCAGCAACCGTGCTGTCGTCTGCGTACCCAAAGTTTCCGGGTTTTAGCAGGTCATTTATGTGCAGCAAAAACAGTGTAGCCGAGAGCACCGACCCCTGAGGGACTCCGGCGTTAATACCTAACTGACCGGACGAGCAGCCATCGATAACCACTCGGATTGACCGATCCCTCAGGAAGTCAGCAATCCAATCACACAGACCACTAGGCAGACCGAAGGAAGGAAGCTTACCAATAAGGCTCTCATGCCAGACCCTGTCGAAAGCCTTCGAGATGTCAAGGGAGACAGCAAGCGCTTCCCCATGCCTCTCGATGGCCTCACTCCAGATGTGAATGGCATACGCTAGAAGATCCCCAGTTGACCGATTTCGGCGGAAGCCGTATTGGCGGTCACTGAGGAAATCGTTGTCTTCTAGGTATGCCAGGAGCTTATTGTTCAGCACACGTTCCATACTCTTACAGAGGATGGACGTTACCGAGATGGGTCTGTAGTTGGCCGGGTCAGCCCGACTACCCTTTTTGGGCACGGGCTGAACGTTAGCTTGCTTCCAAGCCTTCGGCACCTTTCCAGTCACTATCGAAAGGCGATATAGGCGTGTCAGGATTGGAGACAATTCAGGCGCACAAGTTTTTAGTACAATTGCCGGTATCCCATCGGGGCCACTAGCTTTGTTCACGTCAAGGTTACGCAACACCCTAAAGACTTCTCTCTGATGGATGCGAATATCCGACATACTCGTCCCACATCCAACAGGAGACGGAGGGGGCCGCGCGCCATCAGAGTACAGACGTGAAGATTCCGCAAAAAGGGAGGCAAACAAGTTTGCCTTGTCCTCGGCGGAGTGGGCCAGTGACCCATCGGGTCTCAGCAGTGGTGGTAGTGAGGGGCGACAGAAGTTTGATTCAACCGACTTAGCCAGGGACCAAAACGCTTTGCTACCAGCAGGGTATGAAGCTAGTTTGATCTTGTTACCACAAGTTCTCTATGTATATCAAGACGGTCTCGGGGTAGTCTTTTAAGAGTTCACAGGGTTCTACTTGCTGATGGTGATCACCGGGGTGGTTTTAGTGAGGTAAAAATCTTACACAAACTACTTTTCCCCAAAAGTCCAGGCGCCTTTTGAAGGTTACCCGTTAACAAAAAGAAAAGGTATATCAAAACACACTGATCTGATGACGTAAACATAAATCACACCTACATTCATGAACATAACTCATAACGATATCCCACAATAAAACAAACATAAAATTAACAGACTGGTTAATTTTAAGGGCTTGTCTACATTGCCTTTTCCGTAAGCTTTAATTGCCTCTCTTAGCACATTAAGGCCATGTGCACAACTGCCAGAATATAACCGACCAATTAATAACGCGGATCTAAACACACGTCCGCTACGAAAACGGCCAAAACTAACCAACATGGCAACATATTATAAATTCTGCATGCTTTATTCATATTTAGTTGCCAGTTAAAGATTTGTAAAAGTAAAGTAGATTACGTTAACATACAGGGCTGGCCCTGGACCTGGAGGCTGTGCTCTCGTGACTCACTGCGGTCACTGTGAACCTGCGCAAATCGAACCACTGAACATTGCAACTGCAGTTCCAGTAGGTACTGATATAAAAACAAACAAGTAAAGGTTATTTATTATCTGTTTCAAAATTAGTAAAAGCAGTGGTGTCTCATCCCATACAAAGAAACTGTTCCGACGTACTGTACTGATTATTTTTTGTACATAGATCGCGTTCGCTTCCGATCCACGGATATAGATGGTGATCTATCTATCGCCGTGGAATGGAACCAAACGCGATCGATTTACAAAAAATAATCGGTATAATCAGATGAAAAACGCTTGTTATGTCGGCATGGTTTCTTTGTATGGGATGAGGCATTTAGCTAGTATTATATTATCTGTGATAAAAGCTTCCTTGTAGTGTCCTCCCGAACGAATCTCGGCCAAGGGAGGCAAATCCTTCCTTTAGAGACTAGCCAAGTACGCAAGAGATATTATAGTACAGAAGCGTGTGCTCTTTGTCCCATTTCTCTCGTATGCCGATGGGACAGCAATTGGACTAGAGCGAAAAAAATGTTGGTGCCCCCAGCTTTCAAAGGTGGTAGTTCATAGTAGTGTCACAAAACCGAGTAAACTCCGGGATGTTACTGAGTAATTCCCAATCCAAAAACCCATTAACTTTGTCTGAGTTGAGAATCAAATCTGGTTTCCCATGTTCATCAGTCGCGCTTGAAGTCAATTAATTACTAAGCAAATTGATTTTAATGCCAGCTTAATTCTTTAACCGTCTACAATTTAATATTTACTTATTTTTAAATAAAGCGAACTGAAGCTCGATAAACTATAATTTTACCGCATCCTTGGCCGCCTTAGATATAACTTGAAGAGGATTCATTGTTATAAATCCTGCTAAGTATTATGAATTCGATCAATAATTTAAAATTAATTTACCCACGGTTAGAATTCCTTCATATTTTAGCTGAATCTATGAATATGAATCTAGAATATTATATTTGGTGTATTAAGCATTTTGATATGTCTCATAACATCTTCAAAAAGGTATTTTATTATCATAACTATATTACCTATGTAGATATCCGCAACAGAACCAGGGTTACCGATATAGCCTGAAGATTTGCTAAACTTAAGTGGCAGTGGGCAGGGCACATTGCTCGCAGAGCGGATGGCCGATGGGGCAGTAAATATCTGGAGTGCCGACCGCGAACCGGAAGACGTTGCGTTGGAAGGCCTCCTACCAGGTTGACCGATGACCTGGTGAAGGTTGCGGGGATCCGCTGGATGCGGGACGCACGGGACCGGTCAATGTGGCGACGCTTGGGGAGGGGGACTATGTCGAGCAGTGGACGTCTTTAGGCTGATATGATGATGATGACCTATATTCTGGCTAAGATCAAATACAATGTTTACGATGAAAGCACTGACAGCTCAATCAGTTGACAGCAAGTGTGAAAAACATTTTTATTTTTGCTCTAATCTAATCTTCCAATACCGGGCTATTTTATGTTCTCAAACTAACTTTCACCTATATTAACTCAGTTAAATCGATGTTCAACAAACGCAACATTATAATTATATCGAATTCTTTGTATTACATGAAAATATTTGTTGTTGAGTAGAAGATTTATTATATTCGGCCAGGTTGCTGATAAGCAACATGCAGTGTGAAATGACAATTAACACCCTATACAACAATGAAACTATATTAAAATGATGCACAATTACTATGAAAAATGTATGGTTAAAGCTCTTCTAAATTTCGTGTTGTTGTCAAAAAACTAAAACAATTTTTTTTTGCTTTCCAGTATGTTAAGTCTGAAATTCATTAGGGTTGGCAGTAATAGAAAGTCTAATATTCTCTGGTGATTCTAATTTTTGGTTTTGATTAGATACTTATTGAAGATTTGTAATTTTTTGTATAGATTTCTTAAATAAATGACAATTGCAAATGAACATAATGACAATTTTGTCATTTTTAGGAATACTCATAATTATTTTCTAAAAAACATAACAATTGCATGGCGATAACCCTAAAAAAATCTGCTATTTTCGATTGTTAGTAATCATTGTTTTTTGACTATGGCTGGAATATAAATCAAAATTTACACAGCGTATAAAATTATCATCTACCAAATAAAAAAATACCTACTTTGGAATTCCAATTAATGTTGGTATTTAGCCCTTTAAGTACCTACCTAAAGGTACTAGCGCAAATTAATCTCGTAACTTAATTGAAATCAAATCATAATTCTCTGATAATTTTGATTGGATGTCTTTGCTCGGGTTATACGCATGCAAATCGAGCAGTTTTATCATCAACAACAACTTTAATACATAATAACAAACCTATAAATATTCATCGCGCATCAAATGTGACAAATATAAATCAAACGTGTTATATGATGTTCTGCAAAGGTCCAGTCTCCGAAACTCGCTGGCATTTTATTATAATAACCCATTGTGAGTATTGTGATGAATTAATTTAATAAGATCACTCAAGGAAATATATTAAATCTGGTTTTTTTTATAGCAGACCAAAAATATTAGAACGGATCTCAAATCCAATTAAATATTCGTTTATTGTATTTAAATGTAACATTTACAAATTAATTTGTAGCTAAATTATTCATTCTCGTACTATCAATCAAGTTGTAAGTATGCTACAGTGTAAGCCAGAGTAACGTTGAAGGCAACTCATAGGCATTTCGAAACGAACATTTCAATGAGCGCACACACATGACGATTGATGTTAAGGACAATCTTACCTATTCATATGGGAGATCGCGCAGATATATCGCTAGGACAATAGATTGAAGCAGCTACGTTAATAGTAATTGTAAATTAATTAAGCTCGTCACAATTTGCAGAAAATAACATTAAATACTCGTAAGATAAATATACAACAAAAATTAACATTAAGCTATTCAATTTTAATCAAGATGTTGGGAACAAAGCGTTTCCAAGCAATCTTCACGCTTTGGGAACTCATTACTGTATCTACCATCGGATGTAAGGCCAAGTGCGTGGTGCCGCAGCGCAGCCGGTAGTGCCCGCCAGGCAGCCAGCCCCTTACATAAGCACTATGAGATAAGGCATTGTCTTCGCCGCTTATAGCATCAATAACGACCGCCACCTATGTGCGTGCGCCTGCGCCGCCATTGAGTCTAGTTTACCAAACGCCAACACAATTCGATTCAATTATTACGACCGTTACTTCACATTGCACACATTACCTATTGTTATTATGTAGTGCACTACATTCCGCCAATCAAGGAAATGTACAGTTATAACCACTATATGTATTTGTTAATCCCAAACATATAATTAGCGGTTTCACACTTTGCTTTATGAACCGCAACTCCGTAGTTTCTAAGTCCCCGATCTAACGATAGCCGGTGGGATTGGAAAGCCTAAATTATTATACTTTTAATTACAGTTTACAATACGTAATTCATAGTTAGAACTGGGGTTTTAATGTTCACAATTATAATGTAGTTTTCTTAGCGACCTGCGAGCGAACGAAATGAAGTCAGCCGACAATATGCGAGGTGCACACGGAGCTATATTTATGCAAAGTTCAGAAAGATTTCTCTAGATGAGGCGGTAATGAATTCCCAAGCCATTGTGTGATGAAAATGAACTTTCGCTTCGTGGTCATTGTCGCGATGCCTGCTTAAAGGCCTCAATAGACGGCTCAGTGTATTGCAACATTTTTACAGAATAAATTACGAAAACCAATGTCAAGTCGTGAATGTTGGCTCGCGTGATTGGAGCTCTCTGCTCTGATATTGTTTCTATTCAACTTAACGCACAACGAGATTAATAATGTTTTAGTTTTTGTTCACCGATCTGCAAAGCGCTCAGTTTAGAAGTTCCATTGCTAAGCAATAGGTATGTTGGTAAAGGCCAACCTGCGGCTTGAGCAGGCAAGTGAGGCGCCGCTTTATCGAAAGTGTTTGTTTGTCAGGTTTACGTAATGTGCACTCACCCACTCGCACCTGACAACACCATCATTGTGTGAAGTTAATTATGTGGAGCCCTTACCTGATACTGATGACTCTATGACGGTTTCCTTCAATCATTTCAACGAATTGTTTCAAAACAACATGTTACATTACGGTGTAAATTGCCTCGTAAAACTATAGTCAATTTGTTACGTTTTGTAAAAGGCCATATTCGCGTTATGTTATGATATATTTACCAGTGAATCTCGTGATATATGACAAATGTGTCGATATAATTTATGTAAATAGTAAACATTGGTAGATATATGAATAAATAATTTTAAGCCAACTGAGTAACCTTTACAAGCTCATCTGAAGGTAGGTATAGTTTCCTCGAATCTGTTGATTCTAGTATAATACAATTAGATTCTCTTTTAACGCAGAAAATATTCGAGGTTGGGCTGACTCCGTGGGGGGTATAATCGTAATACAAGCGTAATAAATAACTCACAGCTTGACGTTTTAACTGTGAATGTATTAGTTGGGAGCACAGAGTATAGTAGGTATGTGCAAGCAGTCCGCTTCCCTCGCTCGGTGCAGTGCAGGACAGGCGGTGACGGTGTTTGCCAACTGCACTCGCACCAGTAGATTGCGCAAACGAGCTTCCACTCGCCTGCCACTGATTTGTGGCCACTAAGATGTAGTTCGCAGACGCGGAAGCGGTTGTTGGTATCTTTGCACGTTAGGTAATATAGGGCACCGGCGAATAACTAGTGCAGCTAAATGCCACGCAGCGCCAGAGAATGCCTTTATATAAACCTGCTCTGTTTTCACTAGCTTAGAATGCAACTTTATCTTCCTTAACGTGGCCAGTTTGTTGTACAATACTGAATGTAATCGGTTTACTTTGACATAACAAGATAAATGTACGCCTCGGATAGAGACTGGGGACTTCTAATTTGAATACAAGGGCCGGTCTGCGGCGCGATCGATATGATAATAAATGTTTGCAATATGTTAACGTCATTTCCCTTATAAGCTGTTTCGCCTTGAGCTTCAAACTTTACAGTGGCTCCACACTTATTAAAACTTTGACTGGTTAATAATAAGAGATCATGAGTCAGCCAATCACCGTCGATAAACACGAGTTATAATACTTATATACTTTATAATATTTACACGACCATATAACAATATACTTCGAGGTTAACGATTATATTCTAATTATGTTCGTGTTTTAAAACAAAAACTTTATTTACTCTACATTCTTATATTTTAGTGCAATAACGACTGTGGTACAAAAATTGACGAATACGCAAAAACATAAAAGTTAGAAACAAAACATTAAATTGATGAATGAATCGACTTATAGCGGATGTTTTTACCCGACTGCCGAAGGAGGGTAATGTGTTTATCAGTCTATGTATGTATGTATGTTTGTTCCTATATGGCGTTCCAGAGACCAAACGCGTAGGCCGATTTTGATGATTAATACGTCAATCGATGCGTCTTAACCCTGCGAGTGTCATAGGCTACATTAAAATTGGACAATAGAAAAATGGCGCATTTTGGGTGCCATATTGTGGGGGCCCAAATATATTTTTTCTTCCAAACCCATCGTGTGGGGGTTTATCAAAATAAAGGGTTTTAAGTGGTGATTTCAAAAATATTTTTATGTTGTATCGGAATTCTGATATTTCGCCGGTGCATAACATTGTGGGCCTCGGAGTTTAATTTAAATGATGTAATGTAAATAGCGATGCAAATGATTCGTCAGGCTGTAAAGGTTACAATTTGTAACTGCAGAACGAGAGGTGGTTAATTGCGCATCGCGCTTACGTTTAACATCACTCGAGAGACGCAGCACACGTATACCGGTCAAGTACTGTGGGTAAACTTAAACTAGAACGTAAACTGCATAATATAAGCTAAGTAACTATTTTTATAATAGTAGCAACCTTGGTGCTAACTGCATGCATAAGCCCCCAACCATATCTTAAAATCTACCTGAAGTATTGAACATTTATCATCATCATCAACAACCTTTAAATATTTCCAATGCTGGGACACAGGCCTCCTCACTGTGAGAAAGGGAATGGGCCTTAATCCACCACGCGGGCCCTGTGCGGGTTGGTGGATGTCACACGTCTTCGAATTTTTGGTTCTAAGACAAGCCGGTTTCCTCACGATGTTTTCCCTCACAGTTTTGAGAGCAGTGGTGATGAAATATTTACACATAGGTAAAGCGCCTGTCTGGGTTCGAACCCACGAACTACGACACGTAAGTCACGGACGTTACCACTGGGCCACCGAAAATGTATAGATACTAATAATTATAAGCGAAAGATACTCTGTCTATGGGTTCGTTTGTGACCCTTTTAGATCTTGTGTGATTATGTTCCCTTGAGATAATGTTCACGCAGGCGAAACCGCGGTCAAGATCTAGTAAACTAATAAATGAACGATGCTGCACATAAATGGAAACCAATGATTATGTTATGTTTAGCAATGAAAGGTACTAAATGTAATACATATTATTTATTATGCATGCAACGGTAGTAAAGGTAATTAGTTATTTCCTTAGGTATAAATTGTTTTAGTCCACCGAGACCAACTCTCTATTGCGTTTCTAGTTCCGTTCCCTGCCGCTCCATATTATGTGCCAATAGAAAATTGAATTTCTATAATAAATTATGATAATATAATCGTAGATGATATATTATGATAGTACACATGCATTAAAAGTACTTATCGAACAAGAAGAATCATAATTATAATCAAGCAGGAGCAAACACAAAATATCAATATAGTTAACCTAGGAGGGCATTATATTTTTTTGACATATTTGTAAAAAAGTGCTAAAATACATGGCATGTGTATACGCACAAAGTTCACAAAAAATGCGGACGTTCCAACTGAGTATTCGAATAAAATATTCATGGATCGATGACTGGCATTCTAATTTGGTTGTAAGTCATCGATTCCATCAATATTTTAGTACTCATCTACGGTTTCTGGTAAAAAATATCGACGTCACAAATGAAACGCAAGACAAGTGATGTGATGGACTGCTGAGAATTTATTTGACCTATACCAGCGGGACGAGCACATGCTACTGTGACAGGCTTTAGTCACACATTTTTATCACAGTTTGGGAGCACAAACCGTGATAAAATGCATGACTCAAGCCTATCACAGAGGCCGTGCTCGCCCAGCAGTCCCGGCAGAAGCTAACACGCGTCTGACTACTATTCACATCATTTATGATATATGATATGTTCGATCCAGAAATGTATTCCCTACTTGTGGTTGCTAGGTACCAAAGGACATCGCACATAGTCTCTTTGAAGTTAGTAAATAATTTCGATGACATAAATATTCTGTAAGCTGAGCTTGTTATGAGGATTAATCTATGACGTTTGAGTATTTATCGCTCATTAAAATTCGCTATAAGTACATACTTAATTATAAGCAAGTAAATCAGTTGGAATTGCGTTCACCACATGAAGGTCGTTGACAACTCGTGTGTGCGAGAAACTTCTATTTAAGAAAAAGCTTATAAGGCAAGTTACGAGAGAAATTATTTGGTAGGAAAGGACGATTTCTGCCATCGAGATGATCAATTAATTTATATTTCTATATTGCAAGCCTAATTAATGATTGAAACTATAACACCTGCATCACCCGCGGCACTTCACATCTCGATCGACCACCTATTCTGATATTATTGCTATATATTACATGTACAATGTAATCAGAGACCAGTTACTTTTCACATATCTGTTCTCATAAAATATTATTGGTATTCTAATTAACTTTACGTTTACAACTTACTTCGCAATATTTTTATTTCTTCACTCAAGAGCTCCATTTTCGGTAGTTATAATTCCATTAGCAAAGATTTTTATCTAAATTAAGACACTTTTATGCGCAGTCTATATCTTGAGAAAATGCGTATTTTTGAGGCAATTATACGCATTAGCACTTGTTAGGAGAACTGCCTGCGCCGGCGGCGCTCGTTGCAAATGTAACAAGGTGGTCGGGCCGGGCATTCATTCTAATCTTTCTATTTTTGGACCGGCCTGCCATAATACACGGATCGTTAAATCGGGACGACAGCATAAATAATCATGAATATGTAGCTTGTGCACATAAGCCGTTTGATGTCAATCATTCTTTAAACGAGTGCGGCGACGAATATGTTCATTCTCGTAAGTTGTACACTCACAACATGTACACATTGATCCTAATCGCTTCGCTGTCGAACTCCTTGTAAATAGTGGTTTCAGGGTGACACAGCTTTTTAATGTGTGTATTTCGCAGTAGCGTGAACTCATTTCTATTTGCATTTAAATTCTCAACTAGCTCTGCTTGTAATTATGTTAAGAAGTTGAAGCCTTTCGGAACTTCTTCATTGAACGGCAACATACTACAGATAATGATGATTACAGCAGCGCATGAGAAAACACGACTATTCTACGAAGATTTTAGTTAATAGACGCACGTAATTTATGGTCGATCACTGTATTCACAGTTTAGTCTACTGCTACGCCTTTCTAAATGCACTTTGCATCAACAGATTGGTAATAAAGTGTAATAAAGAACGAGAAGTCTTACACAGATTTTAAGACGAAAGGTGACGTTTTTCTGCAATTAAATAGTTATGACATGAAATTGTTACATGGCTTATCTTATTGAGAAGACCACTGTCATAATAAATTTCAGATAGTAGGTACATTAGACATGAGCATGAATTTATCCTCGCTAAACATTCTCACAATGTAGCTAAGCTAGTCGGCCTTTCAGTATTTTAAATACGCATTTAAACCTTGGTTCGCTAAGAGTATTTTAAAACTTTAACAATGCAACTCGTTAGAAAATAACACCAACTACAACACAATGCAGGGAACGGTTATATAGTCAACACTCGTACCTTCTAATTAGAGAAGCTAGATTAAGTACCATCCGCCCTTGTGGGAGAAACAAGAGCGGACAATAGAGGAGAGACTTATTTAACGAGTGTATAGTGCAGGGTCGCTGTCGGTTGAGGCACACTCGGTCAAGGCAGACGGAGAGCATTAAAAAAGCCTCTACGATAAATAGGTACTTATAAAATTTAACTAATGGGCAGTAAAGTACCGTTGTAAGTTTTCTGTCTGGATCTTATATTACCACGCGGCAACGATATGAACTACAAATTTTCAGAAGAACTCGTGCCTAAGCTGCACGGGTGGATCTTCAAGGAAAATAAATACTTGACGAGATCGGTCCGTGGGTTCATCCTTTGAATACCGATATTTATTCCACAGTGTCCCGGGAAGCCAGTTATGCCTTTGGTCCCGGCGGGTTCTTTGACAGTCGTTATAGTTCTCGTCAAACTTCTTGGACGCACCTGAAGTTGGCTACAGTGGCTGCGCAGTAGTAAATCTCATACAAAAACAGCACCGTTTCGTGCCTCGTGCATGCGAAAAGCCAAGCCTGTACCTACATACGTCTGCCAAACAATATTAGAAAAAAAAAATAGCAAATGGGTTGAGGCGGGCTGTTAGGTAGCTTCATATAAAATACCGGTATTCAACTAAACTGGATACTGACCCTAACGTCTGACAAAAGGTGTGATTATCTAGGTATATATTCTCATACAGTTCCCGCTACTAGAACATTAGAAGATGTAGGCCGTCGGTCGAAAACTCATAATGCGCGGTTTAAAGTGTCATCAAAAGATGCCGACTGAAGTAATGAACTCGCGGAGATACGAACATCCGAGCAGTCCAACAGCACGGACATCGTTATGCGGCACTTGATAAAATACCTTTCCCGGTATTTATTATTACGAAACGCTTGGAGAGCACATTGTGAAACCGGGCGATTCGCTAAATGTCCACCTCAAACTTTCACCACAGGGAAAGGGCTTTTATCGTCCCTACAAATATCTACCGCTATTTCATATCGGTATGTTAAACTCTAATCTCGTGCACCTTGCTGCCTGTTGCAAATTTATCGACAAGCAGATCTTAATAGGATCAGACTGAAGTGTCAATCAAAAGCTGCATCTCTAGAAGTATAATTTTGTTTGAACATTGTACTTATTAAAAGTTTCATGGGTCGGTAGGTCAGTCGCCATAATGATATTTGTATTTTGAGGTTAAATAAATAAAGCATGAACTCATACCCTCATATCTAATTAAGAAAACAGTAGCCATTTTTGTAAAGCATGAATTCGAAATCACATCTTGCAAGGCATTGCGTGCTGCGGCATGCAATATGAATTCGGGTCACTAAATAAAAATTAAGAAGTTAATGTATTCGAGATCGGTAAGAAAGAGAACTGGTGAAGTCGCGTAGAGCGTCGATGGTGATGTATTTGTAGAGAGCGCTTGCGCAGATCAGGAAGGCAGTGTGACGGTGTCATATGAACATGAGGGAAAATAAGTAGTGTACATAAAGAGTCACAGTTTTGAAACCATTAAAACCATTGAAGAGAAGAAATTCTATTGCCAACGATAAAATTAAGGATTCGCTTAGACACTTCTTAAACCTCCAGCTAGACGCACAGATGAATCTGACCCAGACGGTAGAACACCCACGAAATTAGCGACTCATGGGCCACCCGCCGATGCTGACTCCCACTCCATTTCGTCATCAGTGATGAACAAACTCGATGTTGTCTACATCGAGTTCATTCATCACTAATCAATCGGCAACTACTTAAACGGTTCTCGGCAGAAACCTTCGCCCTCATCCATGTAATTCGCGCGAGGGACCAGAGTTGACCAGACCGCACGTATCTAAGGCGGTTACATAAAACTATTTAAATATTATGTCCCCGAGCACACGTTGCATAAGCTATTAATAGTAATTATTAATGTAATCTCATTCATGTGTAGGTGCCATGTGTGAGTAAACACAAACTTACGCCGTCAATTCTGTATTCTGCTTCTTGTCCAAAGATACAAGTTAAGGAACTGGTTTTAAAAAGTGGTTTTCATACAAAATAGGACGTTGAACTTTTTGTTCCAATCACATTATGTAATCAACAGCAAGATATTAATTTGTTTTCTCTCCATTACTGGGTCATAATCATAACAAAATATACTTAACACATTAAAAAGTAATTAATGTCCTAAACATAGTTTTTATTTATTTTTATTTCATTTATATATCAAAAACACGCTCGTTTGCTTGTAACTTATGTATAAATTAGCTGAATTAGGAATTCATTAATTTATTATTACTTAACCTACATAAGATTAAAAAAAATATGTTTAAAACTTTATACCATGAAAATTCATAGATTTTCTCCAGATGGCGACGAGGTCTTAAAAATTATGTTGATAATTTATAATTTGGCCAGAAAGAAATAGTAAGTATGACATTTTCTATCAAATAAGTTAATAATTTAAAATAAAATACTTACGTGCGCGCAAATGAATATGATGATGATGATGATATTCGCATGTGTAACAAGCACACTGGCAGTAGTGTAAGGGCAATACAACATATCGCTTTTATCATGCATTTAACTAAGGTAGCGCAGTGCCAGTGATCAAATGGTCCCGTACAATCGTATCAAACAGTAGTTACGATCGAGGTAACGCCTCGATAGTGATCGAGTTATCCATTTGAGTGCGGCGCAGTCGGTGGTTGCGAAATGTGCGCATACGCCGACGGAGCGTTGCGTATCGACATCTCTTATTAAAATGACTAGCACCGCCCCGCGGCTATGCCCACCCGCCGTTTTTGCTCTGGTTGCCTTACACGTAATGATTGCATATCCGGGCGTTAATTCATTATATCTAAGTTATTATTAAGAATTGCACAGATTGATTCCGCCAAGCCCATTCTATCATCGGACATCAAGACGACGGCGATTTATGCCCACCGTTACGTGGCGGGTATCCCACCCATACGCTTGGGGAATACTTTCATCGTGCTTCTAATAGCTATGGAGTAAAACCTACCGAGATCTGTTTCCTGAAAGGTATATAGCCTGGCAGTATTTATTAGTCAAGAGTGAATAGATTACTTCTATGCAAATATGATCTATCGACAACCATATAATCGATTACCATTAAGGACTATCTTAATTTATTAGACACTAGCCTATCAATACAAAATCGACCAGGTTGGAGCCAAGCTGTAGAACGCAGACCAAAATTTAAAAGAATTTAAGAAAGTCGTCCCTGAGTAGCGCGCCTACGCCGCTCGTAAGCTATTGTTCTACAGAGCTTTCATTACATTCCACTGTCATCGCTGTAATTGCTTAATTACGCTCGTGATTGGTCCGTAAGACACCTTCTGTTAATATAATTACACTAACAGACTAGAGGCTCAACACACGAAGACACAAGTGACATTTTATCAACGAAAGCATCATCGTAGCGATTGGAAAATGTCAGAAATGTATGGTACTCGTATCGTATGTGTGGGAAATGTATCAAAATGTCACGTGATCAATCTCCTTAGCTATAACTCCATTTGAGATAACATTAGATTTTTAAATAATCCCATTTTACAGCCCGTTCGACCGATTTTGACTTCTGTTGCGTTGGTGATATGACAAAATAATGGCAGCTGTAGTTAACAGTTAATTTTGGTAACAGAGTTATGCTTTTTATGCGATCCTTATACACACTGGATAGAACTCAAAATCGGTTGAACGGACTGTAAAAAAGTATTGTGACGGTGTACAGATTTCTTCAGCTTCTGGAAACTGTAGTCAATTAATCTATCTTAATCTTTTCACCTTCCAGTCTTACAGGATGTAACCAAAATCCTAGTGAAATTCCAAGTATGTACATACATCTCTACATAGTATAAAACAAAGTCGCTGCCCGCCGTCTGTACGCTTAAATCTTATAAACTACGCAACGGATTTTAATGCGGTTTCCATCAATAGACAGAGTGATACAATAGGAAGGTTCATATGTATAATATAGCTGCTATATTGTACATATGAACCTTCCTATATTATATATGAGAGAATATGCTATATTATAGCATATTAGAGTTAAGCCGAGATTTTCAAAGATTTGTATGTGGTATCGTAAAAAACATATTTTTGTGCGCTTACATTCCAAACGCTGACTGACCCTACGAGATAGATCTAAATAATGTACTACGGAATTGTATAACTCAAAAAGATCTACAAAAATATCGGCGATGATATGTATATGTGTATCTCCGAAGGATAACCCACAGTAACCATTTTTTAACCGACTTTCCAAAAAGGAGGAGGTTCTATGTTCGACTTTATGTTTGTTTTTTTTTTTTTTTTTTTTTGTTTATGTTCACCGATATCTCCGTCAATTGTGGACCGATTTTGAAAATTCTTTTTTGTTTGGAAGAGTATGTTTTGAAATTGGTCCCATTTTAATTTGGTGAAGGTCTGATCAAGAACTTCGGAGATATACAACAGAACTCTTCAATAAATAACGGCAACACACTCGGGATTGCTGCAATCGCTTGTCTGTTTATTGTTTATACCATTTCATAACATAACATCACGCCAGTACGCTCTAAAGGGGTACGCAGATCTCTCATTTCACCGGATATGTTCAAGTTTCATGTTATTCGGGTAATCTATTCGGCGTTATAGGGACCTTAGGAAACAACTTGCGTATCTATTAGGTAGGCAAAACTAAAAAGGGAAAAATAAAAAACTTTTTTGCAAAAAAATACTACCGACTTCCAAATGAAAAACTACAAAGTGAAAAATAACTTAACTCTTGGAAGTCGGTGTCCATATCGAAAAAAAATGGTTCCTACGTAAGACAAAAAAATATTGGGTCATATACGAAGCTTTTTTAAACAATAGAGTTTTATCCAAAAAAAGTCTTATCCAATTAAATATGTTAGATACGTTTTTCGTAATATTATTAATCACTCACACTGACACCTCATTAGTATCTACGTATACATTGCACCCGTCCGAAGCCAGCGCGGGTCGCTAGTATCACATAACACTGATAAGAAACATCAGAAGATAGTGGTAATGGATCAACTGGTCGTTTCTTGTAGAGAAAAACCGGCAAGATACTTTGTTTTTTTTTTAACTGTATCCTAGTCAGGGAATATGCACTTAGATAGGCAGACTCATAAAGACCTTTGGTTTTAAAAACTTTCTTCAATACATCACCATCATTTACCTATGTACGTGGTTATAATATGATCTGACTATTACTATTCATTTGTTTTAGCTTTAAAATAGACTTTAACCTCTGAGTATGTCGGTGTTACTTCTCGGACTAGTCAGCTAGGAATCAGGGACCTTATCTCCTATATTTTTTTATAACCTATAGGCTCGCGCTTAACCACTATCTCACCTGATGGTAAGCGATGATGTGGTCGACCGTGAAACACGCTTGCCTAGAAATAACCTATTCACTCTTGACTTAAAGACCCCCAGATTGTAGCTGTCGGGAAACACAGACTCCGGCAGGGAATTCCACTCCTTAGCTGTACGCATAATAAAAGTGTTCCCAAAACTTTTAGTGCGTATGGGTGGAATGTCTACCATGTATCGGTGGCGCATCGCCGTACGTCTGGAGTCCGATGATGAAACGGGCTAGGTGTAATTAGATCGTGCAATTCCATCGCACACTTCCCGAAATTTAACCGATAAAAAACCGACAGGCGGGCAACTCGGCGACGATGTTCAAGACTCTGGAGCTTTGACTTGACCAGCGCCTCATCGCCAATAAGACTCTTGGCCCGGTTTTCGATCGACTCTCCTATAAATGAGGATGAACTAATTAACGTCAGTTTAAACATGGCACCTTGGCTAAGTTCCAGAAGTATAGCTGTCAAAGTTTGTTACGTATCTACCGCGGCCGTGAAAACCAAGTATACATTTAAATCATATTTATTACCTTAAAGCACTGACATTTATTAACCCGTAACTCATATTTGCCATAACTAATCTGAGTAATCGCAAAATATTCACAACAATAATACAATTAGGAAAAAACCCGCCCACTCACAACACAAACAGTAGAGTGTGACATATCAGAGACCTTACACTACACCAGCGCCTCTAGCGGCGAATTCATGCACAGTAGCCCCCATTGAAATGTGAAAGCCTTAGGTTCCTACAATTTCAAATAAATTATTCTCATTTATGAATATATGATGCTTCGGATTCTCTTTAAAGGACAAACTACTCTCTATTCTTACTTTATAATCTGCAATCACTTTTAAATTCACTACAATCTAACTTGCATGATACGGCGATTATCAATTCGATTGCAAAAGGGCAAATGTTACGCCTTTCTCTGAAGACAGGTGGTGTTTGCTAAGATTTACATGTACACACAGTCAGGTGTCCACCTTTTAGTGATTTTATTATTATTCCACATCACTTAAAGGTAAGATACATTCCAAGAATAAACTACATGTAGCCGTAATCAAAGGTGACGGGATGTTATTCCTTTTAAATAAGCAGGTACTTTGTTTTCAAACTCGAAGAGTAACTTCACAATTACCATTATCAGAAATCGATATGAAAAGGGCAGCAGCATTTCTTATTCGCCAATTAAAAGCGTTCGACACTGAAATATTTAAATATAAAACTTGTGGAAGCAAGAGCGCATCCCTAAATAGGTTTAAAAATATTTGTTAGACCTTCAAGGCGTTGAACATTAATTAACTTAAGTATTCAGAATGCAACATCGATGCATAACCTATCGAATCGTTGCAGGCTAATCAAGTGAGGCACCGATAGATCAGAATCTAACGAGCGTTGCTTATTTGACAGTGAGCGTCTGATCTAGATAAAGGTCAGCGGTAAGATTCTAGGCAATCTTAACTTAAGATTGTTCTACCTTATATGTTCTGCCTTATGTTACCTACATTTCGTAACAAAATATCATACTAAATTCTATTACAAATGTGACTTTTTGTGTGGATGGATGGATGTTTGTTACTCTTTCACGCAAAAACTACTGAACTGATTTTAATTAAACTTTACGGCAATAAAACTGCTCATGCTAGCAGTGAGGACTCTCAAACTACGAAGAGAACGAAACATAAAAATCAAGTATATCCAGGGATGGAATCATGTATGGTAAAGATTCTTGAACTACCAGGCAATCAGAATCATGTAGAAGTAGTAAATAACAAAATCTTTATTAAACTGGTCGTGAGACTCTATCAGCGATAAAGATTATTTTCTGAAATAAAAAGCTCTATTAAGCAGTGGTTGGTAAAACCCGTAAAGATTAAGGTAGGTTAATCTGCCATATTTGGATCATATTCACAACAATAAAAAAAAACACATCACACTAAAATCAGTAAGTGTTTTTGTATGTTTATTACCCTATTACGCAAAAACGACTGAACGGATCTGGGTGAAATTTGGCACAGAGATAGATCTGGAATAGCACATAGGATACTTTTTATCCCTGGAATATTATGTTCCCTTGGGATAATTTTCGACATTAACTTGGTTGAAGCCGCTGGCAGAAACTAGTAGTAAGAAAACTCGCGCTAAAAGCCGCAAAACTATGAAATTTTACATTTTGAAGACCTCACTCAACACCAGCGCCCCTAGCGGCAATTGTCGAAATACCAAAATGTAAGACATAGATTATGTGACTTTTGATAGTCCTTGGCAATCCTATTATTTATGACTTTTTTAACCCACGATAAAAAGAAGGATTTACATTTGTATGTTTGACATTGTATATCTACGCATAACTTTTTATAGAGTGGTCCGATTTCAAAAAATCTTTTTTTATTGGAAAGAGTATACCTCACCGTTTCACACAATGTAAAGCACCTGCCTGAGTTCGAAGTCGCGGCCGTTACCACTGGGCCTCCACTACTCATCCTTTTGGATTATATTTATTCCTTATGAAGTGTCAGTTTGTGTAGAAACTCAGGCCATCACTACGAGTACAAAAACACGTTCATTTGATAAGCGCTACAGACAGTAAGTGACATTGCGGCATATAATATTATGCAAGTTTGTTTTGTTTTCATATATATCGCTCCAATTAAGCTAGTGTTCAAACTTCTTATGCTTCCATTACGATAGCATTTTATCAGATGACACTGGCAACGAAGCACGTTAACATTTAAAGGCTTTTACAACCTTTAAAACGATTAAAAGTATATTAAATCCAATTTTTCATCGTTCAAGGATATAAACCAGTCGGTCTTAAGATAGAGCTCTACTCCACGAGTTCAACTAAACTTATTTACTTAAATAAAACTGTAAATACCATTTTATAACTGATTTATAAACTGCTTAGCACACTGCCAATTGAAGACCTATTTATATCGTGATCATATTTTATTATTAAATCAAGTTTAATGCTTTTTACGAGTAACTAGGTGTATGTGTATGTAATATGTTTCATAACATAATCCATCAAAGTAATATAATTGCAGTTAAACGAATGTGTTTTGTGCAATGCGCATGTGTAGGTACATACTTGTTGGTGAATGCCTGCCATAAACAAAAATATAAGACCTATATTCTTATTGCTGATATAAAATAATACTGGTGATTTGATCGTTTATATTCTTCGTGTACTTCTACTTACAATATATCGAGAATGTATCGAGTTGCTACCGAGTCGACTGATTGGATATCAATTCCGTATTGCAACAGCATCGAAGCATGACGCTATATTGTCCAAGATCTTATATTTAAAATACGAATTATTTTTTCAGCACGTTACTAAATATTACCAAATATCTGCGCAGTCTACACATTGCAGCTTTTGAATAATTCCCGTTCGAATCCACAGCGTCCGTAACTTCGATACCAGAAGCGAATTCAACCAACCAAGAAACACGGGTGAAGAAAGAAGTGGCCCAGAAGCGTTGTATCACTACCGCAGGCCTAGTTACGTGTATTAAGCCATCTCTCTTATGAAATAATTATAAATCTGTCATTGACACATATTATTTCACAGCAGATAAACCAGTTCTCCGAGACTGTTTCCAGTTTCCCGCTTGTTTTAGCGCTGATCGTAGACTCAGTTCGATGACATCAATCGGCATAGATTAAAAATAGGTTTGTCATAAAAACGTCGATATTTTTGATGATTCGATATATCGATATTTTTTGCCGGTTTTTGCCGAATATAAACTTATCATATAACATATTAATATTGCACCTATCGAAAAAAAATCGTACTAGCTCCAAAGGTGTCCCGACATCCGACAAAAATAGGCTTGCCCCTAACATATCAGTTTATTGGAAAAAAGCGAAAGCAACCACAATCCATTTTAAAAACATCGATACAAAATACATCGCCACTTTAACACTGCCGACATCCCTTTTAAAAACATAAATAGTAGGCGTGAAATAATTGTATTCAGCTTCGCACGTTTCTTAAATCAATATTCGATATGCTAACGTGTAAGAATAACAACAAATTGAGATTGCTTGGCGTTGTCCTACAAAACAAAGTATTGTTGAGGTAGTAACGGAGTCTACTGGGCTGTATTGGGCATTATATAAGTGTGACCTGTTGAACAGTAACTGGACTGGGATTTTCTGATTATCAGCGTCTATATCTTTCAGCGTACGTTTTATGTGTTTACTATCATTGAGTCAAAAATATTTACTATATAGCCCATTTATTTGAGGTGGTTTAATTAAATTAATTTCCTGATTTGATGCTGGACTGCTGTTCCCATACACTGAACCTTTGAATAAATTAATCCAACAGACGGTGTTTTTTTCTAAGAAGAAGAAATCCTAGTTGTGTCCCGCATGCGTACTGTCACAGTCGACCGATCGTCGATGGTAACACTGCCCTAGTTTTTTGATCCATAGTTGACTCAATCAATGGTTAAATATGCTAACAAATGGTTTCTTATTTCGCTTAAATTCGCTTTTTAACCAACTGCCCAAAAAGTTTGTTAGCATTACAAATGGTGAAATAAGTTGTAGAGTTAATTATTCGACCGTATGCTAGACTAACAAGTCTATGAATAAACGCGTTTTACCGTACTTTGAAACCATTGGTAAGAATATTTAACCATTGGTTGAGTTAACTACGGATCAAAAAACTGGGCCTTAGACCTTGACTTGGCCTAGCTACCGTAGCCGTACTATATATGTAGAATAAGAGACCAACTTTTACTGGTTTTACTCGAGCAGCGTATTATACAACGCCAACAAAGAAGTTCAAGAAGGTACTTTTAACAAGTGCATAAGTTACATGTCATGTTTTGATAGATGTGTGGTCCAGGGCTGTTGTGAATGATAACAAGTAGCAGCGTAAGTGGCTGAGACCTTGCCGGGTTTGATAAACGGCTCGTAAACACCACTCGCCGACCTCAGAGCGAGTTTCGCTCAGTTCCACCTAGCACACTTACCAAAAGGTACTTGTTGTAGACACACTGAACACTGTGTCAATGCACACTGACATAGTCATCAAGTGAGCGTGTAAGTATATTTTAATGGGTTGACTTTTGCTCTGAATAACGAACCCTACTGCTTACAGCCTTAAACAAAATCATATCATATCTCAAGTTGTACGTTCTTGCAGCTGGGACACAGGCCTCCTTTCTGTGACTTACTGTGATCTCACAGAAAGGAGGTCTGTGTCCCAGGACAGTAAGCCCTAATCGTTTGGGTTGGTAAACGTTACATGTCTTAATCGATTTTTTGGTAATATCATACCATCCATATAACCTAAATTACCTTAATTAACTATAATTTGTCATTCGAGTTTGGATTTGATGCCCAAATTAAGGCAAAGAGTTTTTGGGCTTAAAGATTTAACTAGGTTCATAAAACAGACAACATGCGAATGTACCGTACTACGCACCTCTGCCAAAATATATTATTATGTATCATAACAACAAGGAGAGGGCAAATTAATGTCGATTTATTCTCACAATGGTTCCTCGATCAAAATATTTACTTTCCCAGTGTATGTTTACTAACGGTTATTTCGAACAATTAAACATCTCACGGCCCATCAATAATAGCGTGAATCGGGTGACGCTGACGATGTCGAACAGCAATATTCTCACCGCTCAACAGAAAAAGCGCTGAACCGCTATGTCTTCAGAAGAATGGAGCGGTTCCATCGGAGTCACGCTATTCTACCTCGCTTTCTTAACTCGTGCATGTCAATTACATTACAGATGACTCTAATTTTTATCTTATTAATTTCTTGTACCTACCTAAATATGATCGGTAATCTACAAAACCATTGCATTTATTTCAATTATATAATTAACGCACATGTGAACTGGCTTTTTTCTGATAATTATGTATGGTATGTCAGTTAGAATTTTTTCAAAACTATGACACGAATGGTTTTGCTTTATGAAATCAATTAACATTGACAAAGTTTAATAAAGCGCCACAAAGTTTAGGAGTGGGCGTTACTTCTAGGTATAAAGTGTAGTAATGACAATAATTGTCATTAGTACACTTAAAAAAAAAACGACAACAAACAAAAATTACGACTATATGGTGTGGTGATATTAATTATTATTATTAATTATATTATTAATTATTAAAATATCACCACACCATATCGTCCGTGACAAAAGAAAAATACGTGTTCAATATTTATTAACTGACGGACTAAATAGATTATTTTTTAAATTATTGTCAAAGAGTCTGTCAGTCAGAATCAGGAAGGTGAAGAAGGCCCGTGTTGGCTTATCCACCACGGCTCTCCAAATTGCATTAAAACACTTTGCATTCCTGCTTGATGCATCCTGCCTACCTCAGATCCTTACATCACTGAGCTGAAGGATCGGATCGGATAGGAATCTGTGTGTGTTTCCCGATAGCTACAACCTGGAGTATTTAAGTCAAGAGTGAATAGGTTATTGCTAGACAAGCGTGCATCACTGTCGACCACATCATCGCGTACCATCCAAGCGCGAGGCTATCGACAATAAGAAAAAAAAAAGAAAAAGTGTCTATGTCTATGAACTAAGCGGCCTTCCTGAAGACTCATATATATATATATATCGACACAGATAAAATAATACTAGCATACACCGATAAGCCATTTTTAATAAGCGAAAATGTAAGTACGCTCGTAAATAGACGCAATGCGGTGCATTTTTAACCGGAATTATTTTCAGGTCAGAATGCATAGCAATATCGCCTAACGACGACGTAATTTAAATTTGTCCATTAGTGCGCCGAACCAAGGACTGTACCGATACACCGCTTATCCGATTCTTATAGAATGAATCATGAGTAAATATATAGCTAAACATAAAACTTGAATCTTCATATTTCCATAATCGTTTATATCTAATTATTCTTCCTACGCGGATAATATGTTATGTTGATGTTAGGCCATTAATTAGACCCAGATATGCTCAGATATTTATGTTAATCCTTGCAGTAATAATGTGGCGAGTAAAACCACATGTTTTGTTGTAACTTTATACCTTAGCTTAATTAACTACTCACCTGTCATATAGAGAACACTAGGTTTGGTAACAAAGGATCATTTTAGATATTGGGCCGGTTTCTGAATTGATTATTTGGAGTTAGAACGTGTCAAACCCTACTTGAAATGCAAAGTTTGACAGAGTTTCAGGCTAAGGCAGGCAGTAAAGTTTACAAAAACAGTCAACTTCAAATCCCTAATTCCAAAATCAGGAGAAAATAACTTTTCTTAAAAACTTTTTAGCAATGGTGAATTAATATTAGGCTTCCTTTCAAAGTTATCCAAGTCTTCAATTAAAAGTCCACCAATATTCAATATTAAGTAGTAAAATGTCTAATAATAACATCGTAAATTATGTGATGATTTTATGATATAAAAAACACATCGAACAGTTAAATTAAATCATTAAACAAATGGGTTTTATGGGGGTTAAATGTTAAAAGCCTACTTAAAATTAGTTAAGTACACATCTAAAGCGTGTAAAATGCCAATATGTAGGAGATTGCACTTACGCAAATCACCACTGTTCTGTTATCGTTCGATTCGTTTGTATTACAGCAGGAATAAAACCACAGAATCTTTGGATCTTCATTTATTTTGGTATACATTCAAATGTCAACCAAGATGGTTGACATTACTGTTTACATTACATTGTTATTTTTTACATAACACAATAATACCTTATTTTTCTCATTCTTTAAATATATTTTCGTAGTCTTCAAGTCTCCCTTAGTCTTCCCAAGTCTTAGATAATTTATTTGTGGTACTGTATAGTCTTTTTTGGGCTGCTTCATAGTTTGTTTCAACCCTAGGATAGCCATCCTTCTATAGTAATGGTATCCTAATAGACTCTGGCTCTCAACTTGAATTTGAACTTCACTGCTTTTGTAAACTTTTACTGGGGAACATGAAATAGGAGAAATAACTTTTCTTAAAAACGTTTCAGCAATGGTGAATTAATTAGGATTCCTTTTAAAGCTATCCAAGTCTTCAGTTAAAAGTCCACCAACATTCAATATTAAGTAGTAATAAGTCTAATAAAATGTCGTAAATTATGTGATGATTTTATGATATATAAAACATATCGAACACTTAAATTAAATCATTAAACAAATGGGTTTTATGTGGGTTAAATGTTAAAAGCCTACTTAAAATTAATTAAGAACACATCTAAAGCGTTTGAACTTTGATCTTCAGTGACCTGATCCTTACCTTTTCTTAGAAAGAGCCGCATGTTTCTAATTGAGAAACTTTGCCTCTGATCGCACTAATGCTAAAGTCGTCGGAATACCTTACCACAATTCTTCATGAGGCATTACTTACATTTGCAAAATGTTCTAAATTTATCTACGGTAAATACTTATTTCCAATTAACAACATTCAGCAAATTTGTTGATTAACAACTTAAGAACATATATAAGGCCCCCGGCCAAAGAGATAATTTGGTTATAGAGAATATAGGAATATTCTCCTTCCGTACCAAGATATTAAAAACTGAACATTTACGTATGAATAATGGTCCAATGCAAAAAGATATTTCAATGAAGCTAACTATTTCATACATATATTTAACAGTATTTAATTAAATGTAATTGCCATCGTCCGGTCATTTTCATTCTTATTACAAAAGCTGTCTCCATGTTAAAACTTCTACTAAGGCGGAGTTGACCATAGGGCAGTGGAACAGGATCCAATAATGACAAGTAAATAAAACGAAAGTAAATAATCGTAAGAGGAAAATCCGTGAGGAAACCAATCACATTCGTTTTAATATAGTTAACTATTTATACTTCGTAAAGACCTGATTAATGTGTTAATTATTTCACAACTATTTATTAAACTGGGTTAAAATGTGCCTAGTATAAGCCAAAATTAGTCTGAGAATATTTTCTTTGCTTGTTTTTTATTCATCGCCAGCTTCCGCCCGCGTGGTATTAGTACTTTGCCCAATATCTTTATAAATTATAGCTTAAATAGTTATTCTGATTTAAGCTATATTTTTTAAATTTCATCTAAATCCGTTCTGTAGTTTTTGCGTGAAAGAGTAACAAACATCCATCCATCCATCCTCACATACTTGCACGTTTATAATAGTAGTAGGATTCAGTCATTTATGTGATATTAAGCCGTAAGCACGCAATGCATTTGCAATGCTCTAATGGCGGAGCAGAGGTTAGAAGCTGGTGACGAGATATTGCGCCAGCGCTGCAACCTCAAATGTGGTTTGGTAAAAAGCGGTCTAATTAATTGACGTGACAGTGCAGTGCAATGCACGGGAGATACCGATCTGACCGCGCGACCGCGCGACCAGCGAGCGAGCGGCTCGCTCTACTGCCGGGCCCCCCGTTATAATCCCGTGCCTCACGAACTCTCGTTTATTTTTTGTTTACAATTCGTGATCAAATCGTCAGCTGCAATACGCAAACTGTTACGTGATACTATATAACCAACTACGACCTTTTTTACTTAAGCCTAGTTCACACGAATAATTTCGTGTTTATACTCTTTGAATTAACATATTAATACTCATTTTTATGCTCCAGAAAAATATGGAGGTGAATTTAAAAATAATTTCGTAATTTTCTTTATTCTTCTAATTGGGCAGTTTATAAGGTTCATAAAAATTACGTAAAATCAGCGTGCAGATTTTTTCTCAAAACTTCAATGAGCACATACAGTTACTTAGCTCTGCGCGAGATGTTATAAAACCGCAGAGGTTGCGTAACTGCGTCAGGAATGCACTATACCGATAATTGTTAAATTGTCAATGATTGCAAGTCATTTTGAGTGGTAGCTAACTATCATTGAGTCACGTAGAAGTAAAAAGCTGTGGTGGTTGTTGACTCGCCCTGTTGTCCTGTACCCACCTATCTACTACTGAACATAACTAGTCTAACAAGAGTACATAATGTATGACAAAAGACCAATACTCGTTCATTATACAACTGGCATGCACCAATGCGTTGCTTGATCGTTATCATATCACACGAATCGAAACGCGGTTAGCAGCTTACACTTCATAAGTACACTATAGCTCTGACTATAAGTAGCCACAGTGTGTAATTTAAAAGTATCATAGCCATTTCACACAAGTTAAGCGATTTCCTATTCACAACACGGTGATTCGCAGCAAGTTTTTCGATTGCATGTCGTTTTTCTGTGTAAGAGTAACAACAGTATTACGCCATGCTTAGTGCATTACGTGTCGATCTAGGAAGCATTGCTAATTAATATGTAAGAAGTTCTTATCTATAAATAGGCATAGCTAGATAAGCTTTCTTCGTATGATATCTAAACAAATGCTATGCGTTTGCATGCAATGCTTTCTCAAAATGTGGTAATTATGGAAGCTAATATATTCTTTTTGTCAAAAACCAGCTTATCTTAGGTTGGGTACACACACTATATTTTTTGAATATGAACAGTGATTGATAGATAATTTCGTTATACAGAATGAATATATATTGAATATTTGACTCTAGAGTTTTCAATCGTCCTAATGAGAGACTAGTTTTCTTTGCAAAAATCCTAAATGTTAGTCCGTATGATGCCGAATGTCTGTCTTTTTTACCTTGTGAAACATACATTATCGAGATACCTCGGTATGTTGCAATCTAGCCGTATGTTAATCCAGGAGCCCATCAGCTGCATGCACAATACAAAGCGTCGTCATCGACGGGTTGCAGCACCCTAATCAACAGTTAACCAAACGGTAATTAAAATCAGTTTCACTTTTATGTGACTTAAAAGTAAATAAAACGATTCCGATTTCCATAGATGTTACATGATTAGCTTGTTGGTGCCATTAGAGAGTCCAATTTTATTAAAATGTGGAAGAAAAATAATTTGTGAAGATAATATGCGTACATTACTTGGAGTTGCGGTTATGTGGGATCAGAAACAGAATAATAATAAATTATCTTTAAACGTGATATAAACTCCTTTGCGAGAGACTGGAGTCTGAACTGGGGAAAACCTTTGTTAAGGATAAAATGAGCGAATTAAATTGAGTTTTGTTTAAGTAAATTATTTATATAGAGTGAAATATTATTAATGTTAGGTACAAGAACATTTTTTTATGTTATTTATTTTCGCACTGTATGTGCGTCGTTGAGACCTAGGTTACGCTCTATAATTGTTATTTAAAATTGTATCTTTCTTATTTAATTTGTATCTACTTGGATCCTTGTAATTATTATAAATTCATTTGTTTTTGTGACATGTACTGATTACTAACATTAGTTATAAGGTTGTGTACTAACAAAGAATGGACTCTAAAATTGTCTGAATTTGAAATAAATTTAATTTAATTAATTTAATATATGCGCCGTTGTGACCTAGGTTATGCCAAACACACAAAATTTATTTCTTGCAAAGATCTCGAGAATAACCTCTATGACTGGCGGACAAAAAGTGATCTTATGAAAGGAAAAGGAATGCATGAATTGTTGCTTCATATAGTTAAGAGCTAATTTCTGAATTAAGAATTTGAAGTTAAGAACGTGTTAAACAATAATGAATTAAAAATAAAATAGTTTATTTCTCTAACGGTTCTCTTACAATATTATTCAGTGGCTGGAACTACCCAGGGAGCATGTAATAATGCTTGTATGGGGTGGTTCCGAATAGGTTAGGTAGGTACTTCTAGACAAGCGTGCTCCGTCATCGACGGCGGTTACGCACTAGAGATCCGTGTACATGATTTGAGTTCCGAGTTCATAATGTTCTGATAGACAGATTATGACGGATAGAGTTCGGAAGTAGTGCGTAAGCTTCCCCACAAGAAGTACTACGGTTACTTCGGAACCGAAATTTCACGGACACGGATGGGAAGTAGTGCTGTACCGCCCTAAAATAGTGGCAAAAACGCTATCATTATTAAAAAGCCTTATTTTCATGCACACTCAACTTCAAAGTCATAACTCAGAAATCTGGGGAAGCCAAACGCAGAACAACAGCATGCAGTTTGTGTATCAATTCGTAACCAAGTGTAAGTAATTAATCAATCAAGCATCAATAATTACACAGAAAACAATAGTCATGATAAATGATAATAATTATTTATTGAATAGCCATCGCCGTTTATTGACAATAAAACGTGCACGGCGTCGTAACGTATTTGTTTAATTCAATTAATTGACTTGAGCCGTCGACTCGTAAAACCTTTATAGGAAACAAAGTTACCTTTTGCATCTAACTTTATCACGTAACATGTGGTGTTTGTAAGATTTTGTGATCTTTGACAGTCGTTACGGGTAGTCAGAAGCTTGAGATCTAACACCAGTCTTGCCAACGGGTACCGTGTTACCCGTAACTGGGTTGTGGAGTTCAGATAGGCAGTTGCTCTATCTAAAACACTGGTACTCAGCTGAATCCGGTAAGACAGGAAGCCGATCCCAATATAGTTGAGCAAAGGCTAGGTAGATGTGGTGTTTGTAAGATATTTTTTTTATCTTACATCTAACCTGCGGTGTCACCCGCATGGAAAGTCAGCAGGAAAGGTGTCCTATGTTTACCCGTGTGTCAAGTGTTATCGTTCAGCAATTTTTACATAAAACGCCTTCTGACTAAGAATATAAAACCGAAAGTTTGGATGGAGAGATTTTTGTTACTCAATCACACCAGAACGGCTGAACGGATCTGGATGAATTTTGGCACATAGATAAATTATAGTTTGAGATAATCCCAGTTCCCAGTATAATGTTCCCTTGCGATGATAAAACACATTTCACGCGGGCGAAACCGCTAGCAAAAGCTAGTATGCCATATTTATTTATTTAGGATCACCGAAATTTACATAACGGTTAAAACTTATAAAGAAATTATAAAAATTGGTTCACAATTTTCTGTTATGCATACTCATACTTAATAACAGGTAATCACAGCTAACGCATTATTGAGTATACACGCTCTACATAAATAATTAAAATAGATTAATATCTAACACTAAAATTCAGATACAATTCAAATGTTTAAAGTATATTCCCCATTATGGTTACAATATTTTGATAGATCGAGATAAAGTTAAACAAGTTCCATATAGAATGGTGTTACCGTAACTGAAGTCTAGAGCAAACATAATATTTAACATAATATTTGCCGAAAGAAGAACAAGAAGTAGGTGTAGAATGCAAAGTAGCACAAGATATTCTCTAAATATAACATATTTTAAATAATATCTATAATTAAACTAGCTTTTGCCAGCGGCTTCGCCGGCGTGATAAGTGTTTTCTTATCCCAAGGGAACATTATACCGTGATGAAAGACCTAAGTGCTATTCCAGACTATAATCTATCTCTGTGCCAGATCTCATCCAGATCCATTCAGCCATTCCGGCGTGATTGAATAACAAACATACATCCACACACACTTCCATCCAATCTTCGCATTTATAATATTAGTAAGATGATATTTATTTGTTAAGTATAGGATCTTCAGAATAATATTTGATAATATGCTTGTAGCAACTACATAGGTTATATTAGGTTACACTTAAAATAAAACATTCTCGTTTTTCTTACATACCTAGCTACTCCTTTAGCATCATCTATGTTCATACATCTAGTCATGCACGCACGCCGGTTAGGTGTACTGCGCACCTAGCCTTTCTGAAGAACATCACCAATAACACCCTTTTCAGCATTTGAATTTGGGTATTAGATATTTTCGTAAATAATTGTCTGGATTAATAATTTGAATTTGTTTCATATTACTTACAAATAGTTCGTCACAAAAACAACTAAATTCTTTAACGTTTTATTTTTTTATTTTATCTTTTTCCTTCTATTGTGTATACCACTGTTTTGCTGTTGAGCCGGGCGCCCGCTGCCGTAATACTTGCAAGGTACACTGTTTTTGTGAAACGAGTTTACGAAATGGCTCATTTTATTTCACCATTTTATTCAAGAAAAATAAAGTTTTTAAGTATTAGGGTTATAATGAGATTCAAGATTACAAAATATTTCTGGGACGTGCTTAGCAAGACACAAAGATTAAACTAGGTATAAATACAGCGTACCTAAGTAGGACCATGTGTGAAAATTTGAATGTGCCTGTGCCTTGTGTACGGAACCCTAGTAGTTAATTCGCCATCATCATTAGATAGAAATGCACCGTTTTAAAATTTACCTATCACATATTCAGAATCAGGATACATCTAGTAATATTTTCTTGTATTTATCTTCTTGTTTCTATGCTCGCGGTACACTAGTGAAGAATATATACGTAGTTTCAAACCTATTTATATTTTTGAGTTTTGGTCAATTTCGAACGCTTTTGCTTATGGCGGCATTTACTTGATGTACCTATTGCTATAATACATAAACTGAAGCATTTTTACCATGGAGGTAGTCAGAAACTAAAGAACGTCACCTACTACGATCCTTACAAACTTATTTTCCTTCACTTACGTTCACACATGCAGTATTATTCAGTCATTTGTAACATCAATGTGAATAGCCGAGGAACCCAATCATCGGACTGACGTAACGAACCAGATTAACATCAAACTTTTTCATGAACTAACCTGGTCTTAAATAATGACAAAATAGCGTGTAAATGTGGTTTAGCGGTACCATTTTAAGCGATATTTGACTTTAACAATAAATTTATTGTAAACTGGGTGTTACGAGTGTCTAAGCAAAAAGACTGACATAAATCAGAATATGTGTAGTGGCTTGATTAACTTCATTTGTTATACAGTTGCAATGAAACATGATTGATTTAATTTAAAAAAAAAATATATTCTCGTTTTTATACTCACTTAACTTAAACTGTGTACTAATAATATACTGTATTTGTTTCAGGTACGTTACACCCGCTAAGAAAGACCCAAATAAATCTATCAAATGACTTCGATAAAGGTAAAACTATGGGCGGATTGCATCCGATCTGTGTTCGTGAAATTTCGGTTCCAAAGTAGCCGTAGTATTTCTTGCTTACGCACTTTATCCGAACTCTATCCGTCATAATTCTGAACATTTTTAAATCGGCATTTAAATCACGGACACGAACGTGTAGTGCGAAACCGCCCTTAAAAAGAAACATTGCTACCCGTTACTTAAGGGTTTAGACAAGAAGTGACATACTATTAACGAAATAATCGATAGAGCGATACCTGAAATGTTTAGAATTTATGGGATTACTAAGCGCTGTCTCATGTCACGTGATCAATCCCTTACATTTTGCCATTTCGAAAATCACCATCGCTGATAAAAAAAACACTATCTAGACTTTAGAGTCTAGATAGTGTTTTTTTCAGACAGTGTCTTTTTATCAGCGATGGCAATGGTGAAAGACGCTAGAGTCTTTAGCCACATAACTATCCAATATTTACCTTATCTTCTAGTTCAGTAGGTACAAACGTCAGCGTCAATCGTTAACTTAATTTCGGTGGCAATAAATTGCAAAGTCGTTAACACATTTTACTCAACTGGCATTATATTTTAGTTAAAACTTTTTAGACTACTTTAAAACCTGCTGCCATATAGCGGCTCTAAATTATCTGTCTCACTAAACTCAACTGTTTCTAAAATAACTCCAATTTATTATGTTCCTTGAAAGGTATTGCTGACCTTGTACGCTTTATTTAAAGATTGGTTTAAATTTTATTAGGGATGATGAAAAGAGCTCGAATTTTGTACACTTTTTATTACAGCTTTCTAGAAATCACAGCTGAAGGCCTCCGAAGACAGGCACGACGTGACACGATCTTGTTTCTGATGTTTAAAAATGGTTTTATGGCCATATCATAAAACAATTTCTATAAAATGTCCATAAAAGATTTAACTTTATAAGTAAATGTAAGGGACTTATTTAATAGCCTTTTTAAATTATTTATTAATGACAGGCTTGCGTATGACCACTGTTTCTAACCATGGTAAGCAATAATGTGGGTGACTATGCTGCCATTCGCTTGCCCATAAGTAACATATTGACTTTAAAACTTATTTACTTTTAAACTTAAAGCTATCACTATCAGGAAACACAGATAAAATGCTTTAAGCCTATTGATGACTACTTAAACAAAAAGCTATAAAGCTAATCATGAGTAATTCAAATTCGCTAAACAATAAAATGTATGCAGAATGAACTCATGGTTAAATATCAAGTGTGATCATGTCTGAGGGTTACCGCATATTGTTTCTCGTTACCCGTTATTACCAGCCCTTTGTTTCACGGTGAGCAGATTGTCTTCCAATTATCTTAGAGGCTGAAGGAGAGCCGGCGGATGTAATAAATATGTAGGCGTATTACTTTAATGGGTTCATAGAGTAGACGTAGAGGCAGCAGATGGTATATCCGCCAGATACCAAGTGTAGAAAAATACTGCTATATGGATAGGTATCTGCGATATCTAGTACCTTTTTAAAATGTTTATTTATTTACATGCATACACGTTGATGTCAAATATCTAGTACCTTTTCAAATGTTTATTTATTTACATGCATACACGTTGATGTCAAATATCTAGTACCTTTTCAAATGTTTATTTATTTACATGCATACACGTTGATGTCAAATATCTAGTACCTTTTCAAATGTTTATTTATTTACATGCATACACGTTGATGTCAAATATCTAGTACCTTTTCAAATGTTTATTTATTTACATGCATACACGTTGATGTCAAATATCTAGTACCTTTTCAAATGTTTATTTATTTACATGCATACACGTTGATGTCAAATATCTAGTACCTTTTCAAATGTTTATTTATTTACATGCATACACGTTGATGTCAAATATCTAGTACCTTTTCAAATGTTTATTTATTTACATGCATACACGTTGATGTCAAACATCGTTGAATATTTCACGATGTTCGTTCACCGTTTTAAGAGCAGTGGTGATGAAATCATCTAAACAAAATAAAGCGCCTGCTCGGGTTTGAACTCACTGCCTACGACCCATAAGTTACTGTTACCACTGGGCCACCACTGCTCTTACTACACTTTTTTGTGATGTAATGATGTACGGTTTGCGGATGTATGACCCTATAGGTTTAGATTCCCTTGCGAATATCATAATAATATAAATTATGTGTCACACACGGCCTTATCCAGCGATTGGGTGATTGCTTTGACGTTAGTTTGTTTTTTTCTTAGCTTTAGGGGATTGCGAACCTTAGTATTTGATATTATTGTCAACTTGATACCCCTACGCGTTCATGAAAAGGTTTGACAGACGGACAGACAACGAAGTGAATCTATAACTATGGTTACGCACTACGTGTGTCCGTGATTTGAGTTCCGAGTTCAAACATTTTCAAACGACAGATTATGACGGATACAGTTCGGATGTAGTGCGTAAGCTTCCCTACAAGAAGTACTAAGATACGGCTACTTCGGAACCGAAATTTCTCGGACACGGATAGTATGTAGTGCGTAACCGCCTTAAGGGTTCCTAGTTAGCCTCTTGAGGAACGGAAGCCGAAAAAGTAGGTACTCGAATCTTATATTTATTTATTTATCAAATTGCGAAATTTAGTTAGATATGTAGGCAAATAGATATATTGTCTTTGTGACAACACCACAAGCTTGACAAAAAACTTGTGATTTCAAAAAAATACTCAACCAAGGCCCGGAGCCATTATGAAATTGTCAGATTTGATGTAAAAATAATAGAGCACGTATTTACCGCCCGTAATAGCAGGCGGACGTGGCTCTTGTTATTACACAATATCTATTAAATACCGTGCCTAAATATAACAAGGTGGAGAAAATAATAAACACAAAAGACACCTAATTTAATTATATTATATTATGTTGGTCATTAAACTTGTTATAGCTCTAGGTCTAGATATTAAAATAGACATTGAAATATTTAGCACCTAGTTAAAAATCCAATTTATTTTTAGTGTTGTATTACAAATTTTTGTTGTACTAGTCTTGTTTGGACTAATGAAAATTATGGTTTTAGAAACTGTTTATAAAGTTTTGCAATCAGTCGTTTGGTCGGTACCTTGACGACACTAACACAGGTGCACTCTCTGTACCTTTACTAACATGGTCTGACGAGACGGCCACCCGACATAACTGGCGTGAAATCAGATCTAGCACTGGACCAATGGCCTAACGTACTGTCTGAGGCACGGGGAGTTAAACCAACTTCTAAACTACGTCCCAAATATGCGACCGCAAGGCGAACGGGATAGTTAGGCTTAACACGCGACACACTGCGTTTTTTTTTTCCGCACATTCTGCGACAATTGGAATTGTATGAAGCTTTGCGCATTGCGTTAAAAAAATCGCGTGGCAATTAAACCGCAAGAAAGCCGTGTTTTGCCACAGAATCCACCGCAAAATGCCGTGCGTTTTTTTTTTCTTTCTACCTATTCATAGAGCTCAAAATATTTGCGCGAATTTAATCCGCATCGCGGTGCGTTGGATTCTGTGGCAAGAAGCAACACACAGATTTTTTGCGGAATTATTACCGCGCGGTTATTTTACCGCAAGTGCATGCAGCTTTATACAATTCCAAACGTCGCAGAATCGACGGAAAAAAATATCGCGCGGGCAAAACCGCAGTGCGTGATAGGCCTTACGACGATACGTAACTAAACCGCTCAATGAGCATCCACTTATTTAACTTTCCGTGCGTAGGCGCCGACACGTCTAGCAGACCTCTTACTGCACAGTTATATGGAGAGACTGAACTATATTGACCAGCCGTGTCGGGCATGCGCTATCTCACCTCACTCATTAAATTAAATAATCTGCCTTGCATTTCCCCAACCATTTCAAGGACGGCTTCTATCATAACCGGGTACAGCAGAGTACCATAACTTTATATGGAGTGACTGCCTATTACCCCAGAACCTACTGGGTAACACGATAACCCTGGCAAGACTGGTGACAAAATTTCTGGCTTCTGTATACCCGTAAAGGCTGACAAAGATGTACACATGTGACAGCCGGGACCATCAGCTACATGGTTTTTTAAGCACGGTAGAGTTTCAGTATGTAGTGGATGGGCCAGCGTTGCTTAACCTTGCAGATCGACTCGTGCAGTAGTTATTATTTAGCCAGGATCTGCTCTACTGCTATACACATTTTCCTCACGAACATCACTATCACTACATAATATTATTAAATAAACTTCCCCGCCGCGTCTTTAAATGATAAACTCTAAAACTGCTGAACGGATACTCATGCCGTTTTCACCAAAAGCAAGAGTGAGAAACGAGGAAAGTTTTTGTGAATAATTTGTCGCGGGCAAAGCCGGGGCGGGTCGCTAGTACGTACTAAATGATAATGTGACATTACATAAGTCCCTTTCCCCCGAGTGCGCGAGCCGTCAATCAACTTCTGATCGTATCGCTCGCTGAACCCGCTCCGAACATACCCGTTATGATCCTCATCCTATTTCAAAATGAGCCGAGTTTGTTTGTCATTTGCCAACACTATCTGTGGCAACGTCTTTCGACTACCAACTGCATTCGTTTTGATAGTAAAATATTTACGCTTCGTAAACCTTGCAGCTATCAGAGGCACTAGACAAGTTTCATTCGATGTTAGCGATGGCAATGGTCAAAGTCTAAGGGATTAATCCCATGATAGAATGGTACGCATCTAAGTTATCACGTTATCTCTGCCTTTGTTCAGAATAGTTCAAGCTCAAACAATCGTGAACTTGTATAGACGGAGCTGTAAAGTCCACTGTACGGTGTTATCACCTATTTATTCTAGTGTACAACCATGTCGTTTACTGATACGTTGTTAGATACAATCGGGGCAGGCCGAGCGGCGAACACGCTCGTAAAGCCCGGTGCACATTAATCTAACCAAGTGTTTATACCGCGCGCATACATCTGTGTCGTATGCCCGTATTAGTCAACTCTCGGGCCGAATTCTTAAACAGAATCAGATATAATTATTCAGTCGTTATGCGATAGATTTATGGAGCGGTACGAATACTTGGACGAAATACGTCAGTCATGTTAAATGTTTAACTTATGTACACGTCCGAAGATTTAACTTAACCAATTTGTACCTACAGCTGCGCTAACGACTGGCCAATTTATTTTAAAAGTACCAGTGAAAGGCTTTTAAGAAACAATCGCTTTTAACTACATATTATGTACTAAACTGTAGGCAATTAATATGTTGTGATTGCGTAATATTTACATGCTTTCTATTAAAATAAACTGTTATCAAGTTACAGGAAAGTTGTCCCTTTCTAGTTAATATTCTGAATAGATAAATACGTGATATAATAGAGATATATAGGCATAATTATAAATAACCAATATGAATACAAATCGGACCGCCCGTCGTGACAACAACACGAGGCTGATACTTACTGATTGGCTCGGCACTGATAATATCGGTTTAATGTTGTGAGGTCACGAATAGTACGGCTGGGTTGGTACAACCGGGTTTTAACATCTAAAACGGACTAATCAATTGCATCCCTTGCAAGAGGATTTAAAAACTGCCTTCAAACAAAACAAGACAAAATTATGATAACATTTTTGTGAACTCTGATCTTTGCTACGCCGTAGCTCCCCCATCGTAGCGGTTAAATAGGTCGAGAAAGCGTAGCGCTACGAGCCTATGAACGTGCTACGGAAGTTTGGGGTTGCTTTTAAAAATGTATCTATTTTCATTTTGCTTGTCACTTTGTGCCTACTGTTGGCATTTTGAGGGTCTACTCGGCTTCTGCTGTCCTTGTTAGGTGGTAACGACTCCTTTACTTTACATAAAGTGTTTCGCTCTCTTAAATGTAAATTGGTCCTTCAGCTATCGCAAACTGAATTTGATCGTAAATTCCACAATCTGAATTTTAATCAACATGATCAGATTGCAGCAATTTTCCTCCGCCTTTCGTATAATATATCAAAATATTTCCTAATCAGCTGGCCATTGGCCACATATTTTGCGTCGCGGACACCTTATAATACGAGTTGGTCTAGACGAGTTGTCATTTAATAAAGTTATGGTTAGTTGCAACCGGCACACTGCACTCACTTACCAATCCATCATTTGTGGACGCTTATCTACTAATATAGAGCTGTAATAATCATACATCGATAAAATCGTGAAATTACTTGCAAGTTTTACTCAGCAAGTAGACGCTTTTAAAAATGGCGAAACGTTCACTTAAATTACTGAGCGAGGCAATTATTGTATAATTTGCCAAAATACGATTATTTTATTATTTCATAACTGTCGAGTTAATTACGTTTACTTTTTCGTTTGACGTTTTATATGCCATTTTTATATATAATATTGGAATATTAAAGTTTCACTCAGTTAACGTTGTTTTATTTTGAGAACAAGTTGTATTGTATTGTCACTTAGTTTTGTAAACGTTTGCTTTCCGCGACGACCTCGCCGCCCGCCGGCCGACCGTTTAGAGCAGTTTAGATTGTAGACTCTTTTATCGGCTTTCACAACATCCTGCCAACTTGGTAACTGCGCCTAGGATATGGAGCTGTTTCATTCAATAATACATTAATTGTCGATTCGTTGCTTCGGGTTTAAGCTCAATAAACCATGCAGTTGGTCTTATAACTAACAATCGTCTTGCGTGAAGTTTCAACGTTCAGCCATTTTGTAATATGTTTTTAGGTACTATAGTAAGATATACTACCTAAATCTATTTACTACTTTACAATTAATGAGTCAAAAAGTAATAAGTTAGCCTTTTAATAATATAATTCCACTTCCTCGTCAGTTGCTTGCTTAAATTTTTCACATCGCACTTGTCGCATTGTCTGGCTATTGACTACGTTCTGCGGTTGATTCCCGCAGCGAACAAACATTTGTCTGACCTTGTTCCGATGTTCCGGGTCTAGCTGTTTCTGTTTGTGTATGTGAGATCTGTGTTTACAAGCGCACCCACGACACAGGAGAAATTCCTACTATTCTCATATTTTTTTTATATATATAATGTAAAGTATTTTAGCTCTGACACAGAACAAGCGAGAAGACACGTTCGTAAAATATTTCAGACGCAGATGCGACGCAAGAGCATAGCCACGCCGTTTTAAAGATGGTTTTTTTATTTCTTATGTCGGTGGATAGAAAGTTAGAGTATCATATTTCATAGCAATCACATTATCTCAAAACTTTTGATAGGCTTCATATTTTATGTAAGAACGGTAAGAACAATATTTTTGTTGTTTTTTTACAAATTCTACTTCTAATATTGAATTTGACTTGACATTTTAAACTTTAGTGTGCTCGGCAGAGTGTACCTAAGTGAATCATTAAAACTCAACAGATAATAGATGTTTTTAGGTACTTAAATAAAACCAAACATTATAGCTGACAAAAATATCAGTGCCTGGTAAATATTTGTGATAAACACTATTTGAAAATGGTACGATTTGCGTACGGGATGCATTTTGCGAAAGGTACATTCTGTGACTGAAAGGTAGGGTAGACTTGGTTCAACTTCTTGCCTTTAATTTGTAACTGTGTGCTTGGCGAAGCGTTTTTATTTTGTTAATCGGTTGGCTTTCGCTTTTCTACATGACTAGATTCAAACGATACATTAAAAAATAAAAACGCTTCGCCACGCTATCCGTTCGCTGTCTATTTGACGAGGCCTTAACAATTTATGGAAGTCTTCGCTTCCAACATTCCGAACTTGCGTCAACCTCGGCTTCACTATCAAGTACCTACTAAACGTTTTGGTGATATCTAGACAAAGCGCCATTCTAACAACGATGGCGATTGTAAAAATTCCAAAATGTAAGGATCTGATCACTTGACATATCGATAGCGCTTGGCTATCACATACATTTTTTTGACATTTTACCAATCGCTACCGCGACGCTTTCTATGATGAAATATCACTTGTCTAGAGCATTCTTACGACATGTTCTTCCCATAGAAGATATGCGTCCAACTTAATTTGCGTCATATCACAACTTTTGAACAATTGTCAATTACAAATCCAATGAACACAAACACGATGGAGCTATATTGTCTGGTTGAGGAGTTGCTATGCCTACTTACCTGCACCATCATGAGAAAAGCTCCATAGTAACATATTATTTCAATGTTTCCAAAGTGACATAAGTACACCACGTTTCAGCTTAATCGGATGCCAGAAAGAGCTTGAAAAATAGATTACTAGTATTGCCGGACACACATACGAATGCAAGGTAAAAAAAAACATAGCCATGTTCACATTGCGTCAATTCATGTCAGACTGTTAGTGCATAGTCTTTGAGCACTGTAATAACCGGCTCCTCTTGGTTAACCGTAACCACTTGCGCAGGTTAACAAGACTTACTCTTATTTCTTAACTCCTATGTTGTAAAGTTAAAAAGAAATATCGAATAATTAGTTTTACAAATTGGAATTATTCTTTCAACATTTCTTTGAAATAGGAAATGTCTAATTTAAATAGTTTATTTGTCAGAGGTCTTTTATTAAGCCTTCTGAGTCAGAGGTTTGGTCATATCAAATACTACGAATTGATTTTTAATATTATTTGAATATATAATACAACGGTTTCCCCTCGATTATTTTTACTATACTTATAATGTTTTTTTTTTTATATCACTTGGATTTTTCGGCGTTTCGACCTTTTCGGTGCTAAACGAATAAAGCTAGCAGAATATATTATTTGTACCTAAACATATTGTGAATTTTGCGACACTTGGCAGAGGCGTCTGTCTAGAAGTGGACGTCTACCGGCTGAAAGTAATAACAAAACACGCTCTTTCTAAGAACGAAGGTCGTGACTCTATTAGTTCGGCTCTAACGGGAATATTGAGCGGATTAACTGTTTTGATAGAATTCTTGAACAGTTTTGAAACGTCTTACTATCTTCAACAAGCAAACACAGCGTATGGACGAAAAACGGTCAATTGCAATTGAATTATGTCTGCAACTCCATATCTAAGCGTATTTCGCGGATATATTCAGTTTTATCACGTGCTATGTTCATTTTAGACTGGGGTTTTAGCCCTATTGTTTAGAATGTTGACTGTTTTTTTTACTTATTTTATTTTTCGTAATGTCAAAAATTATTGGACGCTTTCATATGTGAAGATACTCTTCTCGAAAGAGTATTATTTTTGGCAAAACCAAACAAATTTAAAGGGAATTTATTGTCTTTCATGGAGTCATACCCTTTGCTTGCCCTGTTCACTCGCACAACTCACATACGCAATTAGGCAGGTGTTACTTGCGACTTTGACGATATCATCAACCCAATGCGCTTTTGAACTAGCCTGACATCGCCTATTGATGCAATCTTGCATCGCGCCATCATAAAGGTCCGTTTTACGTTGTGGTGGCTTATTAAATACTCCATTAATTTTACAATCTTATCTTTTTATAGTAGTAAAAATAAGATGACTTACTGACGTAACGAATTAGGTCTTAAAACAATAACACTTATTTCTAGAAATGTTGAATGTTAAGTTATATCATCAGAAAAATATAAAATTCTTTATTACTGTGTGAACTCGCTTTCTAGTTTGACAAAGTGGCATTTGTTCGTTGAAATTCTAGCACATGTTACTCGCACTTTGCTGGTATTACGAACATTTAATTTTTGTTCAGTAGGTTATTTATTTTTATTCATAGTCGACTTATGTCAATTTAGGGGATATAAAATATTTCACGTGTGTAGTTTAGCTGTTAAATTAAATCAATTACCAAGTTTAAAGCACCAATGCTACCTAGTTGCTTATGTAAAAGTTAACTATGTACAAGTTATGTTTGGTATGTTTCAAGCAGTGGTGGTCCAGTGGTAACGGCCCCGACTTAAGTACGTGCCGCAGGTCGTGGGTTCGAATTCAGGCGGGCGCTTTACTTTGTGTAAATGATTTAATAACCACTGCTCTTAAAATGGTGAAGAAAAACATCTTGAGGAAACCGGCATGTCCTAGAACCAAAAACTACTAAAAACCACACTGGGACCGCTTGGTGGACTAAGAGGAGGCCAGTTTCCCAATAGTGGGGACATTATAAAGACTGATGATGATGATGATGAAATTATGTTGTTGTTTATATTAAGTTGCACTGTTTATGGTAAATATAAGTCTCATACTACAGAAATCGGCTAGGAGAGTATCTATATCAAAAGAAGTCTTGAGGTTTTTTTTTTTTTTTTTTAAACTTTGCCCCACACTAGGAATTTCTTCCTGTATCGTGGGTGCGTTTACAAACATATAAACTCACATACACAAACACCCAGAGCCGGAACAACTATCTGTAGGTCATACAAATATATGTTCCGTGCGGGAATCGAACCCGCGACACGCAGCGCAGCAGTCAATCGCTCAACCACTGCGCCAGATGCCATAATTACGTCGAAATAAACCAAGTGACAAACAATTGATTCGCTTTATTGCCTTAGATGTCTCTACCTACCCACAAATGCAATGAATAGTCCGGCGTCACTGTTGCTATAGTATTATATTATCTGTGGTGATGTGTAGCCAACGTCATCGTCATAGAAAGAATATCTCGACGTGAGTTGTCGGAACAAACAAACATAATTATGTATAGCTTTATATGTATACTGTAACGGTAACTAGGCTGAATCACGGATTATGGTGAGACCATTCAGTAGAAAGATACCTCAGTTACCCATCAGCAATAACTCCATGGTAGGAACGACACTTTAAAAACATGTAGGCAGTAATGCCGACAGAAGTGTAAATTTAAAACTTTGGAATAACTGCAATACACATAGCTTGCCGTCAATTTGTCGATGATGCCGTCACTGACGAGTAACAATAAGTACTGTCCCAACCAAAGAAGAAGAGAAAGAAGTTATCACTTCAAAAATGATGTTTGAGAATGCTATAGTATCATAGTGATGAGGAGGAATGACACGCATGTGACTGAAAGAGTGATGAATATATCTAAATGTTGATTGATGGCTTATGTGAGGAATGACATGAAAGAAAAGGCAGTGAATAATAACGTGATGGTTGACAGTGAGAGTGGGAAAAGCAACGTGTTGCGCTGACTCCAAGCACAAAATAGTAAGTATACAGAAGGGCCACTCCTGCCGTTTAGAAAATTGACAGCTAAGCTTGACAGATTCACCAGGGTTGCTACTATATTGATTCCGAATTTTAAAAAGAGTAGGTTGTCTAAGTTACAAACATAAGTACATCGATTCGACTAAACATACATCATATTATGCTTACATTTTTTAGAAGGTAGACAGGGCATCAAATATTCATTTAATATCACGAAACATTTAATATTACGCCACATACTACGAAGATTGGAGAGTAACAAGACGTAGTAATAGTGTAATAATGATCCCACTTAAAACATTAAATTGTGAAAAGTGGTGCTTTTCACAATTTAATGTTTTAAGTAAGCTCGATAAAATATAAACGTGAAAAAACAGGTACCTAATAAAATCAAAAAACCAAAGATGATCTGAAACAAGAAGAAAATTATTATTAATTAGCTGTGCAGTCGGAGGAAACATATTTGTAAGCTGTATGACTTGAACCTTGTTATTATGACAAGTTCCCAATTTCGTCTATGGGCTTAAAATAATTTATTATAATCCAAGATAATGAATTTCTAATTAGTCATCTTGAAATATTTAATGACCGTTATAACTTAAAAATTATTGAAAGAATGAATTAAAAACACAAAAGTAAATTCGGTCTGTAACAAATAATAATGGTAACCCATCCAATGCAACCAACCGTTACAGTACTTAATGTATGAATGACGTGACAAACGCCTGCAAAAAGTACTCATGACAGCCGCGACTGAGCTCGGTCCAATATTGCCCAATATTCCCTGTAAAACCGCAATCTCAAAGTGTGTGTGCAAAATGACACTTTGTTCGTAGTGGCCCCTCTGCGGCGCGCCGCCGCCGCTTACGTACTTTGTGGTCCAAGTAACATGAAACTAGGACAAGACGAGTTATTCAGAGGATCCCTGATTTGGTTGTGCTAGTCCTGTATAAAGTGGAGATTATTGTGTCCCACAAAGAGGGGATTTCGTTCACTCAAAATCCGCTCTCAGGATCCAATTATACCCACTCCACCGTTATTTATTATCGATATCAGTTGTATTGTAACATGAAACACAGATGCAAGCACAAGTGAATAAACTTAAGCAACAATTTTGTATTTTTTTTTTTTAAATATACAAGAGTAACAACGCAAAGTTATATAAACTGACTTCGTAATTGTGATCCAATTTCATCTGACGGCGTTGAAATACTTGAACAGTTTTCGCATGATCTTGAAACAATGAAAATATATGTAGCCAACATTTTATATGAGCCAGGTGCGGCCGGTCAGGCGCAGACGCGTGTCACCAATAAACCTATGGACCCGTTATTATAGACTCATAAAACTGCGCGTAGAATGTAATACAAGAACATTATCGTCGGCATATTGAGTTATCGTGCGACTTTTAAGGCCTCTAAGATTACGTTGTCAATATTTTTTTATGGGTGAAACATGAGCCGCATGTCCGAGACCACTATTGTTTTATATTCTAATTATGATGTCAATAAACAGAAACTTAACGTACGAGATGCTTATGTAATATAATGAAATACTCATAAAATATCTCCTTGTATCGGCAGCTAGACTAATCATAGCTATTACACGCGAGCGTGGCAGCGAGGTGCGTGGCGTGGGTGGCGGTGTGGCACGGAGTGTTGGCACAGGGCCACATGAGGGTCAGTGCTTAAGCTCACTCACTTATTCTCAAAGTCAACGTCAAAATATTCGTACGAAATATGCCCAGCGTGACTCGCGACGCGTGCATCGTACCCGACGATAAACAAACGGCGCACCGCAAGGTCCACTTGTCATTCCCATGAACATATTTGTAATTTTTACTATTACATACTTGGTGACATATTAGTGCTCATTGTCGATTATATCGCCGCTAAGTCACAACTAATTAGATTTACCTAGATTCTTATGAAGTCCTTGTAGTGGAGTTGGCCGTAACATACATCGAGCTGTATGCCTGTCGATCACTATCTTGCTGGCATAATATCTGATAATCACGTAATAATAATAAACTAGAAAATCGTAATGCCATTGTTATTCTCACATGAAATATTTCATGGTACAATTTTTTTTTTGACTTAGATGGTAGTCGTCATGACAATAAGAACAGTTATCTACGTATTCCAAGAGCTCCGACGTGATGCATGCCAGATCTAACATCATTCAGATCGTGGTCAGGTCATAAAACCTGCCTGTTAGAAGATAAAATTAAATAACACTCACGATTCCTACAAATGCAGAATAGGACTAGAACGTGGAATAATACTTTATCATGATTCTGCCAGTTTTTTTACGATATTAAAAAACCGGCCAAGTGCGAGTCGGACTCGCGCACGTAGGGTTCCGTACCATTATTGCAAAAAACGGCAAAAAATCACGTTTGTTGTACCGGAGGCCCACTTAAATATTTATTTTATTCTGTTTTTAGTATTTGTTGTTATAGCGGCAACAGAAATACATCTTATGTGAAAATTTCAACTCTCTAGATGTCACGGTTCATGAGATACAGCCTGGTGACAGACAGACAGACAGACGGACCGCGGAGTCTCAGTAATAGGGTCCCGTTTTTACCCTTTGGGTACGGAACCCTAATAAACACGAATCATGAAATAAGTATACAAACTAAACCTGGATCCAATTTCTCAACCTGACAAAGGCTTAGTAGATCACATACAACAAAAATCACGACTCTAGAAAGCATCTAAAGCTGACCAAAACAGGCCAGATTTAAATGCTGGAGATGATCATGAGCGAACGACATCCAATTAATCAAAGACAATTATTCTGTCACACTCTCGCTCGCGATTATAACAGTCTAAAAAATGCACGTGGGTCTGTCAGACGTCACGTGTAGACAAAGCACGTACAGTTACATTATGCACGGAACAAATAGAACAAAAATATTCGTCTGACAATGGCCCCTTGTTACAAAGCAACCCGCGCAATCGGTGCCCACAATGCTTGGACCCTGAACCACATTCGAATCTTTGCTAAAGAATGTTCTGCCCTCGGATTAGTCCTGCTGATTAAGGGACATAGAGATTTTAGGCTAATAGAAATTTGTTCTGTTCTAAGAGTGAGTATGTGGAAAATTGTCACACTTGTTGAAGTAACATACAACAAATAATGGTAAATCAATTTCCCGGACTAAAAAGAAATACCCGAGATATTTTAACAGTAAAATACTAAGTATGCGCAACAACTTACAGCCTAGAATGCACAAACATTTGATAAATATCCTGAGGGAGTTAAATCTTACTCTTACTATAATATCACACTAATATTACAAAGGCGAAGGTTTGTGAGTGTGTGTGTGTTTGTATGTTTGTTACTCTTGCACGTAAAACTACTGAACGGATCTGGATGAAATTTGGCACGGTGATAGATTAAAGTCTGGAATAGCACATAGGCCTTGGGATAATAAAACACATTACACGCGGGCGGAGCCTCTGGCAGAAGCTAGTGGTATATAAAACCTTCACGAAACCAATTCATTCATCGCAATCATTTTCTACGCAAAAAAAATACAATCTTGGACCTTGGGTATACACTATCTTGGATACTGCTGCGAAAAAGGATATTTTCTTCGTCCTGTATAGCTCGGTCACTCTGTCACAGTGAAACCATGATAGAAGTCAGATTAAGGCCTCTGAGGTATGCTCATATGTTCTCCTCTTACAAAGTATAGAAGAGTCGAGAGGAGAAAGCTTCTAACAGCAAACAAACAACAAGTCTAGCCACTAACTGTCGCACTCAGAGCCGTTATCTTTTACAGGTTACTTAAAGGTTATCCTAAGTATTGATTTTTATTACAAAATCTATACAACGGAGCCGTTTAAGTAACCGTTAAATATTTCTGAGTGCGGCAGTAAAAGTATTCATATCATAGGTATCTACATTAAAAGAAAATTGGTTCACTATTTAGAATTGGCGCGAAACTTTGTTAGATCCTTATACTGAGCTGTACACAATATCTACTTTAGATGATATTCATATTCGATAGCGAGTGTAATTTAAAAAAGAATAGGAATGTAAAAACCCTATCGAAATGTTACCTTATTAATTCCTTAAATGTTTTAATCGAAAAAAACTTGTCTGGGGCCTTAGATGGGATTGCCAATATTCATCACCTATTTAACGGGACGATTTTTCAAATATTCTACTGTAATGCTTTTGCTGTACAAAATAGCACGCTTCTAGCAAGACCAAGTCTAGACTAGTCATAAGTAATTTATTTCTTAACAACTTATATTGTGTAGAAAAAATAAGGAAAGTGTTGTGCGCTGTCTTTAATACAAGAATTTCTTAAGATCGGCTATTCCTACTACTAGACATTACAACAGACCAAACGGATAATCAACAAATATTCATCAAAGCCCTATAATTGCCTTTTAATAGATATTTTTACATAAACAAGGAAACAATTTGTGCGTATTACACCCTGCGGAACAACAATAATTTTTATAACATTCTTGTATAATATTGAAGGCCCATCTATTTTAATTGTCGGAGATGGCTATCAATTAACAAAGGCTTATATAATAACATTAATATAATATCTACATATAATCCACCTAACATTTATTGTGTAACGGAATAACAGACTTTTATTTTACATATCTATTATACAATTAATTTGAGCAAAAGTTAAGCACGTAAAAAATGAAATCCAATATATTACCTATTCGTTTATATATCTACTTATGTTCTACAATATATTAAAACGTGTCAATATTATTAATATAGTGTATTGTATTATGTTACGGCAAAGTTCAAGAAAATGATGTCAGCAATTAGAAAATTTTAAAAACCGGCTAAGTGCGAGTCGGACTCGCGCACGAAGGGTTCCGTACCGTTATCGCAAAAAACGGCATAAATATCACGTTTGTTATACTTGCGACCCACTTAAACATTTATTTTATTCTATTTTTAGTATTTGTTGTTATAGTGGCTACAGAAAAATACATCATCTGTGAAAATTTCAACTCTCTAGTTATCACGGTTCATGAGATACAGCCTGGTGATGACAGACGGACAGACATACAGACAGACGGAACGCGGCGTCTTAGTAATAGGGTCCCGTTTTTACTCTTTGGGTACGGAACCCTAAAAGAGATGTATCGCAACCGCCACATCTCCAGATAAGGAGGCAGTGTTACAATCAATAATTTTAAGTGTTTGTACAAGTTACCTAATACAGTAACGCCGCAACTAGTGAACGAATCTCTGGCAAATTAGGCACGCGTGTTGTAAAGTGATTGATTAACACACCCACTGTTAGCCCAGGAGTTAGATTTATGGCCAAACACTAGCATCACGCAAACCGCTGCTAACTGCCAGCAATCGCTAACAATCTACAGAATGCCTCTGTGCACAACTTACAAAACACTTCCACGTCTAGCAGGCACCCGTTCACCCAAATAGTTACATTGAATGCTTCATTAATCGACACTTGTTCTATTTAATTTCTAGAGCCGTACCCGGGAACACAGCCTATAACGCTTTCGAAAGGAGGCAGCTGTTGCAAAATACTCAATGCCGTTGCTACACTTAAATTTATCGCATTCAGGAAGTTAATATATCGGATAGGACAGGTCGTAACAGGCGATCAATTTAGTAAAGCAAACACTATTAAAGTGGGCCGGTTGCTGGTTGACCAAACTGCGATTTTACTGCGGATTTGCATAATACCAGGCGAAAGACCCTCGCTTCACTTTAGGCCGATGTAGTGCGACCGCCTCTATACGTATAATAACAGGTTCGTTTGTGATTTCGAAATGAATTTATGTTGCTGAACACCTTGCTGTTTGCGAGATTAGCAGAACCTAGCTTCGAAAGTTATAATAACAGCGATATTGTTGCTCAAATGTCTTTAATTGGTTCTGAAGTCGTTCACTGTAACGTGGACACTGGATCGTGTCGTCACTGCATCTGTTTCGATACAATGCTACAGTTAGATATCCTTATCAATGTTATGAGCGCTGATGCTTAACAATGATATGATTCCTGGGTAGAAAAATGATATTTATATTTAGTCCGTCCGTGAGATTACCAAATAATATTGGACACGTATTTTTTGCTTCACCAAATCAATAAAAATTGACAAATATAAAGCGCATCAATAATCAGGAGTAGCGGCTTGTGACGTCACTATGACAGTATAAATTGTACTAACGATGTGACGTCACACGATATTTCAACGCATTACATCGTCGTCACTTTATGTTTACGTGTCAAAAGAAAAATACGTGTTCAATATTTTTTATTCGTCTACCTGACGACCAAAAAACATATTATCTATTAACATTAAAAGCGTCTTTAAAAAGTGCATGCAAACCAAACTTAATTCTCGTTCTCGAATATAAATCAGTATTTCAGTCAAACATCAAGAAGAAAGTGATCGTAATCAACAAAACTCGTTTATGTCATTGACACCAACTTGATTAGCAATTCCCACAATCAATATGCCTAGCGTTTTCCTAATTTTTTTGGGGTTAGGTCCCAGTCTAGCCGGATGCAACTGATTACCAGTGTTTTACACGGAGCGGTTGCCTAACCCAGTAGAACACAGTGTAACACGATACCCCATGACATGACTACAATCGTCAGATTTCACCCATCTTCAAAAGCCAGCCAGGATCAACAGCTCGTCTTTCCAAGGCAGGAGGGAGTCACACCGCCAGCTTCTAAACTGCGGCTGCAGCTGAGAAATTCCTAATGGAAAACCCAATAACACATTTTTCCCGAACTTGGAATCGAATCTGACCTGGGCAGCGAGACCAACGAGGCAGACACACGCACATTAAATGAATGAATAACTGTATTAATGACGGTGATCTCGTTAATTTCTGTTTCTCTATACAATTTGTGAGGTTTACATCAACATGACATCTGCATGGGCCCACCCGGCCCACGGGGCCCTTTCGTGTTAGAAATTATCTCAAAGGAACGTATACCCAGGATAAAAGCTATAGTAATAATTCTGCAAAGTCCAATCTATCTTTACACAAAAATATCAAAATTAGTTCACAGAGGTGAAAATGTAGCAAACAGACAGACATACGAGTAATTATTTTTGCATATATGATATTTGTATAGAACTAAAGACATTCATTGATGTAGGAGCCGATCTATCACGATCGATAACTATCGGCTTTAATCCCAGGTTATTTTCTATGTTTAAGTTAAAACTGTCGCCTTCTGACAAGACTGACGTAACGGCTGACGTTACATTATGCTGTCAATAAACACACGTATTGCTTTTATTACACGTCAACGCTATGCCACTCTGTATCAATATTCGAAAAAAATACGCTTATGATTCTATCAGACATATACCCTTTGAAAAAAAGACTTGTTAAACTCAGTAATAAGATTAAGCATTTACAGAAACCAATTTGAATTAAGTTCAACTAAAATATAAACTGTTTCACCGACTCATAAACTGGATAAACATGACGTTTAATTTTCGAAGTCGCTGGAACAAATTGCTACATGATATTTTATAGGTTTATACATTTTCAGAGGTTCTACGCAAGCGCAAGTGAATATAAAACGACTAATAAATAAGAACTAGTTTGTGGCTGGTTTGTGCCGTGTCTACACAGTCGTAGCTCTGTGGCGCTATTAAACATTTTGTGGCACGCACGTTGTCGCACGTATTTAAGGTTTCTATTTCTTTCCTTGCATAACAATTCTGACTGAATGATGACAGATATGTCAATTTCACTAGGTTTATAGGAGTACATTGAAAATAACAACGTACTATACACCATTATCCTTCCCTTTAGTCACCGTAAATCAAGTATCTACTTATATGTTTACTTAATTTACTCAAAACAGATTTTTTCTATTGTTTCAGGGAGCAGTACATTTTCAACGTATTTGAAGTAATAGTGAGTACCTTAGAGACAAAACTACAAAGGATAGAAAACTTGGACAAGGCCGTGGAACACTTAATGAGAAGAGTAGAAGCCCTCGACTCGCGAGTAAATGACAACATACACAAAACAGATGCTATCATATCTAAACTGGGGAACCTCGACCTAAAACTGTTCAGTCACATAGGCCAGAACGACGAGGAAAGCGTTACCGAAAACACCGCAAAAAGACAGGCCGATAATAAAAACAAGATAAGTGAAGCAGCGCAAGCGCTTGACCGAAAACTGGAATCTCTAGATCAAAAAGTCTCGAACATCGACACGACACTGCTAGGCCTTAAAAATCAGATTGACAGCAACTTTTTGCCAGTCGATGACATCAATGCCGAGGCCAGTGAAAAGAAACCTATTAATTTGAACGTTATAGAAATTGCAAAAGGTTTGAATACCGAGGTTGTCAATGAAATCACTAAAGAAGTAGATCAACTGCGAAGCTCCGTGTCGACAGTTGATCGTAAATTACAGTTCCATATAAACCTCGTGTCTGAAAATCTAGGCAAAGTGCTTTATATGATGGCCGATGTTCACGCCGCTATAGTTGAACCTGAAGATGCGTCGATTAACGTGAACAGTTTGTTTAAGAACCGAACAGCGACGAGCACGCAGGCTCCCGTTACGAAAAGCAGTAAACTCGATAACCTTGTAAATAAAATTATCCCTATGATGAGTGTTTCAGAAAAGATGGACGAAGTTTGGGATGTGGTTGTCGGTACTAAGAGTTCTGTAGATGATTTGGTTCCTAAGTCCGATGAGTTACTCACGCAGACGCAGCGGCAAGAGCGTGCTATCGGACAGATCCACAACGACTTACGTTTGAAGACGAATCTGATCATCGAGAACTTGGACATGGTGGAGAAGCGTTTGAAGAAACAGGAGGACGACGTGGCGACGCTGGCGCAGCGGCCCGTGCCGCCTGAGCTGCTGCTGGACCCCACCATCGACCGACTGGTAGAGTACGCGCCCACCCGCTACCGCGTGGACGAACCCTACGCCGACCCCACCACCGTGGCCGCTACCACCACGCCGCCCTCTACCACACTCAACAACAGGTGACATTGTTCTATTTCCAATTTATTATGCCTTTGCGACGGTGCTGTAACGATAATTTTATAACTTGTTGCCTAAGCGACATGTTTTTGCGAGCTCTGGCGACTTTTGTGTTTTACTCGTACAACCTACACACGCGATTTCGTTTGGGTGACCGGGGTGTAGGGGTGTACGGTACTAATGTTGGTGTCGCACGCAGCCCGAGCACGAGCACGAGCGCCAGCACGGCCAGCTCGTCGGGCGCGTGGAGCTCGCCCGGCGCCACCGTGACCGTGACGCCGGCAAGCACCGGCAGCACAAGCGCGCGCCCCGCCAGCCGCAAGGGCGGCATCATCTTCCCCAGCGTCAAGAACAAGCCCATCATCGGCAATAACACTTTCGCTTCGGAAATCGTCGCCAACTATAAAGACGTGAAAGTGAGTCAAAGTTACATAAAGAATATTATTACTCATTATAACACAACACACCTATCGTTGTCGCTGAACAAATCTTAAAGGTGCAATTAATAAAATGTGCTAACCGAGCGAATGATATAACTTTATTGAAGTACCACGGAGCATCGTGTTTCATCGTCCCGTGGCTATTAATCATGATTGAAATTGTCTTTGGTACGAGTAAAAACATTTTGAAACGTTTTTCTTTGGCCTTATGATTGATAGAGTAACAAGATAATCTCGTAGCTTTAAGTCTTTATAGGTAACCGGACAGACAGTTTAATAGAAAAAATGTTCCTCATGCGGCGATCGTAAGCCTCTGTGAAATGTGTATCAATATCATAATGTGAAACAAAAACGTTGATTACGAGTAGCTGCAGCAATATCTTAAGTTAAATTGATTCTTGTCCAGATGCAATGTAGGTTAGATGAAGTAAGGCGATTGCATCGACTGCGTATAGGGGATTGTACAAATCAGTGAGTCTCGGCGGTGCCGGTGCGGGTATGTTACTGTTAGTATTTAAGCTCTGTTGCCGGAATGTTAATCAGCACTAGTCGGTGTGCTTGTGCGCAACCAGCGCAACGCAGACAGTCTCTCCGATACACTGCCATTTACGTCTCCCGGTTTAGCAATAAGGAACACAAAATACTGCGCAATACATGCTCTGGTATGCAGTTACCGGAATATTATACATTCGTACCAAACGACTGTGAGTTCCAGTCTATACTGGTCATAAAATTGTACAAATATTTTATGACATCCGTTCGTTATCCACCACACGTTTTAACAATCTAATCACTAAATAAACTTATCCGACAGTTTTTTAAAAGCCAATTTCTTGCTAGGTAGGAATGTTGGATCTTGAGTCGTCTCTTGACCTATGCCCCAGAATTAGCCCCTAATAAATAGATATAAGTCAATATAAATCTTCAGCACTGACCTATTTCGATTTTGTTTACAATTATTCAAGGAACGTACTTATTTGTATTTCGTACACAAAAAAAAACATACAATCATTTCGCAAAATATATTGTACCTAAAACAAAAACATTAAAGACACTTAAAATTATTGGCTCGTTCTTATTATATACAGTAAACTTCGCAAGAGCGAAGCTCTGTTGGTTTGCCGTAGTAAAAGCGCCGCGCTGAGGCTGAGGCCGCGCGACATTTCCGCGCAAGGAAAGTTGCGTGGCTCTCATTACGTAAATCTGGTTCGGCATCACACTCGTACACTCGGGCCGTGCTTTCCGCGCCTTTGTAAGCGCCCGCGCAAAAACCTGCCGTTCCCACCATGCGACAATTACCAATGATTACAAGTGTTTATTGTTCTTAGCGTACGAGAACCGGCGGTTATGTGGAGCTCCGTGATGCAACGCCACATAACATGTTTACCTATCGCGCACGACTCGCACCTGTGTAAAAAATGTCGCTCCAAATACGTACGTTATGTTACGAGCGCAATCGAACACATACATTGTGCTAACTGTTTGTTCGCTACCATTCCGAAATACTTCACATTTCTTACTGCCGCTATTCATATAAGGCACGTTTTATTGTTATATTTTTTTGATTTGGTCACATGAGCGATATTTGAAGGATAAATAAAATTGCCTGGAACAGGCGTGTATAACCATGTTAACAAAAAATCTTGTAACTACTATGTAATGCAATTCACTGTAGGAACCTAATTAATAGGTATCCGATTCCGATACCTAAATAGAATCTACATGAAACGGTACTTATTATTCGTATATACCGTAGCAGGTTGTGATTTCGCAACTTACCTAACTTAAGGTAAGTAATTAATTTTGCGAATTAACTTCCTGTACAGGTTATTGAACACCCTCCCACGTACCTTTTGAAGTGTTGTAATTACAATCAAACCAATAGATAGGCAGACTCAGGTATCTACTCCAATTGAGCAGGGGACTAAATAAATATCTATCTTACAGTTTAGTACCTACCTACCTTAATAGACTATCGCCGCTTATTTAAATCATGTAATTTTCCCCGAATAATAAGTATATCTTATAACTGTTATAGAACCTACATTAGCCCTACACTACGTTGTGTGGGGCTAATGTAGGCTATATAAAAGGAAAACAAAACACTTAACGCCACGATCATCATCATCTGCCTAGCCTTTTCCCAACTATGTTGGGGTCGGCTTCCAGTCTAACCGGATTCAGCTGATTACCAGTGTTTTACCTATCTGACCTCCACAACCCAGTAACTGGGTAACAAGGTTCCCCTTGGCTAGACTGGTGTCAGATCTCAAGCTTCTCACTACTGAAACTCGGTATGTTGAAATGGTCACCCATCCACTGACCGGCCTCGTCAAGCGTTGCTTAACCTTGAAGATCGACCCGTGCGGCTATTATTTTTTAGCCACGATAATACGTTATAATTTTGTTTTAAAATAAAAATACACCGAAAATATATAAAAGAATACAAAACGTAAAACACTTGAATTATATTCGATTTAGTTATTTCATATGAAAACACTTAGGAATGAAATTTAGCTAGGTCTGTAAGTACAACGTTGAACACACGTGCCTATCCTCAACACAGTTGCAATGCAACCGGTTCGATTCTGGCTTAAGCGTCCAGGTGGAAACTGATCCAAAACGACATAAAGCTAAGTTTTATCCGCGAAATTTTAAAAGATAAAACAACTAAGTACTAGGTTAATCCTAACATAAAAAATAAATAAAAGGAATAAACAATACTTACTCAACTTCTACTATACAGTACTCAACCAGACGGAAAAATCCGACTTCAGTAGTCCGCTCAAATACTGGATTACGGGCTGAAACAGCACTACAGTTCTCGTAGCAAGACTTATGCTGTTGTAAATTGTACTTACGGAACCCGTTGTAAAATGCATGGAACCCTGAAGTCTGCAGGCACAGAAGGGGTCACTGTGCTCTGCCCGTTCGGGTTGGCCGGACTCCGGCTTCTAATGACTGATATCTACATCCAAATTAATAAGGAACGAAGAAAGAAAGCTCACAGTCCATTAGGTATATCTAAACACTAATATTCAGTTTAGTTATCGAATGAGTTAATATTAAAATTATTTGGAAACGCATCATCGGTAGTTCTATTAATTTAGTTAATATTTTATTTATTCTTTATAATATTTTGTCCTATTGCTGGGCTGGCCTGCCAGTATTGCCGGCGTTTCCTCCTTCCTTCTCCGGCCAATCACAAGCAAACGGCTAGATGAAATATGGTCAGCGAGCACCGGCTGAATTTCCTTAGTAAAAAGTCATAATTCGAGGTTGGGCTCTTGTCTTTTTCCTCCTCCAATATTGAACCAATTTAAAAGATATTCCATAAACTGGAAAAGTAATATATATACTATGCCCTTATGTTTTTCTTTTTTCATTTATATTTGTCAAATTTGTACACAGCCTCTGTGGACAGCGCAAATATAGGAATTTTTTGAGGGTTCTTGTGATTCTAAATATAATGTACCATCAAAAAGGAAAACTTAGGGCCATAATAAATATCTTCTACTTACTTCTAATTTTTTACTTAGGATATTCAATCCGCTCTCTTTGCCCATATTTCCTCTTTCAGCTTTTTCTAAACCTCCCTAAGCGACGATGCTCCACTGCGTGGCTTGTCTGACTCTGATCCATATTTATTTCAGCATTCTGCAAATACGGCCCCGCGGGTTCCCCAATCCCACTTCAAGCAAGCAGACTTATTGCCTACTTCGGTGATTCCTGTTTTGGAGCGTATCGTGCTGTAACGTATTCGGTCGCTGAGCTTGATAGGTACCCAATACGCTACGCTCCTTTGCCCTCTGACAAACCTTAAGATTGAACTCGTGCATATGTCAATGAACTTGAGCATCAGTAAATTTTGATAATTGCCTGATTAGCCTTCAGTCTGAAAAAAAAGATGTGCCTATGTAGCAGAAACTGTAAGAACATCTATGGAATGCTTTTCTTGCTTCTTAATCGCTGTCTCAACTCAAGTCAATCTAATTGTAAAGTCGAACCAAAAACACAAAATTGGTCCATCTTTTTCCATCATTTTGTTTTTTTATTATTATAACAACATGAGTACATAGCTATTAATAATTTAACTAATTTATTGTTGTTAACTAATAAATTGTACCTACTCTTATTGCGGTGCTATAATGACCGTATAACAATGACACCTAGAAATGTACCCAAAGACTGACAGATCGTGACCGTCTTGTCAGTCGAAATGATGAAAACGAACCTCCTACTTTCATTTCCCCCGAGGGCCACAGCTGTCGTACGACCTAACGCTTTGTATTATATACGCTTATGCAAATCGCAATAATATCTATAAATCACTGCGTATACAACCATAGTGCATTATGAATTGAGGGAGGTTCGCAATCGCAGGGAAAATATCAATAATGGTTAGCGATCGAAACCGTAGATTTTTATTTCCATTCAAATATAGTTGCCCGATACCGCCATAGAAAGATTGATCGAGGCGGGCGAATCATAACAATCAAATACAGCATGCCTAATAGCTCTTTATAATTTAAACTGACCTTAGAGTATTTATATTTAAAAGTAGTAAGAAGTGTGGCGAAGCTTGGGGATAAGCCTATGTCCAAAACTGGACGTGTTTCAGTTGAAATAATGATGATGATGAAGCAGTGTAGTAAAGTTATTTCTTTTGAGCCTTAGGTACCTTTTTAGGTGGGCCATTTCCTCTAGACCTCGCTACTCTTTCCTTTCCCTGTAGAGTGTTTGACCGTCACAGGTCGACTTTTAAAAAATTTCGTGGTTTATGTAACAAAAGGGCTACCTTATGGATTAGTCTTTATCTACCTATACCTTCAAAAAGTACATCTTCCGAATAATCAAACAAGATTTGTTTTACCTACTTCTAAGCGCGTTAAACTTTAGAGTTCCACACATTAGCTTATACTTTCAGGAAGGCATGGGCACCTTTGAGCTTTGACATTTTTAGCGCACTGAAGATACCGTATTGATCGTTGATACAAAGTGGACTTGCAATCTATTTTATATTATAATGTTTATAGATGTTCTTTTACTTTTGCTACATAATTTTACCAGGTAAAGATGAGGCAAATTGTGTGCTACAAAATGTTTGTTACGAATAAACTTAATAAAGTGACGGATTCTGACTGACTGAAATAAGACTGAAAGCACTGTAAGCAGCTATTGCAGCTACCCTATCGTCACATTACATGGACCGGACTTAATAGTGGTGTGCGTTCGACGATTATCTAAGGGGTTACTTTCCGAGGCACGGGAGTGTCACACCGCCAAATTTCAAACTTCGGAGAAACTTCTAATATAAAAACCCAATAACACTTTTTGCCCTAACACACTAACGTGTCTTCTAATCCTAGTAAAAATGAGGTAGTTAAATAAGTACCGATAGATGAAGAAATAGGGAGGCCCCTATTTCTTACTCCTCTCCACCGCTTTGGTGGCGTAAAACGGTTACTTTCTAAAGCATACTCCTTAGTAACCGCTAGGATAAAAGGTTTGAAAAATAAAGAAAATTATTATTGAATCATTTATTATTGATTCATATACATTATTTGTGAACATGGTTTTATCGTGTAACGAATAGTTTTGTTTTAAAAATATTGTTTATACGATATTTTTTCTACTGGCATTTCTGACTGGTTTTATTTTGGTACTTGATACTTTTGGAAGTATCCAAAAGTAGCGGAAATTTAAAATATTTAAAAACTTCCAAGTCGTTTTAGAGGAGTACCTCCAAAACGACTTGAATGTTTAAAAATATTTAACACAAAAAAATTATTTGTAGAATTTGTTTACAACTGAAATAGCTTAAGTAAATCATAGAATATTTTATACGCAGTAAGTTCCGAAAACTAAATCCCGAAATAGCATCGTTTATGCTATTTCGGGATTTAGTAACCTTTCAAAGAATTATCAGATTCGTTTTGTCATTTTTCGCTTCGTTTGTTCTAAAGTTCTACTGATTTTTTGTAATCTAACAATGTGATCAATCTTATATATAAACGAGGTGGCCCTTATCAAACCTTGGTGCCTATTTCTCTACTTTCCCACGAGGTCCGGAGTGTAAGACGTGTTGCAATACGAGTTTTAAGTGAGTACCTACCGTACGTATATGCATGAGGTATCTATGACAACATAGTGGAGTAAGTAGGTACAGTAGATATGTAGAAGGGAAGGTTAAAATGGACTGTTTTTATATGAGTTGTGCAACAAAGTTTAGTGTAAGAAGAATAATAACTGCTGTAGGTACCAACCAGCTTCCGGTAGATACCCAGATGGTAGTAGGACAGTAATTTTGCAATAGAACTGACTAGTAGGTACCTAAGTATATAGATATTAATGAACCGTCCGTCAGTCGGACTGTCTGTAAAGCCCGACGTATTTGGCATTCACGATCGCGTGAAGACCTCCTTAGATTTACCCAAAATGAATGATGAATGATTTTGTTTCTATTAGAAACGGTTGAGTTTACTAATTGCTAAAAATTTACTTTGCAATAGAAATATAGAAGAGTTCATAACACAGACTTACCTACTTACCTAATTTCGCAAATTGACACCCACATTTCAACAGTTATCTTTAAGTCCCAAGTAATAAATAGGTGGCGAGCATATTCCCTTATCAGCCGCACAAATCCAGACTCGAGGCTACTTAGGCTACTTAGATACTACTGAGAAATTGAGTATGGAAAACTCAATAACACTGCCCGACCCGGGAATCGAACGCAGGGCATAATATCTCTTGCTCAGCTGTAGACTAAATTGCGACCACTAGACCAAGTAGGTGCACCTCTGTCCAACCCTTAGGGGTATACATGCGTGATGTTTTGTTATGATTTCTATGGTCCAACCATGTCCACGCTATACTCCAGCGGCCATATACACTTCTAGCCGGTGTCCTGCCAATATCAACTTGAGACGTACTGCCCCGCCCTGTCTCTGGCGTCGGCGTCGTAGGCTTTCATCGATCAATTTAAAATTAATACAATATCGACATCCATCACGAATGCGGAGTTTCGCTGCTGTATTATCTTGGTATCTATAAGAAAAACATTCAAAGGTTCTTAAATACGACATTTTAGACAAATGGCAATTATCTTGAGAAAGTTTCAAAGGGGCCGGTAATCAATCTACTTGTAGAACATAAAGGGAAAGAAAGTTATTAATATTGCGTAACGATACATAACGTGGCATTAAAATTGATGGCATTGTTTTGTTTGAGTACTAAAGGTTTTATAGGCGCCCCGCGCCCATTCAAATGCTTATTCTCTTTATAGTGAGTGTATTATCATTCCGAACGCATCGCGAATACCTTTAATAAGTGTAGCCTATGCGAATAGTGTTGTAACACGTTGCACATTTATTCAAAGCGGGCGTAGGGTGTACCGAAGATCATTTCCGCAATTTTAAAGATAGCTGAAATTAATGCACGTGTATTATGTGCTCATTATTTATTGCGCGTGCCTGTCTGTATGATTAGGTATGTAGCGTTAGTCTACAATGATATTTGATGTGTTTCAGGGCTATTCGTGCGTGGACCTGATGAACGGCGGCATGCGTGAGTCCGGAGTATACTACCTGCAGATCAGAGGGACTACCTACTGGTTCCTGAAGGTTTATTGCGAGCAGAACATCGCTGATGGAGGCTGGACTGTAAGTGAACACAGGTTTTGTATTTGTAGGATGATTTCTCAATAATCAATTTGTCTTTGGAATAGGTACCTCCTTTTGTTTGTGGTGGGAATTTATCCAATGACTTCTCCCGCTCTGAGTGAAGCGGGAGGGCGTGTCAGACTTTTACTGACTAAAACCCACCCGAGTCCCTTCAATTGCTTGTGCCAGGGCCGCGGTAAGGTTACTCTCTTTCAACTTAGGTAATAAGACAGTTATTTTTAGAAAACATGTCAAACCGCCATTTTTAGGGTTCCGTAGCCAAATGGCTAAAAACGGAACCCTTATAGATTCGTCATGTCTGTCTGTCTGTCTGTCTGTCTGTCTGTCTGTCTGTCTGTCCGTCCGTATGTCACAGCCACTTTATTCCGAAACTATAAGAACTATGCTGTTGAAACTTGGTAAGAAGATGTATTCTGTGAACCGCATTAAGATTTTGACACAAAAATAAAAATAAAACAATAAATTTTGGGGGTTCCCTTAATTGAAACAAAAACTAAAAATATTTTTTTTCATCAGACCCATACGTGTGGGGTATCTATGGATAGGTCTTCAAAAATGATATTGAGGTTTCTAAAATCATTTTTTTCTAAACTGAATAGTTTGCGCGAGAGACTCTGCCAAAGTGGTAAAATGTGTGTCCCCCCCCCTGTAACTTCTAAAATAAGAGAATGATAAAACTAAAAAAAATATATGATGTACATTACTATGTAAACTACCAGCGAAAATTGGTTTGAACGAGATCTAGCAAGTAGTTTTTTTTTAATACGTCATAAATCGTAAACCGCAATTTACCAAGTACGGAACCCTTCGTGCGCGAGTCCGACTCGCACTTGGCCGGTTTTTTATTCTATTCTATGATAGTATGGCTTTGCTAAATAGCTGTATGAGTAGAGATTTCAACACTTTACATTATTATATAGCTACATAGGTACCTATAGCTCTCTGTATGTATATAATTATGTGAAGATGCAACCAAGTTCTTGTACCTACAAATAGAAAAAACCGGCCAAGTTTGTGTCGGTCTTCGCACATTTGGATGCCGCACCAAAGAAAAAAACTGTTTTTTTTTTAATTTATTGTTACCTATTTGTTAGTAAAATATTACGTAATAATTAATAAATATGATCACCAAATTTCAAGTTCATTGTCAATGAAGTAAAAAAAATCTTCGGACAGACAGACACGTGAGTGACAGCAATAGCGCTCCGTTTGGAGCCTACGGAACTCTAAAAACACTATTATTTATTTGTTTTAAAGAAAAATGCTATCATTTTAAACACTAGATACCTACGTATTTTCTCAAAATCCTTAGGATTCCAACTAGGTTTTATCAGGCAATATCATCGGCATATTTTCTTTTCATAGTAGTTAGTCAGACATATTTTATAAGTCCTTTGCAGGGGGGTGACCATAAGCTCTTAGAGTAAGGTTATTTTGAGATCGCGTAAGTGACAGATGTATGTATACACGTCATATACATCTTTCCCTTACACACACTCAAAATAACCTTACTCTAAGAGCTTATGGTCACCCCCCAGTTCATGCAAACGACTTTTAAGTATAGACTTTTAACTATACCCCTGATTTATTACAAATTATTTAGTAGTAGTAGTAGTTGCCGCACTTAGACTCCCATTCGGCCGGCGGGGATACCTACTGGCTAACATATAGCCAGCCTAGCTCCGTCCTGAAGCACAGAAGCTTCCTGGGGGCTTCACACGCTTCACGGAGCGACCTCACTGTGCCGAGGATTTCTTCACGTTGAGATACCACGGCCTCGCATTCCAGGATTACGTGGGCGGCTGATTCATCGGCGTTTAAACAGCTCCTGCAAAGTGGGCTGTCTGTGGCGCCTAATTGAAAAGATGTTTGTTAAGGAGGGTGATGGAGGATGATTATTTTTTGGTTATTTCTGCTTAGGAAGAGAAGTTTTTAGTTAGGTCGCGGGTATGCATTTGGCAAAACCATTTTTGACTGTCTACAGTCTGTTGCCCATGACCATCTGTTATTATGGAGTTCTGTTAATCTCTGGCGAATACACGCACAAAATACCAGGGATGAAGGAATGGCAGGGGGAGAAGTGGGTACGGGCCTAGCACGGACAACATCTCGGAGCCCCTCTTCGCAAGTTCATTTGCGGCATCATTGCCTAAGGATCCGCTATGACCCTTGATCCACTGGAGGGTAATTCGATTGAATTTCGATATACCTACTATCCAGTGAGGTGGCTTTCAAAGATAAGTTTTTTGTTAGTTTGTGTTCTAAAGCTTTGAGCATAGCATGACTATCAGATAAGAATCAGATTTTCGCGTTATCAGTATTCCTGTATACCTACATACTGAATATATTCACTGTAGATTAATAACAGCACGTCATATCTGCCAGTTTATACCTACCCTGGTAGGTTTTGTTACCACCTACCTGGGGCCCCTGGCCTAGGAGAAAAAAAATCCTGTTTGTCATACTAGTGTGATAATCTGGTGTGACTACGAATCAGCAACGTATTATATTGATACTCTGTATCTACTCAATAGTCCAAGCTCAAGTCAAAGTCAAAATGATAGGGAGGTACTATGGAATATGTGTGTAAAAATCAAAGTATAAATCATAGAACAACCATTTATTTTATTTTATTAAGTTTAACACTACCAGAACATTACACTTTTACTGATATAAGAAAACAAATCATCAACTTATGTGATTGAAACAATGCAATTTAAACTTAGGTACCTATACAAAAAAATCAACAAATCAATAGATAGGTATCTACAAAACGAGGTGTCACTGCTTTAGTCCAAGATTTAACCTTAACTTTACTTTGAATAAGAACAACAACAAACAAACAAACTGTCAAATTAACCTCGTGTAAGCAACTAACGCCGAGTTAAATTTTTCGTGCAAGTGGGCCTTGGTTAGCGTCGTTTACAAATATAAAAGATACCTACAATACAACTTCTTCTTCGTTTAAGACACAACTACTTACACACAAAAGCTGAAAAATACGTGTGCATGAATCTAATCTTCTGAATTTTGGACCGGGCTGGGTGAGATTTAAAATTTCGACTAAATATCCATAGCCATAGAATAATATACCTCCTTTAGTATATGTATTGATCATACCTATCATAAAGTCAAACTTAATGATAGCAAACTGTAGAAGTTTCCATTATTTACTCTCAAAGCGTAATCCCTCACCATAGTTACACAATACTTTTATCCAATTCATATCTTTTTACAAGCCTTTTATTATAATTTCTCATCGCTTTGCCAAAGAGACGCCCAAGTTCTAAAAAAATAGAACATAAGTATTATTAAAGGTATACAAACTATGAAAAACTTAACGCAGAGTTAGTGGCTAAACCGAGATTAAATTTACAATATTGTATGAGAAACTGTCAATTTAATAAACGTCGTGTTACCAACTAACTCTGAGTTAAGATTTACATGCAAGTGAGCATTACAGTTTAAAAACATACAACACAAACATGAATAGTATCGATACACAGACAAACCGTTGAATTAGTTTACTATTAGAAAACTGCCAGGGGTGATCGATCAGATTTCAGAAGATAGCTTGAGTAACAAATTAGCTTGGCATTAACTATTTTCTGCAACTGGAAAACTACTACATACCTACTTTAACCGATTAAAAAAGAAGTTTATCAATTTCTGCCCCCATGTATGTAATACTGTTAGAATAGTACAATATTTATTCTATACAGGTGTGAAATTTTTCAAGTGTTTATTTGTATGTTTGTCCATAAATGTTTCTCAGCAACTAAAAGTAAGATTGCAATATTATTGGATTTCGAGTTTCACTTCAAAATGCATTGTTAAGTTTTCAAAATGTGTTGTTAAGTTTGACAAACAGTGTAAAAAAAAAACGAAAAACGCAACCTTTTGAAATAAAAGTTAATAATTTTAATTCGTTTGCCATTAGAATGTGCTCAAGCGAAGCTATAGCAGAGAAATGCGCTGCTTGCTTATTATGATTTTATTAGGGACTGTTCAAATAAACAGCTAAATCTTCTAATTGCTTAACATTCGAATGGTTGATTTAGTGTGTTTCTATCTTCTATTTTGCTATTTGGACTATCATAAATTCATAAACAGCAATGTTATTTGAAACAATTAAATATCAGTAGGAGTTAGTTAGTTATCATAAAATAATATGTGGCGCAACTTGGGGGGATACTTGTGTCTATCAGATGACAGCTCAGGGCGGAGTTGATCACTAAAAACGGCCCGAGGCCCTAGACAACCGACAATCTATCAACGAAAGTGTTGCGGAAAAATGACAAAAGTCTATGGGATTGTCAAGCGATATCGAAATGTCACGTGACCAATCCCTTACATTTTGGCATTTCAACCATTGCCACCGCTGATATCGGATGAGCCTCTGAACTAAGAGAACCCTCGCAGGCAGACGGTGCCCTTTCCGACCGGTTTTTCCCTGGCCGGCTATTAAAATCTCTTTTCTATCAACAGGTGATACACCGCCGAGATGACTACGGCATCCCTGCCGAGAACTTCAACCGAGACTGGAATGATTACAAGAACGGGTTCGGCGACCCTAGCAAGGAATTCTGGCTGGGTAACGAGAACATTTACATGCTGACCAACAACGACGACTATATGCTCAGGGTTGAACTAGAAGACTTCGACGGAAACAAGAGGTAAGTAGACGAAGCAGGCTAGGCTTTAACAGGAGCGCCCGAGTTTAATAGTCATGTGTCTTATCAACATTAGTAGTCTTACACTGTTAATAACTAACAAAATATTTACCTATCACGAGAAGAAAACAATAAATTTCATCAGTACTACAATATTACAACAAAAGTTCTGCAATAACAGAAGAAAAAAATAACTTAGCCCGTAGAGGCAACAGAATACAGATAGCGAAGAGAACGATTTATGAGTGTGATTCTAACATGTGCCTTTATAAGTAACATCGTAGGTAGCTGCGTAGGAGAATCTATTCACGGCTTTTGTACACACGACACGATTGATTGACTGATTTATAGCTACTATTAACTTCAACCGTAGGCAGATAGTTTGATAATTGCGAACTCTGAACTAGATAGACATACAACTTGCTGATGATACAGAGTATAGAAATAAAAATCGTTTATTATCCTAGGCAGCTGGTAAACAGTTAAAAACAAAATGAAATGTCAAGAGGAGCTTAAATATTTCTTACAGCTAGATCCCAAACTAGACAGTTTGTAAGGTGCTCTAAGACAATGATCGAGAGACTAATGATTTTCTGACAAACAGGTATGCACAGTATTCGCACTTCAAGATTTACTCGGAAGCGGAATACTACAAGCTCGAAATAGATGGTTACGAGGGAACCGCGGGGGACTCCCTCAACGACCCCTGGTACGGCTCCAACAACAGCCCCTTCTCTACTTACAACAGGTATGTGGACTTGTCACAGCTTAAACACCGATTTTTTTTAAACAAAGATCTACTTGATTACGTGGCAATTCATTCGCTACAATTCATTACGTGACAGAGGCAATGAACTACTGCTTTTATACAGTAGTTAATTAATTAACATGAATTAAATTCAAAATACTTGCCTATAACAGACCCAAATAACAATAAATTAATTTCCTTTTTTGTATTTTACATTTTTTTATTAAAAATACAATGAATACCTATTTTAATATCAGCTATAGTTACGACATACAAAACATTTTTTATATTTACTTTATTCAAACCGTCTAACCGAATGTGGCCATTTTTGCATCATCATTAAATATATACATTTACATATTAAATATCTTAATAGCGAAAAGTTGCAATCAATGCTGCCCCGATCATATCTGCTAACTTTACCAATAAAATCTATCAAATATATTATATATATTATTTTAAATTTAACCGACGATTCAAAATACTACACGACACGAGCGAAGCAGAAGCAAATTTCTAGTTACCTACTAAGCAAGATAAGAAAATAAACAATGCCTATGAGTGTAATTGATGCTAAAGAGTTATTTACAGGGATAACGACCGGTCCTCGTTGAACTGTGCCTCTATGCTGAAGGGAGGATGGTGGTGGAAGTCTTGCGGCCGCGGCCTCAACGGGCTCTACCTGCACGACCCACAGGACCTCACTGCAAGACAAGGTGAGCAACAAGCACTCAAAACATAACACTTACATACAATACGTACAGACACGAGATAAGCAGTTGGTAGCCGACGAGAAAAAAAACAACTTCTTATATTTGGGACATTTGATTGAATGAGGAAGGACCACACCTGAAAAGGCCTGATCAAAATTATTAGATTGACGGTCTAATCCAGTGGTTGTCACAACTTTCAAGGGCCACGGTATTACGTATACGCGGGCCGCATATTCGTAGGTTGGGTAGTTGACACCACCAATCAATTGACATATTTACCTCTGATTTTGTATGGGAATAATAATGTGAAAACCAATTTATTTTCCAACACAGTTAACTTACTATTAATTGATTTCAAAACCACTGAAAACCTAATGTGAAGTTAATTAAAAATAATCGTGGTTTTAGGGCTAAAATAAAGTGTTCTTGGTGTCGATTATATTACCAACATTGATAGCATTATATGGGGAATGGGCGTAAATAGCGGAGGGGTCGCCGCCAATTGCCTTAATCCACACTGTCGGTGCTTTTTCGTTTCTGTACCGAATCTGTACAGATGTCCTGTACATATATAGCTCGGTGAAGAATCTGTACCGAAACGACTTAGGCTCCTCATCCCTGATGCCTCTGTCTCGCTTTCTTCTATTTAGTTGACTTCATGTGCAAAATCAGTATTGATATTTTTAATGAAATTGTTTGCTATGACGTGGCCCGCACAAATATTTTACGACCACCGGTCCAATCACATCTAATTGCCAGCATTATTTGGACAGGCGCTGGCGCTTGCCATCGCGTAGGAACGACACAGTCTCTATATCTCTATACTGTAATTATATTCATAAGGACGGCTACTAACAACAACTTGTTGCAGGTATCGTGTGGTTCCGCTGGCGAGGCTGGGACTACACGCTGAAGCGCGCCACCATGATGATCAAGCCCAAAGGTCTGCTGCCCAACACGTGAAGCGCCGCAACACGACGCAACACTACACAATTTATCCAGCCTCTGTTCACTCATTACCTGGATTCAACCCACAAACATAACGATACCTCCTAAAACATACAACAAGAGTTTTAGTCGAAATTGAACTGAAGCAACTAATCTGTGATACTCTCAAACGATATTCGACTCGAAACTTAGTCGCACAAAGAATATAATCAGATGAATACGATTGCTTTCCGAATCCAAGTAATGACATAGAACATAGCAGGCAGCTAAGCTCAATATATGTACCTATCTCTGTAAATAATTACTCGTAAATCATCGATCATGTCACTGTCACCGCATCTTCGCCATTGTACCAGTAAAATGTGCCCCGATGTAAATAACAGATACTAGACTATGTTTAAAGTGCCACATCACACCCCAAATTCATTAATTTATTACTCATGTAAACTTGATACATAAAAATCTTTCGTTAATTAGGTTTATAATTTAGTTATAAGTAAATTTTTGTAATAAGATGTAAATAATTACTATTATACAGCAATCAATAAGATGCAAACAAAATGACAACAATACTTTACGTAACGTAATCTTACGACAGCGTGGAATTAGCTGGGAATTTGTATTTTATTTTACATATTTACTAGATGCACTAACTCTTGAAATATTATATAATATTATTATATACTTTAATGTATGATTTTAATTACAATTACATAATATATATAGTTGCACATTGCTCTATTGTAATTAACCACTAGCACATCAATGTACCTGATATATACCTGTGTAGCAACGAGTTCGTGTAATGCCATGCACGACAATATTTATAATTATCTATACAACCATATAATATACGAACATTATGATATTATCCAAATCAACTCTATTGCACAACTATATCTGATTAGCTTGAAGTCCGACAGTCACTGGTGAATCGCCCCCGTGCGCCGGCGCATTACTAACAACAACCCAATATGTAAAGTAAGGTGTCGTCAAGCAATGTTCACTAATAACCCACACTGTACTAAATGCCTATATTTCAGGATTGTTTATGAACTATTGCTTGACACGTGACTGTGCTCAGTTATAAGTTACATACACAAATATTGTTAGTTAATAAATGTACGTATTTTTATCGTTGTCGTTTTATTGACATTATACTTCAATATTTAACACACATTTCTTCAAGGTATATGAAATAATTATGTAAAAATAATAATAAAATGTATACACGTGATTAGAAACACTCACGCACTTAATACGGTTGCATATATATATAAATGTTTTCTTTCTTTCATATATATTAATTCACTGTACCACTTGACGCGTTTTAATAACACTGACTCTAAAAGCTGATAATTTAGTCTGTTTCAAAATCTGGTTCAGGAGGTCTGATATTCAACAGCGGGTCCATCTGATGCAGTATGTCGGTATCTAGATCCATATCTTCCATATCAATGTTATCTGATATTAACCCGGGTGCTGGCGGAGCGTCACCTAAAAAGTCTTTGCTATCATCAGAGTCTAATATATTATTGTTACGAGTAACTGCATGCGAGAAAATAGATCGATCTAATACTTCTTGTGATTCTACCAATGATTGTTCTAATATGTGCTGGGGTTCTATATTTAATAATAAATCTTGGGTGTCTGTGTATATGGAGTCTAAATCAGCTAAAGAATAATGTTCGGCGGCGGGCAACACGCGCGAGGGGCTGGACTGCGAGTCGCGCCGCGAGGATCGCGCGCGTTCCACCCGCTTTCCAGCCCCAGACATGTGTTATACTTTTTGTTTCTTCGGGCCCTTTTTATTAGCCCGTTCCTTGGCCTTCTCAAGCAGTGGCATCAGCTTCTTCTCCTCAGCTAATATTCTCAGGAGCATGATGATGAAGGGCAAATAGTTATGCCTCCTGCGAGCCATTTCTTGTTGATACTTCATCATCTTTACATCTTCATACTCGATCAACATTCTGAGCCGGGGAATTTCGTTCTCCATCTCATCGGTCTCCATGCCGAGCATCTGCGACTCCGCCAGCAGATCTTGGAGCTGTCGCTCGTAGATCATCTTCCTGTCGGACACCAGGGCCATCAGGTTGAAGTGGATTTCGCCCTCAGTATATCTGTAAATGTTAAATACAACTACTAAGTCAACTTTTTGAAATAATCACAAATGTGCTCGCAAAGGCTACCACTTTGAGTAAATACATGCATAGTGCAGTGAAAAGTAAAAGGCGTCCCATACACCTACAATATTATTGCGTTATAATGACGACTGCGCTGTGCAATTGAACTAGCTAGCACAATTATTGAACAAAAGATGGAGGAAGCTTAAATTTTATTGCGCAATAATATTGTAGGTGTATGGGACCCCTAAGTTTGTAATAGCCTGCCTGTTGCATCCCGACTCCAGGCCGCTACTGAAAGCAAAATTTGGTTTCAGAGTTAATAATATTGAATCAAAATCAGTGGCTAGTAATGTAAGTAGCCAGAGAAAGAAGGAGATAATACACATACACATTAATCCTTTTCATGATAATGGGGCGGACCACATCCAGCCAGTCCTGTTCGGGAGCTATGGGGCCGTGATCGATGGGACCTTCACGGAGGCCATCCAACTCGTACAGACGCCCATCTATTGGCATGTAGCCAACGAAGTGGTACGCTTCGTCATCCTGAAACACCAATGTCATTGTGTATTATTATTTAAGCAGTTTAAATGACTGCACAAAAATAGACTCTCAAGATGCATCAAATTAAAGCAACAAGTACTAGAAACGCTTTAATAATTCGTTTGTCGTTCGTTTGTTTTAAACTTTGGCAGTGCAATAAGGAACACTCAATTCAGTCACCAGTGCTATCCTATGTTCCAATGTCATAATTTAACACCACCAGAGGCAGTAAGATAGAAAATAATAATAATGAATCAAAAATGAATTTATTATGATCATAAATTTATATCTTACAATAGGATGCCTGTATTACATACCTTTGAAGCAGTTTTAGGATCGAACTCGAAGAGAGTCTGGTTTGCCATGGAGTTGTGAGCAGCACGAATAGTCTGCGAGTTGCTTAGTGTGAGACCTCTCATCCTCGCATCAAAAGACATGCTGAACTCCTTCAAACTATTCAATTCTGGACCCAAATCTACATCAGGATGGTCACAATTCAACAGTAGGCTAATAACAGCTTGTGTTGCACAGGCATTGTTGATAACCTAAAACAAAACAGAAATATATGAATATATGAAGATGGCCCGCCCGCACAAGCGCCTGAGGCAGAGGAGGTGTAACCTTCAAAGTATTTGGCCCGATAGTGAATAAATATGTTAAAAAAAATATATTGTTAGTGGGGTTGTGTACTCTTTCTTGATTTTCAGATGGTTGTGTATATCCTAACCTGTTTGGCGAAGTAGATTTTGTCGAGACGACCGTCGGTGACAACCGGGGCTGCGGGCTCTTCATGTTGTAAGTATTTGAACAGGAATATGAGTCCATGCACTGGCCTGGAATAAAATGATATTTTATGAGATTGAAAAGAAAACTAGTCGAGTTTAAGAGAGAAGTATAAGGGTGATACTATAAGTTAGACTGCTGTATGGGGCTGTGCCATTGCATAATTTCAATAAGTTTTAACTGCCAGAATGCTGAATGCTTTTTTTTTTTCATGAAAGTCAGTTCAGCAATTTGGTAGTCAATTTTTTTTTTCTGGTTTGATTAGGGATCTCAAACATACAATTAAGTTGATAAACAATGAAAGCTCCGAAAATTTTTCTAACGACAATATAAAGTGGATTGAGAGACAAAATTAACGTTGTCCCCATACATCGACATAAATCCCGGTCAGTTTACTAACTGTAAATAAGTTAGTATATTTTTTATTTTGTACAAATTTATGGTTTCGGATATTTTCCTTTACTTGTGCTATAAGACAATATCAAAATCTTGCCAAATTTTATTGTTGTTGATCAACAGGAAGTGCTCTATAGATTTTGATTCCCTTGCGATTCGTCAAAGAACAATGGCGAGATTTTAGCTGACTTAAATTTGAGCGTCTGAAAGTGAGTTATATACGAAAGACTTTCTATTAATTGTCTACATTTTTTAAATATATTATTGGGCTGGTTCAAAACGTATAAAAAAAAAACAAAATAAATAAAAAGTTATTTGATTTTTTAGTTAATTTCTTTAGCTTAGTGTTGCCATTATATATTTTATCTGCTAAGTGACAAGTAGTAACTATATTAATTAATAATATAATTAATGTATTTATTGCAGAAAGTTAACAATACAGTTTATGTCTAAGTATAGATGTTCCTCGCAGGTAGGTAAGAATATTGTAGTGTAGTAGAAATAAATGAATTACTTTTAATTAATGATTGGCAAAAAGACTAGTATCCAAGTTAAAAAAATATAGCTTGGTTGTTGACGAGGACGACGATCTTTTGATAGACGTCAAAGTCGCTTAGTTTAAATAAATATACTCTTTCCAAAGAGTATATTATACATTTCATGCTGCAATAACTAGGTAAGGGAAATGCTAATGCGATATTCCCCTTTTACTTCCACGAAATTGAATAATATTACCTATTAAACACATTATTAAAAGTTACCCAGACATAACCTACAAAAGTTTATGAATGAATATCTATTATTCTCGACATTCTCGAACAAAAATTCTTGCACAAACTAATTCAGAACATCACCCTGAGTTAAACCAGATATTTTTCATTTAAAGACGTAGGAATTTAATCTCAGCTAAAAAAATGTATGGGCACCTGCCATTGTTCTTTACGACATAAACAGTGATATCTTTTGATTCTATTGTTCTAGAAGTTTGATTTTATCACAGTTGCAAGGGGTTGCAGAACTAAGTATTAATTTCAACTTGGTACCCCCCAGGCGCAGAGAAAAAGGTCTTGACACACGGACATACAGACAGACATTGGTAGTAAAACGTTTTGGTCCCTGGCTAAGTCGGTCGAGTCGAACTTCTGCCGTCCCTCACTACCACCACTGCTGAAACCCGACGGGTCGTTGGCCCACTCCGCTGAGGAGAAGGCAGATTTATTTGCATCTCTTTTTGCGGAATCTTCGCGTCTGAATCCTGGTGATTCGCGGCCCCCTCCTTCTCCTGTTGGATGCGAGACGAGTATGTCGGACATTCGCATCCATCAAAAGGACGTTCGTAGGGTGCTGCGCAACCTCGATGTGAACAAGGCTAGCGGCCCTGACGAAATACCAGCAATAGTTCTTAGAACCTGTGCGGCTGAACTGTCTCCGATCTTGACTCGTCTATTCCGTCTTTCATATGAGACTGGAAAAGTGCCGAATGCTTGGAAGCAAGCCAACGTACAGCCTGTGCCCAAGAAGGGCAGTCGAGCTGACCCGGCCAACTACAGGCCCATCTCTGTAACGTCCATACTCTGTAAGAATATGGAGCGTGTACTTAACAAAATGCTCCTGGCATACCTAGAATCTAATGACATCCTTAGTGACCGTCAATACGGCTTCCGCCGAAATCGGTCTACTGGGGATCTTCTAGCGTATGCCATTCACATATGGAGTGAGGCCATCGAGAGACACGGGGAAGCGCTTGCCGTCTCCCTCGACATCTCGAAGGCTTTCGATAGGGTCTGGCACGAAAGCCTCATTGGTAAGCTTCCTTCATTCGGTTTGCCCGGTGGTCGGTGCGATTGGATTGCAGACTTCCTGAGAGATCGGTCCATTCGAGTGGTCGATAATGGCTGCTCTTCGGACCAATTGGATATTAATGCCGGGGTCCCTCAGGGGTCAGTACTCTCAGCAACATTGTTCTTGTTGCACATTAATGATCTGCTAAAAACCGGCACCTATGGGTATGCTGACGACAGCACTGTTGCTGAGAGATACTTGTCCAACGTACGGGCTACCGGGCCGCAGAGCCGGTCTCTCCGTGAGGCCATGGTGGAGCGTTTGAACCTGTCCTTGCAGGCAGTCTCCGAATGGGGCGATGCCAATCTGGTCAGGTTTAATGCTGCTAAAACCAAGGCGTGTCTTTTTTCCGCTAAAAGGAGCCAATTCCACCCGGCTCCTTCTTTCCGTGGTGTGACCGTGCCGATAACGGCCCATCTTGAGCTTCTTGGTGTTTCGTTGACATCGACTCTCAATTTTGACCCATACATTGAGGGTAAGGCTCAGCTGGCTGCCAAAAAGTTGGGGATCCTTGTGAAGGTCAGACGGTATTTCACGCCGGAACAGCTGCTCAACTTGTATCAAGCGCAAGTTCGATCATGCATGGAGTACTGTTCTCATCTCTAGGACGGATCTGCCAAATACCAGCTTGATGCACTTGAATCGATCGAAAAGCGGGCCAAGAGACTCATCGGCAATGAGGCACTGGTAAAGTCAAAGCTCCAAAGCCTTGAACATCGTCGCCGAGTTGCCAGCTTGTCGGTTTTTTATCGGTTGCATTTCGGGGAGTGTTCGATGGAATTGCATGATCTGATTCCGCCCAGCCCGTTCCATCATCGGACTACCAGACGTACGGCGATGCGTCATCGGTACATGGTCACAGATTACTTATGACATGGTGGATATCCCACCCATACGCACAAAACGTTTTGGGGAGACTTTCATTATGCGTACAGCTAAGGAGTGGAATTCCCTGCCGGAGTCTGTGTTTCCCGATAGCTACAACCTTGGGGTCTTTAAGTCAAGAGTGAATAGGTTTTTTCTAGGCAAGCGTGCTTCACCGTCGTTCACATCATCGCTTACCATCAGGTGAGATAGTGGTCAAGCGCAAGCCTAAAGTGTATCAGTATTTTATATGCAGCAACTGCCGATCTATCTGAACTCCACAATCCAATAACTGATATGATAGGGAGTAATATGATAGGGATCTCAGCCAATCAAGTGATACCTAGAGCACGGGGTCTAATTGCTAAGAAAGAATTGAACATATACTGGTCCAAAAAAACTGTAACAACGTGCAAAAAAATACTATAAAACGAACCTTGACTGTATTTAAAGAAAAAAACATTCACGAACCTCGTAAACCCTTTTACTTGCAAGGCGCTGCTAACACCATCTATTGCCGTGAAACGGGATCAAACGCGATTGATGTACTCACAAAAATAACAAGATTAAGCAGATGAAAAACGCTAGTTACGTCGGCACGGTTTTTTTGTATGGGATGAGGCATCTGTATGCTAGTATTATATTATCTGTGCCTAGAGATAGTGAAAAATATAATTGCGAAATTGTGTCTGCCTAAACTATTTTGATAAAACCCGGGAAACAGATAGATTATGACCTGGATTAGACAATAGGATACCTTAAAAAATTCTCTTCAGTAGTAAGTTTCCATGGGATAATAACGTAAAAACCAGAACTGTGATGCTGTTCAATTGAGTACGGGTGTACAACCCACACCTAGGAAAACACTGATAAAAACATACCTCAATGTTTCAAAGATGCCATCTTCAATTGTCCACAATTCTTCAACTTGAACCCCGGTAGCTCCTAAAAGATAAATAAATAAACAAAAAATTTCATTACAAGCACATAACAGTTAATCCAATAAAAGTTGACCAACTAACTATCTTGGAGATTAATGTTTTAATAGCATGGTTGCTACGTCTTATATTTGTACTGATCAATCCCTATCTAACTTTACAAATTCATCAACATCAAAAGCTGTGCACCAAAGTTTATTTTCTGTATTGTATAAAGCAGCTTTAATTTTGTGTGTGTGTGTGCTTATACTAGCAACAACTACCCTAGTAATCCCCATAGACATACCTAAACCAAGCTTTCCTTACCTAGTTTTCTAGACAATCTAGTCACAAAATTGTGAGAGAAACAATGTGACTGTGTCTCCAATACTTTTATTTTCTAGAATTATTTCGACATCACAAGTCACCACAAGCTTTTACTCTTCTTAAAGAGTAGCCAATTTAGTAAAAAAAAACCTCGGTCTATCGCTCCTTAATACAGTAAAAGTTTTAATAAGTACAATGAGATAGAGCGTGCTTTGACTTATGCTCCTAACTTGTTTGTTGTTGGTATGACAATTGCATGTATTTCATCTAGTTCAAATAGAAATAAAGGGACAAGACTGCTAAATATTACTTATCATATATCAGTAGACGATGTAGAAAGGCATGTGCCAAAATAAGTAAAAAAAAAAAAAAATTTTTTACTGCTTACCAAACTTTTTTATGAGCTGCGTAAAAACCCCAGGATCACTCTCTATCAAACACCAGTCACCAGCAGACTCCATGTTACAATATCACCTGCTGGAATAAAATAATAATGTTAATATACACACATTGGCAAGGCATACCACCCGAAAATGGAGTTTCTTGTGCGTTCTTCTCCATAACAAGCTACTTTTCCGAATGCACGGTAGAATCAATTTTTATTACTAGTAAATTTTAACGTTCATAAGTGCCGCATAATGGCCTACTTGAAATAAACACATTTGACTTTGAAAAGATATGTAGCACGGAACAAAAATAAAGTCATAATACAATGCCGCAAACACAGAACGTATGTCCTGTTTACATGACGTGAGTGGAATTACTTGCCAACCTTTGGTTCAAGTAATTATATAATATAACAGAATTTTTCAATTAAAAGAACTTGACACAATATCCTAGAATACAAAATTTCTGTTCCTATCCAGAGCTCCAACAAACTCACTTGTTAGCCATGGAAAATCTATTATTCATTTTAAGCTCCTTGGATAAAATATTTTAGTACAAAAACAACCTGTATTACCTGGCTTCTTCAAATAAATAACATACCATAAAATTTACATTCTTTTTGTTTTTTTTTATAAGCTTGTAGTTGTAATAAAATATTTTAGAAATAGTTTACATATAAGCTCTATTTATAAAATTGTTTTAGAAATTAAACTACTGCACCTAATGTACACTTTTGTGAACATACTTACTTTTTAATAAATTATTCTTATTCTATTCTTATATAGTTGTTAAAATAAATGCCCAAACTACAGTAAAAATAAGTCTTATCAGTGAAATTCGAATTGTAATAGCTTATTTCAGACATTTAGTAACACTCACTTGGTAAATCTTGGGATTTACCTCAGCAAATAAATCTCTTTTTAAAATAGACCACTAGCAAAACCGTTGAATATCTATACTAGGCCAAGGGTCCTTTAAATGCAGGTCTATGACCTAAATACCAAATGATGAGAACAATTCAAATTGATAGGTAAGCTTAACTAATGAAGGTAATGCAAACTGTTAATTTCGTTTGAATGCTGTGGTGACACTCGGAGGAGCCCTATGGAACCAGAGGGTGACCTGTTACCTACTATGCAGCATGTGGCCAGTCCAGCCCAACATCAGATGGTAAATGCGCGAGAGTATGTCTATGACCTTGGTTTTCTTTCCGACGGGAGTGTTCCTTATATAATCTTTGGCATTTTGCGATTTTCTTTCTGTGTTTTGTATGCATATTTTGTATGTTTTTGTATTAATGTGCATATTTAAGTTTTTGTTTTAGGGTTCCGTACCCAAAGGGTAAAACGTGACCCTATTACTAAGACTCCACTGTCTGTCTGTGTGTCACCAGGCTGTAATCTCATGAACTGTGATAGTTAGACAGTTGAAAATTTCACAAATGATGTATTTTTGTTGCCGCTATGACAACAAATACTAAAAACAGAATAAAACTAAATATTAAAGTGGGTCTCCCATACAACAAACATGATTTTTTTGCCATAATGGTGCGGAACCCTTCGTGCGCGAGTCCGACTCGTACTTGGCTGGTTTTTATACATAATTTCTTTTAGAGCATAGTAATTTTTCCATCCTATTGCTATTCTTTTATCAATCTCCTTCAACATCAGATCAGTTGGTGATATAATTTGTCTTAAGATTGCATATTCCTAGACATATTGGAACTAATCCTATGATTCAATTATCATTAAATATCTTTGTTAGGGCTGGACTTTGCCTTTCATAAATTAATTTGGTATGCTATTTAGGCCAGGTGCTTTCTCTAAATTTTGTGAGTTGATGGCTTTCACTACATCAGATACAAGAATGTGTGGTACATGTTCTTTTGTTGTATGTTTATCCTTGATAGTATCTCGCTTTCTTGATCCATGACTGGATTCTTGCTGGTGTAAGAATAGAGACTTTGGTAGAAGTTATTGACTATTATCGGGTTTTCATTTCCTTGCATAGTACTTTTATACCCATCCAAAAAGCACACAACACAAATTTAAAATATACTTAAGACATCATAAAAAAGCAGTATTTAATATAATATACAATAAGTTGCCAAAAAGTATCATGGTCCTACACAAAATGGAACAATGCAAATGATTTTTGCACAAATTCATAGGAGCAAAATTTAACTATTCAATTAATAATTATTTAAATTATAGATATATCTGAAATGGCACCACAAATATAATGATTATTGAAATTTTGATTTGACTTGTGTATAATAATTTGACTTTTTTGAATGTAACTCAACCGTAATATTTATTAAAGTATGTAGTAATATTATAGTATGTATGTATGTATGTAGTACTTTTCTACTGTATCCATATCAAGAGAGGTGTTGTTGAGGCTGTAATTTATTACTGTTGTATAATTTTCTTCTGATTGCCAAAAGTACTCCAACTGCCTCGAAAGCTATGACACAATGAAGCTGCACAACAGACGGTAGCTATGTTGTACTGAACAGTAGCTGTCCTCATTGGAGGAAGCACTCTACAAGACATTGACCCGAGAAAACATCTGATATGAATGATCTGATGAGTCTATGAAGACTGATTCCAAATAAAAACATTAAAAATAAAAATTATTTAAAGAACATGACTCTGTTGGTTATGATATAGTGTCTCTCATTATTGTATCTCCCATCTGGGGATATCCATGTCCATTTAGTTCTGAGCTTTTCTTGCCCAAAACAGTTTTAATGTTTAATGGCTATGCTCATATTGTTCTGTTTGGTTCATTGTTTGTGATTTGAAAAGTCTAGTTTTTAGTCTCACATGTTTAGTTTGATAGACTTTTTCAAATAATTTTATTTAGTATGCATGGCTCAATCGTCAAGGTTAAGCAACATTTGCAAATGGGTGAACGTATGTTACATACATACATAGCAAAGCTTGTTCGTGCCTTGAAAAGTACGTTAAACCATTGGTCGTAGTCATTTGAAGATCTTCCACATACAATTTGTGTATTCAGAAAAGCCAAGCCAGAACTCCAACAAACAAAGGTTGCAAAGAAACATATCACCAATACCTGGTTAAGCTACTGCATAACTTGTTAAGTGTTCTCAACATTTCGTATGAAAGTGTGTCACACTACTTTTTTTTGTAAATATGAATGTTTGTCTGAGGTAAAAATACTAAATGAGTTATAGTCAAAGACTGAAGTTAGCCTAACGGCTAACTCACAAAGCAGTTTAACGTTTTACCAGTACAACTTATTTATGTACTGATGTTTTACTGGCAAATACTAGGTATGAATGTAGTTTGGTTTTAACTTGGTAATGATTTGAACATATTTAATTATCTGCACATTGTGAATTAAACCTATAATATGTCTTTTTAAGCTCAAAAATAAACTATCCCAAAAGTTTACAAAATGTGGATATTCTCTACACCATAACAAGATGAGTTTATCTTACGACAACTACAATTTTTCTTTATCGTGAAAATATATGTGGAAATGAAAGTGTTTTATGTAAATACTTGGCATACCGACTTGAGATGGCAAAACGAAACGATGACTTGTAAATCCTCAGTAGGAAATAGAATATGTTTGGCGGAAGTCTTGCTTGCGTACCAAGGCGTGAAAATTTTTGTTTTATAACATATCAAAACCGATTCATATCGTCAATTATCTATCTATCTAGAGGTTCGACAAAAAAAGAAAGCACCTACCTTTGTTGCATACGCCGGCAAAGATTTGAATGAAGAGTTAGAAGGAAGAAAGATGATGGAATATTCTCCTTATCGTAAAAATGGTAAATTCCTCGATTGAGCAAGAAATAAGTTCACACACAATGCCAAGAAAATGCGGCAAAAAAAGGATCACAGATCAAATTTTTGTACATTCATGAATTCACGAATCAATCAATATCTTAGTGATGGGATTCACCACAGACTATCTATTTAGAGGATTCACAGTGATGTATATAATAGTAGTCTATGGTGATGCTAACCATAGACCACACACTAATTCAATAGGGAACTATCCGCAAAGCTGAGCTCAGATGGCGCCACTGAAAACAGAGGATAACCACAGAACATATCCGTGGCTGGCGTGAATATTTTGACATGTCTAAAATTGTAATTTGTCAGGGCGGCCATTTTAAAGTTTTGGCGTCTTCTGGTAAATTGGTAAATTAGTTTAACATAAGTGTTTTAGTTGTTTTAAAGGTTATTTTATGCCATCTTTTAAATGAAGCCAATAAATAAACGAATTTTTCCATAGATTGCATAATAATAGACTTATCAAGTCGTTCACCAACGAGTTATCAACTTATTCACCGAGTTGTCAACTTGTTCACCAACAGTTATCAACTTATTCACCTTATTAGTAGGTAAACAACGTTATTTTAATGACAAACACATTATTTTAATTGGATAGCAAACAGATGACAAACTTAAAAAAAAAAAAATTGCTGTAATACCTACTACTCACTCAAATCAAGTAATGTTGTTCTAACTGAACAAATATTTAATTGAAACACCACGAAACTATCAGTTTCCTAGTATTTTTGTAATAAAAAAACATAAAAAATAGAAAATTGTTTTATTGGACCACAAACACCGTCGTCATACAGACACAAGTGTGTTACTAACACAACTAAAAATTGAAACAACTAATATAACTAAAACATTGACTCCTCAACCTCGTCGCAGACCATTAATATTTTATTGGACCTCAGAATCCTCTTCATCTGGGTTGTCTTCGTCCAAATCTGGATCAGTAGATGCAGAGACATCACCGACAGTTTTTATATTAATATAAAACTCTTTGAACGAATCGTCAATCAGGTCAATCATGTCCATCAAATCCTTTTTTTTCTCTGCACTGATTGGCAAAGCTTCCTTGGAGATTTGGCTCAATCTAAAGGCATCTATGGTGGTTTTTCCTCTTTTCCGAAAATTTACTGACTTGAAAGGGGGTTCGCGATCCAGGGTTTTCTTGAAATTTATTTTTCCTACGCTGTTTTTATTATATTGTAGCCATTTAATAGGTTGCCATAGAAATTTGTCCCCAGAATCGTCCAGTTTTTTGACAGTAAAGGGTCCTTTCTTGGATTTTAGTTCGGCAAAATCCAAGAAATCATTTACCGTCATCACCACGACCTTAAATGGTTTCTGAACTTTGCAAGTCCTCACCAGCTGCACCCAATCATATAAATGATTGATTCTCATTTGTGTTCTCTTTTTTGTTTTTTCAATAATCGCGTGGTCAGAGTCACACTCCATATGTGTGTGCCCACTGAGGAGGAATTTGTGGTTTATCTTTTGCAGCGTTGGATGATTATGTAGCAAAAACATGAACATCATTGCCACGACATTGTTTTTGTTTTGGCCACCACAAGTATCCGAATAAAAAATCAGTTCTTTGACTTCGGATGACAAACTATTGCAGAAGTGCCACAAACATGAGGCGATTTGGTTTGCTCCTCGAGCTCCTATTGTCTCGTCCCACATGTAGCAGGTAGCCTCATTAGTCGCTAAATCATGCACTGTTAAATTAAAAGACCAAAGCTGTCGTTTATAAAACGAGACAGATGTTTTTAAATATGGTGTCGGCAAGCACTGCTGGAGGTCAAATGCAAATGCCCTAACAGATGAATCTGCTTTGACATTCTCTTTATCCACACGTTTTTCAGCATAAGCTTTCTTTTCTTTCTTTATTTCTTTCTTTTTTTTTAAAAAAAAACGTTGCCCCACACTAGGAATTACTTCCTGTATCGTGGGTGCGTTTACAAACCAAAACAACCAAAACACCAACATCAAGCTTTATCAGCTTGATGTTGGTGTTCAGCTAATTCAGCAGTTAAATTAATTTTAAACGACGATATCCAGGTACCTACTACACCTAGATTCCCATCGTCTACATACATCTAAGTACACAGTTTCTAGTAAACAGTCAGCTGACCGCGACGTTCGCACGGACGTAAAAATATCGCAGCGGGATTTTATCGCGTACTGGATTTTCAACTCTCGGTGTTGAGTCGAGCATTGAGAATCCAACAGAGTGCATTCCAACGCGTCGAACAAACACACTGGTTGGATTTTCAACTCTCGGCGCTAAGCAGAGCATTGAAAATCCAGTACGCGAATACGAGGGATTTGCCGCGATATTTGAAAAATTATTACTTCTTACGAAAGTTTTTTGATAACTCGATTATTTTTTAAAACAACTAGGGTACATAAGTTGTCAACTAAACATATTAATTTAACGTTACAAGTTTTTTATAACGGACATGTAGTGATACCTATACTTATTACTTTTAGTGCTCAGAACTTCGTTGGCCGTAACTGGACATCTCAATATATCGCAATTTCAACAGAAATTCTTCGGTGGGCCATAACTTGATATCTCAATTTGTCACGATTTAACCAAAAAGACCTCAGCTGGCAATAGCTTGACACTTCAATTTGTCAATTTAAAATAAGTACTTAAACAAAACTTTTAAGTGTATTAATTGAGATATCAAATAACGAATATTATTTTGGGTGCTGAGTATAGGTTGATATAACAAAATATCAATGTTCGATCACAAAAACATGTGAATCGTTAATTTGACATGAGGTTTTGTTAAGTTAGACATGTCAAAATGCGAGATGTCAACATATTACCAAAGTCGATTGCTCCAAAAATTTTGTATATCTATAACTGTCAATTTTTTTCATATAATTTCCTAATGCGTAGGATGTAATAAGCCAATAAAAAAAAAGTCCTAGAAGTCGACATGTCAATGTGTTCACGCCAGCCACGGATATATACCCTAAGCCGGGAGGTTAACAAACTATACCAAAGAGTATGTAACACTACGTGTTTTTTTAATACTGTCAAAGTTGAGCGGCAATATTTCGCAGTTTAAGCATACAAAATATAAAACTAATAGCATGTGCTAATAGTGAAAGAAAAATGGAGCTAACTAATAATTGAGGAAATCAGAACCTAAAAAACCGGCTTCAAGAGCGCGGTGCATCAGTAAAAGGAAAAAGAAAACGGATTTAGTTGAAAGGTACGAATATGAATGCGAACATTGGAAATCTTGTGTAACTTGCAGATATTATATCAATTTAATATGTAATAAATAAAAAAATAAATAAAATCCATTTATTGCAGACCAATTACATGTCCATAGTTATTAGTAACAAAGGTCTTAAAACTAAGTTAGTAAAATTATTAATCATAATAGTGTCATCTCGTCACGTGAAGCTGGATGACTCTCCTCAGAGTCTGGCCTCTCAGAAATCATCCGTAATGAGATCAATATACTTCCAATTAATATTCAAAACAATACTTCCAGGTTGATTTTGTATAAATCAACTTACATAATTACTTTGCAGTGGAACCGTTTTCCACACGGTTACATTTTGATGGTGGACAGCAGTCCAATGCACTATTTATTGCCAAAAGCCTTACCAAAGACCTAAACGCTGACTTCCTTACCACCCTTAATCATTTCGAATAAATATATATATTCTTTTAAGAAGGTGATTTGTAAAAGCAGATATTAAATATCTTTGTTTTGATAGTTCTTACTCTAAAATTAGAAATCTTGTCATTGAATCATAAATAAGTTTATTGGCACTTGATATTATTACATTTCATTTACATCTACTGTCTTCATTCTTTCAGGTTTGATCTAAACATAGAAAAAGGACCGAAAATGTATCTGCGTATCTGCTGCACGTTAGAATGGCATTTGCAGCTAATGCTTGTTATTATGTTTTATTGCACCACCCGGTCTAAGGCCTCCATGAAAATATCAGTACCTATTTTTACAACAACAAAATAGATATTATTATTTTTATGTGTCACCTGGATGAAAACTGAAATTAACATCTAGAATACACACAAAATTTGTTTTGAGTGGTGTTATTTTCCATTGTCAATATTGTCATAACATAGGATCACACCTATTTTCAAGAAGGGTCAAGAGCTTGATAGTTGTGTATAAAATAAGTACCTACATTTACCTAAATTTCAGTGCTGTGCTATTAAAATGTACCTACTGTGTGTTACTTAATTATAACAAGAAATAAATGAAAATTCTTTGTACTTGTATGTTATTTATTTTTCTTAGGATTGATTACTAATACAATTCATATACAATGTTGTCTGCCAATATAATCGGAGAAATCCTGGTCAACCTGAGTAATGTGTCAAAACCGTTAGAAATAGACCAACTGTTAAAGTAATTACTTACTGTACCGGTGAAACTTATTATTTCTGAGAGTAGGTACTGAATCTATATTATTGTCCAAGTATCAAATTAAGTTAAAAAGAAATATATTTCTTTATTTACAATATTTCACATCAATTAACAAGAGTTTTGGAAGGGTTATTGTCATGAAACTTAGGTCCAGAGTTGAGTCTAAATCTAGGCTATCTGGGTATATCCATGATATCAAAGTTACATTCTTAAGGGCCAAGTTATTCTACTTACAAAAGGTGTTTTCTTATTGTTTTACCACAAATGAAATTTAGCTTTTTGAAACACTATTTTTAAGACATTATTGTGAAACTTATTCCAACAGCACCGGAAATTTAAAGTGCTGATTGTTTCTCCTCAATTTGTTCAAAGTTTCCTTCTCTGTTTATCTTTCATCGACTCTTTTTTTCTCCAAACAATGGTAGGTAACCCCCTTATTTATTTATTTTTTCTATTTAGTTTCAGTCCTGTAAGTATAAATTAGGTTTTATTAACACCATATGGTTAAACATGCGTATTTATGTAGACATTAAAACCATTTTGTAGTTGTGTTTAATTAGTACACAATGTTATGTACCTTCTTTTTAATGTCTATAGCATTAAACATAATAATTACTGTTATTATTTGAATAAAGGTTGCCTTAGGATAATACACTGACCTGTAAAATACCTACTTTATTAAATATTCCGCTTTAGAACGGTCAGGACACAGCCTTGACTTTTTTGTAAAATTCCTGCGACGAATAGTAATTTCCCATTGCTTGCGAATATTGGCGTTTTCTGGGATTATATGGCCGGTTTTATTTCTGCATCCATAAACACAACACTGATGCATTCTTGACCAACAGCTAGCAATATTATTATTTAGTTTTTGAACACAAGTTATACTTAAAACAGTAAAAATAGTTCGGTAACCACTAACACAAACTGTAGTAGACGCCATGTTGTTATGTTTTTGTTTACTTTTATCCTTCAAGCGCCATCTGGCGGGAGCAATTGGCAGTAATGTTCCCTATTCAACCCAATGAGGTAGGATAACTATGGAGACGGCCTATTCTACTATATGAAGAATAGTTATACAAATATCTATCATATCGACACACACATGTCAAAAAGCGTTTTGTCTCTTTTTAACTAACCAAGAGCTGCATATGAAAAGAGAGACATCTAAATGTTTGTCAAGGACTAAATTTGGCAACACTTTTGTGTGACGTCAACATCATGCCTATGCGTGACCGGTCGCCATTTTATGCGCCAAAAGTACTCTTTGTTTTTGTGGTAGTTGTGCCGTCAAACAGTTGCTTGTTCAGAATATTTTTGTTGTTTTACAAGGAAATACGTCTAGAAACTAGTTATTTTGGTGTTCTGAGTGTGGACATTAATAGGAAAATCATGCCCTCGTATTGTTTAAAACAGTCTGGTATGAGAAAAAACAAAAATCAGCCTAAATTGACTCTGCACAGGTTAGTAACTAGTTTTCACTAATCCGGTCGAATTTTGTGTTAAATATTGTTACAAGATGGTATTTTTGAATATTATTCGAACCTGTGTCATGTTTGTATGGCATAAAACGTTATTATTTTCTATATTTCTTTGCATTGTTTACATACAATAATTAGGTATTGACAAGTAAGGTTAGTGATGGTCGATGTTCGCATACGATAAGTATCGATAAAATTATAGTATGTAAAATACATTGCAATGATATTTTAATCCACAGATTTCCTGGAAACGAAATTTTAAAGAAGAAATGGATAGAAGCTATTCGTTTTGAAAATACAAACCCTAGACATAAAATGTGGCATATCTGCTCCATGCACTTTGAGGAATCTTGTTTTAACAAAACCCTCGATGTGATAAGGTTACCTGATGGCGTAGTGCCCACATCGACTTTACTGGTATGTTTTTAAACCAAAGTTGCAAAATACAGTAATTTCAACACATCTTATTACATACTTTTTTATTGACAGTATTTCTTTAAATGAATTAAATATGTAAATAAGTAATAGAATTATGCGACTTTCTTTTTCAGACTAGGCAAATATGTTCCTCACAACAACCTACTTATATACATATGTTTATCTCACAAAGAAATGGGCTTTACTAAATCAAAAAGTGAGAACTTTAAATGAAAAGGTCCGGAGATGTGATGGAAAGATTTCTAATATTATTCAAGACCTTAAGAAACTTAAATATATCAATAATGAAGGAAGTTTAATTCTAAATAAAAATTTAAGAATATGCAGAAGGATTTTGTAAAAAAGCAAATTGCCAAATCTAAAGGCCTACTTTAGAAAAAAGTATTCTGAAGAATTAAGAAAATTTGCCCTTACGCTTCAATTTGTTTTAGCCGAAAGCGTATGATTTTAAAAGTAATACCGACAACACTTGTTTGAAACACTCGCACTTTGAGCATAAGGTACCAACATGTTAATGCGGAACCTGGCTTTATAGAAATAAATAAAATAGTGAATTTCAATAAGTTAATTTTGTTCAAAAATGAATAAATGTCTTTTTTACATAAAATATTGTTATTATTTTACATAAATTAAGTTGTTCGAAAAGTAGGAAGATATCAAAATATTATTATTTATTTACTATAAGAAGATGCATTTACCCTGCAGTGGGACAGTTACAGGCTGGTATTATTTATTATTACTACCCCTTTGGCCTATGTCTAGTGGATTGGGATAGGCTGATTTGACTTGATATAAAACAAAATACATTTTAGTTTTTAATGGGTTAGGTATAGGGACGGCCAAAAATCGTGAATCTAACGAAACAGGGCGAAATTTGGGGCTTTTTCTAGCAGGTCAAAAGAAAAACATCTCCCACTATCCCCAAAAATCGCTATTTCGTTTGATCCACGATATATTTTTTGCCCACCCTGTATATTACCAGTCATACAATACTCTATACCCTTAGCTACTTCGGTTTCTATGGGCCTGGTTTGTACATATTATATTGTTATTACATTATTATATCGTAGAACAACAACGTAAACAATTTCATGAAGGTCGATATTTACATCGATATCAGCTGCGCATGTTTCTCGCAGTTACAACCCTACAAGGCAGCCTTTTTATGCGCCAGATTTTTGTAGGTATGCACGCTAATTTCGTAGGTATGGCAAGTCCATAGGTTTCTAAGTCAGTGATTCAACCTAGTGCTTAAAGTGTTAACACACGTCCGGCTTTGGTCCGGCCGAACCACAGATTTGTGGGCTGAGTTAGTCCGGCCGAACCATATCCGAGCGTGTGTAGAGTGGTCCGTCAGACATTATTACCCGACTGCCGAAGGAGGGTAATGTGTTTATCAGTCTATGTATGTATGTATGTATGATAGTATGTATGTATGTATGTATGTATGTATGTTCCTATATGGCGTTCCAGAGACCAAACGCTTTGGCCGATTTTGATGATTAAAACGTCAATCGATGCGACTTAACCCTGCGAGTGTCATAGGCTATATTAAAATTGGACAATAGAAAAATGGCAGATTTTGGGTGCCATATTGTGGGGACCCAATTTTTTTTTTTTTTTTTTATAAACACGACTCGAGTTAGCAGAACGAAGCTAAGTTAGAATTTTATATTTATTTGTTAAACATCACTATTTAACATATGTATTTGACACACAAATTGGATAACTTCCTCGAGAATTGACGAGATGAGGCAATTATTATTATTATATTCGTTGGGGACAACTTTTTTTTCACGTCAAACGGTTATAAGCCGACTAATTAAAAAAATACAACCTTACATCGCAAAATGGTTACTTTTGTAGCATTCTTTAATTTGTTATCATAATAGTTCCAAATTCCTGGCTTTCGTGATGCTTTTTAGTAATGTTGGTTATTGGTTTTGGTTCTACCTTTTTGGTTCAAACTTTAAAAATATTGATATTGTTGTAAAAAAAACATTTAAGAACCAATAGTTTAAATGTTTGACATGTGTGTATTTGGTTGTTCTTTATTATATTTTATTTTAGATTTTGGTAATAGCAACTCGAGTTCGGAAGAATACCACTCGAGTCAACTCGAGTTGCACATCTCTATTTGCGTTTTTATGTATTAGTACTTCAAATCGTTTACTTTAGTTGGTCTTGAGGAAAAACAATTTTAATAAATATAACTTTTTACTTAAGTATTTCTTATTTTAGTATACCCATCTATTCGTAATTTCGTATTATATGTTTCCTCAACAGATGGAGAATTGGAGATTACTAGATAGATTGAATAATCCATTAGCTACAATCGCATAATAGCTGCAGTCGTACGTAAGTAGTGGCGCACAAACTTTTATATTGATTTGTAGCGCAGTGCACGCCCGTCGCACCATCTTTTGTAATAACCTAATAAGTAGTACTTACGCACTACGCACGTGAATAGTAATGGGTGTGCTGCACTACAAATTAGTAGTTATAGTACTAATTTGTACTAACCACCCACAAATCCTTTCTCGCTTACCTACACACGCTTGCGTGGACCGAAACGGACTCAATTAATAATAATAATGTCCGGCGGACCACTCTACACACGCTCGGATATGGTCCGGCCGGACTAACTCCGCTCAAAAATCCGTAGTCCGGCCGGACCAAATCCGGACGTGTGTTAGCACTATTACGCAGTTCAACGCACGTTAGTAGTTTGTCAATTGTTATTCATATTTGTGAATGAGCAATAGCCAAAGACCTTATACTTCTTACTACTAGACTGTGCACTATGGCGCAAAAACCGGTCCGAGCGAGAGGGCTCCCGTTGGTAGTGTGTCTCTTTCTAATGAGGTGACCATGACCAAACATAACACGGGACAAATTGATTGTAAAAACAATAGTGTAAGTATCCCAATATATGTATTTATGCTACCTCGCCACCTAAACCTACCAAATTTATTGAAAAAAAATGAGTGTATATTTTTTGGAATCTACGTCACTTACCGAGTCGGTGTCGAGCGTACAGAATTTCGACATCCCATGTTTTTCCATTGGTGTCGTAAGAGGCGACTAAGGGACAAACCAGAGAATGATCAGCAGCGTTCTCTGTGCATTTGTAACAACCATACTGGGATCGCCAACCCGCCTGCAAAGCACTCCCCATGAATAGCACAAATAAAACATAGCCCCTAGTGCCCAGCAGCCTGCCTAACCTCGACTACGGTAGCGGTCTAGGTTACGGTATGGCAAGGGTACAATGAATCCCGGACGAGATCCGGCTACCCCAACAAATACCGACGACAGGACCTGGCAACGTACAACACGCGCACACTCCGGAATCCGGACCGACGATAAGATGACTGAACTCGAAGAGTAATTGAGCAGTTTACGATGGTGTATTCGGGGAGGACTCGATAATCCTCAAATCCCAAGTCTGCATAAGTCTTATTCTTCAAGACCCATCGTATAAATAGGAAAAAAAACTCTCTGATCTTACTCTCAAGCTCATGAAGGAGAGGCGTTAGATGATCCTACAGTCATCAGACGATGCTTTGAAATACCCCAAAGGATCTCAATGATTTCACATATTATCCAGTTGAGTAGACAGTTGAGAAACAAAACTACACCAATTTTATTCCACTAGGAATCAATTTGCGAATAATATTAACAGCCGCTGAATTTTACTCGAACAAAACCCGCCGAAAACGCCGCAAACCTGGTGGTGTTTTTTTTTGTTCGCCCTTTTCGGGCAGGCTAAGGTCTTGGACCATACCGCCTCGTCTTCAGTGCAATTTTAACATTCTTTAGTATGCATTAGAATACGGGTGTAACAGATTCTAATGGTTTTTGGAGTATTTGGCAGCAAATTGTATCGAGTCAGCCTTCCCAGTAAGCTTTGCGGAGGTAGTCAATACTACAATGAAATTCTCCGCTCCACTATCCTGAGATCGCTTCTGTCAATGATTTCACATGTTGTCCAGTTGCGTAGACAGTTGAGACACAAAACTACAACAATTTTATATCACAATATCCACTAGGAATAAATTTGCAAATAATATTAACAGCCGCTGAACTTCACTCGAAAAAATCCCGCCAAAAACTCCAACCTGGTGGCCTTACATTTAGTATTACTAGGCCCAAACATTTAAAAGTACTACTCTTACACAGTATTAATGAATTATTTTTTTAAATACAATGAATTGATGAATTAAAGGAACAGTAAAAATATTTAAATACGCTTCAAAGTTTCATAGACTTTGAAACGTATTTAAATATATTTTTTATTCGTTCGTTTTGGTATTACATAAAAAAGAAAATATAAAATTTTCTACCATTTCTACCAAACCCAAAGATTAGTTGAGCTGGCAAGATGTCAGACAAGGACACACTACCAGCGGGCACTCTCTCGCTCAGGACCGCTTTTGGTTAGCTACCGCTTATAAGGGAATAGCTAACCTAGATGTATGATAATAGATTTCATTTTAGCTAAACAAAATTTTTTGGTGCACAGTCTAGTAGTAAGAAGTATAAGGTCTTTGGCAATAGCACAATTTCCGATTCAGTCGATTGTTTTTTGGCAACAATCGCCCATCGCCATTTACGTTATTGTTAGCCTGTCAAGCGCTATTGTTACTGGTTACTGTAATGATACTGACAGCTGTCGCAGAGTTCAAGCTATCGAAGTTTACAGATAATATACGAAAGACTACCACTGTGACTCAAAAGTTGTCACTTGGACATTCAAGATGGTAGTATTTGTTTATGTTTGTGTCTTTTTTCATAGAGTTTTACTTTAAGCAAGACTTGAACGAAAGACCTGACTGTTTCTTTTTCGTCATAAAAACGCAAAGACCTTATACGTATTTCTTACTAGTAGACTGTGCACCAAAAATTTTTGTTTACTTAAAATGAAATCTATTATCATACGCCTAGGTTAGCTATTTCCTTATAAGCGGTAGCTAACCAAAAGCGGTCCTAGCGAGAGGGTTCCCGCTGGTAGTGTGTCCTTGTCTGACATCTTGCTAGCTCAACTAATCATTGGATTTGGTAGAAATGGTAGAAAATTTTATATTTTTCATTTTTATGTTATATCAAAACGAACGAATAAAAAAATTATTTAAATACGTTTTAAAGTCTATGAAACTTTGAAACGTATTTAAATATTTTTACAGTTCCAATAATTAATCAATTCATTGTATTTAAAAAAAAAAACATTAATACTGAGTAAGAGTAGTACTTTTAAATGTTTGGGCCTGGTAATACTAAATGTAAGACCACCAGGTTGGAGTTTTTGGCGGGATTTTTTCGAGTGAAGTTTAGCGGCTGTTAATATTATTTGCAAATTGATTACAAGTGGATATTGTGATATAAAATTGGTGTAGTTTTGTGTCTCAACTGTCTACGCAACTGGACAATATGTGAAATCATTGACAGAAGCGATCTCAGGATAGTGGAGCGGAGAATTTTATTGTAGTATTGACTACCTCCGCAAAGCTTACTGGGAAGGCTGACTCGATACAATTTGCTGCCATTCTGCGATTTCCAAAAACCATTAGAATCTGTTACACCCGTATTCTAATACATACTAAAGAATGTTAAAATTGCACTGAAGACGAGGCGGTATGGTCCTAGACCTTAGCCTGCCCGTAAAGGGCGAACAAAAACAAAAAAAGACCACCAGGTTTGCGGCGTTTTCGGCGGGTTTTTTTTCGAGTTAAAATCAGCGGCTGTTAATATTATTCGCAAATTGATTCCTAGTGGCATAAAATTGGTGTAGTTTTGTTTCTCAACTGTCTACTCAACTGGACAATATGTGAAATCATTGAGATCCTTTAGGTTATTTCAAAGCATCGTCTGAAGACTGCAGGATCATCTAACGCCTCGCCTTCATAAGCTTGAGAGTAAGATCAGAGAGTTTTTTTCCTATCTATACGATGGGTCTTGAAGAATAAGACTTATGCAGACTTGGGATTTGAGGATTATCGAGTCCTCCCCGAATACACCATCGTAAACTGCTCAATTCCTCTTCGAGTTCGGTCATCTTATCGTCGGTCCGGAGTCCGGAGTGTGCGCGTGTTGTACGTTGCCAGGTCCTGTCGTCGGTATTTGTTGGGGTAGCCGGATCTCGTCCGGGATTCTTTGCACCCCTTGCCATACCATAACCTAGACCGCTACTGTAGTCGAGGTTAGGCAGGCTGCCGGGCACTAGGGGCTATGTTTTATTTGTGCTATTCATGGGGAGTGCTTTGCAGGCGGGGTGGCGATCCCAGTATGGTTGTTACAAATGCACAGAGAACGCTGCTGATCATTCTCTGGTTTGTCCCTTAGTCGCCTCTTACGACACCAATGGAAAAACATGAGATGTCGAAATTCTGTACGCTCGACACCGACTCGGTAAGTGACGTAGATTCCAAAAAATATACACACATTTTTTTTTTCAATGTATTTGGTAGGTTTAGGTAGCGTAGTTAGGTAGCATAAATACATATATTGGGATACTTAAACTATTGTTTTTACAATCAATTTGTCCCGTGATATGTTTGTTCATGGCCACCTCATTAGAAAGTGACACACTACCAACGGGAGCCCTCTCGCTCGGACCGGTTTTTGCGCCATAGTGCACAGTCTAGTAGTAAGAAGTATAAGGTCTTTGTAAAAACGTTACGTCTAGAAGTATACAAAGTCTCTGGTTCCACTCTGCCAGCCTTAGATAAAGTACCTATAGATAGCCATGGCGTGGCCGCACATGAAACAACAATAACAATAACACTTTGGCTTTTACAACCTAGAACACAACCCACCATCGCAATGACCCTTATTATCTATAGATTAAAAAAACACTTAATCCCGCGAAATCACAAAAAAAACAAACACGACCGAGTTAGTTTGTCAAACCTGCCATGATATTAGCGTTTGACAAACAACAAAAGCCAGCCATGGTGACAAAGACAAAAAACAATCTTTTGTCCTTATTATTTACATGGGGCTGCCAATTAGCGATCTCGCTCTATCAATCAAGCTCATTTTAAGGCAAAATCTATGAGTACTTTATCTAAGCTGCCAGCTGTCTATGGATATAGTTTTGTATCTGTTCCTGTCGTATGCCTGTGTTGCATACCTAGTGAATTTTCCACTGAAACAGGTAGTTTAGTAGGACACCTAGAAGAACATTAAATTATGCTCGTGGTTGGTATTTTTCACGAGGTTTGCGGTAGGATTTGCCTGGTAAGAATCGTCTTGTAACGGAAAAATCTCAAGAGACGCTCAGTTTCACTGGGTGGAGTTCAGATATTAACGTCAAGCGCAGCCATTTGATACTTCTTTTTTTAACATGTATTGGTTAAAATATGTTTCTTTTTCTGATGGTCATGATATACTTCCGTTAAATAAAATTGATTAACTAACTGAGAAAAACGATTTATGATATAACTAAGAATTGTATTTAAACTTTTAATAACATGATTTGCTATAAAAAATAAGTTGCATCTTCCAATCTACTATACAAACCCTCAAACTCTCTACGTAGACCGAACCTCGGACCCTATTTAATAGTACTGCTGTTCTGACCCAAACGGGCGTATCTAGTCCACCACTGATTCAGGTACTCAGTGGTGGACCACGCCCGTTCGGTGGACTATCATCAAAAAATGGAACTAAAAAGTTGTTTTTTTTTATTCCTGTCTGTTATTATATATATTATTATGTTGCGTTTTATTTTATAAATATTATTTTTATTTATCTTCAAATGTAAATTCATTTAAAGTTCGACACAAAATGTCCAGCAATGCAAAAGTAAGGAATGATATGTTACTTATAAATATAATACGTTATTCACCAAAAAGGATTCAATCCACGAATATTAGATTTAAGTATGATAAAAGACCGTAAAGGTTTCGTTCAGCGAAATACGATGACATGAAATTTTTTAACCTAGGTATAGTTATCGACAAACTTCTTAGCCGCCCTGACGTTGGCTTTCCGATGCGCAAGGTACGGTGTGATGCTGTATTTGTATGAGATTACTACTGCGCAGCAATTGTATCCAACTTCAGGGTGGCCAAGAAATTTGGCGAGAACTATACTAGTCCACATGTATACAATTAAAATATAAAACACTTAACAACGACTGTAACAATCCAAGCTGCTTAGATGGTTATGGAGAAATAGGCTGTCAAAGGTAAGTATTTATAAAATGTAATCTTGAAGAAATCCAATCCACCATAACTTACTTTGAATCCATAGCGCAAGTCATTTCGATGCTCGTCGCTTGTGCCCACACAATCTGACGCTTTGTTTTCCCTTGGAGTTCCAGTCCAACGTTCTTTTGGGCATGTGATCGGGATTCTTATGAAGTTTGTGGCCGATCCATCGCACTCCACTTGCCATGTTTGATCTGACGATCGATTGGCTCTCATTTTTAACTGGTTTTTTAATTAGTGGTAACGGGTTAAATAAAATGTTCATTTGTATGACAATTCATTAAAATAAATCAACAGTCCCTCAATGAAAAATCTCGATGCAATCTTTAAAATAGAATTTTATCGAAACCAGCATCATAGTTGCGTAACGCATTTGATAGCTTGAAGTACCCGCGCTCCCTTTAATTTTGACAACTCAACAGTATTCATTGGTATTCATTTCGTGTTCTACGCAGTCAAGTAGACGGTTTTTTGAATTTATGAAGCAATGCAAGCAAAGCCAGGCGTGCGCGTGCATGCTCCATTCTTTGAAGTTACGCAATTTGGATGATGCTCAATGTGGGATGTCGGATGGATTTCTGATTTTCTGGTAACTTGCAAAAAATGTTGGCAACACTGCAACACAGAGTATATTATGATTAAATAATTACCTATCTTGCAGCTTGCTTGCCACAGAGTACTTTTATTATATGCTTGCTCTTTTACCCTCCACCCTGCACTCCAGGGAAGTATTATTAGTGCGCTATAGGTATGCCTCTTGGTTATTGTTTTCCTCTTGTAGTCCTTGAAGTCATTCTTGAAGACTCGTTCAGCTAAGTTGGTGCTCGATTATACTGCTCACTCGATGTAAGTATTTTCTGTTAAGTTATTCTTAAAATATGGTTTATTGTGGTATTTGCTTTGTATTTTCAATAAATGTTTCATTTAAATTGTTTCTATTTAGTATGGTTTTATGTTTGACTTTAACATGCGTGACCGCGATCTATTAAATTGTTACGTATTCCCGTCTGCCCCTGATAAATTGCGATCGACAATAAATGTGTCAAGTGTACAAACCAAACTGATCAAATTCCACTTCTCAGTTCTCATTTTCCACGTCTTACATTTGTATTTTTTTTTTTTAATTAATTTTATTTTAATGTGTATCCCATAGATACAATCAACCAACATGTTTTGGTATGGTTGGTTCTACTATTTATTTAGAACAAAAATGTTTTCTAGTAAATATGTAATAATCATTTAAAACAATTAAAATTAAAATTTTGATTTAAAAGTTTTTATAAACTATCTAATCGTCGTAACATCAGACATACAAGCCTTTACCGTGTGTGATATTCTTCTCAGAAGAGAAATATAAGTGCTTTTGTTTTCATATCTTATTATTTGCTGTGCATTATGTGCTTTTTATAATTAACTGTGCTGTTGCTGTGCTAGTAAGGTTATTGTATTATTTTTTCATCACACATTGCTATTCTATAAATAAACTTCTTTTGGGGAGCTAATTAGGTATAGATCTAGGTTTTAGTCTTGTAAATGTGTTTTTCAAATAGTTTACTCTGCAACAGTCACAATTTATGACATGATCTGCCTTTGTGACCTTTGACCCTCCACTGCACACTTGTTTGGTCAAGAAAGCTCCTTTCATTCATAAGCCAGTTAAATTTATCTCTAACTTTACTTTATAATTTTCTTTATGTTTACCATTTAAGCTGGTATGTATGTTATGGTTGCCCTGTATTTTGGCATTTCTTAATTATTTCAATATGGTTTACTAATTATGTGGGCTATATCAGGCTATCTCACATAACTCTTAAGCCTACTGTGTGTAAATTTGCTGGTTTTAGGTAGACATGTCATCTTTAGCCTTATTCCACCTATTACAGTTATATGCCCCAAGGCGGGTTAGTGTATCTGTAGGATATGAACCATTTCAAGTGATTATAAAGTCAAGATTATCATTGTTATTTGATTATTACTCAGTTACTGAGTTGTGGAGTTCTGATAGGCAGTTGATTCATGTGAAAATGATGTTTGGGTTCAGATGCAACTGTTTAGAGTGAAAGCTGATTTCAACATAGTTGGGAAAATTATAGGCTGGTTTATGTGGAATGTACAATTTTACATACAAAAATCAAGCCTTTCTATTCCTTCATCAACAGTTACACTATGATCATACATGCACACCATCTTGTGTAGTACTCATAGATAGTGTGCAACCAGCGGCAAGGTCAGACCAGGGTCTTTCTTAATGAATACACAAGGATGCTGCTGCTTTCCATAATCATAATAATATTATCCTCTAGTATAAACCTACCTTTTGGTGGCTAGGCGATTTTAATATCAATAGTAGCTAGGGACTCCATTCTACAACATTCTCTTAACTTTTATCGTGCTGGGCATACACAACTTCTCGCTAAAAGATTAACTTTAGATTGACCTCAGAATCTTAGCGCTAAGTCAAACTAAATCACCATTTTCGGCTTATTTAATTTTATTTCTATTGTTTACATATTTATCATGTCTTGTGTTGAGCTGAGAGACATTAACCTACAGTCATGGACCAATCTTATCTACAAATAGAGTGACTGGGACAAAACAAACTGTATCCATTATCAGAAAACTACTAACAATATTGTTTTTGTTTACAGATCGGTGAAAAATGTTTGGTTTGTTGCTTAGTTTATTGAGCTTAGCTGGCCTAAGCCCAATCCCCTTTCTGGCAGGGGTGATAGGTGCCACAGAGCCAGCACTCAAGCTGCTAATATCGATCCTCCTTGCATACCCACTGGCTGCGATCTACAATAAATACGTCAGGAAAAATGTAGAGTACCGGAACTTGTACTTCATCGTAACGGGTGTCGACATGGCTTTCTATAATTTTGGTTCATCAATGTACCACAATGCCATCCCAGCGCTAGCAATTTATATAAGCACTAAGCTCCTTGGACCGGGGAAGTACAATGCAATTGTGACGTTTGCGTTCAACATGACGTACCTGCTGGCGGGCTACGTAGTCACCGAGTCTGAGGACTACGACATCACCTGGACCATGCCGCACTGCGTGCTCACTCTCAAGCTGATCGCGCTGTCCTTCGACATGTGGGATGGCCAGAAAATGCTCAAAGGAGAGGAACTATCGGCCAACAACAAAGTAACTGCCCTGGAGAGTCCGCCTACAATCCTGGAGTTGTTGGGATTCGTTTACTTCCCGGCGTGCTTCCTAGTCGGGCCCATATTCTCTTTCAGGCGCTACAAAGATTTTATTTCGGATAAATTCCCTTTGGACAACGATGCTGCTATCTATGAGAGGCAAGCTATGAAGAAGCTTATTCAAGGTGTCCTATACTTGGTGGCTTATCAAGTGGGAGGTAATATTCTCGTAATGTTTGATTTATACACAAACTGCTTGAGGGCGTTTGGTGTTTTGAATATCTTATTTATTCAACATAAAAACTATTTTTAATTTTGTTTGTTCTAGCTAGAATCATTATGAAAATGGACCAACTTTTTAACCTACATACATAAATTTTCGTATATTTTTTCAAAAAACCTAATCTGCAAAAATCTACTTGATGGAAGAATACTAACAACTCGATTCTAATCAATTGTGTTTTATTTATTTCAGTGACTGTATTCAGTATGAAATATATGTTGTCGGACGAGTTCTGGGAGACTTCAGTGTTTTACCGGAACATTTATTGCGGACTTTGGGCTCATTTTGCTCTATATAAATACATTTCCTGCTGGCTGCTAACCGAAGGTAAACATACTATCATCATTAATATATTATGCTTATCGTGTTACACTTATCTCATTTTATTCCACCACACCAAATATTTCAACATTTGACCTAGATTATGTCTAATTTTGGGTAAATGATCTGTATAATCATACAATGATGACTATCACTTCAATTGCATAATGACGATGATGACAAAGATTATTTAAATATTTCAGTTAAAGCAAATAAAATAACACAGGTGAAGTCCTCCAAACCCAATTTAAAACAATTCGTTATATTTGTGTGAACAATGGACGCGCTGATTTGATTAGTTACTTGCTACTGCTTTAGAATTATTTAAATTGTTCATGAGGCAATCAGTGCAATGAGTTCATTTCACTTTGTATAAATTACGAAAGTTCATCAAATTGTTCTTTGTTATAAATGTATTACGATTCAAGACATTCATACTTAGGTATAAAAACTTGAAATTGAAAATCATTTTATGATTTTAATGACGAGTCGCTCGGGGGTTTTGTCTTGGCCCACAGAAAGAGCTGAAACGTTCTTTCAGGCACCTCATTTTGGGAGCTGTCCTGTACATCTTTTGATGTTCAAAAATTGCAAATTCTCATATAATTCAAAAAATAAATGTTTCATTTGGAGTATCTGTTGTTTCAGCGTCTTGCATAAGATTCGGACTGTCGTACAACGGTAATCGGATGTCGAGCGCGGCGGGCAGGCTGGTGAGCCAGTGGGACGGCTGCAACAACATCAAGCTGCTGCGCTTCGAGAGCGCCACACGCTTCCAGCACTACATAGAGAGTTTCAATTGTAACACAAACCACTTCGCCGCCGAGTACGTGTACAAGCGCCTGCGCTTCCTCGGCAACCGCAACCTGTCGCAGCTCATTACGCTGACCTTCCTGGCGCTGTGGCACGGCACGCAGTCTGGCTACTATATGACCTTCCTCAACGAGTTCCTCATCATGGTCATGGAGAAAGACATAGAAGCTATGCTAGTGAAAACTGAATTCTACCACAAAATGTGGGATAACACTGTCATCAGGTACCTCCTGTACATTATTCTTAAAACTTACACAATAGTATTTATGGGCTGGAGTCTGGCGCCATTCGACGTCAAGAGCTTCTCGAAATGGTGGACAGTTTATACTAGTTTATATTTCTCAGGTTTCATATTATTTGTGCCCTGGTCCTTTGTTTACAAGCCTCTCATCAAAAAAGCGTTAAAAAGTAGTGGAGCCACCACTCATCCCAAAGCACAATAATTAAATAGTAATTAGAATATCCTGTAATGCTTACAATCGGCGCATTTAGCATAATAATATTATGAAGTTTAGTATTTGCATGTCGTACATATCCATACATAATTTTCAAAAATCGCCTAAGTACAATTTGGAGCTACACGCGGTCAGTCATGTACTACTGAGATAAAATAAAATACGTTGAATCATTTTATTACAAATAAAGTAAGCATACATCAAATCGGACATCGTCCATTTTGGTCCAAATGTAAAAGAGCCAGCCAAAAAGAAAAATGCTTCATTCTGATAGAACTTGTCCACCTTAGCATTTTTCATATAAGGGCACCGAAGCGGTAGCACTGCTGTACTTTATATTATTAGAGAACAAAAAACCGTAGTTTCATACATTTTCGATTAAATGATTTACCTAAAACAAATTAAATATCTTAACATACCCAGAAATTTTAATTAAATGAATTACTAAAAGCAAATGAAAATATTCAGAAAATTTTTCGACGGCAGCAAAGAACAAACGGCTATCTACAAAATCATTAGTTATTAGGAGACGTTTTTAACGCAAAAATGTTATAACTTTATGAAGAAAATGCTAGCTTTTTCAAATTTGCAATAGCTAATTAATACGTCATTTCGGAGAAATAAGTGAAGGTCAGGTAATTGATATACTGAATTATACATTTATGCCCAGCGAATTTGAAAAATGCCCAATATGAAACTATTGTAATAATTAAATTGACCGGGCTTTCTGAATAATACATCACATAATGGGCAGGGTAATAAAAAGATGTGTTTTATTAAATTATTTTATTGATTTTAACGTAGAATGTACTATTATTTATTCTGTGCGTAGAATCAGTATGGTAGGTATAACGAAACGGTGCTGTTTTTTTAGGACATTGCCTACTGCGCAGCCAGTGTAGCCAACTTCAGGGCGGCCAAGAAGTTTGGCGAGAACTATAAGTAGGATTACTATTTAGGCAACAAAGACGATAGGGCTCCTATTTCTGTCTGCAGGGTCTTAATAATGAAGGAGATGACGAGAGCTGAATAAACCTATCCTATCCGTATCGGGATGCCCAAAGCTGCCGAGTTTCCTCCGCTCACTCTTGCACGAATTCGTTAAAAATAGCGGCGCCGCTTACAAATTTTATTTTATGGTAACCGATTCTATTATCCTGATTAACTTTTTCGCAGATATTTCTTGGTCACTGAATATTAAAACCAAAAACCATACCTACAAATATTGATACCCTAAATCGAATTGGCTGTAAGTAACGCAGCAATATTCATAAAGACCAAACAATGATAAGTAATTTATTTATTTATATGCACTTTATTATCATATTGCCCGGGCATTATTCATAGTGACTTGATTAATCACTTGGTCCATGACACAAATTATATATTTTTCGAAATACGGCAAATGTCATTTATCTACTTCGTACAACATAAATAACTAAATCAATTTGTTCTCGTTTTCTTGCCAAACTTTACCAAAATTTATTTCTTATGATAGACATGTTTCTTATGATGATTAATGTATTATTATCAAAGATAGATTAAAAAAAAATAGTTTGTAGGAATAATTGCATTCTTAATAGTTTAAAAAAATCGACCGCCCATGCTGAAACGGACAACTACTGGAGATGTGCGTTTGTAGGTGCTTCGTTACTTCGTCAAACAAAATAGGGTGTAGTTGGCTTACATACGCGACAAAATTCTAAAAAATAATAAGATTTTTTGTGAAAATAGAATATGACTAGATAAAGTAATAAATTCTGAATTCAATTACGTAAATCAGTGAAATTCGCAAAAATGCAGCTGTCTTTTTGTTTTTTTTCTGCCGTCGATTTACTTGGGCCAGTAGTATCTTTTGCAAACAATCAGGAATAAGTAACGATCGCCGTATCAAAAAAGCCTGCAAAAGCTACTAGTCTATAATGTTTATCCTACCCACCCTAACCTACAAAATTCGTTAAAGTTCCGTCTTGGGTTGTGCTAAGAGCAATGAAGCGCAGTATTCTGTTTTTTTTTCCTGTAATGTTCCTATTGCGGTGGCGATATGACTTGGACGCACACCACGAAGGCTGTTGAACCAGCCTTCGTGGTGGTGATGCGGTGGTGGTGAAGTCTGAAAAGATTCTGAGGCCTTTGCCCAACGGTGAGAAAAAATAAGCTAAAAAAATGTTTTAAGAATAAGTTTTAAGATTACATTTTTATTGTTTGTGTTCATGGTAATTTCTTGTATGTACCTACGACAATAAGGATATAGTGTTTTCAAAAATAATTAAATCGTTTTTTTCTGGGACTTCATTTGTTTTTGTTAATTCATTTAATCGTAAAATTATTTAAAACAAATGACCAAAGTACAATTTGGAGCTATTAATTTAACTTATTAAATTATTCACCGTATTTTTAACATACCATGTATTAGAAGAATTTTCTTCGCTGGCTCGTCGCGTATTGTGACGGTGAACGATACAGATATATGAATTCAATATTCAATCATGGTTGTATGTTAGCTCTATAAATATTTAATTTTACACGCTGAATCTTATGATTTTTTCGGTTTTGTCACTGTTCCCATTACCCAACAAAATTGATCAATTGTATTTTTTTTTATTGGACAATTAATCTAATTGTTAAACGAATTTTTGGTATGTTTTAATAGTTGATTGTTGCAAGATAATAATTAATTGCATTTTGCATATAAGAGGATAATGTAATAAGTTTCGTGTTAGATGTTAAATATTGCAAAATTATAAGTTATATACTTTACTGATTCCGCCGTATAAAATATTTTTTTAAGTATTAAATAAATATTAATAGTCTGGCGTTTTAAATAGGTAGCTAAATTTAGAGTTTATTTTTGTAACTTCTCGATCGTACCTTACGTCAAACCAATCTAGGTCTATGACGTCAGTACACAATACTTTACTATAGCGAAACTTTGAATACCTACTGACTCATTCCATACAGGTAACACCGCTTATGTCATATTTTATTCTAATTCAAATCGATAATTATAAACGATTACTTACTATAATGATTAGATCCTTACAAATGAATTTTGCGTTTGAATTTTGCGGTCACTTTGAAGTGTGATAACTACGGCTTGACCTGGAATTACATATAAGTACAAATACTAACTATATGTTATGAATATGGCGATATTAAAGGAAAAAAAACAAAACCCTGAGAAACGAAGAGTACTTAATTTAAAATCGAACGACATGCCTTTATCATTAAGTTTATTTGAACTATAATTACAAGTCAAGTCAACCGTATTTCCAACAGACCCGTTTCAAAAATCGCCTATTTCTTTTGTAACGACCTAACTCTGACTGTCTGTTACCTTTTAAAGCTTAAACCGCTGAAGCGATTTAGATGAAATTTGGTATGGAGATAGTTTAAGACCCAAGGAAGGACATAGGATAGTTTTTATCCCGGAAATTATTCTTAAGGGGGTGGAAGTTTGTATTATATTATTGAGCGATATAAAAAATAGGCTATGCGAAGTATTAATGCTACGCAGACGAAGTCGCGGGCAACAGCTAGTTTTATTATAAATGCGTATCCTTAATATGACTAACTATTGACAAATTCCTTTAATGATCCAAACAAAAAAAAAATATAAAAACTCACTTCCTTCGTACTTGATCAATTATAAAATGAACAAACTTTTAATATTTATAAGTTAATATCTTTAATATTTCCTGTCTCCCTAAAGCTAAGCTAAATGACAGCTAAGTTCCATCCGACGACGTTGCCTAGCCTACAATTATTATATATTAATAACTTGTGCTCTTATACACTATCTATATGATGTTAGTGAAGAATATTAGGTTAGCTACTAGTCTGATAGTATAATTAAGAACTCAACTAAATAGTGGAAAAGGGCTGTAATAGTTGTAGCCTTATTTTTACGATTGTTGCTTAGTTATTAGTAAATATATAATCCTACAAACTACAACGCCAATTTAGCTTCAGACCTTTGATTAAGTCCATAGTTAATTTATTCTATTAACTTTTATATAAACGTTAAGATCCAGGACAATTCTAAGGAAAATAGTATTATTAACATAATATATTAAACTGCTGGGCACTGCCCTTTCACAAAATACCTAAGAAATGTAGGATCAACTTATCAATATTATATACTGACCGCGACGAATCTGACTAACTCTTGGAAGCCGAACATTTGCATGAGCCTTCTTAAATGCTACGTTCTGCAGTTTATATTACTATCACTTCACTTATCTAACATATTCCTAATACGCATTATGCAGTCATTATTATATTTTTTTGAAAGCTCATGATTACAAATACTTAAATAAGAATTATATCTATATTCTGGCGTGGACTTTATCTAGAGCACATTTCGAAAGAGTGAGGGCACAGCGACACTTCGGTCTGATAATCGCGACGAATCTGAAAATGCGTACAGTACAACCATTTTCTTAATGTCCCTCGGCAAACTTCGTGTTTCGGCAGTCGTCGGCTTTCTATCAGTTGCCCTTTGCACTTGGTAAGTTGGTGCAGACCAGACGATCTCAACCAACATGGAAGTATAAAGAGTTATTAATACTCTTTTAACTTAATGTCATTTATTTAAAAAGTGGAAGGAAAACTGCTAAAGCTGCTAGTTTTAAAGCTCTATATATTTCACACGGAAATCAAAACAAAACGACAATAAAGTACTTAGTTCTGAATTCAAATGATTATACACGATAAATCTAAACATTTATGGGCATGGAAATTAGCATTTTTTTGTATTCGGTAATGCGTTGTTTGGCGACGGATATTAATGAAATAGTTGTACTGTATATACCGTATTGGTCCCTAGTTCTACGACGTATCACGTAATGCACACATTACTGTCACTATAAACTTATTCAGGCTTTGTTTATTTTGATAGTCAATATGAATATATATATAATATATTCAATATTATGATACGTTTATTTTTAGACTAACCCGTCGCTTCGTTTCGACCCTGTCTTTGCCTACCTGTAAAATAACTTGCTAAACGCAAAGTAAAATCTTGCATAAATTAAACAAGATTACATAATAAATATTTTTTAATGATTTGTGATTCAAATGTACCTTATGACTTATATTTATATTGAACTATAAACGATTTTAGTTACAAACATTAGACATAAGTGTTAATAATTATTATTTAGAGCAGCGTTTAGCCCGATATTATTATTAAATACTTGTTATAATTGACTATGTTAGACCTTGAGTTGTTACTTAATAAACATGTAATATGAATTCGTAAATTTGGCAGCCTATTGTCCTAAAATAATCTTGCTACTCACTGCTCTTCGAAACTTTAATGGATGTGTGGTATCTATAGTAGGTCAATCAATGTCTTTTCGTGTTTTAATCCTTTATGCGGGTACTTTTCTTGAGAAATTATAATATGACACCTTTATGTAAGTAATCTTGGGTTATGAAATTTGACTCATCATATTATGTAAAGCCAGCCCATTTAAAATGTTTACAACAGGCGAACACCATAAAACCTGGTTTGTACATTATATGTGTATATTGAAACAATAAATATTATGAAACTGAAAATGATGAATTTTCATTTAATATTTCCCTGATATTTATCAATTTGTATATAGAGCAAAATATAGATTAACTTGGATGGCCTGAAAACAAAAATTGCCCATTTAGACAAAAAAATATGAACTGTCAAGTCGATTAGCTAACTACGCTGCTGAACATATTTGGGGTATGATTAAAATAGTTTCCTCAAGATTTGGTGGCCCGGAGCGAACCGGCCCTGTCGGCCATCTTTATCCGCCATTGTGAAGGATTCATTCAAGAGTTGGAATAGTAGGTTATAGGCACTTAGTTCAGAAAGTTTAAGGCGCTATTATACGCCCAATGTGAACGCGTACTGGCCGTGCGCCCGCTCGATGCCAACATATCATTAATGAACCTCCTTTCGAACAGTTTTGTTTGCAAAATATTATTTGATTTACATAAGCTATGTTAGTTATGAAGAAATTGCAGCAATCAATTTTTCTCTGTAAAAATATTTATAAACATCCAAGTCGTTTTGGAGGAGTTTCCAAAAAATTTTCGTGTTGTTAATTTTTTTTTTAAAGCAAAACTATTAGTTACACGAAAAAAACCTGTTCAAAATTATGTACATGAATCAATAGTAAATATATTTTTTTTCAAACATTTTAACCTAGCCGTTAGTAAGGAGTACCTATGCTTTAGAAAGTTACCGTTTACGGTACTAAAAGGGTATGTAGGCCCTTAAGAATTAAAAGCACCAAGGTTGTACGAGCACACTAAGTGAGCTCAAAAACTTGATGCCAGCAACGTATTACCAACGTATACTTATTTGTATTCAAACCGAAAAACTTGCTCGAGTTTTGAAACTCTGTTTAAGATTTTTTTTATGGCTTATGTCCAGCAGTGGACGTCTTACGACTGAAATGATGATGATGATTTCTTTTTATTGATCGATCTTGCGCCAATCTACAAATGGCTTCATACATACCAAATGCAGAACGAGGCTTTCCAGTGGACGAAAATTAAAGGAAACCGATGACAGCCGCCTTTGGGGTACTTATATTTGAGTGCTGACTCGTAGTCACACCAGTATGACAAACACCACACACACCACCATACCACCATGTATACGATAATTGCTAGTGCAGTACCTATATATTCTAATAAAGTCGATTCAATTCGAGACGCCCCCGAGATGTGAAGTAAATTATAAAACTTACATAACATATTTTTACTATTATTAAACACTTTTTTATTGGTCTGCATTTCATTGGAGTATCTAAGTACCGACATTGTTCTGTGCTTCGGCAAGCACGTACCTAAAGCCTTTGGTCCCTTCATTGTAGATCTTTGATACTTACCCTCTTACAAATAAACGCAGAATAAAGTTATACCAGGTATAAACCTATGAAAATGTATTACGGCAAGTGTTAAACTGGCCAATCTAACAAACTACAACCTAATTGCGTAACTGGATTCAGTAAGGCAAAGGGTTGGACCCCATAAAAGGGTCTGAACAATCGTCTGTTTCTTTCCCAAAAACGACTTTTCGCGATACGAAAAATCGTTTTTGGGAAAGAAACAGATTGTTTCCTTTGCCGAATTCACTTACACAATTAGGCTGCGGAATTCATTTACGCAATTAGGCTGCTGCCTTGCCAGGGAGTAACGTACCTATTTCCCCAGTTAGGTTATGCTGGGTTGTGAAGGTCAGATTATCATCCGCTCCATGTAGAATCCTGACATTATGCTGCATCCGGTCAGAATGTTGTGGTGGCCCAGTGGCCAAGACCTTTCTTTTCGGGCTTGAAGTCGTGGGTTCAAATTCGGGCAAGTACCAATGTGACTTTTTCAAATGCCTAGATGGATCTACTTTCTATTTTTATCTTGGATATCATTAGCAACGGTAAAGGAAAACATCGTGAGTAAATTGTCTAAGTAAATTTGGCAAGGCAAAGGGTTTTGAGCCCATCAATCGACCAATCACATGCGAGATGAAAGACGCGATGTGGATTTTCCGTGATTGATTATATTATATATATTTGTGCTTGGTCGATTGATGGGGGTCAAACCCTTTGCCCTTGCCGAATTCACTTACGCAATTAGGCTGCGACTTATTGAAGTAGTTGATGTAAGTCTGAAATAGCCAAGTCAGAGCCTGTGGGGTTACCAGAGGTGGCCACATCTTCACACGAAAAGGAAGAAGCAGGTCAGATTAGAATTCAACCGCAATAATGCATTTGGCTAAATGCTGAATAGATTAATTTTTGACCTACCTACCCTCTTAGGGTGAGGCCAAACGAAGGTAATTTTGTGTGTTGTGAGTCAAGTAAAATGCGTCGCGGAATTTACGCTACATTCGGTTTCATACTAAAGTCCTGTTTGTACCACACGGCGACGCAAAATGAGTTGTCTGCTGACTCAAAGTCACGCACATTATATTTCAAGCGAATTGCGCTCGAGGTAAGATGAGGGGAGCGAGGTAAACGTCAGCGCCCCGTTCACAGGTAGGTAGAATACACGGGTAGAATAGCAACTGAAAGTCCGTCTGCCAGACGGCAGCCTAACCAAATATCAGTTGAACGTAAATTCCGCGACGCATTTTACGGGACTCACAAGTCACAAAATTAAGTTCGTTTGGCCTCAAACTTAAAGAGTAATGTAGAGTCGGAAGATAGGTATACCTACATACATTTTATAACTACCTTGGTAACCATGGGGATTCAGATTCTAGCTTTTGCCAGTGGCTTTGCCCGCATTGAAGTTGGAAATTACCCCAAGGCAGGCGTGGATCCAGCATTTCGCTCAGGGGGCTCGCAATTGAGTCTAGGTTTCATTGAAAAAAAAAATATTCCTGCTTTTCAGATCGTATTAATAACCTCATTGGTTGGACTTTTGATGAAGTGTAAACTTGGAAACCATTGAGGTCAAGGAGCGACCGAAGTGAGCTCGAAAATTTTATGTTTTCATTGATAGATATAGCTTAGGTTTTGACCATACTTCACGAGTATCAGAATGTAGACCAAGGAAATAGTAGCGCCCTGCATCGGAGATACATTTTCTATTGGTGGTTTTAAGTTTGGTCGAGGCCCAGAGGAGGGCAATTGGCCCCGTTGCACCCCCCCTTATCCGCGCCTGCCCTAAGGGAACATACTTTCGCGATAAAAATTTCTAATCTATGTCCTAATCCAACACACGGTCTCATCCAAATCCGAACGTGAGAGGTAACATCATTCATTCATCATTATTTCAGCGTAAATAGTAGCCGAAATACGTCCACTGAAGTACACGCTGAAGATAGGCCTCCCCCCAAAAGGTAACAAACAGTACCTAACTACCTATCTTTAGCGAGATTTTTTTTAAATTTATCATCGCGTTAACTTAATCCACATATAAATTCTTTCATATCATCATCATCAGACTTTTTTTACTTTAATGTTCCCACTTCTGGAGCAAAGGCCTTTTCTCTGTGATAGAGGGGATGGGCTTTAATCTAGCACGCGGACCTAACTAGTGTAGGGGTTGGTGGATTTCATCATATCACATGTCTTCAAACTTTTTGATTTTAGGACATGCCAATTCTTTCTTTCACTGTTTTACAGCAGTGGTGATGAAATAATTTACACAAAGTAAAGCACCTGTGCCTGGATTCGAACCCACGACGTACGACACGTAAGTCGGGGCTGTTACCACTGGGCCACCACAACTCTTACAAATACAAAAAAAATATACTAAAAACTTAAAAGTAAATGCACACAATTAGGTAGATTTAATGTGTAACAGGCGATAATGTGTATGAGTTAAATTGTTTTGATTAGAAAGATAAAGTTCTGTGCAATCTTTTCTTTTTACGGAGACATAAAGAATAGTTATTTATGATACAAGTGCGGAAGGTAGGTGATTTCCGATGAGTGGCATTTTTATTCACGAGCGAGCGAAGCGAGTGAGTGGATAAATCGACACGAGTCGGAAATCATCTTACGTAAGTGTATCATACAACATTTTACTATGCATTGTGCGAGGAAATAAATAAAATAATAAAATGAAATTAATTAAATGGCGGGCTTATTCAAGCGCGTTCAGCATATCCACAGATTAACTAATAGTTCCTTGGGCATATCTACTGCGCATGTGCAAATGACTGTCACATCGTAACGCAATAAGGCACGAGCAAAATATACGTTCTGCCAAACATATTTAATGAATATTTAAAATTAATTTATTGATCAAAATCTAAATCTCGAGTAATTAAAAACGCCTAAAATGAAGTATTAGTTTTATTTTACTTTTTATATGAATGATAATCTGTACATAACTAATTTATAAAACTTTTCTCAAATAATAAAAACTCTATGCGTCGGGCTGATGTTGGAGATAAAAATTAAAAAAATACAGGAAAGTAAAAAGCACTAGTGAAAAAAGTGACACTTTCCGCACAGTTTGGCTGCTTGGAAAACCGCTCTTTTCGAGGACATGCATTGTAAAAGATATTAGAAACTTTATATTGATTTACTTATGTATAACAATATAAAGCATATCTCTTGACTAGAGACCTTGGCTTGGCTAAGGTCCTTTGATTAAAGCCGTTGTATAGTGGATATACAAATAAAATATTCATTAACAGCAACGAACTGAGAGCAATCTATCTTCTATAATATAAAAATGAATCGCAAAATGTGTTGGTAAGCGCATAACTCAACGACGCCTGGACCGATTTGGCCAATTCTTTTTTTTAAATGTTCGTTGAAGTTCAAAGATGGTTTTTATTTTTTTATTTTTTTGTTCGTTAGTGTAGTGTAGGGTAGGGTAGTGTAGGATATGGTAGGGTAGTGTAGGGTAGGGTAGGTAGTGTATGGTAGGGTAGGTAAGGTAGATAAATGTTTGGTGTTTTTATGGCAAAGCAAAGTTTGCCGGGTCAGTTAGTTTATAATAAAACAAAATCCTAACCATCTCAACAAAGATATTTGAGTATTAAACCTCGGGACTGTATAGCAACTGATTAGCAGGTTCTCAATTCAAATTTATTCATTTAAACCAATGTGGGTGTGACTAGGTACCTAGCTATAGGAGTACTTCTGCCGTACTTACGGGGCATACTGGCGTGACGTTCTAAATTCATAATAATTTATTTAAATTCATGTGGGTGTATAATAGGTGCCTTCTGTTTAACCTTTCGTTACATACAGGCGTGATATTTTAAATTTAACTTATCTATAGAATTAAGAATCTGTTAATAACAGCTGCTAAATTAGCCTCCATAACAAAATGTTCCTTCATTGAAGAACGATGTTTTAGTTATGGTGGATTTTTATTTGTCTCGTTCGCTATCTAAGCCGGTGTACTAGAGCCAGTCGTCCCACGCGGCGTGTTGCGTGGCCGGTATCCACCGGTATGCAGTACCGGAGTGGTGTGGGAAGACCGTGGGAAAAGACATTTGCAGCCAATCCGCATCTACAGTACATATTGATCGAGTGCCGCCCTAGAGCCTCGCTTTTCACTCTGACGGATAACAAATACAAAAGTTTTGCTTTTTAACACATTACGTGGGTACCTTCTTTATAAAAAAAGATAATGCGACTTAAAACAGCGAGAACTATTTCTGCAGTTTTTTTTTCACCGCACCTTTCTTTTCTGGTAAAAGTTGTCGTGATCAATTAATTAAGGTTTTCAGTGTAAATCTTTTTATTATTTTATTAATTATTTTTCAAACTTTTGTCTCTAATCCATACTAATATTATAAATGTGAAAGTAACTCTGTCTGTCTATCTGTTACCATTTCACGCTTAAACCGCTGCACCGATTTAGATGAAAGTTGGTATGAAGATAGTTTGAGACCTGGGAAAGGACATAGACTACCAGGCCCCTCAGAAAGTATTGCGAAAAAAAGTTTTTATATATGGGAGACTGGCCAGTTATAATGTTTTTCGAAAATATGATTATTTATAAGTAAAAATAAGTAAGTTCCAATTTCAAAATTTCCCTCCACATTTTTTGCGAGTTAATTCAAAGTATTGTGTCTCACTGAAATATGGATCTGCGCCGGGAACATTTTAGAGCTATGATTTTATACGATTTCAAGTGTCGCCTGAAACCGGATGAATCGTACGATAGACTTCAAATGGCATTCATGGATGAAGGCCCTTCCAAGGCAACCGTGTATCGTTGGTATAACGAATTCAAGCGCGGTCGACCAACTTTGGGGGATGACGAAAGAAGCGGTCGCCCTTTGACGGCTGTTACCGAAGAAAACGTGCTAGCAGTGAAAAATTTAATCCAAGACAATAGGCGAATTACATATCAGGAGATTCAACACATATTGAAGATTGGATCGGGAAGCGTTCACGAGATTCTACACAGCCATCTTCGCGTGAGGAGGATAGTATCACGCTGGGTGCCGCACAACCTCACCGATGCTCAGAAGCAGGCCCGGGTGGAATGGTGCCGTGATATGCTTAACAAATTTGAAGCAGGCTCGTCTCGGCGTGTTTACGACATCGTTACAGGTGATGAGTCCTGGATTTATCAATACGACCCAGAAACCAAGCGCCAGTCGACTGTTTGGGTGTTTCAAAATGAGCCAACGCCTACCAAAGTGAAGCGATCTAGAAGCGGGGGTAAGATTTTGATCGCTAGCTTTTTTAATTTGACTGGCCACTTGGTATCAATTCCCTTACGGGATCAAAGAAGCATTAATGCCGAATGGTATACTACCAAATGTTTGCCAGAAGTTTTCTCTGTTATAAGCAACAAGCGACCAAACACAGGGCTCCGCGGGCTACTGCTCCACCACGACAATGCACCTGCGCACACCGCACTCAAAACGAGGGACTTCCTGGACAGCACGCCAGTCAAACTCCTGGGTCACCCTCCTTACAGCCCTGATCTAGCACCGTGTGACTTCTTTTTATTCCCAAAAATAAAAAATCAGCTCAAAGGGATACAATTTTCGTCGCCGGAAGATGCGCTGGCTGCGTTCGAGCAGGCTGTAAACGAGGTGTCTGCGGCGGACTGGAAAAAGTGTTTTGAAAACTGGTTTAGGCGCATGAATCTTTGTATAGAGGCTGGTGGAAAGTACTTTGAAAAGATTTAATAAAAATATATGTACGTATAGAACAATTTTTTTTAGTTTCGCAAAACTTTCTGAGTGTCCCACGTATATAGGTAGGGTAGAGTAGGGTATGGTAGTGTAGGGTCGGGTAGGTTAGGGTAGGGTTGGGTAGGGTAGGTTAGGGTAGGGTAGGTTAGGGTAGGGTAGTCTAGGGTTGGGTAGGGTAGGGTATATAAATGTTTGGGAAAAACAAAGTTTGCCGGGTCAGCTAGTGTTCTATAATAATAAACATCCCTAGACTTAGACCAGAATTCTAGAAATAGTCCGTTCGTGACTGTTTGTTTGACCATGACGTCTTATATATAAAGTATACAAGTATAATAGCTTACACGTGGCGCTGCCTATGAATAAATAAGGAGTGAAACCTAGCCTAGACCGCCCGTCCTTCAGGTGACCTGCAATATCTATATCTTCTATTAATAAAACATAGTCGGGTTAGTTACACCATTAATAACTCGAAAACGGCTGGACCGATTAACATAATTTTTTATTGGTTCGATTTAGCTCCGTTCCGAATTACAGAATAACTATTAAAATATCGGCAAAACAATATTTTATTTTCGTTTTCCTTTTGCGAACACAGCGCCATCTCTGATACATGACAGACTAGGTACAGGCTGGGCCTAAAAATAAAAAATAAAGTAATTTGTAGATGAGGGTAGGTAAGTAGCTAATTGACGGGGGCGAAGCAGCGGGCACAGCTAGTTTTACATATAGAATTTGCATTCCTAGCAGTTGCACTTATTTTTACATATTTTTTTTTTAAATTAGAATTGTTTCTCTACAATGTGCCTTTGCTTACCTGTTTAAGGGCTGGTTTGAATCAGTCATTCAGTAAGTCTAGCGACTAGACACGAGAATAAATAAAATGGTAAAAATCTACATTATTACCTCAATGGTAAAAATGGCCTAATTGTCAAAGTTTGAAAGAAACTGAGTTATGCCCGAGACTTCGTGGCAAACGCATAAAACAGCACAAATGCCACTACTTATATGTATTCCGCAGTGCTTTTGATTAATTCCTAAAGGATCTTATTAATTTATTTTTCTTTCACATAAAATGGTCATAGTCAAAATGCTATTTTTTACATGAAATAAATTTACTTAAACATCAACTCTAATCTGCCAAAGATTTTTGAGTTATGCGACCTCCTTAGAAGCCAGCGCAACTTACGAGAGATGTAAACTGAGGAAAAACGCACATCCTACGCCTCCATACTTCATCACTCCGGCAGAGCGTCTGCCCCTTGGACACGAACTGCAATGGCTAATCTGGAAATCCCTAAACCGATTGCGGGCCCAGGTTGGTCGCTGTAGAATAAACCTGGCCAAATGGAGTCTCATACACCCATCTCAAACACAGTGCCAGTGTGGGGCTCCGTCGCAGGATATGCCCCACCTCCTTGTCTGTCCTTCGTGCTCAGCTTCCCGCACCATTCAGGACTTGAAAGTACCCGTAAGAATAAGATTGCCCGTGCAGTATTATACTATCTGTGCCGATGCTTATGTTTTTAAGAACTGGTATCAGTGTCCAGTGTTTATGAGCTAGCTAGAATAAACTAAAAATAAGCTTATTCAGAAATAAATCATCGAAGAGTTGACAAATTTCCTGTTACCTAAGTAGGTAGATACACTTAGGCACCTACTTCGGTAAGGCTCCTATGTTAGTTCTGGTTGCTTTACCCTGAAATACTTACCTCCTCCTCCTCTAGGCATACCTATTTAGTAAAAGCTTCGACGGGACAGCCGCGACGCGACTATCTGACAACGATGCGAGATGTGTTTTCAACAACGACTCATTTAAATAAAAATATTCCATCTGATGGTAAGCGATGAAGTGGATAACGGTGAAGCATGCTTGCCTTACATTTCTTGCTGCTATGGATTCCACTTTTTTGTAGTGTTTATATCAGTGAGTATCACCGAATGTGTTTTAATGAATGGGTATGTGCATGGAGCGTCGCTCGTCGGCGTCGGTCGCCCCTTGGGAACAAGGACACCTGTCACCTGTGTGTAACTTTCCACAGTTTCACTATCGAACTCAGCAATTTTCAACTATTATAGCTGCCGATCGAATCTGGCCGAAGCAAGGAAAAATAATAAATAATATGATTCATAACGATGATATTACAATATACCATGGCTTAGCAGGTCTCTTCAGGTATCGTCACTTAGGAAAGATAAATACTTTTTTTTCCCAATAACTCGCAACATAAGAGATAGGTAGATAGGTAATATCGGCAAACGCTGCAGTAGGTAGGTACCTATTCGGATTTTTTTTATTAAGATTATTTGATTTAATTAGGGCAGGGGGGTCAGATGTGATGGCTATAGGATATCGTATCATATGGTGATAAAACAAAATAATGAAAGAAACATCAAATAGGGGAAGATATCGGTGAACATACCCTATAACTTGGGCGCCGGCGGTATTTTCAGGGAGGTGCACCTTCCGCTCGCTCCTCGTATAGGATGTTTGTTTCTTTTTGCTCAAATGTACAGAGACGGAACTAACACCAGGACTTCACCTCGGACTTTTGAAAGTTTTGGTATATTAATTTATTTATTAAAACTTCATGCAACATAAAGGTAAGGTAAGGCGGACTTAATGCCTGAGGCATTCTCTACCAGTCAACCAGCCACGGGGGAGGGCCAGTGCACCCCCTCCCGGCGCCGGCGGCCATGCCGTAGAAATACCCAAGATACCTGAGTAAAGTAGGTTTAAAAAAAATGCAGCTATAGGTAGGTAAACTATATTTATTGGAATAGAATAATTATGTACACTACATTGTTTGGTAGATGTGGTATATTATGTAAATTATGTTATTTATAGACACTTATTTTAAGTTTCAATATAAGTATGTATGTAATGACTAGAGTTGGAGGTATATGTTGCTGGAAAATGCAAAGATGTTAATATCTTTGATCTTGTCATATTTATGTACTTACACAGCTTACACTTACCTATTATATCGTTACATTTACCTAATTGACAAGACATAATTGAGAAGATCATTATAATTTATGTAAACATACTTAATAAATAATAACACAATAACCACAGCTGGCACCTATATAATATCTAATAGTAATGAGATCATTTTTTTTGTTCAGTAGTAACAGAACATACGGTGTCGTCACAGTAAAAATATACAAAAACAGTATGAAAACTACCTACAAACTCTCGAAACGGCACACTAACACAAAAATACGTGACCCCTCGTCGCGACGCGGCACTTATTACTGACATTACCTCGAAAGTGACCGAGCGTTATCGTCGGTGCGTACGTTTGTGTGCCGTTTCAAGCGTTTGTAGGTAGTTTCCATACTGTTTGTATATTTTTACTGTGGTGTCGTATTCTATCATGAAGTGTGATCAGAAAGAAAGAAAGGCACAATACACCAATCAAACGTTTACGTTTAGAACTACGTCTTATTATCACAATGGGTTTTGAATGGCTAGAGGGCGCGTTTATAAGAGAAGATATCCGAAAATAAGCCTCAAATAACTAACAGGAAACCACTTTGTTACAGAATAATATGCTATAATTATTCGACAGCTAAGATTTAAATTAAAAGAGCAAAGAAACAACATACAAGAAACAAATGCACGTCACACATTTTGTTATTGTCTCAAGCTTCAATTTACACGACACGAAAGGACTCTTACGGCCGCAGCGCGGGTGCATGTTCCGAGGAATTTGAATATTGCCATTTAAGGAATAGAATACACATTCGCTCACGTCGTGTAAAAAGAGGCTGACACTGCGTCACGACACCACACCACAATACAAAATTAATGTGCCTCCGTAAATGAAAACAGAGTAATGTCAGTTACTTGGGGATTGCGCTATTGTAACCGTGAAATTCAAGTTTCCTTATGTTTTTGCAATAAACTGGTCAGTAAAGTTTTAGGTAGAATTATTAATAAAGTGATTCGCTTCCGTTACTGGTAAGTATTTCCCGTATTAAGTAAATAAGTGTGTATAATTAATCATTGAAAACATCAATAACTTACTAATTTTTATTTTTATTAAATTTACTAATTGAAGGGGTTGAAACATTAGGTCCATGGGTTCCGAGTGCGCATCGAGTTTTCCGAGACATTAGGACAAAGTTCGTCGACTCTTCACGTGACCAGAGGGATGGTCTTTTCCTTTTGAGAGAATCAGCGTTGCCATCCAACGTGGCAATGCTGCCAGCGTTCTGGGCACGTTTCCCATTGACAACGAAGTGGTCGAATTTTTTGATGCACAATAAGCCCTTATCCTTCTCCCCTTTGTATTTGTATATTGACTTGTTTTTTTTTAGAATATTCAATTGTATATTTGTTAATAGGTATGACTGATTGAATAACTATTTTGTGAATTCATAACAATAAAGGGTAACGCTATCATACCTCCGATTTTTTTATTAAGATTTTGCAGTTACATATATATTTGAGAAAAATAAATTACGGTCGCGTCGCGAATGTTACTTTTTAATAAAACCGCGAATTGAAATTTTGTGTTTTCAATTACGAGGGCAGAGTCTGAATCCTACTTGACACAGGTGTTTATCTCAGATCCTCTTTATCGATAATAGTGGGGCTACTTGCGAAGATCCGGGGGTCTTCGGGCATCCATATCTTGGCGTGCAAGGTGGAGCCTGGCTGCCTGTCTCCACGTCGAGACCACGACAACGAGTGTGCTTGTAGGTTGCTGCCTGCGAAAAATAACAATTTTAGAAAAGTTGAATGATGATGTTGATGGAACTTAAAATTAGTCCGAAATTGAGGTTGGAACGACCTCAATGTGCAATGTGCTTTGACGTTCAATTTCCTTCATTCGGAGACATTTCTGGCTGCGTCATCTGAGCAACCGAATACATAATCACAGTCAAATTCCTGTATTAAAATTAGGCTAAAAAGCCAGCTTTTTTTTAACGTCAAAAATCAAATAAAATCTTTACGTCGATATTGAATTACTGAGTGAGCATGTAGGTAAAATCCGCAACGCTTAGTTGTAAGTATGAAATATCGGAAGTTTTCAAATTCCGATATTGATTTATGATATTAGTACTCAATATCGGAATTCTGATATTAATATCGGAATTGCGCACTTTCGTTAAATATCACTATTTTTTTTCGTTAATTGCACATATTCGGTATGAGGTTGGATTTAATACATTAAAAACACATTTAAGCCGCGATAAGATTTTCTATTGTGTCTCTCTCTAAACACCTCCAATGACGTGTGACTGGGTTATCGGGCGCTTATTTACCTAAACTGGACATTTGACAAAAAATATAAGTCATGTCTTTCTGAAAAAGGATAATGCCAAATATCCTGAAAATAAAAGTTTATCGGTCAATCTGAAAGTAGTTTCAATAAGTGCAGTGAGTAATAATGATTTATAAATTCAGTATAAGTATCAGTCAGTGTGGTTGTAAGATCAAGAGCAAAAAAGAAGAATCAAATCCAAAGCAAAATGTAGGAAGTGAAAATGAATAATTCCAAATAAAGTAATTGATAGCGGGTGAAAAACGATCTTTCAGCCTTCAGCGGATCTTTTCACAAAGCAATGTATCGGTTTACATCACTTGAGTGGAATTTTCTCAGAGATCCTGTCTTCAAAAACAGATATGTCGAATTCATGACTGAGTATGTACCTACCTACTAATAAACTACTACGTCACATGACAGAAAATAGCACCATTACTGTACCACTAGTACTGGTTTGTTGTTAAGGCGCATATATTTCCCAATGTTAACGCAATAATGGCCGTGCGCCAGCTCAGAACCTTTAGCAAATATTGAACCTCCGTTTGGACAGTTTTGTTTGCAAAATATTCTTATATTCACAAATGCTATTTCAGTTATGAAGAAATTCTAGCTATCAAATTTTCTGTGTACAAATATTTTTAAACATTTAAGTCGTTTTGGAGGAGTATCCAAAAGTAGCGAAAAAATATCTTGTTGTTAATTATTTTTTTAATACAAAGCTATTTGTTATACGAAAAATCCATGTTTCACAAATAATGTACATGATACAATAATATTTTTTTCCCAAACCTTTTAATTTAGCCGTTACTAAGGAGTATGCTTTAGAAAGTTACCGTGTTATTGCACTAAAGCGATTGTAGGCCCTTAAGATGATTAAATAACTATGACATCCAAATAACCATTTCGCATATGCATAAAATAATATATATATCTACGTATATTACGTACGTACGTATATTTTGTTTACGATCCTTTTTGGGGAAGCCGGTTAAAAATACATTCCGCATTTGATTTCACGGGCAACGGGCCATGAGCTTAACTCGAAGTTGCAATCCTTGTTTATGTTGCATTAAAGTAAAAAAAAATATGCATTCATATGTAGACGTTTTACAAGGCGTCTATCAATAATTACTTGCAGCATAAGTACGGAGAAGTGTGATTTAGAACTTTAAACATCATTTAATACGATCTACAGGTACATAAAAACATAATAATAAAGGAACTTATTGTGGGGAATACTCAAGTTTTAAAGCTTTATGCTAGTTGCGAACCTAGGGCTAAACTAACCTAGCTTAGCTCGAATAGCTGACATAATTTTTCAAACTTGTGCGCAGACTGAAAAATGTACACATACATACACCCACGCCTTTTTCCATGGGTGGAGGCAGAAACAACAGAAGGTCAAATGCTACGATCCTTATAAATTTGCTTCTTATACTTTCAGACACCTACGCCGGTTAAGAGTAAAGGTCTATCCACACGTATCAGGGCCGTGCCCGGGACGTGGACGGACCGCGCCCCGTCAGGAGCTCACAAAAATATCGGTGTGTTCATTTTATATTCACTCGTTCGCACACGTCTGTGCACGGGCCTGTGACGAAGCTTCAATGCCTGGGCCCGGCCCTGTCACGTCCCGGGCACGGCCCTTATATGTGTGGATAGACCTTTCTGAAGAACATCAGCAATAAGAGCCGTGTATGTCCTTACAGGGCGTCCGACACGGGCTATTCTATTCAGAACTACCTTGCAAATAGCCTTTCATTCATGCTCTTAACACGCCCAAATCATAACATAAGCTTACACTTTTCAATATTGGCTATGAAAACGGTGTATACAAGTATGGAAAATATTGGTTAAGCTAACTTAAATCTTAGCTCATGGAAAGACTTAATACGTAAACTACAAATACAAATAATACAAATAATTTATTATGCCTTCATAAGTATGTACAAACATCTGGTAATTGAAGTGTTCTTTTAAAAAAAATATTTGTAAACTAAACTTGAATAATCACTAAGGCCCAGTTTTTTGATCCGTAGTTACTTAATATTTAAATCACTAACAAATGTTTGAAATTTCGGAAAAATGCGTAGTTTTAGTTAGATTAACAATTGATGAAAAACAGTCATTTTGCCGAAATTTTGAACCATTAATTATAGATTATATTTAACCATTAGATGAGTTAACTACGGATAAAAAAACTGGGCCTTAGTACCAGGCAAGAAGTACAAGTATACTACGCGTAACAGATAAAACGCAAAACCTAGAAAAGGTTACTGCACTCATCATTATGAACAATTTTTACTATGGGACCAACCATGAACCAACACTAAAATCGCGAATTAAAATCAGCCGTTCAGTACATTTTGTCGACATAAGCAAACATAAATGAATGGGGCAGTTGTTTTTATAAATCTTGTTCACTCTTTGTATGCAAGCAGAAAAGGATGTTATTATATACGGATACAAATACGAATACAATAAGACAGCTTATGGTGAGCTGATCCCATAGTTGGGTTTTCTGACAGCAAACCTCAGTTGCGTTGTACAGGTTTAGCAAATTTTCTTATCTTCAGGTTAATACAAAAACAGGGCGACACGTACATTTATTAGTTGTGGCAATGTTTTAGGGAAACTGAATTTAAACTAGTTATACTAAGAGATCAACTTTGAAATATCTCTTCTTCTCTAATGTCCAAACCAGCCATACTCAAACGACCGCCCGCCCGTCTGGGTTGCACCCGTTATATTAAGACGACGACTAACGCCAACGACCTTGAGGGAACAAAACGCGCACTCGTTTCACACCCGCGCGACCCAAAATGTAGTAGTTTTTTGTACTTTCCTTATTATTCTTTGACTTTAAAAAAAAAACTTCAAATCAAAATGTAGATAATTAAATTGTCTTTGATATGGTGTCGATTTCATTAAAATACGCCCAGCGGTTTTGGTGTGATTGTCGTGTTTTTGTCCGTTTTAGACATAACTTTACAAATTAATTACACTATGTTATACGAATAAAACTCAAAATTTGCTCAGATGAAATTATTAAAAAAACGGTCTACTATAACATATATTTTTTCCAATAAATTACGACTAGCCGTTTAGACGTGATTCTCATTTTAAAATCAGCTACTCAAGGAAATCGGCGCCTTAACAATTTTTTTTCCTATTTAAAATTATGCTTACATTTTTGCATCGACATATCTTTTTGAATCATCCTATTCCAAAATGAAATATGCAAATAATGTATACATAAACCGGCTTAAATAGTAGCGTGCAGAAATTACAAGACTAGAAGATCTGGATGAAATTGTTAAAAATGTGCCCAATATAATTATTCTTACTAAAATTTATATAAACAAATTTAACGTAATGGGTTTTTAGGGTTCCGTACCCAAAGGGTAAAAACGGGACTTTATTACTAACACTCCGCGGTCCGTCTGTCTGTCTGTCACCAGGCTGTATCTCGTGAACCGTGATAGCAAGACAGTTGAAATTTTCACAGATGATGTATTTCTGTTGCCGCTATAACAACAAATACTAAACAGAATAAAATAAATATTTAAGACCCCCCCATACAAAACATATAAACGGCAAAAGAAGCACGTTTGTTTTTGCGATAATGGTACGGAAGTCCGACTCGCACCTGGCGGGTTTTTTTTTGCATTAACATCTAAATTACAGATGTTGTGATTTATATAGGGCCCGCGGGACAGAGCTAATACCGAAAGTGACCAAATAAAAAAAAGGTTTTGTTTGCCGCCTATTTCTTTTAAACCACGCTACGGATTTGAAACGGTTTTTACCTATAGAAAGTGCGACAGAGAACGAGGAAGGCTTGGTTATAATATTATTTCTAATTTGTCCAGTGCGAAGCTAGGATGGGTCAGTGAACAATAAAATTGCAATCGTCTGTAATTAGTCTGTGGCTGACCCACGCTGAACTACGAAAGCCGTAGAGCTCTACGAGTTTCGTAGACCCGGCTACGCGCGCTACGCCAAATCAGTCTCCAATTCTCGATCCAACGTACCACTTTAAAAACGAGCCAGATTTGCATCAAAAAATCATTATGAGTGACGAGGCCCATTTTGACCTCAGTGGATTTGTTAATAAACGAAATTGTCGCTATTTTGTTGAGGTTTTCCTCACCCCATTAGCGAGAATTTTGTTTAAACCTTCGTTGATTCATGAACGACCACTGCACAGTTTAGAGTGGAATTTGGTCAGGAGGAGAATTTGCATTAAGCCCTACTTCATTGAAAATGCTACTGGTGATGCTGTAACAGTAACGGTGATCGTTACCGTGAGATGGTTAACATTTTTTTTAACCAACTTACCAAAAATGAGGAGGTTTTATGTTTGACTTCTTGTATGTTTTTTTATTTATGTTCACCGATTTCTCTGATAATTGTGGACCGGTTTTGAAAAATCTTTTTTTTTGTTTGAAAGAACATGTCCCGAAATTGGTCCTATTTTAATTTGTTGAAGATCTGATGAAGAACTTCGGCGATATACAACAGAACTCTTCAATAAATAACGGCAAATCTCTCGGGATTGCTGCAATCGCATGTCTGTTTATTGTTTATACCATTTCATAACATAACATGACGCCAGTACGCTGAAAGGGGTACGTAAATCTATCATTTCACCGGTTTTGTTCAGGTTTCATGTTTTTCGGGCAATCAGTTCTGGCGTAATAGGTATTTACTAAACAACTTGGCCGTGGTGCTAGGCAACTGGGCTTATCCCAGTTGTATATAACCCTTTGTGCCTATTGGCCTTTTTTGTTCTGTCTCCTGCTTGATATGGAGGGAAGTGGAAATTTTCATTTTTCCTACTCCTCCGTTATTCTTTTCTGATTAATTTCGTTGCGGGATCCAAGACAGTTAAATTCATTCTCCGGGACTTCGTCGAGCTTCATTGCCTCGGCGCTTTTCTGGTGGTCGCCACTGTTGATTCTGGCTTTCAGGAGTTGCAGTGGTTTGGGAATAGTGCGGTGGGATTGTCCCAAAAAAAAAAAACTTGCCGATCAGGCAGGTAAAACTTAAAAAGGAAAAAAAAAATTTTTGCAAAAAATACTACCGACTTCCAAATAAAAAATTACAAAGTAAAAAATAACTTTATTTTTGGAATTCGGTGTCCATATCGCAAATAATTGGTACCTACGAAAGACACCGACTTTTCAACTTCTAGTAACGAGGCATGTGTCGGTAGCGAAACGGCTAAGTCACAAATTTTGGCAAGATGTAGCCTCGTAACTAGAAGTCGCCACTTATAGGTTTCACGTATTTCTTATGCGCAATTCCTCGTCGCCATGTTACGTTACTACAAGAACTATTGTATAACAGAAAAGTAATGAACAGGGAATACATTTTTAACCTTACACCCATGTGACGGTAGGAAACGGCCAAGTCACATATTATGACTAAGGTGTAGAGTTTGTGAAGTTAGGGTTTGTACAGTTTGGGCGTGTAGAGTTAGAAGCTTGGCTCTACATAAGATCTAACTTTTTGATAGTGCGAGCCATATTATATATAAACTCGTCTTCGCAACATTTTACATGAAGTTTTTGGTGGGATTTCACTTCTTTTTGTAAGTTGTTATAACATTTTTTTTTATTTTGTTCAGTTTTTCTATCCCCTAATTTAAATTTTAAATAAAATTTTGCGGAATTCTCATACAACCTTCCTTCCTCTAGTCTAAGGGGTTGGAGGGTAAAAGTGCCAAGTTTCAGATTTTTTTGTAGTTTTTGTACTAATACTCGTACTAGCTTACATGCAATTTTAGTTTTCTAGGACTTCAGAAAGTACCCTAAGTATTTCGATGATCATCAGTGAGTGAGTGAGTCAGTAACGAAATCGGGGTTTTTCAGAATTGCATATAGCTATAACTGAGGCCTTAGTGCGAGTTTTTACTCACGCTCACTGGTGATAACGTAAACGATCTCTTAGGTCAAAATGTATACAAAAAAAGTGGTTTATCCATACCGTCACCAGACGGCGCTTATCCAGTTTCAATACAAATTGATGTTTACGTTAACGCGATTGAGCTTGAGTAAAAACTCGCACTTAAGGCCTCAGAACAACAAAAAAAGTATGCGGTACACAATCTGCCGTTCATCTTTCACGTCATGAATAATTTACATTATGGCATTTTAGCATGTCGGCCATCGCCATAAGAACTAAGAGAGAACTTATGTTTAGTAAATCTACTACTGATATCATATCCCGAGAATTTTGTTTATCTGATATAATCCAAACCCAAGTTATGAACGTTGAAAAAACCGGCCAAGTGCGAGTCGGACTCGCGCACGAAGTCAGTACCATTATCGCAAAAAACGGCAAAAAAAATTACGCTTGTTGTATGGTAGCCCCACTTAAATATTTATTTTATTCTATTATTAGTTTTTGTTGTTATAGCGGCAACAGTTATACATCATTTGTGATAATTTCGACTGTCTAGCTATCAGGGTTCATGAGATACAGCCTGGTGACAGACGGACAGACAGACAGACGAAACGCGGAGTCTTAGTAATAGGGTCCTGTTTTACCCTTTTGGTACGAAACCCTAAAAACGACGAAGAGCTTTGAGAAAAGGTAGCTTGACTTGCGCTTCGCTTGGCTCGTCTTGGCGATGACTGTGATGAAGCAAACTTAAATAAATGGTTCTAATGATAATCTTATCTACCATCAAACTGATCTGGTGATGAAGCCGGAAGGCAGGCACCGGCAGCGCCGTCTTTAACCTATTGGAGGCCCTGGGCACATTAGGATAATGGGGCCCCTATACATTTATTACCGAAAAACATATTTCTGCCGAAAAAATCAAACGAGAATGACAGACTACAATACCTAAGAATATATTGTAGTCAGTCAGTCAGGTATTGAAGTATTGTTGTACCTATTTATTATTTAGTGATTAAATAGTTTTTCTAATGTCATCGAAAAAAGTTTATTGCATCCAGGAATGCACAAATACCTCACGTCGGAAACGTGGTTTTGATTTATCCCTGAAATTTTATAGTTTTCTAGAGTGCACACTTGAGTCCAGTGGAAAAAACAACCTGACGGGTTATTTATTATCACTTAGCTATTTAAATTTACTGTCGCCAAGATGACATTAAATACACGGCCTGATTTAAATATTTTTTCGCCTCTAAATACATTTTGGCCATTTAGATACGCGATTATTGAGACTGATAGGCCGTCCATATCTCGAATTTAAGATTTCTATTATTAATTATCATTACAGCGTTTTTTTTTGCTTCCGTTTAAATGAATAATTATGACAAAAATCCTCGGCAGATTTTTATCATTTGAGTCCTGTAATTATTTTAAAAGTAATAAAAAATCTAAAATTCGAGAATTTGTTAGGTACGGCCCAGCTCGCGCTAAGTGAACAGGCAACCTAAGCGAATATATCGGCCTTTCGGGGCCCCGTGACGATACGGGGCCCTGGGCACAGGCAAAGACGGCACTGGGCACCGGAACACCGTAATATAAAAATGTATCCCAGTCGTGTTTACCCTTGTTGGAATTTTATTGAGAAGCCCTCTGGCTATAAATGATTTTTATGGCAATATAAGGTACCAAAACAAAAAAGAGTAAAATATAAAACTATTAACTAAAAACAAATAACAAAAAAATTATACCGACTCCCAAAAAAAACGCTACAAAGCGAAAAATAACTTTCTTTTCCGAAACCGGTGTCTTTGGTACCTATTGTTTTCCATGTTTCGACACCGACTTCGGAAAAGAAAGCTATTTACCCGACTGCCGAAGGAGGGTAATGTGTTTATTTCTCTTTGTAGTGTTTTTTTTGGAAGTCAGTTTGTTCTTTTTGTTAAAAAAAATATTTATTTATCTCTTTTTAGTTTTGATAGGTACCTCCAACAAGCAAGATCCCATCATCAGATCCTGACCTGACGATTATGGGGCAAAATGGGGAAGTACACCCTTTAAACAAAAGAAGAATTTTCCAAATCGGTCCAGGGGTCTTTGAGTAATCGGTGTACATACATACATAAAAATACCAGTCAAATTGTGAAGCTCCTCCTTTTTGGGCAGTCCTAGTCGGTTAAGAACACCGACAGCCGAAAATAAAGTTATTTTTCACTTTGTAGAGTTTTGTTAGCGTTTTAATAATTGTTGAATCGGTTTTACAGTTTTTTTTTTTACCAGCTTTGTATTAGCTTCACATGTATGTATGTTTGTAACCGACTTCTTTGGGTGCGATTTTGAACCACTTTAAACGGCCAGATTTCGTTCAAACTTTGTAGATTTATCGAGGACCGATGACAATACACTAATTTGAAAAAAATAAAATAAAATTAAATTAATATTTTATTTTAAAAAAAGCGTGGGGTGCTTTTTAAGATATTATCTAAATGATAATCACTCTACTCATATCTGTCAATTAAATATAACTATTGACACCATGCACCCCACGCTTTTTTTAAAACATTTTTTTTTCACACTATTATTAATTTATATTTATAGAAATTTTTAACACTATTCTTAATTTAAATTTATTAAAATTTATTTTCTATTTTTTAGTTCGGTTTTCTATAAAAAGCGTGTTTTTTAGTTTTTTTTAAATATTATTTTTATTTTTATTGGCTTTATTTTTTATCGGTTTTCATTGTTGCAGAGATTTAGTAAAAGTTGAAGAAACTTTTACTAAACTTCTCTTAAGCACATAAAAATAATTACGTAAAACTGATTTTTCAAATGAATCGTACAAACAATCGAACACCCTTTCGAAAAACTTTCCTTTGAAACAGAATTCGGTCTGTTGCCGAAAAGAAGCTGTACGAGTTTGTTTTTTTTCCTAAATGTCAGGGGGGAAAACCGCTTATATAAATCACGTTTACTTTTCTATTTTTGTTATAAATTTGCCAGGACTTAGGTACTCGAATACAGTAGTACAATAAACAGAAATTCCATTTTATGCTCGCTGCATACGTAACGAGTTTTATTCCGGACGAAATAGGACACTAAGTTCGTTTCATACAAAATGCCACGTCGCCGTCGCCATCCCGTCCGTGCATCCGTTACGTTTGCTCTTTCGTATATATTATATTTTGTAAGAAACGTTATTATCAAAACTTATCCCGTTGGCAGTATGGTTCGAATGAAAACACGTTACGTTTGCAGCGACATTTAGTCTATTAAACAATCACTTCATCGACACGAGAAACTTGAAAACCGAAAAAGGTAATCTTCCAACTTTAATTATCCGCGCATAATCGCTCCGGAACCCCCTAAGCGGTTTATTTATCTACAATTATTTTTGTGAGACGTAAAGAGGGCTAACTAAACAGTTCGGCCCCGTGTTTCTGTGGCGTGAGGGGCGAACATGAGGGGCGAACACGTGCGCACTGTTATGGCCCCTTAGGCCCCTTCATACAGGGTGATAGGGTTGACCCGTCCTTGTCGATTATATTTTTTATTGTATTGCGCTTATGATAACAAATTCATTGATACATCATACCGATAACAGGGAGATATTTTTAGAACAAAACAATGTTATTGGTAACCACAGAGGTAGTCATGACTATTATTGCGTGTTTATTATGCAACATTTTGGATCAGTTCTATTTATCCCAACTGGCTATCCTAATCAGTTGGGATACATGGATTTTTCCACTCGGCACCGGGGTAGTAAACGCCACTGGTAAATGCCAGCCTCCACCCCGGTGGCAAGCTCGAAGGGGGCAGATGGGAATAAAGGACCCTAACATCAGTTTTGCAGAAAAATATGTTTTTATTAATTATTTAATTTTCATTTTATTAAACTAAACATCAATCTTACTAATCATAAACTATAAAATAACTATATGTTTTAATCGTATTTTCTTCATAAAATCACAACGTTTTTCACATGTTGGGCAGAGTGGAAATAAAATTCCATGTATTTCAACAAATTGAGGACGGAATAGATCACATTTTGGCCAAAAAAATATCGGTATTTATTGATACATTCTAGCTTTTGTCGACAAGTTGTGTACTGTACACAACTAAGTTATAAAGATGAAAAATGTAAATTTTAACATGGACCACGGGTCTTCGGTAGGGGCAGTTGTCCAATCATTATTTTTAGTTGGTTTTTAAACGAAAATTATCGTAATAATAAAGTAATAGTTTACAGTTACTCAGTACACAATTTGTTCTAAAAGATACCCACCGCACCGCACCCATTTCGAGTAAGCCAAATATTTTCTAAGTTCGCGCTACGAAACCTAGAGTCCTATCCACCCCTCGAACTTACACAAGTGCTATAATAACAGGTTATGGTTTTTATCATGTCACAATGAACATAATGAGTATTTCCGGCAATTTGTGCGTTCGCTACGTAGATTTGTGGAGTGCTGACTCGTAGTCACACCAGATTATCACACCAGTGTGACAAACAGGAATTTTTTTCTCGTTTGTCACACCACTGATTTTTCCACACCATGTATACAATAATTGCTAGTGCAGTACCTATATGTACCTATATTCTAGTAAAGTCGATCTGCTGATCAGCGTTTGCCGACTATTTAGATTTTCTGCTTTTTGTTATATTTCTGCCAACTTTTTCATAATAAGGTACAAAGTGTGGGACTGTGTACGGCATTGCCGCTAACTCCATTAGAACTTGTTAAAAACGGATGGGAGTACATTAAAACGGAATCTAATGAATTTAGCGGAAAAATGATGAAACAGTTCATAGCATAAGTAAGTAAGTTTGGTAAGTTTTCACCAAATTTCGTTAAAAAAAAATTGTATAAGATAAAAATAAAAAAAACAAAAACTTGGTTTTTTGGATTTTTCACATACATTTTGAGGTTATGTGAAAAAAGTGTAAATACAAAAATTTTAGATCTTTTTATTACCTACAACTTTGCCATTTGAGTTTTTTCGATAGGACTTTAAGTTTTGCTGGAAATCGAGAAAAACCGTTTTTACCCTTAAAAACTCACCCCCATCCCCTTCCCGACCTCAGATCGCCCGTAAATTATTTTTTTCTTTTATTTTTATAATATTCCCCTCCTTTTCTAATGGGTTTCATCCTACTATTATTTTTTTTGGTTTTAAAAATTATCGACCCTGGTCTATTTATGCAGAAGAGTCATTGAAAATTGGACCACTCGGATCCGTCCCACTGTAAATAGCCGAGGCAGGCATTTGGAAGATGTCATATCATATTACACACTGATTGGCACAAGTGGGCCTTTCAAATAAAAATAATTTTGTTAATACCTTACACACAACTTCTTTTATTTCATTTCAACATCTACACCATCTACATCTCGTTTCATTTAAAAAACGAAACGAGAAAAACAATCCTGTTTGTCATACTGGTGTGATAAAATCTGGTGTGACTACTATTCGGTAAGGTTGAAAAACCCTTTAGTATAACTAGGACAGCACTAGCTAGAAATAAATGGTGTGGAAAAATCAGTGGTGTGACAAACGAGAAAAATATTCCTGTTTGTCACACTGGTGTGATAATCTGGTGTGACTACGAGTCAGCACTCGATTTGTGTCATTAAATATTGACACGAACGAAGAGTCCCTTTAAAGGTTTTGCCAGGGTAGTCTCAAACATTATTGCGTATCGAAAGTAAAGTAAAGAAATTCAAGTGAAAGTTATTTTATTATAAATAAAACATCAATTCAAATCAGCAACATAGTCTAGAGATTCCCGCGGTAGTTCTTGCCCGCGTACTTGGACAGCGCGCCCAGCTCCTCCTCTATCCTCAGCACCTGGTTGTACTTGTCCACGCGCTCGCCGCGCACTGGCCCGCCGCACTTCAGCTGCCCCGCGGACAGGCCCACCACCAAGTCAGCCAGGAACAAATCACAAGTGTCTCCCCATCTATCAAGCACACATATTCCATATCCAGCGGCTTTACTTATCTTGTAAACTTCGATGACCTCAGTCAACGTACCTGCTTGATTTAATCGCAAGCAAATCGTGTTACCCGCTTTCTTCTCGATGGCCAGGCCGACTCTCCGCAGGTTGGTCTGCGTCAAGTCGTTAGCCATCAGTTGCGCCGACGTGCGAGCAGTGAGCAAGGACCACGCCGACCAGTCATCATATTCGAAACCGTCTTCAATGGAACCCACAGGGAACTCTTTAACGTTGTCCAAATAGATTTCGGCGAGCTTGTCAGACGAAATATATTCTTGAGGATTTGAATTTGGATTTTTGAATTCCAAATCATAAGCTCCATCTTTGTATAAATCCGATGCAGCCGCGTTGATGGATATTTCGACCTTGCCATGATATCCGCATTGCTTTATAGCGTCGGTCAGGAACAAAAGCGCATCTCTGTGGCTCAGGATCGGGATGGAGAAGCCGCCGTTACTTGGAACATATGAAGCTTCGACGGTATATTTGGACAACACCGTGTTCTTAACATACATATATATTTCCGTACCCATGCGCATCGCTTCTGTAAAGGATGACGCTCCAGTTGGCATAATTGCATATTCTTGAAATGGTAACCCATTGGAGGACAACGTCCCACCAGTCAGGATAGTGAAATGAGGAACTGGCAGTATGATGGTGGTGACTCCCGCCATGTCCGAGATGTGCCTGTACAGTGGCATGCCCTTCTTAGCGGCGCCGGCCTTGGCCGCCACCAGGGACACGGCCATGATGGCGTTGGCGCCCAGCCGCGACCTGTTCTCAGTGCCGTCCAGAGCGATCATAAACTGATCTATTTCTTTTTGCATAGTCACCTCGAGGTTCTGTTTTATGAGTTCTGGGGCGATAATATTGTTTATATTTTTTACTGCCATCAACACACCCATACCGAAGTACTCCGCAGGATTATTATCGCGTAGCTGTAATGATTCTGCTACTTTTTTTTGATCAGTTGACGGCACGGCAATACGGAATAGTCCCAGTTCAGTTACCATATCCACCTCGACGGTGGGAATGCCGGCTGAGTCGAATATTTGACGAGCGAGCAGAAGTTTGATCGGCATTGTTTAGTTACTTAAATTTGTACAAGGAAAAGGTGAATAAAATATAAAACACTTAGAAAATAATTTTCATAACTTACTACGCTAAGGTCCGAAGTGACAATAAAACGTCAAAGTTTTGTTTTAAATGTGGATGTTGCTTTTTTCTTCTGTTTGTATGCCAGTTACCGATTACTAAAATAGTTGATACTTTTTGGTCCGAATGTAAAAAACAATAACACTTGACGCCACGCCACGCGACGCTAGCGCTCGCGGCGCGGCGCGGGTGTGAAAGGGCGCACGTGCGCTCCATAATCTGTATGTAAATCCTACATTACACTTAGATAAGGTGCTTTTTAATAATTGAAAAAGGGATTATTATACGATAGTGCGACCATAGTGTTGGGTTGCAGCAAAGTCATTATCTTTTACACATCGGAATATTTACAGTGTTTTATCAACCCTTGGTTCCTGTTTTATTGAGTCCATTGTTCGATGCTTTGGTTCGATATCGATATGAAAATAATGAACTTGTGCTGCAGATAACTTTATGGGTATATCGTGTAATAAGTGTACATTTTTATGTATATCATGCGCATTTGTTACCCCTTAGGTTAGGTTAAAACGGGCTGGTTACCGCAACTCCACGACCAACCGCGTATTTTGCGTACGGGTGGGGATTAACCTACAACCAACTTCCTTACTCGATCCATCCCAACTCCTCGAGGAAGGCCAGCAGTGCCTTCGTGTTGCTGACTACCTCCCATAAGGTACCTGGACCTTTACGAACGATGACTTAGATTTTTTTAACTCAAAATGATAAAGATTGTTGGATTATAAGTATTTAAACCATTCGATGAGCAAACATAGGATCACCACTAAAGAATCATCATGATATTTTTTTTTAAATCAAAATCGCAATGATTCTAAGGTTCATATTACATTATCACATTTAAGGCTCATACATGTGTGATCCTAGATAAAATACATGACAATATTAGAGATCCAATATATGAAGTTCCTAGTTTCATATAACCACAATGATAAAGAAACTGACCGAGGTTGTCCGTAATTCTTTAGAAAAAAAAACTTAATTATAGTGTACACAATCGATATGTAGTAGGGTCTGGGGACGCGTTAAAGTGGTATGGAGTACTTAATAGTGTTCTAATACAGTGCAGAGCCCCGACAGAGTACGCGACACCCTATTAGCTGGGGGTCGAGCGATCTTTCAATTTGCTACGGCGTGATTCGCAAATAAGCGACGCACACCCTTGTTTACACTTTTATAGCGTTCAGTTTCGGCACAAGTGCACTTACAATGCTTTTTGTATGTCAAATTAGGGGTGTTTTGTTTTGAATATTTATTCTATTCGCGCATAATAGTTGCTCTATTGTGAAACGTAGGACTTCTTTGGGTGTATTAAAGCAAAATTTTATAAATACTTATGAAAAAAAAAACCCTGGCTTTTCGCCCGAAATATAAGACGAACAAATAAAAAATAAATCTTTGGAAATTGTTTGTTTGATTACTTTAAAAAAGCTTACACGGTATCTACACCATGTCAACTTTAATATCTAAACTCACATCGTGACTCTGAGAAAAGTGATGAGATATTGGTCGAGTTTCTCACCTCTAAATTATCGCAGAATTAATGTGAAAAATTGTCAAGCACGCGTTATCTGCTGTGATTGGTTGAATGAATTTTCAACAGGCAATCACAGCAGATAACGCGTGCTTGACAATTTTGACGCGTGGTGAGAAACTCGGCCATAGATTCTGAAGTCATAAAGCACCCAAACTTCCACGTACAAAGGTCCATTTGAGGGACTAAGTGCGGAAACCAAACCTCCCTAACATAGAACATAGCACCCACACTTCTGCAACCGAATACCTACCTATTAATATTCAATTAAAATACAGATGCAGTAACACATTGTGGGAGAGTTTATCGATAAAAATTAACGACACGGTAGCGGGGTCCCACGGGAGCCATCAGGACCCATCACGTTATCACGCGATAGTGATGTTACCGTGAGAACAAAGCTACTGGACCAATCGGGTCCACGATAACGATTACATTTGTTTATCACACGCGATGGGACCGATGGGTGATGCAACACTAATTGCTACAACATGTGCAAACTGCAACCCTAGAAGGGTGGAGTGTAATGATGGAGGAGAATGATTGTAAAATCATAAATAAATTATTAGGTACCTAATAAGAAGGTGGTACCCTTACCGATACCGAATGTAATTATAGGTTATTTGAATATTATGTTGGTTGGTTATAAAACCTTCGGTTTACGGGCTTAGTAAATTAGAGCAGTCATTTGAAGTGTTGAAAATAGGCACAGGTTTTTTCTGTTCCGTGAAAATATGACAGTTAATTTATAATTTGGTGACATCCTCTTCCTACTTATATTATAAATGTAAGTTAGTTGCTGTAATAAGTTTGCTTGTAATGGATAAACCCAAAACTACATAAAGTATTTTGTATTTTTTTCACCAGTAGAAAGCTACATTATTCCTGAGTGACATTGGCTTTTTATCGCTAAAACGGGTCCTGTGCCACCCCAAGCACAAATAAAGGAAAAATTCCAAAAATTAAAATGTTGAAAATGAAGAAAAATTTTGATACTTACAAGTTTTCGCAAAAATCTAAATGGCCCATACACAGGCCCACTATGAGGTATCGTATCTGCGATTTCAATATTATCCGAAAATAGGATTTATATTTTGTGTTTTTTTCCATCCGTGTCCTTTACTTTATATGTACAGACAACAACATATAAGGTTCCTTCACTTGGACATTTGTATGCACCTTATTGCATTGTAATAAGGGTTCATTTCAAGAACAGACACATCGTTATATCTCGTGATCCCCACAAAATAAATAAGAAATGTTTTCTAATTATGAAAATAATGTGTTTTTTCTACAATATACAACCAAATTCATCAAGATACAACCATTTTTTCAAAGGGGCCCAAGTTCCCTTACAAAATGGGCATTCTCCTTTGCCCATTTTTTTTTAATACTAAAATTTACCTTAATTTTCAACTTCTTTTATTTTTCGGAATGTTCCCTTTACTTGTGCTGAGACCTTGCTTTTAACCAAAATTTACAATTCTAGGTCAACCGGAAGTACCCTATAGGTTTTGGGTCGAAAACCTGTATGGTAGTTCCCGTTGACCTATAGAATCACGAAATTTGGCAAAAAGTAAGGAAAATTTTCAAAAAATAAAAAAGTTGATAATTAAAGGGTCGACGACACCCTGGGTACGAAACCCTTCGTGCGCGAGTCCGACTCGCACTAGGCTGGTTTTTTAATTTAACATTTCTATGAAAAGCAAATCATTGTAGTGTCCCAGAATGACTGGAATTAAGTCAAAATGTATTGGGAAAATAGCAAACTACAGTTACAGAATGTAAGGTAACATTTTTATTACGCTTGATTACACGTTAGATGGTCTTGCAAGGCGTGGAATAACGCGAACTGACTTAACTTGTATTTAAATAAATAAAATATTATTTTGCCTTAGTTTTTTTTTTCCATTTCAAACAAGGTCCGTGGAATACAGAATTGTAGCCACGTTTCTTGTTTGATTGTCTTTGTTTTTTGTCATTATCTTTGTTTGTTGATGTTATAGTTACTTCTCTGTGCTTCTTATGTACCCGTTTAGACAGATTTAACAGATCATCAAGAATATGTGTCGTAAGTGTAAAGGAAAGCGGGCCCACTATAATATGACATCGAACAGCTAAAGTGAGGGCGGAGTGGAAAAGATGGACGAGGCCTTCGTGTCACGCTGACAAGCTGTCACTCGCAATGTGATTGTTGGCAATAAAGGATTAGTAAAATTTAAAATAACCGGCCAAGTCCGAGTCGGATTCGAGCACTGAGGGTTCGGTACAAATAGCTACATTCAACAAAATAATTAGGTTACATTAATGAAGTTCATAAACCATGAAAGCACCGAACATTGGTCTTATAAAAAGAAAGCTATGCCGTTGGAAAAGTGTTGTCCCTATACATCGACGTAGGTTGCAATCAGCTGTTTATCAACTGCAAATTTTACAAGGTTTTTTGCATATGCTACTATTTAACGGTTTCGTATGTTTTCATTTACTTATGTTACGGTATATTGTTTCTTGCAAAATTCTAGGTCGGTCAATGGGATTTACCTTTTAGATTTAAAACCCTTTGCGACGTAAACGGTTATATCTTTTGATTGCGTGGAGTTAGAAGTTTGATATTTTCACAGCTCCAAGGGTTTGCAGACTTGGGTATGTGATAATGATTTCGACTGAATATCTCCAGGCGTTCTAGAGAAAAAGGTAACTTACCCACCTATTCAATTTAAATTATATTTTTTTGAAAAATAAATACGATTCGAGATTAACAGACCCCACCTAGAAGTCACTCTTCGCATTAGATGTTCCCCGCGCGAACCAAACTTTAAAAAAAAAGGCTCAAGACCGCAAGCGTAATTACTCGTATCATTAATTAAGAATACTATTTGTGTTTTTAATCACCTTTTCTTACATTATTCAAATTAAATGAAAATAAATGGTACATAGGTGCTAATTCTTTTTTGAGCAGTGGTGGCCCAGTGGTATCGGCCGCGACTTACAAGTTGTAGGTCGTGGGTTCGAGCCCAGGCAGGCGCTATACTTTATGTAAATTATTTCTTTACCACTGCTCTCAAAACAGTGAAGTAAAACATCGTGAGGAAACCGGCATGTCCTAGAACCAAAAATTCGAAGACATGTGACATACACCAACCCGCACTGGGCCCGCGTGGTGGATTACGGCCCATTCCCTTTCACAGAGAGGAGGCCTGTGTCCCAGGATGTGATGTGAGGTGCTAAATAAGAGGTTTATTTTTCTGAACCACGCTAAAAAAACAACTCTATCCGAACCCCATTTGAAATTACTTGCCGACCTCTCAAAGGGTTCCTTTTATTCCTTTTGAGGTACGGAACACTAAACAGGTAAAATAACTGAGTCAAAAACCATTTAGATAGTACACAAAATCTCACAGTCTGTGTGTATGTAGATATGGAAATAAATGTCACCGAATTATTGCAGACACCGTGAGTTTGTGAACTCTTTTTCTCAATAGGGTACGGGCAAAACGCTCAAACCTCAAATGATTCAATGTTTAATCATATAAGCTTGTCTATTCGCAATTTTTCTGGCAATTTTTTTGTAAGCTGCAATTTTTGAGCGAAAATTAATTGAATATTGTCATGAACCCACATCACATTAGTGGTGTATCGATCATTAAAAGGTGCACAAACATATTGCAGGGGTCGCGCACTCGCGCCCTGGCACGGCCACCGCATGACCCCGGCATCGCAGCAAGGTCTGCATGCTCCATTGGACACCGCGCATCTGGATGACTTTATTTATATGTTGTGCATCTATTTGTACTGATTACTTAATCTCGTTTTATGTAAAAAGTCTGAACTTTTTCGACTATCCCGATCATCCCGACTATCTATGTGTATTCTGTTTTATAAACTACTTGTTCATCGCAACTTCATCCGCGTTAAGCTCGTAACACAAGAACCTAAAACTTAAAACAACACAGTTTGTTTTTGCATATCTCTAATTTATTTCCTAAAATAAAGGTGGCCTAAAATACCCCTAATAACATCATCTATCTGGCAGTGAAGGTTTCGTCAAAATCGGTCCAGCATTTTTGGAGATTAGCCAAAACAAAACAAAAAAAATACAATTACCGTTTTGATGAGGATATTGATGATATTATGCATTTAGTAAAAAGCTGTTTGGCATTACAAACAGACAATTCAAATTTATTTAAGTATTTATTCTACATATTTGCATATATTTTTTTAGCCGAACCCAACAACAACACGATAATGTAAGCCAGAATCGGAAACTAACAAGAAAAGCGCACAGATAACGAAGAGCAAATAGGATAATCGTAGTTTCCGATTTTCTTCCATCCCGAGTCTAGATTCTAGTTTTAGACCTGAATCTAGAATGTAGGGGTTCACTACGCATCCGTTTGTAATTGGACTATTACATTAATAGTCTCTTTAATAGACTTTTAAAGACACTATGACCTCTGAGTTTCTTTTGGTTATTCTCAGAGTCCACAAGGACACACCAGCTTCATCTAGTTAACTTGACAAAAAATTTTTTTTTTTGTAATATTGTTGTTTTAAACAAAGTAAAATAAATAATACACACACTATCAAAATTTACGGAACAAGTAAAAATGATCGTAAAACTTTTTTTTACATTAGCCTGGTGGTTTTTATTTTGTTTTATAATAAAACCAATTAGTACCTTTTTCCCTCTTCTTGCTCGCAAAAATTTAATTTCAAGAAAAGGTCTGAGCAGAATTCTCTGAAATTATTCCATCAGAATATTCAGGGCTTTTCTTCGAAGCAATTAGAAATCGAACTGTTTTTGGAAAAAATGTTTGTTTTACTGAGCATTGGCTGAAAGATTATGCAATGCTAATCAATTATGAAAATTATACTGTGGGCAGCTGTTTTAACAGAAATATTATGTTGCATGGGGGTTCACTTATATTAATTAAAAATGGTATTAAATCAAAACCCCGTAAAGATATAGTAGACCTATCAGTTGAACATAGTGTTGAACTGTCCTGTGTTGAGTTGGATAAGCATGTCATAGTGTGCGTTTACAGACCCCCTGATTATAAAAACTACTCTATATTCGAGTCAGTAATGGAAGATGTTTTGGCTAAACTTGCAATTGGTAATAAACAAGTAATTGTCTGTGGTGACTTTAATATTAATATTCTAGAAGAAAATTCAGATAACAGTAGGTTATTAAATCTCTTTAAATCATTTAATTTGTCACATGTATTTATGGAACCAACACGAACTCCATTGACTTCTGCTACATGTATTGATAATGTGTTTTGTTGCTGCAACTACTTTGACAAGGCCATTATTAATTATTTGCCTTCGGATCATAGTGGGCTACTGGTGGCCTTTGAGTCCATTATGCTAAAACAACAACTGCAGATTAAATCCAGACCAATAACATCCGGTAAATTAAATAAATTTAACAGCACTTAAATCAATAAGTTAAGAGATCAGGATCTCAGTGAATGATGGTAATATTTTGTATGATGAGGTTTTTTCAGTGGTTCAAAAAGATTTCAATTCAATTTTTAAGAAGCAAACTAAAACTATATGCCCTAAGTTTTTATTCAGTGACTGGGCGACTACAGGACTTAGAAAAAGTAGGGAAAGACTTTACCAACTTTACGGCCTTAAGCCTTTTATTAATACTGAAACGTTTAATAAGTATGTTGCTACTTACTCAAGAATTTTTTTAAATACATGTAAGGCAGCTAAGGCCTTGTACATTAGCAATAAGGTTAAATTAGCAGAAAATAAAATCAAGACGGTTTGGCAAATTATAAACAATGAAACGAACAGGAATAAAAGAAATAATAATGATTACACACTTGAGACCACACACGGACTTATTAGAGATAACAAAACAGTTGCTCAAGAGTTTGTAAATTTCTTTACCAACATCCCAATTAAAACTACTGAAACCTTAAATTCTTCGCCCTCGCTCGCTTTTGGATTATTAAACGCGAACGTTTCAGCCTGCCCCAATGAATTTAACTTTTCACATATAAACCCCTTAACAGTAATAAAAGCTTTTAAGCAAATCAAGATAAAACCGACCGAAGATCTATGGGGAATGTCCATCAAAGCTTGTACCTCCATTATTCAGACTATAGTGCCGTACTTAGCTTTGATTTTCAATTTGTGTGTGGATCAAGGAGTCTTTTCGGATCTAATGAAATATAGTAAGGTTATACCACTTTTTAAATCCGGGGACAGTAAAGACACAAATAATTATAGACCAGTATCCGTGTTGCCGGTTTTCAGCAAGGTATTTGAGAAGATAATGCTAAATCAAATGCTCATTCATTTTAATACGAATAACATCTTACATGATAAACAGTATGGTTTCACCAAAGGACGTTGTACAACTGACGCTGGTGTCACCCTATTAAAACACATATTTAATGCGTGGGAAGAGTCGCAGGATGCCATAGGTATCTTCTGCGACCTGTCGAAGGCGTTTGATTGCGTTAATCATGAAACATTACTTCTGAAACTTGAGCATTACGGGCTAGGTCAATCAGCGTTAAGTTTGATTAAATCTTATTTGAGTGATAGACAACAATTAGTTCAAATAAACGGTGTGAATTCGTTGGGGTTAAATGTGAAAATGGGGGTACCCCAGGGCTCAATTTTAGGTCCTTTCTTATTTTTAATATACATAAACGATTTACCCCATTTATTCGAAGGCAAAATGAATATGGTGTTATTTGCTGATGACACATCTTTAGTTTTTAAAGTAAATAGAAGTATTTGTCAGGTTGACGACGTAAATAACGCGCTACGGCAGGTTCAGGATTGGTTCACTGCCAATAATTTAGTATTAAATGGTAAAAAAACCAAATGCGTAAAATTTTCCTTGCCAAATGTCAAAAGTACTGATTGTGACATTATATTAAACAAGGAGAAGCTCGAGTTCGTCGATAAAACGGTTTTCCTGGGGATCACGCTAGACTCAAGGTTACAATGGGGTCCTCATTTAGTATCACTTGCGGGGCGGCTGAGTTCGGCAGCTTATGCTGTCAGAAAGATTCGTCAATTTACTGATGTGGATACCGCTAGGCTAGTCTATTTTAGTTACTTTCATAGTATAATGTCTTACGGTATCTTACTATGGGGAAGGGCTGCAGACATTGAGTCTATTTTTATTCTGCAAAAACGAGCCATCAGAGCGATTTACAATCTTCACCGCCGTGATTCTCTAAGGGAACTGTTTAAGGACATTAACATCATGACGGTTCCTTGTCAATATATTTATGAAAACATCATGTACGTGAGAAAGAATTTACATCTTTTTAGTAAAAACGGAGACAGACATAATTACATTACTAGAAATAGGGACCAATTAATTCAACCAGGTTTCAGACTGGCAAAAGTGGCCTCATCTTTCATGGGGTACTGTACAAAATGTTACAATAAAATTCCTCCCCATATTCTAGAACTGAATGAGACGAAATTTAAAAATTGTATAAAACGCACACTATGCAGGCAGGCATATTATAAGTTGGGGGATTATATCACTGATAAAAATGCTTGGCTCAATGCTAGTCCTGCTCCACAACCACTAGGGCGCAAAAACAAATGATATGTTTATGTTTGTGTTGTATAGACTCGATTTCTTTTAGTATTGTATAGCTGCACATCACGTGTGTGGGTACTATGTACCCAACTGTAAATCTACCATTTGCTATACCTATGTGTCGTTCGTTGACTTGTGTGTGCCCTGGCAGTTGAGTGTGTCATGCTCTCTCAAATGTCTCTCTGATGGTGGCGCGTGTGTTGGATCATTCGGTTCCCTTCATGATGGTTGAGCTGGGTGGTGCCGATTCATGCGTCATGTTCGTGAACGGGCGCCGTCAGTTGGGATTGGTCATAACTCAACTGCTTCGGATGTTGATGTTTTTCTAGTACCTATTGTATAACTGCACAGTACATGTGTGAGTACTTTTAATACTTTATACCTTTACATAGTATAGTGTGTAGTGCTATTCTGGGTGCATTGTCCTCACATATGTGAATTTATTAATGTATGTACTCATGTACCTAAATATTGTAAAAATCATTTTTTTTTTTAAAAGATATAGTATGGAGTTTCTTGTGCATTCTTCTCCATAACAAGCTACTTTCCGAATGCACGGTCGAATCAACTTTTATTCCATGTAAATTTAAAAAGTATGGAGTTTCTTGTGCATTCTTCTCCATAACTAGCTACTTTCCGAATGCACGGTAGAATCAACTTGTATTCCATTTAAATTTAAATTGTGACATTCAAAAGTGCCGCTTGGTGGCCCAGTTGAAATAAATATCTTTTGTCTTTTGTCTCTCATGCGATTGTTTCAATTTTATTAGAACTTGCATCATTTTGAGAGAATTTCTTTTATTGGCACTTTCTGGTTTTGTTTTAGAATATCAATTTTTTTCATTAACATAGTCAGTTATTTGTTTTATTTTTAATTTTAGATCTTTTTTAAATTTTAGGATTTCATTGTGCCCAACTGAACCAAAGCTAATGTATTAAGGGCGCTTTAGATTAGAAAAAATTATTAAACCTACAGAATGATGTGCTGATTCATTGTTTGCCTGTTTCAACCATTTATTGCAGTTTCGAATGATTCAGAGAGACTAATGCTTGTGTGAGGAGATCGGATTAAGGCAAAAAACCATGTACTTCTAACAGGAATATCGTTTCATTCAGTTTCGCGTTCGCAAAAACCACCATTTATGGGCCGTTTAAGCCAAAAATTACCTAGCAGAAGTTCGAGGTGCTAGAGTAAGTGAGTTTATGGTATGAAAGAGGTTGAAATAAGCTGGTTTTGGCTTTTGATTACTCGCCGAAGGTCCAAAACTTGAGATACACCACCATAGAAAAAGAATAACGTTTGCTCGGGAACAACGATTTAGTTCCACGGACTAGTGCAATAAAATACCTATTGTTTAGTGATGAGTGTGGAATTAATTTAAATCAATTTGACGAACTGTAATGAATGTTTAAACATGAACAAAAATAATATTGTCAGTCAATTTGTTAACCTACAGTAGCATACGGTAGAAAACCAATATTGGATTCAGGCTGGATATGTTTGGGAGCTCATACGGACTTAGGCGTGATAGATGGAAATAATCTGATTGCAGATTGCTATAGAAGAGTTATTTTAGATTAAAATGTGGTGTCATTTGCCCCTTTATCTATGGTCACTTCGTATTGACCCAGGGTAATGCTCGGCCGAATAACACTTTTTTAACTCCAGCCCCTCTTAATAATGTCAATACCGCAGTTTTAGAATCGTCAGCAAGGTCAACAGGTATGCATCCGATAGAACTCGCTTAGGACCTGCTAAAATAAAGATAAAAATTCATAATTCCTATACCTGTCAATGTGGGTGAATTGCGAAACGTCATTAAAAATAATATAATATTCTCAACATGTCTAAGCGTGTGAAAACTTTAATAAATGCACGTGGAGGAAACACTTGTACGATATTATTATTATTGTAAAAATGACATTCTAATTATTTTTTTAACTTTCCATGCTAACCTTCAAAAATCAACAATGTGCAGTTTTCCCATAAAAACATTACTCACAAAAAAAATACTAAATGCGACCTCGTATTTATTTTAAAAGGTGTATTTTTAAGTAAGGAAAAGTGTAATTATAAGGAATAGTGTAATTTAAGTTCTGATTTAAGTTTCTTAATATAAGTTTTTGAAATAAAATTTAAAAAAGAAACTACATATTTATTTTGTTCCGATAATTTTTCCGGTGTGAGTAATTATCATTAACTGTGGTCAGGTACGTTTGTAGGTCATTGGGAAAATTTCTTCTATTTCGTAAAAAAGAAAAAGTGCCTGAAATTATATGGATATCGAAAGTGTTGGTACACTTACCTCTTATAATGACTTTTTTCTGTTCCTCCTTGTTGTGGGCGTTGGCTGATCCAGACAGCATGGTTTCTGTTGAACAGCGGTCTACTCGTACCTGAGAAAGCAGAAAACATTTGAGTATACTTGTGTTACCGACCAATAGAACTACAGCCTCGGAGGAAAAATGCTAAGGATAGCCCGTCTGGAAGTAAGTTAGTCTGTCGTAATTAAATTAATAAGGTTTTAACTGGTTTTAGCTATAAGGACTAGTGTCCGACCGAAACTGGTTTTTACGACCGAAACCAAAACCAAATTTCGGCAACAGTCTTATCCTTGTAAGGAAGTGTCAGTTTCGGTTTCGGCCGAAACTGACACTTCCTTACAAGGATCATGTTTTGAGGGAAAAATAAAGAAAACGTTATTATAATCGGACAGGTTTTATTTTTTTTATCTTTAAATCACATAGCTATGCAGTTTTTGACATTTTCACTTATTGGTATGATAATCAACATAACAAACCATCATTTAAGAAAATAAAAATTCGCAAAAAATAGTCACTTGGATGGAATTTAACGCGCCGAACATAACCGATCACAGCGCGTTAACTCTCGAATCTAGTTTCGGTTTCGGTCGTAGTTTCAGCTTGTTGCTCGCCGAAACCGAAACTAAACCGAAACTCGTTATTTTGCCGAAACTCGACCGAAACCGAAACCGAACTTTCGGTCGGACACTAATTAGGACTATCAACATATTTTATAGTATGGGACCCCAAATGGTTAAGCTGGTGTGTACGTATAGTAAGTATAGGGTGTCTAGAATGTTCAAAAAAAAACCTTTTTAGATACTTAAAAAAAAGACTAAGTAGAATTAGTTCAAACTAGTTTTATTTACTGTTAAAATAAAGACATTTTTTTAATTTAAATGCAAAGAACAATGGCGAAATCTTAGCTGACTTAAATTTGATCGTCTGAAAGTGAGTTATATACCAAATAAATTCTGATAATTGTCTACGTTTTTTTAAAGCATAATTAGGCTGGTTCAAAACGGATAAAAAAACCGGCTAAGTGCGAGTCGGACTCGCGCACGCAGGGTTCCGTACCATTATCGCAAAAAACGGCAAACAAATCACGTTTGTTGCATGTGAGCCCCCCTTAAATATTTATTTTATTCTGTTTTTAGTATTTGTTGTTATAGTGACAACGGAAATACATCATCTGTGAAAATTTCAACTGTCTAGCTATTACGGTTCATGAGATACAGCCTGGTGACAGACAGACAGACAGACGGACCGCGGAGTCTTAGTAATAGGGTCCCGTTTTTACCCTTTGTGTACGGAACCCTAAAAACATAATAAAAATAAAGTTATTTGATTTTCTAGTTAATTTCTTTAGCTTAGTGTTGCCATTATATACTTTAGCTGCTAAGTGACAAGTAGTAATTATATTAAGTAATAATATCATTATTGTATTTATTGCAGTAAATGAGTTAACAATACAGTTTTTGTCTAAGTATAGATGTTCCTTGCAGGTAGGTAAGAATATTGTAGTGTAGTAGAAGTAAATGAATTACTTTCAATTAATATTTAGTAAACAGACTAGTATCCAAATCTATAAAAATAAAGCTTGGTTGTTGCCGACGACCTTTTGATACATGTCAAGGTCAAACGTCAAAGTTGTTTAGTTTAATTAGATATACTCTTTCCAAAGAGTATATTATACATTTCATAGTGAAATAACTGGGTAAGGGTAATAGTAATGCGATATTGCCCTTTTACTTCCACGAAATTGAATAATATTACTTATTAAACACATTATTAAAAGTTACCCAGACATAACCTACAAAAGTTTATGACTGAATATCTTTTATTCTCGACATTCTCGAACAAAAATTCTTGCACAAACTAATTCAGAACTTCACCCTGAGTAAAACCAGATATTTTTCATTTAATAACGTAAGAATTTAATGTCAGCTAAAACAATGTATGGGCACCTGCCATTGTTCTTTACTTAAATAGTATAAAATACATTAACAATAACTGGAAATTAGGTTAGGTTAAAAAAAAAAACGGGCTGGTTGGCGCAACTCCACGACCAAGCGCGTATTTCGCGTACGGAAACTGGAACTTATATACATGTAATTAAATCAAAAACTACGAATGCGTATTAAAAGAGCAGGGCTCGTGGGGCTTCAAAACATTCGTACACATCACTGTCAAGGTTAATAGTGCCCAAAACGCTGGCAGCATTGCCAAAAAAACTGCTCTTTCATATAACAGTCAATGAAACGAGTTTAAACTAATTCTAGTGTTTTGAACACGAAAAATATTCTGCGACACCCTCGCCAGTATGTTTAAGTCAAATGTATCACTGGGAAATGACTCATCATTTCCATCAGTCGGAGACAAATGCAGGATGGGCTGCTATTATAAATTCTACATGAAAAAATCCAAGATTACCCGACCGGGAATCGAACTCACAATAAAAAGTTAAGCACTAGCGCTTGCGAACCGTGATAATCATTAGAATTATTGCCTGCCACATTTTGTTATCCAAAAAAATAAAATACAATGATATACTGACCAGCTCGCCAAGGAAGCTAATATATCCGATGGCCAGTTTCAAGGTGTCAACTTTAGACAGCCTCTTCTCATAAGGCAGTGTGGGGATATGGGCCCGTAGCCCCTCGAAGGCATCATTTATCGACTGCATTCGTCGGCGCTCGCGCAGATTTGCAGCCTGACGTTGTTGGATCTGCTGCTGAGGGCACCGCAGTGAAGATCTACGTCTGTGCAGACGACGAAAGTCTGATCTGGAAGAAGAGGTCAGGATCAATACCTTATAGCCTGGATCATTACCTACCTTAGGTATAATCTGCCGAAGTAATAATATGGTCGCTGTAGCTAGCAATAGCTGAAGTTAAAATAATATGAATACGAGTATACGTATAAAATATATTAAAACGTGCATGTGTAAAATTCATTACCAAAGTAAGCGCAAATGATATACTCTAGATATTTATACCAACACAGAAGATTTCTCGCAAATATCTGTTTTCTAGTGCCCCAGATATTTATGAACACAAAAGATTGCTCAAAATATCTTAGAAAACTAAGAGGGTATCATGTTAAACGAGGGACACCTATTGAAGGAAAACTTTGAACTGTATGGAACCAACACTGAAATATTATAAATAAATTCTGCTATTCCGTACGAAGTGCAAACAATACGAGATCAGAACAAACAGCTGATTTTGAGGGTTATGTAGGTAGGTACCTACTTCAAAAGCAAAAACGGAAACCTTAGAAGACAATTTTATTGACCGTCTGTCAAAACTCAAGATCCCTTTTCTCATAATTTAAAGCTATATATAATAACAGTTTCTGGAAATATATCTGTTATTACGCGACATAAATGAACACAAGTCTGATGATGCGATTGTCTATTGATGATAAGTAATTAATTTATAAAAAATCAGCAGCTAACTAGAAGATTTTTATTGATAAAGCTATCAATGAAAATCTATTAATCAGTTGTAGGCTTGATAAAGGTATATATCTAATACCAGCCTGTTACGGCCTCACTGCGGGAAAAAGCCTCTTCTCATACAAAGAAGGCTCGATAAGGAAATCTTGCTGTTTGTCAGTTTTGAGAACAATTTCCCCTTTATTAAATTCCCCCTGATTAAGCCTTGAAACATCGTGCCCTCGATCGTTAGCATAGCCATACAGAGACAATATTAAATTTACTAGGCAGAGATAACTACAGCCAGAAAATCTGAATAAGTCCTTACACAATTATCTGTGTCCTTACGAGTTACAACTGACTTGCTGCGTTGGTCGTGCGTGCAGCAAAAATAACCAAATATTTTCATGATTTGAGTTTTAATTTGAAAATCTAAATCACTCTAGTTCAATTTAGTTACAATTTCAGAAAGCTTGCTATATATTATAGATTAATTACATAGACCTACATATATACATAAAAGCAAGAAAATTGTAATTTAAATGACATTATTTAAAGACTGGAAATACTGTTTGTTGTTATTTATTATTCAAAATGAAATTGTTACAGGACCTAGTTACCTACTAGATTTAGGGATTGCTGAAGTAATTCAGTGGTCAATGTACGTTTAAAAAAATAAAGATTACCTACGTTCCTAACTAGTTTATAATATCTATGGTACATAACCAAGATTTCGGAGTTCAAATAATGAACAATAAAATAATTTAATACCTCTAGTCAGAGGTTTCTTGGGATATAAATCAGTAAATAGTATTAGCTAACACAAGAAATACATGGCTTAATTATAAAAAAAATAAAGAAAAATAAGCTAAAGTCGCAGGAGCTACATGAAATATTTTTCTACGAGACAAAACACATTACGCGCACTAAAATACCACAAATATACACAAAACAACAAATGGCCAAGCAACAATTAGGCAAAATTTGGACCAGGAGGCACGTACTTAATTTTTTCTATTATGTACCTTCTTCTTGGTGTGGACAGATTTTCTTGATCACTGGCGTACAGACTGCCATCGGACATCGAGGAGTCATCGTACATGTAGTTGTCTGAACTGTTAGCCGATGTCGGCGAACTCCCCACGGGCAAGGGCACTACACTCGTAGGATTGTCCAGAGACGAGCACCTGATTCCATTAGGCCCCTCCATGACACAGTGTTTTAAAATAAAATACTATTGAAATATTCAATCACAATAACATGACTAGAAAGGCCGAACGAAATTCGAAAGGAAGTCGAGGACGCCGGAGGAGTAGTGTAGCCTGTGACAGTTGACGAGACTGTGACGGCGCTCGCGAGGGTCAGAGGGATGGCTCGCGCCCAGAGGCCCCGCCCTCATACCAACTCTCCGCCCTCGGGCCCATCGACCAAAATAATGAGACCCTCCGTAACGCGATAACAGAACACTCATTTTACTACAGTCCTTATAAAAATGAAGGGTAGCAAAGACCTCATTTAACTGGTTTCTAAATAATGTTCTAGAACAGTATGCTTGGGTATTATACACCTTATCTTGTCGTGGCTATAGGCTTTATTGGATCATTTAAGTCTAGGCGATTTCCAAGCAATTCATTATCGTCACCTTTGACAGTCGTAATGAAAATTTGACCATATTAGTGTGCTTGAATGAAAATAGCCGCTGTCACATACCATGTTTTCTTCATAGAAAGCAGCGCCTACAGTCATGTCCAGAGCAACTGCACTTATATGTCGTAGCAGTAAGGGTGATTTTCGTAGCTAGTGTCAAGTGTTACTTACCACAGTCGTGCGCTTGACTATACTACTCATTTGGCTCCGTATACAGAGTGTTATATCGAACGAATAAAATAAAATTAACTTGGTGTGCTTATCACGATTTTTTTTTTTTAAGTAATAAACTGTTCTAAAGCGAGTAGGGCGTACAAAATGCGAGTTAGCAGAATTAAAGTAGATTGCCTGGTACCTATTTATCTCTGCCCGCACATTTTATTCTGCCAATACAAAATTTTTGCATACGTAAAAATATACTTCAAATTAAATCTATTAGCATTATAGAAATTAGTTGACTTACTTTATCTCTTGCCTGTCTGAAACCTAATTGGTCCCTTTTTTACCCGACTGCCGAAGGAGGGTAATGTGTTTATCAGTCTATGTATGTATGTATGTTTGTTCCTATGTAGCGTTCTAGAGACCAAACGCGTAGGCCGATTTTAATGATTCTTACGTCAATCGATTCGTCTTATCCTTACGAATGTTTTTAGCTACATTAAAATTGGAAAATAGAGAACCACGAAATTTGGCAAAAAATAAGGTCAGCACAAATAAAGGAAAAATTCCAAAAAGATGAAAATTAAGGTAAATTTTGGTACTTACAAGTTTTCGTGAAAATCTAAATTTGTCCATGTGTTTAAAACCTAGCCACTAATAAAAATGATACCAATTTTATTATGGCGGTAGGTATAATGGATAGATGCGGAGGAGCTCGTGGCTAAATAATAACAGCCGCACGGGTCGATCTTCAAGGTTAAGCAACGCTTGCTGAGGTCTGTCCGTGGATAGGTGACCATTTTAACATACCGAGTTTCCTCCGTGCCTCGGAAAGCACGTTAAGGTTAAGGTCCCGGCTGTCATTTGAAGATCTTTGACAGTCGTTACGGGTAGTCAGAAGCCTGAGATCTGACACCAGTCTTACCAAGAGGTATCGTGTTACCCAGTTACTGGGTTGTGGAGGTCAGATAGGCAGTCGCTCCATGTAAAACACTGGTACTCAGCTGAATCCGGTAAGACTGGAAGCTGACCCCAACAATAATTGGAAAAAAGGTTAGGCAGATGATGATGAATGGATGGATGCGGAACCCTCAGCGCATGAGTTCGACTTTCACTTGACCGGTTTTTTTGGATTCCTTCTGTATCTACACGTAAAGCGGGATGCTTTTTTTAGTCTATCTCCACATCATGGGTGTCGTTGGATAGGTCATTAAAAAATATTATGGGTCTGTGAAAACTATTTTTCGATTCAGGGATCCTTTTGCGTAAAATTAAGCCTTAAATTTCAAATCTTTGCTAGAGTCAAGTGTCCCCTTTCCCTGTTAGTTAATGGTTGCTTTTGGATAAGTATGAATGAAATCACGGCATACTACTGTATTGATCTACTGAAATATTACACTTATAAAACTGTATTTCTTAGTTTAGTCTACAAATATGTAACTCTCTTTAAACTATTCTCAAATTTTGTCTGACCAGTATGTAGCCACTTGGGCCGCTCTAACATTTGCCACGTTCAGGTCCTGAAAGGAGCAGGTGGCTGGGCACGCAGGGCGGACAAGGAGGTGGGGCATATTCTGCGACGGGGCCCACACTGGCACTGTGTTTAAGATGGGTCTATGAGACTCCATTTGGCCAGATTTTTCTACAACCTGTACCTACCTGCAATCGGTTTAGGGATTTCCAGATTGGCCACTGCAGTTCGTATCCAGGGGACAGATGCTCTGCCGGAGTGATGGTGTGTGCGATTTCCACAGTTTATATCTCTCGTCAGTTGCGCTGGCTTCCAAGGAGGTCGTAGATATGTCTGAGAAAGCATTTGCAGCTTTTTAGACCGTCCCGTTCTTGTTTCCCCTTCTCGATGCGGCTGGCCACGTTGCGGCGAACTTTTGGTGGAGCTATACCCACCAGTGGATACAACATCACAAGCGGGGTAGGTCTCAAACAGCCAGTTATGATGAAGCAGGTACACAAAAAAGTTGAATCTTTATTCAACTTTTTTGTGTATGTGTGTGTTTTTGGGAAAGAACCAGATTGTTTCCGTTGCCGAAATCACTTACACAATTAGGCTGCAGGTATCATTCAGCGCCATGTCGACTTCTTTAGCTTGGGCGGATGGATGCCACACTGGACATGCGAACTCTCCGGCAGAAAAAGACAGATATAGGCCAGAAGTACGGAGAACCTGCGAAGATGCTCCCCAGCCCGTGGATGTTAGGAGACATTAAGACGTTATTTCTAGTCCCGACTTTTAGCTTAGTTGCAGTGGAATTTATATGTCAAGGACTTATCCAAGGTGATGCCCAAGTAGTGGGGCTGAGGGCAGTGCTCTATGGCAACGCCTTGCCACGAGATGTTGAGAGACCTGTTGGACTGACGGTTGCGTAGATGGAAGGCACAGGATTGGGTTTTGGATGGGTTTGGCCATAAGGCATTTTCATCATAAAACTGTCCAAGTGTTTCCAGAGCCTCCGTCAGAGTTTCTTCGGCCTCTTCGAAACTAAGTGTCTGGACGGCTAGAGCAAGGTCATCTGCATATAGAAAGCGTTGCATTAGTGGTGAGCTAGGCTGGTCGTTTGTGTTAACATTTAATAGTACCGGAGCCAGCACGCTGCCTTCTTTCGCCCCTCCTTTATATACTTAGTCGTTCTCGATGGAATCATGCTTCGCATATACGAAACAGACGCCGCGGCATATAGCGGGGCTTTATTTATATAATACTTCATGCACACAAACGTAATGAGGCGGACTTAATGCCTTAGGCATTTTCTACCACTCGACCTTTGGTTGATGCAGAGACAAAGAGTGGAAGGTGCAATTTTGAGAGTAAATCACAATTAGCGATTGTTCACCGTCTTGGAAGAGATGGACTATGCATTATGCCTGCTGAGTCATACACACGCCGTCATGCAAGCGAAATTGAACGACATGCGCCAGAAGGCGGAGAAAACTGAGCTAAAAATTCATATCCGTACGGTCCAGGTGATGCGTAGGCACAGGGGTGAAACATTCTACACCGGTGCTAATCGGCACAGGGGTGGCGGAACGGGTCCACCATGTTACCTAGAGACTGAAGGAGGAGGAACTGAAGAGGACATCGATTCTTGGATCGCCAAAGCACAAGTTACCTTCGCGCAGCTGAGATCTATCTGGCAATCGCGGTAACTGACCCGGAGAGTTAAACTCAAGATTTTCGAGTCCAATGTCAAATCCGTGCTGCTCTACGGGTGCCAAACGTGGCAGGTAATAAAATACATCACACGCCAAATTCAGGTCTTCGTCAACCGATGTCTTCGTCGCGTCCTTGGAATATACCTACAGGCACGAGACCATCTCTAAAGTAGAGCTGTTGGAGAGATCAGCCAGATCAAGCGTCGTAAATGGAGATGGATTGATCACACGCTCCGGAGGGATTCCGATCAAATTCCTTAACAGGCCATGGATTGGAATACTCAAGGAAAAAGGAAGCGTGGCCGTCCCTGTCAAACCTGGCGACCCGCCGTATTGGCTGAAGTGACGAGCATCGGAATTACGTGGAGAGAGGTGAATGAAGCTCAAGACCGGTCGCAGTGGAGGACTATTGTGGACGCCCTCTGCCCCAGCTAGGGCACACAGAAACTTAAGTCAAGTCAAGCAAGTCATAAGGCCACATATTTATTTATTAAAACTTAATGCACAAGGACAAAGGTGGATTTAATGCCTTAGATCCCCTTAGACCAGTCGCCCTTAAGGTGACGCAGAGATGGAAGAAGACATGGAAGGTGCAATGAAAGAACAAATAGCAAAAAAAAATACGGCTTATTCCACTTTTCCCCGTTAGATGATCCCCATTGATGGGGATTAGTGAACTTTTTGTTCACTATTCCCCGTTGACCCAAAATTTTTATTTAATGGGGATAAGTGAACTAAAAAGTTCAATAATCCCCATTAGGTAGGTATGTACGTTAAAAAAATAAAATATATGAATCATGTTACATTTATTAATTAAAAATATAACTTTCTTATACCTAATAAAGTCACAGATTGTTACAATCATTAATTTAAAATTGTAGCATGAAAATATTTCTTTCTTATACCTTGTAAAATCAAAGATTACAATCACTTAAGTTTTTCTAATTAGGTACGTTAAATAAAAACAATATAAAAATAAAATATATGAGTCATGTACTTTTATTTTTATAAGGTAAGAACAAAATTTTAAATTACCTACATACCTACTTTACGATTTTATTAGAACGAAAAACAGATTGTTGCCCCAACGAAATTGTTCTAACGATGTTTGGGAATAAGACCTTATATCTATCTATCTAATAAGATACACAATACTGTAAAAGATGCTCATTTTCTAGAGGCGCGCGCGCAAGGCGGTGGCGGAGCGGGGTGCGAGTTAGCTCGTATGTGATTGGTCGACCCATCTTTTGTTTTTGTTTCGTAGTCGTTAAGGGTTAGTAGTGTGTAGTGTAGTTCAAGCGTGCAGTTCTTATCAGTTCGCAGTTATTAGTTTAATATAGGAATAAATAAAGGAAATGGCTGGTAGTTCAACTGACGTTTGTTTAGAGTACGTTAAAAAAGGTAAAGCTACCATACTTCTCCGGGCCGGACATCAATACAGTAAAAAATGCAAATATAAAAATGGTGGAGTTTTGTGGGAGTGTAAATGTAACATGATTCATATATTTTATTTTTTTAACGTACCTACATACCTACCTAATGGGGATTATTGAACTTTTTAGTTCACTTATCCCCATTAAATAAAAATTTTGGGTCAACGGGGAATAGTGAACAAAAAGTTCACTAATCCCCATCAATGGGGATCATCCAACGGGGAAAAGTGGAATAAGCCAAAAATACATTGTAATACTTAGACACATACATATACAACAATGTTATTGAGAAAACAAATCAACTCCATGATGATTCTGCAAATTTCTTGCAAATGTGGTCACATGCCTTCAATTTAAAAAAGAACATACTTGCTGTGTATCATAATATCAGACTTGTAATGCAAGAACCATTATTTTAATTACTATGTATTTATTCATTGGCTTGTGTTAGGTTTTTATTTCTAATTCAATCACTGTGGATTTAAAAATCAATCACTATCATCATCATCTATAACTATTACTCTCTTCTTAGTCATTTTCGGCTTTGATTCATTAGAAGCACTAGACTTCCGTTTTTTTGTCTGACTTCCTTCATCAGATTTGTCAGTTGTTGCGACTGGTTGATAATCATTGGGAGGAGGTGCTTCAAGTTCAAAGGATGAATATCTTCTTATTGGCATATTTAGTATAAAGCTATCATCATCAACTGCATCCATATTTGGCCCAATCTTAATGTAACTTATAGTAGAATAGGCAGTAAAATGAAAATCTTCTATTAAATAATTTCCAACTAATAAATATGCAATCACATCTTCTCCTAATACTCTAGATAAGTTAGGTTCTTTTCCTTTATGTCTCAGGTTTACTGGCCCTTTCAGAAACCATGCATCAAGCAACTTTTGAGCTGTCAGTTTTACATCTTGCTTGTCAGCATTCTCAATAATCCCAGCTAATGTTTTACAATGAGGCTTAAGATTAACTTCTTTAACAATTGAATGTGTACGGCAACAGACATCACACATTTTATTACAATCTGCATCGCCCCAAGTTTCATCAAAATGCTCTGCTATAAGGAGCCTCCTGCACAATGAGCCATTGAGACAGTATTTTACCATACCATACAGATGCTCCAGACTCCCAACAGAAGAGAACACCATAGTACTGACTTTGAAAACATCTTGCATTCTGTACATAGTAACACATTCTGCTCTGAGGCCATCGCGACCTGCCCTACCACTCTCCTGATAATAGTTTTCCATAGATTTACTTATTGTGTGATGTATAACAAACCTGACATCAGGTTTGTCAATTCCCATACCAAAGGCTACAGTAGCTACAATGGCTTGATATTGTTTGTCATGCCACTTCAGATGAACTCGTGATCGGGTACTTGCATCTAAGTTTGCATGGTAGCATCCTACTCTCAAACCTCTTTTACGCAAACCTTCAGAAATGTCTTCAGAATCTTTAATACTATTTGTGTATATTATTCCACTTTCACCTTTATATCTTCCCTTTAATAGTTTCTCAAGAATTGTAATACACTCTTCCTGTGATGTTGGTTTCTCCAGTATTTTATAAAATAAATTTGGTCTGTTAAAGGTAGACTTGATTACTAAACAGCCAGGAATATTAAGAATTTTCTGTACGTCAGTCAGAACGCTGGCTGTGGCAGTGGCTGTCAGCCCTAAGATAGGCACATTTGGAAACATGTTTGATAAAATACCTAAATACTTGTAGTCAGGCCTAAAGTCATGGCCCCACTGAGAACAGCAATGTACTTCATCTATAGCTATCCTTTGCAACCTACCATCTGCATAACATTTTTGTAAATTTGCCATAAATCTCTTACTCTTAGCAAACCTTTCTGGGGTAACATAGAGCAACTTGATCTGTGTCTTGTTATCTTTCAGTATATTTAAAGCTGCTGAAGTATCTTCTTTAGAGCTAGAGCTTGTGATCAACTTCGCGGGTATGCTTCTATTGGTTAGTGATCTAACTTGATCTTCCATTAACGAAATAAGGGGTGAGACAACCACAGTTAGGCCAGGTTTTACTAACGCCGGCAACTGGTAACATAAGCTTTTTCCCGCGCCAGTCGGCATTACTACTATGGCATGTTGCCCTGACAAAGTAGAATTTATTGCTCCAAGCTGTTTAGGTCTAAAGTTTTGAATGTGGAACACATTTTTCAACGTACTCAGTACATCTTCAGACCACTCGTAAGTGGTGCCTGCCCAATCAACACTGGCTAAAGTATCTGTTTTCAGTTTGTTTATAGAATTCTTCAACGATACTTTCTTCTCATGCAGCACACGTTGGCGATTCTTCCATTTTGATAACTCTGCGTCAACTTTCGAAATTTCCTTATCTACACTTTTTAGCTCATTTTCTAGGTCTTCTATAGTTTTCATCTTTTATTTAATTCACTAGGAGAAGTCTAATATAGACAGAATAGATCACTAAACAGAAACAGAAAGAAACACCGCAATCTGCATGCATTCCTGTCCACAGACTACTTTGAGATACTGATTCCTGTCAATGTCAAACTTTGCTGTCATAATGACAGCAAAGTCAGTGCTGCCAACTCGTTTAAGCAAAAACGCGCTGTTAGCTCTTCAAAAAAGCGCTAGAACGCGCTAAATGGTCGCTGTCAAAAAAACGCTCCAAAAATCGGTCAAATTAGACGCCAAATTCAAACAAAACGCCCAATAATTTGTGATTAGAAATGTATTATCGATTTTTTTATTTAAACAAAGTACGTCATGTAAAAGAGTTACTTATGATGTAAATAAAGTATAAAGTGTTAATGTAATTATTTTATAAATTATAGGGATTAAATTAATTCATCATCGTCTGATTCTATTACAATTGCTTCTGCCGCCGAAATAAGGTTGGTCTTGATCAGTTTTGGACTTGAATTTATATTTATCTGTAGATGACATTTTCCTCAACACGTCGTTGGGAAGTTGATAGTTTGCTCAGTTACTTTTTTTTAAAGAAAGTAGGTACAGAGTTTCAAAAAGCGCTAGATTTAGCGCTAGGCGCTAAAACGCGCTATTGAACAAAAAAAGCGCTAGATCTGGCGCTGAAAGCGCTAAGTTGGCAGCACTGCTGTCATTTCACATTTGTCCTCGTCATAAAATAAAATTAGTAGAGTACTCTGTGACTGTCAATGTCATGTAATCCACTCTGACCCAAAGACCATAAACTTCTTTTTAGTAAGAAATACGTTTATGGTCTTTGCTCTGACCTGGCTCTGGCTCTGACACTTGAACGTGTACGTAGAGTCGTAGAGTGCGGCTCTGCGCGCGACGGGTGGCGTGCTTAATGTTGCCAGCATAACTGATATTTTTTCCTTTATTTAAACAATAGTCATTACTCGAAATTTAAAGTAATTTAAATGAAGCATAATTAATTACTAGATTTTTCTACTTTCATAGAATATGATGAAAAAAGCATCATGAATTTATTGAAAATCATTTATTGAATACTTAGTAGTACCTACTGGTAAATTTGGTCTAACAATAGTCCTGCAGTGGCTAATACCTTCGATTTCAATTCTTTTTTTAATTTCGTTTTCAACAATTTTTGAAGAAGCTACTGCCTCATAACCCTCTTGAGTTATTTGGGTAACGGTGCGTTCAGAAACGCATAAAACAAAATAACAATGATGCATTATATTACATGATGCCGGTCCTGTCCCGCTGATATATGTATTTATGTACCACCTAAAAACCAATACTGTCGGGCACCGGAGTACGAAAATTTAGGGAAATTTTAGTATTGTGGTATCCCTAAAAGTTACCTGTCAAATAAGCAACGCGGGCTCTATCTTTGTAAAACGGTACCGTAGGCCCGTTATTGTATTGTTCACTTCAAGAAAACATCCCTGCCATCACTTTAAATTACTTTTAGTATAATGATGGCGATTATTTACATCGGAAACGAATAAAAACACGGAATACAACACAGTCTCTTGACACCTGACATAAATGACAAACGATTAGTTCCAAATTTGGCCGCGCGCAGACTTATCTTGCGCCACTGACTTAGAAACCTCTTGCGCGCACTCTAGGTTATGTAAGTTCTGTATGTACTCTTGATTACGTACGTGATTTCTTTATTTATTGTTTTTGGTGCAAAATTAATATGAATACAGATGAAAAGCTTATCTATTTATTTGAAAGAAAACTGACTGCGACACGAAAGCATCACTAGCAGCGTTGCCGTTTGTACGGCAATTGCCGTTTCGTACGGCAATCAGGCTCTCTTAAGATATCCAGCTGTGACAAACGGACAGACTGAGTCACACCACGTCACGCGTCAATAGCCAACAGCGTCCGCCCGACCGACGGCTACAATCTGCTGTAACTCGGGCGCAAGCGCGCGCGTGGTCGCGTGTCCGCTAGCATCACAATGCTCTCAGCGACTAGTGAATCACTAGTCGCTGAGAGCATTGTGATGCTGGATATCTTAAGAAGTACTAATGCTAATGAAATTTGGAATAGTTTAGAGATGACGTTTGCCCAACCATTTGGACATAAGACGATTTTTTTTTTTTTCGAAGTAATCGCTACCGACAACAAGCTTGTCGTCCGCCATGTTCACTCGTTCCACTAGAATCCCCTATTTCAGTCCCCCAGGGGATTGTACAGCACTCAATGTTCCACTACGATCCCCTATGCAGGGGATTCTTTATGTACTAATAAGTTCTATTCCTTTTTTGCCAATCCGGAATATACTAGCACGTTCGCCAAGCCTGTGGATACCGTGTTTGTGTTGGGTGATTGTTTCCAGTGTTTGGTGTTTGCCACGGAGGCGGCTTCAGAGTGTTTGCGGTTCTGTGACAACAAATAGTGATAGGATTAAACAACAGGAGCTCAACGGTCGTAATTAGGAAACAATTGATTTTCTATTGTTTCACACCAGATTCAGGTTTCTCGACCGTTGTGAGTTTTAGTAAATACTCTGGTTAAATTAGTGTAAGTACTTAATACAAATCTGTTACTTGCGCCTTTTCCCCTTTGTATAGGCAGAAGCTACAGAACGGTACCGCTACTACGATCCTAACATATTAATTTTGCTTTCTGTTCATCATCATCATTTCAGCCGAAAGTCGACCGCTGCTGAACATAGGCCGGCCTCCCCCAAGTGTCGCCACATTGTCAGATCCCGTGCGTCTCGCATCTAGCGGATTCACGCAACCTTACCAGCAGCCTTATTGCGTACCTAATTAATTCAGCAAGGCAAAGGGCAAAGACTAAAGACTATGAAAAATCGACCAATCACATGCGAGATGAAAGACGCGATGTGGATTTGCATCTACGAGTATGCGATTGACGCTCTCCGCCAATGTGTACAGGGAATTACCAAACCCTTTATTTGAATAGATTCTTCTCGGCTCTGCATATATTTTTTTTAGGTGCATGAATATGTTTATATGTAATACTGCTGGCGCCAACTTGCAACGGGCTTTATAGCCACACTATGAAAGGCCGTCATCGCATCGGCAGCGACAGCGCCTCGCTGACACTCTCGATCTCGTGTGTATAGCCTATTCGCCATAGTGAATCATCGTTGTCCGGCGGCTTATCGACCACTCGGGTCGCAACAAATAGAAAGCTAATTTCAGTGATAATTTGTTGTGACCCGATTGGAGGAGCTGGGCTAGGGCGGCAGATAACGTTGACTCACTATTTTCTTAACGCGAATAGACTAGTTAGTTGAGCATGAGAAATCCTTGAGGAACAAATGATTTTGCCGTAATCGCCATCGTTCTCTGCCACTACCAATTCCATAAGTTACAACAAAAACATTTTTATTATTACGCACTTGAGAAAACTCAATTTAAGTCCAACATAAAAAAAATATGATTGCATGTTGTAAAACATATGAAGGTTGTGGAGGAATGTGTAAATACCTAAAAAGATTAAAAAACAAACAAAACTTTATTCAGAAGAACGTGTAGGAAATGTTTTTATCGGTCTTTCTTTTGTGCTGTCTTCACCCTATGTTGCAGTAAGTCAAGCAAACAAGTAGAATGATCGTCATGTTTTATACTTATATTTTAATGCGAAGTTTATTTTTTCAGATATAACTGTGTTTTTGGTAAAAGAGAATCCCTCCAACGTTTTATAGTAGAAGATGGGGCCAAACCGTATGTAATTTCAATATTTTCATTGATGAATTAATCATTCTAGCAGTAAACCAACCAAGTTTCTTTTTACTATTTTAGAGCAATCTTCGGTTCGTATAGTTACGATCCGGTGAAGCAAATGTTTATTCCGCCGCCTCCCGATAATGCCACTGGTACTACTGATCGTATAACCGAGTCACTGACCGAGTCACCGACCGAGTTACTGAGTCAAGTTACGGAGATTCAAAACGAATTGTTGAATGCGGTTCTATCAAACAGCACCGTATCAGCTTTCAGAAATGCAGACCGTAAACGCGACGAAAGAAAAAAAAAAAGCGCAGCTAAGTTGCGTAGAGTTGCCAACGCTGATAGCAGCGTCTCCGAGACGAAGAGACGGCGCTGACAACCTAGAAAATGAGTGTTTCCAAAAGATCGTTACTTCTGTAACGAGCCGCCAGTCAGAGTACTCTTTTTATTAGTTTGTACTCTTTATTTACCTCCTCTGGAAACAGAAGCACGTTATTTCTTCTGTAGTGAGTTTGCAATCCTTTTTTTTGTTACATGGGTTTCTAATTCAACAAAGATACATTGATTATTTTACTGTACTTTGATTGTTTCTAAGCACTTGCCAAGATAATAAGAATAAAGAATCAGTGTTCAGGTAGGTATACGTTTTAATTTCTTTCAAATTCAAGCACTTTTATTATGTGGTTGAGCAAAACAACATTTTAACATCGCAACGATATGGCGGTTATGTCAACCGTCAATATGCCAATGTGTGTGTGTGTGTGATTGAAGGCGCTCAGATAAAGCGACTACCACAAAAACTACAAAAAACGCGAGACTATAATGTAGACGTCGCTTTACCTTAGCCAACCAAACAGCAAGCCTAGCATTGACATAAATATTATTGTTAAATTCGTAAGCTGTCACAGGCGCCATCATACGGTGCTGCTGAGCTAATGACTACATGTGTAAGCATTATTATAGACTTCTGGATTGTTTTAGTGGATTATTATGTCACGGGTATTGCCAGAATAATGAGCAAACCTGGGATTATTCGGCTATACTTAAAATTATCCAAGCTTCTCGGGTAAACTTCGAATTAGAAGTATTGAATGAAATGCGGGTTGGGTAACGGACCTGATATAGACCAATTATCGTGTAGCAGCCCACCATTATTGAGACGAGGATCCAAGTTACCGGCGGTCAGGGCTCCAGAGGGAGGAACGTCCTAACAATACGACTACGAGCGTTTGATTAAAGACCTTGACCCAGCTGCCTAAAGAGAGCCTCCTCAGGAGAAAGTGTTGATAAAGCTCGTTAAGCCATTGGTTGTTATGACTATCAGTATAATGATCTCTGAACTCAACAAGCTCACGTATTGATTGCACTTCCGATTTCAAAAGCGTATATTCAGGTTAAGTTGCTGATAGATAATCCTGGCTTCCATGTTTCTGCCTGTGCAAGTTCTCTTCGTTCCCCAGATGGAAGCCAAACAAATAAAATAATTTAATCTTTACTCAAATAGCTTGGCTAATTCTAAGTAATCCCGTAAAAACCTACGTTTAGGTATGCTTTCTACTGACATTACCCGTAACATACATTCTTGCTACAGCCTTAAGTGGTACGATAACCAACGAAAAGTCAGTCGTTGTCACATTTGTAATATTTGAATTGACAAAACTTTATTGTATTCTCTGATATTCACCATCACCATGTAGTCACTTTCACTGTAAATAACTGTGCACCTCATTGGATTACAACCCCACTCCCGCATACCCGCGCGTCGCCCCGTACGCTAATAGCGAGAGTAGAATGCCAGACTGATGTGACAGCGCCAGGTGCACAGTTATTTATTCTGGACAAGATCAAAGTACAATGTTTACTAACAAAGCTTTGACAGCTCAATCAGCTGACAGCGGGGTTGAAAACATTTTTATTTTTAGGTTTGCTCTAATCTAATCTTCCAATACTATGACCTGGTATATTTTAGGTTCTCAAACTATCTTTCATCTGTACTAACTCAAAGTTAAATCGATGTTCAACAAACGCAAGATTTTAATTCTAACGAATTCGTTTTATTACTTCAAAACATTTGTTGAGTAAAGGAAGAGTTTATTATATTCGTTCACGTTGCTGATAAGCAACACGCAGCTTGTAGTGGAACGGTACACCCTATTTAATAATACAACTAAATTAAAATAATGTTCAATTATTATGAAAAATGTATGGTTAAAGGAAGGTCTCCCCACATATCAGGGCCGTGCCCGGGCCCCGGCTAAGAAGCTTCGTCACTGGCCCGTGCACGGACGTGTGTGAACGAGTTCATATAAAATGTACACACCGATATTTTAGAGCCCCTGATGGGGCACGGTCCGTCCACGTCCCGAGCACGGCCCTAATATGTGTAGATAGACCTTTATGGTCTTCTTAATTTCGAGTCGTTGTTAAAAAACGACCTATTGTTTGCCATTCGAGACGTTACGTCTGAAATTCGTTAGGGTTGGCAGTGATAGAAAGTTAAATATTCTCTGGTGATTCTAATCTTTGTTTTTGATTACTTATTGACGATTTGTACTTTATCTGTTTTTTTTTTGTAAATCATTATAATTTTCTAAGAACATAAGAATTTCATTAAGATAGCCCTAAAAATCAGCTGCTTTTCTAAGTATACATTGTATCTTCTAAATGGCTTATATAGTTTTTTATTATGTTACAATACATTTACAAATAAATGGTTTTCACTGATGTTATAAAACGTTATTATTCCAGTGACTGGGTAACACAAAGGACTGGGTGACAGGCCTTACTTATTGCATACGCAGTCATTTTTGCACAATATAAATCTTATTTTAAAATTATTTTCATAAAATATGTGCGTGATTAACAGTAACTCTACAATTATTAGTATTATTATTCGATTATTAACTACATAAAAAATCATCTCTCTTCAATTGGCTACGTGATTTTATTACTATACACAATCATTATTATTTTTATCTATTACAATACGATGTTTTTTACCTAGGAGTATATAAATCTGAAGCTAAGTATATCTTTCTAAATTGGTGTTCTGATAATTAGTTTAAAGTTACTTCTGTTCCTATACTTAAAAAAGGTACTAGTGCTTACTGCAATAAATAATTACTAAACATATAATTAAAAGGTAAACTTTGCTGTTAATAATAAGTAAATAACCACTGTATACAATATACACTATTAAATATGTATAAATGAGCACTTTGCTAGCCTTGTACAATTATCTGTATACCTTACATAAGCTGAACCTTAACTTAATAAATAACATTAAAACATAGTTCCTTTGTATTTCATCAGCCACATTTGTATACCCCTTTACCACCTATCCCCGATATTAAAAATAATTTATTGCTGGATAAAAGCTTTCTTAAATGTTATAGGTTATTAAATGAAAAATAATATAAATAACTTATAATTGAAATATTGCTTTGGCTAGTATTTATTTACCATCTATGTTGTGATGATTAGAGACTGCATCATATGCACTATAGCTTGGCAAACTCGTACGTGACAGTCCCATGGTCCGCGCGGGTGGCGGGGGATGTTACTGACCTATGACGTGACGGCGCGGAGCGACGACGCTTCCGTCAGGTGACGCTCGTCCCGCGCGCTCGTGCCACCACCCCTGCGCCCGCGGACCATTGGAGTGTCACATACGAATTTGCCAAGCTCTAACTCGCTATTGTTGTTAAAAGGCTCTCGACAAGTGACACTCTATAGACGTAAACGACGCGATAGCGATTAGTAAAATGTCAAAAATGTTTAGGATTGCGCTTTTGAAATATATATTTTGACCGACACCATCGGTTATGGAATAACACTTTGTCTAGAGGCTACGATTCAGCATGACAACAGCGGCAATTGATCCACCTATATCTATTGACTTTATTTTAAAACGGCAATGAGAAAGAGATGAAACGGATATCCGGTAACTATCCGGTATCCGGCGACCGAATTACTATTCGGCCGGATACCGAATAACAAGCGCCTATCCTGCCGGATACGGGATTTAAAAAGAATATCAAATTCAGGTTATTTATATGCCCTAACAAATACAATCAGTACTCACATTTTTTTTATTAAGTAAAGTAAAGTTTATTTTATTCGCACAGATTGTAGGTATATGACATATGGTATAAAAAAAACAATTGTGATCCCTGTACAATCTACCATTAAAAATAATTTATTATAATATTCTACAACTTATAATATTAATTGGCACTCATACCGCACAAAGGGCAAATTATGGTGAATGTATACTAATTTCTCTGCGTTAAGAGGTAACAAGCAGATTCGCTTGTCTTCATAAACAAGGCCAGCACCAGAAATTTACATCAACCCTTTTTAGAATTTAAAAATACTTCAAATAACAAACGATCGTGTTTGCAATCAAGTCAATTTAACAATTGCTCAAAAGAACCGAATTCGACCGACACCGGCCGATCGTTTGTGCGCCGCCTACGCAAGCTCGCTTCTTGCGATGCACCAAACGGCAATGTTCTGCGGATATCCGGCTACATAGGTACAATGTTGGCCGAATATCCGGTATCCGGCCAAACAGCTACCCGTTTCATCTCTAATTGTGATCCTCAATATTCTTATTAATGGAAATGTTTTCTTTTGATGATATTAAGGGACAGGGCACTGATCGCTATTGTCATGCTAAAACAAAACAACTATAGACCATATAGGTTTTCTTAAATGTTTGAAATACTTACATTTATGTCTACACATAAGTTCTACTTAAATGTCCATTTGCTTTATGATTTGCATATAATTATATGCCTCTGTGGCGGCCTCTAGCTTAAAATAACATCTTAAAACTACCTACTTATAAATAAATACAAATCATAATAGGGATGATGACTATACACAATTTTTTAGTCCGTCAGGTAGATTATTAGAAAATATTGGACTCCTACTTTTTTCTTATGATAAAATTACTCTTCATCTTTTTTCTTATAATGGTTCTTACCACGTAAACAAAAAATGACGACGATACAGTGCGTTGAAATTTTGAGTGACGGCACGCTTTGGTACACTTTTTACACAAGTGACGTCACGAGCCCCCACTCCTAAGCATTGATGCGCATTATCTTTGTCAATATTATTGATGATAATATAGCAAAAAATCGAAATGACGAACTTTTTTGTTTTTACCCGGGAGTCACCCCTATTTATCCCATTAATAGTATTGTATTTTTGATCACAAGGAATATGCATTGATAGTGCTGACGGTGTACAGTTGACCTATGCATGGTAAGGTACTAGGAATGTATTGTTACTAGGAAACAGTTAAATGTCAAACTATCTTAATTTAATGTAAAAAAAACAACTAAACGTTAAGGTGAGTATAGACTAGAGCATTTACTTGTAACAGAACATCGAGCATTCGCTGTTTTTAAATTTACTAGGACCACACTTCGAACATGACGCTCGATGTTTTTTTACAACCTGATTTTAAAAAACAACGAGGGTTTTGGTGTAACGTTTTATCGAGCAAAGGTACGAGCGTGGGTGACGTGGAGTGAAGTCAATAATGAACACAAGGTACAAATAAATGTTACAGGTAAATGATCAACCGCCGTGAACATTACGTCGAACACAGATAGCTTTAGGAAACTGAGCATCAGCCTGTATTGTACCATTCGTAAGAACGTTGCATTACATTGTAGTGCTCGCGAATATACTCACCTTTAGGTACGCTACACACACAACACACGTTAAGAAGTCTAAAGTGAAATAATCGAAGAAGTAGTGTTAGAAGTGAACCACACTTTAATTTATCACAGACTTCTTTTTTGTTAGGTTAGCTAAGTAACAAAGAAGCGGCACACCGTTTAGTAGTTTCCACCGACAGTAAACATCGACAATACCAGAGGCATCGCAGATGCGTTGCCACCTGGAATGTTTCTTGGGTCTAGGCGCATAATAAAGTCAAATGTACAATGTCAAAAGAGCTAGAAGACATCTCGCTGGCGCGGCTCACTGGGGCATTATCGCCACTCACTGCGATATTCCAGTGCAGATCCCAGTGATGTATATACAAACAAAATCATTATAGTTATTAAATTTGTTTTTTTTGCGCGTGTCGTCGTGGGTCATCTTATAATGTTTGCTCTGAGGCGAAGTAAAAGGGGTGGGACATAAATTATGCTAGCTAAAAACAGGATGCGTAAGCAAAATCTGGTTCCCATGAGGCCTTTCTTCGCTTTCGGTATACGTTGTTACGGACTGCGCGTTCCAATATTTTGTAGCTTAATGCCAGCTAAAATGTTCTGTGTGTTTTTGATGTGCTGGCTTATCTTGTCTAGTTTAACGGCAAATGTGGTAACGGTTTTTTCATTGATGTTGTGCGCTTTTGTCTTTTGTCATTTTGCGCCTAAACCTGTTTGTTGTGCCAGAAACTACACCGATGGCGGCCAAAAATACGGCATGGTGGAAGTATTACAACTATGAGCTCCTTAACGAAGAGTTATAAGAGTTATGAATAACGCTTATCCCACAATAACATATTTGTACTTGTTAACATAGCAATAATCAATAGAAACGATAGGTAGAATCAATTATTATTACTAATACAGTTTAATTGTTGACGCTCAAAAGTGTCGCTTAGTGGCCTAATTGAAATAAATAATTTTGACTTTGGCTTTGAATTCAATCACTTCTTCTTCTAAAATTTGCGATTTTTAATTTTTAGGGCTTAGCTTCCTTGAGTTCAAATATAACCACACAATGTATTTATAAAATATTGCTTCATTTCTTAGTGACAATATTACTGACTATGTGTCCGATTCCAAAAACGAAGGACAAAAATGCAATGCCTAAAATTGCTCGGAAGTACCTGAAACAAACAAATATTTTATTTTTAAACCGTCCAAGTGTCTGTTGGTCCAAGTAAAGTGAAGGGTTCCGTAATCGGGATGAATATCTATGCGTGCACGGTATTCCGGGAATCAGTCGGCTCCCGGGATGAAGTTCTTGATTAGCGAAATTTAATCACATATAGCCTAAAGAATTAACTTTGAAATAAGTAAAAGTCAATTCTTTAGTTTTACCACGAGGTCTCAGCGCTAAGAAAGAAAATTTGGTTCAAATAAATCTCACTAGATGGCGCGATATGCACCGATCTGTTATTGAATGTGTTTTAAATAACATTTTCTGAAATTGAACATAAAAATTGTATGTTATTGTTTAATCAACTCTCCTAAGCACAAAATTATGGAATATTGGGCTCTTTATTCACATTTCAAAGATTATTTGAACGGATCATTTAAAATTTATGCCAATAGTTGGCGCGGTTTTAAATTTCTGAGGCATTCCACTCAATTGTTTAAATTTGCATTGCATCACATTTTGGTGCAAAGAAACTGTAAAAACTTGCAAAAAAATACTATAAAACAAACATTCGCTGTATTTACAGTATAAAATATTCACGAACCGAGTAAACCCTTTTACTTGCAAGTTGCTGCTAATACCATCTATCTATCGCCGAGGAACGGAACCGAAAGCGTTGGATTGACAAAATATAATCGGTTTGATCAGACGAAAAACGCTAGTTACGTCGGCACGGTTTCTTTGTATGGGATGAGGCATCTGTATGCTAGTATTATATTATCTGTGGTTTTACGTAATAAATGACTATACCTTTCATGCATCTGTTCAATAGCTTCTTATGAAAATGTTCATATCGAGACGGCTGGGAGATGACCAGGATTACTCCGGTACAGAAAGGTGCCCCAAGCTCAGACGTTAGTGGATATAGACCAGTAGCAGTACTGTCACCAATAGGTTGTACCTAATAGGCAAGTTATTTAGTAAGGTACCTATAATGCCAGAATATATTACTCCAATATAATAAAACTTGAACATAACCGATGAAATGAGAATGTACCAAGGTGAACTGTACACATTTGCGTACCCCTTGAGAGCGTACTGGCGTGATGTTATGTTAAGAAATGGTATAAACTTGGTATTTATTGAAGAGTTATGTTGTATATCTCCGAAGTTCATTATCCGCTTGTATGCCAACATTCGAGACACAATGAAAAAGCCATTGTGTCTCGCTTAGATCTGCGTTCCGGCATACAAGAGGATATCAGATCTCCACCAAATTAAAATGGGACCAATTTGGGAACAGACAACTACAAACAAAAAATATTTTTCAAAATCGGTCCACAATTAACGGTGAAATCGGTGAAAATACATAAAAATAACCAAACATAAAGTCAAACATAGTACCTCCTCCTTCTTTTTGGAAAAGTCTGCTAAAAATAGGGGTGAATGTCGGAGGACGGAATATTGTCGGAGGCTATGTTTGAGTTAAATTGAATTTTTATTTTCTCACGAGTACTGAACTGACATGAAATTAAATCAATCAATAAATCTGCCTAGCCTTTTTCCCAACGAATGTTAGGGTCGGCTTCGAGTCTAACCGGATTCCATGAGTACCAGTATATTCAATGAATTGACTGCCTATCCCACAACCGCAACCCAGTATCTTTTTAAGAGGAAACGGGGGTGGTCTTTTGTCCATACAAACGCTCTCGTCTGTTTTCTCTCTGGTTTATGAACTTAAAGCAATGATTTTTTACAGTAAAATAAATATCAACTTCTTCTATGTCCCTATGTTTTACTTTTTGGTTATATATCCGTATAAGCACTAGAACCCTCTCAAAATGCTCAAAATTGTCTGTATTGAGTCGCTGTCTTCAGAGCCCTGGTGTACAAATTTGACAACTATTAATGAAAAAAGGAAAACATAGGGACATAGTAAATATCCTTCTTATTCAGTTTATGAAATATCTTCTAAATCGGTCCAATATTGGAGGAGAAAACAGACGAGAGCCAAACCTCAAATTATGACTTTTTACTTAAAAAATTTTGTCGAATCTGCAGTTGTCCTTATCGCACGAATTTGAGGGCGGGGTGAGACGCAAGGGGTCTGCATAATACGTACACAGACGGAAAGGTTGATGCGTAGTAGTTGAAAATAATATCGATATACTAGTGTTGTAAACAGTTATCGATAAACACATTTATATTGTTTACATGTGCTGTTAGTGAGAAATACGAATAGAAGTATTAAAAAGTATTGGATACAAAATAAAATAAAGTGAATTTATTTAAATGTTCATTACAAAAGGACAGTAAATTATATATCGGATAGGTATCCGCAATCTCTAGATCGCCTACTAGGTATATCAGCGAAATTAAACTTATTTCAACGTCAGCCGCACGGGTCAATCAACAGGTTAAGCTATGCTTGCCGTGGTTGGTCCGTCGATGGGTGACCATCTTTACATACCAAAACCCGTTCGTGTCTCGCCAAGCACGTTAAGCCGTTAGTCCCGGCTGTTGACCCGTTTTACCAAGGAGTTGCATATTACCCAGTAACTGGTTGTGGAGGTCAGATAGGCAGTTGAATACTGGTATTCAGCTGCATCCGACTCTAACGAAGATGGGAAAAGGCTAAGCAGATTATGACGACGTGCTTTCTCTCACTGGTTTATTCTTTGGTATCCGACCGTCAGTGATTTCTGGTAAAAGGCTAATGCTTTGGGCTTGCCACTAATGTGGTAGAACTTTTCTAATAATGGTTCCATTTTTATGCCATAGTGCATCGTCCCTCTTAATATTTTGAAAAATAAAAGCTTTTGGGACTCCATAAAATAAAATAACAGAAATCTAGACGAGTTATGTGTAGTTGGCCTTGTACTTGGTAGAAGTAATTGCGATTCTGTTTTAATTGAAACATTTTGCCTTTAAACGTACATAAATCTACTTCATCATCATCATCGTCATCATATCAGCCACTGCTGGACATAGGCCTCCCCCAAGCGTCACCACATTGATCGGTCCCGTGCGTCTCGCATCCAGCGGATCCCCGGAACCTTCACCAAGTCATCGGTTCATCTGGTGGGAGGCCTTCCAATGCAACGTCTTACGGTTCGCGGTCGCCACTCCAGAACCTTTCTGCCCCATCGGCCATCCGTTCTGCGAGCAATGTGCCCTGCCCACTGCCACTTAAGTTTGGCCATTCTTCGGGCTATGTCGGTAACCCTGGTTCTCTTGCGGATCTCTACATTTCTGATTCGACCAAGCAAGGAAACGTCATGCATAGCCCTCTCCATTGCCCTTTGGGTGACTGTAAGCTTTCTGGTGAGGCCCATAGTAAGCGACCATGTGTGAGAGCCATATGTCTGGCAACACACACTGGTCATAGACTTTCGTCTTGAAACGCTATGGTAAGTTGGACGAGAAGATACCGTAACTTCCCGAACACTGCCCAGCCAAGTCGGATTCGACGGTTGACCTCTTTCTCGAAGTTGGCCCTACCCAACTGGATCGTTTGTCCCAGGTAGACATTCGCCCACAACTTCGAGTGTAAAGTATCCGACCTTGATTGGAGTGAGTGTAACATGGACATTCAACATCACCTTGGTTTTGTCCATGTTCATCCTAAGACCCACTCTTTAGGAAGCTCTACTGAGGTCATCGAGCATTGTACTGAGGTCTTCCATAGTCTCAGCCATGACCACTATATCGTCGGCAAACCGAAGGTGAGTGATATATTCGGCATTGACATTTATGTCTAGCCCTTTCCAGTCCAGAACCCTGAAGACATACTCCAGTGCAGCGGTGAACAGTTTTGGAGATATTACGTCTCCCTGTCTCACACCTCGCTGCATAAGGACGGGTTCCGAGGTCTGATCCTGAAGTCGACGACTGACATGGTGGCGTTTTTATACAAACATTTCAACACTTCGATGTACCAGTCAATTTGGTACCGTTGGAGAGACTGCAGTACAGCCCAAGTGTCGATCGAATCGAAGGCTTTCTCGTATTCCACAAACGCTAAACAGAGAGGCAGGTTGTACTCTTCGGTCTTCTGTATAACCTGCCGTAGCGTATGTGTGTGGTCTACGGAGACGATTAGTGATTACCCTTGAAAACAGCTCTAAATCCATTTATTTTTGATGAATTCCGTCTTCAGGTGACATACTTGCAATATCATAAGGACAGTTTATCTCTATTATCGAGTCTTCACCTACCAGACCATCCGGGCTTGCCGCTAAAAAGGGTTTGTTTTAATCGATAAACATTCCACACTCTAATACCTGTAGCCCCGTATGCTTGATAAATTGATCGATCGCTTCAGATTCCTTTTCCTTGCCATAATTGGTGGCCACGGTTCCTTTAAATCTATATCTATAAAAGCGAAAGGTGACTGACTGACTGATCAATAAACGCACAGCCAAAACTGCCAAGCCTAGAAGCATGAAATTTGGCAGAAAGGTTCTTCAAGTGACGTAAGTGTGCACTAAGAAAGGATTTTTGGAAATTCTACCCCTAAGGGGGTAAAAAGGGTGTTGAAAGTTTGTATGAAAAATCTAATTACTTCGACCAAAATTCTTGAAACTTTACACATAAATACAAACACAAATAGTATTCTAAGTAAATGATAAAGATTGACAATATTAGTTTTTCGAAACTACTCCCAAATGATGATTTAGGGGGTGTTGAAGTTTGTATGGAAAAATCAGATTTATTTGATCAATAAACTTGAAACTTGCCACAAATACTTATCTTAATGAATAAAAAAGGTTGCTACTATTATTTTTTGAAACTACCCCCAAAAGACGATTTAGGGGTGTTAATTTTTTTTTGAAGAATCTCATTACTTCAGTTAATAAACTTGAAACTTGACATAAATACCAATCTAAATAAACAATAAAGGCTTTCATTGTTGGTTTTTCGAAACTACCCCCAAAAATGATTTAGGGGATGTTAAATTTTTTGAAGAATCTGATTTCTTGGGTGAATAAACATGAAACTTGACATAAATACCATCCTAAATAAACAATAAAGGTTGTCATTATTAATTTTTTGCAACTACCCCCAAAAGACGATTTAGGGGTGTTAATTATTTTTTGAAGAATGTCATTACTTCAGTTAATAAACTTGAAACTTTACACATAAATACCAATCTAAATAAACAATAAAGGCTTTCATTGTTGGTTTTTCGAAACTACCCCCAAATGATGAATTAGGGGTTGTTAAATTTTTTGAAGAATCTGATTTCTTGGGTGAATAAACATAAAACTTGACATAAATACCATCCTAAATAAACAATAAAGGTTGACATTATTAGTTTTTTGCATCTACCCCCAAAAGACGATTTAGGAGGTATTAGTGTTTTTGAAAAATCTGATATTTAGGGTCAATAAAGTTGAAACTTGCCACTAATACTAACCTTAAGGTTGCAATTTTTATTTTTTGAAATTACCCCCAAAAGACGATTTAGGGGCTGTTAATTTTTTTGAAGAATCTAATTTCTTGGGTCAATAAATATGAAACTTTGCTTAAATACCAACCTAAATAAACAATAAAGGTTTTCATTATTAGTTTTTCGAAACTACCCTTAAAATACGATTTCGGGGTGGTAAAGATTTTTGATTACTTTTACTGCACATAGCTTCTTTTTAAGATGTAGGGGAGCACTTTTTGGAAATTCAACTTTTGAAGGGGTTAAAAGGGAGACATTTATTTGTATGAAAAATCTTATTCCTTTGGCAAAACAATAAAGGTTGGCATCATTAGTTTTTCGGCATTATCCCCAGAAGACGATTTAGGGGTGTTAAAGTTTCTTTGAAGAATCAAATGACACTAATACGGGGAACTACCGAACTGGACCGTTTGTCTCAGGTAAACATAGTTGTGAGTGACGTTTTAGTGTTGCGTAATTTACGCTGTATTAGGTTTTTGTGTTGTGTCGCGTAATTTACGCAGCATTCGTTGTCATACTAAAATAATTTTTGGTCCACCCGAAATTATGAGTCTCTATGGGTTACTAAACTTGAAACATTGCACAAATACTAACTTAAATAAATTATAAGGTTGTTATTATTAGTTTTTCGAAACTACCCCCAAAAGACGATTTGTTTTTTTTTTTTGATGAATCTTACTTCTTGAGTTATTAACTTTAAACTTGACATATATACCAATCTAAGTCAACAATACAGGTTGAAATTCTTAGTTTTTAAACTTACCCCAAAATACGGTTTTTTAGGGGTGTTAAGGTTTTTTGAAGAATCTTATTTCTTGAGTTAATACACTAGAAACTTGACATAAATATCAACTTAAGTAAACAATAAAGGTTGTTATTATAAGTTTTTAGAAACTACACTCAAAAGTCGATTTAGGGGGAGTTCAAGTTTTTTGAAAATCTTAATTATTGGGTTAATAAACTTGATACTTGACAAAAATACCAACCTAAACAAACAATAAAGGTTGATATTATTAGATTTTCGAAACTGCCTCCAAAATACGATTTAACAGGTGATAAAGTTTTGTTAAAGAATTTTATGTCTTGGGTTAATAAACTTGATAGTTGACATAAATACCAACCTAAGTAAACAATAAAAGGTTGTCATTATATTTTTTCGAAACTACCCCCCAAAATAGGATTAAGTGGGTGTTAAAGTTTGTTATGAATCATACTGGACAAGGTTTCGTTTTTTTGTAGGGATCTAGGGGAGCACGAAGAAGGAATTTGCGGAAAATCAACCTTTAACCATCATCATCATTTCAGCCAAAAAACGTCCACTGCTAAACATAGGCCTTCCCCAAGCGCCGCCACACTGATCGGTCCTGTGCGTTTCGCATCCACCGGACTCCCGCAGCCTTGACCAGGTCGGACTTCCTAATTTGCGTTTTCCGGTTCGCAGTCGCCACTGAACTGTCAACCTTTAAGGGGGTGAAAAGGGGGCAATTTGTTTGTATGAACAATCTCATTCCGTGGAGATGAAGTAAATAATCAAAATTTACATAATACGTTTTTTAACACTACCTCCCCCCTGATAGGGTTAAGTATTTTTGGTATTTTTGTGACATCTTGCTGAGCAATACCTAATACAAGCAATTTTTTGCTTAAAAGGTACTTTCTATCATTATATTGTAATGAAGTATATAAGTTGTAGAAATAAAAGTTTTTTTTTTTTTAATCTAACTAAAATAAACAAAAAAGAGAAAAAGAGCATATTATGTTTTAAGGGGCGGATTTTACTTAGGAGCGGTAACCTAAAATGTATTATTCTTTAAGTCAAATAACGAATCGTCCCAAACCTATAAACCGTAGAACTTTACGAAACCACATTTTTATTTGGTTTAATAACAGCTTATTTTTGGTTGCCATCACACGAACGAAGTCGCGGGCGGAGTTAATATTATAAATGTGAAAGTAACTCTATCTGTCTCTCTGTCTACCTTTTCACGCTTAAACCGCTGAACCGATTTAAATGTAAGATACAGGGTCTCAAGATACGGAGATATTTTGAGACATAGGATAGTTTTTATCCAAACATACTTACGGAAATCATACTTAAGGGAGTGAAAAGAGGGGTAGAAGTTTGTATGGAAAACCTACAATATTAAGCCGCGATATAAAAAATAAGCAATTCGAATTACTAATGCTTCGCAGACGAAATCGCGGGCAACAGCTAGTTTGTTATATAATAACGTTTCTCATATTTTGCGAACCGATGTTTTCAGTCGCATCTTACATATTCGCCCAAAATTCGATGCCATAAGCCTCTTTAGTCTTTCAATTGGTTTGTTGAACCAATTTTTTTTTTGTATAAAATGAATAGATCATATAAAAGTTTTTATACAAAACTATTTTTAGTTTTTTTTTTACCACTGTAATTACAAAGTAAAATCCAATTGAAAATATTTTTTTGAATCCAGTACCGAAAACACCCCGATAGTTTGCCGAACAAAACCGAGCCCGTGTGACGTCACAACGTTCATTTCTAATCATTGTAGCACATAGCTGATAAAGTGTTTTGACTTTTAACCGATTTAATCTTGTTATTATCGTCAATATATTGATGAATATCGAATATGTTGACCATAAATATCGAACCTTAAAAGTTATCGTGCTTGCTTCGTACCATTATGTACGAATATTATCCATTATGTATCAATTATATGTGATTCGCGCAATAGCCTAGTACCTAGCAGTCTACTAAATTTGAGCAGTGTTCTACGTCTAACTAGATTCCAGTTACATATAATGTGTTAATTCTGTTGTTATCTTGTCCTAATTTAGTATTAAATTCGTATTCTTACTTTGATCATTAAAGACTGAGAATAGTAAATTTTTAAGGGAACTTTCGAGCAAAGTTGACATTGTTGTATAATTACGTAACTTGAAAACATGATTTTTTGTTTATGGTGATATATTCATTATTTTATACTTAAATGACAGATATAGGCGTAAAACTAACATTTCTGTTTGAATTGTTAAAATCGGTCGACGTATTTAAGAGATATTTACTGAAGAATTAGTGTAACGAAAATCTACCAAGTTAATATTTTCACGTTTCTTTTCTACAAACTTTTTAGTGTTTGTCTATACTAATATTATAAAGAGGAAAGGTTTGATTTTTTGTTTGTTTGTTTGTTTGTATGAATTGAATAGGCTCCGAAACTACTTGGCAGATTTGAAAAATTCTTTCACTGTTGGATAGTCCATTTATCGAGGAAGGTTATAGGCTATATAACATCACGCTACGACCAATAGGAGCGGAGCATAAATGAAAAATGTTACAAAAACGGGAAAAAATATTCCTTTTTGAGAGCTTCCATTGCGTGCGCTGCGTAAATGGTTTAAGTTACGCAAATATCATGTATGATGGAATTGTTTCTCTTTAAAAGTTCTAAAAAAAAGTCCGTGACACCATATGTCTATCTTTTAAGGTGGACTCACAATAGCAAATTTTATGTTCTAAATTTTAATTAGATCAACGCTGCCGGTAGAAACAAAAGTTGGTTGCATTCGTATAGTAGTATATATATCGGAGGAAGGTAAATGATTAATAGTTGGGAACGATGAAATATCGCTTGTAAAGTTATTAATTCAGTTTTATTTAATTGGCAACATTTAGCTTCTGATTCAAATTTCAATTAGATTTTATTCGATTGGCAACACTGAGTTTTCTCCAATGTCCAATGCTAGTGAAGGATTTGAATCCTAGAGTAAGGTGACAGACAATTTGGCGGAAAGGCGCGCGGCAGCGCGGAGTTGACTGTAGTAGAGAGAACTGGAGACGGTATCGCGATGAAGTGTGATGAGTGGCATCATTGGTGCCGGTGGAGTTGCGTCTAAAAGTATCAGTGAATAGTAAAAGTGAGTTCAAATTGGGGCGCGTCAACTTGCTACTAGAATTGGACAATGGAATATCTCTAAAACGGCATAAGTTACCTGCCTCGTGCATGCATAACCCACGATAAGCCCACAGGACCGAGGGTATATGGAAGGAAGCCCTCGTGTTTCCGACATCAGAAGTATGAACCAATGCACGCACAAGGCGATGCTAGATCAAATGAGACGAGTAATGGCTGGCGCGCTCTCTTTGATGCGCAAAAATTTGCATGGAAGTACCTACCTACATAGAGAGACGTTTCGCAACTCGTCGGCTACTGGAGAGCGGAGACAGGAATATTATGTTGCCCGAATTCAACCGTATAGTGTGGCCTATCCTAGACAATATGCGAAGTCGGGTTGCAGATAATGTTAATGATGACATCGATGCCCAATTCTGACTAGATACCTACTGGGCAAACAACTGTGGTGTACAGATGTACAGGGAAGTATAAACTTGAGTATTCTGAAAATAATTAGTACCTATCTAATGTCTTGTGAAGTTAAGCCACAATACCTATTGTTTTTCTTGGTATAAAGTGGCTAAAATTTAAAATAAATTTCTATTTTCGTTATGATGCTAAAAGAAACTTAGCCAGTTTCATACTGTCAGCGGAACTCGCATGAGAATAAGACGACTTGTGTAAATACAGTGCAAGAGAGCAAACATCCTTAAGCTACAACTTGATTCAACAAAACATTACGCTTGTGTGAAAACTTGCTCATAGACATGAATTTTTCAGGCATTCGTACAATATGCAACAAATAGCATGGACGTCTGAGCCCTTCAACATGGCTGCTGTGGATACCACAAGACCTTTTGTGACCAGCTGTGTGTGGTGATACAAGTGCGGAGCTCAGGTTCCATTTCAAAAGGCAACACATAGCCCGCAGCCTACAGCGCTATGAAAGAGGAAATTTAGTGGTGTTATACATGCCACTGCGGTGATCAATCCATTTAATATTTTCTGGTAGCATCTAGGAGTCTGGACTTGTGCATGTGAGCATGGTCGGCACTGCTGCCTGACCCATCCGGGAGTACAGGCTTAAGGTATGTTACTTTGATTGATCTGCATTCAACAATCTGTGCAGCTGTGCATTTTTGTGGCAGCCGAAGTATGTATTGGGTTTGGATTTACCGAAGTTTTACAATTAATTCTTGCATTCATTGCAATCTATAACTATTGCATTATTTTGTTTCATGGAAATGTGTCATGTAAGTTAAAAAAAAAAAAAAAATATTCAAACAGCGCTATCTGTGTTATGGTGTTGATACTGTATGTTTCTTTCAATAATCATTTTTTTTAAATTAGATTCGGGACCCCATTAGCCGTAATACGCTGCTTGAAATAACTTATTGAATAGGTGCATGAATTTTTTTATGATCAATTAAAAAAATGAACAAATCATTTTTACATAGACAGAATGAGAAGTCAGTCCATGTCACGCCATCTATTGATATCCTTGCTTTGTTCGAGCTTTGAAATATTTTGTTTCATCAAGTATTTAATCTTTTTTATTTACCAACAAAATTAACAACGAAATGATTTTCGCAATTTTATGTTTCTAATGTACTCGGAGCATTGGAACGTGGGGACGAAACGCAAAGAAATGAAATTTCATTACGTTATTATGTTGTTAGAATAATAATACACGGTTTTGTGACCACTAGTGCTGTCACAAGCATAAACACAGATAATAAATAGGTTGTTAGTTTACTGACAATCGAGAAGTAAAGATATTAGCAATCCGTTTTTTTTTTTTTTCATGTTTGAACACTAGGAATTTTAGCCATGCACTTTTTATTAATAGGTGTCACTTCAGATTTACTGTAAATATTACTACCACTGAGTTTGTTGTTGATTTGATCTCCAAGGGAATTTGTGAATATGCTATTCCTTGGAAATAACATACTTTCTAACTGTTCGCGTTGGTATTCTCAATACAAGTTTGAATCCAGTTACGGAACGCAAAAAGAAAAATCGTAATAATAGTAGATCTTTTAACATCTTTGGCCGATTGGGGTTGTTTTTACAACTAAATTAAAGTATCAGGTATAAGGGAACAATATTTATTTTGTTTACGTTGAATTCACTTATGTTTGTGATATACATTCAATTATTTTTAAATGATATTTTGGTTCATGTCAAAACAGAAAAATCTTATCTCGATTTTCTAGGGTGAAATATCGATTCGCTGGATTGATTCAGTACTGGATATCGATTGAAAAACGTTTATTTATTTTTTTTGTCCTTAAAATCGATTCGTCGATTAATCGATAACAGAACGTCATCCCTTGCTCATCTCTATAAGACAGTGACAAGTAAATGTCAACATTCGAAAAAGTTTGATGATACAAAACAAATAACTTTGATATGATTTTTAACTTAAAAGTTACTAGATAAAGACTAGATTATTAATAAATCGTTACAAGGTGTGAGTCACTGTGAGGATTAGACTTTTAACTTTTGCATTGTTGCAAAGACATGCAATAACTTTCAGTTAAGAGCTATGTAATCAAGATTATTTTCAAACCGGTGTTAAAGTTTAGTGAAATAGTTTGTTGTTCGACTCGATTTGCAATCTTACAACCTGCAAACATCACGAGGCTTAACGTTACTATAGCCTAGACAGTTGGCGTTTAGTTTTGTTGCTACCAACGGTTGAATAAAGGTAAAGTTAATGTCTGTAGTTGTTCTATATCGCATTGTAGAGAACTAACCAACTGATAACATGTCATTCTAATGATACCTACAAATAAAAATGATTTAAATTGACTACGGTGAATGACAAGTGCAACTAGACATTTAGATGGTGTCGAGAAGACGTTTTCAAGTATTATGAGATGCTCGAGAGCCAATAACTGTTCCAAGTTGTGGCTGAGGATGAGATAGATGTTCAATTGGCAACATTTTAATTCACATAGAACGGTTTCTCAGTTTCGTGGGTCAGAGAGATGACGGAGTCAAGAGTTTATTCGGCGTTTAAGTTGAAAGTGCATTCTGTGTAGCGAATGTATTTGCTAAGTAATTGTGAATTGTAGACCACGGATGGGATACTTGGGTTCTATTTGATGTACTTGGTACATGGGTTTTTGTTTTTTTTTTTGGAGGAAACTAGGAATGGTTTCCTTGTTCTGTGTTGTTCAACGATGCTTGGCCTCGGTAATCTTGAACATTGTTCAAAATTTTTAATAATTGTAGCATCTCTTTAAAATGAAGGTTTGTATTTGTGAATTGTGTGGTGTCATGTAGGAAGTCTAGTACCTACCTAACTTGAATAATAAGTTTGGAATTTAAAGTATACTGTCAGTAATGGCTGTGCTAACTTGTTGAATAGTCTGTGCTGGTCATTTTGAACATACCTAACGTTATTTTGTGTTATTTCATTCAAGTTGGATAAGATAATGTTAACACAGATGTAAAGTCGGTGATGTGCGGTGCATGATTTAATTTTTAGTTTGCTAAGTTGGTAATGTTTGGTGTTGTAAGTTATTATACCTATCGTACTGAGAGTTTGGTATGAAATCATGAACATAGAATAGAGTTCTTGAGTATGCTTTTGGCTGTGTATGAAATCCTGAATGTGAGGTTGCCGTTGTATTCAGAATAAAGATTGATACTGAGAGTAAAGATTGAAATAACAAATTTCATTTTGGTTTAAAGGTGCTGTTTGGAAGTGAAATGGAATTCTGAATGGTGGCAATTATGTGTTGAATTAAAGGCTTTGTTTGGTTCATGATGAGTTTGAGAAAATCTGAAAGATTAAGTACCCATTGACGTAACTGAATGTAATATGTTGAAGACTGATTCAAATCAATCTAGCAATGGTGAGGTCGTGTGCATGGTCAAAGGACTGACTGTGCGGTGAAGAGTAGTCACTGCGGTGACTACTGTAGCCTTAGATGGGCTGGTGAGTGGTCAGAGATGACTGCTGTAGCCTAAAATGGGCTGGTGAGTGGTCAGAGATGACTGCTGTAGCCTTAGATGGGCTGGTGAGTGGTCAGAAATGACTGCTGTAGCCTTAGATGGGCTGGTGAGTGGTCAGAGATGACTGCTGTAGCCTAAAGTAGGCTGGTGAGTGGTCAAAAGATGACTGCTGTAACCGAGATGGGTTACGAGGCCTGGTCAGGATGACTATGGTTGCAGGATGGTCACAGGGTTGACCATCAGGAGGCACAGCAATTGCTGTGGGACCAAGAAACATTGCTGGATATGTATGGGGGGGAGCCTAGTCCCTCTGGGGCTTCGGTGACCTGTTGTTTAATGTATGTAGCATGGGTATCTGGCAGTCTTGTTGCTTCGAGAGGACCGGTTGTCTGGGGGAGCCTGGTCCCTCTGGGGCTTTGGTGACCTGTTGTCTGGGGGGAGCCTAGTCTCTCTGGGGCTTTGGTAACCTGTTGTGTGTCTGGGGGAGCCTGGTCCCTCTGGGGCCTCGGTGACCCGTTGTTTGGTGTACCTATGTGGCATGGTATGTTGTGTTGGGCGTTTGGGTGGTTTCTGGCACACTAAGTGCTTCGAGACCGATTTGACGTCTGTTGGGAACCTGGTACCTCTGGTGCTTCGGTAACCGTTTAGAATGTATTAGTGTTAATATGGTTGTCTAAACGGTGAGGTGTCTGTTTCGAGAGTACGACGATGGTTGTGTACGGTGTACGGTGTGGAGACCTAGATTTACATGGAGAAAACAAATGAACATGTTTCGAGAGTACGACGATGTTTGTGTACGGTGTGGAGACCTAGATTTACATGGAGAAAACAAATGAACAGTGTGAAAGTTTTCATGAGAGTTGAGTTTGAGAATTATGATTTCATGAGTAAAGAAGTTCTTGATTTTTGTTGTAGGCTGGTAATATAAGGTGTTGATTGAAGGTTTCACGTGGAAGATGTCACGACCACGTAATTTTTTTTTATTTGGTCAGGAGCGGCCGAACTTAACCTATTAGGTACTTATTTTTTTTTTGTTCTCTTGGTTTTTGTTTTTTATCACAATTGAGTAACGATGTTGTTCATCGCTCTACATCAAACGTGGGACCGTTTGAATGTCAAGATGGCCGTAGCGGAGGAAGGTAAATGATTAATAGTTGGGAACGATGAAATATCGCTTGTAAAGTTATTAATTCAGTTTTATTTAATTGGCAACATTTAGCTTCTGATTCAAATTTCAATTAGATTTTATTCGATTGGCAACACTGAGTTTTCTCCAATGTCCAATGCTAGTGAAGGATTTGAATCCTAGAGTAAGGTGACAGACAATTTGGAGGAAAGGCGCGCGGCAGCGCGGAGTTGACTGTAGTAGAGAGAACTGGAGACGGTATCGCGATGAAGTGTGATGAGTGGCATCATTGGTGCCGGTGGAGTTGCGTCTAAAAGTATCAGTGAATAGTAAAAGTGAGTTCAAATTGGGGCGCGTCAACTTGCTACTAGAATTGGACAATGGAATATCTCTAAAACGGCATAAGTTACCTGCCTCGTGCATGCATAACCCACGATAAGCCCACAGGACCGAGGGTATATGGAAGGAAGCCCTCGTGTTTCCGACATATATATTATTTCTTATTCAAATAAATAGTTCAACAAGTTGGTAGGTAGATAGGGTAGGGTAGGTAGGGTAGGGTAGGTAGGGTAGGGTAGTGTAGGGTAGGGTAGTGTAGGGTAGGGTAGGGTAGTGTAGGGTAGGGTAGTGTAGGGTAGGGTAGTGTAGGGTAGGGTAGTGTAGGGTAGTGTAGGGTAGGGTAGTGTAGGGTAGGGTAGGGTAGGGTAGGGTAGTGTAGGGTCGGGTAGGGTAGTGTAGGGTCGGGTAGGGTAGGGTAGGGTAGGGTAGTGTAGGGTCGGGTAGGGTAGTGTAGGGTAGTGTAGTGTAGGGTAGGGTAGTGTAGGGTAGTGTAGGGTAGTGTAGGGTCGGGTAGGGTAGGGTAGGGTAGTGTAGGTAGTGTAAGGTACGGTAGGTAGGGTAGATAAATGTTTGGTGTTTTTATGGCAAAACAAAGTTTGCCGGGTCAGCTAGTAAATATATAATATAGATATTAGTGTTCAATATTATTGAGAGATATTGTCAATCTGCCTAGCCTTTTCCCAACTATATTGGGGTCGGCTTCCAGTCTAACCGGATTCAGCTGAGTACCAGTGTTTTACATGGAGCGACTGCCTATCTGACCTCCACAACCCAGTATCTGGGTAACACGGTACCCCTTGGCAAGACTGGTGTCAGATCTCAAGCTTCTGACTACCCGTAATGACTGTCAAAGATCTTCAAATGACAGCCGGGACCAACGGCTTAACGTGCTTTCCAAGGCACGGAGGAAACTCGGTTTGTTGAAATGGTCACACATCTACGGACCAACCTCGTCAAACGTTGCTTAACCTTGATGATCGAACAGTGTGGCTGTTATTATTTAGCCACGAGCTCCTCTATCAAGGGATATGTAAATAATGGAAAAATAAAAAAATAAAATAAAAATAGGAATTACCGAAAATTATGTGTAACTATGTGTATAATATTTAGTGGTATCTAATGAAGTTTTTTGATATCCAAAGTCAAAGTTTCGCGCCAATCGTGTTTGTTTACTTTCTATTTTACACCAATATCACCTACCCATATGTAAAAACGATTACGTTATGACAATTATGTTTCCTAATGTACCTGGTAAACTACAATAACTAACATCGGTCCACTCTCACGTATTATTCATTACAACTACTTTATTTATGCTCAAAACTTCCAAATCGTCCATCAGGTGGGTATATTATCGACATTAGCCTTTATAAATCCTTTTTCACACATGACTAAATAAAATTTATTGTTTAATAATATTTTTGCACTCATTTTCGGATATTTTTAGTCAATCTACGTGTAGTTGACACTATATTGTCATGATTTCCTTGAACGTTATGACGTCACTAACATGGCAACCAATTGTGGCCAGTTTGTAGTCACGTGGTTCTTTTCAAAATTTTATCGATTTTCAATCGCTTATAATAAATTGAAAAAAAATATTTAAGAGTTTCTTGAAACGACAATATAATTTAAAATAAAGTTTCGAAATACATAAAAGAAATCGTATTTTTTTTTAAATTCAACAACCCAATTTCCCTGTTTATTTCATTTTAGTTCGCTTCTTAAGCAGACAGGTTTTTTGAATACTTTTTTTTGGTTTTTTTTTTGCTATTATCTCTTTAGTCCCCACTATTTTTCTTTGAATTTTCTTTGTTGAGAGCAATCTTTGGCATATCTTCTTCCAACTCTAAGCGACCGTAGGTTTTAACAGGTTATGTAGTTCTTTTTATTTTGCTCATTCCGTCTTTGGGATACGTCAGTTTTCTTTTTCGGAAAATCTCTGTGATTTTTTTCGAACGCTGCTTTTTTCTATATTTTTTTTATATATTGGCCCGGTCTGCAGCCCTGTATTTTGTGTTTACTGTTTTTTTTGAATGCGTGCATGAATAGCCCTTCGCTATTCCATGGAGTTACTACTCCATAACATCTTGTCTGATATGATATGAGCCACTTCCTGCAAAGTTAACTCTTTTTCCGCCCATAAATTTAGCAATTACATTATTAAATTACTCTACAGTATTATTAGTCACGTCCAAAAAAAGATTTTCTGCGTTTGCTGTTAAGAATAACAGATATTGTTGTATATCTGTCCACAATCCACAATTACAAAAGTAACGAGTGACTGGGGCGATTACAAGAAATGCGCGAGCCGCGGCCGGGAGCGTTTCGGAGGCACGCACACACTGTCAACTTACACACACATGGATATGTCGGCCGGGCGCCACACGCTCGCAGTTCGCAGAGCGACAGCGATAGTTTTTTCAAATACCTATTTTTCAAAAGTCTCTCCGCCCGTATTTCCTCTTTATATCGTAGTGGCCCAGGGCTAAGACCTCGCCTCTCTTGCTTCAGGAAGTTGGTTCGAATCCGGGCAAGTACCAATGGTGTTAAATAAAAATGAGTGAAAGAAACCCGGGCATTAAAAAAACAACCTCAATTTATAACACGTGGAAATGGCGCTCTATAATAATAGGGGCAAACGAGAGGAATGCCTAGACAAAACCTAAAATCGTTTGCTGGAAATTCCACCTTTTTTGTTATCGGAGGGAGGGAACCTTCAAAAGGCGACTGGGCTTTTGGGGAAATAATCAGGGAGTTTAGCACAGTGACTGTCTTTCCTGAGATTACTCGTTGGACGGACAGCGTCCCAACTCTGAAACCGCGGTGCCTTAAATGATACAGGAAGGGTTTCGACAGGCGCCGAGGCGGTTGCCTCCACGATGCCTCCTTCTGGAACATTACGGTCTCATAGAAGGAGGCCATTTCCCTGCAGTCTCCGCAAGCATAGTCCTCACTAGTACTAGCAGACAGGTCTCACTCAGTCCTGGCAACCAAGACACACCGCTCAGAGGCTCACACAGGGCACTCCTCAAGAATGTTCTGTGCAGAATCTAAGTCACCTCCGCAGTTGTGGCAATTTGCTGTGGCCTCTCGCCCAATGCTATTCAGGTACTTATCTTAGCAACCATGCCCGGTAACCGGCCCCTGAATGAGCCTGCAGGATATGCGCTCCACTCTTTTCAGCCAGCCACGTGCGATTCGAATAGCCATTTTCCACTGCAGGAAGATTTTAGTTTTGCAGTTGGACACCTGACAGTCGGTTTGACCAAACAGGCGCTCCATAAATTACCCCGTGAATTTCCATCGATCGCACTACATCCGCGTAGTGGCGGCGAGATTTTGCCCGTTGTCCTCCGAGAATGGGCACTAGTCTATGCAAAGCTCCCACTGGCCTACCAGCGCGGGGGACCAGGCGTTCGAAATGCTCTTCGAAACCGCACCGTCTATGGTTAGGCCAAGATTCTGGACCTGCGCATCTCCAACTGTCACTAATTAGCTGGGTGACTCTCTGCTTTTTAATAATTTATTAAAATTTAATTGACTAATTAACTAAAATTTTCGGGAGCCAGCTTTGGGTGCAACCAAAATCACAACATTAACGTTTGAAAAACCAATATCAAACATTTTATCGATTATTCAATTTATCATAAGTGCACTGTTGGATTTTAAATACATCCTAAGTAGTTTTATGAACGCATCTTATTTAGATTTGTTTACGTGTGTATTATTTCGATTTGTTTACATGTGTATAGTCTAGATATTAGAAACTGATATTACACGGCTACACGAGCTGAGCCGAATAATTACGTAGAGTCGAACGTCTAACGACGATCACTGATGGTTTAGGTATTACGTATAGTGGCGTATTTAAAGATTTGGCACCCCGGCCAATACTATTGATTTTGCCGCCCCACAATTACCAAAAAAAAGGAAATTTTTAATGGCAAACCTGACCTAACCGAGGCAGTGTGCTAAAAATTTCGAGCTCGATTACCTTTCACTCTTGCTGCCCCGTTTATGACTATGTTTTTGCATGAATCGACACCATTAAGTTCTACGAATACAGATATAAAAGTGGCGTCAGAATTAAATCATAGAAATAAAATTGTACCTATCCGAAGTGCGGTGTTAAAATTTTCGAGCTCGCTCTTTCATCCTCAGTTCTCTCTCTTTTATGCTTAGGTAAGTTGACTTATATATCGGTTTGGTTTTGTTGTTTTATTTTGGGGGTGCTCAATAGAAAACCCACTGGGTTTATAACCGAATTCGCGCCAACCGCCAGAATGGCGATAGCGTGCCAGGAATCGCTGTGGTAAGGCTGAGGCGGCAGGAATTTTGGCACGCGCTCGAACGGTGGCGCAAGCGGCTACAGCAGCAATAATTTTCGAAAAGAAAGGAGCGCATCTCCTTCAGGCTCACTCAGGTACTGACGGGCACGGTTGCTTCGGTGAGTACCTGAATAGGATTGGGCGAGAGATCACGGCAAAATGCCACCACTACGGAGGCGACCTTGACTCTGCATATCACACTCTTGAGGAGTGCCCTTTGTGGGCTTCTGAGCGGTAGGTCTTGGTCGCTAGGACCGGGTGAGACCTGTCTATGCAGCAGGTGTGAAGGCCATGCTGGCACGGTCCGTGATGGCCCAGCAGGAGACAGGCGAACGGGATCGTGAGAGGGCCGATCCCACTCGGAGAAGTAGACAACCAAAAAGTCCTAAAACGTAGTTTTGGTTGCACCTCCCCAGATAGGGATACAATATACCAAGAAAGATCGTACCAAGGTGTTATAGATTTCCTTTAGTAGGTTTTCAGAAGGATCACTTGATAGCAAACCCTGAATGGACAGATATGCTTCAGATCATGGAATATCCAGCTTAACTTTTTGATTCTACTTACAATCTGATCAAGAAGGGGATAACAGGATAATTTTTAGTCAAGAACGACATCTAAGTACTTGATAATATCGTGTACTTAAGTGTAAACAAGTTCAAGTACTATATTATGTAAGACCTTGTTTATGGTACATTTAGTTTTGACTTTGAGGGTTACCAGATATGTGAACTCTGATAACCAAGTCCCCATCAGGTTGGCCAGGACTGCTTGAATATCACTTCTTTATTAATTTATTATTACAACACTTACCAAGTAAACTTAGATCTACTGAGTAATCTTATGATGCATTCTGTCTGTTGCCTAGTGTTGGCCAAGCTGCCCGAGTTATCCACCACGAAGTGAGATTTGGCCACTTTATCTTCAAGTGGCATTTGAGATTGGATGCGTTTCTTGGCCACAAGTTCAGAGAAATCGTTGCGTTTGCACAACCTTTCTAGTTGCTGGTGATCTTCACTGAAAATAATATAATATAATGAAAATAATATGACGTAAATTTTAATAAAACAATTAAGAATGTTGTACAAGTTGTTCATTTATTTTTCAAAATATATACATAATTATGTCGTGGGCCAATCGTTGAAATGGGCCGAACGAGATCTGCCTGGGGACATCAAGATACGCATAACGCTTTCCACGCCAATTATAATCGTGATGTCCTTTTTCATCTATTGGCCTACGACATATATCATAAGACAACGTTTGGAACATATCGTTTTGGTTTATTATATTGTAATATAATAAATGAACGGGTGGTACTGGCGTATAGTAGGTACAGATAAGTAGCTAGCCAGTTGCCCCTTTAAATGAGGAAGTGCTCATTTTAAGCAACAACTACATACCATGTACACACACAATTACATAATTGTGACCTCCTCTTGTCGATCTACATTCTGGCATACCTTGAGTCTAAGAAAAGATTATATATATTTTTTAGACCTGGGATCGAAACAAGAAAGGCACTTTCAACAAACGCTCAACGACCGGTACCACGAAAAGGTATTAAGTAGCTACACGAATTGAAGAAATATGCGCAAATAATTACAACAGGACACCAAAAGTGATACTCACCAAACGACAGTAATAATTTTATGCATAAAAGTCAACATCTTCCCAGTTTCAAACAACAATGGCACTTCCATGACTATGTAGCTATGGCCAGAGAAAAAGTAGGATATGGCCATCCCCATCATCGCACTTTGTATCCTAGGATGTGTCATGGCGTTTAATTTCCGTCTCTTTTCTATATCATCGAATACGATCTCACCCAGCCGGGCTCGATTCACTTTGCCATCTGGTAAAAGCACCTCGTCTCCAAAATAATCGCGTAACTCTTTCCACGCCTTCGTCCCTGGTTCCAATACTAAAATTGAAAATTAATTCTGTGTAGATTAATTGAATTTACGAACTACTTTGGCCTTTAGAATCAGATCTGTTACTGTTGCAAAAAAGGCAGAACTATTCTAGGCCGATTTTTCCCAAAAATTAAAACAATATTTTTTTAAACTAAGTTTTAACGAATTCGAATTTTATAAGGTGAAAGGCATCGCAACCCTGATCGATTACGAAAGAAATCACTGCTGCTGTAAGGCTTATTAATAAAATGTAATGTCAGTTAGCAGAGTTTGAGAAGTTGAAAAGTAAGGCTCGTGTGCAACTAAAATAGAATAATTGAATCGTTAAGAGCTAGCCATGATCGGCCTAGCATTCACGCAAATTAAGCCATCAGGCACCCACAAGAATAATTGAAATCCCCATCTTTTACCTCTTCATAAATGCACAGCGAGGCCAGAAAAAGTCTTTAATCATGGTTCTACACGCGACTGCAAACGTGAGTAATGAAGAAAACAAGCACTTGTTTTTAGGTAAGAATGTTCTTCTTTAATTTCTTAAAATAAATTTAGCTACTTAATAGGAATAGACCAGGGCTGAAGCCTGAAAATGGAAAAAATTAAAAAAAAAATTGTAGGATGAAATGATGATGAATTCCATAGATCTAAAATTATTTTTCCTTTCTTTTTTGTGATCTTCTCTTCCTTTTCCAATGGGTTTCATCCTACTTTTAAATTTTTTGGCTTCAAAAATTATCGACTATGGTTAAGAATGACTCCACCGTGTAAGTTTGTTGCACAATTTACAAACGCAAACGGCCAGAACTGCAAAGCTTTAATTGATTCTACCAAAACTAACAGATTCACAAAGGGTCGAACTGGCAGTCACCAATATTGTAATATCAATTGGCATAGGTAGTAGTCAATTGGTGACAGATGGTAAACTTAAATCATATTAAAGGCTGCCTACATAGGAATTCCTTGAATGCAATAATTTTTAGAATTATTAGCTAATCATTAGATCTATCTTAAACAAGCAATTCTTGTATATATATGTACTAGCTGACCCGGCAAACTTTGTTTTGCCATAAAAAGACCAAACATTTATCTACCCTACCCTACCCTACCCAACCATACCCTACCGTACACTACCCTACCCTACACTACCCTAACCTACCCTACCCTACCTATAAACCTCACGGAGCGAGACCGAGACCTTTCCAACGAATGCAAAACCGTGGAAATCGGTTCGTGCGTTCTGGAGTTATAGATCAGGAAGAAACCTGACTTATTTTTATATAGTAGATATATATAATCTAAATCTCGGAAACGGCTCCAACGATTTTCATGAAATTTAGTATTCAGGGGCCTTTCGGGGCCGATAAATCAATCTAGCTAGGTCTCATTTTTAGAAAACGAGCAGAGCTCGGTCGTCCAGGTACTTAGTAATTAACATAGGTAATATAGCATTGAGAATACACATTAAATGAAATAGCGTTTCATCAGTTCGCATGCAACTGCTTTCACTCACATATTGCAGATTAAAATATATTATATCAGTATTATTTAATTTCCTTAAAAAGGGCAGGGAATCAATTTTAAAAGTTTTTGGTTTTGAATTTGATCCTAAGGTCAAATGTTTTATGTTATAATTAAGATAAAGTTTTCTGATACATGAGATTTCTGGTGGGCACTCATAAACACACTCTGATTCGAACTAAGCAGTTGTACCTGTAATTTCGGGATCATAGTATTATGAAATACTAGGTCCTTTCTAAAAATTCTAATTGTGGGTATAATCATGTCCCTCAAGAGTTGAACTATCCAAAGCAAATGGAATTTATCAAAATGTATGAAATATTTTCAGGCTTATTATAATAGTATTTAGAACTCGCTTATGGCAGGGGCTTAGAACACGTGAAAATGGGAATAAAAATATCCATGTCCTGATCCAGGTAATGGTCTACCCGTGTGTCAAGATTCAACCAAATTCATTTAGCAGTTAGATGTGAAAAGGTAACAAACAGACAGATAGAGTAACTATGGCATTTAAAATAATAGTATGGATAGAAACAGACTTTTACAATTGGCAGAAAATATTTTCTCATTGAGAGCACAGACTACGGCATATTTCTTAGTGCATGTTAGGATAGGTAAGATGGACCCTCTTTTCTGCACTTACAATCCATTTTGGTCCATTGTGCTTGCAGGCCTCTCTGTGAGAGGTAATGGCCCTTAAACTATGTTTGTAACCATGCAGGCCCAGTGCAGATTGGTGATGTCAATGTTTCAAAAATTTTTGGTTCTAAGAGATGCCAGTTTCCTCACAATGTTTTCTTTAACGGTTTTGAGAGCAGTGGTGATGAAAAAGTAAAGTATCTGCCTATGTTGAAACCCATGACCTAAAACTTATAAGTTGCGGCCGTTACCAGTAGACCACCATTGCTCTCATATGTTATTTTGTAATATTAGGAAACAGGCTCAGCCAGTTGGCTAAAAAAATTGAGATCTAATCTAACCAGCCTAAATGTTGTCCCAATTTCAGGCAAAAGGCCCTCCCCACCCTTGATCAACTTTATTCTGGTTTCAGCTTGGACAGGAAATTAGCAAAGTAAATTGATGCTGAAGCATGGGGCACAAATCAAAAGTGATGCTTAGCAATAAAGCATAGACTGTAAAAAAAATATGATATATCGCTTCAGCAAAAAAAAATATAAATATCAGAAAGCAAGATGTATAAGCTAATTAAGTAGGATGCAAGAGCAACACAGAAATCGGTTTATTTTTATAGTATCTTTTATTGTTCCACAGCTGGGATAAGGTCTACCCATGTACTTCTGAGATAGGGACATGTAAACATTAAAAAGTGCCACTGGAACATAGCATAAGCTTAATCAGATTCTATAATGTTCTCTGCCAGAACACAAGTCTCATCTGTAAAAGGAGACCCCATGGTCATGGACCCTAGGTAAAGTAGTACTTCATTAGACAGAATACATACTTCTATACATGTCTTAGCAAGTGTAAAACTTATGGAATCTTGATTGTATTATAATCACTATTAACAACACATTTTTTGTTTAGCAAGTCTTAATAATATCCCATCAAGGAGCAGAAAAACAACATAAGTAAATGAAAAAGTAATAGATTTAAGTTAAATTTCAAATGATTTGCAATTTGTGAAATAGGTGCCAATAAAAAGTTACTGATGTAGTATCAGTAAGTTTTTGATTAAAAATAATATAACTAATAAACAATAAACTTCGCTTAAAGGGCACTGGCTTTGTACTAGGTAAATTACAGTCGCAATACTTAAACAACAACTTCGCCAAATATTTCAAATTTTTGTAAAAAACATGAATTTCGCGAGCCTGTAACCATCCCCCTGCTGTGACTTTAGATGACCCTCTGATCTCTCTTCGCAGATTAATTAGAACTTAGATATTCCCTCGTTATCAGTGATATCCAAGATAATAAAAAGTTAAATGAAAAGTTACCTTTTCTAGCTACTTCATCTGCGTCAATTACTGCTATGCCATGTCCTCGAAATATTGAAAGTACTGTACTTTTTCCGGTCGCAAGTCCACCAGTCAAACCTACTATGAACATTTTGTTGCAAATAAAATCAATGAAAAACCAGGTACGTAAGATATATATTGGTCAAATTATAAGAACATTCACTGCGGAATTGTAAATATATAATGGCAAGTTATTATGTACTCAAATTAAAACAATTTATTAACACTGCATGAAGCTACAGCTTCAGGAGACCAAACCAGCAACCACGATTAACTTCATGTTTGATTGCGTCAATCAAAGTCAAAATTAGAGATTAGAGTGTTGCTAGCTCGAAATATTACTACCACAGAATACAAATCCACCCTGATAAGACCCTGAGATGGGCTAATTCAACTCTGGCCATTATAACTATGCAGCTCATAATTGGTTCCGTATCCCCAAAAAGCTTTGTATGTGGTATGCTAAAATTTACATCGGTGACTGTCGTGGTACTTGAACTGACAGACTGCTTAAGGTGTACATTGTTTTACACAAATCCAATTAGGAAAATGGTTAAACCTAATAGTGGAGTGCGGGCGTTATTTTAATACAGGTAAGGTATGTAAATTCCAAGATGTGAAGGAACAGTATGATGTCATTTTTAGCCAATAACGACAATGTTTACAAGATATCGAAACGTTGGAATGTACGTCAAGCTAATGGTTTTGTTTTGATATTTTGCGTTTTGATTTTTGCATAATATATTTTTTGCATACTTTATACTATCGTCGTGCGTGACAATGTTAGAAGTCGGATTTGACAACTATAAAAATATTTAATAATAAACTTGATGCTTATAATACGAATGATACTCGTTTTTATAGTGTATAGGTATCATCTATGGGTGGTTTATATTAGTACTAAAGGATTATTAATTTGAATTTTAAATTTCTTACCTAAAAATTATCGTGGCATGTAAAATGAGAAACGTCATCGGACTTCTACAATGTCACGACTAAAAGATTTTGTTCACGTTGTTTACAAGAATATCTTGTCAAATTACAAAATTATGAAACAAAACAACAAGCTTTGTGGTTTTGCGGTAATCACTTAATGAGAAAACTGTCACTCACAGTGACAAAACTGTATCAAATCCAAACTGCATCGTACTTATGTGATTAGTATTTACGAGAAATTAATCAGAATATAAACAAAGTAGCCCATCAAAACCACCACAAAAGCAACTATAGTTTGACCGAGACCACTGTACCGCACCTTAGTTATGAGCACGGTGAGAACTGAGACGAGGGGGACAACGCAGGCCGCTCCGCTGTCAGTCCGCCGCCGCCGTCAACGCTCACGGCGATAGCTAGTGTTATTTGTACCGGACTTTCTATGTCAGACGCACATGAGATAAATATCCAGAGATGGGTCGTGCGTTGTCTCGTGATGTCAAGACCGTCAGTTTTAAAGTAGCCGAATATTTCAAGATAAGAAAAGTATGTCTAACTGGGATCGCAACAGTACGTTTGCAGAACAACTCTAATTTAAGTTCCGATGATAAAACGGAAGACGAAGTTGAAGCAGTTGTTAGAATAACTTTAGTTCATTTAATAATTACCTATATGTTTTAGTTGGTTTATTTTTGGTTCGGAAAATATCTAATAATTATGAAACAAAAAATATTTAAATAAAATTACAATTTCAATAAAACGTTACTAATTCACTGAGCAACCATTCTATTAGTTGTTTCCAAATATTTATACGAAGCCATAATATCTGTGTAGCTTTATAATATTGTAAGATCTGTTCGACAATATCGATCTCATGTGAACTCATGCCTTATATACCTGCCCGTCCCCCACCTCACCGTACCCTTTCTAAGGCGCGGTACAGCTGTAACGATCAAACTATATCAAAATCCGTTTTCGTAGTAGGTACAGCAGACGGTGTAACCAGCCCCAAATTTTCGGTCCTCCACAATTTTTTGAGTTACGCATAGTTATACCAGCCAGACCAAAATTTACTATTACTTATTGGAGTCAGACTCAAGCCATTCTATTCAAAGCTATCATGGTTCATGAGATACAGCCTAGTGACAGACTTTTAGGTACGGAACCCTAAAAATTATAAAAAAGGGGTTAAACGACATTGGTCAAGTCCAAAGACCTTATACGTATTTCTTACTACTAGACTGTGTACCAAAAATATTTGTTTAGCTAAAATGAAATCTATTATCATAAACCTAGGTTAGCTATTTCCATATAAGCGGTAGTAACCAAAAGCGGTCCTGGTGAGAGGGTTCCCGTTGGTAGTGTGTCCTTGTCTGACATCTTGCCAGCTCAACTAATCATTGGGTTTGGTAGAAATGGTAGAAAATTTTATATTTTCTCTTTTATGTTATACCAAAACGAACGAATAAAAAAAAATATTTAAATACGTTTCAAAGTCTAAGAAACTTTGAAACGTGTTTAAATATTTTTACAGTTCCTATAATTAATCAATTCATTGTATTTATAAAATAATTCATTAATACTGAGTAAGAGTAGTACTTTTAAATGTTTGGGCCTGGTAATACTAAAAGTAGGATCACCAGGATTGCGGAGTTTTTGGCGGGTTTTGTTCGAGTAAAATTCAGCGGCTGTAAATATTATTCGCAAATTGATTGCTAGTGGAATAAAATTGGTAAAGTTTTGTTTCTCAACTGTCTAAGCAACTGGACAATATGTGAAATCATTGAGATCCTTTGGGTTATTTCAAAGCATCTTCTGAAGACTGCAGGATCATCTCACGCCTCTCCATGAAGGTTGATAGTAAGATCAGAGAGCTTTTTGTTCCTATCTATACGATGGGTCTTGAAGAACAAGACTTATGCAGACTTGGGATTTGAGGATTATCGAGCCCCCCCCCCCATCTTCGAACTTCAGATAACCCTATAATACTCCATCGTAAACTGCTCAATTCCTCTTCGATTTCGGTGTTCTTATCGTCGGTCCGGAGTCGGTCGGAGCGTGTGCACGTGTTGTACGTTGCCAGGTCCTGTCGTCGGTATTTGTTGGGGTAGCCGGATCTCGTCCGGGATTCTTTGCACCCCTTGGCATACCTTAACCTAGATCGCTACTGTAGTCGAGGGTAGGCAGGCTGCCGGGCACTAGGGGCTATATTTTATTTGTGCTATTCATGGGGAGTGCTTTGCAGGCGGGTTGGCGATCCCAGTATGGTTGTTACAAATGCACAGAGAACGCTGCTGCCCATTCTCTGGTTTGTCCCTTAGTCGGCTCTTATGACACCAATGGAAAAACATGGGATGTTGAAATTCTTTACGACACCATACGGTAAGTGATGTAGATTCCAAAAAATAAACACACATTTTTTTTTCCCCTTGAATTTGGTAGGTTTAGATAGCATAAATACATATATCGGGATACTTACACTATTGTTTTACAATCAATTTGTCCCGTGTTATGTTTGGTCATGGTCACCTCATTAGAAAGAGACACTACCAACGGGAGCCCTCTCAAGCCAAAGACCTTATACTTCTTACTACTAGACTGTGCACTATGGCGCAAAAACCGGTCCGAGCGAGAGGGCTCCCGTTGGTAGTGTGTCTCTTTCTAATGAGGTGACCATGACCAAACATAACATGGGACAAATTGATTGTAAAAACAATAGTGTAAGTATCCCGGCATATGTATTTATGCTACCTAACTACGCTACCTAAACCTACCAAAACAATTGAAAAAAAAAAGTGTGTATATTTTTTGGAATCTACGTCACTTACCGTATGGTGTTGGGCGTAAAGAATTTCAACATCCCATGTTTTTCCATTGGTGTCGTAAGAGGCGACTAAGGGACAAATTAGAGAATGGGCAGCAGCGTTCTCTGTGCATTTGTAACAACCATACTGGGATCGCCAACCCGCCAGCAAAGCACTCCCCATGAATAGCACAATTAAAACATAGCCCCTAGTGCCCGGCAGCCTGCCAACCCTCGAGTACGGTAGCGGTCGAGGTTACGGTATGGCAAGGTGTGCAAAGAATCCCGGACGAGATCCGGCTATCCCAACAACTACCGACGACAGGACCTGGCAACGTACAACACGCGCACACTTCGGACTCCGGACCGACGATAAGATCACCGAACTCGAAGAGGAATTGAGCAGTTTACGATGATGTATTATAGGGTTATCTGAAGTTCAAAGAGAGTAGGAGGACTCGATAATCCTCAAATCCCAAGTCTGCATAAGTCTTATTCTTCAAGACCCATCGTATAGATAGGAAAAAATATTCTCTGATCTTACTCTCAAGCTCATGAAGGAGAGGCGTTAGATGATCCTGCAGTCTTCAGACGATGCTTTGTATTACCCCAAAAGATCTCACATATTGTCTAGTTGAGTAGACAGTTGAGAAAAACAAATACACCAATTTCATTCCACTAGTAATCAATTTGCGAATAATATTAACAGCCGCTGAATTTTACTCGAACAAAACCCGCCAAAAACGCCGCAAACCTGGTGGTCCTACATTTAGTATTACCAGGCCCAAACATTTAAAAGTACTACTCTTACTCAGTATTAATGTTTTTTTTTTAAAAATACAATGAATTGATTAATTATAGGAACTGTAAAAATATTTAAATACGTTTCAAAGTTTCATAGACTTTGAAACGTATTTAAATATATTTTTTTATTCGTTCGTTTTGGTATAACATAAAAATGAAAATATAAAATTTTCTACCATTTCTACCAAATCCAATGATTAGTTGAGCTAGCAAGATGTCAGACAAGGACACACTACCAGCGGGAACCCTCTCGCCAGGACCGCTTTTGGTTAACTTCCGCTTATAAGGAAATAGCTAACCTAGGCGTATGATGATAGATTTCATTTTAGCTAAACAAAAATTTTTGGTGCACAGTCTTAGTAGTAAGAAATACGTATAAGGTCTTTGTCTCAAGCGGACCGTTTTTTGCGCCATAGTGCACAGTCTAGTAGTAAGAAGTATAAGGTCTTTGGTCAAGTCTGATATTTGTCAAATCGGCAATTCGTCAAATTTGATATTGGTCAAAGCTGTAGTTCTTCAAATCGTCTTTTTGTCCAATTACGAAATTTGCCAAGTACGCTGTTGGTCAAGTCCATGTACAGTCGATGATAACATCCGTTTTGAATTTACATAACGTACTTGTAGGAACTTACAAAAGGAAAAGGAATCATTAAAATGTCGTAAATAGTAATTAATTATCATCATCATCAGCCTCCCACTGCTAGGACACAGGCATCCTCTCTGTGAGAGGGAATGGGCCGTTATCCACCACTCGGGCCCAGTGCGGGTTGGTGGATGTCACATGTCTTTGAATTTTTGGTTCTGTTCAGTCATTGTTCAGTACAGGACATAGGACGTTCTAGGTTTTTCCTCACCGTTTTGAGAGCAATGGTGATGTAATAATTTACAAAAAGTAAAGCACCCGCCGGGGTTCGAACCAACGACATACAACGTGTAAGTCGCGGCCGGTACCACTGCACCTCCACTGCTCTCACTGGGCCACCAACGCACTTGGAATAATGATTGACGACAGTTTGAAAAAAATGTTTGTACGGGTTGTAAGTCCGTACATGTAATTTGTCGTGAAGGTTTGTAAGTTAAGTTAGTGAAGAGAAACGCGTTCCACTAAGATGCAGTTAAGTTTATTGAGAGTAAGTTACAGTACTTGAGCGGAGGCGATTATTTCTCTCAGTTGTTGATAGTCACACACTTGTATGTTTACTACTATTAAATTAGTTAATAAGGTTATTTTTATAATGCGCAATCGTGACGCGCATCGCTGGTCTAAAGTAGGTTACAGCGTAAGCAGAAAAATGTACGGCGATGAGACCGTACATATTGGCAACCCCTAAAGAAGTTAAGATGAGTAAAGAGAGAGAAAGAACCGCCTGTACAAAGTTAAGGCTTAATGTTAAAGTAAGTATACAATTAATCAAAAGTAAAGGCAATGTTGTCTCGATGCCCTTGAGGTTGAGTGTGGCAGACGTGGTCGCGCGCCTGCTGGTTTTCGTCTCTGGCAGTCTGCTGTCGAGGTCCCATTGGCTGAAGTTCGATGTCTTCATGTTTTGGCTTCGTATTTGTTGTCCTCGGAAGTCGTTTCCTGAGCCGTACGCAGTATTTTCTTGTGACGATCCCCAGACACGTGATGACAGCAATTGTAAGTAAAAGGTAACTAATTGCATATTGGTGAATATCATGCTGTGTGATGGTGGATGGTAGTTGTGGCTCGTTCTCTTGTTGGAACCGTAGTTTCTTGTCGATTACTGTGAAGTCGTTTTTCTTGAGAGTGAAGAGTTCGTCTTGAGAGCCGTGTAGTGTTGTGTTGACAATGTTATTAATCGACGAGTTCAAGTTCGGTACATGCATGTCGTAGTTTACGTTGAGGTTACTATTGTACTGATTGTGTGACGTGATGGTGAGCTCTTTTGACTGCAGAACACATCCTTGACTCAAAGTTACAATAGCCGCTGATGTGATAGTTTGCGAAGTTACGTCGTTATCACAAACAGTACGTAATTCGCATCTTCCGCAACAAACAACCAGCCAGCTGTTTGATTCTTGCAATTTGATCCATGCCTCGTCGCATGACACACTGACGACGTTGCATGGCGACGTAGTTACCCGATGACCCAGTAGTTTTGCTTCGCAAGGTGCATTCTTGTTCTGTAAGTTGAACACTGGTATGTTTGCGTTGCAAATAAAATTATCTTTTTGTCTTTTGGTACATTGCTTGAAGTCTTCATTCTTTAATGAGATGTAAGACTTCTTTTCAAAGTTCACGGCGATGTACTCTGACGATAACTGCATCAATTTGAATTTTTCCTCAGTTTTAAAAGGTATAGCAATAGCCCGGTAGTAGGTGAAGTCCTCGTCCGAGATCAACGGAATGTGAACTTCGAACATAAAGTAGTTTTTTGTTATTCGTGCTTTCACGTAGAGCAGTTTGTAAAGTTCTTTGATATCTTGTTTGATGTTGGTCGTCGGTAGTGTCAGAGTTCTCGGCAGTTTGCCGGCTATGTCTTCCATTTGTTTGACTAGGCTGACTGGTGATATCAAGTGCACGTCCATGTGCCCACTGTAGACATTCGTGAGGGTGTTTAGGAGCATTGTTTGAATTTCTTTAAGATTTCGTAATAGTAATGATGCTGTGAGCGAAGCGGAGTTGAAGTAGCTTGTAGCCATCATTATTTGTGTTTCGGTTTCAATGTTGCCCAAATTCGACTTAGTTTCATTCATGAAGCGTTCTATCATTTTGCATTGTAATTTAATGTTTTCATCGTTTTTTTTCAAAACATCGTTTTGTAGTTGCATAATTGACGTTTGGTTTTTTGCGAGTTCGCGTAAATAGTTTTCGTTGCGTTGAATGGCATCAATATCTTGGTGATATTTGTCAGCAAATCTCTGGTCTAAGACGCCGAACAAGCTGTTTGCTACCATGCCTACTCCGTCGATTAAGCCGCGTTTTTTGCGTGTTGATAAATGCTTGTGCGGGGCCAGCAGGATCGTATTGTAGAAGTTGATTAGTTCCATCTCGTGTGAAAGTTGATCTGTCGTAGCTTGGCAATAGCTTTGATGGATTTTCTGGCATAAGCTATTTACACCGTTGACGTAGTTTTCAATGTTTTGAACGCCTTGCCAGTAGTTAGTTAGATTGTAGTACGTAAGCAAAGTCCATTCGTCGTGAATGAGTTCAATTTTTCCTATGGTGTCATAATAAATCGGCCGCTCGGGTTCCAGGTTTGTAATCTGAGTTCCTGACCTTTGTTGCGTACCATATGATCCATTCACGAATATCAACATTGTGAAAATACACATCAAAATGTTTGTAAGACATTTTTTCGTTGACTGTTTTGTTGTGGTAGGTCTTTTAGTTTTGTCAGCGTTTTGTAAGTCCGTCTGACATTCTTCACTATCTCTGTTGCAAGTAGTTTCGATGGGTAGAGCAGATAGTTTTACAATTGGTCGTTTGATGACACCGGTTTGTGTTTTCAGGGTTGTCACTCGAACGTATCCGTCGGCTCCAGGGTGTAATTTCAGCACCCGTCCCATGGCCCATTTTCCTGGCGGCAAATTGTTGTCCCGGACTAGTACGATGTCCCCCTCGTTGAGGTTTTTCTTAGGATTGTTCCATTTGCTGCGCCTTTGAAGTTGTGTTAGATAGTCGTTTGACCAATTCTTCCAAAATTGTTGGTACATGTGTTCAGTTAGCTGCCATCGTCGGCGTAGATCCATGTTATGTTTTTCGTTGTAGTCTGCTCGTGGTAGAGACATTGTTGGTCCCCCCGTTAGAAAGTGACCTGGTGTCAGATAGTTATAGAATTCTTCGGGGTCCTCAGTAAGCTGGCAAAGTGGCCTGGAGTTCATGCATGCTTCTATGTTCGCAAGCAAGGTAGTAAACTCCTCGTACGTCAGTTTTTGGTCTCCTAGCACCCGACGAAGGTGATACTTCATCGACTTGACCGCTGCTTCCCATAGTCCACCAGCGGTTGGCCAAGCGGGTGCATTGAAGTGCCATTGTACTCCCATGTCAGTGTCAGCAATACTATTGAAGAAGTCTGGCGATAAGATTTGCTTGAAGTCTTCAAACTCTTTCTGAAGCAATCTTGATGCGCCGATAAAGTTTGTACCACAGTCCGAGTAGACGTGACCTGGTGTACCGCGCCTGGAGCACATTCTCTGGAAGGCTGCTATGAATGTTTCGGTGCTTAAGTCCGATGCGAGTTCGATGTGTACAGCCTTAGTTACCATGCACACGAATATGCATATGTAACCCTTTGAGGTCCGCACTCCCTTTCCTTTGTTAAGTTTGACTTCCACGTGTCCTGTGAAGTCAACTCCTGTGTGGGTGAACGGTCGCGATGGTGTCACACGTTGTGGTGGTAGTTCTCCCATGAGTTGGTTTAACTCCGATGGGTTGTAGCGGTGGCAACGCACACAGCGCCGTAGTTCAGCTTTTACCGCTCTGTTGCCGCCAACGATCCAGTACCGTTGTCGGATGTGCGCTAAAGTTAATCTGGCTCCTCCGTGTAAAGTCGTAAGATGAGCTTGATGAATCACCAACTCAGTAAGTCGTCCACTCTTAGGTAGGATGATTGGGTTCTTCATCTCGAAAGGTAGAACAGAGTGGTTCAGTCGACCACCGACTCGGATGATGCCTTTGTTGTCCAGATATGGCGTAAGTTTGAAAATGTAACTTTTAGTAGAAATAGTTTTAGTAGTTTGAAGTTGTTTGTATTCTTGCGCAAGTTCCGTTTGTTGCACATATTTTATTATTTGTTCTTTTGCACTGCTTAATTCGCACAAAGTAAGGCATCCGGTGTCACGTTTGGCCTTGTTTCTTGTATTTGCAATGAATCGTTGTATCCATGCTGCAATTCTGTTCACTTTGGTCAATGAACTGCAATTAGTTAATAAATTATGAATACAATTATTGTTTTCTTTGTTCGTTGGGTTTGATTTTGCTTGGCAAACGCTGCCTATGTTCGTAGTAAATGTGCATGTTACGTTTTCTTCACGACTTTGTTCTTGGAAGCTAGGCAGAAATGTAGGACCTTCCCACCACAGACTGAAAGTTTGTAGCTTGGTGGGTAGCATGCCTCTTGATGCGCAGTCTGCAGGGTTTTCTTGTGACTTCACATAACGCCATTGCTCGGCTGGTATGATTTGTCTTATTTTTTCAACCCGGTTAGCGACGTATTTTTCCCTTTTGGATGTGTCCCCCTGTATCCAAGCCAGGACCACTTGGGAATCGCACCAAACGCTTGTAGTTATGTCGAAGCCATTCAGGGCGTCTCTGATTTTTTCGATGAGTTGCGATAGTAAGAGTGCGCCACAAAGTTCAAGTTTCGGTAATGTGATCGTTTGTGATAGCGGCGCCACTCTTGTTTTAGCAGCGAGTAATGTTATTGTTGACTTGTTTGTTTCTTCTCTGACGCAGCTGTATACCACGCAAGAGTAAGCCTTTTCACTGGCGTCACAGAATCCAAATAGTTCTATCTTCTTGTTTGTTGTACGGACCCAGCGCTTGATTACCATAAGTTTTACATTGGGTATGTCAGCTCTTAGTTTCAGCCACTTTTCTGCTATTTGTGACGGTAACTGATCATCCCAGTCAAGTTTGTTGATCCAGACTTCTTGAAATAGTAGTTTTGCCGCAATAGTTATGGGTGATAGCCAACCCAGCGGATCGTAGAGTTGCGAAATTTCAGAAAGCAGCCGCCTTTTAGTTATCTCGGATCGACCTTTTTCTTCAAATTTCCAGTTAAACACAAATGTGTCGGCGTGCGGATTCCAACCTAGTCCTAAGGTTTTCATTGTTTCCTCTTGCTTAAAGTCAAAAGTAGTTCTGCGTGAAATCTGTTCATCGCTTAAGTTTGCTAGTAGTGCTGGATCATTGCTGGACCACTTGCGTAAGTTCATCCCGGCTCCTTTTAACATGTCGATAAGAGATGTCTGGAGTTCCTGGGCCGTTTCTAGTGAGTTGTGGCCGCTTATGACGTCATCGACGTAAGTTTCGTTCAACAGTATTTTAGCAGCCGTCATCGTATGCAAGTTGCTTGATGGTTCTCATGGCTAGCCACGGTGCGCACTTAGTGCCATAAGTGACAGTGCAAAGTTGGTACTCCTGCAGCTTCTCTGACTGTGTAGTTCGCCAGATAATTTTCTGCAAATGTTGTTGTTCCTCAGACAGCCAGATACATCGGTACATTTTCTCGATGTCAGCTGTAAAGGCGTATTTGTAAGTTCTCCATTTTATGATAAGTTCTTGGATATCTTTTTGTAGGTTGGGGCCTTTTTCTTGTAAGGCGTTCAAGCTGTATCCTGTGTTAGTTTTCTGAGATGCGTTGAAGACAACCCTGAGTTTCGTGGTTGTAGATTCTTCTCGAAGTACTCCGTGATGTGGTAAGTAGCATTCCGTCGTTGACGATTGTATAGGTTTTGTTAGTTTCATGTGACCTAGCTCCAGGTATTCCTTAAGGAACCCTTTGTATAGCAATGCTAGACGGCTATTTTTTTGAAACCGTTTTTCTAGTTGCAGCAATTGTGATACTGCTATCGTTTTCGATGATCCAAGTTTATGTTCGTAATCTGAACATAGAGGCATCTTCACAATGTATCTTCCGTCTAAACCACGACGAGTAGTTTCCTTGTAGTAAGTTTCACATTGATCTTCTTGAGATTGATCAGTGTTTGCTTTTGTTACGTCTTCACACTCCCAAAATTTTGTTATTTCGGACAAGTCGAGTAGGGTGACGTGACAGTTAAATGTTTCTAGTTTTCCACACAAAATCCATCCCAGCTGTGTCTGTTGAGCAACTGGTGATTTTGGTGCGCCCTTTAGTATTCCGTCTTGGATTATTTCTGCGTATACGTCAGCTCCAAGCAGTATGTCAACAGCCCTTGAAATGTTGTAGTCAGGGTCTGCCAGTTTTAAGTTTTGCAAGTGTGACCATTCAGGTCGTTCAAATGTGTAGTTTGGTAGTTTGTTGATTAATTTCTTCATAATCAACGCCTCAGTGTCGAAAGTATATTCGGAGTGGATTGATTTGCATGTTAGCTTCAGGCGCCCTTTACAGTCGCCCGATACAGTACCAACTCCCGATATCTTTGCAGTCATTTTGCTTCTCGGCAGCCTCAGCAGTTGTGCTGCATTTTCAGTTATCAAATTAACTTGTGAGCCCTGGTCTACGAGCGCACGAAGAGCGATGTAAGTGCCATCTAACGATTTGACCTTGATCTGGACGGTTGTAAGTAAAACCTCCATCTCGTTGGTTGATAGGTGGTTTGAACTTGGTTCAGTTTCCTTTGGTCGTTGACCTGAACGCTGATTTTCATAGTTCGGTGAAGGTGTATTTTTGTTGTAGTTGTTGTAATGTAAGAGCGTATGATGTTTCATATTGCATTCCTTACACGTTTTTGTAGAGTTGCAAGTCTGGTTTTCGTGTTTGAACAAACAGTTTTTGCATATCCGCAATTTTGCAACTGTGTTGTTACGTTGCTTAGTATCCATGTCCACAAATTGCTGACATTTCATTAGAACATGATTGTTTTTACAAAGAGGGCATTGCCCATACGAAGTGTGGTAAGTTTTCGGATGCCATTTTTTCTGAGCGTAGTTTTTTCGAAACGTATGTTTTTCGTTTTCAGTTGATTTTCCTGAATTCTGTACCTCTTTCTTCGAAGTTTTCATGGTTTCAAACGCTGTAAACTGGTTTTCTAAGAACATTAGAAATTCATGAAGTGTTGGTACCTCTCTGTTGTCGTTTAAGTCTTTTATATATTCGTTGTATGTGCCACAGTCTAGTTTTAGTGACATCACATGGACAATCATTGATTCTCCACCGGTTGTATCAAGACCCATATTTGCCAAGCCGTTTAGACATTCCGTTGTTACGTCATGTAGCTTCTTCAAGTTGTAAGCGTCAGGCTTCTGTATGACAGGCAACTGTAGCATAGTGTTCATATAGGCTGAGAACTGTAGTCGCCGGTTATCGTACCGTTGATTCAATATTTCCCAGCATGAAGCGTAGTTGTTGGCGCTGATGCCCAGGTGTTGCACCAGCCTTTCTGCTTCGCCTTTCAGTTTGGTCTTCAGATGCTGCATTTTTTGTGCGTTATTCAGCGACGGGTTTTTGTGTATGGTCTCCAGGAATAGATCTTTAAACGATGTCCACTTGCTGTAGTGTCCTGAAAACTCTGGTATCTCGATTTTCGGTGCTGAACGTTCGTGATGAGCGTTAGACCATATCTTGCCTTTCAGGCGTTTTCTTGTTTCGTCGTATTTGGATTCCATGCTGTAGAACATGTCATAGTATGTCTGATTCGATCCTTTTAGTAGGGCTTCCAGTTCCCAGTGAGTGTTGTCAAGAGCATCCCATTTCGACTTCAAGATTGACAAGTGATCTTCAAGTTCCCATTTTTCAGCTAGGCCTTCATAGTCAATTTTAGCCATAGCACGATCCATCGCCTTGAAGTTACATTCTTGCTTAGTCAGTAGCGCCTTTGTCTTTTCGTCGAGCTCTCCCCCTGAGGACTCCGTAAGGTCGAATTTGACGCTTTCTCCTGCAACTTGTTGTAACATACTCGTAATGTCGGCTCTAGTCGTTTCATACATAGTTTTTGTCTTGCCGTAGACATCTTCCACAAAGTAGTTTATGTTTTTATCTTCAATTTCCTGCAAAAGCAATGTGTGCCTTGCATTGAAATCCATCCATTGAGCTTCTAATGAAGACAGTCGCTTGTTCAAGTAGTCAGTTGTTTTTCTTGTCTTGCTATCCTTTTTGTAGTTGTTGCATAATGTTTTTATGTTTTCGAAACACGTAGACTGGAGTTGTAGCTTATTCATCTTGATTTGTTAGACAAATAGCTGCCTTATAGTTTACAAGATAACTTTCCTTACGTGTTTGAAGATTCTCCCAGTATTTGAAGTCTCTTCTAGTTATAGTTGAAGGCGCTTCCAGTAGTCGAAGGCTCTTCCAGTAGTTGAAGTTAGTTTCAGTAGTTGACGACTCTTCTTGCAATCGAAGACTCGTCCAGTAGTTGAAGTCAGTTCTGCAGGTGACGGCTCTTCTAGTAGTCGAAGACTCACCCAGTCTCTGCAGCTGGTTCCGGTACTCAATGTGCCTGTACTCGAGCTAAGTATATGCGCCTTCTCAATCCAACTGGGGCGACCCTCTTCCGGGAGACCAGCTGAACCGATTCGCTACCGTACAAGAGACACAAACACACTAAGATACGCGAAGGCTCGAAGGACCATAAATGTACGGGTTGTAAGTCCGTACATGTAATTTGTCGTGAAGGTTTGTAAGTTAAGTTAGTGAAGAGAAACGCGTTCCACTAAGATGCAGTTAAGTTTATTGAGAGTAACTTGAGCGGAGGCGATTATTTCTCTCAGTTGTTGATAGTCACACACTTGTATGTTTACTACTATTAAATTAGTTAATAAGGTTATTTTTATAATGCGCAATCGTGACGCGCATCGCTGGTCTAAAGTAGGTTACAGCGTAAGCAGAAAAATGTACGGCGATGAGACCGTACAATGTTAGAATAGCCACAAACCTAGCCCTGCCTGCCTATCAGTATATTCCTGAAGGATGGTTAGCAATACTTGAGATGATGCCAGAAAATGATAGTAGAGTGCGCGCAAGATAAGTCTGCGCGAGTGCGCGCGGCTAAAAACGGAACTAATCGTTTGTCATTTATGTCAGGTGTCAAGAGAGTGTGTTGTATTCCGTGTTTTTATTCGTTCCCGAAGTGAATAATCGCCTTCATTATGCTAAAAGTAATTTAAAGTGATGGCAGGGATGTTTTCTTGAAGTGAACAAGACAATAACGGGCCTACGGTACCGTTGTTTTCTTGAAGTGAACAAGACACGGGCCTACGGTACCGTTTTACAAAGATAGAGCCCGCGTTGCTTATTTGACAGGTAACTTTCAGGGATACCACAATACTAAAATTTCTAGTGGTGGGTCGTCGACGTTTTTACAGTCGACGAAACGAGACTGGTTTACCGTCTACGATAAACTAGTTCATAAAACAGTTTAATTTTCGACTAGTTTACATCATAGACTGAACAGCAACGTTTAATCCGCAGTTTAGTGAATGATCGGATTAGGTAATTTAGTTATGAACTTTTTTACTAGTCGATTAGTACTTTATACACTTATACACCATCCACTATTTAAAATCAGTTATTTTTGTTTATTTATTAAGTAATTTTTAAACTTATAGCGTACGTATGAACGAAAAAAATAGGTAATGAGAAAGTTTATTATTTCGCCTTGACCGAAACGTAATGCATATTTCGTTCATTCAACGCCCACCACTAAAAATTTCCTTAATATTCGTACTAAGACACCACGACCGACAGTAGGTATTGGTTTTTGGGTGGTACATAAATATACCAGCGGGACAGGACCGGCATCATGGACTCTAGTGGTCAAACGCAAGCCTATTACGAATATAAAAAAAGGAAAAATATAGTAACGCTAACAAGTACGAACACTTACTCAGGCTATTGGTAAATTCTTAGGTTTTTTTTTTTTTTTAATGGTTCTAAAGCGTTTACTTTTTAACCGACTTTCCAAAAAAGAGGAGGTTCTCAATTCGACTGTATTTTTTTTTTTTTTTATGTTTGTTACCTCAGAACTTTTTACTGGGTGGACGGATTTCTATGATTCTTTTTTTATTTAAAAGCTGGTGCTTGTCATGTGGTCCCATTTAAATTTCATCAAGATCTGATGAAGAACTTTGGAGATATACATCGGAACTCTTCAATAAATGACTGCAAATCATTCGGGATAGCTGCAATCGCATGTCTGTTTATTGTTTTTACCATTACATAACATAACATCACACTAGTACGCTCTAAAGAGGGTACGCAGGTGAGAACAGTTAACCCTGGTTTACTCTCATTCCACCGGTTTTGTTTAAGTTTCATGATATTGGGATAATCAATTCTGGCTTCACTTTGGACATTATAGGTACCTTATCTATAGAACTGGCCCATTATGTACCACAACTAAAAAGTGAAAAATAAAAAAAACTTTTTACAAAAAATACAACCGACTTCCAAATAAAAAACACTACAAAATGAAAAATAAATTCAATTTCGGAAGTCGGTGTCAAAAAACGAAGAAACGAAAACAGGAACACCGACTGCCGAAATTGAATTTATTTTTCATTTTGTAGTGTTTTTTATGTGAACAAAACGGTAACTATTCAATAAAAAAAAGGAACCAAATTATATTTGTGAACAACACTAAAATATCTAAGTAGGTAGGTACCTAATTAATAGTATTTCGCACACCTATTAATTCTTGTACGTGGGACACTCAGAAAGTTTTGCGAAACTAAAAAAAATTGTTCTATACGTACATATATTTTTATTAAATCTTTTCAAAGTACTTTCCACCAGCCTCTATACAAAGATTCATGCGCCTAAACCAGTTTTCAAAACACTTTTTCCAGTCCGCCGCAGACACCTCGTTTACAGCCTGCTCGAACGCAGCCAGCGCATCTTCCGGCGACGAAAATTGTATCCCTTTGAGCTGATTTTTTATTTTTGGGAATAAAAAGAAGTCACACGGTGCTAGATCAGGGCTGTAAGGAGGGTGACCCAGGAGTTTGACTGGCGTGCTGTCCAGGAAGTCCCTCGTTTTGAGTGCGGTGTGCGCAGGTGCATTGTCGTGGTGGAGCAGTAGCCCGCGGAGCCCTGTGTTTGGTCGCTTGTTGCTTATAACAGAGAAAACTTCTGGCAAACATTTGGTAGTATACCATTCGGCATTAATGCTTCTTTGATCCCGTAAGGGAATTGATACCAAGTGGCCAGTCAAATTAAAAAAGCTAGCGATCAAAATCTTACCCCCGCTTCTAGATCGCTTCACTTTGGTAGGCGTTGGCTCATTTTGAAACACCCAAACAGTCGACTGGCGCTTGGTTTCTGGGTCGTATTGATAAATCCAGGACTCATCACCTGTAACGATGTCGTAAACACGCCGAGACGAGCCTGCTTCAAATTTGTTAAGCATATCACGGCACCATTCCACCCGGGCCTGCTTCTGAGCATCGGTGAGGTTGTGCGGCACCCAGCGTGATACTATCCTCCTCACGCGAAGATGGCTGTGTAGAATCTCGTGAACGCTTCCCGATCCAATCTTCAATATGTGTTGAATCTCCTGATATGTAATTCGCCTATTGTCTTGGATTAAATTTTTCACTGCTAGCACGTTTTCTTCGGTAACAGCCGTCAAAGGGCGACCGCTTCTTTCGTCATCCCCCAAAGTTGGTCGACCGCGCTTGAATTCGTTATACCAACGATACACGGTTGCCTTGGAAGGGCCTTCATCCATGAATGCCATTTGAAGTCTATCGTACGATTCATCCGGTTTCAGGCGACACTTGAAATCGTATAAAATCATAGCTCTAAAATGTTCCCGGCGCAGATCCATATTTCAGTGAGACACAATACTTTGAATTAACTCGCAAAAAATGTGGAGGGAAATTTTGAAATTGGAACTTACTTATTTTTACTTATAAATAATCATATTTTCGAAAAACATTATAACTGGCCAGTCTCCCATATATAAAAACTTTTTTTCGCAATACTTTCTGAGGGGCCTGGTATACCTACACCCCAAAATTCTTCAATTTTTATAAAAATCTCGTAGGGTCAGATGTGCAACAATGAAACAGTGGTACACAATAAAACACTGTGATATTTCTAACATGGTGCGTTGCCAGATCGCGCATTATATCGCGAAAGGACACTCTCGAGAACCCTCCGCCCTATCCATCGGTGCCATGTGTGAGAAAACCTGTCTGTGGAGCATTTTTCAGATTTTTCACAAAAATTACATTCTTTAAAGATTTTTCATTAAATTATTGTTGAAAATTCTTATTTTTAATGATTACCTAGCATTAAACATATTTCGTAGATCATTATGTTAAAAGTGTTGTGTTGTTCTAATTTAGTTTTTATTTTTGAGTTTTGTAAAATAAACCCTATGTTGTCAACAATGAAACAGTTGCACAATCGACACAATGAAACACTGTTTCTCACTCTTTTGTTTAACTGGAGTGTCTGTCCCTATGTATGCTTAGATCTTTAAAACTACTTATCGGATTATGATGCGATTTTCTTTATAGATAGAGATTCAAGAGGAAGGTTTTTATATACAATAAACACTTTTCACGCGGCAGAAGCTAGTTAGTAATAAAACCTGTTTTGATTGAACGCTGATTTTTTATCATTTACCTTTTCCATAAATTTCACAAAATATGATACCAACACTATTCATTATTATGTTTCATTGTAGAATTTGTGGTGTTGTGACAGACATTGTGGACACCACTGTGGACCCAATGAAACATTTAAATTTTTTCGTTTATTTTTTTTTGCTGTTTGATACACAATAAAATTACCTTTAAACCTGTAAAAAATTAGACTTCTATCTGTTAAAACAAAAGGTGCATGATACTTTGAATTTTTAGTGTTTCATTGTTGAACACATGACCTTACTCAATATTTACCTACTACTGATAGTTAGAGTATTTATGTGATGATTTAAATACAACAAAGTAGCTTACCTTTCAAAATCTTTCGGAGCTTTTGAAAAAGATAATATCGATGCATTGTTATTTGCTTTATTTAAACACCCGTAAACACAACAGTATCTTTTAAATAGTCCATTAGAAGATCGTTTAGAAGTCATCGTTCATTGCTGCAAAAATCATAGAATTATTAACGTGGCTAACGTGCGAGCCGACCGGTAAGCTCTCAATCTATTATATATTAGTCTATGCGGTAAGCGGCAACCTAATGCGATATTCCGTCCCGGGTGGTGCGCCCACAGAACAGATATTATCTGTTCTGTGGGTGCGCCGGCCGATCGTACCTAAACTGCGGAGTGAGACCCCCCCTGCTTTAGGTGCAGAAACAAGTGGCAGATATTTTCCTGCTCCGAAAATAGTTTACTATGGTTCCAGGCCAGAGCGTACAATTGCAAAAATTGTTATAGGTTGAATGGGAAAAGATGAAAAATGGGGAAAGATAAAAAAAAAAACAAGGAATAGCGCCCAATATCTTTTATTATTAGTTCCTCCTTGCAAATGGGAGAGGAGTAAATCGCTTGTAAAGTAGTGGCAAATGAAACAAAAATTAAATCGCGTTGTAATTATAATTACAAATTATGTCAAAATCGAAGTAGAAAGTCACGAGTTGTAGTACAAGTTATAGAATTCCTCATTCTTAGGGCATTCGAGGATGGCTTGTCTGTCAAACTTGAAGTTAGCCTACGATGGGGCCACATTCGTGGTTTACGAGTTAGATACAAGGTTCATCCCCCTTAAAGCAGTCGAGGATGGCTTCTCTGTCAAACTTGAAGTTAGCCCACGACGGGGCCACAAAGTTGAAGAAAACATTCATATCAGAAGATTCGTCCACTGATTCTATTTTAGGACTAGCTTCTTTATGCACTGGAGAAAAGCTGCTGTTAGGATTTGTTTGAGTGTTCTGTGGTGTAAACAGCTGTCGCTTAGGAACCTTCACTTCCTTTTTAGAAGCATTTGAGTTCGGAGTATTTTTGGCGCTACCAGGGTTATTGCCGTGGCTGTTGCTATGGCTAGTATTATGACTGTTGCTGCTGCCATGGCTACTAGCATGGATATTGGCAATGCCTTGGTTATTTAAATGGCTATTTCCTTGCATATTGATATGACTATTACGATTGTTATTCTTGTAAGGTTTTGGCACATAGTTTAACTGTTGATATTCTTGTATTTCATTCTGTGGGCCCTGGGAGATAGCTTTGCCTTTAGCTTTAGCCATAGAAGTCGATTCTATGTCCCCCATAGATTTGTGGCGCGTTCGTCTAGTATTTGTGAAGACTTTCGAATTCCGTTCTGCAACCCAGCGCCGCATTCGTTTTACGAATGGTAGCACCATAAAGAAAGCATTAGGGCTTACTCCCATTTTGACCTTAGGCGTCATATCTTTCTTATTGGATGGCAGATCAGCCAATGGGAACCACTCGCACGCCTTAATCTCGTTCCTGGTTCTCGGCTGGAATTTAGTTTCTCTAGGAATGTAGCCGATAATGTATAAGCGGACAATTTGTTCGTGTATTGTAGCTTCTATGTAATCGTTTTTGTTTATCAGCTTACTGATGTCGAAACCTGTTTCTTCAAGAACCTGGAAATAATATTATTAGATAAAATAAATAATAGTTAAAACACAATTACAAATAACATAAAATCACGCCTGTATTGCCCAAAGGGTTAAGCAGAGGTGTACCTATTGATCCACCCACTTCTCCAGTTATAGTGGTCACAGCAGATCTTTGTGTCTCAGAAGTTGGCTGCAAGACTCAGCGCAGTTGCTATTTTTGTCTCAATGTTGAAGAAGAAGACAGCATTGTATACTTGCCTCTTTTACTCGTTTACGTTTGTCGCATCTTTCAATATTGCAAATTGACAAATTGTTTCTTGAGCAATGGTTCGCAGAGCCAACTTCAGTGACACAAAGATCCGCTGTGATTACTATATGCTAAAGTCTCTTGTAATAGGAGGCGAGCCTATTGCCATTAACCGGCACAATAACAATAACAACATGAAAGAATATGGAGAAATTATGTTCTTTCTTTGCCTCCCTAGCAGCACACTACCACGGCTCCTTATGCTCATTGAACTTCCTTTTAGGGAAGCCTTTTGGGCCTTGATCCAACATCGGCCTTTCTGTGAGCAAGGTGACTTGATCCGGTAGGTACGATTGAACTAATAACACACATGACAGATCAGTGTCCAAAAAGAAAATAACATGCAACTATATCCTTACCTGCCTAGCAGCATGCTTCCACGGCTTCTTATCCCCATTGATCTTCCCTTTAGGGAAGTCGTCTCAGGACGCTTTCTTCCAGTAGCAGAAGACCCAGGACACCAGGACTAACAAAACATGCGGCAGGTCTGTGTCTAAAAAGCAAAAAAAACATGCAACTGTTGCCTTACCTCTCTGGCAGCACACCGCCATGGCTCCTCATCTTCATTGACCTTTCCTTTAGGGAAGCCCCAGGACGCCTTGGTCCAGAATGACTGGACGAGCAACACATGCGATAAATCTGTGTCTAACAAGATTGCGCCGTATGTGGGCACGCTCTGTTTGTACTCGCGCCAGTTGCTTAACACCGTGTCCAGGCTGCTAACGTGCTCACGAAGTTGCGGGACGTGCTGGAGAAGTGATTTGTTTGATTAGAAATGAATTTTGTAGTGTGCTGTATGTGTTTTCCTCGCCCCCCGCCGAAAGTGGCAGAAAAAGTTGTTCGGTGATTCGCGGCTTGCCGTCTCCATAGGTTAAATGCTCTAAGTTTGATGATGCAGAAAGCAATTTCACTAGAATGAATAAAATTGAATTTGAAAATTTGTACTCTCTTATAAACGCCAAAATAAGCAAGAAGGACACAAATTTTCGAGAAGCAATAACCGCGAGGGAAAGATTTTTGGTTACGTTAAGATTTTTGGCCACGGGAGATTCTTATACTAGTTTGCAGTATCTGTTTCGTATATCAAAACAAAGAATATCAGTAATCGTTCCTGAAGTTTGTGATGCGTTAATCGGGGTGCTAACGGATTATGTTAAGGTAAAAAAAAAAAAAAAACAGTTTTCGTACATTTTTTATTAATAATTACAAAAACATGACAGAAATAGACGAAGAGACAGTTGACATAAAATGCTTAATTAAACAATTATTTAACAATGAGGACGTGGAGGCGGAGGAGGGGGAGGCATCGGTGAGATAGGAGGCATCGGTGAGGTAGGAGGCATCGGTGAGATAGGAGGCATCGGTGAGGTAGGAGGCATCGGTGAGATAGGAGGCATTGGTGAGGTAGGAGGTATTGATGAGGAAGAAGGACAAGACGTATAATTGGAACTGTTTAGTCCACTGTATGATTGAGTATAATAACCAGTGTATGATTGGTATGCTCCCATATCCGCTTCGAAAATAATTTTATTTATAGCATGCTTTACATTTGCTAAAGTAAAAGCATCATATTTTCGCAACTCATTTGCGACGTGTTGCCCATAAACATCGTAGGAATCATGTTTTTCCGAAGCAGTACTATTAGACCAGGGTCGATAATTTTTAAAACCAAAAAAAATAATAGTAGGATGAAACCCATTAGAAAAGGAGGGGAATATTATAAAAATAAAAGGAAAAATAATTTACGGGCGATCTGAGGTCGGGAAGGGGATGCGGGTGAGTTTTTAAGGGTAAAAAACGGGTTTTCTCGATTTCCGGCAAAACTAAAAGTCTTATCGAAAAAACTCAAATAGCAAAGTTGTAGGTAATAAAAAGATCTAAAACTTTTGTATTCACACTTTTTTCACATAACCTCAAAATTTATGTGAAAAATCCAAAAAACCAAGTTTTTGGTTTTTTATTTTTATCTTTTACAAATTTTTTTTTTTTAACGAGATTTGGTGAAAACTTACCTTTTTATGTCCCAAATACGCTGTAATTTATTTGATTAAAAATATTTATTTTTTCACCTTATTTTGAATTAATATCGAAAAAACACCCTAATTTTCAATCGAAAATTCACCCGTCAAAATATCAGCTTTTTTTAAAAAGTTGGTATGGTTTCTGTTCGTTGAAATCTCTACTTTTTGATGGTGTATAAAAAATATACATTACTATGATACATATAATTTAATTTAAAAACGAAATAACAGGTAATAAGGCCCAGACCCTCCTAGTCCCTTCCCTACTTCTCTATAAAATACCTTTTGATGGGCTAAAATTTTCCGTAGGTCACTCAGGTATATCAGTTATCTTAAAATAGCAATAAATAGTCATCTACGCATATAATTTAAAGAAGATTCTAAAATTTACTCAAAATATTGTAGATGTCTTAATAAATATTACCTTTATTTTTTGCATTTTCTGAGAAAATTTACAATATTAATGAATATTTTTTTACACCATCGAGATTTCAACGAACAGAAATCATACCAACTTTTTAAAAAAAGCTGATATTTTGACGGGTGAATTTTCGATTGAAAATTAGGGTGTTTATTCGATATTAATTCAAAATAAGGTGAAAAAATAAATATTTTTAATCAAATAAATTACAGCGTATTTGGGACATAAAAAGGTAAGTTTTCACCAAATCTCGATAAAAAAAAAAAAATTTGTAAAAGATAAAAATAAAAAACCAAAAACTTGGTTTTTTGGATTTTTCACATAAATTTTGAGGTTATGTGAAAAAAGTGTAAATACAAAAGTTTTAGATCTTTTTAATACCTACAACTTTGCTATTTGAGTTTTTTCGATAAGACTTTTAGTTTTGCCGGAAATCGAGAAAACCCGTTTTTTACCCTTAAAAACCCACCCCCATCCCCTTCCCGACCTCAGATCGCCCGTAAATTATTTTTTCTTTTATTTTTATAATATTTCCCTCCTTTTCCAATGGGTTTCATCCTACTATTATTTTTTTTCACTTTTTATTATTTTTAAAGGCTTCTACCCTGGTCTATATCACTTGCACACTGTTGTAAACATAGAAATATAAAATACAGGAGAAGTGGCAAGGGGGCGTGTCGGTGTCCGCGCGACGTGCACAACGTGAGCATGTCACAGGCAAATGGCCGTCTCCGCAAAACATTGCGCTTTCGACCGTCATCGTGATAAGTTACAAGAATACCGTGTTGTTCAGTGGTTTCTTGTAAAAACGGAAGACTAAACCAAAACTTTGTAAATCATGGCATCACTTACCATATGTAATTACAAGTATTTAACTATATTTGTCTTTGAAATCATGAAAAATAACAAATCGTAAAATATTTCTTGCTTCTACTATGTTATTTTTTTTTCAAAGTGCACAGCGACTGTACTATTTTTGCATGAAATACATTGCTTCTTTACCACTACCTAAGTTTTTCGCTGAGTGACTGTACAAGCAATGTAAAAATCGCAAAACGATACTTTATTAAGCGGATGCATCGCGTAGTACGGCCGCTGCTTCTTGCGACGAGTTAGTGATGTGCTTGTGCAGATCCACTAACGTAGGCTATCGACAGCAACGTCGATTGATGAATGAAATATTGCTTTTATACTTTATTTTTCAATTTGTCGACAGTTTTAACCCGGTTGGAAGGTCGATGTGAAATAATGTTTATTACTTATTTTGATTATTTTACAGCGTAGTAAAGAAATGCGTTACCAACATTTTGACAAAAAATGCTACCCCAGTAATACCAAAGTGTCAAGTGCTGCACAAATACCTCCACTTTACAGGTCATTTTGAGTAAACACCATAGCAGGGTTCAACGATATCTCCTGTTTCAATACGCTATGACAGCCTAAAACGTAACCGGATTTTTGACTGTTTGAAATTTTTGATTTACTTAATAGTATATATTTTTATGAACATATTGTATATTTTTATTATTATATTTTCTGGACATCCTGTTTTTTATGGATTTTATTTTCAGGACCTTAAAAAAATGTATACTATAATAAATGGGAGACTCGATAATTTTTCGATTTTGTCAATCACTAGCGTATATGTAAAATAAATTGCTTTTGCACAGCACAACGATAACAACCGATGTTTTTGTGTGGGTAAGTTGGTACGGTGCATGGTAAATACACGCTGTGTTTGATGAGATAAGGTTTATAATTGATTGTGTAGTACGTTCTGATTTAAGAAATGCGAGTGTTTGCGCGACTGCGTATCTATTGCCTTTACTGAACTGCATATGTAGTAGTTGCCGTGTGGTAGGGGCAAACTGGAGACACAGGTTTCCGATATATTTTCGTGTACCGGGCATATCTCCTTGTTTATTATATCTATGGTTGTAAAAGTGTTAAGGCTTCTGATATAGCATTATTAGTTAAATCATCTGGCTCAGTTCTTTTAGTTCTCTTCTTTGCTCTCGTATTTTCATTTCTGGTTTCTTCAACTGTATTTTCATTGTCTACTTGACTTTGACTGCCACCATTTTGAGTTTCACTTTGACTTCCATCATTTTGAGTTTCACTTTGACTTCCATCATTTTGAGTTTCACTTTGACTTACATTCTGTAAAGTGAAAAATCGTAATTTTATTTACAGATACCATCATCCGAAGAAGAGTGGCTTACAGCAAGAGAATTTGAGACAAAATGGAATTTTCCTCATGCCATTGCAGCAATGGATGGGAAACATGTTATATTACAGTCGCCTATACATAGTGGCAATGATTACGATTGTTACAAATTGTTTCCCAGTATAGTTCTGTTTGCTTTAGTTGACGCCAATTATAAATTCCTGTACGTAGATGTTGGTAGCAAAGGTCGTATATCAGATGGCGGTGTGTTTAAAAATACCAATTTATATAAAAACTCGAAAGAAGGGAAATTAATATTCCTCCGCCAGAAATCTTACAAACGCCTTATGCAAGTGCAGTGCCATATTTTATTCTAGGCGATAAAGCTTTTGCATTGAATGAGTACACAATGAAACCTTATGAAGGTACTCCAGATCGAGGTTCAATGGAAAGGATCTTTAATTACCGACTGTCCAGAGCAAGGAGAGTTGTGGAGAATGCGTTTGGAATTTTAAGTTCTGTGTTCAGAGTATTGAGGAAGCCCATCCTATTGGAACCAGAAATAGCTACAAAAGTCGTGTTAACTACTATATACTTATATAACTACTTGCGAAGAGATCAAGAGTCCTCTCAAAGGTTCACTCCCCCGGGATCATTCGATGCCGAAGCTGAAGGATCAATAATACGCGGGCGATGGCGGCAGGATACAGGAATGTCATCAATGCTACCTATTCAAGCTATTCCACGGCGAGGGCCAACAGATATAAAAGAAATACGTTCACATTTAGGGCGACATTTTATTACAAATGGAGCAATTGCTTGGCAGAATAATTATCAGTAAATACTCACTTCTTCATGTAAAGAATCTTGCGTATTTCCTGGGTGGTTTTTATCGCCCAGGAAACTGAAAGCTTCATAGGCGTACCAATGTGATTTATATATGTCACCACGACCTGTAATAACATTAATGTTTTTATTTTTCAATATAATTGAAATTTTAGAGTATATGTTTTTAGTCTATAGTTTTCTCTGTCTACGATCCAAAGTGTGGCCGGCTAAATACACTGAAGGGTAGTTTAAATTAAAGGCATTAACATAATAATAAACATAAACATACCTGATCCTGTGATACGGCTTTTCTTTTCACGTGATCTTGCCCGCCTATAGGATCCTAACAAAGACTCCATCTTTTTTTTTTAATTCAGTTGGTGTTCTTCGAAGAAGCGAGGCAAAACACAACCGTCTTGAGTGCGCGCGGCAAACTTAGGGTTGGACCTCATCTGGCAGCACGGAATCGCCTTTTTCCGTCGCCCTTTCTCTTTCTGTCGCTTAGAACTGCCATTTGCTAGACCGAGACAGAGATCGCCTCGAGGATTCCGCCGCGTGCTATCGCATTATGCTTTCTGTCTCGGTCTAGCAAATGGCAGTTCTAAGCGACAGAAAGAGAAAGGGCGACGGAAAAAGGCGATTCCGTGCTGCCAGATGAGGTCCAACCCTTACTGAGGTGCTTTTGAGCATCGACAAAAACCGACAACATTCGGCTCGGGCCGCAGCGCGCTCGGGCGAGGCAGCGCGTGCGTTTGTCTCGGCCGAGGATTTGCCTCGCATGGCTGCCTCGCGAGGCTGCTCGCTCAGTCAGTACGCGGCTATTTGGGTACCTCACGAGCTAACTGAAAGAAACCTAATGAACCGTGTACTCATTTGTGATTCTTTATTTCGACGTAATGAAACCGAACCATTTTTGAAGAAGCTGATAACTGGTGATGAATAGTGGATCACGTACGACATGAACGTGCGAAAAAGGTCGTGGTCAAAGGCCGGTCAGGCTTCACAGACTGTGACGAAACCCCGGTTAACTCGCAACAAGGTGATGCTGTGTGTGTGGTGGGATTGGAAGGGCATTATTCATTATGAGCTGTTACCACCAGGCAGGACCATCGATTCTGAACTCTACTGAGAACAACTGATGAGATTAAAGCAAGAAGTTGAGAGAAAGCGGCCGGAATTAATCAACAGAAGGGGTGTGGTTTTCATCATGATAACGCTAGACCTCACACATCTTTATCCACTCAGCAAAAATTAAGAGAGTTTGGCTGGGAGGTGTTAATGCATCCGCCGTATAGTCCTGACAGACCACAGATTTCCACCTGTTTCGGTCTCTTCAGAATTCTTTAGGCAGTGTCAGGTTAACATCACGAGAGGACTGCCAAAACCACTTGTCGCGGTATTTTATTTAAAATTTCTATAGCAATGGGATCATATCCCTACCTACAAGATGGCAAGAAGTTATCGAACAAAATTGTCTGTACATACTTTAGTTAAATGTAATTATACTATATAAGAACAAAATGGTATCTACATACTTTAGTTAAATGTAAATAAACTATATTAAAAAATGTTTTGAATTTTCTTAAAAAATGCGAAGAAACTTTTTCCCCAATCTTATATGTAGATACACGACAACTGCAGGCATCCTGCTTTTATCAGAGGAATAGATAGATAGTTTATGTAAGCATAGAAAATAATATCAAACCTTATATTAAATTATTCAGATAAAAGTCATCTGATCATATAAAAAACCGGCCAAGTGCGAGTCGGACTTGCGCACGAAGGTTTCCGTACCAATATCGCAAAAAAGGGCAAAAAAAAACACGTTTGTTGTATGCAAGCCCCACTTAAATTTTAATTTATTCTGATTTAGTATTTGTTGTTACCTATAGCGGCAACAGAAATACATCATCTGTCAAAATTTCAACTGTCTTGCTATCACAGTTCATGCAATACAGCTTGGTGACAGACAGACAGACAGACAGTGGAGTTTTAGTAATAGGGTCCCATTTTACCCTTTGGGTCCTTTGGGTACGGAACCCTAAAAATTGCTCTATGAGTACCTACCTAATATATTCATTTTAGAATAAATACTTACTTGAAATATATGTGCCGCAAACTCTCTAATACCACAGGGGTTTAGCCCGGCGGACTCATCAGTACAATAATAATCTAAGTAGAACCAGTGCGCTAGCTCAATCTGAAAACATATTCGCACTAGATTCCCACGGTCTTCTGGAGGCAAGTTAATGATGAAACGGCTGAAAGGAAAAGAATGTGGTATAGTAGTTATTGAATTATTAGGTATTATAACCAACACTCTTGAAATATAGTATTAACTACCAGAGGAGACTTAAAAATCATAGAAATGAGCTTGCCCATGGACTATCAAGAGACAAAAGTTTATGATACAGGAGACTAAAGAGACAGTGTTCAAATCTTACTGGAAAGATTTGTCAGGATGAATTGAGACAACCAACTGAGAAGTGTATCACCAAGCTCAAGAACCTGAACAGATTCAATATATCAGACAGAGAAGTGTCCTATTGTTACGTTAAACTGATTGCCATGATGCAGAAAGAGATAAAAAAACAACAAGTAAAATTTCAAAATTTAAAAACCCCCGACACATTTATCTTGCGAAAACACCCCGATTCAAACAGTAAAACGCTCATCACTTTTGAACGGCTGAACCGATTTTATTCAAACATAGCTAAGAACATTCTCGACAAAATCACCTTTCAATTAAAAAAAACTAAATCAAAATCGGTTCATCCGTTTAGGCGCTATGATGCCACAGACAGACACACAGCAACACACGTGAAACTTATAACACCCCTCTTTTTCTGGCGGGGGTTAAAAATAACTAACACAATGTGGTATCAAAATTAACCTCCCTACTCTCCCTGCACCAAAATCTTAAGGTGCAATAATAATTCAGGCCTTCATTCAAGTATTTCCTAAAGTTTTCATTGGCCATTAAAAGGTAAAATTTTATGTTTAATTTTATATCCATTCATACAGGAAGTGAGCTAACCCATCAAGGAATGTATTCAATAAGCTTAGGAATTTGTAGAAAGCATCTCTGTATTCTAATGAAGTTTAAATCATCATCATATCAGCCTTTTAATGTTCCCACTACTGGGACACAGGCCTAATCTACGTGAGAGGGAATGGACCGTAATCCAAGTTTAATTTTTAAAATTATATTTAAATTTCTGGACAAAAGTAGGTAAGTATCCCAAGATGACCCCATTACGTTTCTTTAGCTGAAATTTTCTGTAGCTGTAGGTCTTATTAGAATTCTTAAAGTTGTACATAATAATATTTAAGACCATTTGTTTACCTAGATAAGTTCAGTTTATAATTTATTATATAGTTATGTATATATACATAAAAACTGTTGCTGTTACACATATTTTACTTATCAAACTTTGTAAAAATAAAAAAGTCCACTTAATAAATAAGTATTCAAACAAAAGTTCTAAGGTACCTTCAATTTTTCTGTTTTTTTTACTTAAATACCTTTCATTTAAAAATGTTTTCATTTTAAGGTAGGGATTAAACCTAATACTTTAATTGAATAATAAAACATAATATTGGCATATAAGTGGGGTGTTTACCAATACAAAACAAAAAATCACATTAATTAAATTTTGGTCGGTAAAAAAACAACCTACCTGCACAGGTCATCTAAAATATCGATAGGTATAGAGTGTTCGCTTTTATTTCCACCACCAGTTGAACACATCTTATATGTTTATATTTAGCGATTATTTACCGTATATTAGCAAAAACAAAATGGAAAATTTTCTATTTTGGTGCGAGTTTGCTGCTTTTCATCAATACAAACAAAATATCACAGACTACCTACACTCTACAGCAATAAATATTAAAAAAATAGGTAATCTTTGGACTACAGAGTACAGAGTACCATATTATAAAAATAGTAGTCTATGATGAGAGTACCTAAGACCTCAACTCAAAATCATAGCTAAAAATATAAAAATAGGTATAAATCTATCTACAGATCATAAAATTGCGAAAACAACAATCAAGACCGATGGGACCAGGAGGGACAGGATCACGTAATGGGATTATGGGACGTAGGTGCCTGAGGCCGGGCCGCACTGGTAGGGCGACGGTTACAGTCGGCTACACCACGACCGACAGCGACGCGAAAATGTAGGTGGCCGCACTGCAGAGGCGATAAGTCAGTGAATTGTGGTGACATCGACATCGTGTAACGACCAGCCACACTGGTTAGGTTCAGGGCGATTGAGTTTGCTTGATTGGAGGGCTATGGGCGAGACGTTTGCTCAGCATAAGGACAATACATACAGTTTTCGGCATTTCCCCTTTATTTGTGCTAAATTAAATTGTTCTATCCAATTTGATATTTCAAGAGTAGGTCTACGTAATACCACGTAATACCCTTACAAAGTCGGGTGGTTGTTCCAACCAAGGTGGTCTTGGTCGGTACACCAAACAAAAAAGATCGTGTCGACGGTTGGGTTGAGTTGACCTTCTAACAAACTTGGTTGGGAGGTATGCGCTTGCGACCAATTTGGTTGGCCAACCACCATAATACTCGATCTTTTTTGGTAACCGCCCGACTATGTAGAAGGGTCATGTGCAAAATTTGTAATTATTTGGAGCTTATAATTTTATTGAATTATTGACTTATGGCCTATACCTCTCTCTGCAAAGATTGCCGAAAAAGTTGTCTCGTAATATTTACTACTAATACTTAGGCGGATCCAGGGGGAGGGAACGGGGGCACGTGTACCACCCAAACGAATTAATAGCCGAGACTCTGAGAGTCCGACTATGCAGGGACCTATATTTTTCCATTATAAATTTATTATTATAAATAACTTTTAGGTATTTATAAAGTAATTGTATGTCAATCTTTGATTAATTGTTGATCTTGCGAGTTTAACTAAGTAGCAGGTGAAGCAAATGCAACTGACCCCGCACAAAGAGGGCCACTAGCTTGGACGAACAAAAAACAAGCTGGTGGTAGGTTATATAACACGAGTAGGTTAATTGGACTGTTGAAATTATATAATTGGTCCTAACATTTATGAGCTCGCTTCACTTGCTCTTGCACCCAGTTTCTCTATATTCAATTTATGAATTGTCTATATTGCTACATTGTCCGAGGCTGGATTTCTAAAATTTTCCGAAAGGTGTACGAATAACATGTACCTGCTAATCCAGACTTTGTTTAGAAATTTTGCTTTGGTTACTGTTATACATCTGTAAAATCATTAAACAAAGTTTTACCAAGGAACCAATACCTATTTATAGATCTTGGTACCCCTCCCCCCAGAAATTTATCCTGGATCCACCTCTGCTAACATACATAAATAAACTCATGCCTAATTCCCATGGAGGCAGGAAGAAATTACAAAACTAAAACTGTACCAAATACTCTAAAAATATCATTTTATGGAAACCATAGTTTTTGATTTGACTGTCTCAAAAAAACAAAGAATGGGCTTAAAATACTCTATAGCCAGGTATATAAATTCCCTAAAAAAAAAGAACCAATATTTTGTTTGAGATTGAGAAAATAGGCTGTCATTCGTAGTATTATTTTCGTCATTTGTGAAGTGTTATTTTCTATAATGTTGGGGACTTACAAAATTCTTTGTATCCTTGAAATTATTATATTAATATTATAAAAAGAAACGAAAAATAGAAAAAAAGGAGGAACTGTTAGAAAATTGCAATAACTAAAATAAAAATTTGCAAGATTTTCTGAGTTAATCGTGTCGTGTTATTTTTCACGTTTTTGGGACAAAGTCAAGAATTTTTGGATAGTAAATAGCCTCTGCGTATTGTGATTAGCCGTAGAAACGTGTAGTTTTATTGATATCCTCAAAATTAAAATGGCACATTTTGGAAAACGCGATTATACGTACAGCGCACTAGACAATGAATTAACTCCGCCACTGGCGGCACTGGCGGAAACCACGAATACGGCTCCAAATTTTGTTACCCTGGACCACGAGCACGAGGATGTTAACAACGTTATCATACATAAAGTCCCCAAAACAAAAGGTAAGCAAACTATGCATGGGCTTTCCTCTATGTCTTTGTCACTCTTTGTTCATTGTCTCATGATCAATAGAAACTGGATGGTACTCGAGAATATTTAGGCGTGTTGCGTAGCGTGAGCAAGGCCATTTATAATCATTGCTGTATCATCAACTCAGTCTTCTGTTATAATATTAATAATTTTTCTTAAATATTTTCAGTCCCAAAAGAAAAATAAAATGTATAATTTAAATGTTATTTTCTTCTTACAGGAGGATGGACTCATATAGAGGATTTGGACTCATTTTTTACACGGATGTACCAGTATTATGTTCGTGGTGGATTTTACCCTATGATAATGTCAGACATTCTTTACTTAATTCAATTTATATTTATAGTGTGGTTTTCCACATTTTTAATGTACTGCGTAAACTACCCTAGACTATTTAGGAATGATCCAAATGCAAATAGGAGTGAAAAACTTACCTTAGATGATGTTATATTGTCTTCTGAAGTGTGTGTGGAGAATATTGTTTGGCAATGGTGAGTAGCAAATTATTTCATGTCATGTAAATTGCAACTGCTATGCTGCTGTTGTAGATAATAGAATAGATCTAGACATCTAATATGTATAGAAACTGACTGTCTAAATAGAAAAAAAGTGGCCTTTAACTGCATATACCATAGGTTTGGAAGTAAGCCTGGGCATTCTGTATATGCACCATGCTAGCTTACCTAGTCTAAACCTAGGCAGTTATGGCATAAGTGCTAAAGATATTGTGAAAAGCGTTTATAAAAGCATGTAAAATTATTATTTTTCTTAACCCACTCAAGTGCGAAAAGTTTTCAAAAGTTATTATATACCCCTCGTTTGCCTGAATGCATAGTTAAAGTACAGTACCTGGGCAACCAAGCTCTGCTCAGGTAAAAATAGAGAAAACGACGTTTTCTAAAAATCTAATCTAGCTAGATCGATTTATCGCCTCCGACACCACCTTCATACAATAATTCTTGAAAGAATTTTCGATATTCAGATGATATATATACAAGATATGCTTATTTAAAGGTATTAAATTAGATATTAGATAACTAAAACCCAGCTATGCCCTTCTTATAGTCAGCCAGCTGCCAGCCTTTGCAAAAAGCTTTGGTCTCTTGACCGGAATGCACAATGCTGTGGACACATATCATATTAAAATGTCTGGAAAAGTCTTCTTACAAGAAAACAGAGAAATCTGCCGACTTACTCTATTGTTATTAAATAATGTTTAGCAGACACAATTTTTTTTATTTTGTCATAGTACGTGGGACACTCAGAAAGTTTTGCGAAACTAAAAAAAATTGTTCTATACGTACATATATTTTTATTAAATCTTTTCAAAGTACTTTCCACCAGCCTCTATACAAAGATTCATGCGCCTAAACCAGTTTTCAAAACACTTTTTCCAGTCCGCCGCAGACACCTCGTTTACAGCCTGCTCGAACGCAGCCAGCGCATCTTCCGGCGACGAAAATTGTATCCCTTTGAGCTGATTTTTTATTTTTGGGAATAAAAAGAAGTCACACGGTGCTAGATCAGGGCTGTAAGGAGGGTGACCCAGGAGTTTGACTGGCGTGCTGTCCAGGAAGTCCCTCGTTTTGAGTGCGGTGTGCGCAGGTGCATTGTCGTGGTGGAGCAGTAGCCCGCGGAGCCCTGTGTTTGGTCGCTTGTTGCTTATAACAGAGAAAACTTCTGGCAAACATTTGGTAGTATACCATTCGGCATTAATGCTTCTTTGATCCCGTAAGGGAATTGATACCAAGTGGCCAGTCAAATTAAAAAAGCTAGCGATCAAAATCTTACCCCCGCTTCTAGATCGCTTCACTTTGGTAGGCGTTGGCTCATTTTGAAACACCCAAACAGTCGACTGGCGCTTGGTTTCTGGGTCGTATTGATAAATCCAGGACTCATCACCTGTAACGATGTCGTAAACACGCCGAGACGAGCCTGCTTCAAATTTGTTAAGCATATCACGGCACCATTCCACCCGGGCCTGCTTCTGAGCATCGGTGAGGTTGTGCGGCACCCAGCGTGATACTATCCTCCTCACGCGAAGATGGCTGTGTAGAATCTCGTGAACGCTTCCCGATCCAATCTTCAATATGTGTTGAATCTCCTGATATGTAATTCGCCTATTGTCTTGGATTAAATTTTTCACTGCTAGCACGTTTTCTTCGGTAACAGCCGTCAAAGGGCGACCGCTTCTTTCGTCATCCCCCAAAGTTGGTCGACCGCGCTTGAATTCGTTATACCAACGATACACGGTTGCCTTGGAAGGGCCTTCATCCATGAATGCCATTTGAAGTCTATCGTACGATTCATCCGGTTTCAGGCGACACTTGAAATCGTATAAAATCATAGCTCTAAAATGTTCCCGGCGCAGATCCATATTTCAGTGAGACACAATACTTTGAATTAACTCGCAAAAAATGTGGAGGGAAATTTTGAAATTGGAACTTACTTATTTTTACTTATAAATAATCATATTTTCGAAAAACATTATAACTGGCCAGTCTCCCATATATAAAAACTTTTTTTCGCAATACTTTCTGAGGGGCCTGGTATAATAGTTTATTGTTTCGACGTGTCCAATGACCAGATAGTGAAGTTATTGTAATGTTTTTAAGACTTGGTTTTCTTTCGCGTTGCCTTTCGAAAACCCTGATGAATCTAAGTTTGAAATATTTGGTTCAGCTAGATGCCATACTGTGGTTGTGCCAACAGTCAAGCATTGAGGTGGTTCATCATGGTCTGGGACTTACTTGCACACACTTATAAAATTTGGCACACCTGTTCATTAGCTTACATAGATGACATTATGTGAATATCAACGAATTGATAACGTCCTTTTATAGAACTCGGTTATAAATTAACTAACATATCACGGCTACTTTGCGACCATATGTCACTGTAGGGAGCCAGCAGAATATCAGCGTCAAGTATATTTGCCTGACACATGCTGAGCTGGACTCCCATTTGGTGCAACCTTGAGACGCACACTGCACAGTGTTTTAACTATTATACCTTAATTTTACTGGTGTCACTATTACTTATACTACTACTATTTCTTTGTTACTATTTGTTTAAGAATCCTTTTTTCTTTTTATGTTGGCACCTTGTTTTTAAAACTACATGTAAATTGAAATAATTTAATTAAGATTTTATGTGTTGTGCTGTGTCTTTTGGGTGCACTAAATAAATAATTTATCTATCTATCTATCTAAATCGATAAATTAATTGCTTGTATGCAGAGACAGGTATAGATAGATAGGCTATTATATGCAGGGGAGGTTTGTTTAAATAGCCAATTATATACCTTTAAATGCCAATTTTTAAATTTATTAGTTAGCTAGTGATCCTTATATACAAAAACCTTCCTCGTTTCTCACTCTTTCTTTTGGTGAAAACCGCATGAGAATCTGTTCAGTAGTTTTTGAGTTTATTGCGTACAGACGCGGCGGTGGACTTTATTTTATATTATGTAGTGATTGTTTAGTACACTTCAATAGTTTTCAGATTTATTATTATTTTCCTACTTATATTAAAATGAGTCGTCTCAAACTTCTGGCCAGCAATGCATATTGCAAATTAATTGAGTATTTGGAGTTGAGAACGAGCCAAAGCAAACTATAAAATGTAGCACAACTTTTCAGGCTTAAGTAGAATTGGACAAATACTCAACTCAGAAATTAGAGATAGCCTATGCAAATGTCAATATGTGTTATTGTAAATGTTATATACTTATTTTAGGTGGGGTATCATCACAATCTGTTCAATATATTGGGTGATGAGGCTAGCGGTATCAATATACAATTTATATTTTGCCTGGGACACTAAATTATTTTATAATAATGCGCTTAAGATACAAGAGGTGAGTAAATAAATCATATTCCTGTGTTTCTTGCAGTTTGTCCAACAAAATAAAACATTAATACATACTAAACTATAAAATTTTTCTATAATTTGCTGAATGTGTGTTGCAGAGTGACTTGGCTTGGATTGACTGGTCGACAATACAGGAAAGAGTGAGGGAAGCACAACCAGAACACCACATGTGTGTCCATAAGCAAGAAATAAACGAACTAGACATATACCATCGAATACTCAGGTATATATATATTGTTTGGTTATTGATTAAAATCTAGCTGAAAAATTCCGATTTTATGACTGCTACTAATGCATGAAAAGTGACAAACACACAGCCCCACGCATCTGGTGCAGAATCCACCTGTGGCTGTTGTTAATAATATCATCAGAAAAGTGAAAAGCAACCAGAAAAGGCTACTTACTTTAAAAAAACGTTGTTTTTATATGTTTTGACAAAATTAATTTGATTAAAGTCAAGGCAATTGCGCTTAAGGCGCCGATTCCCTTGAGTAGCTGATTTTAAAATGAGAATCACGTCTAAACGGCTAGTCGTAATTTTATAAAAATATATGTTATAAAAGACCATTTTCTCAATAATTTGATCTAAGCAAAATTTGAGTTTTATTCTTACAACATAGTGTAATTAATTTGTAAAGTTATATATGTTTAAAACGGACAAAAACCACGACAATCGCACAAAAACCACTGGGCGTATTTTAATTAAATCAACACCATCTTAAAGGCAATTTAATATGTCATAGAATAATAAGGAAAGTACAAAAAACTACTAAATTTTGAGTCGCGCGGGTGTGAAACGGGTGCGCGTTTTATTTCCTCAAGGTCGTTGGCGTTAGTCGTCGTATTAATGCACAGAGAAGCACAGAAATAAAAAATATTTTAAGTTTTGAAATAACAACACTAGCCGACTCTCGCGGCTTCGCTCCCGTCAAAATTATTGCCTATGTTACTCGGAAATAATGTATATAGCTTTCTATAGGAGAAGGAATTTTTTAAATCGGTCCGTTAGTTTCGGAGCCTATTCGGTAAAACAAAAACAAACAAAAAAATCTTTCCTCTTTATAATATTGGTGTAGATCATCACCCGGCCCTTGTCCCATGTTACTTGAGGCTGGCGCATCTTTTAAAATAGGTATACGAGAAGTTTCGAATTTGCAATGTGAAAATAACATAAGATCAAAGAAACTCAGACTCATGAAACAGATTGTAACATGCACTGTTTTGTTTTAAGATCAATAATACACATACTACAGAACTATTTACAATGCATTATGTATGTACCATTATTTATGGTACGGGTGCAATATCCAACCAACTTGAGTTCCGCCTTTATCTGAGTTTATCATTTCTAGAGTTAATTTATTGAAGAACTTATAAACGTAATTAATATATTATGTTTACCATTATCAAACTTCTGCATTGATATTTACAATGTAGGACTTAACCAATAAGATATGAATACTGATACAACGGCACGAGCACGGCCTTCTGTGACAGACTCGAGACACACAGTTTGGGAGCAAAAACTGTGATAAAATGCGTGACTCAAAGTTATCATAGAGGCCGTGCTCGCCCGGCTGAAGCTGACAATAGCAATAAAGTCTTTGACACACTATCCACATTGTAACTTTACCACTTATAGTAATTCATTTCATTTCCAATGATAACCTACAATTTGAAATATTTTTCTCTTAAGTATCAGCAGAAAAATAATATCTGCAAAGTAACAATCAACTGTACTGCTAATGCTTGGATGTAGAGTAGTCAACTAATCTGAATTACTTTTTATCCTTACAGAATAACTAATTATATGGTGGCAATGGTCAACAAAAACTTACTGCCACTGCAAATACATGTGCCTTTTATTGGTGATTTTCACTACTTATCTCGAGGTTTAAAATACAACATAGAATTTTTGTTATTTTGTAAGTACACATTTTCTTTATTTTAGTAGTGGTGGTTTTGTGTTAATTTATGTTAAGGCCAAGGCATGAAAACTATTAACTAGAGTTTATTTTAGTAGTATTTGTAAATTGTGGACAACACTCACAATATTTGACCAAGCACTGCAACCAAAAAACATCTTGTCTATTTCGCTGTATTTTTATTTGCTTGTGTTATGTAAGAACCAAAATTATAGAATGAATGCAATATTCCTCATTTGGAATACAAGACAATTCTAGTAAGTACCTATGTTAGAATTTTGTCAAAGTTATTGTGCTGTGTGTGTTGTAAGTGAAGGTTTTAATAAAATGTGTGGGTGTTCTGTGTACAGCAAGTCCGTGGAGTCCTTGGGAGAATCGCTGGCAGCTGCGTCCGTGTTACAAGGATCATTCAAAACGAATGTTACTCGCTCGACAACTTGAGAGACAAATACTGGTTCTGGCCATTGTGAACTTACTGCTTTCGCCACTTATACAGGCGTGGCAGATACTGTACTTCTTTTTCAATTATGCCGAGGTAAGTTTCCTTAAAAAACATATTACTACATAGTATAAAACAAAGTCGCTTTCCGTGTCTGTCTGTAACTACAGACAGACACGGAGCGTCGAAAAGGAAGCGGAAAGTGTCTGTATGTATATCCGCTAACTCCTCCTAAACCACGCAACGGATTTTGATGCGGTTTTCACTAATGGAAAGAGTAAGAAAGGACGGCTTTTGTATATAATTTTAGACGGGCGAAGCCGGGGCGGATCGCTTGAAGGTACTACGTATAAATCTTTTTTGAATTATTTTTGTTTTATACTTTTATATTTTATAGTGTCCATTGCTTCCATTACTGGAAAACTATCTGCACTAAAATTATAAATGCTTGTATGTTACCTTTTCACGCTTAAACTGCTGAACCGATTTAGGTGAAATTTGGTTTGGATAAAGAGACCCTGGGAAGACAGACAGAGTTACTTTCGCATTTATAATATTAGTATGGATTCGTACATTCAGCTTGGCGGTAGCACGGCGTCTTCTAATTGTGTGTTAAAGTGTTCTTCTATGTGCTCCAAAAACCGTGTGGTACTTTTTGGCCGCGCCACAGTCGTATTTTGAATCGGAGTTAATAAGAATAAAAGTACATAATATGTTAATTATTGTACTAAATAAAGTAAAAAAGTACTTGAAAGATTCAAAACCCTTAGGTTTTCTAAAATCTATAAAGAAGGTTAAGTATTCTGACAAGCCATTTGCTAAAAACCGATCCTGCACAATACAAATCTACCTATGAAAGAACCACCTGAAAGCTCCAGGTTTTACCTCAAACCTACACTTCAAAATCATAATACAAAAAATCTGTTTGTGTCTCAATAATTCTAATTTCTTTTCTATGATACCGTTGTTCAACTAAAGATGTCCGTGGCACACAAAAATTGTTTTATCGTTGACCAGTGTAATTTTCAGATTAATTTTAGTAAAATTCCTATTTAAGATTTTTTGTGTTGTTTCAGTTGATAAAACGTTCGCCCGCGTCTCTGGGTACACGAACATGGTCGCTGTACGCCCAACTCACGCTACGCCACTTCAACGAGTTGGAACACGAAATGCTAGACAGACTCAATCGAGCTCATAAACCAGCGACCAAGTACCTCGGCAGCTTCTCATCGCCTATTACAACAGTTGTTGCCAAGTAAAGTATTTTCTGAATAAGATATCCAAAATAGAGCATCCCGGACCTTGGCCGGGAAGCATGCAAACGCATGACTTTTTTTTTGTGTTCAATATGTTGTCGTATTAGAGGACCTAGCATATCCAAGGCGTGTGCAAAAAAAAATCAAATTTACTTCGCTCGCTATTGCATCCTTTAGTTCGCCAGCTCAAGCAAAAACTTATCGTTTTCAAGGCGGGTGCCGGACGGGGTGTTGAAAATGTACCCCCTGAAAAAGAATTGCTGGCGTCCATGAGATGGTGTTATCATAACAAGTCCGAAAAAACCTAAGCGTCAATGTCGAGTCCTAGCAGTTTAGGGTAACATTATAATCTGAATAATAGAAAATTAAAAGATAGAAAGAAAAGTAAATTTACCGAAAAGGTAACTTCCGTATTGACTGCTCTGTCACCAAAAGCGAGAAGTGTGTTCCGCAACAAACAAAACAAATCCAAAGTTATGTTTATTGAAAGAAGCTGTCTAGATTACGTTATCATCATGCGTAGTTCGTGTGATTCATTGACTCAAATGTCGTCTAGCGTCATAGGAGTGTAAACAATATTTAGAAGTGTTATCTTAGAATAAAAGTTGCAAGTTGCAATTCAGATTTAGTTTGTTGCGTGTGGAAATAGTAATTGGAATACAGCTAAGGTGGTTCTTAAGTCACAGTATTACGATATTTATTTTATAATATAGCGTGTACAACTAAAGCAGACATGCAGCTAGCCGCATAAAATCAAATAAAATGCACATTCAATTAGAATGTGCATTAACTAAGCAATTACGAAACAAGATTACAACACAAATTGCGTATTAATGTATGGTAATATTCTAATCGTATCTACACCAAAGTATTTATCTAGTGAAAGATATTGCGTAAACAATGCCGTGCTATTTTTACGTCGCAATGTTGACTTTTGACAAAAATAAAACTCATGCGATTTGGCACTTACTCCGTTACTGATTTGTAACGATGACGACTAACTTGCATTCATGTCTATAGCGCATATAGCTTTGTCTCAATCGATGACATTGGCGTGTGCTGTGAGCGTCAGAATCGCAGGTCAACAGTCTCATTTAGCTTTCAAATTGTGCCTAAAAATTACTTACCAATTGCTTATATTTGCTTAACATAATGAGAGAATTGCTTATTTCATCTATTAAAAGAATTAAAACATTTAAGGTTGACCGACCATTCTGATATCAGAATGGCTGGTCAATCTCTGTAGAGTATTAACCATGTGGAATAACTGAAATTTTAAAAGGCCAAAGATTGCTTATTAATTGCTTATTTCACAATTTAGAAGCCTAGACCTAGTATATCCTGTTATTCTATCTATAAGCTAGTCAAGAATTTAAAATCCCCTGTGCCTGTTAAATTTATGAGAGCAAAGTGACGTATGTCGAAAATTGCGTTTATATATCAAAAGGTTTTATTACTCGTTTCTTTATTTTCTGAAATAACTGAATGGGGCCTAGTTTCTATATTATTTTTAATCATGGCTGTATTTATTAACTTTGTATATCTTGCTGACATAGAATACTTATGTTTTTAATAGTGGCTTAACGGACCTTTTTTTAAGTTGCCTGCCAATAAAGAGATGAAATTAATCTGCCGTACATTAATTTTTATAACTTACTGTCGTCGTTTTTTTATGTGCGTGTGGACTGAGGGACCAAACTGGTATATCGCAAAATAAAAATCGTAGGATTTATTATTAGACTTAAAACTATTGTAGAACAAATCTGGGAATTTGTAAACAAATACATAAATTAAAAACTACAGCTGCAGCAAACTTAAAGTGTGGTCCCTCAGTCCTCACAGATTATCAGCCAGATCTCGAAAAGTATCTGAAAACCGGCCAAGAGCGAGTCGGACTCGCGCACGATGGGTTCCGTACCATTATCGAAAAAAACCGCACAAAAATCACGTTTGTTGTATGGGAGCAGCCCCACTTAAATATCATATTAATTTTATTCTGGTTTTAGTATTTGTTGTTATAGCAGCAACAGAAATACATCATCTGTGAAAATTGCAACTGTCTAGCTATCACGGTTCATGAGATATAGCCTGGTGACAGACAGACGGACTGCGGAGTCTAAGTAATAGGGTGGGACCCTATTACTAAGACTCCGCAGTCCGTCTGTCTGTTTTTTACCCTTTGGGTACGGAACCCTAAAAATTAAGGTGTCGTGACTACAGACTTTGAGTAAAGAATTTGTAAAGATATTAACTAAATAACAGACCACAAAGCTTCAAAGATAAAATATATGTAACGACTAAACTGTGGTCCCTCATTCCACACAAGAAAGATACATATTTTAGTGAATTTATCGAATCAAATAAATAAAATCTCTCTTTTTCTACATAATTTTTTAAAATGAGACTTGAAACATTTTGTAAAAAAGAAATGGAAAAGAAATATCGCCGCAATTTTTAGATAGCAATTATTAAAACTGGTCCCTCAATCCTCACATCCACTGACATATGTGCATGTACTAGCTGCTTGACGAGAGGAATATCAGAAAGACTAGTGTACTTAACTTTTAGTAAAAAGTTTCTACTATATAATAGGTATCTAAAATTGTGTTTTTCATACATCTTAGCTGAGATAATATTATTTTTGAATCCTATGAAAATAGAGTAGTGTGATCACACAATAAAACAAAATATAGACAGTACTATTATACTTTATACGGTTAATTTTATTTTATTTTTTATGGCGTATGTGAATTTAATGAAAAAAGGTGTGTATTCAAGGAAAGTCTATTTAATAAAAAGGCACGATAATAGTATGAGAATTTGTTTTAAGGTAGGTAGGTAGCATTAAACAGAATCTACACATTTAGGCTGCGTTTCCACCAGAGATGTGCGAGATAGCTGAGCGGTGCGAGGATGCGTACCGACGCTGTGAATCGGTGAACAGATGGGCGGCGCGAGGATGTGTAGCGGGCTCGTTTCAGATAAAGTGTGGAAGCAGCGGAGCGTGCGCGCCATTGCCCGAGTGCCCGTGTTGCCCAGTGCTGTCGTTTCAGCAACTTTGTCGCTAGTTCTAGCGGGGTTCATGAGTGGTTGGTGACCAAAAAATATGAGTAAGCCACAAAAAAGAATTGAACGACTTTTGAACCATTTTCAGGGTTCCGTACCCAAAGGGTAAAAACAGGACCCTATTACTGAGACTGCGGTCCGTCTGTCTGTCTGTCACCAGGCTGTATCTCATGAACCGTGATAGCTAGACAGTTGATATTTTCACAAATAATGTATTTCTGTTGCCGCTATAACAAAAATTGAATGAAATACATATTTAAGTGGGGCTCCCACACAACAAACGTTAACTTTTTTTGCGATAATGGTACGGACCCCTTCTTGCGCGAGTCCGAGTGGCACTTGGCTGGTTTTTTTTAACTTTGATATTTATTTGAACCAAATTTTCTTTCTTAGCCCTGGGACCCCATGGCCCAGGTTTGCCCTATGCTAACCTAACCACTCATAAAATCCGCTGGAACTAGCGACAAAGTCGCTAGAACGGCAACACTGCTCGCGCCCATCCCTAGCACACATATCTCGCAACACATCCTTCCTTTGTTTTGTATGTACAAAAAGCTTTCACTAGAACTACGCTGAGAGAGCCTGGGTGTTTACCCAGCCACAACAAAACATCATCAACCAAGAAGAAGAACCAATAGAATCACTTTGTTTGAAGTAATGGTTCTTAACAACACATCCCTTGCTACGCATCCTAGCACATCTCTGGTGGAAACACAGCCATATCATACCTACATAAAAATTATAGTAGATTAATTTAATGTTACTTCAAGATTGCGTTCGGAAACAGCTCATTTATTTATAATTACGAGTAGCAAAAAATAATAATAATTTAAATGCTGTATAAAACAAGAAATACATAATCTGCCTTTATCTACTGATATCACTGTTTTATGAACGAACGTTTAGCTATGATGACCAATATTTCAAAATTAGTGTAAGTGCTGACTAGTATTGCAATAATTGATAAGTTAATTTTGTAATCTATTGTTTTATTAAATACATTTAAGTTAATATAACATAAAATTAACCGTACAAAATATAAAAGTACTGTCTGCATTTTGTGGTGAGACTACTCTTATCTATTTTCATAGGATTCAAAAATAAATTTGTTTAGAAATTCCCAGATTTGTTCTACAATTGTTTTAAGTCTACTAGTAAATCCTACGGTTTTTTTTTTGCGACATACCAGTTTGGTCCCTCAGTCTACACGCACATAAAAAAACGACGACAGTAAGTTATAAAAATTAATGTACGGTAGATTAATTTCATCTCTTTATTGGCAGGCAACTTAAAAAAAAATGTCGGTTAAGCCACTATTAAAAACATAAGTATTCTATGTCAGCAAGATATACAAAGTTAATAAATACAGCCATGATTAAAAATAATATAGAAACTAGGCCCCATTCGGTTATTTCAGAAAATAAAGAAACGAGTAATAAACCTTTTGATATATAAACGCAATTTTCGACATACGTCACTTTGCTCTCATAAATTTAACAGGCACAGGGGATTTTAAATTCTTGACTAGCTTATAGATAGAATAACAGGATATACTGGGTCTAGGCTTCTAAATTGTGAAATAAGCAATTAATAAGCAATCTTTGGCACATTAAAATTTCAGTTATTCCACATGGTTACTACTCTACAGAGATTGACCAGCCATTCTGATATCAGAATGGTCGGTCAACCTTAAATGTTTTAATTCTTTTAATAGATGAAATAAGCAATTCTCTCATTATGTTAAGCAAATATAAGCAATTGGTAAGTAATTTTTAGGCACAATTTGAAAGCTAAATAAGACTGTTGACCTGCGATTCTGACGCTCACCGTGTGCTTTGTTTTTTTATTGCGGATGAAGAATTTAAAAAAAAGTTTTTCTAGGGTCTGAGAATGTTTCTGGAAAAGCAGGTTCGGATATGTGTAATATATGTTACAAATTTACGGGGGTTAGGTTAGGTTAGTAACGAGTGGATACGGAGGCGACAGGGAACGTTGTCCTTCCATTTAGTGCAGGTGTTATCGAGGCATGGCTGTTTTGGTAAATACCTGCACACAGTGGCAAGACAGGAGGCGACCCCCTTTTGTCACCAGTGCGGTCACGAGCAGTGCCATGCCTGGGAGGCAGCCATGAACTTTGTTTTTTGTTTTTTTTTTATATGTTATAGTCTTGCGTTTGACCTCTATCTCACCTGATGGTAAGCGATGATTTGGTCGACGATGGAGCACGCTTGCCTAGAAGTAACCTATTCACTCTTGACTTAAAGACTCCCAGGTTGTAGCTATCGGGAAACACAGACTCAGGCAGGGAATTCCACTCTTTTGCTGTTCGTATAATAAAAGTGTTCCCAAAACGTTTGGTGCGTATGGGTCGCCTAGACTCGACCAGCATCTCATTGCCGATAAGCCTCTTGGCCCGTTTTTCGATCGACTCGAGTGCATCCAGCTGGTATTTGGCAGATCCGTCCCAGAGATGAGAACAGTACTCCATGCATGATCTAACTTGCGCTTGATACAAGTTAAGCAACTGCTCTGGGGTGAAGTACCGTCTCACCTTCGCAAGAATCCCCAACTTTTTGGCAGCCAGCTGAGCTTTTGCCTCATTGAATGGACCATATTTCTGCCGCCAAAACGCAGCTCTGTATTCGGCGGCAGAAATTGGGCAAGACCTGTCAGTGCTGGCCATTGTTAGGGCCATGATCAGCAGTGAAAGGGCATGGGTGTTGGTTCGGTATGTGTTAGGCATTTTCTGGGAAGAATAAAAAAAAATTGGTTAGGGAAGTTTTGAACATGAATGCGAATGGCTTTAAGACTAAAGGAAGACCAAAGAAACGATGTATGAATTGTATGAAAGATGGTATATTTAAAAAAGGCTTGAATACTGAGTAGTCGACTGCTAGAGAAATATGGAAGAACCACAGAAATCTTAATAATAAGGCAATTGCCTTATTATTAAGATTTCTGTGGGAAGAACACATGTTGCGCCAACCCCAAATAAATTGGGATCAGGGCCAGAGAATGATGACTGTGACTCCTGTGGCTGGATATACTAACTTTATTTATTTCTGCTTGTTTCTGTATTTGCGTCTAAATTCTCTCTATTTAAATTATTTATTTATTAGTTTATTAGATGCCGCCCGCAACTTCACCCCGTAGAATTTGTACTACCCCTATTATATTTATAAATTATAGCCTATGTGTTATTCTGATGTATAAGCTATATTATTGTAAAGTTTCATCAAAATCCGTCCAGTATTTTTTGCGTGAATGAGTAACATCCACCCTCAAAACTTTCACGTTTTTGAGGGTGCATGTGATGTGTTGTATAGTAGTAGGATGTACAAAGGTTCTGAAAAACAATCACATTTATTTTTGTGGTGCTCTAAGGTAGCTCACATTAATCTAAAATTGTGATGCACTGCCAAAACAAAAATCTATCCAATTTATTTTTTATTTTTATGGATAATTCCTGTTCACACTAGTATTATCAAAGCGAAATTTGTGAGTGTGTTTGTTACTTCTTCACGCCAGAAAGCCTGAACGGATCTGAATGAAATTACACACAAAGATAGATTATAGTCAGGAATAGTACATAGGGTACTTTTTATCCCGACAATATGTTCCCTTGGGATAATTTTCGGCATTCACGCGGTCGAAGCCGCTGGCAGAGCTAGTCATTAAAACGTTTTTACTGCTTAGACTGCTTAAAACATATTAAAGAGTGTAAATCACTAAGATTATTTAACATTATTGAACAAAAGTAATCGGTCACAGATAAAGTTCGACTACGCTCAGCGTCAACATGTACATGGCGCTTCTTGTTAACTTTTCACTATTTAATTCTGTGTACTTATTTACTTCTACCTACTAAAGCTTTTAGTTTTTTTTTTTAATGTGATAAAGGTCAGCTACCAATTTTAACTGTAAACATATACTATGTTACTTTTGTCCTGTAAGTTAAATGGTTTAGAAATATAAGTTTGACATTTAATTGAATACATCTAATTATTTTGAGAAATAATGTTTCTTAACCGTAACTTGTGTTGTTTCAGGAACATAGTATTCATATCAGCAAGTGTCCTGGGCGTGCTCGTCGTGTTGTCAGTGTACGACGAAGATGTGCTCACAGTGGAACATGTGCTCAGTATCATCACCATACTCGGCTGTATTCTTGCCGGGGCCAGGTTAGTATACCTTATCATAACCTTCTTCTGGTTTGTAGTTGTTTGCACTCTTACGAATGGATGTGCTGACAACCACACGTCAGTAATAATAGTTCGACCTTCTTCTTTTTAAGTCGATGATAATTAATTAGATTTTAAGATATTTTGTACCCTAAAGAACGTTCCAGATGTTGATAGCTGATGGCTCTTATCACATAAACATCAGTAGCGTCCTCAGGTGACTGGCGATCAACTGTATTCATTATTTACTTGCTTGTATTCTTGGAAAATGCTCCAGTATTGCAATCAACGACAGAAATCTCTCTCAAAAATAATCTCTTAAATTGATGTCATGCTAGCCAGTCAGATTGACGTATTTGAGTCAGCCACTCTCGCCTCTCATCATCTAAAAAATGCTAGAGGTTATTTTTAATGTTGTGGAAACAACACCTGGCGAATCCTACGCGACTAAAATTCGGTTTGCGCCTACAATGTTTTTTAAATTACAACATGTGAGGCCAAAATTACGTCGCTTCATTTATATTGTTAATAAAACACGCAGAATTTATGCCGAACAACTTTCGGCAAGTGTGTCACTATCCCTAACTGCAGCGCATCAGCATTCCATTAGCGCTTGGCGTCATTTATTTTGACGGGTATGTTGGTTGTCACTCCCAATCTTCTTCGTAGATTTCGGCCTCTTATAGTGTGTAATGTGTATCTTCTCCGTCGGTTCAGCAGGTTCAATGTTAGTTATTAGTAAATTATAATATCATTGTGTTTTAGGGTTTCGTACCCAAAGGGTTAAAACGGGACCCTATTACTAAGACTCCACTGACCGTCTGTCTGTCTGTCACCAGGCTGTATCTCATGAACCGTGATAGCTAGACAGTTAAAATTATCACAGATGATGTATTTCTGTTGCCGCTATAACAACAAATACTAAAAACGAATAAAATAAATATTTAAGTGGAGCTCCCATACAACAAACCTTTTTTTTTTGCCGTTTTTTGCGATAATGGTACGGAACCCTTCGTGCTCGAGTCCGCCTCGCTGCTGCTGGTTTTTTTTTTAATGAAAAGTTCTGTTCCTAATTTATCAAGAGTGTATATCTCGCGAGATTGATTGTAAACTTTTTGTTGTAGTCCTGTGACTAATACACGTTACGAAGGGATGTATTGTGTGCAAGTAACTACAATGTAATAGCTTCTTCTCGTTTTTTTTATTCAATATCTGTCCTGCTTTTGTGTTCCCTTTTTATGGTTCCGTACCTCGAAAGAAAAAAACTGATCCTTATAGGATCACTTTGATGTCCGTCCGCCTGTCTGTCAAGAGCCTTTTACTCAGGAACGCGTTGAGGTATCAAGCTGAAATTTATATCAAATACTCAGGTCTACTGTCCCTTAAAGCTATGAAAACTTCTAAGCCAACGCAATCAAAAGATACAGCCGTTTATGCCGCAAATTTTCGACACTCGCATGGCATGGTAATCAAAACCTACAGGGAACTTACTTCCCGTGAACTTAGAATATTGCAATTTGGTACGAATCAACGTCTTAAAGCACAGATAAAGAAAAATTTTCGAAAACCGTAATTTTTTTGTCAGAATATAAAAAAAAAAAAACTAAAAACCGCCCAACCACCGGCCAGGCGGCCACTTTTACTTATATAATATACCTACAGGTTTGTCCGGAACCCTCGGTGCGCGAGTCCGACTCGCACTTGGCCGGTTTTTTTCTCTCTCTGCAAGCTTTCTTTTTGTCGTACTAAGCTTCTTAGTCCCAGCCTTTTCGTGGCTCATGGTCGTTTTGTTTTAGAAAGTTTTCAATTGTCAATAAGTATCTTAAATAAATTATTTTGAAAGGTACTGCCGACGGAGTTAAGTGATCCAGTTTGGTAACTGGCACGCCTCCGCCGTCAAAATACGTATGTTCTGTATTTTGACGGCGGACGCGTGTATTTTGCTGTATTCTATTGTTTTCTTTGGTCTCTATTTGTTTTCTCTTGTGTTGGGTTTTGTATGCCGCCCGGTCCTGCCGTGTTGTTGCTTGGACATTTGCAAGTTTATATCTATGGCGGATGCACAAAGATAACATCGCTACGTTGTGTAAACCAGGAGCTTCTTTTACGTCTTCGATCACTAGGTTTTCGTAGTTTTTGTTGTAATGAGCGAAAATTGATACGAATTTGTTATAAGTTATCAGTTTTTAACACCCGCCGGAAAAAGAGGGGTGTTATAAGTTTCACGTGTGTTGCTGTGTATCTGTGTGTCTGTCTGTGGCATCATAGCGCCTAAACGGATGAACCCATTTTGTTTTAGGTTTTTTGTTTTAGGTGATTTTGTCGAGAGTGTTCTATGTGTTTGAATAAAATCGGTTCAGCCGTTCAAAAGTTATGGGCGTTTTACTGTTTGAATCGGGGAGTTTTAGCAAGCTAATTGTGTCGGGGGTTTTTTAAATTTAGAAATTTTACTTGTTTCAAACTGTATAACATTTATTTTGATTTTACTCAGCTTTGCAACCCTAAGTTCATCAAGCTCTTGGATTTTGGCATCTCCACTTTGATTGGCGACTTTAATGTTAGAATGAGTTCTTATCATAATTATTCGGTTTGTTTTGCGATTTGTAAATAAGCCCCGAAACTAGGTCTGTTTATTGTATCGATTCATAATGAGGTTAATTTAGATTTACCGATCTTTGTTATCGCAGCCTATTTATGGATGGAATTATAATTATGATAATATGTTATCACCAAACTCTGTCCTTTTTTGTCTTTCTGGTTTCAATCTAAGCATTCATCCATTATGTATGCTCATTGAGCATTACCTCGCCTTTGTCCAGTTGCGTAATGTTTTAATGTGATGAAGGGTAAATTTAATCCGCCACGTTTGATCATATCATGGTTTATAATAATTATATCATTATCTTTTTTTATTTAAATAAGATACACCAACAATCTATTTAAAATTACATAGTCAATTAGACACAGTTCAGTCTTCACAGTCCCTTGAACTTCTCTAGTGAGTTTAGTTCGTTTTCTCGTAAAGTTGTCTTATTTCTCACATATTGAATCTGAAAAGTAAAGTTGGGCCCTCTTATTTATACTCTAGGTAGGTATTGTAACAATTTACTGACTACTAACCCTTTTGGATTTTATTAACATGGTTTGTCTTAATTTAAAAATCTGTTATAACCGATTCTTCATTTTAATGGGTGTTTTTGCAAAAAGTACATTCATTACACATTATATAGTATTAAATATTAGGGTTTACTGCTCTTAAAACGGTGAAGGAAAACATCGTGAGGAAACCGGCATGTTCTAGAACCAAAAATTCGAAGACATGTGACATCCACGAACCCGCACTGGGCCCGCGTGGTGGATTACGGCCCATTACCTCTCACAGAGAGGAGGCCTGTGTCCCAGCAGTGGGAACATTAATAGGCTGATGATGTGATGTGTGTGTGTGTGTGTGAAGTCACAACTGGTAAGCATCCATTCGTAGCTATTGATGATGAAAGATGCGTGCGCGCAGCTGCAGCAGAATGTACGTAAATTATAGAAGGAATAAAAATGTTATTAAAATAGCCTAGCGAAAGTACTCTCAAAATAGTTTCATCGTAATCATAATTATTATTGAATTCCTATAACTTTAACAATATTATTTTCGAATTAATAATATAGAATTAGCCAAATAGGTGCAGCCGTTCTGAAGTGATGCGGTTACAAACATTCGGCAATTTATTTCTATTTCTATAGAGGATTTGTTATTTGTACATCCACCATAGTGTAGACTTTTAAGGGGATGCCTTGTTGCATTAAGTCCGCCTATGGACCACTGTTGTTTAAACAGTGTAAATATATTAATAATAATTATCTAAAAAGCGAATCGATCCTGACAGTCGTTATTTCAGCCTCAGGTCTCTTGTTCACACACGTGTTTTCGCCGTAAAAGTCTACTTTTATGGATGTGACGCAAGTAAGACGCTTGCGACACATCTACAAAAGTAGACTCATCAAGCCATCACAGTCATACCATATAACACTAATAGCCTTGTCTACATACCGTCAATTAACTAAAGATTTTTGGAGTGAAAATATGTGCCTGAAAAGAAGACTTTTGAAGTCAACTTCCTCCACTCCACTAGAGTTGGTCGCATGAAAATGAAAATAAAACCCTCGAGTTAAAGACGTTAATGTCAATAAGTATCGAGCTATAATGTTCAAATTGATTGAAGGTGGTTGAGTCAAGTGGAGCAATGACTTAGACTATGGCAGTCTAATTACAAAAATCGGTTTATTTAAAAACCCAGGTTTAAACCTTTATATACTAAGGTGTAAAAAAGGTACCTGGTAACCTGGGTTTTTAGTTACATCGATTTTTGTAATAAGACCTTGGGTGTTTGTCTGATTTGCCTTAAACCATTCTTCGTTTCCAGGGCATTGATAGGGGATGAAGAGCGTTTAGGTGAGGGTTGTACGGGCCCCGCGCGGGGCGAGGAGTTGTTCGTCCAAGTGCTGGGGCACGTGCATTACCTGCCCGCCGCCTGGAGAGGCCGCGCGCACACCAAGGATGTGGCCGCGCATTTCCAACAACTCTTCCAATTTAGAGCCGTATGTATACGTATACCACTTCAAAACATAACCCTTCTTTTCAGGCAAAACTCGTTCAATAAGTCGCAATTTCATCTCGGCGACATCATCTGCCTAGCCTTTTCCCAATTGTTGTTGGGGTCGGCTTCCAGTCTTACCGGATTCAGCTGAGTACCGGTGCTTTACATGGAGCGACTGCCTATCTGACCTCCACAACCCATCAACTGGGTAACACGGTACCCCTTGGCACGACTGGTGTCAGATCTCAAGCTTCTGACTACTCGTAACGACTGTCAAAGATCTTTAAATGACAGCCGGGACCAACGGCTTAACGTGCTTTCGGAGGCACGGAGGAAACTCGGTATGTTGAAATGGTCACCCACCCACGGACCGACCTCGGCAAGCGATGCTTAACGTTGAAGATCGACCCGTGCGGCTGTTATTATTTAGCCACGAGCTCCAATCTTTCGACAATGAATAAATAAAAAGCTTGGCAAAACGGAATTTAGAGAAGTAGAGGTGATTTTGACACATTGCGAACATTCTTTAAAACTTGTGGTTTTCTCTCTTAGGTGTTCATCATCTTCGAGCTGCTGAGCCCGCTTCTGTGTCCGTTAATCCTGCTCTCCCTTCGTTCTCGAGCTTTGGACATCGTTGACTTCTACCGCAACTTCACAGTCAGCGTCCTCGGCATCGGCGACGTTTGCTCCTTTGCACAGGTATGCTACTTCACAAATATATGACGTGCAATAAGCAATGTAAGGTATTTTGTACGTTTTATAGTTCATCACTGGGCCCAGTTTTTTGATCTGTAGATAACTCAATCAATATACTCACCTTTTTAAAAAGCGTTTTTCATCAATAGTTAGTCAAAAAAATGGGCAAATAATTAACTCTTCACCTTATTAGACCATTTCGGAGGCTAACAATACAAAAAAACACACTAGGTACGCAAGGTGAAAGATCGACAGAAAAATTTCTCAATTTTTTTTAATTCAAATTTTCGCCGCTTGTCTTACATCATCTCATGGTTATCGACTAGAGCAACAATTTCTTTCCTAAAAAGATTTTCATCCGAGCTACTATTTTGGAAATATAAAGCGTTTCATGCAAAATAAAATAAAATTCGGAAGCCTATAATTCAAAAACGGTGCGTCGTAGGGCTATACTTCTCGAAACCTAAATGATTGTTATGGTCAGAGTCAACCCGTTACTGCAATAAATTTGGGAAATTTTCGAAAAAAAATTACATGAACATTGAATAAGTCCAAAAATTATTTTTTTCCAAATTTATTTTTTAAATTTTCTTTGCTGCTCATAATGCCCCTAAGCGTATACTCCAACTCCTAAAACTCTGCCCCTAAGACGACCCACTGACCAAATCGGTAAACAAACACAAAAAGAAATAAATGTACTATCGAATATAGAACCTCCTCCTTTTTTCCCATTAACAAATGTGCCCACCTAGCTGCCCTCATCATCCTATAAACTTTTTACGAATATATTTAACTAACTTCGTTCTTATAAAAATAAATTCTCATCGTTTGGGTATTTACACCCTGGTAAATACTCTTTTTACCCAATTTTGAATTTATCCAGCTATGTAGCAAGTAGAATCCCATCTCAAGTCACGGCAAATAAATAATTTGTTAAGAAACTTAGCGGCTCTTACTGTTTAAGAAAATTTTGTTCCGTCAGACCTCAAGTTCGGTCTTTTGACGCGTCGAATGTCATTGGTATTATATAATACTAGCGGACGCCTCGCGGTTTCAGCCGCGTAGTACCCGTTCCCGTAGGAAACAGGGATAAAAAGTAGCCTATGTCACCCGGGGATAGTGTAGCTTCCCAGCGGTGAAAGAATTTTTGGAATCGGTCCTGTAGTTTCGGAGCCTATTCGGTACAAACAAACACACAAACAAACAAACAAAAAAATCTTTCCTCTTTATTATTATAATTATAATAATATATATAAAGAGGAAAGATTTTTTTGTTTGTTTGTTTGGTATAGATTTATATCATATTAAAATGGATGATATTTTGTTGTTTCAGCTGGATATCCGTCGACATGGTCATCCTGATTGGCACACACCCACCAAAGCGAAACGTAAGTACTGCTATTTGTTAAACTTACTAAACAAACAGCAGCCTTATTGCGTAATGAATTCGGTAAGTCAAAGAGTATGAAAAATCAACCAATCACATGCGAGATGAAAGAGGCGATGTTGTTTTTCGTCTATCTATGTGATTGGTCGATTTTTCATACTCTTTGCCCTTTGCCTTGCCGAATTTATTACGCATATTGCGTAATAAATTCGGCTGCAGAACAAAGTAATATTTTATTTCGTAATTGAAGAGTGGCCAAAAACACTCAGTTCTAGTTTCTGAATTGTGTTTTTTGAGGTAAGAAAGTGTCAAACCTTGCCTCCTTTCCTGTCCTGTGATTTACTCATAATTCAAAGTCAAAATTTCTTTATTCTATTAGGCCATTAAGCGGCACTTTCGAACGTCAATAATTTAAATTTATTAGTAATAATAATTGATTCTACCGTCCACCCGGATTCTCCAATTGAATTGTCTTTTTATCCAGACGGTTATAGCTCAGTAATCAAATGACTAAATCCTTAAAATTGATCCCTATATCTCCTTATTACAATAGCGAGTAAAGAAGAAAGAGCAGGGGCGACCGGCAACACGCAGTACGACCAGGGCGAGGGCGGGAAGACGGAGCTGTCGCTGGTGGCGTTCTCCTGCCGCCACCCGGGCTGGCAGCCCACCGAGCCCTCTCAGCGACATTTCCTCCGCTCGCTGCGCCAGAGCATGCATCACGCTGTGCCGAGCAACAACCATCTCGTAAGTACAGATCCTTAGTAATATAACACTAGCATACAGATGCCTCATCCCATACAAAGAAACCGTGCCGACGTAACTAGCGTTTTTCGAATAAGATGATTACTTTTATAAGTACTTCGATCGCGTTCAGTTCTGTTCCACAACTATAGATGGCGTTAGCAGCGACTTGCAAGTAAAAGGTTTTTCTCGGTTCGTGACAATTTTTTCTTAAAATACAGTGATGATTTGTTTTATAGTATTTTGTTTCACGTTTTTATTTATAGTTTCATAAATGTTTTAAATCGATGTTTTAAATTGTATTGTAAGACATTTTGGTACACAAAATGAGTTACAATACAATACTTTTTTTTTGTTACCTTTTCATGATTAAACGGCTGAACCGATTTAGATGAAATATGGTATGAAGATAGTTTGAGACCTTGGGATGAGCATAGGATAGTTTTTTTAATCCCGGTAGTGTTTTCCTTTCGGATGAAATAGTATATTATGCAACTAGTGAATAAAGGACGGATTTAAAACGAGGGCCAAAGATGAATCCCGAGCAAGTGAAGGATTCTAAAGACTGAATCACGACCGTAGGGAGTGATTCATGATGATTGAATCACGAGCATAGCGAGTGATTCAAGTGTTAGAATCATAAGCGACGCGAGTGATTCATGGCCCTCGATATGAATCCGTTTTATTCAAGAGTTGCATACTATATTTTATACCATGACTACGAGAAAAAGAAAGATTTAAGCACAAGCAATATTAATAAATACAAAATAAATGGTTTATTTCCTTTAAAATTTACAAAAAATGTGAAATCCTGACCCCTGAGCTAGTCCTAGACCTGTGTTTCAGGGGCCGGTGACCACCTCCGTTACGTTACATAATTATAATTAATTAAACACCATTGCAATTAATATTAGAATTACAATCCAAATAAGTATTCAATAAATATCCCAGACTAAAATCAAAATCATTATTAAAAGCCTAAATATAAACAAACTCAAAATGAAAATCAAAGAAGGAGTTTGAGTCTACAAATCTCTGCACAAGAAGTTTGTATCGAGTATTTTTTGCACAAGGCGCGCAAGGAGGTTAAATAGCATTGAGATGGAGGTCTAATACATTGGATTGTTCCAAATTAAAAAACCAAAACAGTGATTAAAAGTGCTTTTTATTCACTGTTTTCAGTGAATAAAATAAGCTTTTTAGAGGGGGAATGGTATAAAGACATTTTACGCTGGCCTCCGCGGTTTAGATCCCGTGGTCGTCCACATTATTCTTGCATTTTTCCGGGATCAAAAAGTTTCACTCTTCAATAGTGTAGCTTTTATCAGTGAAAGAAGTTTCGTTATGGGATCAACAGTTCCAGAGATTACCTCCTACAAAAAAAACGATTTTACTATTTTAATGTCAGTTTAGACACAAGGCTACCTTGTCTAGTGGCCGGCTCCACTAGTTGGCTCGAATGTTGGCCTCAACGCTGTTCGTCAAACTTGTGAAACGTAAAAATGGGGTCGGTGCCAACATAATATGATTTTTGTAATTGTTTCAGAACAAAACGATGCTGGGTTCATTCATTCAACAAAGTCTTTTTGGTGCTATCACTCCGCTTCCAGCAGTTCTCTCATACTACCCACAACAGAAACAACAGTACAGATTACCAGTAAGTTAAAGTTACTAAATTTTAGTAAAGTTATTTGAAATAATTTCCTGATCTCCAGCTGCATATAATAAGTAACATCTAATCCACCTATTTCCATCCCAATTTATACGTCGTGCGAGCGAGTACAGATCTTAACTAATTGTGTAAAGAGTTCTTGTTTGATGTGTTTACCACTAAAAGCTCATCAGTGCGGCAGCTTAACTTCGACTTTTTCCAAAGTAGATAGTATGCAATATTGTTTGTTAGCGTTAGTGATTTAATTTTTAGATGGTTGTGATCCCTAAGATCTCTTTAAAATTATTATGTTTCCAGCCTTGAGAACTTGTAATTGGCTTAATGTTACGTACTCAACTTGTGTTATTCATAGCTGTTGGTTTTCCATCTAATAAATAAATAATAGTAGTAAGCCTTAAGCAACGGTCATATAATAGGGGTTATTAAAACATGAGTGTGGCACACTCGTAAATAAAACAAAAGTGGAAACGGAAATAGTTATTTATGCTACAAGTGCGGAAGGTAGGTGATTTCCGATGAGTGGCATTTTTATTTACGAGTGAGTGGATAAATCGACACGAGTCGGAAATCATCTTACGTACGTGTATCATATCATACAACATTTTACTATGCATTGTGCGAGGAAATAAATAAATTCATAAAATGAAATTAATAAAATGGCAGGCTTATTCAAGCGCGTTCAGCATATCCACAGATTAACTAATAGTTCCTCGGGCATATCTACTGCGCATGTGCGAATAGCTGTCACATCGTAACGCAATAAGGCACGAGCAAAATATAGGTTCTGCCAAACATATTTAATGAATATTTAAAATTAATTTATTGATCAAAATCTAAATCTAGAGTAATTAAAAACGCCTAAAATAAAGTATTAGTTTTATTTTACCTTTTATATGAATGATAATCTGTACTTAACTAATTTTTAAAACTTTTCTCAAATAATAAAACTCTATGCGTCGGGCTGACATTGGAGTTAAAAATTAAAAAAGTACAGGAAAGTAAAAAGCACTAGTGAAAAAAAGTGACACTTTCCGCACAGTTTGGCTGCTTGGAAAACCGCTCTTTTCGAGGACATGCATTGTAAAATATATGTACGTTTTGGCCGTTGCCGTTATACAGTATACTAACCAGAAATATTCCAAAGGACATGGATGAGACAAGCGACGAGGAAGAAGCCCCGGCCGAGGGCGTACTCCCTCAACGCGACGCCACCGCCAGCAGGCGCAGCGTCAGGAGCAGCGGCCTGGTGGGCGTGAGCTCGGTGCTGGGCGCCAGTGCCGCCAATGTGCTGAGCGGCGACAATGCGCCGCCCCGCCAGCCCGGTGACGACAACCAGGACATGTCTGTCAGCGCGCTCCATCTCTACGACCTGCATCTCTCACAAGTAAATTCAACTATAATCAATCTGCCTAGCCTCTGAACGCCATGCCATGCGCATCGGAAAGTATACATTCAACCCGGGCAAAAAAATTAGTAATCCCCAATCTTTACTGTACCCTTGAATGATTTTACGTTAATACATAAGTGTATTCTAAAGATACCCCAACCTATCCGAAGCAGAGTATTAATTATTCAACGCTTAGCTTTGTTTTACGGCCACCGTTTGTGGCAGCTGCGGTCATAAAATAAAGGAGTATCGGGATGTCGCGCAACTATTCACCAAGCTACTCACAAGTTTTATAGCTGCGTGGTCTGTGTGGGTCGCTGCTGCATCCGTTACACACCTTAGCGTGTGGTGTCTTGTCGTAGTGCGAAAAACACTATTCAAATGAATCTGTTCCTGCGTGTGTGCCGTTGACGGCATGGTTGGCGCAGCCGCTAAGCGATTGACTGCTGCACCGCGTCTCGCGGGATCGATGCCCGCATGGCTCAAATATTTTTATGGTCTACAGTGGGCTTAGTGCAAGTTTTTACTCACGCTCATTCGCGTTAACGTAAATGTCAATTTGTATTTAATTAAACTGGATTACCGCCGTCTGGTGACAGTGAGGAGAAAACTCTTTTTTGTATACAAATTGACATAAAGATCGTTTACGTTATCACCGAGTGCCGAGTGCGTTAAAAATCTCGCAATAAGCACCCTAATAGGTGTTACGGCACTGGCAGTTTGTGTATGTGTGTAAACAGATCCACGTTACAGGAGACATTCCTGAAGACTTACTTTGACATGTCAAAACTATCATGGTTCCACTGTGAGAAAGAGACGGAGCTTTAAAGGACGATTAGGGCTATCACGAAGGAGTTGACACGTTACAGTGCGGCCCCTGGTGTGGGCTACGTCTTTTTGACAGAAGAAACAAGAGAAGCTGCTACATCTCGATACTACGTAGTTATGTGAAACCGGATTTATTGTTTTCAGGCGGGTCAGAACCTCTCGTGCTGTACGAACGCGAACGCGTGCAACACGCGGGCGCGCGGCTCCGGCGGCCGCTGGGGGAGCAACTCGGGCGAGGATACGCCCCTGCTCCACCGGCCATAACACCGGTGCCTGCTGTCGCCGCGTGGCGCCAAGTACCCCGTCTGGGTATAGCACACGCTTAGACAGTGCGTTACAAACAATCTCTTTAGCTCGGTCAAGATAACTGAGCACCCGAAATGTCAAACGACCCCACTCCCGCATGCCCGCGCGAACTTCGTGAGCCAATAGCGAGAGTCGAAAGTCAGAGTGACATTGACATTTCGGGTGCTCAGTTGTCATGACCGAGTTATACTTTGTGTATGCCAGTGTTTGGACCCCTTTTATACGTTCCTTACATATAAGCACCGTTTAAACGACATTTCGATTTCTTTCAGAATCTTATTGCTTTTTAAACCTTGACGTTTTTATGTAATGGTACTCCAAATTCGATGTTCTTTACATATGTATATTTTCATCGTAAACGCTGTCATGTATGTGATTGATAATGTGAATTGTTTGTTGCCGACGACTTTTTCTAACCGCGTGTCATACTCAGACTATACTCGATTCACTGACGATCTAATATCCCTTGATTTAATTTGGAGTGAAGTGGTCTTCAGTTTTTGTGATAGCGAATATCCCCGAAGCAATAAAAGCCATATTATAGTCCTATGGTTGACCACTTTACTCAAACTTGGGTGTCAGTGGATAGGATGCCACCAACTGGGCATATTATTATTATACAATATGATTTTATAATTATGGAACACACTATTTTTTAGGTAATTACTAGGATCTTAGAACGCACATGTTTTGATTTTCCGTCTTTTTTACGAGTCTTGTGGATATAATATGTACAGTTATTATTGTACAGAAGGATAGGATCGTCCTTGCTGAACTGATATTAATGAGACGTTTGTAGAGTTTTAAATTTTGTCCGACAAACCAGTCAATTTTATGACTTAAGTGAATTATTTTGTTCTTGTATGTGTCTTGAGATCAGTTTGTATGAGAATATTTTTACTTTCTGCGATTGCAGATTGAAGAGCTCAGATATTTTTGATAGTTTAATCATTGTTTTGAGATGAGCTCAGCAAGTAGTCATTACTTGCGTTTTCGATAACTTTGCGCAAAATAAATACGTGATGATAACTAGTTGCGGTATTCATGCAATCCATAGCCCAAAGTAAAATTACTATTAAGGGTGGGGCCAAACGAACGTAATTTTGAGTCGCGTAATTTACGTTCAACTGAAATTCGGTTAGGCTGCCAGACGGACGGACGTAATTTCAGTAGCTATTCTAACGTTTGTGCGGGGCGCTGACGCTTGCCTCGCTCCTCGCCCTCACCTCGCGCGCAATTCGTTTGAAATAATGTGCGTGAGTCAGCAGACAAGTCATTTTTTGTCGCCGTGTGGCACAAACGAGACTGATGAAACCGAATGCAGCGTAAATTCCGCGACTCACAACTCACAAAATTACGTTTGTTTAGGCTCACCCTTACAGAGACACGAACACTACGCGTGACAGAAAATAAAAAAAAAAACAAAAAAGCAAACATTGATTCAATATAGTCTCTTTATAGTGTACAATACATAGTTATAGTTGTATCATACATAAATTAAACCCATATTTTTATAAAAAGCATAACAAGTCAAAAAAACCTAAAAAAGCCTTTTACTTATATTAATAACTTATTTACTTTAATATTCTTCAATTTACTAACAGTGCCTAATGTCTATGCAATCGTATTTCGAGTTGAATACAAGAAACGCGTGTCTAAAATACAGAGATTTAGGGATTTGCCTAGTACGTTATTTGTCAGGAGCTGAGATATTGGTGATTTAGAAACTAATAAGTAGAGTAGTAAAAAGTGTTTCTTAGCCAGGGATACACAAGGGGACAAAAGTCCCGTGACACGTGTCGGCGACATGTCAAGCGAAGTCGAGCGATTTCGCTTGACATATTTGGCGACATCGCGCGAATTATGTCGGTAGCGACATCAGGCGTGACAGTCATGTCGAGCGAAGTCAGGCAACGTTGCGCCACTTCACCCGACACTGCTGGCGACACGTGACGCGTGATGTTGCCAGACATGTCGAGTGAAGTCCGGCAACTTCGCGCCACTTCACCCGACGTCGCTGGCGACACGTGTCGCATGACATTTGTCCCCTAGTGTATCCCTGGCTCTATGTTTGCGCACATTTGAGAGTAGCAGTGAATAATGAGCGGTCAACTATAGAGAATAGTAACCAGGCAGCTAACTATACATCAACAAAACGAAATGCTAATATAAGCCATGTTGTACGTGGGGCTCGTAAGTCAAATCTTTGTCGTGGTTCGTCCAATTGTGTTGTAATCGGTCGCAATAACAACATGTAATATACCTAATATTATTTTCCGGCCATGTTAAACATAGGTTTGCAGATTCTGATGGCATGGCCCGCTGCTGTTTTAGAAGATTAAAAAAAAATACAGGCTTATTGACAAGCTCGCGTTTGACTTCTATCTAATCTGATGGTAATCGATGATGTGGTTGTCGGTGTAGCACGCTTGCCTAGAAATAACATATCACTCTTGACTTAAAGACCCCCAGGTTGTTGCTATCGAGAAACACAGATTCACTACTAGCCATTTGCAGCCAAAAATATTGAGTGTTAGCAATGATAGTGATAATGGTGCAATGATGTTAATTCCTCGGCTGGTAACTGATCTCTTTTGTTGACTGTACAAGTTCACGTGTTCAATAAGCTTAGCTTTACGGCTTTCAATCATAATAGTAGCTTAAGTGTCTTCAGGAACCCTAACGTCTGAGCACTACCTCGAAATACAGAGTTAAATATCTTACAAACATCATATAGTTATAATAAACAAAAAATGGAAATAATAACGTGCATAAGGAACTTAATTCCGATGAAAAACAGAGGAAATATTTTTATAAAACATATATTTGTAGATAACTAAGAAACCTATGGAAGGCGATATATACGGTTTTATTTACCAGCCTATATAACAAGTGTGTTTTCCGAAATGGAACGATTTAATGTAGATATGTAGTTGGTCAAAGCAGTAAAGTATCGTTATAAAGTACATACCGATGGGTCAGATTCCTCGCGTCCTGCCGTTGAAATAGTCGTAATAATAGCAAAGGTAATGATATCAAAATGAGCCTCACTCTGAGGCTTATTTGCCTCACTGCCGTGCTTTAATTTCCTATTAACATTTACTCTAAAAGTGCAATGACGCATCCTTTCAAAATGCTCAATTGAATTAATACGAAATCGACAATTAACCAAGTAACTTACTGCGATGCAAACCTTTGCGTATTGATCCTAGAAATACTGCCACATAATATTGAGTGAGATTTAGATAATTAATTAATTTGGCAAATTTTTTATTGGTAATACAGATGCTACTAAAGTCTACATACTCGTTCATACTAAATAACGAATATTATATATCAAAAACTAACTCTGTCTATATGTTACATTTCATACCTTACCGGCAGAACGTATTTGTACGAATTAAGGCACACGGATAATAGACCTTAACCTGAGCTAGGACATTAGATAGTTTACCAAAGTAGTGAAATGAGACTGACAAAATTGAAAAATCTAGGTGTTGTTAACATGAACCGTTCCTGCAAACTTGTAGCCTTAGCATACATGCAACTTTTAAGTATGGAGCTGTACCCTACAGATGTCAGAGCCCGAAAGAATTGCTTCATCTAAGTGTGTGCATTTAGTTGCAGGACAGATCTTGCAACTAATATGCCGTTACTGAGGCCGTGAGTGGTTGAAAGCTCGGACGCTGTATCGAGCTCCAAATACCGGCTTAAATGCCAATCGCAAATTTTAAAAGTATCATGTCTGCTAAGGCCTCTTCATATAGAAAAACGATTGTATAGGCATACAATACGCTTATGAGTCACACGAATTAAATAAGTCATACACCTTTAAAATCGTTAAATATATTTGATTTATATATCGTTAGTAAGTGACATATTTACACGAGTACAGCGACTTTAAATTTGTATTATGATACATTAGATAGTAAATTTTTCAGATATCAGGCCACGGCTGTGCGGTAGGGGGATTCAGTGCTGAATGATGTATCATATTCGGAGCAACATAGTCCACTGAAATTATTAAAAACTACGCTTAATATTAATACTGCTTTAATAAATATTATGTTAATTAATTATAGTATCGGTTATTTTCCGTACGCAAAATACGCGCTTGGTCGTGTAGTTGCGGAAACCAGCCCGTTTTAACCTAACCTAACCTAAGAGATGACGGTTTATATTTCAGTGGAGTATGTACACGTTTAAGAAAATGTATGTCAGAGTAAATTTACTCATACAATACCGGCAGGCTTATTACCTATCTTTTGAAAGAGCAAAACGATAGCGATTTTTGCGCAATAATTGCTCTTCTAAAACAAAAGTTTTAGAGTTGTTGGCGGTTTTTATTTAAATAAGTGCTTTTGAAAAACAGCGAGCGATTAACAAACGATTGTGTGGGAGCTACCATGCCTACACTGCAGGTAATGGCGACTTTTATGACATAAAGCGTTTGATCGCTATCGTTTTTTTCTTGCTAAAGATACGTAATAAGCTTGCGGATCTCCTTACGGCATTCAAAATGTTCTGCAACTTTAAAAACTTACTTTTATGACTCCATAATTATAAACATAACAAGTGATTAAAATAGAACGCATGTATTTTATGTTAAATTTATTTGAGCCTTTTTAAATATCAACTAACTAATATCAACTTTATATAAAAGTAATAATAATTGACCCTCTTTTCAATTGCGGTTCGCGGCCAACCTAATTAAGCAGTGTAAGCCTATTCGAAATCAACGCACATTTATATTAGCAGTTATGCTTAACTTTTAAAAGCTTTATACAATATGAATCCGTCGATTCTTTTTGAACTAAAAATGTTAAGTCACTGAATTCGAAATACAATAATTAGTACTCTCGTGTTAAAAGAATATGAATTAGGTACACATTGATAGAAAGATAGTTCTTTCCCTCTAAAAAATAGTGTACATTTAAGCTGGCATCGGTATATCTCACCAAGAAATTATTATAAACTATCTAGTCCAAATAATGACAACTGTTTCTTTAATGCGTTGACTGAATTAAAATAAAACTACCGCTATTTTTTAAATACGACTGACCAAGGATAACGCGGTAACTGTTTTTAACCGATTTAATCGAGTTGCTAAATCCTTTCTTGGCATACTGCAGTGCATTTTAGACTGTGCAGTATTTGGAAACATCTTTATGCTATTTTCTTATGAATTTTCAAATGGCCAGGTAATAGGAAATTTAAAAAGAGTTGTGTGATCACAATTATCTTTCTTTCGTTTCCCAATGATCCAATTTTTTTGCGAAAATACAAGATATCGGAAAAAATTACAATGTTGTCAATCTAGGGACATGCATTTTCTGAGATGTCTTTTGATTGCTGTAATTGACATTCGCCTTTTATTTATGTTTTGATAAAAATGACATAAACTTTTAACTCCTTTATTTTCGGTTCGGGTAGTTGATGCTACTTGACTTCAAATACTTTGTCTATGCATACAGTTTGAGTTGAAGTAATCAAACTATAGTTGAAAGCAAGCCACGAGGTTTGGTGGCTGGCCACCATAGCTTGCAGGTCGAGTAGTTAAAGTTTTCATACGGGTGTAAAGTTGAGCTTCCAAACTCAAATCTCATTAGATATTGCTGGCTAGTGAGTTGCAATGAAATTCAGTACAATATTATTGTCCGGTTGCACCCCCGGCCCATCGCATGAAAATAATGAATTTTTAGCAGGTAGTGCGAAACATTTATAATATAGTCGAATTTAATTTCGTGCGTCATGCGTGAAAATAATATACTATTTTAATTACATAATACATAGACTTATTCATAGATTTGCCAATAAACCGTAATATTTTTATAAATTAACAATTTTAATTTTATGACTTCATGTTAAAGTGTAGTAATATTATATGTTGACATATTATCATAATGACGAGTAGTTGATGCCTTTGCTGGATGTTTGTATCTGTTGTAGATATCGCCTTTATTAAATAAATAGTACAATTATTAATAATATAATAGTCAGTTTTCTTCTCAACTTTTTAACTCTTATTGCTTGTCTGTTTAAATAATATTATTATAAACCACAATAAATCTAGTATGAAGATTGCTGTGATCAAAAATAAACATATGGGAGACTGCCATAATTAAGAAAAAGTTTTTGGGCATTATGGTCTGTTCACATAAACACGCGCAAGAAGACTCGTTTTAATAAGATTCATTTATGGTACATTCGTTAGGGCCGTTATCCGTGTCCGTGAAATTTCGTTTCGAAGTAGCCGTAGTGTAGTACTTCTTGTAAGGAAGCTCTATCCGTCATAATCTTTCATAATTCAGAACATTTTGAACTCGGCACTCAAATATCGGGCACGAACGTGTAGTACGTAACCGCCCTTAGTATAGTTCTCGCCAAACTTCTTAGCCGCCCTGAAGTTGGCTACAATGACTGCGCAGTAGTAAATCTCATACAAAAACAACACCGTTTCGTGCTTCGCGCATCTGGAAAGCCAACTGGTCAGGGCGGCCAACAAGTTTGGCGAGTACTATAACGATTCTTTTAACGGACTATAAGATAAAGCTCCTTCAGAAAACGAATGCCTTTTCATATTGCGTTTGTCTCTATGATTAAGTTTTCTTGTCCATATGTGAATAGGTCGTGCATCTTTTGACTTTAAAAATATAACCGACAATCCTGCTGTGGCTGTGATGGCGGTTTTCCTGTGAGTACCTGTAAATTAACTGTGACATCTTGTTTTCAAATCATTTATTGGAAGAACTATTTGAAAAATTCTAGTTCGGTTCTTAAATGAAGAGCAATGTGTATAATATAATAATTACCTCAGAATAAGCAGAAAATGCGTAGTGGTAGCGTGAAAAATTGTAATGTACCTGACTGCCTACGTACTAGAAACGTTAGTTACGGCAGACGACAATGTGGTGGTCACTCGGCGGCTGTACGACAAACGCCAGCCATTTTGAGGTCTTCCACGCTTCGCATTGCCATATGAAGTAAAACAACACGTTAATTGAATAAGCAGAGATATACAGGTTGAGATTTTTAAGTGGGCTTTGGTGGCCAAATCCTAAACTATGAGGAATAGCGAAACATACTTAAAGGAGACACGAGGCCGATTTTGATGCAAAATAAAACTGCATCATTGACTCCTGTGAGCGTTTTTTGCTATTCCTCATAGTTTCGGATTTGGTCATCCACATCTACTTGAACAACTCACCCTGCATACTTGATGCTCTACATTAGTAAATATACATTGTCGAGGCAAGGTTTTAGATATACATATATTCAAACAAAAGATATTTACATACATAGAGCTCCATAATTTTTGTACAGTGCTATTAGCATTCATGAAAATAGTTTTTATAATAGTTATCTGAATTGTATTGTTCTCTATAATATTAACACGCCTCGTCTTAGTTAGAGCTTCCAAAGAAATCGCGAGATATTCTTATCTTCACTATTTATTATAACAAAATGGATGGAACAGTCAGGCAATATAGGAATATATTGCCTGATTGTTCCATCCATATTTTTTCATCCATTTGGAGTCAAACAAAGACAAACATCCAGTCATTATGAAGAAACTGGCTGTTTCCTATTTTTTATCGAGTTATGCGAACAAAAAGTACCTACCCACTGAACAGCTGGCTTTTATTTCTATATATAAACGAAACGGGTTGTGCAAGTACTGTAATCAGGAGCTAGCTGGAGTGATCTCGTTGTTTGATACTCCAGACAGTCTATACTAATTAAGTTAACCCCTTTACACAAAAATCTGGACGAGGCGTGTGTACGCTTTTCACTAATCTAGTGATATTTAGGTACGTTTAGTGTAATGGATTATTTTCTTTAGAGTGATTGTGTTTTTTTTTTGTAACTTCCTATATTATTCTGCACGTCTGTGTTAGTCCTTTGTGTGTCCTCATAATTATATACACCAAGTATATTATGTGTGTTATGACATACTTACTAGATACATACTTGGTGTATATGATTATGTTTTAAATAATTAGTTATTATTCTTTTGATATAAATTAATGTTTGTGTGTGTATGTGTGTGTTCTTTAAGCGTTCCTAGATAATTAATTGACTCAATTTTTGTAGTATGTTTTACGGCTTACGCTAAAAGTTAGCGTTGTGAGTCGGTCTCGCACTTGAGGCCCAGCATTTTAATAAACAATATTTCTTTCTTCTTTTTTTGGAACGATCGCGAATGTTCCTGGCCCAAAAAAATCTATGTAAACACACTTTTTTACTTTAGGGTGAGGCCAAACGAACGTAATTTTGTAAGCTGTGAGTCGCGTAAAATGCGTCGCGGAATTTATGCTGCATTGGGTTTTATACTAAAGTCCTGTTTGTGCCACACGGTGGCTCAAAATGAGTTGTCTGCTGACTCACGCACATTATTTCAACCGAATTGCATTTGAGGCGAGTGAGGGGAGCGTCAGCGCCCCGTACAAACGTAGAATGGCAACTGAAATTACATCCGTCCGTCTGGCAACCTAACCGAATTTCAGTTGAACGTAAATTTTGCGGCTCATTTTACGCGACTCACAACTCACAAAATGAAGTTCGTTTGGCCTCACTCTCACGTGGCATTGCAACGCAAAGTATAAACAGTCATAAAAATTGCCTTTCTTAATAATTGAAATGACAGGTTTTTTAAGTTGTCCGCTTCCATTATACTATTACGTACGACATAAATATGATATTCAATACAGATTCAAATCTTCCATTTTAATATTTTTTCTACGCATAATATTACACTCCTATTAAGATGTACATGTTTAAACCCACTGCGGTGTTTGCGGATATAAAGCTTATTACAATAAGTTTCATACGATTATTATCTAGAAAATTGTTACCTATAAAGTAATAATCTTAAAATTCATAAGTATCCAGCTTGTATTCGGTCGTGATAATATTAATTGTGAAAATAATGTGTATGTTTCGTTGTGTCGGTCGCAAGTGGACATAAGACCTGACCATCGCAATAAGGCGTGGCTTTAACGTTTAAAATGCATTGTTTTAAACTAAAACTTTATATGTAGGGTCAGACGTGATACTTGATAATGTGTGTTGTAATTCGGTGTGTCACTTTAATAAGCGATAAATGCACTCTATGGATTTTGGCGATCGGATTCACTGAATTGCAGACGTCCGTTATAAGGCCAAGGTGATCTTCCATTAAAATTGTATTGATTTCAGCACGGCAATCGGCATTAATAAAGTACCCCTAATGTCTTAATCTAAAGGTTAGAATTTATTGAAAATTAGCCATTACGATTTAATGATTTATTGAAATCAATATCGCATAAAGCTCAGTTTCCAACAAGAATGCTACATAACAACTTACTTGATTAAAATCAAATCATTCTCCAATGAAAGATGATAGGTATTTGTTCTACATTTTTGAGGCCTTGTTCTACTTTTTTTAATTGAATTGATTTTTTATAAGAATCTTAGTTTATTACCTGATATTGTTAAAAATGACTTAGAAAATAGTATTAATGCGTAAGAAATGTGTAATATTTTAGTAAAAGTAACTAAACCTTTAAATAATAAACATACATGGTCTTAGCCCGCCTCAAGAAGGCATGCATCAGTGAGAAATAGGCAAATAATTGTAATAATATATTTTATTTGGCAATGCAATGGCATTTGGAAGAATTCAGTCTGCAGAAATGCTTTTGTAGAACCTGATATCAAGTGTGGATGTTAAGTTTGGCAAGGCGCACGGTTCTAGCAACACTCGAATCGATTGTCAGCGCACACCACTGTGATACATTTACATAAATTATAGCTTTATGCCAAATAGTAACGGTCTGTTCACATAATTATACATCCATCGTAGCCAGAAACAGAATGATCTTCATATAATTCAGAATGATAAGATACAAAAGCGAGAATAAAATAACTCGTATTAAACCATGATCCACGTGGGTGAATAGGTAGGCTGTTTAAAAGAAACAAAATAAAAGATATGGAAGTTGATCAAAAAATACTCAGTCGCTCAATGTGTAGGTTTGTGTGAAGTTGTTTGTTAACGTACTGTTTGTGAATGAAATTAATCAGAATATATGTTACAACCACGGTTTGTAATCTAATGCTAAGTTGTAACAGAATACATCGAATGAAAGCTTGTGAATATATTATGAACCATACTTAATATTTATACCTCCCGAGACCTGAAGCCATATTTTTTAGGAGCGAACTAAAGTTACTAAAAACTTACTGTGTGTTTTGAACTAGACGAATCCTCGCATCATAGAATTTGACCTATAGTTTAGTGCCTATTCGTGTACTTTTGTGTTTCGCTGAAACGACAGTGATTTATATGAACCTGTACCTATTATGATGCAAGGTACTTATTCAATTTTTATATAAGAATCCAAATTATTTCAACAATAACTTGGTCAATAAAATTATTTTAGTGTAGGTTACTTTTTAGGTTATTCCTGTTTGTACTATTATTTCTATGATATAAGAAATTGGGCGGTTCATGTAACCCGTTCGTTTTAAGTTGTGAATCTATTTGTAGCATACCTTTTGCTTCTTACCTACGGACCGTGATAAGAGCCTCCTTACTGTTTATCTTGTTAACTATAAAAAAATCTTAGTCGTTAGTCTTGTGATGTGTTCAATTTAGTCTATCGTGCCATGGTGTCTGTGGCGGTACGCGGGGAAGTTCAGCAGAGAAAGATGGTGTGGAGACAGTCACTCTCGGGCCCCTAGTATTTCTCTGTTGGTTTTCCCCTTCTGAAGGATCCAGCCTAAATGATACAGGCACTCTAAGTACGTAGAACTTAGTCTTACAATGTTAGTTGGCTCGGGTTTCAACTATTCAAAGTGGCTATCTTAAAATGTTTCTTTTTTTATATTCAACGCGTTGTGTCATGGTGTATCGGAAGCCGCATAGAGCAGGGCTTTATTAACCAAAATTTGTAAATATTTAGTTCAATTTATTAACATAAGAATATTGTGATAAATAATTATATATTTTTGTCAACTCGTCTCGTAACATGTTTACTTAGTTAGTTATTTTTAAATACACTCTGCGTTATCAATCATTGTTTGTAACCTGGATGAGCGATAGAGCATGAGTATTTTAGTACCAATGTTAGCTACTTTCATTATGCGCATTGTAAATAAATAATTAAAAATATTTTTTGTGTTTTAATTTCAACCTTAATTTTTTTACCAAATACTTATCCTCAACCACAGATTACTTATTAGTTACTACGCCTCAACTAACATTCTATTCAAATAATGTTTAAAATTTTAAAGTCATCAGGAGTAATAGTTGTTGGAACACCACTTTTAATATTAATTAACCTGATCATAATTTTCTCAAGTTTTGTCAGAGCCCGCATCTAAATAAATACTATCTGAAATGAGTTATTACAAAATCCTATCGACAGATGAATGCATTATTTTGTAATGTTGAATATAAAACAGTGCAAGTTCTGAAGGCTATTCATATATCACACACTTGTGACAAACACTAGAATAGAAAAGTTGGCGAAATGCCGCCACACGGCAATGATCACTAGAGGTCATATATCAGCTGTGTGCACATAGTTGTTTCAAAAAGTAGCAAAATAGAATAATTGCTTTAGCACAAAACAAGCATACGTTGCTTTGTGTGTGTTTGATTTTATTTATCATACAGTAGGGTTAAAAAATAAAAGATAAACTACAATTTTATTGTTTTCTACATAAAAATCATATAGTTATTTTAAACTTTATCGTACACCTCATAATATAGGCATTGCAGGCCAAACATTTAAAAAATCAATCTCAGAATGTGTACAAATATAACTTACTTACCATAACACAAGTAAAATTTCAAAATTTAAAAAACCCCCGACACATTTATCTTACGAAAACACTCTGATTCAAACAGTAAAACGCCCATAACTTTTGAACGGCTGAACCGATTTTAATCAAACATAGCTAAGAACAATCTCGACAAAATTACCTTTCAAACAAAAAAAACTAAATCGAAATCGGTTCATCCGTTTAGGCCTATGATGCCACAGACAGACACACAGATACACAGCAACACACGTGAAACTTATAACACCCCTCTTTTTCCGGCGGGGGTTAAAAATAAAAATACATACGATTATGATACTAAAAACTATAACTACCTACTAATAAATATCAAAGACTAGTTTTAATATATTAAAATTACATAAATCGTTGTGGATGAGAATAGTTTAACATTTTCGCATTTTTTATCGAAATTTTTAGAGATGTCGTCATAGTACGTATCTCGTACGTATATGTATTTCGTAGTCAAATTCTTACAATATTATTGGAAAACTGACAGGCAGGAAATAAATAGTTCCACCAAGCTCGACAGATGGCGCTGGCACCGTTAAATTCACGCTAGCGTTTGTTTCATCCGATTTTGTTATTATACCAACCGAACATTTTGTCTGACTCTGTACGCCTCATGCGTGAGGACAAGCTAACTGGTAATATTCATCATCATCATCATCATTTCAGCCGAAAGACGTCCACTGCTGGACATAGGCCTCCCCCAGGCGTCGCCACCTTGACCGATCCCGTGCGTCTCGCATCCAGCGCCTTCCCGCAATCTTAACCAGGTCATCGGTCCACCTAGTGGGAGGCCTTCCAACGTATCGTCTTCCAGTTCGCGGTCGCCATTCCAGAACTTTTCGGCCCCATCGGCCATCCGTTCTGCGAGCAATGTGCCCTGCCCACTGCCACTTAAGTTTGGCAATTCTTCGGGCTATGTCGGTAACTTTGGTTCTCCTGCGGATATCATCATTTCTGACGTGATCACGCAAGGAAATTCCGAGCATAGCCCTCTCCATTGCCCTTTGGGTGACTTTAAGCTTTCTGATAAGGCCCATTGTGAGCGACCACGTCTCGGTCCCATAGGTGATCACTGGCAACACACACTGGTCATAGACTTTTGTCTTGAGACACTGCGGTAAATTGGACGAGAAGATACCACGCAACTTCCCGAATGCCGCCCAGCCGAGTCGGATTCAACGGTTGACCTCTTTCTCGAAGTTGGACCTACCCAACTGGACCGTTTGTCCCAAGTAAACATAATCGTCTACAACTTCGAGTGTAGAGTCTCCGATCTTGATAGGAGTGGGTGTTACATGGGCGTTCACCATGACCTTGGTTTTGTCCATGTTCATTTTAAGACCCACTCTTTCGGAAGCTCTACTAAGGTCATCGAGCATTTTACTGAGGCTCTCCATGGTTTCAGCCATGACCACTATGTCGTCGGCAAACCGAAGGTGAGTGATGTACTCGCCATTAACGTTGATGCCAAGCCCCTTCCAGTCCAGAACCTTGAAGACGTCCTCTAGCGCAGCAGTGAACAGTTTCGGAGAAATGACGTCTCCCTGTCTTACGCCGCGCTGGAGAAGGATTGGTTTCGAGGTCTGATCCTGAAGACGGACTGACATGGTGGCGTTTTTGTACAGACACTTCAACACCTCAATGTACCGGTAGTCGATCTGGCACCGTTGGAGAGACTGCAGTACAGCCCAAGTCTCGATTGAATCGAAGGCTTTCTCGTAGTCCACAAACGCTAAACAGAGAGGCAGGTTATACTCTTCGGTCTTCTGCATAACCTGCCGCAGCGTATGTATGTGGTCTACGGTGCTAAAGCCTTTTCGGAATCCGGCTTGTTCGACAGGCTGGAAATCGTCAAACCTGCGCGCGAGACGATTCGTGATGACTCTTGAAAACAACTTGTAAACATGGCTAAGAAGCGAGATGGGCCTATAGTTCTTCAGCCAGGCATTGTCGCCCTTCTTGAAGAAGAGTACTACCACACCCCTGTACTATGCCTGTGGCGTTTTGCCCTCGAGTATGACGGAATCAAAAAGCTTCTGAAGGGCCTTGAGGACCGGTTTTCCACCCGCCTTCAGGAGTTCAGCCGTGATTCCGTCATCACCCAGCGCCTTGTTGTTTTTAAGCTGTTTCAGAGCCATCCTAATCTCGTACAGGCTGACGTCCGGGATATCTTCGGTATAGTGTCGGGTCAATCTAGCTCTTGGGTCGTTTGCTAGATTCGCAACGGGTTTACTGGTTGACGTGTACAACTGCCCATAGAAACTCTCGATCTCCCTCAGAAGCTCCGGTTTGGCGGATAGAATCCTGCCATCATCGGTCTTCAGTTTCGTGAGCTGGCTCTGCCCAATAGCCAGATCCCTTGAAAAAACCTTGGAGCCTTTATTTCGCTCAATCGCGTCTTTAATACGCTCGGTATTAAAGCGGCGGAGGTCTCTTTTCAAGGATTTAGAGATCTGTCTATTGATCTGCCGGTATTTGCACGCCTCATCTGAAGACTGCAGGATCATCTCACGCCTCTCCTTCATAAGCTTGAGGGTATGATCAGAGAGCTTTTTGTTTCTATCTGTACGACGGGTCTTGAAAAACTTAGACCCGACCGTATGGACAGCTTCCACGAACTCGTCGCTGTATTCGTCCACGGAGCTCCCCAGGCACTCGAAACGATTCTGGAGTTCGAGCTGAAAGCTCTCGGGGTTTTGGACCTGGACCTGTGCTGGACGGAGCGTGGACTTTATCAGTCGAGACCTTTCAAGCTTAATATTAATGTTCAATGTGCCTCTTACCATGCGGTGATCGCTCCCAGTTTTTACCGAATTGATAACAGAGACATCATTGAACATTTGCTTCTTGGTTGACATGATGAAGTCGATCTCATTTTTTGTTGCACTATCGGGGCTCTGCCAGGTCCACTTCCTGTGTTCACGTTTTTGAAGAAGGAGTTCATCATATAGAGGCCCTCCTTCTCCATAAAACTGGCCAGTAGGTGACCCCGGTGGTTCCGTCGTCCAATTCCAAATTGCCCCACTTGCAGCTCATCCTCGTCTCGTTTGCCCAGTTTCGCGTTGAAGTCCCCCATGACAATGATGAAGTGTGTTTTGAAACCATGCATGGCTCTGGAGATATCCTCATACATGGTCTCTACCTCGTCGTCGGGGTGTGCCGAGGTTGGGGCGTAGACCTATATGACCTTCAGCGAATATCTAGAGGATATTCTGAGTATAAGGTACGCCACCCTGGTCGACACACTCTCGATCTTCACCACGTTGTTCACAAGGGACCTGTGGACGATAAAACCGACACCACCCTGGGACTGCCGGTCACCCTCTCGGAAATAGAGCAGGTTACCGGATTTGAGGATTATCGAGTCCTCCCCCTCTCTTCGGACTTCAGATAACCCTATAATGCTCCATCGCAACGTGATCTTGTCGTCGGTCCGAAGTGTGCGCGTGTTGTACGTTGCCAGGTCCAGTCGTCGGTGATTGTTGGGGTAGCCGGATCTCGTCCGAGATTCTTAGCACCCCTTGCCATGCCGTAACCTTGCGGGTTGGCGATCGCAGTATGGTTGTTATAGGAGCACAGAGAACGCTGATGCCCATTCTCTGGTTTGTCCCTTAGTCGCCTTTTACGACACCCACGGGAAGACATGGGATGGTGAAATTCTTAACGTCCGGCACCATACGGAACAACTGGTAATATTGCTAAAATATAACGATTTTTGAAATGTTGCATTGTTTCATTACAACTTGCAACTTTATAATAATATCTGCTTGTTTGGTTTTATGGATTCCTTTTTCATACTATCTTTCAACTACTTGTTTTTAGTTTTCAAGATATGAGCACAGAGTACGTAAGCGGCGGCGCGCCTCAGACAGAGGGGCCACTCTCACTTTGACATTTCGGTTTTACAGGGAATATTGGGCAATATTGGACCGAGCTCAGTCGCGGCTGTCATGATTGCTTTGTGCAGGCGTTTGTCACGTCATTCATACATTAAGTACTGTAACGAGGTTGGTTGCATTGGATGGGTTACCTTTATTATTTGTTACAGACCGAATTTACTTTTTTGTTTTTAATTCTTTCTTTCAATTATTTTTAAGTTATAAAGGTCATTAATCTTTCAAGATGAAAAATTAGAAATTCATTATCTAGGATTATAATAAATTATTTTAAGCCCATAGATGAAATTGGGAACTTGTCATAATAATAAGGTTCAAGTCATACAGCTTACAAATATGCCTCCGACTGCACAGCATAATTTTCTTCTTGTTTAAGATCATCTTTGGTTTTTTGATTTTATTAGGTACCTGTTTTTCACTTTTATATTTTTGTCAAGCTTGGAGCTTTTTACAATTTCATTTTTTAAGTGGGATCATTATTACACTATTACTACGTCTTTTTACTCTCGATCTATCATTATTATATTCATCGTATGTGGCGTAATATTAAATGTTTAGTGATATTAAATGGATATTTGATGCCCTTTCTACCCTCTAAGGCATGTAAGCATGATATGATGTATGTTTAGACGAATCTATGTATTTATGTTTGTAACTTGGGCAACCTACTCTTTTTTTTAATTCGGAATCAATATAGTAGCAACCCTAGTGAATCTGTCAAGTTTAGCTGTCAATTTTCTAAACGGCGGGAGTGGCCCTTCTGTATACTTACTATTTTGTGATATGAGCCAAAATAATGGTAAGTATCTAATTTGTGTTTATTTTTACCCGGCTGCAAAGATAGGGTTATGTTTTTCGCCCGTATCTTGTATGTATGTTTGTATGTATGTAATATTCTTTATTACCTCGTATCTTTCAAACCACTTGACGGATTTTTATAATTAAGGCATCGTTAGATAGGCCTTGGCCGCCCAAGTGTTCTTAGATAGTGCCGTTAGTAAAAAATAATAGAGATGTGCAACTCGAGTTACTAACTCGAGTTAACTCGAGTTGCGGCTAACTCGAGTTGACTCGAGTGGTATTCTTCCGAACTCGAGTGACTATTAACAAAATCTAAAATAAAATATAATAAAGAACAACCAAATACACACATGTCAAACATTTAAACTATTATTTCTTAAATGTTTTTTACAACAATACAATTATTTTTAAAGTTTGAACCAAAAAAGGTAGAACGAAAACCTATCATTAAAAAGCATCACGAAAGCCAGGAGTTTGGAACTTTTATGATAACAAATTAAAGAATTGTACAAAAGTACCTACCTATTTTGCGTTGTAAGGTTGTATTTTTTAAATTAGTCGGATTATAATCGTTTGACGTGAAAAAAAAGTTGTCCCCACGAATAGGGTATAAGTTTAATAATGTAGGTTTTTTTTTCTTGGCCTGTTTTGTCCCACTCCTGGGCGAAGGCCTCCCCCATTCCTTCCATTTTCATCGGTGTTGTGCCTCATCTCGTCAATTCTCGAGGAAGTTATCCAATTTGTCTGACAAATACATATGTAAAAAAGTTGTTTTTAACAAATAAATAATTTATTCTAACTTAGCTTCGTTCTTCTAACTCGAGTTGCGTAACTCGAGTTCAACTCGAGTGAATTTCAACTCGGGTTTACTCGAGTCGTGTTTATCCCGAGTTGGCCCATCACTAAAAAAGAAACATGGCGGATTTTGGGCGCCATATTGTAGAGGTTGCAATTTTTTTTTCTTCGCTTCCCATCTAGTGGGGTATCAAAATGAATGGTTTTAGAGGTGATTACAAAAATGTGTACCACTTATATGTTTAAAAGTATTTATAAAAAAAAAATTCACTAGAAAGTTGTAAATAAAAAAAGCTAATTTAAAAATCAAAAACCCGTCTGCTTAATGAAGCGAACCAAAAAGCTGTAACAAGAACAAATCATGCTGTGCAGTCGGAGGATAAATATTCGCGAACTGCCTGATCCTCCGACTGCACAGCATGTTTTTTTCTTGTTTACAGCTTTTTAGTTCGCTTCTTACGCAGACGGGTTTATGATTTTTAAATTAGTTTTTTTTTGTACTAAATCTGTGCGTGTAGGTATGCTAGTATTATATTATCTGTGGCGTAGGTATGGTCATTTATTAGCTAGATTATTTGGGCTCATATCTCGAAAAGTAATTCTCCGTTCGGTAACTCTGTAAGCTGTATCGATATTCAAAATCTTGGTTAGACTACTACAATATTTGATTAAAAATGAGTTCAAGTGATTCTGAAAGGCCCAGGCCCCAGATTCGGTTAAAGATGAGGCGTAATCGAAAGTCTTTTGCCAGAAATTTGATACATATATACATATGTACAATGATTTTATGAAGAGCGAGCAAACAAGGAAATAAAATCATTTTCCTAAAGTGTTTTCTTATATACTTCAATTGACTATCAAGAGTATTTAACTACACTAAGTGTTCACACAACAGCCCCGGGTAGAATTACGAACAAATGAAGGAGATGACAGGAGCTAAGTTCGCTCGCTCACTTCAGCTACCGTCATCGCCTTCGAACCTAACCTATCCGTGTCCGGGTTCTAAGAGTCGGAAGAGCTCTTTACGCTGCACATAGGCCATCCAAGAACAACCACCAACAATGAAAAGCAAGCTGTGGGCAGAACTTCACCCACAACTACCAGATTTCATAAAAAGTAGGGACACCTGCCACCTGGACCTGAACTGCAGCGGCCTATAGGAAAGCACTTAATCGGTTGCGCAACCAGTTAGGCCGCTGCAAACAAAATTTGGCGAAATGGGGTTTTATAGACCCGTCTAATACTCAGTGTGAGCGCGGTGCCCATTGGCAGACTATAACACACATGCTGGAGTGACCTAAGTTGACATACACCTGCACTTTGGAAGATCTTATGCTCGCTACTGACACCGGAATTGGCGCGCCCACCACTGGGACCAAAATATTTAAAGAGTTTTCCATCGACTCGAGAAGAAGAAGACGGCTTAGCCCTCTAAAGAAATGAAGGAAAATGTCCGGCTCCGGGTCGCTCCACGGGCCATAGCCTGACCGCGCACATTCTTTAGTTAGCTGCAGCATTAAAAGCAGTCACGGTAAAATACCGACAGTGCGGTCACTTGTATATATATAGGAACATCACGCTTAAAACTGTGAGAGTTCAATAGCAGTGCGGCCAGTGTTATCTCACTAATCACGGCTTGGCTCTATATAAAAATGAAGGGAAGGGGGGCTGGAGTCCTGCCTGGTGGCTATAGTTTAGTCTCCACAGGATCACCCGGTTAAGCAATAGCCAATCACTTGGATTGAACTGCGAGACGGATTAAAAAAAATGGGCTGGAGTCCGGCTCCTGATGGTGCCGCGGCGCGGGTCGGTCACGCTTTGTTATCAAATACCAGATTCTCCTACTTTTACAGACAGCCATCACAGCCAAATTTGTCATATATGTATCAAACAGCGTAAATATCTTATTTCCATTATCCATTTTTGCCGCAAATTCTTGATGGATATGCATTAAAGGCATTAATCCATTCAAACGCCCTTTTGTTAACCTGTTGCGAAGATAAGACTTTAATCGGCGTAAGGTGGAGAAGTCTTAGAATATGTAGCAATATGTGAACAACTGAATTGTTTAGCTGCTTTTCATGTTCACTGTTCCTAGTACCTAGTAGATCTAATGTAAGGAACTTGAGGACGATGATCATGCTGTGTCACGTATGCCCTAGAACCAACAATTCATGACGATGAAAGAAGACATGTTAAATCTACCATTCCACGCTAGGCCCACGTGTAGGATTGAACATTGTAGGCTGATTATTATGTAATTTATACTATTAAAAACAGGTAAAGTTTGTTAGTTTGTTTGTAGGAATCTCTGGAAATGCTGAACCGATTTTGAAAATGCTTTCACCAGTAGAAAGCTACATTATTCCTGAGTGTCACAGGCTACTTTTATCCCAGTAAGGGGCCCTGCGGGGTGGATCACGGGAGCAAAGTTGCGGGCAAAAAGATAGTTTTATATGTGTAGGTACAATATCAATGGCGTAACGATGAATGTCCCGCACCCTGACCTGACAATCGTTAAATCAGGAGTTCAGGACAGAACATTGATGGTAGGCTTCTGCAGTTCTGAAACATTAGGAATGAAGCTCTGAACTCTCGAAACTGGGAGTTCTTTATGCTGTAAGTGATTGCCTGCCTCAGTTGCCACGTATACTTCCTTATTCATTAGCGGGAGGCCTATATGCTGGTCAGACAAAAACCGAAACTCTTTACACATCCAAAATAAGCCTCGGAAGCCGTATTGCTAAGAGCAATTAGAGGAACATCATGCAGGAGAGATTGCCCAGCATTGCTGAGAAACAGCATCGATCACATCATTTGCGGAAACGATGCAAGAAGTAGGTAAACTTCATTCTTTAGGCAACAAGCAAGTATCTCTGTATAGTTACTCCATTAACGACAGGCAACAGTCTACAGTTACATACAAGTTTGACATAAAAAGTAATTTTATAGCGATATGCAAATCCAATCGAAGATGATCAAAAACTAGTTCGGAGCGATTAACTCACCCGTCCTTGACTTTTGATGCATTCACGGGTCGACGGTGGACGTTCAAAAAATCAGTTCCACCACTAAATATTTTATTTGGACACATTAGACTGAGCATCATTGCGATTTTGACTTTGATACATAACCTTGCATCGTTGAAGATTGGGCTATCGATTTCTGATTACTTAGTTCAAATCTATATATTGTTACACATTGTATACTATCTTCTGCCTACCTAAAAGATACTCAATTTTTATTGACCAATCCACTACAGTCGTCCTGTACCTATGCAACTTTAGCTCATATCACAACTTTGAAACAACTAAACACTTTCTTATAAAAGATAATTAAATAAAATAGGTACACTTAATCCTAAACCGTGGCTTTCACCGAAAGCGCCTGTATCTATATATTAAAAAACAATTGCATAAACATTTAGTAAAAACCTTCAACATTTACCCAATTTATGAATGTAGAGATATAATTTACGAGAATCTATGAAAAAAACTGATTCCTTCTTTCCGTTTTATTTTACAAAATATAAAAGTTGTTTAACTTCTTCTTTTAAAATATTTGACACACATAATGAGTAAAATAAAAAACTATTTTATTAAAAGTCGCTCTTTAAATAAAAACCGACCAAGTGCGTTTCGGGGTTAGCACATTTAGGTTTCCGTACCAAAGGAAAAATCTGATTTATCAATATATTGGTATTTGTTAGTAAAATATAAGTAATTAAAATATTTATTGACGGATTATTTATTGGTAGACGACGCCCAAGTAACACATAAAAGCAGTATAACGGCTGACTTACAGAATTCTGTATCGTTTTCGCATTTAGTGTTAGTTCTATAGTAGCATTATAAACGATTATACGGCTACTGTAATGTTGATTTGGGCACAAATCATACGGCTTTAGATCATAAATAGGTTCACAAGAGTTGTTTAATTGCATTACAGACGCATTATATTAGCATTATTGTGGTCAATGAAGTTGCCCATCGCATTAATGAAGCTATATTACGGTCAATGAAGTTGGCAATCGAATTATAGAAGCATTAAACTAGCAATATTGGCGCACGGTTGGCGCAGTGGTTGAGCGATTGACTGCTGCGCTGCGTGTCGCGGGTTCGATTCCCGCACGGAACAAATATTTGTAAGAACTTCAGGTATTTGTTCCGGCTCTGGGTGTTGTGTATGTGAGTTTAAATGTTTGTAAATGCACCCACGATACAGGAAGAAATGCCTAGTGTGGGGCAACGTTTTAATAAAAAAAAAAATGAGGGTTAAGACGCATCGATTGACGTATGAATCATCAAAATCGGCCAACGCGTTTGGTCTCTGGTACGCCATATAGGAACAAACATACATACATACATACTTACATACATACATAGACTGATAAACACATTACCCTCCTTCGGCAGTCGGGTAAAAAGGATTTAATTAAGAGCCTTGACCATGACTCATCGACCACATAGTGTGGTCGCTGCCATGACTAAACCTGAGCTGAATAGGCTCTCTTTAGGCAGGATCAATTAAGGCCTTGATGCAGAATGTGGTTCTTCTGAAGGCAACTCTGACCGGTATAAGCTATTGGAAGAAAAAGGATAAAAAAAATTACTCTTCAATCAAATTATATCTTAGTAACTTGGGTCGTATATAAATGATAAACAAATTGAATAATTTTGGGTGTAGGTAGGTTATGCGCACTACCGGTTTAACCGCCTATAAAGTTTTACCACAAAGTTTCCAGCGAAATCATAATGACATCATCTCTTCTTGCACAGCAATTTAAAATCAAACTGAGTACCTACAGTTGAAGTATTTCTGGCATCACTTTGTATTGGTTGGTATTTTCATTTGCTAATACATTATATCAATGTGTTATAAAGCTGGCAAGCTTAGTCATAGGTACTTACATAAACTTGAATCTTGAAGATAATGCTTATTTGAAGTAGAACTTACTTATTTACAGTTTACAGTTTTACCTAGTATATCATAGTAAGAAAGTGTACCTAAGAATATAGTACTGAGGAAGTGATACTGAAACACAGGACTCACATGCTGGGACCTATATTATGTAAATTGAAAATTTAATTGTGATGTGTGCACTACATAAATGTTTTATTTAACTAACAGAACCTCACCCGCAGAAGGTCATGGAAGTTCCATAGGTAGGTTATGTACTGAAGGATGTCAAATGATCAAATGATTCGCTGAATGTGAACTCTCCACGACCTAATTGAGCACGTCGAAAAAATATTTCTCTTTATATCTCACTCAGCACCTCAAGAGATAAGTTTGACAAACAAGGTTGGCAAAAAAATAACCCAAGTTATAAATAAACACTAATATTTGAAAGCAATAGGTGAACAACCCCTTTAAGGGTTCGCCACATTATGTGTTTGCCAACAGGTAAAATAATTTTTCCTCCAAATTTTATTGGTTTATTTATTTTGAACCGAACGAGAATTTATGGGAAGTTTTGTTGATAAATGGGATCACATAACATCATGCCTTATTCCGCAAAGGGTTAGGCAGCGATAAACCTAAAGGAACAACAAGAACAAATATGAAAATTTAGCTTAGCGGACTTTTATAATGGGCGAAGGTAGGTTCTTGCATTAATAGTCTTCTTATGCACATGAATTAATTTACAGATTAAACATCGGCAACGACACAGAGTATTCCGTAAAATAAATATACTTTATGTTTTATACAGCAAAAAGAAAACAGTAGCACAATTTGCACAACAAAACAATTGATTGTTGCTTCTTTTGTGGCGCCAACGAAAGGAATGTTCGCAAGCCTCATAACAACAACGTGCGTGAAGATAAAAAGTATAAATAAAATAATAAGTTAGTGCATACCACACATACCTAGCATGCATGTATGTATATGCGAGTTCCTTGTTGCCAAACGTCGTGAATTTTGCAGACGGTAAGTTTGCGAGGAGAATCTTCTCGATTTCGTTTACAGTAAGCATCTGAAATTGTATTGTTATTCCAAGCATGCATTGTTGTACTAGCTTTGTTAACAACTTTTAAACTGCATTCTTGCTGTCACAGTTTTAGGTATAAAATGTTTATTTGTCGGAGAAAATGTGTAATGTTAACAAGTATAAACAGTACCTTGTTAAGTAAATTGGAAAGCTTTGCTATCAGATTACGGTAAAGTGTTATAAGTAATCGATTTTCAAATTGGAATTCTTCGATTTTTCTGTAGTATTTTAAGCAGAAAAGTATGTTTAGATACCAACACTCTAATTTATGTAGGAGCTGCTACTGACAAATCTAACTGCAAAGACCTGACATTTACAAAGCCAATGACCAAATCGATGCATCGTGACAATAAGGCCAAAACCGTATATCGTTTGATAAGACAATCCAAAACAGACTAACTATGATCTAGTTTCAATGTGTTTTTAATTTTCGAGGTGTTCTGATTTTCTTCTGAAAAATGTTTTTTGAACGCCAAAAATACTAGGAAAATACATTTCAAGACGGTTTAAATGACGGTTCGCTTTAATAATTCTGAAAAATATGTTTCGGTTTCTTAGATCATCATTCATCTAAATTGTAAAAGAAAATAAGTAACAGGAAGCTCGCATCATAGCTACTAAACGGATGAACCGATTTTGTTTTAATTTTTTTCTTTTATTTACTGGTGACTTCATCGAGAGTATTCTTAGCTAAGTTTGATGAAAGTCGGTTCAGCCATTCTAAAGTTACGGGCGTTTTTCATGTGTCATAATTACGTGTTCAATAGATTGTCGATCCAAGCTTGTTTACTATTACATAAATTGTGTAGCATGAAATAAAAATATGTCGGGGTTTACTTAAATTTTACTTGTTAAGATTTTAGCCGTATTTTGTAAACATTTTGGTAATCAGCTCTCGTGCTATATGGCTTACTGACATGCCAGTATTAATGTTCAAGGCCTGGCAAATGTCGCTATCAGGAAACAAATTTTCGGACGCGGCTTACGGACGCGACTGACAGCCGCGACTTATAGAGTATCTAGGTAATGAATGTACATTACATTGTGCAAACTATCGGACGTAAGTCGCGGACGTGTTCTTGGGCGTTCGGACGTCTGATAGAGATCTGGCAGCCGCGTCCCATACGACTGTGCACACATATCAGCCGCGGCTGTAAGTCGCGTCCGTCAGCCGCGTCCGATAATTTATTCCCAGCTATTATCAGTTAATGTGCCAAATTTTTAATTAATGCTAGTTTTTCCTAGATGAGAAAAATAAGAGTCTTTTTATAAACAACCTTTTTGAACTGAAACGTGCTAAATATCATTTGTCAATACACAGTCAGACGCGATGGTGAAGGTGCTATCTTATCTGGTTTATGTTCTATGGATACCTACTCCTAGAGCTCGTCTCACGATGGGCCCCATCGTAAGACGAGCTCTGTCACACTAATATTATAAAGGCGAAAGTCTGTGAGTGTGTTTGTATGTTTGTTACTTCTTCACGCTCAAACGGCTGGACGGATCTGTATGAAATTTGGCACAGAGATAGATTCTAGTTAAAAATTACACATAGGATACTTTTTATCCCGGGAATAAGTTCCCTTGGGATAGTTTTCGGCTTTCACGCGGGCGAAGCCGCTGGCAGAAGCTAGTAATACCATATTATTTGAATATTTTCAAAGTTACATAAGTACCTACGCAATATTTCAGCTTAATCGTATGCCAGGAATGGATTTCTTGTTGCCGAACACACATACGGAAAGCAAAATAAAATGTATTTTGTTATATAATATGTTATTATAGGGTAAGATAATTAAAGTATTGGCACTTTAAGGAGTGCCTACCCTGGCTTTATAATCAAATGCCAAAAAAATCATAATAAAATACACCAGCATACAAAAATGATAATGACATCGAAGTCTCTTCCCTCCTCATCTAAATTAGCTGAAGCTCTTCTTAAGGAAAACTTTACTAAAGACTTACCAACCTTTAGATTTAAACCAATATGTATTGATACAATTAAAAACGCGTTCAAAAGTCTCAATATGAAAAATACTGAAGACTTATGGGGGATATCCGTTAGGGTTCTTGGAGATATTATTGACTCAATTGCTCCTGTCCTAACAGGCATATTCAATCAATGTTTGGACAGCGGCACGTTTCCTGACTTAATGAAACACAGTAAAGTAGTACCAATTTTCAAATCAGGTTGTAAGAGTGATCCCTCTAATTATAGACCTATATCCGTGCTTCCAGCATTGAGTAAAATCTATGAAAAAATCATGCTGGATCAGATGTTGTCTCACTTCAATTCAAATGGGATCCTGCATAGTCAGCAGTTTGGTTTCACGAAAGGTAGGTCGACAACGGACGCGGGAGTAAAACTCATCAGTCACATTTTGGAATCTTGGGAGAAGTCCCAGGATGCCATTGGCATTTTCTGTGATCTCTCAAAAGCGTTCGACTGCGTCGACCATAACACACTGATCTGTAAATTACACCACTACGGAATTCGAGGACAAGCTGCTGATCTTGTGCTTTCCTATTTATCAAACAGACAGCAAAAAGTAAATGTTAATGGGGCGACGTCCTCCGGGTCTCTAGTCAAGATGGGCGTGCCTCAAGGTTCAATTCTCGGCCCATTCCTCTTCCTTGTTTACATTAATGACCTCCCTTTTATGATGGCCAAATTATCGGATATAATTCTATTTGCTGATGATACTTCGCTAATTTTTAAAATAGATAGGAAAGATACGGATGTCTTACACGTCAACAAAAGTCTAATTATTCTCTCAAAATGGTTCGCAGCTAATAATCTTTTACTGAATGCGAAAAAAACTAAATGTCTTAAGTTCTCTTTACCAAATGTACCACAACGTGACCTAAATTTAAATCTTGACGGCAAAAATCTTGAAGTTGTAGCTGAAACTGTATTCTTAGGGATTACTATCGACTCAAAACTGCAGTGGGGCGCGCACATTAGAACTCTTTCGGGTAGGTTAAGTTCAGCTGCATATGCAGTAAGGAAAATAAGGCAGTTAACTGATGTAGCCACAGCTAGGCTGGTATACTATGCTTATTTCCACAGTATTATGTCTTATGGCATTCTGCTGTGGGGATCAGCAGCAGACGTTGACTCAATTTTCATATTACAAAAGAGGGCAATCCGTGCGATCTATAAAATGGGTCCTCGCGAGACCCTCAGAGAAAAATTTAAAGAGATCGATATACTGACTCTACCTTCACTTTATATTTTAGAATGTATTTTGTATGTCCGCAAAAATCGAGGGCTCTTCAAAACTAGAAGCGACTTCCATAATTTAAATACACGCAGTAAACACGAAATTGTATTACCTAAATTCAGATTAACGAAAACTAGCAAGTCTTTTCTTATAAACAGTATACGCTTTTATAACAAGTTGCCAAAGTCAGTTATAGAACTGACCGATGGAAAGTTCAAAAATCACATCAAACGTGTCCTTATTAAAAAAGCATATTATAAAATCAAGGACTACGTTGAAGATAAAAATATTTGGTTTTAGCTCCTTCTGCACATGCGGCTTCCCTGGTAACTCATATACGGCACAAATATGTGGATGTCTCTAACTATTCTCAATCAAATTTTTCTTCATTTAATAAGACTTTTTACAATGGTTTTCAATTATCTTTATAGCCCTTTGCTACGAATAGTTACAGCACTGATAACAACATTTGTGCCACATGTTAAATTTAGTCTTGTTATACTTTGTATAGATTATTTTACCGATTGGTTTGTAAATGTGTGAACATTGTAGGCCTTCTAGATTGTTAACATTTTATCTCGTTTTACTTTTTTTAATCTTTGGTTTATTTATTATATAATCATTTCTTGTTTTAGTTTCTTACGACTTATTATCGGGCCTGCGTTGTCCCCCCATCTAAGTACTGCTGTAACATGGAAATATTGTAAAACCAAACAATTTTTTAAAAGAGTAACCATGGAGTTTCTTGCCGGTTCTTCTCCATAGGAATCGACCAACCCGAACCGTGCACATTGTCGACGTTTTATAAGTGCCCATGTAGGCCTATGTGAAATAAAAATTATTGATTTTGATTTTGATTTTGAAGGAAATATTCTAATCTTTGTTTTAAGAGTTGTTTCATCCTGCGAAATAGTAATTATACTTATATTCTCACTGAACTATATAAAATCTGTCTAAAAGTACATTATTGGCATAGAAATGCCAATATTGCGTAATCTATGGTTTTCTTATTTTTGCCCTTAAACTCAGAAGTGCTAGGTTTACCCTAGTAAGTAATATAAAAAAAAAAAAACTAAGCCGTGATATAAAGTACATTCAGAAGATAGCTAGCTGGCTGATAGTTTGTCTGCAGCATCTTACGGATGATTCAAAACTACTTAGAAGAGTACGATTTACACACTCTATACGAGATAGCCCTTCATTGGCGGTTTTCAGGAGAAGAATTAGGGAATATTTCCTGTCAACATGACTCATTTATTTATGTATTTACGATTGTAATATTTTGGTTTTATATTGTATAGATATGTATTATGTTTATGCATTGTGTGTTGCACACGTATTTGTTTAGTTGATTTAGTGAGTAAGATGGATGTACTATCCTCAAATGTCATATTTCTACGAAACTGAGGTTTGCTGTTAGAGAACCCAACTATGGGTTAAGCTCGCCTTTGTACATAAATTGTCCTATTGTATTTGTATGTTTTATGTTTTTTTATGTACAATAAAGAATAAGAATTGAAGAATGTGCGAGCCAATCTGTCATCAACCGGACTGAAATTCAAACATCGGGCTACTACCGAGAAATTTCATGGAAAAAACGTAATAACATTTTGTCTGAACCGTGAAATGACTTCATAACTTTATGAAAGAATCCTAGAATAGAAAATATATAATAAATTCATTACTTAACTTTACAGGTAAGCTATTATGATAATTATCATTTATTTCTACAATATTTTTAATAGCGCGGTGTTTAATTAATAAATGAAGAATTAATTATTTTAAGATTGAGGCCTTTTAGGAAAATAAAGAATTAGCGCTGGCATTACCCTGATATCTGATTTTGGAATTTGAAGTGCGTATATTTATTATATTGGTATTAAATTAGGCTAAATTCTAAATTCAGAATCTGACACTTTAGTTTTTCACTCTTTTATTTATGGTAGGCTCACGTTTGACTACTATCTCGCCTGATGTTAAGCGATGATATGTTCGACGGTGAAGCACGCTTGCCTAGAAGTAACCTATTCACTCTTGACTTAAGGACCTCTTGGTTGTAGCTATCAGGAAAGAACTACTCCGGCAGAGAACAATTCAACGCGATTAAATATTAGTCTAATATTAACCTAGCAGGGTCACAAATACGTGTAATCTTCTGTGACAAGTTTTGTAGCTAATAATATAAATCGTTATTATTATGATTAATTAACACCTACAAAGTGCTAAATACTATTCGGTATTTCATGTTAAACTTTGGCCCAGCTTAAAGGTCATTGTTATGTACTTATCCTACATAAATTATGCAAGGAGTCAAGGATTTTATAAAATTCTATGCAGTTTACAAGGAAAACTGCTAAAACATAGTATTACGCATTGAATACACAAATATCTATTGCGTTTCGTTAAAGGCCTATTATTTCTTGTATTTTATATATTTATATCTACAGATGGTTTATAGTTAAACCGTTGTCACATTTCCGGGATATTACGTAATATACAACACAATGACATCTTTTTTAGATTGACGTTTAAGGGTTATCTAACCACGAGTTTAAAACAATGCCCAATACAAAGACCAATTTCATAGAACCTCTGAGACTTTAATATTAATAACTTAACATCTTCAACGGACAGTTACCTGAAAAAAGGAGCTTCCCAAAATTTTCATATAGCGCGTTGATGTCTTTCTTAGCGCCTCGTGGTTAAGCTACACGAAATTATTTTGATCATTGAAAATTGTACTTAACTATGTGTGTATTGTGACGATGTGTTATGACGATGTTATACAACTTTTGTTCATCAAATGTCAAAGTACCGTGCTTCGAGTCAGGGTTTTGGAGCCAAGGCGTGTGAAGTATCCTGAAAGTTTCATGAGTGTTTGTGGAGTCTGTTTGTTGTGTGGATGTGGACGCGTGGAGAAGCATGTGTGGAGGGTAGTGCGGCGCCGGCGCCAGGGTTACAGGGCAGGCGCCGAGGGTAAGGCGCGACTGGTGGGCGCGCGGCTATAAGTAAGAGCTGCGCGCGCGCCGGCGAAGTTAGTCGCCGAACGGCAGCGCGTCGCCAGCGGTGTCACCCGCTCCCCCCCTCCGGTGCGTTACCACCCCTACCCCCTACCACCTCCCTACACGCACTCGCCTTTCTCACACGATCTCCGGCGATTCTCACTTGCGCAACACCAGTCGAAACCGAAAGGTCGCCGCTATTGGCATTTAAGCGCTCTCTGACATTAGCGTTGCATTTAAATGTGCGATGCAGCTTCCTCGTTGAGCTTCACTGTCGCAACTTGTGTCGCTTGGGAAAGGCGCGTGTGTTGACGTGACGTCTCTGTTGCAGCCAGCCCGAGCAGCCGGGCGCCTCCGCCGCCACCGCCACCATGACCGCCAGGATAGCGCTGTAAGTACCACTACCACTCAATGTACCACACTCGTCACTACAATACTTCTATGCTTGTTATTGTTAATGTGATAATTACATTCTACATATCTCCGACTGTTTCCTCACAACCACTTTCTAACATTAGAGTCGATAATTGTTGTGTAGACGTGTTTATAAAACTATAAATGGCCGCGGCCGGATCGTCTCCGCCTGCAGTCGAGTGACTTTCATCTTGTGTGTGCTCGCTAGGATGACTTTCAGTTGTAGCCAACTTTGTAATTATGATATCGCTAAGTCATCGATCGATATGACAAAAATTCGATCTGATTTCTCGTGTGGAAATCAGGTTTTCATTGCTCAACGGCAGCCAACTGACATCACGAATGAGGGCGCGTATTTCTCAATGAAGGCTGCGAAACATTGCTTTTAAAATATGCACGACTTTGTGCGCATATTGTCTCCCCGGCGGCGACCGCCTCCGCTCCCGCGCCCGCTGCTCGCTCGCGGTCGTACCTCGTTATTTTAGTCTTATTTGCATATCGGCGTATTTCATTTCATAATCTATAAATAACTTAATGAACCCCTATTTCACGACTTGATACTAGGCGTGTTGCAAATAAACCGCAAATGCTAAATGTATATTGTGTTTCGTCGTTTCTGCTGCAAAAACAATTCAGCCGGAGGTTGTTGCGGCTGCAACTTATGATAAGTGTGGAGCGTCTCGCCGCGAAGCTTCGTCACGTTATGCGTCGTTTTCACCGTTTCATAGTTTTCTCCAAGTATACACATTTACCTACATAGTAAGGTAGGTACGCACGATGCGTACATAGCCATAAAGCTTTTAACCCGTCCGCGCCGGGCGGGCGGCGAGCCGAGAGATTCATTACAGAAATGAGTATTACCATAGATTTGAGTTTAGAAATTAACAAGTCTACGCCGTACGCCCGGGATTTCGCAACGCGTCTTATTAGTTATTTATTACATTCACTCTTCCACACCCGGTGTCATTACAGAAACCATTTTGAGAAGGCATCAATAGAATATCGTGGAATTAACGTGTCGCTGTGATGTAAACATCGCTAAGTGACGATAAAAGTTCTGTAATACTTTTAGATAAGTGACATGACGTGCGATGAGTGTGATCTAACGGCCATTGTCAAAGCTCTCTCTCGTTGCAACACGTTGTTAAATGGCGTCGCGGATGCGGCTCTGACACAGCCTCCTGCGCACATCCCACCTGTCACCGCCGTCATCGGTCAGCATCATCATACTGCATTGTATTGTACATAAACACGAGTGCGTGTGATATATGAAAGCGTTACTAACGCCCCATGATCTATAGTGGCGTGGTCAAACTTCGGCGTGACTTTTTTCGTGGTTGAATTGCGTGTTTTGTTGGCTGTAAAAAGCTGTTTCTTTTAATTGATTTGAACTTGAATCGGTAAAATAATGTAACCTGAATTCTCAAGAAAGGTGTTACATACATACAAAAATTCCAAAAGCCACGAACAATGACCAATCAGTATCCTTGGGTAACTAAGGGTGTTTACAGATCAAAATTATCGCGAATTCTATCAAGGTTCTGTCGTTAATTGCCACAGTATCGATGAATTGTGTCTGCGGTTTGATATGACCTTAGTTTTGAATACATTTTGGCTAAACGATCGTTTTTTTTTTATTATCATTAAAGCTATAAATTCTAAGAATATCTATGAGTTGATCGTTCTGTCCGCGTCGTACCTAAATTGCTATATTTACGTGAACAGCATTTGATTTCCTTTGTTTAGTTTCTGTTTTTGAGGCTTCTATCAGAGTTGTTTCAAATATACTACATACCGATGTATTTATTTGGTTAAAAAGCTTAAAGGTCACTTCATGCTTAGATTTAGAATATGAAAAAACCTCAATTCAATAAAATCATAAAACTATTTGTCGAATAAGGCGATCGTTATTTAACAAATGGATTTTTGATAAAAACTAAACTATTGCGGATCATCAAATGAAATCAAAATATAATCTTCATCTCAAACTTTCAGAGGCATGTGTCAAAAGAGATTGAGTGGATCCAAAGACTCCATGTTCGGCCGCTAAGGGTCGTTCGTTGACCCTTTTTCCGTGCATTTCATTCCTTACCTGCTCATATAGAAATATCATTTAAAATCAATAGAAAGAATTTCAAGTTCTCATTATAGATATATTATTTTGACTTGTGTTGCATATTTTACTATTTGCAATCGAACAAAATTTATCAATATTTTCACCATAAATAGAGTTATTGATAAATCCTTTTAAGTTTTAACATAATTTCTCCAACGAAAAGCAAGGTCGCGCAAGTCGTAAAGTTCTGTAGGTATTGCGTGTAAGTGATCACGAAACACTTTTATAGCGTAGATATCGAAAGTGAAATAAATATGAAACGGTTATGAATAGTTTAAACTTTTATTTATGAGCTAAAAATAAATAAACTCACAGGTGGGCGATATGCGTTGCGTTAATGCATATTATATGCGAATGCGGAAATTAACAAAACATACAAAAGTAAAAGACCACATTAATTAATCTTGGACACATAAAGAAACATCATTCCGTCTTTTTAAACATTTAAATGGAGTTCAACAGAAGTTCTCACACATTTACCAGCATTAACATTCCTAGTTACGTTTACGAAATGAAAATCTGTACACAACAAGCGTCACTTAGATTTTACGCAACAATAAAAAATGGTATCTTACATTTATTTAATGATTTTATGTAATAGTGTTTACGTTTAATTGTACAGCAGATGTCATTGTTTGAAGGAAAGCCATTTGAAACTTTTACACCTATCTGTCCCCTGTTACGTGTGTTGTGAAACAATCGCTTTATTATATGCCACCACTTCCTAATTAGGTAATATAAAACATTCCTAGATTGCTTTCTCTATTAAAAAACTAACGTAACATATCGTATCCAATGCAAAATTCGTTTAGGCGTTTTCTTGCTGAATACAAATTAGAATGGGAATTTCTCCTTACTAAGAGATTTTCGATACGTCGACGATGTGTTAAAAGAAAGTCCATAAACGTGACGGTCGGTGTTTACGTCGCGTCCGAGTTATGTCTGTTACATTTCAATAGGTAATCATCGGCTCGATGGCCCGAGTTGAGAGGCGGCGCGGGCGCGGGCGCGTAGTCCTAGGCACGCTTCCTCCGCCACGCATATTTGATTGTCTTTACGAAATTATCGATTTAAATCTTCGTGGTTTATTTCAAAAACAAAGTTTCTCCAAAAGTTCGGTGTTGAGAGAATAAACAAAGATTGCATGATAGCTCATTAATTATGTATTTTGTTGGCCTTCATATTAATATGGATTTAGTGAAGATAGCTCCAAGAAGCTTTTGTTTCGATTGACTCATCGACACCCAGACGTTGCCCACAGACAACCTAGACCTAATTATGAAATTAATTAGGTATTGTTATTTTAATTAGATACGTTCTAAAATAGATTTGAAATCGATAAATTTGACACATTCAAGGACATGAATCCCGAATTAAAATGTGTAGGTATATTTCATGGTCGTAAAAGTAGCTAAACTAGATCAGTTAATTTCTTCCGAATACCATTAAACTTAACAGTGACTTAGAATAAATAATAAAATACTTACAGGACGTTTATTTTAGGTAAATGGCTAAACCCTGCATTTTTAAATTATTTTCCTGATAGAAGGGTAAACTATCGCCGAGTATCACAAGCTAATTTATTCCGAAATAAATAACGGGTCCTGTGGCGGCTGCCGACACTCTTTTAACCTGGAATTAAAATCTTCAATCACTCGTTGGGAGTCCCCAAATAACTAAAACTAGTTTTTTTTTTAAATAAGCACTGATCAAAAACGAAAATCATTCTGAGACACCTATACGTACTTTCAATTAATATGTTGCATTTCCAGAGGTTACAATAACATCACGTATATCACCTCAGTTGCACATTTAAATATAGATAATTGTACTAGATAACATGCGATCAAAAGCGCCCACCATGTGGCCAGTCAACTATTACATGCCTATATTCAATGTAGGTATAATAAATGGCTATACACACGCGAGTAACCCTTTCATCATACTTTGCTGTCAAAATGTAAGTCGTTCGTAAGGCAACATAGTTCGGTTCTAGTAGTTCTATTGTCTCTGAGCATGCTCTCATTGTCCGGTGTATTGCACAACTCATAATTTGTCTGTAGTCTATGTTTCTGAGCTAGTAGCTATACTGTATACAGCCTCTGTAGATTTTCTCTGAGATTCTTATAGTAACACGATGGGAGCTATTTTGAATTTTCCGCTAGGGGCGCTGGTGTAGACGTGTCTCTACACGTAGACCTCGCTCTGAGGTCTTCAAAATGAAAAATTTCAGTTTTTTTGCTTTTACCGCGAGTTAATTTACATGTTTTTATTGTTGTTAATATTTTCCAAATATGGCAGATTCAGAAAGGTACGGGTCTTGAAGACCAATGCTTTAATTGAGCTTTATATTACCGAAATTTGATCCTCTTTTTTTATTATGGGTCTTCACAAAACTACGGCATACTCGATTTTATATTTAATCGCTCTTCTACGGCATTAGAAATTATTTTAATTCAATCTTTCCTTCGGTACGTAACAGCAATTTTAAGGACCTTTCTCGCCAGTGGCGCCAACTGGTGAAAACAAAAACGAAAGCCCTTTTTTTACGGCAAACAGCTAAATGTTTGTTTCTATTTTGAAATAACTCTTTGTATAAAGATGTATAGAGTTGTTGTTCAGAATTTAAACACTTTTGACTAAGACACACAACTTCAACTCCTTGAGATTTGTCATGTTCTCCATATCGTACAAAAAAAACTGTATAACGTTATCTTAAAATCAAATCATGCAAACCATGTGCAATTTATTATAAGTATCAAAACTTTTATTTATTAAAACTTCATGCAACATTAAGGTACACAGGCAGGACATTCCGAATTGCTTGAAAAATCAACTCTTTTTGAATAATAATAATTATAGCAGGCTGTAACTGTCCCACTGCGGCAAATGCCTCTTCTCTCTTCTTCCTGAAATGAATAAAAATAAATGTTTATTTAATATTGCCCGATGAAAGAACACAAGCCTCTTTATTATACTAATAGAATTTATTTTTAATTGTCATGAACAACGAGACATTATTTTCCAATTTATTAACAATAAGACATTTTGTATTATTATTTTATTTACAATTATTTTATTCATTTACTACATTTATTTTATTTATTGCATAATGTACACACAACATTTCTATAATCGATCAGTCGTTAGAATTTTGGACTACTATATTTTTCAATTTATCTACCTTTCTACGACATTTTCTAATAACATCTTGCACTGACAACTTCACTTTCAGGAACTCATTTACGTATATCTAGTACATTAGGTACTTTCAGTTGCGAAGACTAAGAAATCAATTTATTACGTACTCCAACCGGTTCTTCTAGCATTTGATAGGTAGATGCAGGTTAATTAATAAATATATACCGGAGCTGGTTTCTTTGCTAAGATTTATTAAAGGACGATTTTATGCTAGACCGACTCGAGCCTGGGGCGTGCCATGTTCTGGGTTTGGACGAGCCATAGAACAAATACTTTTATGATGAAGTTCATACCAGAAGCGGTCATATCCAGTGAGTTCTATAATTTTGATCGGAACAAAATTCGTACTGTATTGTGACTGTTGATCTGATCAGTCTTATCAGTTAATCAATTTTATCGATACCTACCAAATAGCCTTCCGTCGCCCGCATCTCCAGCTAGCTCTAGTGCCCACTCAGACCCTCAAGCTTGATTCGGTCTAGCATAAATCTTCCTCCTATTTCGCCACTCGCTCTATATGCACATACATATGCGATTATAGTGAGGTGTCTGTTTATGCGCGCGGATGTCCGGGCGTCCATGTCTGGGCAGCCGGCAGGTTTCCCCGGACGAAGCTAAGCGTAACATCCGGCAGATACGTCGTACGGCAACAAATGACCATCTAAACCATTTTGTATCACGATTAGACAGTGCAGTACTTGGAATGTCGGATGCGGGCTTCGCGAACTAATCGGATTATCTGCCGAATTTTCTACATTGCATTAGGTTAAAAGAGCTCCAGATTCGAATGATAAAGCATTGAAAATTTATTGGCTATGTTTGCGTCATCTTTTGATAGAGTTATTATAATTTAGTTTTGATAAGTGATACCTAGTTTGTGGTTGATTTAGATAATATTCGTGAAGGAAAAATTTGGCAAATTCTGTTTAATATTAATGTAGGTGTTTCAAAACGTTGGTGACAGTTGATGGCGACGCGGGCGCAAACTCCGCCGGGCTCAGCCTGGCTCCGCGTCTCGTCGCGCCGACCTTCACTTTCGCTTTTTATGTGTGAATCTCGCTAAAGCCCATCGCACACACCTCGCTTACGTAACTAGCGACAATCGCGATTGTTTCACACGATGTCCTTTGTAAAGTCGGGATAAAATAATTGATTGTGTGTTTGTTGTTCCATCCACTGTTACTTAAACAAGCAACATTCAGAATAATAACTAACGATAGCCTACTAATACTTACTTTTGATGTTATAAAATCATCGAGCAATGTTCGCTGCGATTAATTGCCGCAAGCTGTACCGTTGAGAACCGGTTAGAAATTAGCAAATTAAATTAGTCGGTTATATTTTTTATCGATTAGGCTGGTTGCGCACGTGTTATAATTATCATTAGAAAAATCTAGAAGATATAAACATTTGAATTGCAAATTATTCAAGTATATTTTAGAATATTAGTAATATGTTAAAATTATAGAGCTTATGGGAAAAAATAAAAGCATTTATGACTGAAAAAGATCATAAAGTTGAATTAAAACTATTTAGAAGGAACGAGTTTCCGATCAAGTTGTCACCAGCCGACGTAATCAGTAGGTGTGACGTTGTCTCGCGGTGCGCTCGCGCATCTCACATCCGAGTCCAACAACTTTCGCCTTCGCGTTCAAATGAAAACAAAATCTTCGTTCGTTCACATGCTCACTAGATAAGTTTCAATGAAGCTTGACTTGAAAAAAATCCACGTAATATCTAAGATCGATCGATCTGACGTTGGTATGTACATTCTTTGAAAGTCAAATAATATGATTACATACACAATTAGCATTTGGTTTAGCATCGTCATTTGTTATTGACTTTCTCTATGGCTAAACAAATAGTTTCGTTACATAATAGGCCAAAATATACGCTGCGCGGGATGTTTCTGCAGCTTAGATCGATGTATACAGCGAACTTTGCTTAATATAATCAACAGTTTTAAAAATAACAGTAGATGCCTGAATATCAAAATGCATGCAGTTTGCATAAAGTACCGTATTAATATAGAATAGCTCTTCAGTTTTCAAGGCTAAGCTCTTCGAGTGGTGAGTCTATGTATGTAAAGCTAATGCTCCTTCTTTGGCGGTCGTTACGAGATAAAGCAGCTCTAATGAATACCACATAACAGTGTAAATGGTTGTCTGCCCTCGTAAGACGTGACATTGACAAACGTAATAAGATTTTCTTGATGGTAAGGTAGATTACTGTTACAGTACCCGGCTGTTACAAAATGGTAAATGGTGAATAGAGTTTTGGATTTTCGCCTTTGGAGGGCATCGACTTTGATGCATGAGCCTTTTTCTAAAAATTAATATTATCAAGATACTGTTTCATGGAGAAACAGTCTTTTGCATTAATTTCGCAACTTTGGTTTGGTTCTGCTTTAGTTATTACTTATGGTTAGTTAAAGCGTTAGACGTCACAAGTTTTCAACGCTCTGCACAATGATGTGGAAAATCTCTATGTGACACCGTTTCAGTCGTAATTCATTTCTAGAAAGACATATCCTTGCTCACAGGTCAACCAATCAGCTGACCACAGAAAGATTATCTGATCAAGAAACTTTCGTTATCCTAACTCCATCAGAAATTCTCAACTTGACCTAATATCTACTGTTAGCGTGTTAGTATTAGCCAACATTCCTGTCATTCGACATATCAACCAGTTTGCAAACAATATCTCGAGTCCGAGCGGTCGTGGCTGATGCTTATACTTTCTATGAGTCGATATGTCAAGGGCAACCGGTTGGCAGACCTGGTCACGACCTAGCAACCGTGCTGAACCGCGCCAAGGGAGACTAAGGATTCACACTCGCTTGGTATCCGCTGTTGAACAACTCTACAATCTTTTGTGGGTCTATTTGAGGTTCAACCTTCTCAGTAACTGTTTTCTGGCCTAACACATGTTTTCAGTAATTTTTTCTCATATGAACTTCACCAGTTTCTGGCGATGACTACATACACGATATGCGAATCCTGTCGCAACAAATACCTCTTTCTTTCAGTGTCCAATTTATTGGTTACGGCTTGAGATTGATTTCAATCGGAATGTGAATAAACTTGGCAATGTATGTTGTAATGCCGTTGGTAATAAGTTGGCTGCAGACGTGAATTATGTCTGATTGGTGTGTGCATCGAATTCACTTTGTTACTTTGTTATTTTACTGCTGATTAGTTACTTTTTTTAAATTGTGAAGTCGAATCGAAATCTTAGGAACACTCGCAGCTGCAAGATAACTTTCTCTACACAGAACGAAGGGCTTTTGTCGTTTTATTGATTGATTACTGTCTATACAAATCACAAGCTGACCACGTGCTTTAAACATAAGAGCCTTACATTAACCCAGTGTTGGCTCGAGAACCGGCTCCGCAACAACATTAGTTGGCGAGTCCATTTGACGCAACGCTTAATTTTAATAGTTTCAACGCGCTGAGGCTTGTAGCGATAAATTGCAGTAGCCTTTTTCTCGGCACGTGCACCGTCCGCGTCCTAACGATCGTTGTTGCGGCTAAAATGATAGAATCAATGGTGTGTAGCAACTACACGCAGGCTTCGATGCGCCAACAATGCGGTCAGGTCGACGTCGTGTCGTGCCGTGGCGAACATAACCAGCTCCGCCTGAAGCGCTACACGCGGCGCTTTGCGTTACATAAAAGCTTAGATGACGACGTAGGATTTTTTACTGTTCATAAAAAACTGGTTTTAATGTTCTCTTTAAAATATTACTTGCAATATATCGCAGTTATTGAAATTATCTTCAACTTACATTTGCCCCACATCATCATCAAGCCCGGGCGTATTTATTTGTTCTTCGTGACTAGCAACTATTAGAAAACGAATGTTTTAATATCGACAGCACATTAGACTTTTGCGGCGGATACAGCGAAAGGGAAGTCGTTAATTGCTGAGGAAAATAATACTTAATTGTCTGTTCGTGTTTTGTAATGGTTTTAGGGACTGATACGAATCAACTTTTGAGTCATGAAGTTACCATTTAAGTATAAGCAGTCATTCGCTTCCGCGCAGCTAGTCACGACGACGCAGTTTTTCCTAAAAAAGCTGTTGCTGAGGTAACAGTCACCAAGACGATGGTTTGTCCATGTGTCCGTCCCCTTGAAACGACCATCTAATTAAATACTAATGTGATTCATTCTGTGACATTTGGATACTGAATACCACGTTATTCATTTAGCTGGTTTTACAAGTTGCTCAATATTTTATTAACTCATTTCTTGTTCCTAGATGATTTTTTATGCGGCAAACATGTAAATAACTGTGTGATATTTCGTAGTGATAAAACACATTATGCATAATTATTACTGGCGATGAGCTAGGAAGCATCAGACTCAGGCAGGTATTACAGGGTGTAACTTCAGGCATTACTGGTAATGATAGCTAATATTATTTGTGCAAATACTAGATACTCATCTTATATCATTGATTTCGTCAGATTGGTTTGCGCATCATGTGCGGAGAAAACGCTAAAAGCATGTCATAATAAAGTGACATTGGATTAACATGATTGCATCAGTGACATTAAGTGCGGGCTCCGGGTTCGAGCCCCGGGCCGGACGCGTACGGACGCGTCGACGCAAACATAATCGGATATTTATGTGCGTCTTCGAATTTTGTAAGCATCACTTTCGGCTTCAACCAGTTTCACTTTCCTGCCGATGACCTTTCGAGGAATGCGAAGTGAGATAACGGATGAATAAAACATCATCATAGTTATAGCTACATAACGGCGTCCCGTCATATCGGCACCGCTCTGAAGGAGCGCAGTATGTGTGCAGTGTGCACGCACTATTGTTGCTCGAGGCGAATGCAACATCTACACTTTCTAAGCAAATCGCTGTAGCAACTCGGAGGTTTAACCTTTATCTATTGCTTCGTATCGTTTCGTAAGAAGTTCTAAAGCCGTCGGGAGATTCCCAGTAATGAGTGAGAATGTGGTTGCTGCGGCCAGTGACGTGCTGTCGCTCCACTGCACGATTGGAACGCAGTTTTTTGACCTTGGCTCTTTCAATGCCCATGATCCGCGGCGCGGTGGTTACGAAACATGAGCACGAGCGGTGCACAGGCGCGCTCGATGAAATGCCCACTGTAACACCACGAGTGTGAGTTATTATTAGCGCCAGACATGAATGTGGTCGTTTTACTTGACCATTATAATTTATTCTGAACACGTTTGAAACAAAGCTATGATTGCGGTCAGCTGTTGACCCGGCGACGAGCCGGTACGTTCATTATCCGACGAGTTTGCTCGCGTTCTGATTGACAACTACCTACTAAAAGTACTACTGCTCGAAAGTAATCAGCAATAGGAAGCGAAAGGAATCGTTCAAGACCACTAAATGGTCGCTGTGTTCTATTAGAAGATGATTTAAATTTAAAATATTGGACAGTTTTTGTGAGGTTTTTAAAAGGGTGCGCCGTCAGTCACGGTACCTATGCATGAGCGGTTCCTGTTTATGAAACATGTTTCATGTGCCGGCATTGTGGTAAAAGTTGATTTTCTGCTTGGGAAGCGTAGGTATTAAGCAAGAAATACTTGGACCTTGATATAAGGTTCTCGAACCCCCAATGACGGAGGGATAGTCATTGACCTAAGAGTAGTAGTAGCTGAAAGCTTGCTAGGATTTGCTTTTGCGAATAGTTTTTCTGTTTATGGTTTCCGAGAGAGTCTTGTGTGAATCACAGGTGTGGGTTACATATTCTCGTGCAGTGTGATGGCAATATTTCGGTGTCAGGACGGCGGCGCGGTGCGTGCCACACTTGCTGATGCGCGCGTGATGTCGATGCGCAAGTACTAGGCGCTCACTCCACCTCTAAAGCTTTTTATATTAATCTCTAGGCATATTGATGACTCCATGCATTAATAATACGCTCCGACTAGATTTCAATAAAGGCGCGTTTGTAAATTAACGTAAATTAATTAAATGGACGTTTAAAAACAGAAATGCTATAAAATTGTAGTTCACTCGTTGCCTTGAAAGTCGTGTCGACTCTTATAGGACTGAACTAGGGGTACGACACGACTTTTGACTCTAATGACCTACTAACATTTCAATCGCCAAAAGTCTTATATTGTGTGACATTTAAGTTGGATAGATAATTATATGTACACACATAAAATCGCTGGAATTTCACAAACGGTATATTTTTGTTGGCAATTAGTCGCAAGTTGCAACGCTACGATTTATGAGTCGAAACAAAAACGTTCTTCAGCATAAATTAACACAGTGACCTAAGGCTAATTGTGTTATGAAATTGCCTACATTGTGGATAATATGCTGTAATGTTAGTTAAGAACTAATTACATCTTCTACTGAATATGCTCGAACAACTTCATAACACTTGGAAGAAGCATAATTATGATAAAAATTGTCTAGGAACAAATTATGACAATTAATGGCAATGTTACGCCTTGTGTTGTGATCTTCAACGTTATAAAAACATTGTTTTCGTTGGACCATTGTATCGTCGATCTACATCGAGATCCCCACTTCCCTTCTAATCAGCCTATCAGTTCAGAAATTACGTTAAAATTGCCTTTTGTTTGTTCTATTGTCTAACAATTGTAGTCACGTATCTACGTTCATTGTCTCGATCGATTGTTTGTGCGGTGGATGATCTACGGAGCGAGCCACGCCACCGCCACGCCACCACCACGCCGAGCCACGCTCACGTCGGCGTCAACTTTAGCGGTCTATGCACGGCCGACGTGTTAATTTCTACGTGATCGCAATCCGCCGTCGCCTAGGGTTGACGAACCGCAGTCCCGTTCGTACATCAGCTACGTGCCGCTTAATTGTCATTACACTCGCATCAATCCGTGACAGCCGCGGAATATTACTAGCAGCTATCGCACCCGTTAGACATTTTATTGCTGAAATAAAGATGCCGAAATGTCGATATAGTCGAACTATTACTCATAGGCAGTTAACCTTTGCATGTCCTTTGATTCGATAAGTCGGCAGAGTTTATAATTATCATAGATCCTATTTTATCTTCGATCAAACAAGGGGGTCTAATCTGTAATTCACTGACTTCATAGAACAAAGCTGTAATAGACAATTACGATAATTCGCACGTTACATTTGGGCGATATGTCTGTTATTTTCTCTTCTCGATGTATATCATTATTACGTTGTCAACTCGAGGCTTATTCATTGGCATATAAACACTAGTTTTATTTCGTGATTGTTCGATTTGAAAGTATGCTGAGTAAACTTGTGTTACCCTTTCGATTTCGTTTCGCATTCACGTATGATCCAGCACGTCCGTCAGTGATGTAGTGCACACGTCTAGCTAATGTAAATTGTTTGATTCTGCTGGAGTAAATGTCGAAGACAGACCGCGAATCGTGATTCATCAAACATTGTATAAGCGTGTTGAATTAGTTTTCATGATAAACTGTCTTGCGTCTCTGTTGGGTGAGCGAGGAGTGAAGGAGTAAGCACGAGTAATAAATAGGCAATTGATTACGCGCACATATTTGCCCCCGTGGCTACGTTCACCGGCGACCTCGAGGTGCGAGCGGACAGCGGCGACCAGACCTTGTACCAGGACACACCGACACGCGGGAGCCCCGAGTGTCGCCGTCGACGTCGTCCGTTCACGTGCCGCATTTAGGAAGTTCAGAATGCTCTTGAAATATGAATGCACTCAATGATTCAATTCACTCCCTCCAATTTTCTGTTTGGAAGGTTCGCTTTCCGTGTTCCAATAATAGTTATGTGCAATTTTAAATGGTTCCTTTTCCTTGAAACATCGGAGTAACTTGTTCATCTATTTACTACTAACTAGCAGTTCATTAATAATAAACCATATTGAAGAGACAACAACACACAACGCGACTTTAAAAGAAAATTAGTTTTCTATTTCTCATCATGTAATATTGAAAAGTAAATAATAACAATGCGTCAAATAACATAATGAGATTCTATTTTTACGTCCGCAAACTCTATTTCAATGTTAAATTTACGAAATTGGTACAATTACTCGAAATTTGAGTTGCTTTATGGAACAACGCACAATGCGTAACCAGGCTATAGTAAATGTCGAACAACAAGGACTTGCGAAATCTGCTAAATATTTTGGGCAAGCCTTTCTCAATAATATTAGCGTTTTTGTAACCCTGAGCCAGCGATCAGCCGGTATTAACGACTAACTATTCATACAATACTTTCTAATAAACGTTACAGAAATTATTCGCAACTTTGAAATTATAGGCACGCATGCCAGCCCAGTGTTAGTTAGGCGAATGGTGCCCGCAGCACACAATACCGACACATTCCGTGACTCCTAGTAATAACCTATTCATATCTCTAAGTACCGCTACTAATTTAAATACAATCAAAATTTATTGCGTGTCAAATGACAAATATTACTTAACTAGTGTTTAAAGATAACCTGTTGGTTACATAAACCGGGTTTGTATCGTGAAATATTATCATTCAGATCCGGGTTTCTCTGACTCACTCTTCATTTTATATATTTTACGTATAAATGTGACATTTTTCAAATGCTTTAGGGCCAAATATACGAGACATTTCGAGAATTTAATCGCGCGTAACCATGTGACCAACAGATATAAATATTAAAACGTTTTATATAAAGATTAGCATTATTAAACGCGCACAAATGCTTCTAATGTTACAACATACTTGAACAACGAACCACTATAAAATATGCACGTTCCAAATACTATTATACATACTTATTGCTTATTATAAAAGTGTTAATTTTAGTAGCGGTTTTAGTGGTATTTAATGCTCAACTGCCCATGTATTCTCAAAATTAACGTAGGAAAGGAATGTAATTGAATAAAGAAACTCAACCAAAAACGTAATACAACTTTTATGAAAAAAGGAGTAGATACTACGAATAGTGCTACGAAAATTCCTAGCGCATTTCGGAGCCCAAAATTTTACACTTTTGTTCCTAAATTTGCTGACAGTTATTTTTAATTTAGGCTGTCTTGTGCCATTGGTGAGCAAAGGACTCCCATATAGATTTCCAGCTAACTGTATCTTCTGACTTTGCCGGGCAATCCGGCAATTCCGAGTGCAGATCGTAACACCATACGTTTTTCGGTCCAAAAAGAGCATTACGGTGTCATTTTTTTAAAGGACCACTCACAGCTTGCCCTGCTAAAAAAACCCAAGTACCTTTGTATTTCGTCGCGTGGAATGCTCGAATTGATTCCGGCAGCGAATACTGTTCATATCCGTTTGCACATGATATCGGTTTCATCGGGCCGTATTTATTACTCTGACACAACGCACTGACGAAATGATTTTATTCGTAGGCTTGCTCATTATAGCACTGTTATGAATAGAGAACACTATTTCAGTCATTTTTTCCGAATTTTTACAGCAAAACGTCGAATATAGTTCAGTCAGAGGCTCGTGAAAAGTGACACACAGTTGATAAAAGTTAAAAGAGTATGAGATACACATACAAGCGCTATTAAAATGTCAGGGGGTGAATCTCTTACATGTTGGCATTTCCACAATGGTTTTCTATAAAGTGCCAAGGTTCTTGATAAAAATGGGCTTTCTGCTTGATATGTAAGTGGTTGGTTTCTTCTTAATATCTGCCTGAGTTTCATACTCAACATATTTATTGTTTCCACATGTGAACTTAGATGGTATTTTACAAATTTAGACCATTGTGGACCTTGTCGGGCACTCCTTGGATAGTGGAAGAGAGGTCTCACCAGAATTAGACTGACTGGCCGTGCCTTCTTCCTCCGATTAGCTATATTCGGCAAGACGATTTTGCTTGAGTGCAATAACATCAACTCCTAATTCGATCTACAACCTTTAGTCCGTATTTTACGTGATCTAGCAAAAGGGCATAGTTCCACACAGGTATTGAATATAATAATCATGGAATACAGCATCCTATTTCTCAATGTATTAAGAGTTACTGAAGAAAATGTTTGATTACAAAGAATTTTCAATAAAATACTAATTTACGACCACGATTCGTCGTAAAAGCCATAGGTATATGTGAAGAAATGTGGAGAAATAATCATCAATTGACACATGGCACTTATTACGTAGCTTTTATTTGGATCTCTAACCTATCGCCTAGCTAGATATATACCTAATGTCATCAGGCAGATGTAAGCATTATGTAAGAGAACGGTGTGGAAATTTCAACCAAAGCTCATGAATTACATACACTATTAGTAGGGGTTATAAATCTGGCGTTATCATCAAAATTCTCAGTGTATAAAAACTTATATACCAAATATATTATGTCCGGATATTTGGCTTATTAACATGCAGTTATTTATCAAATCTACTTTATCCTGAAAACCGCTCAAACTTTGGCGTTGCGTTTTACAAATTCGTATCTCTAAATTGTGAATTCAGAAACAGATCGTATCTAAACTGTATAATCTTTGTCAATATCGCATTATCTACACATTGCGATTTTGACAAAGATTATACAGTGTCAGATACCAAAATTTTTAGTTTACAAGGTAATCGATTCCCAATTTAAACTTTTAAGCTTTCCTGTCGTTTAAAGATATTGTATGGATTCGATAGTGTAACATTATATAAGGGCTAGACTTTTTCAATCGGATGGGTCGTTTCTAGATTACCTCCTGCATCCATACTTACAAAGTTTATCTATTAATAATATTTGTGTAGATTATCGTCGACATCTACGATGGGATGCGCATATCTTTGCGTCTCCTTCACAGAATGTCAGCGATGGTGCGCGCTTGGTATTCGTTGCGCCCGCGCCGGCACTTAGCCACGTGAGGCCGCTACTTGTCAACGTTCTCAGGACCCGACACGTGTTCAGAATTAAACATTTAAACTTAAACACAGCCTGTATTGTATGAATCAATAAATACCACTCACTATTTTTATGGTAATGGATTTATATCTATTTAATATAATCGTTGGCAAATGTTATCTTCTATTAACCAGTATGAAAATAGTTGCTGGTCTGAGCAATCATTTGAATACTGTATTACAAATTCTGGCCTACTTAATGAGTCTACTCAAAATCTTTAATGTCACAAGACACTCTAAGATAACTGTAACATAAAATTAGAACAACTTTGTAATTGCAAGGTGATTCTAACAGACATAAAACAATACGTAGACACAAAAAATAATGATTCAAGTAAAGACCTATTATAATACAATTTGGCACGACCTAACGTTACAACTGCTCTTACCTAACTGGTTGCAATCGAAATTGCCGCTAGGAGATGTTCTACTCTTGCGCACCTATGCAAACATCGCGTAATGTGTGACTTGTGAGCTAACTGCACACGCTAATGTCAAAGTGACGGATTTTATAATATTATACACGCTGGTTTAGTTGTTATGCAAACCAAATCATCTTCAGGATGCCTTTCAGTACTTGGGTGCTATAAAATATTAACTACCGCCATGAATTGTTGCTACTGAATATTTTTTTCATTCTGTACTTTTTAACAGATAAATACAGTGCGACATAAAAGTGTAGAAAATAAATGAGGGCGCCACAATCGCTCAGATAGCAACCCAGTTAGTACGACCCAGCTGATCTTGATACTTGAATAGTATTATTTATTTATTGGGTTTAAATTATGAGTAAATAATTAAAAATAGTAATAAATTAAATAAGTATGTTTATTAAATATTTTATATTAAGTAGTAATAAAACAACAACTTCACAAAAATAAGTATTTTTAATAATCAATTGCATTCAATATAAAGTCGCCCAATGCCTTTGGGGGACGACCCTTCCTGTGTTTAGCTGGTGTTGAGAATTTCCCAACGTTTTCAATGCCGTGTTGCACGATTCTGCGCACTGTGCTTACAGAAACACCTAAAACAAGTAAAGAAAAGAATCACTGTCAGACCGACGAACGAAGTTCCGCAGTAAATAAACGTGAATATATTTTAAAATTGTTTCTTTCCATCTAGTCACCTGTATCAACAAATATGGTGAAGCAAAAAAAAAATTTCGTATCCGCAATAAACTACATTATTTTTTGTTGCCTTACCATCAACGTTGTTAAGTCGCGCTATAACTACAACGCTATTTGTTTATCTTAGCATAACCTCAAAAATGGTAAACAAATAAATTGAAAATGATATTTGGTTCGAAAATTTTGCGCCCTGAATGTATTAATCGTTTGTAATTAACGTTTAGTGCAACTTTCAATAGTTAATTACCAGTAAAATCTGCTGTACGATGACAAACATCTTTTAAGTTGGATAGAAGCTTCCCAGCTTGGAATTCGGCTATACACCGCATATAAACTTTCTAAACTATATCACGGGCACCTCCACGAATTACCTTATTCATGTTTTTCCACTGCTTTTCTATCCACACACAGAAATATCACACAAAAACCAAAATTCTTACGAAAATCGAAACCGATCGAGATGAATTGACAGCTCAAGTACTCATTTTAGATGTTGCCAGAAAATGAAAACTTTTAGTTCCCAAATATTTATCTTCTACTCTTTTATGTTGCACTGTAATTGTTGGCTTATTTAAAAACCAACTTTTGCTTTATTGACGTGTCGTTTGATAAAATTGATATCCTGGTATATTTAACATTCCAATGAAGGAAAGCTATATATAGAATGAGAGAAAGAGCTATACCTCAATAGTAACTTGAGCTAAATTATCCGTATCCGCAAAGCTAGATAATATGATGCCTCTTTCAAAATAAAGTGTGAATATTAAAAATCTCTAGCGCAACATTTCTCAGTACGGATTCACCTGGTAGCTTAATTATATAGACGCTAGCTCTGTAATTAAAAGATCTACAATTAATGTAGGTAGGAAATCAGTACTTACAGATATTTCTTCTTCAGAAATCGTTTATGCAAATCAAGTTTTGCAAAGGCTATTTTCGACACCGACATTCCTTCGATGGATAACCTATGGAAATTTTACTACGCCACAAATTTTCTTGATTTCTTGAAAGTGATTTTAATAGGTGTTTTTTTAAATTGAAGTTTTTACCTATGATTCCTCTAAAGCTGTGGGTTGGTTTTTGTCAGGTGAAATAAGTAAATATTATGAATGTGTGGGAAATATGGTCCGTCCTTGACCCCCTCCCGTTCAGGTGTTGTCCCACGGATAACAATCACCACTTCTGTCCAAATGTACCTAAGTACCTTTGGTAGCTCCACGCAGGTTTTCCTAGAACCAGTTTTCCACCGGTTCTCTGTCACCTCATTGAATAATATAAACTGCCTCACTAAATATTAATGTGACCACTTTTATTTCAGAAATGTGAAACGATTGCTCGTTTATAGTATGTTGTGGTTATGTAACGACACATATTTGCGGCAGAATGTATGTTTAACTCTGGATGTACTCAACATTGTAAATCTTACCGTAAAAAGCTTTTGTTCTCAGTTTGTCGTTTTGAAAGTGCCATCTACGGCTACAAGAGAAACTGTTGTTTGTAGCGCAGGTGAATAACAAACATGCAACTGCAACAAACATAGTAGCGATTAAAATTCTGAAACTGATAGGTGTGAACAAGCTATTGGCGTGTATTACAATATGCATGATATAGTCACGATAACAATACAATAAAAAATATATTCAATTTTGTTTGTATAAACGTTTTTCGACGGTTCCATGGCCAATACAACAATGGGCAGGTTGCCATTTCGAGGCACTTTACTGTATACTTACATATTACAAGAAACATAATTAAAATATATGAGCTTAACCTTGCATCTACCATCCATCGCGGTTGGCCAATGTCTATGTGGTGTAAGTTAGTATACAATAACTTGAATTATGTTAGATATTTGTTATCTTAATGATAAAGTTCACACGATCATTAAAAACCTTCTGGTATGTATGTTTGTAATTATAAAGTGACATTGCATATACGATTTGTTAGATGTTTTGCGTAACTGTGACCAAGATTTGTATTAGGAGTCTGTGCTCCACTGATCTTGAGATTCTTGAGACGTTATGAAACATTCAAGGAGCTTAAACTTTAACAATTTATTACTAGACCATGAACAGCATGGAGTGTGTGAATGCATCCTTAACAAGGACATTATCTACAATCCTGTGTGGAAAGCGAAACAATGTAGACGAAGTAGACGAACGAGTTGCAAACAAGCAAAGGAGCATAGATATCACGAAACTCGTTTTTACCACGGAGAGAGTTTAACCTTTGGCACTGCGGTGCTATTTAATCAAGAGATGGTAATATTGCGCATGCTGTATTAGTGAAAGAGTTGGCTAGCAATACTTTCTTGTCACGTTCAGATTTTTCAATTTCCCGGGAGATAGCGCCGCGGCTTCATTTGCGATGGGGCGACGGGCGATGCACCACTCGCGCTTGGAGGAAACGCAGGGTTGCCGAACCCAGATGTAATCAAGTCACGAGCACTGACTTAGCATCCACACAAATGATAAATGCACCGATGTAGATGCACTTACTCGTTATTTAGTTTAGTTTAGTTTCGACGGGCTGTTTCCGCAACTCGACGACCAAGCGCGTATTTTGCGTACGGTTACTCAATTTACAAATACCTATTTATAATTGTGGCTTTTTGTCTTCCATTAATTTTTTGCGTACGCGCATACTCCATCTTCGTACAATTAAAATTCTTCTGAACTAGACACGAGTATGCTAGTTTGACATGTAGTCAGTCGTTGTTACGAAAGAGTATATTCTATGTAGTAAATAACAAACCACTAGAAGTGCACGCGACAAAAAAGAAATATTGTGTAAAGTTTTTAGGTAGATCGCGATTTGTCACGCCACTTAGCGAAAGGCCGATTGATCTATTTTAGAACAGCCTTTGTGATCTCTTTCAAGATAAGCTTATTTATAACACGTTATCGGAAGTATCTGATTAAAGTTATATTAAACTTTATATTAATTATTAATACGACGAAGACGGAATGTAAGAAAAAAACTGTTGCGTCAATCCCAAGTAATAAGGGACAAGGGCGGGACATCATATTCCAATTTGACGTAAAAGGCAAAACCGTAGATGTGTTAAACAAATGGCTTCTTAGGAATCCCGTTCGACTACATTATAAAATAAATTGAGTCTCTTGTGTCAAACCCAAATGGTACAAATAAACGGTACCATGATACGCCTTGAACTTTCTGAACCCTCGGATTCATGTGGCAATACCATCATGTAAAGTTTAAAGAGCACGAGAGTACCTTCGTTATATGTGCTCATCATTTATAATTCTTACCATCTACAACTGAAATTAAGAGACGAACACTTGGACAGGATGAAATAAATTTTTAAAATAATACTTTTTTATACGAATATGCAGCTGCTACTTTAAGCTACGTTTTCTTGTTATCTATACACAAGAATCAATAAAGCACTAAATGCGGTTCAAATTCGCAAAGTGTGCCTGTAAACAAAACAGTTGACTGCAGCACTGAGCAGGGACCTAATATCGGTAGGTATCGTATTTGTGTATCGGTCCACGCTCCACGCTCACCTAGCCTTGCCTCGCGACCTTACATCTAGTGAAATTGAACCGGTACAGACGCAGGCACTGGTCTCGTTACACTCCACTGCGGAATTGAGGCTGCATTTATTATCTCAATGATTTTCCATAATATTTATGTAAGATTAATTTAGCTCAACGAAGTTGTGTGACGTCAGATGGATAAACAGGAAATTACGTATTGTTTTTTATGGAAAGCGGATATTCAAGTACAAGTTTTGCTGGAAGCTGCTACACCTCTTTTATCTTTTTATCATTCTTTAAACAGAGCTTTAAGCAGAGCCAACTAGTTGACTGTATCCTGTTATGCTCGAAAGCAATGCATCATGCTAATTGATTTATTCGATACAATTTGAAGAGTTTGTACTAAAGTTATAAAGGTTAACAAAAGTCCGGTCGTTTGAACAACAATACGTATCGTTAACCCGAGTGTCCAGTCGGTATTCGCAATAACCTTCATAAGTAAAGTGGCTGCATCGGAACCAGTCACGGTCGGTGCAACACATTCACTGGCGTGCGCATGCGTTGTCACACACTTCCTCACACGCAGTGAAATGAAGGTGGCCTAATGCGATCGGATGGACTTAATTCCAATAGCGCCAATCGCTTGTTATCCCTCGATCACCTTCCTTATACCGTCGAGGCTCACAAGAACTTGTACGGAAGCTCAAACACTTCCGACACCGATAATTGGATTTGTGATTCGATTAAGTAGCCGTAATATGATTCATTGCACTTTTTATACCCATTGCTGCAGTGACAGGGTTCCGAAAGACATGTCATTGTTATTAATGCAAGAGGTTTTCTCCAAGTCTGATCTTAACAGCCCGGGTTATTAATGTCTGTAACCCGTCGGTTGGGCAACTGCAAAATCATCTTCGATCGTGAAAAGTTGCAAAATTCTTGTCTCGTCAAACTAGCATAAAACACTCTGTAGGACGCGGAGTCGCGGACGCTGCAACACTCGTAACAGCTCTTACGTATTGATAATTTTAATGACAGGTTGATCAATTATAAAGTGCCATAAATACTGTAATGTATTGTAATAGCCGCAGTCCGCAGATGGGCTCGGCTCGTGTGCTCGTGTGAGAGTCAGTCCAGAGGCGAAAGTGATCGTCAACGTCATTCAGAGTTGCCTCATCGATCGGCTTGCACTTGCGCGGAATCGAAATGCGTAATACACCCACGCTCTGATTTTCGCCGCCATTTCTCACGACCACATCACTCTTGCAACATTGCAATGTTCGACAATGCTTGTTTTGTAGTCATGTAGATGAATTTTCACACAACTTCTTTGCCCCCCATCGTGCAACTGTGCCAGAAATATCGATAGCTATGCAAATCGATGGCAGTTATGAAACCAATCAATGTACAAAAAATCTGCTAATATACCCATACATACTCGTGATTATACGTCACTTTAAACATACACATTAGAAACGCTCATGTAACAGCCAAGTTGTGTTGGTAGACAAACAATACCCAGCTCGAGAATGCGGTGATGAAATGAATTGGTGACTCAGAGTTCCTTGTGCAGGGTCGCAAGCTTTTGACTCGTAGGCGCAGCTGCCAGATGTCATCTTGCTGAGTCACGGAGCACTGACTCCTATTCTGTAATGTAACAAACTTTCGTAACTTACCATGTTGATGGAGATCTCACAAATTCCGTTTCTTTGTTACAGATGCTTGTTAATGTGCACATTCTACTCGGCGTACGCCGACGTAGATATCATCACGGAGCCTCGGCCCGGTGAGGAGTATGTGCTGGTCAGTTCAGGACAACAAACTCGATTAAGAAACTTCGAGACTTCACACAAAATTCCTGATAAGCACCCGAATCACAGAAACTTCAAACAAGATGAAAGTGAAAAGATTGTGAAGAAGCTGCACAGCGGAAAGGTCAAACACTCTAGTGAAGGCATCGTCGCCATCGAAGAAGACAAGAAAGCTTTGTTTAAAAAGGGATTGAAAAGCAAAGCTTCGGAATCAATTGAAATTGATATTCCCGTATCAAAATTAGAAGACATTAAAATACGCGAGAATTTAAAGGATGTTGAAACTAATCCTAAAATGGCCGTTGCATTAGAAGCAATGTCAGAATCTGGAAAATTAAGTAAAACTGCAGGCACAACTACCCAGAAGCCTGTCCTTACTACTGCTCCACCAGCTGCTGCCGCTAACCAGCAATTTGACTACATCCCTATTAATTTTGACACAATCGACGACATCAACACCGGATTGTTATCGTCCAATATTAATTTAGAAACAGCTGGCTCAGAACAGAAGCCCCAGTCTAGGATTCAAATTAAAAAAGGTCCCAATGGCCAGGACTACGAGTATGAGTACATCTATTATTACTATGACGAGGATGAAGAAGGCAACAAAAAAGATGGAAAAGGAAAAGACAAAGCTTCGTCTACTACAGCTACCCCTGTTCACAATTCTCACGATGGCCCAGAGAAAATTGAAAGTGAGAATCACATCGCTAACGAAAGTAAAACTAAGAACAAGTACAGTTCTATTGACAGAACAGCTACCACTGTTGCTACTCCAGAAATACAAAATGAAGTTGTTCCAGCGGCGACCAGAGGACGAGGCCGCAGCCGGACCGTCGCGCCTGCACCCGTCTCCGAGGAAGAGGAGGAGGATATTAGGTATGTCATGTTCTACTGTGTTTCTAAACATTTTACACTAAATTTAGGATACACTTTATACTTTTTGTAATTATTTTTATTAATAATAACACTTTCTAATATTCAAAGCGTTAGGTTGCCATCAAGCACACGGTTCCCGCCTCGAGGTCGTAACTTAGCGTCAGCTACATCAACAACATACGTACCTGAAGTATCTTCTGAAACAGTTAGACAACGCGGACGGTCACAAAGCGACAGTGTAGCCGATGAGTCGATCGGTCAGACCAGAAGTAGGACCCGTGCGCACATCAGGTAACGTAAACACCGATCATTCACTCTGAATGCACAACAAAACCGAAAATTTATTAATGTATAACGATTTCTTATATACGTATTTACAGACGCCCTAGCTCGGAACTTGTAGACCTGGACAGCTTCAAGACTCATTCCGGTGACATTCCTTCCCCGTCCCAATACAAAGAGCCACCAAGTAGATATTCCTCAGAAAGCCGCACCACTACTGAAGCTGACGTTCCCGAAACAACACCAATTGCCAAAGAAACTACTTATGCCAAAGAGTCCGCCAGGGAAGGTCACAGCTTATCGTCGGGTATCAGGTTCCAGGAGATCTTAGATGACTCAAAACTGCCCGCCGACTACAAGCAGACCACTCCTTATGACCAGGAGACCACTGAGTACACTACCATGACTGCGATGGAGAAGGTGGCTCTGGACTTGTACGCGTACTTAGCTGGAGAGAACCTAAACAATGACATCAACCCGACGAATGAGATCAATTTCGACGGGTCGACGACGGTCGAGGACGATATATGGACCACGACGGAGTTCATGAGTACCACGGAGGAGGCAACCACGACGCCGACCACGACGACAACCACCACGACCACGACAACCACGACCACCACCACGCCGGCGCCCACCACCACCACCGCGGCGCCCACCAGGCCCTCGCGCTTCAAGGGACGCGCCGGCGCGCGCACCCGCCCAGCCCCCGCCAGCGCCGCCACCGAGGCTCCACAGGAGACCTCCACACGCGTGCGAGGTAAGCTCTCAGCTCTCGATCACACTAACAGCTTCACCATGAACTACATTAACTAATCTAGTTCGAGATTCTCGGCGCGATCGGCGAAAGTCCACTACGGGGTTTAATTGAAGCTAATTATTGATTCTATTAGACGCGTGTTTTCTACACCGTAATTTTTAATGGGATCAAAATGGATCGTTATTCGTGATTTATAAAATTAAGAAGATGCATGAGATAAAAGTTACATTAAAAATATCTTATATGTAGTCTAATATTGATCTTATAGCAATTACTGGTACACGACTGTTACTGATAGCTTTTATAGTTTAATCAGGCGTTAGAAAAAAACTATGATTTGCCTGCAATATTATATATATGCCAGTCTTATACATTAGCTGATGTAGTTGATAACGCTTTACGACGTCTCAAATTAAATAGTACCTAAATTGATATGATGATACATTCACATACTCCAAGCCCAGCGTCTCAATATCTTTACATATTTAAACCGTAGTGGACTGGTCGTCTTTTTCCTAGCATGCTGCTTACAATCCCAAGTTATATATGCAGTAGATACTATACCTGCGAAAGTTGTGTTTATTATTCATTTCTTGCTCTGCGATTGTTTTTGTTGCGAATATGCATTTTAAGCGAATATCACGCTACGGAGAATATCCGTATGGTCTCACACACGCTCTACACTTTATGTGAATAGTTTTTCTCACGAATGTTTAGTGCGTGGAAGGTGTAAAGTTTTGTTTTATGCTTGATGAATCAGATGAATGTATTCATACATCTGCTGGAAACAATGGAGTGGGAAAGGCGAGTGAAGACAAATGGCGTGTCTCAATATAGGTGACACTTGTAATATTACATCACGGACATAGTTCACCGCACAGTGTTGTTTGTCAGTCGATATCAGATAAGCTAGTTTTGTTACAATGATAACGTTGATACTGTTTTATTTTTGGACAGTTTAAATTTCATCATAGAAACAGATAATTAATTTACTATGCGTGGTTGCTTAACCATTTTTCGTTGTTGCCGTTAGACTGCGATTACGAAGTTTGCCAACGGCCCTACATTGGTAGGTACTATTAATGAATAGGGCCGTTTGCAAACCCTACTATTAATTATTATTACCATGGGCCCGAAAATACTGTCCCTACAAATTGACAAATCGATAGAATGAAGTAACTACTAAGAATGATTCCAAACATCTGTTAAAGTTGTATCAAAGTCAAAGCTACCTTGAACTTCACTGTGAGTTTTTTGTTATCATATCTAGTGCTCTGATAGGAAAAGAACCAAGCCTTTATCAATTAAATATCAAAAACGATATAACTTTTCCGCTACTTGTTACTATGGACAATAACGGCAATAATACGTTTGGTCGATAGCCTGTGATCGGGCACCTGACTGATGACCTAAATGACATTTCCTGAAACCCGACGCGATATACACAGGCTACCTTGATAAATTCAAGTAAAATGATTTTTATATGTGTCCGCCCACATTTATTTCGAATTTGCTTCGACTGTATCCGTCCTAGAATGGAGATTTTCGACATGAACTCTTCTTCCGTAGAATTCGTCAAATCAGTAAACGTAAAAAATTGTTTTCTGAAAAATACACAGAATTGGACGAACTTCTGCAAAGACTTACGGATAGTTGGAGGCACTTTAACGAACCAAACCCGAACAGAAATCTACAAAGAGACATCCTATCAGCGATAGTAATTGTCAAAAATGCTAAAATATATAGAATGTTGTTACCGAAATGTCAAGTGGTGAATGCCAAACTTTTTGACTTTTGATAACTCATTTTCGGTTCGCTTCGACCTTAGATAAAGTACAGCCTAGCTTCGACGTTGTTTAAAGCGATGGCGATTGTAGAAATGCCAAAATGTTTGGGATTGACCACGTGCCATTTCGATAGCGTTTGTCAATTCTATACATTTTTGACTTTTCGACAAAAATCTAGAGCCCTTCATCATTATCATCAGCGTTTTAATGTTCCCACTGCTGGGACACAGGCTTCCTCTCTGTGAGAGAGGGAATGGGCCTTAAAATGGCCTTAACCCATAACGGGTGCAACGTGAATTGGTGGATGTCAGGTCATGCCGGTTTCCTCACAATGTTTTCCTTCAGCGTTTTTAGAGCAGTGGTGATGAAATAATTTACACAAAGTAATGTGACTGCCTGGGTTCGAACCCAAGACCTACGAGAAGTAAATCGGTGCTGTTACCACTAAACTGTAGGTATACATACGATTATAATAATGTTATCCGGCTGATGGAAAACGAGTAAGAATAAATGCGGTGCTTATTGGGGCAGGTTGATTTTTTAATTATGTAGTTATAACTCTTATCTTAAATCGGTAGGAACAATATATTTCGCATCATTGCGATAAAGAAAGGTATGTCACTTCAGTCTCAAACGATAAACAAAGGTCACGGTACCCCAGACAAAGAGTAGTTACCCATAAGAGAATCACAGCCTAAAGATTGACTACAATTACAAAAAAAAAGTTAATTAAAAAGTTTCCCTTATTATGGCGCCGAAAATCCGATTTTTTTTTATTTTCCAGTCTTGCAGCGTTAAAACGAATCGATTGACGTAAGAATCATCAAAATCGGCCAACGTGATTGGTCTCTAGAACGCCACATAGGAACAAACATACATACATACATAGACTGAAAAATACATTACCCTTCTTCGGCAGTCGGGTAATTAAATTACAAAGATATAATGGTTAATGAGCTCATCATTAATTCATGCATTGTTTGCTTACAATTTTGAAGTCAACGGATGTTCTAAAAAATAGGTGATTATTTTATTAAGTACTAGCTGTTGCCCGTGACTTCGTCTGCGTAGCATTAGTACTTTGAATAACCTGTTTTTTATATCGCGCGATAATATTGTAGGTTACCTATAAAAACTTACACACCCCTTTCCACCCCGTTAAGAATGATTTCCGGGATAAAAACTATCCTATGTCCTTATCAGAGTCTCAAACTATCTCCATACAAAATTGCATCTAAATCGGTTCAGCGGTTTATGTGAAAAGGTAACAGATAGAGAGACAGACAGAGTTACTTTCGCATTTATAATATTAGTATGGATGCACAATTAGTATCAGGCGTTCTAAATAAGATTGTTTTTACCTAAAGTACCTGTACCCAATTTTGGCAGTAAATTAAGGTTTGACATGTACTGAACTCCAAATTCTCAATTCAGAAACCGGCCCTTTGATTAATTAATGTTACTGTAACATTTGTTACTCAAGCCAGATATCTGTATATCATTTTATCTCTGATGAAGCTCCTCGTATAGGTAAACTGCGTTTTATGACCATAACTATATTTAATAAATAATTATACCTGTCAAGATATGGATATCTAGAAGTTAATGTTCAATTAAAATCCACGTAGTGTTGCTAGATAGTAACGTTAAAATTCACATATCCTGTAGGAAAATTAAAAAATTAAATAATCATTTTACGATATTAACTTTAAAACTTTCGCGTTTCATAATTGTAAAACAATATATCACGGGAATTTAACGCGATGATTTCGATAGTTTATTTACCTATTTCACCCGACGTTTCGGCCGTGTTGCAACGACCGTGGTCCTGGGTAGACTGGTGTCTCGGTGTACTGGCTCCGTTGGGGCAGAAAATTCTTTCTCTACCCTCACATTTCTACACACTACACTGACCGAAATCATCGCGTTAAATGCCCGTGATATATTGTTTTTCAATCATGAATTTGAAGCGGATGAAGTCACGGGCAACAGCTAGTCCTAACATAAGTACTTAATTTAAAATACATTGACGTAATTTCGTTAGGAATTCTAACAAGTAGAGCTAGTTGACCATGACGCAGTGAAGTCGGTATATATTATATATCTATGTATATAAGCTGACCGACATTGCAATATCACAGCAACTAGATCTAAATACTGTATGCTTTTGTCGAAACCGCTTAGTCTAAACAGGAAAGGTTTTCAAGCGAAAATGTTGTTGGCAAGCTGATACAGAATATTATTGGCACCATCTAGAACAAAATGAAAATAAGAAATATCTAAATATCGACCGTCAACTGCCGATGAAATTGTTTATTTAAATAAAATTTCGGGTTATATCTCGCCTTTTCCACGTTCATTTTGAAAATGTCAGTACCATCAAAATAAGTGTCAAGTGGTCCTCTTCCAGTAAGTCCGTAGGTATGCATTGAATGTGTGTTTATTCACCAGGTCGCTTCGGGAAGCCCAGTATTGGTGGGCGAAAGACTACCGCTGGGAGCAGCTCTACCGCCGCTGACTCCACGACACCAGCCCCAGCAGAGAAACCAGTCACACAACCCAAGGTCTGCATCCATATTCATTGACCATTAACTGCGTCTACTTCGTTAATAACCTAGCTATAAGAGCGATTGTACTGTTTTGCATTGCGAATTTTGTGTCAGCTAAATACAGTAGTTAAGTCCGTGTTACGAAACATTTAAATATTTTGATAAGATGTAAATGTTAATTACTAGGTTCGAGTGGTTTTATAGCTAGTGGCTTGTACTTTCAAATGGTGTAAATGTTCATATACCATATATATAGCAAAAGCATCCTTGGTAATGGGTAGCACGGGTAGCACAGAGAGAGGAGTTAAAATTTGAATTGAGTAAAAATCTCTGGGAAGCAAAATAAAGCCTACATAACACTTAGTAGGTGAAAACCTACCTTTTGATAAAGCATTTAACTGAATCATTAAACTGGATGAACAGTAAAATGCTACTACTGCAATGATAAGCTCTCCATTAACTGCAGAACTCTTCAGAGTCACCCGTGAATTTTGGCGCAGCCTATTTATATGGAGAACCGTCTTGTCCTAATTCATAAAAAGTAAAAAAAATTGGACGCAATGATTTGCTCCAAAACTAAGTCAGTTAGTTGAGGCATTTTGACAGCGCTGTAAGTATGTCAAAATTCCGTTTATATAACGAGGTTATTCCTTGTTGCAGGCGTTCGGTCGTCGTGGCCTGTTCGCGAGCCGCACCAGGCCAGTATCCACCACGTCAGCCCCCGTGTCGGCGGCGGACGATACCGGCAGCGAAGCAGCGTCAAGTGAAGCCCCAGCTGCCCCAGCCGCACCCGCACCCAGGTAAAATATAAACCATTTTAAACTTCTTCTCATTTTAAACAAAGGCCCAAGCAAACAGAAGTGGCAATAAGGCGGCCGTATTAGTCGTAAAACCGAGTTGTTGGGGTAGATGCGTTTTTGAGTGGAGACCACGAATGTGTAAATCGTAGCAAATGGCATGCAACTGGAGAGACCTTTGTCCAGCAGTGTACTGCTGTAGGCTGATGATGATAACAAATTTATGATAGGAGTCGAGTTGACGGACTTGACTTGGAATATGCGTCAATATGATGCTTGATTTGATGAAGAGAGTTTATCTCTTCATTCCTTAGACCCAATTACTTAGTTCTTATATAGGTTAGGTTAGGTTAAAACGGGCTGGTTTCCGCAACTCCACGACCAAGCGCGTATTTTGCGTACGGGTAAATCTTATATATATATATCAACTAATATTATAAAGAAATAAATTTACTTGTTTTTGTGTTAAATGAAATCTCTTGAAGTACTGGCCTGATTAAGATTTTTCACTTTATTGTAATTCTGGACGCAATCTGAACTCCTGCAATGTTGACTACACCACCATCTCTTGGACCTTTCAGACCTAGGCTTCGTCCAGGCTTGAGGAGAGGTCCGTCCACCACCAGCACTACCGCCGCAGCCGCTAGCTCTGCTGCTGAAGACAGCACATCGCCTAACGCAGGATCTGGAGAGGTTGCTGAAACTACTCCCATTCCTTCTAGGACTATTGGGTAAGCTAAGTTCCGTTGGATAAGAATGTATTATCCAGACTGACGATACATTGTTCTTCTTCTGCTTGACATAATGTTTTTGAGATCTAGTTTACGTTTTGTGAATAATATTGGTGAGTCAGAAAGAGAGGCATCTAATTCTCTTCTAAATCAATTTGATATAGCTTCACTGGCAAACGCCGCTTCACTTATTTTGAATTTTGTTACTTTAATTTATTAAAAAATAACATAAGGTATTTTTGTATGTGTATTTTTACCACATTTTTTTTTTTACCTGAAACTTTCTGATAACAAAACAGGGTGTTCGATGCTTTGGCGAATGGTAAATTAGTGACCGTTGGAGCCAAACCGGATCGTTGCCGAACTTCTAACAAATCCATTTAAAAAAAAAATGAATATATTGCTATGAGAGTAGTCACCGTCGACCACATCATCGCTTACCATCTGGTGAGAGATAGTGGTCAAGCGCAATTCTATCATAAAAAAGAGAGTAGTAAAAAAAAAACAATGCTGCAGTTTTTATATGACATGAGCCTTGTAACAGAAATTAACAACATTATATTCGTTCAGACACGTTTTCATAACGAGCTATTGCCTGCACATCATCACAGTCATAAAACCGGGGCTTGAGTTTAAAGATGTTTTTTGCTGGACATAGGTTCAGCAGTTAACATAGGATTGCGATAGGCTGCGTCATAGAAATATGGCTGAGTTGATTGGTCTACCCAGTGGTAACATTATCACAGACCTTAAAACAAAATAATATTCTATACGTTCAACCTAGCCTAGAACCATATACTTATGTGTTATATATTCCACGTAGTCGTGGCAGACCCGGTCTCCGGCCAGCCTCACTCCGCCCTGGACCCAGGCTGAATCTGCGACCCAACCCACGCCTGAGAGGCGTCAGCACAGCCCCCGAGGCTGCTTCGGAAGCCCCTGCCGAGACCTCGGCCACTGAATCACCAGCTACTGATTCCGATGCAGAGGTATATATAAATACACACATATCTGATACTATAGCTATATTATGTTCAGTCGAAATAGACTCCCTTTATAATATCCCCTGTACATCTTGCCCATCCGTTTGTTTAAAGCCTGTTGCAGATCAAGAGCCAAGTTACGTATATTATAAGCTTAGCTCGCATATTTGAAGTAGTTTTTCATGCTTGTGTGCAAACAGCAAACTATTTAACAAGTATGTACAAAAGCCAGCTATGTGAACTGGGGTAGAATTTCTTAGCTTAACTTTTGTTCTGCAACCGGGGTTGATCAAGACACTCCAAAACCATATAACATCAGGACTAACTAAACTAACAAATATGGAAAAAGCCATCGTCCGTTTATCCTATATATTGACGTTCTCAAGCTGAATCTGTATTAATGAGTTCCATTGAAATAGGCTTCATCACCCACTCCCGCTCCTGAGGCACCTCGCAGCGGCCTGAGGGTTCGCACCAGGTTACAACTCGCCCCCTCGCCTAAACCTCGCGCTGCTGTCACTCCCCCGGCTCGCCGTGTCAACCCCCTCCTGAAGAGGAAGCTGGCTGCTTCTACAGAGGTAATTTTAGACTACGAATTGGTTGCAGTTAAATGGCACGAAAGTCATGCAACTATTTAGCGATAACACGGGTACTTAACTGATGGCTACACTGCTTTGATGGGTACTTATGTGTATGTTTGTATATCGCAGGCAACCACCGAAGCGCCTAAGAAGTCAGAGGAGGAGACAGAAGAGAGCACTAGTGCGGAACAGAAGAGTGAAACAGAGACCGAGCCGACGCCGGCAGAGACTACGGCAGCGGCGCCGCTGCGCGGGCTGGACGCGCTCATCGCCAAGCGGCGCGCCGCCGGCGGCATCGGCGGCCGCCCCGCCCGGCCCGCCCGGGGCATCTACCATCCCAAATAACTACCACTACTATCTTAACTAACTCTGGTTACATACACAATGACATAATGCTGAAACTTACGCCTCTTTCTACATACATCCTCTTTCTAATATCACTAGTGACTCCGTCATCAAAATTTTGTTTTACAATTTTATTTAAAAGTTCGTTTTAAGGTTAAAATTAGAAATACTCAGCTAAGTTCAGCATTTACGATATGTCATTAATCTTAGTCAATTCACTCCAGAAACTACTTAGGTGTTAGTCTTTCTACATACATCTGCCTAATATCAATGTGTTTTCTACTTTAGTTTATATGTGTCTATAATTAGTTTAAGTTTCTAATATTTTTTCATGCCTAGAAACGTGCCTATGGGTACTCTCTACTTAGTACTACCTATTCTTTTATATTTTACAAGTGTTATGTACATATTAGTAGTAGATATTGTTACGAGTAAGTCCGGGCTTCCATATAAAAGGAAATCGCCCGAAAAATTCAATTTAAACCAAATCAATATCACTTTACCATCTATAAAATAGTGTTTACCGATATCAAAGGTCTTCTTAGACATTTAACAGTTTCTCTATCTTGGAAATTATTTCTGTCGAGATGCGTAATGTAGATTTGAACATAAAAAGACAGAAAAGTATTTATGTAACACGTTTATTATGTACCTACGGAATCATAACAGGATTGCCGCCGCGCCTTAGTTCTACACGACACTAAAATGTGTCTGTTATCTCCAAATCAACTTTTGATAAACTATTCATATTTTGTCTACATATTGTATTAATTGTATCATGTTTTTGTCTTTATTCCAACACAAAATTTGTAGATATTGAAATTGAAAATTTTCGTCGACATACTTATTTTCGTGTGTATTTATTATTGATGGCTGATTGGTGATGTAGTTGTACTATATGTTATATACGTACGAGGTGACGTCACAATCAGTTCGATATTACTGTATCTACACGTCTGCTGAAGCACTGACTGCTAGTGCCATCGTGATATGTTTTTGTATCTTTCGTAAGTGTGATAATAAAATTAATAATTAAGATTATAACGTTTGGATTTTACTGTTTTATTTACCTCTTTACTCTTTAACTGAGCGTTTCACAAGGTGGCATAGATAATAATTGTGCATTTACATAGGTCAAGGTAGCAATTTGCATAGGAACATATCTATCGACAAAGTGAATGTTTTTGAATAATCACAATAGACTGAGCCGTTTAAAAAATCATCAGTTACAGTAGTTTGTTATTCAGACGACGATTCCCTGTTTTCATGCTGAAAGAGTTTGAGAAATTAAAATAGTGGTAAGAGAAACAAAACTCACACACGAATATATTGCAGATTCATTCAACGGGTTAGGGGTCATTCGGCCCACTATGGCACTGGGACTACCAACTTGTATATAAACAGTAAGAACAGTTACCAAGAACTGATGAGAAGCTTATTAACCCATATTTATTTTCCTTTCACTCTGAATAGGTGAACCTAATCAAATATAATAGTTGTAATAGACACACAAATAAAAAGCGATACGAGGTTACAAGATTGCATCAAGTCATACAATTGGGTACATAACTAACGATTTCTGTGACCTTTCTAATTGATGCTCTGAATGAAAAATGAAAACAAATTCTATAATGACCCGCAATAAGCTTACAACATAACAACTAGTGTCGTAAAGGACTCGAGTCTCCGAGTCGTAATTCTTAAGGTCAAATCTCAAGAATTACGACAATAATACGAAATAAGTAAGACTCAGGGAGCTAAAAGCCTCGGAGTCTATAACCCAAGTCCTAACAAAACGAGTCTTTAAATGAAAGCGAGTCTTCAAAAAGAGAATTGAAGAGATTCAAGCTCTCATGCGACACTTTAGTTCTCTAGTCTTTGAGTCTTGTTGTCATGAGTCGTGTCTTGACATTAGTTATGTGAGTCCATTTATATAGGATTCGAAGACTCGAGTCCTTTGCAACACTAGTGATAGTAGCTCATTCCTTCACTGTATGCGAGAAGCGCGAAGATCTTCAGCTTTCAATCAGCACAGTGGCTTTCAACCAGTGATTGCCAGCTGTCGAAAATTGCTTATGCCAATATAGGAACAACAATCGTAACAATTTTTCTCATATCAGGGCAACCCAATCACTAATCTAAAGGCTGATAACAGAGTAACTGTTTACTCTTAACAAATATCATTAGATAATGCTTTCGGATCTTATAAGTATGTACCAACAGAGAACACAACAAGTTTTAACCAATCATAGCATAGTGAGTCTGGTTGGCTCAAGGTTGCTAATAATGAACGGCTGGCCAATGTTAAATGCTGTCTGTCCGCATTATGTCCTCTACTGGTTAGTGCCTCTACCTACCTTAAGACTCAATCGATTGACGATATTTATTTTTAGAATTTGTATTTTTACAAGAATTGCCATTTTGCAGGAGTAAGCATGCTCTGAGTTTCATTTCGGTATCACAGGGGGAAAAAAATGGGCTAAAACTAGTCTTGTGTTTATTTTTATTAAAGATATTTTTTTTAAACTAAAGTTTGATTAAATTTAAAGTTATAAAACTTGTTCGTATTAACCGAAATAAAACATGCACCAGTATATTATTTTTTTCGCAAGCATAAGCTATTTTATGGATTTTCTTTATGCTGAGAGGAAGACCAAAGACACGATGGATGGATTTTGTGAAAGCAATATGAATGTAAAGGACGCGACTATTGAAATGACGGGGTATGAAAGAAGAAGATATGCTGCGCCGGCCTGAAATGAATAGGGATGAGAGCATAATGTAAATACGTGTAATGCTGCAAAAGCAAGTATGCTATCGCTGCCATCCTTTGTCGATCCAAAGTTAACATTTATCTTTAATTACCACCAACACGCAGTGGGCCCGCGTGGTGGATTTAGGCCCGTTCCTTCTGACAGCGAGGAGGCCTGTGTCCCGGCATTGGGAACTTCAGAAAAGGCTGATGAAGGTGATGAATTAATTTATTTACGTAGTTAAAAACGTGCAGTGTATAAAAGACTTAATTAATTATTAAATACATGATACACTTAAATCATAAACTACCTACCAACTAACTAAGCCTAGTTTAAACTAGTTGTATGCCAATACTTATTCTCTGACCAAGGCAATGACGAGTTAGGAAGATGAAGAGATGGCGCAAGAGTATCAACACATATCAGTCCCTCACTAAAGATTAACCCATCTTCCATGAAAACAAAGACATGACGTCCGGTCTTTTTCCATCGTGCTAGGCCATGTGGTTCAAATACGGCTAGTCAGATGATGTCGTTGATGTCGGCTGTGCGACTTCGGTTACATGACAGGCCGTAGTGACCGAGGCTGGGGACAACTTCACCTCAGTCGCAGCGAAGAAGTGAACAACAGGTAGCGCCTAGACGCTAGACGTAAGGAAACAGCGAGGTGGAAAGTAGCATCGACAAACAAGGAGCTTATGTTAGACGAAGACTGTAGAGCGTGAATCCAGAGATCCGACTCCCACTTACCCACAGCCAATAGACGCGCACGGTCAGCAGAACTGGCAGATATGGCAATTAGATGTTCCTGAACTGCTCCGCAGAACGGGTCATCCACCGTGGATGATGGGTTGTCGGGGGAGGCCCAATCCAACTCTCAGAGGCCTTGTTAGGCATGAATCAGCAATTTGGACACCAACCGACGATTATCCCTGTATGCACTACGCAAGTGCACCCAAGGGCAATCCCCGGTTGGTGCAGGACTATTGCAAAACATGGAGAAAACTGACCACGGCTACAAAATGGCTACAAAATGGCTGGGGGTGACTGGCACACTCAATTAATGGGCCCCATAAAGGGTCACTTGCACCTAAGGTAAACCTAGTCGTTCATTCTTCCATACAAACGTAGTCTGGCTATTACTCCACTGTTTGACAGAGTACGTTCAACAATGCAAATAATTTTATTTTGATACAGATACGCTTAGTCCTTTTTTCATGATAACCATATATAGTCCCAAAGGTCTGTTTATAAAATTTTCGCTCGTTTTCGTCCTAAACCATCATCAATTTCACTAGAAATTTGTAAGTGTGTTTTCGTACGCGAACTAGCTTCTTACTGCTCATCACACCATCTATCTCTTTGGCACGTCTTGTCGGATGAGATTTGCTTGATTGATTTATGTTAACCCTGCGCACAAAATAGTTCGTGCCGCCGACTAGTCCAACCTTAAGTGACGAAGCGCCAAAGGGGCAACATATCGACAGGTGCTTGAGGAGTGGAGAGGTATACCACGGCTATCAGGACAATCCCGGAAGTACGGTCAAGATCTCTAACAGCATCTTACTGGGTTAACTTCCTTCCTCCGAGCACGTTTGCTCTTGCGAATCTCCACTCAAGCCAGCTAATTAGGGCAAGAGAGAGGTGGGAGCTCTGTTCCCCGTCAGTTTTCATTCCGACCGGCCAATAAAGGCAAACGGGATATGAGGAACAAGACTTCTTCCTGGAGATCAGGTCCGTGGGGTCGCCATTGCCCACCAGCTAGTCACAAAGCTGCCCTGCGGATTTTATCTCTCTTAGTCTGACCTCACCTTTGGCATTTTGCGGCAAAGTAAAATCTACCGGCACAGACCTTTTTTTTAGCTTGGAAAAATGCTTATGCATATTGGGCTACCGCGGGGAGATAGCGCAGTTATGTGGGACTCAATCCACTATTTTAAAACTCTACGGTGCCTTCCTGTGCCGCTTATGGCGGGAACACGGGCACGCGCTAGCACTCACCGCGCCCGCCGTGGCTGACCGGCACATACCTAGGGATCATTGAAGCTTGTGTTAGAATCATGAAGGAACTCCATATAAAAGTATCGATATAGCAAACTTGGAATGTCCACATGGTTGTTGGTTATTAACTGTGTATCAGAGTTACTATGTACGTGGTGTATAAGGGAAAGGTTTTATGAAGAAAAGCACAGAAAGACAAGAACACCTAATTAATTCATATTGAGGCTCAAATAGCTTACCGCCCGTTCGCTACACCTAGTTCTCGTGGAGAAGAAGAACAAGAAACTTCACGGAAGCTCTTCTATAGTATTTTGAGATATCTTTTATAATCATATAAATATCGTTTATCACAATAAAGATCTAATTCTATTATTACCATTATTATGATGAATCCTGTAACATTTCACAATGTAACATAATCAAAACAACAACGGTAAGGCAAAGAACACGACTAGCCCTTAAATCAATTTATCATCAGAAATCAGAAATCATTTATTTTGTAATGAATGTGGGTACAAAAAAGATGTAAGCTTTACAAAAAAACAGTTCCAACACACTCTACCTTACGGCATGCAAAAGTAAAACATATTTATATCTACTCAACTATACAACCAAATAAACAATAAGAAAACAAAAATAGTACGGGTTTGTGGATCTACATTCTTCCTACATAAACTAAACATCAAAAACAACAATCTTAATTCTTTATTTTACAAATAAATTAAATCGATTATTCTGTATACATTATCAAGGCACATAGTAAACTTTGAAGCAATATTATAAATTAATATATCATTATATCACATATAAATCATGAACATTAATTATTTATTTTATCACTATATACATATAATTTCATCATTATATCATATTACGTTATTATCATCCCAAAAATCTTGTATAGAGTAAGGATGTTAGCTTCTTCTTAAATAAGCTTAATGACATTTCTTTGTAGGCATGAGGTATTTATTATAGGTAACGGGTCCCATTGATAGTAAGCTTTTTCTTAATAATGTCGTTTTGAAACTACCTATAAACATTAGATTTTTGTACTGCTATCTAATAGGTCCCGAACGTGTTCTAATATCGTCCATTAGGGTAAAAAGGTGTATGTTTGTTCTAACAAACATTGCAACTTCAAGTATATACAACGACGGAAAGGTGAGTAATTTTAGAGACTTGAAAACTGTCGGTATTTTTAAGACTAGTCATCGATCTTATGCAACGTTTTTGGGCTTTGAATATCCTCTTCCTCTCAGAACAGTTACCCCAGAATATACCTCCGAATCTCAAAACTGACGCAACTAGACCATGATATGTTTACTTTTTTTGGCAGGTTATAAAGTACGTACGCTGACTTGCTTAACTTCTTACATACATCCTCCGAATGCGGTTTCCAGGTCATTTTGTTATCAATTAGAATACCAAGAAATTTTGTGACATTTGTCGAGTCTACTTTTTGTCCATTGTATTGAATATTAAAGTTTTCAGCTCCTAGACGCTGATGAAAATGCATAATTTTTGTTTTTTGTATATTTAATATTAGATTATTTCCATTTAGCCAATTTATTTTGTTTTCAATGCATTATTAATGTCCGTTTCATAATTATTTTATTGCGAGGCAAGTCGTTAATGTATAATAGGAACAATAACGGTCTAAGTACACTATCCTGTGGAACGCCATACTTGACTTCCCTGAAGCCGAATAGATATTTATATACTCGTTTAGTTTTCACACATATCCTTGATATTTCTGTGTATTGCTTTCGATTAGTAAGGTATGACTTTATTAGATTTAAGACGTTTTCTCTAATGCCGTAAGTGTAAAATTTATATATAAGAGCGTCATGGTTTACGTAATCGAATGCTTTCGTCATATCAGTATATATGGCGCATACAGGTATTTTATGGTCCACACTTGGCATTACGTTATTCAGTAGTTCATATATTGCCATATTAATATTTTTATTTTTTCGGAACCCCTTTTGCTCGTCACATAAGATATTATTTTTAGTTAAGAACTTATCAACCGTGTCGTAGATTTTTTTTTCAAACACTTTGGAAAACACTGGAATTAAGGCCACTGGCCTATAATTAGCCATGCTATTTATTTATGGAGCTTCCTTGCTATTTTTATGGAGTGGTTTTATAATAACTTTTTTAAGACTGTTGGGGAAGGTTACTGAGCTAATACTTGTATTCGTGATGTGACTTAAAGGAACAGCAATTATATCAGACACAAATTTGACCACAGAAGTTGTTACACCGTCATAGTCATAACTTTTTTTTTTTTTATGTTCTTATGGCTCTACTTATATCCTGTGGAACTACTGGCGGCATGAACATTGAGTTCGGGCTATTGGCTATTCTAGTGATATTATCTGATTCTGTTTTTGCGTTTGATACATCTTGTACTTGGTCTACAAAGAAATTATTGAAAGATTCAGCAATTTCTTGAGGGTCTTAATTATTAAGGTCTAAATTTATAATTTCTTAAGGGTATATAATTGTGCTTGTTGATTTGTAAAATCTGATCTTTAGTGAATTTTGTTTTGTTAATAATTTGCTATGCTGCTTTGGTCTTATTCTCAGAATTATTTATAATATAGTTATTTTGAGCCTTTTGTGTGAGTCTAATATTTTTTTGAGTTTCTGTGAATATGTTTTATAAATATATTTATTTTTACATGTGGGAGATAATCTGCACTTCCACAGTAAATTTCTTTGCTTCCGACTACAAATTCTTATACCTCTAGATATCCACTTAATCTTTCTGTCTGTTTTAACAGTAACCCATTTCATAGGAAAGCAAAGATTGTACAATAAACAAAAAATATCTATGAAATTATTATAGGCTTCCTCAGCGTTTTCGGTACCAAATACGTCTGAGAAAGTAAGACACTTTAGATATTTTTTAAATTTGATCAAATTTTCCTTTGTAACAATGCGTTTTCGTATTCGCCAAGAATCAATAACACATGTTTTTTTAACTGACATTTTCAGTAATGGAGATGTATGGTCAGATAAAGCAAGATCTATTATGATTAAAACAATGGTAATTTCTATTGTGTCTGGAAATTGACAGTTGAAGGTTTATCTCGCTTTTGCATTCCTGCTTAGATTTATGAGCTATGTTAACCAGGCAAGTTTTGCTCATAAGTCGTGTTGGTTGATTTATTTCTAATTTAAGATTGTAATTGAGAAGTAAAGATTCAAAGTCCAAAGTAAATCTATTTCTTTTAAATATGTCTATGTTAAAAACATAGCTCACACAAAACTACCTGATTATTTGAATTAGTGTTTATTCTTTAATAGAGAATCCAGGTTATCATAGAAGAGACTTATGTTAGACATACTGGGCGGACGATATATGCATATAATTATAACCTTTTGCTTAATTAGTTCTAACGCACAACATTCTATAACACCCGTCACTGAAAAGCTTGAAATGTTCTTTAATTATTTGTATTCATAGCTATTCTTAATTAGGATGCAGGAACCTCCACGTTTTTGTGTTTTTCTTGCATAACACGCAGCTATCTTAAAGTTAGGAATGCTAATTAAGTTTTCGTGACCAGCTATTACAAAACGTTCCGTTATACAGATCACATCTACCTCTATTTTCTTTTGTAACAATTCTTGGATATGTACTGTTAACAAGTCCGATTTATTTAGAAGCCCAGCTAATTTTTATATTACAATGATCATTACAAATTACGTAATATTTTATTGGAATATCATCACTATGGCTTATATGTAAGTTTAGAGTTATTTTCTGTACACACAACAATATTTACTCAGGTGGGTTTTATAACAATTGTAGGTATTTGACAACACAATAATAATTTAGGTGGGTCCATATTGGCTCACCTAAAGTTCTTTACCCGAAATTGTTCTTCCTAATGATTTGTAATCCGAATGATCACTCTTCCTAAAATTTTACAATCGAATGTTTTCATTCATACTATTTGTAGTGCTACCGGTGATGTTCATAACAATCATGTATCCGAAAATTGTAATTAATAATATCATTAATGTAAATATATTTAAACTCCTACTGTTTTTGTTATTGACGCGCAAGCCCCACCACGACGTCAACGTAGAGATTCTGCAGTGGACGATTACTGATACTACTGATCATCCCTGTTACTATTATAATCCTGAAACCTTTTAATATTTTATTGCCTTTCGAAGTAATCTCCGTTCCTTTCCAAGCATCGTCCCATGAGATGGAAGCAGTGGCCCAGTCTTCTTTAGGGATCTGTCCCACGCGTTTTTTAAACGTAGCTATGGCATCTTTAGGGTATCGGCCTCATTTTTGGAAATAAATAAATGTACCAAGGTGTAAGGTCGAGACTGTAACGAGGATGACTCACTTGCTATTCGATAGTCCTTCTGGCGAAATGAGCTGGAGCGTTGTCGTGGTGGAGGAGGTTCTTGCATCTTAAGACAACTGGTAAACAAGGACTGACATACCAATATGTAGTAACATTTCTATACCATCTAGGACAACTTGCTCATTTTTACTTTTGTCGGCAAATCTTGGAATGGAAATACCCATTGAGCAGATTATCTTTCACTTTCGGGTTCGTAACAAACTTATTCTTACTTTCTTCACCTGTGAAGAAGTCATATACAGCATTCGAGTTACCTGCAGCATACTTTTCAAGCTTTGTTCATCCAAACAACGTTTTTGATCTGCCGTCAAATTAGGAAGTATCCTTCAAGTACAAAGCTCTCTGACGCCAAAATTGAATATAAGATATTTTATACTTGGCTCAAGCCAATGTCTAAACTTGCCAGAATCTGTTGATATGTCACCGTTTTATCAGCTTTTATAATATTTGGCATTAGCCGCATGGCACTCATGTTATCTTCAGTAGTCGTCGTAGAAGGACGTCCTCCTCGCGAATCATCAGTGAGTTTGCTTCGAACACGTTTAAACTCATTATACCAGTGTAAACAGTGGCACGGGAGGGCCTCGTCACGAAATGTCAATCGAAGTCTATCATAGCATTATTGTTGAGTAAGACCGCAACGAAATACATAATAAATCGTTGAGCAAAAATTGTCTCTAGTCTCGCCAGAAACTATTGAATACACCGACTATATGCAATCGTTTTGTGTTTTCCCGACTGGGTTACCGCTTGGACCATTTCAAATCAAAATATTTTTTGTTTGGCTATGAATTCTAATTTCCAATTAATTTTATTTTAAAACCATGGAGTTCTTTATTCAAAATTAGTAATTTTTTTATTGATTAGCGTTATGTTTTCATCGCATTGGCAAGTTTAAAAAGCTTGACAAATGGGTACCTCACGAACTCAATGATCGCCAACGCCTAGTACGCGTCGAGACGTGTCTTGCACAGCTCAACAGGCATACAAACGAAGCAATTTTGAACCGCATTGTTACCTGCAACGAAAAATAGATTCTGTTTGACAATCGCAAGCGCTCAACAAGTTGATTGGATCCTGGTTCAACACCTAAACAATGCCCTAAACGAAAACTTACCCCTAGAAAAGTCATGGTCACTGTGTGATCCCACCGGCACTAGACCACAATGGTCTAGGGCCGGTGGGCCGGTCCGTTCGTTTATTTCCCGGCGTCTACTCCCTATCTCCGTCAACGAAGTCGGGCGGTACAGGCACCGTTCAAAAGTATTCCGAAATTTCGGAGTGAAAAAATAAGTATTAAGTAAAATTTTTCGGTCCGGTAAAAACACATCGGGAGTAGATACAACTGTCAAGTTGTGTTGTCATTCGTTCTTAATTGTGGCCCCGAACGAATCATCCATCCGTAGGTAATAGGGAGTACGAAACGCCCGTAATGAAGCTTCAGACTTCGTGCTTAGGAAGTAGCTTAGGAAATCGTTTTTTTTTATATATCAATAAAATCTAAAATATAAGAGCCATGCAATTCAAACTTTATATCTTTAATAAGTTTACTATTGAGATCATATCCCGAGATTTTGTGTGTCTGGTATAATCCAAATCCCTGCTATAATCCAAACCCAAGCGACGAAGCGTTTCGAGAAAAGGTACTCCTAGCTAAGAAACGGCCTAGCCACATATTTTGACTAAGTTGTAGAGTTTGTGAAGTTAGGGCTTGTATTATAGAGTTAGGGCGTATAGAGTTGGAAACTTGGCTCTACATGAGATCTGATAACTTTTTGACAGTGCAAGACTATGGTCTCGTCTTGGCAACATTTTACATGAAAATGATTTTGGTGGGATACTTTTAACTGAAGATTAATTTCAGTATTGGAAAAACAGCCCTGAATCAAATTAAACTGGCAAGAAGATGTATGAGCCAGTCGTTTTCAATTTGTAAATGTCGAAGCCAAAGGCTCTAGACATGTGTCTTCAATCATTTGATGGCGATCGATGGTCGAAATGCCAGAATGTAAGCAATTGGTCACGTGACAACTTTCAAAAGTGCCACATTTGACTTTGACATTTCGATACCGCTTCACAAACCCATACATTTTTGTCATTTTATCGAATCGCTACCGCAACGCTTTCCTTGTTGAAGTGACACTGTCTAGAGACTCATCGTAGAATTGTGGCTGAGAACTAATTGAATGATTTTTATCTTAACTACTGCGGTAGCTGTTAGGGCATGCATTCTGGAATTTCGTAACTCCGGAATTACGTAAAAAAAAATCTGGCTTTTCAATTCCGGAATCGACAGGAATAATTCCGAAATTCCGGTATTCATACATTTTTGATATTTCGATTATTATTTATGAAAATGTTAAGACTGGAAGGAGACTATTCAGTATGAAATGTATGTGACACGTGATACATAGTACGATTCCAATATCGTGTGTTTTATTCATAATTAATGTTTAATTCGACGGTCGTTCCCCTGTTAGGAGTCCCGGCCGACGCCCGCTGCAGACTTTGGCAGAATACTTTGCCCCCACCAACACATTATATACCTCAAAGCGAGTATCTTTCCGTAGGATCTAATCTTCCGTGGTCTACATGAAAGTCCCTGAAACGCCTCAGAACCCAGGTAGGAAGGTGTAACTCCAACCTCGCAAAATGGGGTTACCTCGACGGAACAGCAGCAGGGTGTGCATGTAGTGCTGAATCACAAACCCTGGTCCACCTACTGCCCTGTCCTCTGTGCCCCAAAATATGCAACCAGTGTGATCTATGTGCTGCCACAGATGACGCCGTGGAGGTTGCTAAGTTTTGAGCCAAAAAAAATTGAAAGACTGTCGTGCCAGCGACACGAAAAAGAAGATAAGCCTTGTTGATTTCACGATTTAAAATGTTTAATTAGTGTAATAAGGCAGAAAAACGACCAAATGTGTTTGTATTGTTACAAAAAATTATTAAAAGAATTATAAAATTATAAATTTTGTTTGATTTGAAATATTTAAAAGTTCCGGAATTCCGGAATTAGAATCCAGTATTGGAAATCAGTTTCGCAATTGAGAACCTTACGATACTGCATGCCCTAGTAACTGTAGCGATGATGGAAAAATTTCATCATTATAATACTCGTGTGATTTTATTTCTTTTGTTATTCATAAATAAGTCATTCAATGAAACTCGGTGTTCCTGGTTTTAACCCTCGTAGGAAAAAGAGGGGTGTTATAAGTTTGACGTGTGTACCTGTGTTTGTGTATTTGTGAATATGTCTGCTCCTAAATGGGTGAACCGATTTAACCAAAATTTAGTCATATACACTAACAATTTTCACTTATAAAAATATTTATACATACCTTTGTTTAAAAAATATTTAAATTGATATTTATTATATTAATATTTAGGGATTTTTTGGGGTGGGAAATCATCCAATGGCTTCTCCCGCTCTGGGTGAGGCGGCAGAGCGTGTCAGACTTTTACTGACTAAAACCCACCCGTGTTCCTTCAGTTGCTTGAGCCAGGGCTGCGGTAACTCTTTTTCAAATTTATCCGCGACCCAGACAGGCATCGGCCCTCACGGACCCCGTCAGTATTGCTGACATCTCTTTGAGGCGCGCGTGGAACACAACGCGCCGTCGACACGGGCCTGGTCCTTACCGGATGGCGAGCTACCCATTACTCGCCGCCCGCAAGCCCGCGCCTACGGTGGCCGGGAATCGGCTTGCGAAACCCGACGCCCAGGGCGTCTCCTGCGGTGGCTAGGGGCGTGAGGGCGTCTCCGTTGCGTCTCCCTCACGCGTTCCGCCTCCTCCTTCGCGAGCATTACTGCTTCGCAGAACGAGGAGACAGCTTCCCATACCCTCTCGCTCCGTAACATGGCCTGAACCAGGGCTGGACGCGAGAGGTTGCCACCGCCGATCGCCAAATATTTAGAACACCTGCCTATCTGATTGTTTACGTTTACAAAATGTTAAACAATTTTTCGTTTTATTGCATTGTTATCGTCTAACAAAGTTGTTACATTTTGGTATTGATAATGTATGATTAAATAATTCACTAATTGCATATTTTACGCTTTTTATGTTGCATATAATCCGGTATTTATTTATTATATATAACCGAAGCCATTCCATAGATGCTTTTGCACAGAAGAGCTGTATTACTGTCATCAACACAGAGTACATATGATTCCCTTTTCGTTAACCGTGCATCCTTCTATATCTACGAGGTAACATTGTTCGTTAAAACAAATCCACAGTTATTTGAAAAACGAGCTGCATCAGCTGCAGCTCGTTTTTCGATGGAAATGTTAGAATCTTTAAAGTCTCAAAGTATGACTTGCAACTGTCCCTTATTTATTTTTTGTGCGTTGAAAACATAATTTTTGCCAGTTGAGTTTCCCCAAAAAATTACTCCTTATCCTAGAGCTGACTCTACGTAGCTATGATAGGTAATTATTACGGTTTCACGATTTACAAATTTAGTTATTTTATGAAGAGCAAAAGCAAAAGTGTGTGACCTTTTACAAATCTCTTCAACATACAGCTTCCATGTGTGTCTGTGTCTGTCTGTATATTTATCGCTGCTTAAAGTGCATTATATTAGTTTTAACCAGATTATTTTTCAAGTTATTCGCCACAAACAAATCTGTGCTTTAATGTAACACTAATTTCTTTTTCTAATTATAGGCTTTACCTTTTTTATCATTATCGAACTATCATCCGCAAATAGTACTGTTGGATGGTTGATGTTTTTTGGCAGGTCATTTATATATACCAGAAATGGTGGGGGCCCTAATACGCTACCTTGAGGTACACCGTACTTTATTAACCATTCTAAAATTTGACCGACATTTGATTTCACGCTTGGTTTGAATGTTAATATTTGTAATTTCAGTGTATTGTTGCTTAAATATAATGTAATAAGATCTATACCTTAGCCACGTATTCCATTTCTATCTAATTTGTCGATAAGTATTGTGTGATCAACGTAATCGAAGGCCTTCGTCATGTCCAAATAAAGAGCACAAATGGTTTTTTGTTATCTACACTTGACATAATTTTTTAAGAAAATCATATATAGCAATATTGATTGATTGGTTTCTTCTTAAGCCACTGGTCGATATTTTTTAACTAAAGTCTTGTCTCCTTTCATAACAATGGTTTAATAATGGAAATTTTGAGTTTATCTGGGAAGACTCCTGCTTCAAAACATAAGTTGATTATAAAAGCTAGTGGATAGCAAATAATATGTCGGACTTTTTTGATTACGTTCGTCGTTATATTATCGTGACCATATACTTTTTGCATTTTTGAGAAATTTTATGTTTTTAATACCTCTTTTGGTGATGCTGGATTTAGAAAATTTGTGTCTTTCACTCAGTCTATTTGATTTATTTGTTTTCGTTACTGTCTATAGTGATTAGATTAATATAAAACTCGTTGAATGCATTGCACATGTCTTTCGGTTTTATTACTTTATGATTGTCAACAATTGTTGTCAGTGGTTCACGAGGGAAATTAACTTTATTGTTATTGATTATTTTCAAAGTGGCTTGTTAATGATGATTGTTTTGTACATACTTTGTTAACTTAATATTTTTTTAGATCAAGATCCATATGTCATGAGTTTCGTTTTATTGTACTCCGTTTTTGATTTACGATATTGCCACAGTAGTTGGCGTTTTATTTTGCTGCAAGTTTTTATGCCATTCAATAGCCATGTTTACTTTTTACTAATGGTCTTTGTCACAATTTGTTCGGGAAAACACAGGTCGTGAAAAACTTTGAATGAACCTACAAAACTTTCGTAAGCTTAATATGGGTAATTTTGTTCATAGACCTCACTGAAGCTTAGACTTGAGATACAGTTAATATATTTAGGAGAAAAGTCTCATTTCAAGTCATCAGGAGAAAATAATCATTTGTATTTTCCACGAGTCGATTGCCAATGTTTTTTTTACATAGAATTTTAATTTTTGTGAAAATTGACATAATTACGTGTTCGGTATATTGTTGATCGAAGCGTGTCTACCATTCTACTAAATAGATTATGCAGTTTATAAAGAACGAAATATTTTTGATTTTATTTCAGGTGTTTTGGAAATTTTTAAATTGATTTTTTTGTAGGTTGCCTAGTAAGTATCGCGAGTGTTCTTAGCTATGTTTGATGAAAATCGGTTCAACCGTTCTAAAATTATGGGAATTTTACTTGAACTGAATCGGGGTGTTTTCGCAAGATATCGTGTTATAATTACGTGTTCAATAGATTGTCGATCGAAGCGTGTCTACTACTAGACAAATTATGAAGCATGAAATAAAAATGTGTTTTTTTTTCAAAATGATATTTATTTCTCACCTCTAGGATTTTGGTAATTCATGACTATTACTAAATACACAGTCATCTAGTTCTGTAGACACTACACGTTTCCTATTCAAATAGATTGAATATGCGAGGGGGGGAGAGGGAGGGTTTACTTGGTATTTTTGTTAAGATTTCAAGGTCCAATACAAACGAAATAGCTAATGGGCTACCATAGAGTATTAACTAAACCAAACACAAAAGTAATCATCAAGATGGAACTTGACCATAACAGGTGAAATGAGAGTGCACCAGGATGAAATGTACACATCTGTGTATCCCTTTAGAGCTTACCAGGGTGATGTTACTTTATGGGATGGTGTAAAAAATAAACAGACATGCGATTGCAGTAATCCCGGGCAATTTGCCGTCATTTATTGAAAAGTTATGTTACATATCTCCGGAGATCTTCATCAGACGTTAAACAAATTAAAAGGGGCGGTCCCTACGTGACCACTCCATCAATAAAAAGAAACCCGCTAAGTGTCAGAATTCACACATTTAGGGTTCCATACCAAATATAGAATATATATGTATAATATATAATGTATAATAATAAACATTATTACCAAATTTCAAGTTCATAGGTCAATCGGAAGAAAGTTCTTCGGAACAAAATTTTGTGATAGACGACTGACATACAGACAGACACGAGTGACAGCAATAGTGCTCCGTTTGGACCCTTCGGGTACGGAACCCTAAAAAGGAAAATATTCAGACGAATTGAGATCCTGCTCCTTATTTTGAAGTTGGTTAAAAATTGGAAGCGTTTAGAACACTATAAAGTCGCTAGGAACGAGTTAGAATTCAATGGGTGTTGAATTATACTAAATTGGCTATCAATTAAACCAATCAAACCTATAAATCATGGATGAAAGCGGAATGAAGAGTGACGGTGATGAAGAGGCTTCAGTCACGGAAACATGACGATGATGATCCCGTGTGTATGCAGTCATAATATCTCATGATAATTAGATTGCACGCTATACAATCTAGGAGTCTTTAAGTCAAGAGTGAATAGGTTACTTCTAGGCAAGCGTGCTTCACCGTCGACCACATCATCGCTTACCATCAGGTGAGATAGTGGTCAAGCGCGAGCCTATAATATATTTAAAAAAAAAAAGGAAAATATTTGAGCAAATATTTAAGGTTTGTCTATCAGTCTAGCTACAGCATCTTTTCAACTAATATTTGGGATAAAAAGTATGAAGAAATAAAATCCATAAGCCAGTTATTTGTAGGTAAATAATAAACAATAAGTAGTTCATTTAACTCACTGCCATTCGATTTCTGATAAATTATCGTATTACGAAATACCTAATGAGTAATCGAAAGCGGTTTGAATGCGATAAACATGTTTACGCAAACAAAGTAGAACGAGACGCAATACTGTCCTTCTTTGACATCACAAATAAGAACAATGTTGTTTAAGTCACAGACAAATAAAAACTGAACAACTTGTATTAATGCTTGTTCAAATAAACAAAACATAAGAATCGACTATGATGTCTAGTCTGACAGGTGACTTAACGAAAAATCATATTGAGTAAGTTGTTATCGTTAGAATAACTAGCAGTAAAGATAAGCAATTTAAACTCATTGCTTGTTAATCAAGTTTTATCTGGTTACACTACACACGGCCCAAAAAGTAGCCCTGTCATCTCAACAATGCACACGGAGACTGCGACCGGTGCCGAGAGCGGCGCGGCGCGGGCGCAGAAAGGCGGGTGGCGTGAGACTGAGGGCCACCGTGCGCCGTGCGAGGCTGATTGGAAGCGAGTGCAAACTCAGCCGTACATAACGGCAGAGCCGACGCCAACTGTGACGTTCGCTCATTGGCCGCTATCGAAGATAAGTGGCGACCGCACGCCTCGCTAGTCGCTTGTACACACTACACCGCGCTCCTCGCTGTGCCCTACTCCTCTCCTCAGTGTTTGTCCAGCCGCTCAGCTACACATACAGATACCCCAGTATCTTAAATGTAAGTATCATACACAACTTTATATATTAATAAAACTTAAGATAACAGTCTTTGATTATACACTGGTAATCATAAATTAATGTTTTCAACGCTCCTAATTTTTCCTAGGCTGAAACCAACTTCATTACTTTGATAAAAGTATTCGCATCTCCACGAGTGTCGCTTTTCGTATTGTCCACACGTATCATGTAGTTACTTTATATCTTAGCAACAGTGTTTTAATATGTCAATTTCAGACCTGAACTTATTTAGTGAGGTTACTACCGGTTTGTTCCCTTTTTACCCGACTGCGAAGGAGGGTTATGTTTTTAGGTATCCGTAACAAAACAACTTGATATCCTTATAGTTTCGCCATGTCCACCAATTGTTTATCTCGGCAACTAATGATGCTACGAAGCTGTCATTTGGTTGGCACGGTTGTAGATATTAATCAGTGCAGGCTAATTTTGATGTACTTATTACCTACTGAATAAGTATAATTTTTTTGCGAGTATTTTGTTTCGTTATTGGTACCTAAATATACAATGCGACAACGACTAACTACTTAGCTAATAGTAAAGTTATATTATGTTGATTTTTGTCCAGTAAGTACTACGGCAAATACATGCAAATGTTTATTTTATAATCGCGTGTGGTTTCGTTGAATACTTGGATTACCTAGTCTATAATAAAACTGGGGTATGCGAAAAGCATTTTCTCAGGAGATTTAGGATAGACTCAGGGATATGTTTGCGACCTACATATTTATATTGAGCTTTAGATTGGTAATATTTGTAAGAATCATGCCCTGCCACACTTATCAACTAAACAGTTTTTAATATGAGAAATGTATTCACGACAGTAGTATATCTATATAATGAAGTTAATAGGAAAACTATCACAGCTAAGTAGGCTTTACCAGTTAACGCATACTAATCGACTAACAAAAAATGTACTTGAAAAAGTAAAATAATTCCATGGACTAAAACTAACGACATTTATTACTTTGTAATGGTACTGTAAAATTTATAAAAATAAAAACATGGTGAAAACCACACTCAAGATAATAAAGACAAGCTATTGTCGATAACTGAACTCGTATATTGCATTATTGACAGATATCGATAAATTAATGGACAAATTTTATGATGCCTGTAATCAGAAAACAATTAACGCAGTACAAACAATTTAGCTGCGGTCACAGATACTAAAGCGGATCTAATGAAAATTAGTAAAATTATTAGAAAATACTAATAATTCAAATTATAAAAAAATAAAATAACAATTGAAAATATGTATGGAAAACACATGCTCAAAAATGGAGGAAAACAAGTTGTAGAAAGCATCGTCTGTTTGTATTTGTTGTACACGACCACGTGCAAATCCAAAATCTTGGTAGTCACGCTTCTGGCGTGAATATAAGGGTTCCTCTTTTAATTATTGATGATATCTTTCACAAGATATTTCCTACTTTACTAGTATTACAGTTTTCGTGTATTAAGTACATAATATGTTCATGTCAATAAATGCAGCAGTTTTAAAACTTTAAGGTTTTCGGGACAAGAAACTACGGCACCCCACTCGGTCAAGTATGCGTTGGACATGCACTCGGCCGGTTTTTTTAAATATACAGGCTATCTACCTTCTTGAAATTATAATGCCTGTAACAGAGTAATGTGCGCAGAATTGTTGAAAAATATGAGCAATTTATAAGTCTATCATGATGATAAATCCTCGACGATATTTTACTAATTGCTTATATTTTGTCATAATTTTTAGATGGTTTTGCAAATCAAGTCAGTCTTCGTGGTGGATGGTGTGGGTGCCAACTGCACTGAGATTCTCCAGTCACATGGAATAAGTGTCGTCAACCAAGCGAAGATCAGCAAAGAGGATCTCTTAAAAGAAATACCGGTAAGAACTCTTTAACTCAATTAATTTTTATGAATCCTTATCTTTATTCCTAATGACATGAGGTTGTTGCACTTTGCGTAAGATTAGGGCGTTTTATCTTTCAAGTTCTTTTAAGCGTCGTATTTAATGAAACAAAACGCTCACTCGCTTTATACCCATGCGACCCAAAAAGTTGTTTTGAGTACTTATGTTACTATGCTTTGACTTTACAAAAAAGTAGTAATTTTTTTGATATGGTAAAAATTCATAAAAATACTTCCAGTGGTTTTGGTACGATTGTCGTTTTTTAATCCGCGTAAAATATAAATTTACAAACAAATTAAACTATGTTATACAAATATTAAGAAAATGGTCTAGTATAACAAACATGTCTTTTATCAAAAGTACGTGATGTTCATCACTACGTAGTATTAAACAAAGTCGTTTCCCGCTGTCTGTCTGTCCCTATTTATGCTTAGATATTTAAAACTACGCAAAGGATTTTGATGCGGTTTTTCTAATAGATAGAGTGATTCAAGAGGAAGGTTTAAATGTATAAAACACGCAGCGACGCCGCTGGCAGAAGTTAGTTTTAAAATAATTTACAATCGTATTTCTGCGCTTTAAGACATGTTTTAATCCAAATATTGTATATGTAGGTGTTTTTAATTTTTTCCTGTTGTGTTCTACATAATGGTATTTTCTTTGGCCAAAGATTTTGCACTGCCATCCAACGTGGCAATGCTGCCTTCTTGGCACTTTGCCTGTTGACAGCGATGTGGACAAATTTTTTGACGCCCTGTAATTGTACAAATTTTTATTTTAGTTCTAATATTAGTTTGTAAATAATGTACATATGTAAATAAATAAAGTATCTTACTATGTACATTGCAGGGCACGATTTTACATAATATGGTCATACTATACCATTGTAGCTCGCAATGTAAACACAATGCAAACTGCACTGCTGCAAGTTGTATGCGAAACCGTGCTCTGACCTTTTCGTCTCACTACAGTCTGTTAGTGTGGTCACATGTGTGTTAGCCACACATGTGACCACACTAACAGACAGTAGGTATTTTTCTTAGCCACTAAATTATACATATTTTTACGGCATGTTTTCCTCTTAACAAATGAAGGTACTGTAGCAATAGTACCTCGTAACTAGTGCTATGCTTACTTCTAGTTAGTATATAAGCCCATCCATTGTTTTCCTTTCACATTTTTTTTTAACTGTTCCCACATAATGGTATTCAAAAAATTATAATTAACATTTATGTGTTTATCTCGCGAACCCGCTGGCAAAAGCTAGTTTCAAAAAGTGACTTTAGAAATATTTTAATGAATTACGATTTTTAACACAGAAATACGACGCTTTGGTGGTACGATCTGCATCACAAGTCACCAAGGAGGTTTTGGAAGCAGGCAGAAACTTGAAGGTGGTCGGTCGCGCTGGCGCCGGAGTAGACAATATCGACGTCAAAGCCGCAGGAGACCGAGGAGTAGGAGTTATCAAGTGAGTGGAAATAAAGGACCTTAAATCGATGGAAGAGTTGCGAATCGTGACTATATAAAAATTCAGAAACTACACGAGCTCAACTGGCTCAATCTACACATTATTGCTTTTCAATGTCAATTATTTATTAGATATTATTTTACATACTGTGGTCCAAGTGAAAAGAGGTATAAGGCCGATTTTGTTGAAAATGAGTTAAGTATACCAAAGTGATAAAAAAATGCTCTATCGTATGGTGAAAACGGATTTTAGCTATCAATAAAAATAAAGAAGTTACTAGAAGTAAAAGAGTCCAACTGTCACCAAAAAAAACTAAAAACGTCGGTTTCAAGTACTTTTGTATTCTTTTATGCGGTTTTAAAACATCTAAATTAACTTAATTTAGTTGGTATTTATCAAAACAACAACCATGGTCCTTAAAATGGTTTAGTGAGTAATAATATTACTAGACATAAATCCGTTTTCACCAAAATCTAAATGTATTTGCATTACCTGGTTAACATAAAAATCATTCCAAATGCGTGCGTACCTCTTTTCACTTGTGTGAATTAACATTTATCTTATGGGAGAAATGGTTTAACTTATTTTATACCCTCAAAAAATTCATTTTGTGTTTTTTTTACTACCTTAAAAACTATTAAGTTTAAATAAAAATAACTCATACTAATCAATAATTAGCGCATAAAACATTTATCTATAAAAAAACTCACATGTATTTCATTTGGTAGTGGTTTAAATGACACACGAGGTCAAACACGCAATTTGAATTTAACATTTGACTTGGATCCCTTTTCACTAGGGCAGTATATTGTACCATTGTTTATTAAGGCTCTTTTCTGATACTTTTCTTTTCATTTGTTCTGCAGTGCCCCAGGAGCCAACGCACTGAGCGCGTGCGAGCTCACCTGCAGTCTGATCTTGAATCTCTCGAGACATGTGGTGCCTGCTGCCACCGCACTGCGCGCCGGTCGTTGGGACCGCGCCCTCTACACCGGCACGGAGCTCAACGGCAAGACGCTCGCCATCCTGGGCCTTGGCAGGGTCGGCCGGGAGGTCGCCATCCGCATGCACGCCTTCGGAATGAAGGTAAATATCTCTCTTATTCTAGGACTGTGCGAAATCACCAGCGAATAAAGATCTACCTTCAAGCAAATTTCTATGGCGTGTTTAGCCGTCAAAGCGACATTTTTATTGTAAATAATGTCACTTTGACAGCAAACCACAACATAGGAAACAAACATCGTTGTAGACAGCACTTAAGATTTCGCTTTACAGCTGCAGAAGATAATTACATCATGAACAATGTTATAATAATAGAAGTAGATATATTGCGATATTGGATTATGGAATAAGTCTGAGTCTAAGGTCAGAATGTAATTGATATGTCTTGATTGTCGACTCCTGGGACCTGATGAAACAAATGACGGTCAACTAAAATTCCACTGACAAAAGTCGAGAGTAAGTTGACCGATAAGATAAGGAAGCAATTAGTATTGGACTGGACTTTTCTGATGAAATAACGTCTGATGCAAATTTTAGCTTTTAACCCACTGATAACGGTTCTATTTCCGTTTATTTTATTATAAAATTTGTACTAATGTACGCGACATGTTTTGTATGATCATGATGCGCTTGCTTGCTATTATGAGCGAAATTTTTGTTATGCATTATTATGAGTTGCAACAGCGAATGTGATAGTTTTTTTCATCAATCTTATGAGCGACCTGCCTGCACAGATCGTCGGCTACGACCCGTTCGTCACCGCGGCCGACTGTGCCACGTTCCACGCCGAGAAGAAGGAGCTGGAAGAGATCTGGCCGCTCGCCGATTACATCACTCTGCACACGCCGCTTATTGAGTCTACTAAGAGTAAGTACCTACCGAATACTTCTTGCAATAATGTGTGTTTTATTATTAACGACAACGCACTCGCGTTTGACCACTATCTCACCTGATGACAGTGAAGCGCGCTTGCCTTGAAATAACCTATTCACTCTTGACTTAAAGGTTGTAGTAATCAGGAAACATAGACTAAGGTAAGAAATGCCACTCCTTAGCTGTAAGTACAATGATAGTATACGCTTGGTGCGTATGGGTGAGATGTCCATCATGTACCGATGGCGCATGGCGGATGGTGTCTGGTCAAAATAATGCATTATCTTTATCACCTCAGTTGAATAACATCCATTTTTGGACATAGGCTTCCATAACAAGTGTCTTGATAGGCGGGTTGGTGACCGCAATTTGTTTGTTTAGATTTCTAGGGAATTATCAGCCCTTACTCTAAAGTCTAGTCCATGCGAATATACAAATCGAACGATGACGGTCAATTTTTTTTTTATATCTTAGGTCATATCATCGGTGAATATACGATTACCATATCAACAAATTTATTCTTAGATAGTAATCATTTAAGAACGTTTGTGGGTTTATTCCTTAACATATTTGTTACTGTTTTCATAAGTATATAATTACAACTCCAGAGTAGTTTTATACGAAAAAATGAGTATTGTTCAGAAACAATTCGTTTCACTTACTTTATGAGTATGTGGTTGCATATTATTATGATTAGCAATTTTATTTAGACTGTGTAGACTTCTATTTCATTTTATTCAGATTTTATAGTGACCCAATCTTGTTATCTTCAATGTCCCCGCCGGCAACACCTCAGAATATTTAATGTATCAATTATACCTAGTACTTGTTTTTCTCATTTCAATGATATTTTTTTGCAGTCGGGTTTTTGTTTTTGTATTCATTTGTTTTATTTTAGACTTTTTAGTTTTATTAATGAACAAGTTCTGTTAAGTAAGTTATGTGGTAAAAGATTATTTATTTTTCTATCAAAGATACGATTTTCTTGCATTTGTGCCAAAATAGTACCATACCCGTATTGTAAAATAATAATTGTATCACCTTTTTTTTGGGGAGGGGGCACCTTATTTAATAATTATTTAGCCCATTTCACTCCCACAATTGAGACGAATTCAACTACATCTCATAATTATGTCATAATCTGTCAAGCCATTTGGGCTGTCGAGCGTGCCATAGAAGTTAACATACATGCATACGCTCGAAAACAAAACCCTCCCGCAGTCGGGTAAATATTAAAAAGTAGATAATATTTAATTAATACGATATTTCATATTCCTCAAATTATACTGTTATTATGTTTTTTGGATGTTTGTTAACTAACCACGTGTGCTGAGCGTATTCGGATGAAATTTGGCACTTGACCATTACATGGATTAGAAATGAAAGAATCATCTGTATGTACAGATGATTCTTCGTGTCCGATAATACGATCTTGTTAGATAATTTCTGACTTTCATACAGACTGAGGCGCTGGCTAAATAAACGCTAAATATAGGTATATATTGCGAATATAATAGGTACGAATGGAAAAATACCCGTACAAGCGGCATAACGTGTGAGTGTGTATTCACATATGCTCGTGTAGTTTGATCAATTCTTTGCTTATCTTATCATCATCATTTTGTTAAAACACTTACGTCAAATAAATATAATCTAGTCTCAAACAATTTTAGCAGAAATACATACAGAAATACAAAAATAGACCTCCCAATTATCGTAGCCACCTCGACCGATCCGGTTCTCTAGTTTTTCTTATTCGTTTGGTATTTTCATAAATATTTATCTTATTTACAGACTTCATCAACGCGAAAGTACTGGGTCAATGCAAAAAAGGAATCAAGATCGTTAATGTAGGACGCGGTGGTCTTATCCAGGAACGCGACCTGCTCGATGCTCTTAACTCTGGACATGTAAGTTTGATCGTGAATATATCAGAAATTGTCTGCATGACTAAACCAAACCCACGAAATGGTAAATAATGGCCCTAAGATGCTTCCCTCGGGGACTCTCTTATTACCAATTTCTGGGTTATAGCTATCAGGAAACACAGACCGGGGGAGTTAGTTAAGTGTGACGACCCCAACTCTATTCGCTTTATCAGCAAATCCCCCTCCACCTCAAAGTAGCATTTAAGAAGCGTATAAGAATATTGTTAACTTAGCATTCATTAAATATAAATATATGTCTCCTTATTAGAATAGACATTACTATCTTAATAACTGTAACGCTGATCGTCTAAATAAAGTTTATTTTTAAACTACTCAAGTGTCAATCGCTTAATTAGTTCTATGTTATATACGAGTATAATTAATAACTTATTCAATTAATATACCGTTACATTTTGGTCGTTTTAATCCCATCAAGGGTCGATTCGGTGCATGAAACAGTATCGTTATGTAAATAAAAAAAATAACACAAAAAAAATAAACCGATTTCCAAAGCAAAACATTAAAAAGTAAAAAAATTACTTTCGTTTCGGAAGTCGGTGTCTTTGGTACCTCTTGTTTTATAAGTTTACAACACCTACCTACTAAAGTACTACTTTATTGGGTTTCATAAATTTTATTATTTATTTATAATATCGGGGCAGGAAATGGCAGTTATCAGTGCCGAATACTAGGCCCTATTATTGATCGAAAAAAATATTGGTAACACGCTATACGAAGATGAAAATCAATCATAACATAACTGGTATTTTGCAGGTTGGAGGAGCAGCCTTGGATGTGTTCGAGCAGGAGCCACCTACTGATCCCCTGACCCTGGAGATCATTCAGCATAAAGCCGTCATTGCCACTCCGCATTTAGGTATGTTTTGTCAGACCTTCTTTGTTCAGTCTCGAATATTAGAAGAAGCGACATCATATTGAATGGAGAAAAACTGGATTTTAAAAATCAAACAGTTTTCCTAGGAATCTCTCAAGACGACAATTCACAATGGGGTCCTCACATGACATCTATTACGGGTCGGCTAAGCTCAGCCGTTTATGCTTTTAGAAAAATAAGACAGTTAACGGATGTAGAAACCGCGCGTTTGGTCTATTTTAGTTACTTTCACAGCATTATGACATACAGTATTTTGTTGAGGGGTCGGACGGCTGATATTGAATCCATATTTAGATTGCAAAAGAGAGCTGTCAGAGCCATATATAAGTTAAGTCACTGAGAAAATCTTGGAAGCTATTTAAAAGATTAATATTATGACCGTTTCTTGCCAATTCATTTATGAAAATATTATGTATGTAAGGAAAAATATACATCTCTTTTGTATAGTTATTAATAGACACAATAATAATACTAGAAATAAAGATAAGTTGAAACAACCATCTTATAGATTTGCTAAAGTACACACTTTTTTCATGGGGCACTGTGTTAAATTTTAGAACAAAATACCTTGTGAAATATTAAAACTTAATGAAAGAAAATTTACTTTGAATGAAAGAAAACTTTTGTTAAAAGTACACTTTGTAAACAAGCATATTAAAAATTAGATGATTATATTTATATTCAAGATAAGAATGCTTGGAAACATGCTGGTCCTGCTCCATAGGGCAATCTTTAGTGTAGACAAAATCAAACGGTTAATTTATATAATAGTATTATTTTTTTGGTAAAAGGAATTGACTCACATCGGTTTCGTTGTTGTTGAATTAAGTAACTTGCCTATGTTTGCAATATTTGTAAGTGTGTGAGAACCATGTACCTATTTATCAAATTAATTAATTTACCTGTTAGTGCTTTTAATGCTTTATACCTACGTATATGTAGTAAGTATAGTAGCGTTATCTTAGTCTGAGTGCACCGTCCTCACGTATATTTATGTAAATATTGTAAAACATTTTTATTTAAAGAGTATGTGTGGAGTTTCTTGTGCGTTCTTCTCCATAACAAGCTACTTTTTCGAATGGATGGTAGACTTAGTACGATACGAGTATCAATTATGTATATATATTCACTTTTAAATTTTTGACGTTCAAAAGTGCCGGTTAATGGCCTAATTGAAATAAAGAATTTGACTTTGCATCAGAGGTGTGACCATAAGCTCTTCGGGTAAGATTATTTTGAGTGTTTGAAGAGACAGATGTATATATGATTTGTGTACATCTGCCCTTACGCACACTCAAAATACCCTTACTCCAGTCCTTCTTTGTTTTATCCGCCTTCTGTTCCTTGCTTTCGATTCTGATCACGTTCAGTCAACAGTCATCATGTCCCTTATACACTGCATCTGATACATTTATTTGTAATATAACAGCTCGCTTGTTGTCTCAAAACAATTGGGCTGAGGTGTTGCTTTATATATTATATACCCATTTTTTGCCCGTCATGAAATTAGCAATTGCATTAGCCTATTGCAAACTACTGACAACTGATTGCGAATAACACCTTGTTTGACTCGGTAAAACAACCCAGAATCTTAAGCTATAAGTTTTTATTGAGATATATCACACTGATATGCTAAGTAAAATAGCAAGTTTGTTCACATGGACGCAATACGATGCAAATCGACTGATTATGCCTTGAAAATTTCATAGAATATAGCGCGATATCATATATCAACGCAATATAAATTGTGTATATCTCATTACAGAATACAAACAAATGTTGTTGCTTGCTTAGTGCTCTATTATTTTGATTTAGCTAGCAAATAAAAACTAGTCATGATTTTTTTTTAAAACTTACTTAAATATCTAGTACATACTTATATACCTACACTACATCCAGTGATACAGCAGCTGCTAGGTATAATTCGAACAGAAATTGCTTGTACCTGATTACATTACCATAATCTGTGAATAATTCTATACGGCTGCTATGAAAAATAGGTTATTGTGTTATCAAGTAAAAATTATGAAGTATGAATTACCATTCTGTATTTCTTATGTAACTTGACGACCGATTTAAGAGGTTATAACGATATCTATGTATACTAAACTCGTACGTAGTTAGGTCTGGTTTAAATACTTAGTTAAATACGAGTATTATGTACATAAGTACCTAATGTGAATATGTATATATTTTTATACAAATAAAGCAAGTTATATATAATGTTATAAAGTGAAATGTAATCTGCGGCACTTCTGTTTGAAAAATTCTTATACCGGGTACATTACCTATTCCAAATGAACGTTACGTATTTACAATCCAGGCATATCCGGGGCAGACCGCTACTTTTATTATAAATAGAATTTTTAGGTAACAAAAATTCTAACCAGTACCTAATTAATGATGGAATTAATTATGCAATTCGTCAAGTATTGATTTGGTTTGCATACCTACGAGATCTACTTCTATAACTGAATTTTCCATTATTATTGCTCTATGTTTTTTTATGAAAACCGTATTACCAATAACAGTGAGTCTATGTTCAATTTTAATTACTAACCTGTTTGAGTAATTTACACTTGGTAATATTGGGTATAGTTTATCATTTTTCTTTTGACTGCTAGTCAATATTCTATTCCCAGTATAAGCATAGTTTCGATATACCCAACTGCAAATTTTTCGGTAGTTATCCCGACTAGGAACTACTGACCTACTGAAAGGACCACTTCCCCATTAGTGGCAATAGACTGACCTTAACTTATTATGACTCTACTGGACTTAAATGTCATTGAAATTCGGCAAATATTGAACACAGAACCTCCGGTTACACTGGAAGCCTAAGGTTTTATTAGACTAACGTTTTATTGCTCACCAGTTGGCGCCACTGTTGACTAAGGTCCATAAATAGCTGTTAAAACGCGCACGGAGGCAAACTTTGAATTAAAATTCATTTCTAATCGGCATTAAAAGTGCGATTAAATATAAAATCGAATCAATCAATTGCCGCAGCCCCTTTTTATCGGAAAAAACTTGGATAACATTTTCCGAAACATAAAATTCTATTAAAGTAGTGGTTGGTAAATGCCGTACATTCCATATTTGGAAAATATTCACAACAATAAAAAAATGTAAATAAACTCGCGCTAAAAGCCGTAAATATATGAAATTTGACATTTTGGAGACCTCAGTCTACACCAGCGGTGCAGTTTGCCTAGCGTAAAATTCAAAAGCGGCCTAGCCTTTTTCCATTGGGAAAAGATTGATTGATTGAAGGCTCTCTCTCTATTACAGAGAAGATATGCTCTAGACAAGTGACATTCTCTCAACGAACGGGAGCCTTAATGCGTAATGAATTCGGCAATGCAAAGGTCAAATAGTGACCAATCATATGCGAGATGAAAGACGCGATGTGGATTTCCGTCTATGTGATTCGTCGATTTTCATACTCTTTGCTCTTTGCCTTGCCGAATTCATTAAGCATTAAGGCTGCGGCGGGGCCCCTAGTAGGTACATTCCCCGTTTTCCAAATCGTTCGTTTCGTTATAGAAATGTCACAAGATCAATCCTTTACATTTTGTCATTCGACCACCGCCATCGCTGTCATCGCGACACTTGGCTAAAGACTCTGGGAATGTGAAATGTCTTTTCTTTTTCTTTTAAAAAAAAACGTTGTCCCAAAGAAGGAATTCTTCCTGTATCGTGGGTGCGTTTACAAACATATAAACTCACATACACAACACCCAGAGCCGGAACAACTATCTGTAGATCATACAAATATTTGTTCCGTGCGGGAATCGAACCCGCGATACGCAGCGCAGCAGTCAATCGATCAACCACTGTTTCACCATTGTGTCAACATTTGTTTGTTGTATGAAAATCTAATCAATGTGTTATTCAATCAGGTGCATCTACGAAGGAGGCACAAGTACGTGTCGGTCAGGAGATCGCAGAACAGCTGGTGAACCTGGTGAAGCCTGGCACTTACACCACCCCCCTCGCAGAGGTCACCCGAGTTCTCAAGAAGTAGAATTGCAGCAAGCAGAATTTCTCATGTTAACTCATCATACTTTTCATTCATTTTTTTCTCTAGTTTTAAGTTATTTTTATTTATCTTTATTTTCTAAAAGTTTACGTTCCGAAAGATATAAATTACATTAGTTAGGTATTCTCAAATTAATTATTTGTCTGTCTATATAGCATGATATTTGGAGCTGATTTTTCAATACGCAGTCAATCAAATAACTTCTAATTGAAAAGTAAATATAGTGCTTTGACATATTTTCTAAACAAAAGCCATTTTTTATTATTTAGGAAAACTTAGGTATCTGACGATTGAAAAATCGGACCTTCAATACTACAAAATTCCATTGGAATATGGACTTGACATTTCTTTGGTAATGTGAATAGCACCACACGTTATTTGATACTTTGATGGTCACCACTTCACTTAAGATATTACCTACCCTGTTTTGCAATTGTTATTTTTTTATATTTTGTATTTGATAAGTTTCTTAAGGCCCAAAAGCATTGCCTGTATAACACCGTATCGTTGATCGATATAATATATTTTTTTATGAAATAAAAGAACGTTAAATAAATTTAAAATTATTTTATTTAAAAATTACTTAGGTACACTTATAATTTACACAAGTATAAAAAATGTATTCTAATCCATCTAATGTGATGAACTTGGAATCTAAAAGGGGTCTTTGTAGCGTGACTCCGTGGTCGGACTGTAACCTAGATTATATTACGTAACAGCCGATGGATTGGCCTAGCAATTTTATCATAATATTGAAGTCATTGTATCTAAATTACATTATATGGTCAAATTATTTCACAATATCACAGGGTGAGTTGCCGCATCGTGTTACGAATATGTATATTCTAGGTTATAGTCCGCACGGAGTGAGTTAAACTTGTTCCCAGATACTAGATTTGATAGGAAGGGATAAGGAGGGCGGGATGGTGGGTAGGGGAGTATTGTGTGGGAGAGGGGTATGGGGAGTTAGTTGCCTCCTCGTCTGAAATTCCTGCCGGCCCTAGGCGCGGGCGCCGCGGCCTCGCTCTGGGGTTCCTCCTCTATCTCTTGTTGGACTGACCTTGTGGCTGCTGTGGGCAGGAAAGAAGACCAATTGATCTTGTACCCTTATGAATAAGTAACACTCTATTTCTGAACATTATACATAAGTACTACGCAGACAGTTTATCAATCTCAAACCAAACTGCTGATTTTTTCAGTCACAAATTACATCATTTTTTGCAGTCAACACCAAGTTTAAGTTAATCGCCACGTATTTATCGATAGTGACGATAAATAGAATCAGATTGTTTTCGTACGTTCACCAGAACGCGGATGAAGGGCGAGCATCATTACAAGGCCAAACAATCGACTCAAATAGTTCAAGTAAAAGTAAAGTAATTTATTTCCCGAGTTGAGTAAATGATGGCCATTTACGAAAACCTTTTGAGTGACCATAATATAATATTTAATACTTTTGAAAAATGAAAGCTTTTTCTTTGTAGTTGCTATTGAATTTGAATGCAATCGGAAAGACTGCAAAACCACTTGTATTAGTATAGGTATATTTTAACATACGTTTGCCAAATCGTCCTCTGCTAGGTTTAGGTGCCGGTGGTGCATCTTCGTTGGCTACGTCCCTGGTCACTGGAGCATTGTTGAAACGCTTTTTGCTCTTGTTATCTGTAGCAGAAATAATATTCTTAGTAAGTCTGTAAATACTTTAACATTCACGATAATTAAGTATTAATATTTATGAAAACCTGTCACCCAAATGAAAATGCCAATGACAAAAGTGTGCATGATGAAATGTGTGATTTCAAATGTTTCGATCAATCAGTATTAAGTAATACTACTAACTGTAGGAAATTTTGGTGGGGTCAAGAGAATCCTGTGCTGACGACGATGTGGTAGTCGATGGGGCGTTCAATTTGGCTGTAAATACAAAGTCTGGTTAATTTTAAGCCTTTCTTAAGATTGTCTAACTAAATCGGTTGAAGTACACGACGTCGATTGTTGCATGGTTTACAAAGTTTTTAGGGGCAGAAATACTTACCTCTCTTCTTTTCCTATTGTACCATGTTGATTATTTTTTAATACTTATATAAAAAATATTTCTATTGGAAAGTATTTAATTTGCTAAACTCATTATTTAAAAATCCTTGACGGTATTCAATGTTTTGAATATTAGATTCAGAATACATTATCGATTACAACAGACATTAAATCAACCGCGCCAGTATCATACTCAATGCAAACTGACCTTCAGCAGCCTGAGCCCTCTTCCTCTTCAGGATCTCGAGCAGTTCCGTGTTGCTTCTGAAGGGCCTGACTCCGCTGCCAACCAGCTTCTTTCCTTCTGTCGTGGAGGAAGGAGCCTCGGTGGACGCCTCCTGCGGCTCGCCCTCAGCTGGGTAATCACCATCATCTTCGTATTCCGGTTCGTCCTGGAAAAAGAATATCAATGCTGTAGTGCAACGTGCAACGTTGTATTAAATAAAGCACTCACACAGTTGTAGAAAATGTTTCAAATGTATTAATTAGTTTTTATATAAATTACTATGCTAAATCTCATACTCCTATGTGTGCCCAATATGTCTTAAGAGGGGTTAAAAGTATTCTCACCACAATTTTTTTGCTATACGTACCTGTTAATGAAGTAACAATCAAAATCAATCAATGATAATAATATTCAACAACAAACTTTTGGTATCTATGTTGTACTCAAACCTCGAAGCTTCGGGGCTGTCAAATCTCAGGACTGACAAAAAGTCTTATATAAAGCAAAAAAGCTCAAATCTATTGCGCGTTTCAGCTTTTGACTAACAGATTAATTTCTAATCCTAGGAGTGATCAATTTGGGCATTCAAAGGTCGAAACACAATACGATCAAATTTGGGTTTGACCACACCCGGAAACCACGATTTGCTCATCCAGTCAAACCTTAATTAGTTTCAGGAATGTATTACTTTGTTTGACTTAGATATGCAGGCAGTGTATAGAAGTGCCGTTAGCATTCTTCTCGACCCTGACAGTTCCTAAACTCAAGTCCAAGAGCGACCGATGTGAGCTCAGGAATTTTGAACGACCCGAGCTGGACACTGGACAGGTTAGGTACGAAGCAGATGACGATGACCAAAAACTCTACCGAAAACTGTCATTCTGCGAAGAGGCTCATCGATCTTTGGCTATAATATGTACATGCTAGAAGTACATTAATAGTAACATGTAGTATAATGGAAATCGACCTTCTTTTTTTAAACGCAATGTCATATTGTTTAAAAGAATTAAGAATTCAATAACACGATTTGATTTTGATCGATTATTTTCATACCACGAAAGTTTTAACTTCGAAACAAAGTATCTGATTTGCCAACCGAGTGACCTGCCATTGACCCAACAAAACAGGTCCAATAAACGTCGGCCTGTGGGCATTGTGTAAAGGTTGAAACATTATTATAAATGTATTATAGGGACAGAAACACCGAAGGTACAAACTAAAATCTTTTCCACCCATTAGGTACAATCAAAATGGTTTATCTGCAAACCTTTTAAAGATATTGTTTCGCCCACACTAAGAAGATTTTCTATCATTACAAAGAAAACATTGTGAGGAAACCTAAGCCTACCTAAATGCCCTTGAAAGAGTATGAACAATTGATCAATAACATGCGAGATGCAAGACGCGTTGTGCATTTCCATCTTTGTCACTCTTCTCTTTCATGGGGTCAAATCCTTTGCTTTGCCGAATTCACTTACGCAATTGGGCTGTATAGTAACTATAAGTTTGAAATCGCCAACCCAAGGGTGCCCAAAGCAAGCGTGGTGATTCATGTTCGTGCCTTCTTTGCATGAGAAGAGGCGTTTTCCCTGCAGTGTGCAGTGTGCAGTGTGCAATCTGGTATTATTAGATAGCAGGTATTCGCGAAATCAAAGAGTGGTTCGTAAGATTTTATCATCACACTTCACACTAATATTGTAAGGTGAAAGTTTGTGAGTGTGTTTGTTATTTATTCACGCTCAAACGGCTGGACGTATCTGGATGCAATTAGGCACAGAGATAGATTATAATCAGGAATAGCAAATAGGATACTTTTATCAAGGGAATATGTTCCCTCGGGATAATGTTCGACTTTCACGCGGGCGAAGCCGCTGGTATAGAAATATGTCGAACCGTCTTTTTTTTGTATTCTTCCGAAAATTGTCAGTCCTTAAACTTGCACGTTATGTAAGGTGAAGTTATTATCTATAATGTTATCTCTATTTGTCAACTGGAAGTTTATTGACCACAAAGCAAAATTTCGACGACGAGATCATTTTATATTTATCATGTCAGTGAACATTTTAATACTGTTATAAATAATGGTTCCTTAAACTTACATATCTGAATGGAGAAAAACTACGCGTTTCATCTTTAAGTTGGTCGAAATATTTATTAGGGACTGATATTTATACTAATATTATAAAGCTGAACAGTTTGTTTGTTTGCTTGAACGCCCTAATCTCAGGAACTACTAGTAGGATTTGAAAAATCTTTTTGTTTTGGATAGTCCATTTATCTAGGAGTTATAGGCTATATAACAACACGCTACGACCAATAGGAGCGGAGCATAAATGCAAAATTTTGCAAAAACGGGTGAAATTATTCCTTTTTGAGAGCTTCCGTTGCGTGCGCTGAGTAAACGGTTTAAGTTACGCAACAATCATGTATGTAGGGTAGGTAGGGTAGGGTAGGTAGGGCAGATGGGTAGGTAAGTAGCCAGTTGACGCGAGCGAAGCCGCGTGGGACAGCTAGTCTATTAATATTTGGGATAGAACCTATGGGACACTTTCGCAGGTTATCATTATCTGAGAAGTGTAAATACTAAAACTGTACGTTTCGATTCATCAAGGTCAGCTCAGGTGGTTAAAAATTTAGTGAACTACATCACGCGCTCCTATCCTTGACCTTTGCATTGCAAGTCCTGTTACAAAGTCGTTTTACATAATATTTACAATTAGACAGCTACATAACCAGACTCAATAAAACATTCAAGTTTATTAAGTAAAAAATAATTAATTAATTCATGCATTTTCCGCATTCGAGCAAAGATCGTGGCGCGCATTGGATGTCATAAATTTCCTTGGGAAACCTGTTTTGACGACGTGTGGTGGCCGAAACTTGCAGGTAGAAATTCCTCAAAGGAAAGGGAGGTCTCACAAAGGTCATGCGAGAAGGTGACCCGATCATCGGACGCTCGCACACTCGCCTTGAACTACATGGACCTGCTGCGACAACGGCATCCTTTGCGAAACGCTGGTGCATCGTGTGACGTCACCGCCCAACAATAACTATTTTTAGATAAGACCTTGGGTGGTGTGCGGTGTACTTGGTAACTGTTAGGTGCAGCAGTCGGTTGCTGATATTTGACGAATAATTATGAGGCAGTTACAAAAGGCTGCTGCATCACATGACAATTCACTAAAGTTTTTCGATTGTGCAATACGGATTGCAAATTTTTGTCATAACTTATTCAATAAAAGGCAAAGGATCACTGCTTTTTTATATCAGACCTCAAAACATAAGTTTAGGTAGTTTTTCAAATTATATTTTTTTTCCTCGTTTTGATGGTTCAAAGACAGGTCAAGGCAAACGTGCACGAAAACAGGACTTGTAGGGCAACAAATGTCAGATTGCAGCGCACTTTTGGTTGGAATTATTTCCTTTGTTTGATGAAATTAATGTAGTTCGTAGAATTACTAGTCTGGCTCGAACTTATTTGGCAGACAGAAAAAGATGTGTTCCGTTGTTAGAAATCATATATTCAGCGCTTGTGCACCCAAAAGCCAGAAAAGTCGGTCAATTAACGCATATTACATGGACTATCAATAGACTTGACACTTCCTCTCATGTCTCGACATAACAAAAAAATAAACGCTTTCCAATACATAATTTGGTATTGTTAGATATAATTGAGCGTGAAATGTATGAACTTCCACCTTTTGGCGGCGAGAGGCGTCATCGTGTCATCGCGTGTTGTCGCGACATACAGCATTTGACATGTAACACTGACTACACATATTTACACAATTAACGCTCACTCTTTGCCAAACAATCTGCATGACTGAGATTCGTTGCGAAACGACACTAAGAGGACTTTCTAAGAGCTTAAATCGTCGCGGGATAATATGGCAATGACAATTTCTTTCAATAGAGTTGGTGATGTGTGCAATATTGTTGTTTAACATATTATATCTGGGCGCCTGTAGGTTCGTCCGTGTGTATGCAAGTCGGTTGTGTAACCGCAGCGTCCGCAGCCCGCACACTAACCACGCCGAAGTAATCAAATAACATTTTACCCAAAATAGACTATCTTGTAATTGAAAATCTTGTGTTCTTCGATTTGTCCGGAACAAAATAATGCAATCGAACATCACAAGATTGTGCCGTGCGTTATGTACCTATAGCTCATATTTATATTGTTGCAAATCATGGAAAATATGGTTTCGCCTTTAGTAGGTCACAGATAGACAGTATCTAGAAGGATATACATGTTTAATGAGCCTAGAAAGAGTATTGACCAAGAATTAGTAGAGACAAAAGCGCTACTGCAAATTTATCTTCTTAAAGCGAGAGTTGATAATATATGCCTGCATTTATGAATTAAGAATATGTATTTGTGAAACTCTAATTTAGCCTGGCAATCGGTGATATTTTGGTATATCCGCTGCATTTGGGTTTAACACGTTCTTCAACTTTTCTTCTGTAGCGTAGTTAGTGATATTACCTGTGACGCAGGAGTGGTGGTAGTTGTGGTGGGTTTCCCCTTGGCCAGACCGTTGCGCTTTAGGAGGCCCCGCGCCGGTGCCGGCGCCCGCTCCTCGTCCTGCGCAAACGCACTGCACACGACGTAAGCCACCAGGATAAAACTGTAACATAAACACGTCTTCCATCAGCAATTGTAGAACATAGTCAAATGTTCGTTAATTATTCTGTGAATTTGGATGAAGAATCTGCTTATTAGTTGCCGAATAAATAGTTGCAAAGTTTTTTTTACAAGTAAGGCCCTTGATGGGCTGATATGATAGAGCACTATGCTACAGGGCTCTTGAAAAAAGCAATTCCAAATGCTACGTTGTTAGGTACAGACAATTTGTGTTCTACAATAACTCCGCCATACTAGACCAAGTTATTAGTGCTACAGTCGCAGACCGCCGACCAACAACCGGTGAGAATTCTATGTCACTGCATAACTAATGCTGACCACCCATACATTTAATACTTATTCATATTTCAACATTCATGCTGATAGACCGCATTTTTCTACAAGGGGGTGTTATGGTAACACTTAATCAGAACTGTAACAGTTACACATTTGTATAACAAACCCGTTTGTTACATAGATACATATATTATATTAGTTACTAGACACATTTTTTTACACCTGACAGGACATGACATGTACGGTTTCCTGTAGATCAATCACAGTTCATCGAAACCTAATAAAGACCACCAAGTCATAATAATATCACCGGTACCCTTAGAACTTTAATGCACCACTAAATGTTATATTTCGATAGTAATTATAATAACCGGGCCACCAGTCGTGTTGCGTCCAGTTATGCACCGCAAAAAATGTAGTTATGACGATGCTTGCATGGCTAATGTAAATCAATATTACTCTTGAGTATCATTCCGTGTTGAAATAACTGAGACTTTATGCACCGAAGCGTTCGCGAGTGCAATCGTATCGACATAACAATATCGGGACGTTTGATGACTGCCTGTCTAGTGCCTGTGCCGGGCCACACACTGATGACGATTATGTGGCAAACATATCAGGAAGACTAACTTGCCTGAGCCAGCATAAATAAGCTCTATACTTTCGATACATTCATTCCATTTTATCATTTAGCAATGTAGTAGTATAGCAGGCATTCGTTGTACTTGGTTCTATCTTATTTTATTCTTCCAACGCTACTCATATCCCTTCCAAGTAACAGCCTTGTCAGACTAAATTAATACAACCCTGACTTTGTTGTTATCTAGTTCGCAAAGTGATCATTTACTAAAATTCAAACCAGATCTATCGCTGCAGAACTTGCGTACCAGTGAACCAGTGTACCAGTAGGTGTGTATTAACAAATACTTAATATTCCGTCAGACATTTACGATACAATCACTACAAATATTAGCGAGAAATAAATAACCAGTCTTGGCGCTGTTCTAATTATAATGAACCATCGGTTCTGCAATGCATATGTATTTTATGCTTGCATATGTATTATATGCTTGCATATGTATTCATGCTCACTTAATCATTCATCGTGCATATTTTAATATGCTATAAATAAGTAAATTTTGGCTTTAAAAAAAATCATATTGCTCAATCGATTGTGAATTATAAAGCAGTTAATAATAAAGCTAGTCATGTCGGTGATTCGTCGAGACTTCTCTGGTAAGTTATTTAGATGTAAAATGTCAGGGATATCTGTTATAGACGCTGGTATACCTGCCACCTATTCATGTACTTGTTTGATTAAATTATAATACATATTAATTTACAATACTTTTAGGAAAGACGAATGATTCCTCGAATTCATAATGCCAAGTGCCATGCATGAGAGTCAGTCACGCACTGGAAATTTGTGTTGTCCTTGTGCAATCAATTAAGGCCACAACAATCATGAGACGCGCAATATTATATAAATATTTATCTTTATATCAGAAAATATAATCGGACGATGTAACTAACTGTTGCTATAATTGTCGCAAACATATTTTTTACATAACCGCTAATAGAATATACCTGTCTAATATTAAGTTACGTATATACCAATCACGTAATAGAAAATAACATTTCAACATGATGGAATTGGTCATACAAAAAGGTCAGTTATTTTTAAGTTCAAGGGGGCAACTATCTATCTATTCTCTATTCTAATACAATTATTGTTATCACTCCCATCACGGTAATCAAATCATAGAAAGACGATACGATGAACTATCTTATCTTTTTCGCCGTTTTGAGGACAATGTTAGCACCATGATTTAGAAACGACATACTTAATTATGTTATCATCGCATTAATATATCAATAACCTGGGGGTGAACATAAGCTCTTAGAGTAAGGTTATTTTGAGTGTGTGTAAGAGACAGACGTATATGGCTTGTATACATCTGTACCTAACGCACACTCAAAATAACCTTACTCTAAGAGCTTATGGTCACCCCCTGGTAGCGTCAAGCAAGATTAACAGGTTGAAGAATGAGTTTTGTGAGTACCTAACGTGTGCTAATACATAGATAGTTCAAGGCGTTAAATGTCAAACACAAGTATGGCATGCCGAGGCTGGGTGAATGTCGTGTTACGCGGTGCGGCGTGGAGCACCTCCGGCTCGCTCGCGCTAAGCGGAGCCCGAGCCCCCAGCGGGCCGCAGAGCCGCATCGCGCAGAGGTCAACACGTCGCTCTACGCATAGATTGTTGTATAACGGGTCCTCGCGCAGGGTCGCTTCAATTCCGTGTCCGCTTCCGACAACAGCTTCCTTTGCTTTCTCTGTTTTATGTAATTGACGAACGGACAGCGACTCGCCACCCACCACCCGCACGCATTGTCCGACTAATGATATGCGCCATCACGAGTGCTAGCAGTACCATCAGCGAGCACCACAATTGTTATTTTACAAACATTTCATCGCACCTTCAAACGTGCTGTTGCATTTTGTGAAAGGAAGTCCGCAACTCCGCACCTTTTATTTGTCATTTGTGTTGTGAGTAGAAATCATGTAAGTAATTGCAGTTCAAATCACGTCGGAAAAAGTGCAGCTTTCTATACTAGGCAATGTAATTTACTATGTCGCACGTGTGTGCAGCCCGCACCGAATGTGTAAATTTAACCTCAAATCACGTCAAGGTCAGTCGGCCAGAAACCAGAAGTGGTAAAAAGTAGGCTGACCTCGCAGCGCAATGCGGCAGCTAGCGCTCTGCCCCCGGGCGCGCCCGTGCCGCTCTTCCAGCCATGACGGAGTTACGCACTCTTGCCAGGAATTCCATTTCTATGGTAACCTTCTTGAGACCCAAAAATCCAATTGCACCACCGTTCCCACGAATTTTGCAATCAGAATAACAATAACGTTCAAAAATGGTAATTGGATAAAAATTTAATCACTTTGATGCAGATCTAAGTTGAGACCGATAGATGAAGAAACAATGAGAGCTTCAGCGCACGAAACTTCTCACAATTAAATGTAGCTTCATAACTGTTGAGCAATGCGCTCGTATTATGCGAATGACTGCAAAAACTAACGCTGTCAACAGTTTCAATGAATCTCCATGATTTTTAATTATGCAAGAATAGATGCGGCCGGGAGAGATAGGTACTGTGATCTGTGAAGCGCTGAATGCTTACACGAGTTCCTCGGTTTAATAGGCAAATGTCAATCGTCTGGTTGGGCAACTTTGTTTTATTACCAAATGTCTTATGTGCGACTAGGTAATGTCGGCGTTGAGTAAGTGCTGGTGTTGTTGAGCACATCTATATCCAGTCACGCCTTTGTTTTACAGACGCTAAGCGCATGCCTGCATCTGTGCGCGCACTTCTAGCCAAAGATGTGAATTTACTCGATGTGGGATGTGCATCGAAGCTTACGATGAACGAATCTAGATTCGAGGCATCGGGCCACGCGTTACATTGTCTAAGCAATAATTGATTGCTAAATCAACCTGGACAACAGGGTAGAAAACTGCGTTAAAACTGATGTAAAATTTTAATACATTATAATCTATAATAATTGAGGCCAGCAAGTGGAAGTGGCTGCATTCATTATCAATAGTTAGTTACCTACCGACATTGCTAAATGTAGAAACACCAATTCTTAAACCTTGTTTCAATTATCCAGATTTAATATTTTCCGTTTTGCGTTTTGGAGGCTTTTTTTAGCACTAGCTTCGTGTTGCAATATATTCATTTCAAATGCAGACATGTGAAAGTTTGTGATACAATGAATTCTAAAAAGTAAGGCACTTGTTGAAATTCGTAATCGCGATTTTCGAAATATTATACTGATGTTACGACAGTCTATGTAAATCATCATGTTAATAAACTCGATGTTACAAAAAAGGATCCGTGTTCACAATAAAACTTATGAATTTGTTTGTAGAATATAATATGGAATATGTAAAGTAAGATCAATATATTCTAAGTTGAGCAAGTATTGCTGAACATTTAGTTTATAAAGCAACACACGTGCAGGCAGACTGATTTGTAAACCTTTTTACGACAATTTAATGCAGAGCATGATATTTTCTGAATACTTAGGTGAATATATATTTTGAACTCTAAACATTCCAAAGGCCGACAAAATACGATCAAGGACTTCTACATGCATATTTAGTTAATGCGTTCGTGGTTTCTGTAAATCTATTTTGTGCGTTTGTTGAAATTAAACTATGGTTGACTTCTTTGAGTTTTCTTTTTTTTGGTTCAGTTATAGGTTACTGGACACGTCTTGATATTTTTATGACTGTTTAGATTGGTGTACAAGATATAGATTCTGACTTTCTGAAAATCTACGACGCAGTTAAAAGAATATTCAAATGATTTGGCACTTAAAGAGGCGGCTTTGATATGCTTGCTAGTAAAGATGTAAGCACGAAAGGAGTACTGCTGGGCTGACACCAAATTATAGGGTTAAGATTTTGGGTATTTTTTTTTATCCATTATACATTGATGTGTCTAGTAGACAACAAAAGATGGCAGACGGACGCACAGGTGGTATAAGACTTATGCCACCTGTGTCGTTTGCGTATATCTTTGAAGAGCTACTAAAGGAGAGCTAATTTCAGACAGCAGAGTTATGATCATTGACCTGGTACTTTATAGTTTCTGCGACTCCTCAACGTAAGAACACTACGATAATTTGGACAGTGTTTTTACATTTTGTACTGAAGCAAGAGGCAGATGCGCTTAGACACAATTGCACAAGTACATGCATTTAAGATGCTGAGTCGTTTTACATAACAAAGATCGCCGCCGAGCGGTAAACGCCGCCGAGCCGCCGCCTGCCGCCTGGAGCCTAGGCTCGGCATCGTCTGCCACATCCTACATAACGTTACATTGCCTAATCGTAGGTCGCGGGACCAACTTTCAACATGGGACCGACTCATTCATACAACCGGTTCTTGGTTTCGCTCAATTAATTTGAAAATTAATTACTTTGTTACGCCGGGTCAGTCCGCGGTCTCTATAATGAGGTTTATAAGTCAACAATTATGAAATATTGGTTACGAACACCTTCTAATTTGCAGATAGGACTCTGAGACTATAAGTTATTAAAATAATGAAGTACCGCGCTTTACGGTGACCGTAGGCGGCAGTCATTATAATGTCCGCAAGCTGTCAGTACAGTAAGTACAAGGGTGCGTTGCTATTACGTTTGACCATTGAGAATGATATTAGAAAGGCAACACACGCCATAAACATTCCTAAGCTTATATTGTATTTATGATTACGTTTTTATGTTTCGTCATAGGTTATAAAGCAACACTCGGCACTTGGTTAAATGGGCAACTAACACAATCGTTCACTTAGCCTACCTTTCAAATAACATCGCCGTGCTGAACCCCAACTAAATGTTAATAATGATTTATTGGAAAACGTTGCCAATAAAAATCTCTTAAGAACGGCTTTAGGTAAGTTACTAAGTGTAAGGATATACAGATAAAGAGACATCGCAAAAGCAATCGCACAGCTGCAACCGGAGCTTAATGATAGATAAGCACTCCTTGACAAAAGTGAGGTGAAACTTTATGAATATAATAAGTTGTAAAGGGGCAGCACGACAATATTAAAAAAAAAACATTTAAAGGTTACTCACAGGGGTAGAATCTTCATGTTTGTGTGGTGCAGCTGGTGATGTCGCAAGAAGCACTAGAGTCGGTCCTTTCTCCGCGGCACGGCTTTGTGCAGGTCTACAATCGACGGAGGCCACGCTTGATCTGCCGTTCAAACTCGAACACCTCCGGTACACTCCCAGCGGTTGTCGCTGCAGCGCCCGCCCGCGCCGCGCCCGCGCCGCGCCGCCGCCGGCACCACTAGCTGATTTATATTCGTGAGGCGCGCGCGCAACCACATGCCGAACATTGTCTAAATAGCAACTTAAACTCAATTGTCGGCTCATAAGCTAAGTAAATCCTGTTGTGACGTCGCTGCGACGCTGCACCATATCGTGACATGTTTACAAAACTCTTTTTTGGAAACTATTCTAACGGTGCTTCAGAAACGGGCCATAATCATATATGAATATTAAAATGTCGCTCTTGACCTTTTTACCAAACTTCCTGGTCAGCGCATCGTGAACTTTTACATTTTAGATAGGTCACTTGCATTGCTAATTAATTAAAAACAGCATTAAAATCATGCATTTGATAAGTCAAGAAGCTTCTGGGAAAGCAGAAGGATGCTAAAATTATCGTTGATTACATAAGTTAGATAATAGATGGACTTATTGGAATACATTGCGCAGTGCGCTGTTGTGCTAGAATGATGGGCCGCCGTGATAGGTAATAAATAAGTGCGAACGTCACTGCGCTGACCACTTTCATTGAGGTCATAGGTGAGATGATTCTGAGGAATTGTATTAGGTAACAGATAGACGAGATCTGATTGGATGCTGATGCTATAAAATTAAAATTATCTCTCTTCACGCTTTCTTTATTTTTCGGTACTACCATTCGATATTATTATGTTGTATTAAATCGTTTTTGCACTTTCGCTTGCTCTTCTATAAGGACCTATAAGGGTTTTATTGAAAAGGTGGGTATTATAATTTCATAATTTTAAACACTGCGTACTGCGTAGGGACTTGAAAGATTTGATTGTATCTGCTCAGTTTTACTCTTGGCTTCATTCCGAGCTTCTTAGTAACAGTTTGGTCTCGTCAGAAATGCGAGTAATAAATTAATTTATTAAGATTATTAAGCGGGTAACCTACTTTCAATATTTCAATGTATATGACATCAGTCGCCCTTCATTACTTACTCGTATAACGTTGTTTTGCCGGAAAATATTGCAAGCAGTGACCGCGGCGCTGCCTTCCGATAAACTCGAAAAACAGTTACCCCGCGCCCGTGAACACCGAATTACCTACTTTTAATTATGAAGTATGTACATTCAAAAGGATTGATCGGACAGTTATTTTGATAAAGACCCTTCCGCGTTTCTTAAGCTTCGCGTCGGTCGAATAGCAATATGCCAATGCCCTTGTGTACATGCAGTATTTATATATAGTAGATTATATGTTTTGAACGCACTATATAGTCTAGACTTGTTACATTTGTATTGTAATCACAGGTATTTCAAGGCCATTGCTGCTATAAAAACTATATAAGTATATATATCTGCGTCCAGTTTTTGAGAATATTTATTTAATTATACATTTGTAGGCTATCTACTGTTAATATTTATTAAGTAGTACCTGAGCGACTGAGGAGACTCAAGTGAAAATAGATTTTTTTTTTTTCGAGAAATCAAAATCAAAATCAATAATTTTTATTTCACATAGGCCTACATGGGCACTTATAAAACGTCGACAATGTGCACGGTTCGGGTTGGTCGATTCCTATGGAGAAGAACCGGCAAGAAACTCCATGGTTACTCTTTTAAAAAATTGTTTGGTTTTACAATATTTCCATGCTACAGCAGTACTTAGATGGGGGGACAACGCAGGCCCGATAATAAGTCGTAAGAAACTTAAACAAGAAGTGATTATATAATAAATAAACAAAAGATTGAAAAAAAGTAAAACGAGATAAAATGTTAACAATCTAGAAGGCCTACAATGTTCACACATTTACAAACCAATCGGTAAAATAATCTATACAAAGTATAACAAGACTAAATTTAACATGTGGCACAAATGTTGTTATCAGTGCTGTAACTATTCTTAGCAAAGGGCTATAAAGATTGAAAAAAAAAGAAAACCATTGTAAAAAGTCTTATTAAATGAAGAAAAATTAGATTGAGAATAGTTAGAGACATCCACATATTTGTGCCGTTTATGCGTTACCAGGGAAGCATGCGGCTTCCCCTTATGGCAGAAGGAGCTAAAACCAAATATTTTTATCTTCAACGTAGTCCTTGATTTTATAATATGCTTTTTTAATAAGGACACGTTTGATGTGATTTTTGAACTTTCCGTCGGTCAGTTCTATAACTGACTTTGGCAACTTGTTATAAAAGCGTATACTGTTTATAAGAAAAGACTTGCTAGTTTTCGTTAATCTGAATTTGGGTAATACAATTTCGTGTTTACTGCGTGTATTTAAATTATGGAAGTCGCTTCTAGTTTTGAAAAGCCCTCGATTTTTGCGGACATACAAAATACATTCTAAAATATAAAGTGAAGGTAGAGTCAGTATATCGATCTCTTTAAATTTTTCTCTGAGGGACCCATTTTATAGATCACGCGGATTGCCCTCTTTTGTAATATGAAAATTGAGTCAACGTCTGCTGCTGATCCCCACAGCAGAATGCCATAAGACATAATACTGTGGAAATAAGCATAGTAAACCAGCCTAGCTGTGGCTACATCGGTTAACTGCCTTATTTTCCTTACTGCATATGCAGCTGAACTTAACCTACCCGAAAGAGTTCTAATGTGCGCGCCCCACTGCAGTTTTGAGTCGATAGTAATCCCTAAGAATACAGTTTCAGCTACAACTTCAAGATTTTTGCCGTCAAGATTTAAATTTAGGTCACGTTGTGGTACATTTGGTAAAGAGAAGTTAAGACATTTAGTTTTTTTCGCATTCAGTAAAAGATTATTAGCTGCGAACCATTTTGAGAGAATAATTAGACTTTCGTTGACCTGTAAGACATCCGTATCTTTCCTATCTATTTTAAAAATTAGCGAAGTATCATCAGCAAATAGAATTATATCCGATAATTTGGCCATCATAAAAGGGAGGTCATTAATGTAAACAAGGAAGAGGAATGGGCCGAGAATTAAACCTTGAGGCACGCCCATCTTGACTAGAGACCCGGAGGACGTCGCCCCATTAACATTTACTTTTTGCTGTCTGTTTGATAAATAGGAAAGCACAAGATCAGCAGCTTGTCCTCGAATTCCGTAGTGGTGTAATTTACAGATCAGTGTGTTATGGTCGACGCAGTCGAACGCTTTTGAGAGATCACAGAAAATGCCAATGGCATCCTGGGACTTCTCCCAAGATTCCAAAATGTGACTGATGAGTTTTACTCCCGCGTCCGTTGTCGACCTACCTTTCGTGAAACCAAACTGCTGACTATGCAGGATCCCATTTGAATTGAAGTGAGACAACATCTGATCCAGCATGATTTTTTCATAGATTTTACTCAATGCTGGAAGCACGGATATAGGTCTATAATGAGAGGGATCACTCTTACAACCTGATTTGAAAATTGGTACTACTTTACTGTGTTTCATTAAGTCAGGAAACGTGCCGCTGTCCAAACATTGATTGAATATGCCTGTTAGGACAGGAGCAATTGAATCAATAATATCTCCAAGAACCCTAACGGATATCCCCCATAAGTCTTCAGTATTTTTTATATTGAGACTTTTGAACGCGTTTTTAATTGTATCAATACATATTGGTTTAAATCTAAAGGTTGGTAAGTCTTTAGTAAAGTTTTCCTTAAGAAGAGATTCATCTAATTTAGATGAGGAGGGAAGAGACTTCGTAACCTCTAACGGAATGTTGGTAAAGAAATTTTCTAATGTCTCAGCGACTTCTTGCTTATCAGAAATGGTTTGATTAGTTATTTTCAATGACAACTCATTCTGATCGCGTAGTTGTGTCTTTCCGGTTTCTCTATTAATTACTTGCCACACAGTTTTTATTTTATTATTAGAAACACCAATTTTGTTAATTATTATTTGAGATTTTGCTTGAGCGCAGACTCTTTTAAATATTTTGGAATAGTTTCTAACATAAGTGTGGAAAACTTGATCGGAAGTCAAAGATTTTTCGTAATATAAATTATATAAGATATCTCGGCTTTTTCTTATGCCCACAGCGGCCCATTCGCTAAATTTTGATTTGTAATTGTTGACGTTAACTGATTTTACAGAGAAAACGTTTTGTTCCAGTTATAAGACCTAGATAGATCTATTTTCTGCTGGTTTTATTGAAATCGTTATGCCGATGCCGGCTGTGCACCCTCGCGCGGGAGTCCTAGGAAACGCTCTGTACGCGGTCCATTTTACCCGACTGCCGAAGAAGGATAACGTGTTTATCAGTCTATGTATGTATGTATGTTTGTTCCTATGTGGCGTTCCAGAGACTAAAAGAGTTTTGCCGCTGCCGATTTTGATGATTCGTACGTCAATCGATTCGTCTTAATCTTGCGAGTGTCATTAAAATTGCAAAATAGAAAAATGGCGGCTTTTGGGCGCCTTATTTTGGGGTCCAATTTTTTTTTTTTTTCCGATCCCATCGTGTGGTATCAAAATGAAGGGTTTTAAGAGGCAATTTCAAAAATATAAACAATTATATGTTTAAATGTACCTAATTTGAAAAAAACTTTACAAAAAAGTGTTAAATAAAAATAAAAAAATATCAAAAAACCTGACTGCTTAAAAAGCGAACTAAAAAGACGTAAACAAGAATAAAATCATGCTGTGTAGTCGGAGGATACATCTTGTTTTGGTCAGCCAGCTTGCGAATTTTTATCCTCCGACTGCACAGCATATTTTTTTCTTGTTTACGTCTTTTTAGTTCGCTTTTTAAGCAGTCAGGTTTTGTTTTTTTTTCTATCTTAATACTTCATGATTGAACTCAATACTGAGAGCAAAGAATATCAGAGTCACGGGCACTCACGTGGGAGTGTACACCCGGCATTAGAGCCGTTTTCGAGAACGTGATTATGATTACAAATATATATATATTTGTATGATTATTTATATACAAATATTGCTCGTTTAATAGTTAGTATCTACAAGCAAGTGAACAACGGTCGGTCATAGTGTTATTGACGTATCTAATAGATATAAAGTGCATCAAAAATTTTACACTCCTTAGTGAGAAAGCATTGATTGATTAACAAATAAATTTAAAATATCAGATGGCCATGAAATAAATAGGTATTTATTATTTACTTAATTATCTACAATAGCCGAAGAGATCCTTGAAAAAATATGCATAAAGCATACAAATATAAATTAATAAAATGTATATAGCTTTTTAATATGTTCTTAGAATTGCAACATAATAATAGTTTTGCATATTATAAAGAATTGAATAGTAATGAGCTGTATCTGTTAATTTTACGTAATATAGTATTCCTTCTAAGCATTTGTAGGTTTTAAATGTGAGACGATTTGACCTTTCACATGTAGCGGTTGCATTAACTTCAGTCTAGCGAGGCTGCGCAGGTTCTAGGTAAGATTCGCAGTTAGTAGCTCTAACTGCGAATTTTACACATTATTTACTACGTACCTACCTAACAAATTAAATTGCGCCTTGAAGCAAAATTATAGTATACTCGCAGAATTCTTAATTCATTAAAAAAGTTTCGATAAAATTGCGCCCAAGTGCGAGTCGGACTCGCCCACCGAGGGTTCCGTGCAAAGAGCTACATTCATCAGGTAACATTACTGAAGCTCTTAAACAACCGAACATTGCTCTAATTAAAAAAAAAACTGAATTGAGGGACAAACGTAACTTTGCCGTTGGAAAACTGTTGTTCTCCACCGTCATCTTCGGTTGCAGGGGCGGATCTAGGATTTATTTGAGGGAGGGGAGGACAAAGGTAACCTAAGCAAGGAGTTAGATAGTTAATTCTTGAGAGGTGGGGGTGACTATAGCCAATTTTACTATAGGTATTGCGTATTCGTTCCTTGGTAGAACTTTGTTTAATAATTTAATCGATGTAACCAAAATCAAAATCATTTTTTTTTTATTATTTAACATATGCGTACATGAGCACTTATAAAACGTCGACAAAAGATGCACGGTACGAGTTGGTCGTCTCCTATTGAGAAGAACCGGCAGGAAACTCCATGGTTACTCTTTTAAAAAAAGGTTTGGTTTTACAATATTTCCATGTTACAGCATTAGTACTTAGATATGGGGGAACAACGTAGGCCCGACAATAAATCGTAAGAAACTAAAAAAAAAAGATTATATATTATACTAACAAAAGAAAAAAAAAGAAAGTAAAACGATTTATAAACGTTAACAAATGTTAACAAGAATTAACAAATGTTAACACTTTCTAAAGCAATGGTTATAGACAAGTCGTTCTTTTCCTAGTGCTCCTTACCACTAAGTAGTAACTAATTACCCATTTTTCGGGTTCAATAGGAAACTACAAATACCACGAATTTCATTCAGTTGATATTTCACGGCCGCGCGACTTACAACTTACAAGGAAAGATACCCAACTGTCCGGATCCGATTTATTTTGATGTATTTTAGAGAGTAGTCTAAAATAAAAACACATATATTTTTTAGCTGCTCTATCTCAACCTATTACGAGAAATTGTCCTCCAAAGTACTGAAAAGTGACTAAAACACACTAAAGCCTCTAACTTCTGTAGAGAGTTTTGTTCAAGCAAATTTTTAATAAGCCTTACAAACCGTACGTTGTAAGTTCGATCCCCAGTTTTCGCAATTCTTTGTCAAATACAATTAACTCATTTTATGATTTTTTTGATACCCATCTATCATTGCCAAATAATAATAATTTCTGCATTAATTTTATGATTATCTTTATGGCAATTATGATTTTAAATGTTCCTAGTAATGCAGTGAGTAATATATTATTAAGTCTGAAAAGTGCATAAATTCTTGACCTGCTAGTATACTTTTCTGAGAGTATCCAGTATCTCTGACAGCTCTAAAATTTACCAAGCAGCTGCAGAAATATTTTTTGTGATATTTAGGAACGACGGTCGTTGAATACCGTGGCAAGTAAAGAAATCGTGCGACGAATTCAAGCCTACCTACCATCGACAAATGCGCAAACTGAACTAATGTTCTATACCCAAGTTTTCCATAACTATATTTAGGAACCGTTCCTCAAAAATATAAAAGAAGGATCACTTCGTTGTCTGTCCGACAAGATCTTTTTTGCAGTAACGCGAGGAGGTATCAAGTGGAAATTAATATCAAATACTCAGCTCTGTTTGGATGGAGAGATGAGATGGAGGAGCTCGTGGCTATATAATAACAGCCGCACGGGTCGATCTTCAAGGTTAAGCAACGCTTGACGAGGTCGGTCCGTGGATGGGTGACCGTTGCAACATACCGAGTTTTCTCTGTGCCTCGAAAAGCACGTTAAGCCGTTGGTCCCGGCTGTCTTTAAAGATCTTTGACAGTCGTAACGAGTAGTCAGAAGCTTGAAATCTTACAGCAGTCTAGCCAAGGGGTACCGTGTTACCCAGTTACTGGGTTGTGGAGGTCAGATAGGCAGTCACTCCATGTAAAACACTGGTACTCAGCGGAATCCGGTTAGACTGGAAGCCGAACCCAACATAGTTGGGAAAAGGCTAAGCAGATGATGACTCAGCTCTGTTTTACCTTGGTAACGTGGTAGTAGGTTTCATCATCAGTCTTTCGAATTATCACGACCCACTAACGAGAACAACTCTCAAAAAAACGACGAAGGACAGCCTGGAACCAACGGCTTGACGTACTTGCCGAAATAAGGAGGTCCTCGATATGTAAATATGGTAACCCAACCTTAGATCGACATGCTGCAAATATTTATCCGTGCGTGCGGTAGATACTTCTGTGGTTTAAGAAAAATAAGAAAAAGAGGAAGACAAATGAGATTAAGCCCCAAAGAGGAGCAGGCAAATGCATATTATGGTAGCTGCATCCTAACCTAAGCTTTTACTTTTTACCAGGTATGTTTTAGTTCTAGGTATCCGGCAAGCCTATTGACCACGGGCACCCGGGTACCTAAAATCTTATTTTAGGGTAACAATTGAGAAATTTTTGTGGGAAAGGAAATCCCAAAACCATTCAATTTAAATGATATGTATAGGTTGCAAGCACGACTGCTGATAGTTGAGCTGTTGAATGTAGCGCCGCTGCAGTCCCCTGATAAATACAATTTCCATCAAACGGCACGCATCGCAACGGATCAGAAAATATACGAACGGATACGGCGACAGCCGATAGCGTCCGCATGCTTTCGGCTCCTTAAGTGAGCCGCGGAAGACGCCCGTGGTCAAGCTGCTGTGCACAGATTGATAATACAGACTTTAAATACTGTGTACACAATTTAATTTCGTTTAAATATTGTGATATCCGTTCCGATCCGATGCGATGCGTGCCGTTTGGTGGCAATTTTACTATACAATATATTTTTTTTTAAGTTTGAGTGTTTATTTGGATTTGTTGTTTAATTTTTTTATCGACTTACGTTATATGTCGTATATTATTAAAATCAACAGTCAGTGGCCCACGCCGCGGGCACAGCTAGATTAGGACCACTTCGCTGTCGGTCTGTAAAGATCTTTACCGCAGTAAAGTTTCAACTAATATCTATCATATATATAAATATCAAATACTCAGGTCTGTATTACCTGGCAGCTGTGAAAAAAAAACCAACTTCTATAGTTATTTATGCTACAAGTGCGGAAGGTAGGTGATTTCCGATGAGTGGCATTTTTATTCACGAGCGAGCGAAGCGAGTGAGTGGATAAATCGACACGAGTCGGAAATCATCTTACGTACGTGTATCATACAACATTTTACTATGCATTGTGCGAGGAAATAAATAAATTAATAAAATGAAATTAATAAAATGGCGGGCTTATTCAAGCGCGTTCAGCATATCCACAGATTAACTAATAGTTCCTCGGGCATATCTACTGCGCATGAGCGAATAGCTGTCACATCGTAACGCAATAAGGCACGAGCAAAATATACGTTCTGCCAAACATATTTAATGAATATTTAAAATTAATTTATTGATCAAAATCTAAATCTAGAGTAATTAAAAACGCCTAAAATAAAGTATTCGTTTTATTTTACCTTTTATATGAATGATAATCTGAACATAACTAATTTTTTAAACTTTTCTCAAATAATAAAAACTCTATGCGTCGGGCTGACGTTGGAGTTAAAAATTAAAAAAGTACAGGAAAGTAAAAAGCACTAGTGAAAAAAAGTGACACTTTCCGCACAGTTTGGCTGCTTGGAAAAGCACTCTTTTCGAGGACATGCATTGTAAAATAATATTCATATTTTGAACTTTCTTTTCTTTTTCGTGAGAGGATATGGCCACCGCTGGTGTCAGAGTTAATTAAGCCACCTCTGGGAACCCCAGGCCTTGACTTGGCTATTTCAGACTTACATTAACTATATAAGTCTATCCTCGCGATGTTTTCCGTCACCGTAGCCATTACCGTAGTTGTGTTGATATTCGCGAATCAAAACCTATAACCGGTACTTCCTTTTAACCTAGGATCATGCAACTTGGCAACAAGCAATATTATTACAGCATAAGTAAAAGAAAAATCCGAAAACCGTAAATTGGTACCTACATCACAGAAAATAATGCGATTATAAGAATATTTGCAGTTAGTAAACTGACTGTGACCTATGTCGATGTATGGGGATAACATTTTCAGGGAATATGTACGGCACGGCACAGGCGTGATGTTATATTTTTGTTGTAGAGTAATGTTGACATTCACAAGCTCACCATACTATTCACAACCACTGCGATATCTGTACGAGTATACCAGAATCAACAGTGGCAATCTCCAGAAAAACACCGAGACAATGAAGCTCGACAAGTTCCGGTGAAACGATTCCACAGTCTGGGATCCCGCAACGAAATTTATCATAAAGGTACAGCATAGGAGTATGAAAGAACGTAACATAATGCCTATATACCTTGAAGGGTTAGGGAGAGGTGTACCAATAGCACACCCACATTTCATCAGTAATGACTAAGTCCCATGCAATAGCTGGCGAGAATATTGACCCGGCACAAATCTAGACTCCGGAAGAAAATCTTAAAAAAAACCTAATTGAAACGGAATTGAAACTCATACTCAGCAGTAGCGCTAGCAACTACGAACACTAATGAGGCAGCCAATTTGGGTACGTAACAGTTACAGTTACGTAACAGTACCAACGGCTTATCTTGCTTTCCGAAATAAGGAGGATCCTTGCTATATAAAGGATAATATTTTTGTGTTCACCAAAAATCTAAAGGTACATCTATGTATGCATTTCTAAAATATTGATCTTAAACCCGTTTAATTGTTTTACTATAATTAAACTACTCGGCCAACAAAATATGTTGCATCAAACAAATTCCAAATTAACACCAAGATATAACACTTTTTTATTGTAGTGCGCTGCAAATATTCTATTGTAACAATAACTATTTTATTCTTCCCCGAAAAATACTGATCGTGCACCAAATATTAGTTGATCTACGAATAAATTATGGTCAAAGAATCAGTCCAAGAGCGAGCGAAGCGAGCTCGGGAACTTAGGGCACCCCGACATGGACAGGTTAGGTTCGAACGAGATCAGCTCCCGTCATCTCGTTCGTGTTAGGTTACTTTTGACCCTGCAGACAGAAATAGGAGCCCCGCGCAGCGGGGCTACGTCGTCTTATTTTAATTAAACTAAACTTAACTAAAAAAATAAATGCTTGTTTTTAAAATTAGGTGTATTACTATTTTTACAAATTTGCATGCTCGTGACATATTTTAATAAACATATTTTGGTGCACATTCAGAATATTTGATGGAACACAGGCAAAATTAGGTAAATGAAATGGGAATAAATTGAAGTACTTTTAAATACCATCCCTATATAAATATGGTAACTCAACCATGGATCAATTTGCCGCAAATCTTGATCCATGCGTGTGGTAGTAACTTCTGTGGGTTTAGAAAAAATAAGGAAAAGACAAATGAGATTAAGCCCAAAGAGAAGGCAAAAGCATATTATGGTAGCTGCATCTTAACTCTTCCACTTGTTTTCTAGATAAGTATGTTTTAGTTCTAGGTTCTACCTTCGCGACCGGCACATACGTTATGTGAGTCGAGATGGTAGCGTACATCGGAGGGACATCACGTGTGAGGTTCCACAGGGGTCGGTTTTAGGACCTCCTTTGTGGTATCTCGCATACGATGTGGTCATGAGTGTTGACCTCCCCGTTGGCGTTAGTATCTTTTGCTACGCAGACGATGGCCTAGTATTGGCCGGCGAGGACACCTTTGACGTCGTGACGTCGATCCGCGAGCTGGGTTTAGAGATAGCGCCTCATAAAACTGAGGCACTATGGTTCCATAAACAGCCGAGGGGCAGAGAGCCACCCAGCTCGTCAGTAACTATTGGAGATGCGCAAGTCCAGGTGGATCGGTACATAAAGTACCTTGACCTAACCCTGGACGGTCGGTAGGGCTTCAAAGAGCATTTCGAGTGACTGGTTCCCCGCGTTGGAAGGGTAGTGGGTGCTTTGCATAGACTGCTGTCCAATCTCGGAGGACCTGGGTAAGAAATTCGCCGCCTCTACGCAGGTGTCGTGCGATCGATGGTCCTTTATGTGGCACCTGTTTGGTCGAATAGACTGTCAGACGTCAATCATACGAATCGCACGAGGATACCGAACGGTATCCTTTGAGGCTGCATCTCTCCTGGCACGCTTTCCACCGCTGGACATCCTGGCGGATATGGACGCAAGGGTCTATGACTGGATTCGCGCAATCAGCCAAAGTGACAATAGCGTACCAGGAATCTCTTCGGTAAGGTTGAGGCGGCAGGAACGGCGACACGTGCTCGAGCGGTGGTGCGAGCGGCTACAGCAGCCGTAATTTCCGCGCAAGCGCGTTGACGAAGCCGTCTTGCCGCAAGCCAAGCCTGGCTGAAAAGAGGGGAGCCCATCTCCTACAGGCTAACCCAGGTACTCACCGGGCACGGTTGCTTCGGTGAGTACCTGAATAGGATTGGGCGAGAAGCCACGTCAAATTGCCACCATTGCGGAGGTGACCTGGATTCTGCAGAGCACACGCTCGAGGAGTGCCCTGCATGGGCCTCTGAGTAACAGGTCCTGGAATCCCGCCTGCTTATGGCAGGGCTTCGGCGTTTTACGTATCGAGACGGTTTCCAAACCGATGCCTTCTTCTTCGAGCGGGCTCGGGCCTCTCACAATCCCGCTCGGCGGTCTCCTTCTGGGCCATCACAGTCTCAAAGAAGTAGGCCATTTCCCTCCAAATTTCTGTCTCTGCCAGCATGGCCTTCGCAGCCGCTGGCAGAGACAGGTCTCACCCGATCCTGGCGACCAAGACCTGCTGCTCAGAGGCCCACGTAGGTCACTCCTCGAGCGTATGCTGTGATTGACTTACTTAACTGGACCTATTGTCCCAGGTCGGAATCGTCTACTAAATACTCGACTGACACGCGGATGTGAGTTAATGCAAGCTGCGGAATGCAAGTCGCGAGTTCGCGGCGGTACTATAAAACTGGCCTACTAAACCGACCAATGAGAGGTGTGTTTACAATTTAACAGTTTCATCAAAACAGAATTTAGACTGGTGCACTGATTGGTTATATTATTATGTTCGAAATATTATGTTCACAATAAATCGAAAGATTTTATAGAATCTCGTGATATTTTATAATAATCTAGCGATTTCTACAACTATCCACATTATCATTTATAATGTTAATGACTAGTTACGATATCATATCTATATACATATAATAAACCAGTAGGAAACGTAGTGTCTGTACATTGTTCACGCAAATCTCCAAATATACTTAAAAGATTTTGTTAATATTTTTTAGTAAAAAAAAGTAAAAGTTAATAGTTTTTAAACTCACTAAGAGCAAGAGCGCTTCCTTCACACAGAATCAAACATAAAGTCGGCGTTCCGATAACGCTTCTGAGATATTTTACTCCACCCAAGCTGTGCAATGGAACCCAACTTAAAAGGTAACTGCTCTTCCGAGAAACATTATCGAAGCCAAAATTCTCACTGGGTGTACCTGTATCTCAGGCGAAACTGTTTTTATTATCTCATACCCAACAACTGCTCATCCTTTTAGTTAAAGCGCACACAATTTCCGAAAGCCGATTGCTTTGCGATAACCATAAACAAGTCAAAGGAAGTTCCTAAAGGCCGCTGAAGTCAACCTAATCTCTAATTGTTTTTCCTCTGACTGAAGACTCTTAGCACCGTAATACCAAAACGTGCCGCCATTTATCGAGCTTGGTAACTTTTTTACTCATTGGAGACTTGAAATGACATGCCACGAAAGTAGGTGGGCCATTGCCGATGTAGAGACCGCATATGCACTTTAGCCACGAGTTCCTCTAAACGCCTTACTAAAGTATCTTAGCAATATCTTATTCTTTTACAAGTTTGTTAAAATAAGTATACAAACTTGTAAAATAATGTAATGATTACTGCGTGTAACATTTGGTACATCTTCAGCACCTTCCTTAGCTGTACGAGCTCTGCAACAGCTTGCGCATGATGAAGGTGATAAATACCCTTTACATCTCTCATGTTCGGTAAGTAGGTTCTTATTACCTCCAAATGGGGCTTGTAGGTGATTAATTAGCGCTCTAGGGTAATAATGTAACTAGAAAAGCCCTAGGGCGGTAAGTAATTTAAAAAAAAACACTTCTTTCTTTCAAAAAGTTCGCGTACATCTAACCATCATACTGGCAATAGACATCATGCATTCAGCCCAGCCCAATGACCAAAGAGGTCGCTTTGCTATTCAGCCTTGTCTTCGTGTGAGTATAACAGTCATCAAGGAGTTTTTGGCGGGCTTTTTTCGAGTGAAGTTCAGCGGTTGTTAATATTATTTGCAAATTGATTCCTAGTGGATATTGTGATATAAAATTGGTGCAGTTTTGTGTCTCAACTGTCTACGCAACTGGACAATATGTGAAATCATTGACAGAAGCGATTTCAGGATAGTGGAGCGGAGAATTTTATTGTAGTATTGACTACCTCCGCAAAGCTTACTGGGAAGGCTGACTCGATATAATTTGCTGCCAAATACTCCAAAAACTATTAGAATCTGTTACACCCGTATTCTAATGCATACTAAAGAATGTTAAAATTGCACTGAAGATTAGGCGGTATGGTCCAAGACCTTAGCCTGCCAGAGAAGGGCGAAAAAAAAAAAAATAGTCATCAATTTTAAATATCGAACGGCGAAGCTCAATTTCGTTCTTGAAAAATATTTTTTTTTTTTAATGTTTTATTCTTGTAATGCCGGTTTTTTTCTACTTACCTCACAATCGAGATGTAAAGCAGAATAGTTAGCTCGGGTGTAATCATCAATTGCACCCTCGAACGATAGGCGCCCTCGCTGCGCTCGTGCGCCTAAATATCTCGGGCTGCAATTGATGCCTTACATCCCTTGGCTACTAATCTACTATTAGCAGCAGACAGGGTTTTAAAGGAGTTCTACGTCTACGATCTCATGACAGATTGTGAAAACGTTGAAGAACGTACCTATTAAAATCATTCATCAATTGATAGACCTTCTTAATTGTGTCGGATTTGAGCTTCAGAAGTGATCTTATAATTTACAATGGGTTATTGTAAGAAATTGATACAAACAGTAAGCATAGGAAGGAAAACTTAGAATTGAAATTAAATTCTGTTATGAAAATTCTAGGATTAATTTGGAACAGATCTAATGATGAGTTTCAATATACTGTCCCACTGCCGCCGCTTGACACACCTGTGACCGAAAGTAAGGTAATATCGGATGTGGCCAATTTATTTGATCCACTTGGTTGGATTGCGTCCGTCTTAACAACAGCCAAGACTTTTATTCAGAGAATATGGCTTGCTGGTATATGGTGGGATGACGAGATACCAATTGACATACTCAAAGATTGGCTCTCATATCGTAAGGATCTCGTTCATCTCACTAGTTTTCAACTTCCGAGATGGACGGGGGCAAGCAAAGACAATGTTCACATGGAGCTACAAGGGTTTTGTGATGATTCTAATGCAGCGTTTGCAGCCGTTGTCTACGTTAGAACAGTAGATTGTAACGGTAAGGTTTATGTGATTCTGGTTGCTTCCAAATCAAGGATTGCCCCTGCTGTAAAACAAGTATCAATACCTCGCTTGGAGCTTTGTGGAGCATTTTATTAGCTAAATTGCTCCTAGAAGTTTCGGAAGTATTGGGTATCTCAAAGGAAAATATCCACGCTTGGACTGACTCTAGTGTTGTTCTTGCTTGGCTGGGTACATCCTAGCAAGTGGAAAACGTTTGTCACAAACAGGGTCTCGGAAATATTGACCATAATGGACAATAGTCAGTGGGCGTATGTCAAGTCCGATGAGAACCCAACAGATTGCGTATCGCGGGGCATAAATCCGAGGGATATTTCTGTTATTACAATTTGGAAAAGCACCCTAAATGGCTACAAGAAAATACAGTCCACTACAGTAAAAAAAAGTAAAAAAAAATTGACTTAGAAGAAAATAAAATATTACACCTGCATTCTCATAAAAATAAAATAAAATCACCATGAAATCATACAATTAAACATGTAATTGCATAAAAGAACAATAACATACAACACAAGAAGTAAAAACAAATTCCAACTAGCAATTGCATGAGCACGGACTAAAAATGGCAAAAAAAAGTATTAGTGGAGGGAGCACAGCTGTTCAATGATTCACCGGAGGATATAAAGAGGTGTGATAATATTAACTTATTTAAGAGTAAACTAAAAAAAACATGTACGTTGCCAACGCCCCAGAGGCAAATATTATACGAGTATTATTGTTTAAATTAAGTAACTTTGTATCTTATTATAAGTGAACTGTTATTTATTAGTTCTTATGGGAAATAAATATCTTTAAACCTAGGTATTAAGTCATGTCACTATTGAAGACATTGATGTAATGTCGAGGGTTTCAAGTTTAAGTAGGATGTCAAGAGCCATTTTCTTAAAACCTTAAATAGGGCTAGCACTAGCTCTACAACCACACGTTGGCTAACGCCTAAGGAAATGAAGGACTCATTATTAACCTGTATCCGGTTGGATCAAAGGGAAATATTCCTGAACGAAATAAAGAGTTTAGGTACGGGGATTAGGTAATGTAAATAAAGAAAATAAACTTACCTAACTTATTCCATTCCTTAAGATGGCGAAGGCATACTTAGAGTTGGCGGGCGATTGCAGAAGGCTAACTTTGTGGATGAAATGAAGCATCCCATACTGATTCCTCATAATTCACATCATGCAAATTTGATGGTTGCATGCCCATGAGCGTACTATTCATGGGGGTCCTCAGTCCATGCTGAGTTATATAAGAACTCGGTATTGGATCATGAACCAAGGCCGCATATTCGGCAGCATTTTCGTAAATGTGTCGTTTGTATTCGTTATGCGGCTCAAACGAACCAACAATAGATGGGCCAATTGCCAAAAGCTCGTGTCACTGGTTGCTGCTATTTTCATAAAAGCGGTGTTGATTACGCAGGACCTTTCGCAGTCAGAACAACAAAGGGACATGGCCATCACTCCACTAAAGGGTACCTATATTTGTTTATTCATCTGCATGACCACTCGTGGAATTCATCTGGAGGTTGTGAGTGATCTAACCTCAGAAGAATTTTTGGCTGCTTTTAAGCGTTTTGTTGCACGCAGACGCAGATGACATTGTGCAGATTTGTGGAGTGATAATGACACTAATTTTGTTGGAGCGAATAAAGAGTTCAAAAATTAGTAACTACAACGGGAAAGTTCGGTAGTAACGAATGGCATAGATGACTGGCTTGCAACAAACGGCACTGTATCGGCAATAGCACACTCACTCTCGAGGAGATGACGACTCTTTTGTGCCAAATAGAGGCATGTCTTATCCCACGGTGTATTAGGGGAGTGTGTGAGACAAAGTAAACCTACAGTTCATGTAACAACAATTATTTATTTAAACTATCTGAGGCAGTATTACAATAACAATAGGAAACGTTGGAGAAATAGTTTAATACAGTAGGTACAATAAAGTTAACAACAAGAAAATACTAACAGGGAAGGTTAAAAATATCTAATGAATCCCTAAATCCCTACGCGCGTTGTATATCGTTTGAATGGTGTGCGGACCGCTAACGATACCAACACAGTCAAACAACCAATATATGCCGCTAGCCCAAGTCCAGCAAGAAGCGAGGTAGTCTTGACCGACCTAAGTCAATGCAGAGAGTACACTCGGAGCGTGCCGAACTCGAACTGCCGCTGAAGTTTTTTTTTTATTTTTTTATCATGCGTCTCGCAGTTCAATCAGAGTGATCGTCTACTGCTTAACCGGGCGATCCTATGGGCATTAAGCTTGCCACTGCTGGCTTCTGAGAGGGGCTTTATAGGCGGTTGTGGCCACAGTGGGGTCGCGTTGCGCGGGGAGGAGGTGATAACTCGTTGGCTCGACCGAACGGCGCGGTAACAGTGATGTCGCGTAGATGTGTTCGTCGCGTTACTACAGCCGATAAAAAAAAAAAAACAATCCAGAAGATCCGTACCCACTTACCCCGGGACATTTTCTTGTGGATGAGCCTTTAGTACTGGTACCGCATGCTAATTACGAAAATTCGACCTTGAGTACTCTCAAAAGATGGCATTTCACACAACGCCTTGTACTTTTGGCGTAGATGGTCAAACGAATACCTTACACAACTCCAGCATCGTTATAAATGGACTCTAATAACTCCGGAACCTAAGGTGGGAGATATAGTGCTGGTTAAAGAGGTTGATCTACCACCGGCAAGATGGTTGTGTGGCATTATAACTGACAAGCATATTGGAGTGGACAACAATGTAAGGGTTCTATTATAATGAGACTATTATTAGTGTCTAAGATTCGAACAACCAGAAATGTCACTTTTGTTTTGTTAACTCTCCTCAAACCAATACGTGGGACACTCAGAAAGTTTTGCGAAACTAAAAAAAATTGTTCTATACGTACATATATTTTTATTAAATCTTTTCAAAGTACTTTCCACCAGCCTCTATACAAAGATTCATGCGCCTAAACCAGTTTTCAAAACACTTTTTCCAGTCCGCCGCAGACACCTCGTTTACAGCCTGCTCGAACGCAGCCAGCGCATCTTCCGGCGACGAAAATTGTATCCCTTTGAGCTGATTTTTTATTTTTGGGAATAAAAAGAAGTCACACGGTGCTAGATCAGGGCTGTAAGGAGGGTGACCCAGGAGTTTGACTGGCGTGCTGTCCAGGAAGTCCCTCGTTTTGAGTGCGGTGTGCGCAGGTGCATTGTCGTGGTGGAGCAGTAGCCCGCGGAGCCCTGTGTTTGGTCGCTTGTTGCTTATAACAGAGAAAACTTCTGGCAAACATTTGGTAGTATACCATTCGGCATTAATGCTTCTTTGATCCCGTAAGGGAATTGATACCAAGTGGCCAGTCAAATTAAAAAAGCTAGCGATCAAAATCTTACCCCCGCTTCTAGATCGCTTCACTTTGGTAGGCGTTGGCTCATTTTGAAACACCCAAACAGTCGACTGGCGCTTGGTTTCTGGGTCGTATTGATAAATCCAGGACTCATCACCTGTAACGATGTCGTAAACACGCCGAGACGAGCCTGCTTCAAATTTGTTAAGCATATCACGGCACCATTCCACCCGGGCCTGCTTCTGAGCATCGGTGAGGTTGTGCGGCACCCAGCGTGATACTATCCTCCTCACGCGAAGATGGCTGTGTAGAATCTCGTGAACGCTTCCCGATCCAATCTTCAATATGTGTTGAATCTCCTGATATGTAATTCGCCTATTGTCTTGGATTAAATTTTTCACTGCTAGCACGTTTTCTTCGGTAACAGCCGTCAAAGGGCGACCGCTTCGTTCGTCATCCCCCAAAGTTGGTCGACCGCGCTTGAATTCGTTATACCAACGATACACGGTTGCCTTGGAAGGGCCTTCATCCATGAATGCCATTTGAAGTCTATCGTACGATTCATCCGGTTTCAGGCGACACTTGAAATCGTATAAAATCATAGCTCTAAAATGTTCCCGGCGCAGATCCATATTTCAGTGAGACACAATACTTTGAATTAACTCGCAAAAAATGTGGAGGGAAATTTTGAAATTGGAACTTACTTATTTTTACTTATAAATAATCATATTTTCGAAAAACATTATAACTGGCCAGTCTCCCATATATAAAAACTTTTTTTCGCAATACTTTCTGAGGGGCCTGGTATAGGGAGCTGTACATTTTTGGCTCTGCGCTAAATCGCTGTGTTAAGATTTTCAGGGATTTCTTAACCCCCTTTGTACATATTGTTACAAGACAGGGCAACGTCATCTAGTGACGAGAGGAAGAACTAGTAGCGCCATCTAGTATCGAATAGCGGAACTAATCTTCTCGTGTCGAATGGAATTTTCCAGAATGTTCGAGTCAAACATTCTGTGTGATTAATTAAAGTCTGCTGTTTAAATATTTTATCCCTGAACCCCAGCTCGTAACAAATTGTTTTCAGAAGTGCGGGCTATAATTATACCGAAGGAAGAAACAAAAGGGATGCGCACCAGGAATCAGCGCCAACAAGACGTAAACCAGAGGCGCTTTGGAGACGCTCCCTCACCGTTAACAGGTGGACAACGAGACTCCGCGGCTGCAGCGGAACCAGCTCAATCGTCGGCGTCACCTGACTTAGCCGCCCTTATGGCTTTCATGCAAGAGCAGGCTCGCCGTCAGGAGGAGCAAGCTCGTCGCTTGGAAGAGCAGCTGCTGCGCGACAAGGAGAAGCAGACTCCCCGTCAGAAGGAGCAGTTCATGGTGATCAAGGACGTCCGCACCGCCATCGGTAAGGAGATGAAGGAATTAAAGGACCAGGTCCAGCAGCAGGAGATCCGTATCGCCGAGTTGGAAAAGATTGTTCGTGGTTCAAATCTGGAGGACCCCCAGTGGCAACTGCGGTAGTTGCGCCCCCGCCGGGTGGTTTTAAAATGCTAACATTCGATGGCTCTTCGTCATGGTCCGCCTTCAAGATTCAGTTTGATCCCGTGATGAAATCGAATAGGTGGACCAAAGAACAGGCATTGACTGCTCTAACCTTGGGTCTTCGCGAACAGGCCTTGACTGTGTTAGAGGCGCTGGGACAAGATGTCACTATCGAGAAGCTTCTGAAAGCATTAGAAGCTAGATACGGCGACCCTCACCTGGAACATGTGTTTCGGGCCCAACTGATAGACCGATCGTAACGGGTTGGTGAATCTCGACAATGTGTCCAAAAATATTCGTCAGTTGTCAACCGTTTGTTTTGGGTTTCTCAAAACTGTATCATCGAAAAATTAAGATGGAACCACACTTACGTGGCGTGGCTTGTTGTGTTGAGAAACTGAAAGTAGAATTAACCGGCGATTACGTTAACAGCCCGATAATTGAGAGCTGGGCAACCGGGAGTTAGGGTTTTCCACTAAGTACGGGTAGATGTTGAAATTAAATAAAACAAGGTGTGTGCGAGTTAGTAACAAAATTCAAATGTTTATTATGTCTCGGCTATTTACAGTAGCACGTATCCGAATGGTCAAATTTTCAATGACTCTTCTGCATAGATCCAGCTGAATTTGAGAGATGCCTGTGTTATGTTAACCTTTAGCGCGTCGGTCGATTGTGGTTTGTTTACATAGACCTGCGACTTCAAGAAACCCCACAAGAAAAAGTCTAGCGGGGTCAAATCCCATGACCTTGGTGGTCAATTTACATCACCCTTGCGAGAGATAACCTTACCCTCAAGTCACTCATGCAGAATTTCAATCGTAGCGTGTACGGTACCCCAACAGGAAAGTGACTCCTAAAGAGATATGAGTGGAACGTATAATTCGTGCGTAATCTGCTGTGAATGTGCGCCACATAAAAAATAAGTGCGTGTCGTCGTTTTTGAAAAAAAAACGGAAAAAGATTCCTGCTGGGGTAACGTTGTTCCAGCAGGAAAATTCTAAACGAATGGTCGGAATGAGAAATATTGTGCTTGGGAAGAGAGCTTATATTTGTGCAAAAATGTGCACCGAAAATATAACTAGTGCGTCATCAGGTTTTTGAAATATTGCATTTCCTGCTGGGGTAATGTTTTGCAGTATCGTGTATCTCTAAAACCATTGTACGTGCGCCTGTAGAATAAACATACACGAGTAGCTCTTGATTTGTGCGTATTTGTGCCGGAATTAGATATAAGCAAATATTTATAATCGCGCTTTTTCGAAATGCCGAAAAAAAATCGCTGCGCCTAAATGAGAAAACGTATAAGCTCGCTAAAAACTGTATTCAGTCCATCTTGACGCTTGTAATAACCATAAAAAGGGTCAAAAGCATACATGCTTGCGTTATCGAATAATATTGCTAAAATTCAAAATGAGAGTGTCATAACTTTGACGGCAAAATACAAGAAACCGACTCAACCCAAGATAGGTAGGTATAAACCTTGTGGTTTATACCTACCTATCTTGGGTTGAGTATGTGCGTTAAGTCAAAAATAAATAGTGAAAATATTCAGCTTGGAATGTTTCGCATTAAGTAGATTTAAACAAAAAACTAAACATGTAAACAAAGGCTGGCTATCCGACCAAATTCGAATGACTACAAAAAACCGTGAACAGTAACAGTTACATTTAAAAATGGAATTTTCGTAAAAGTACGGACCAATGAAGCCGCTGGGCCAAAATCCACACCAAATGGAAACATTTTGAGGATGCATTATCGCCTGATGACCTCGCGTGGGTTGGTTTCGTTCTATGGCAATTCAGCTTGTTAACACAGCCATTCATCAAAAATGCGCTTCGTCGCTAAAGATGATTTTTCATTGGGGTCCTCTTCCTCCTGCTGTTCATTGTACTTGCTGTTCATTGTACGTGCTGTTCAATCGTGTATCTTGCCGTGTGAAAAATTCGACATTTTGCCGCTACGACTACGAATAGTCGCAGCGGAAAAATGTCGTATTTCTTAATTTCAGTTTAGCAGATAATTTAATCTATGACGTCGTGTAATTGTGTATGGTAAGTACAAATTTGTGTGTCAAACCATTGGGGAGCTATTAAATAAAAACTGTTTCCGCTGGAACTACGTCATCCCAACGGCACTTTTTTTTCCTATGGACGTACAAGAAAAAAAGTGCATTCAATAATTAGTGTGTAACGAGAGGTAAATGTGTATGTTTAAATGAAATTTGTGTGACATAAAACTGCGGCAATAATCAAGTTTCCGCTGCGCTGACGTTTGGCTATTTGATGAAAATCATTTAAAACGGTTTAGTGCAGAGTTGTAATTTTTTACGAACGTTGCTTTGAATTTGTGTGTAATGTTTGTAAAAACAGAATTAAAAAAAAACATACCGTTCAGAAGATATACACGTAAAAGTAAGTAGTCTAATTTCTTAAAATAGGAACTCTAGAGCCTAACTTATTACGTTTATTTGGTTTATTCCAGAAATCCCCACCGACAAATCCCCACCTGTAGCGATTGTTAGTTTTTTTTTCAGAAATCCCCACTAGCTAAATAAACTCAGTCTACGGGGATTTTTGGAAAAATAAGTACCAATCCCCACCACGTGTTGTTTCTAAATTATTAAACAAAAATTATTATAAATTGTTAGCATTGAAACGAACATCAAACATATTTACAACTATTAAATAGATTTAAACCAAAGTTATTTAAACATTATAGGATAACGTAAAACGCGATTGTGAATTTATTTCATTCTTTACAAAAAAGAGGCACTGTAATGCTGCCATGCATTAGCTCTAGTTGAGCATCTAAGATACGGTCTTTTTCTTTGCTTCTTTGTGATCACAGTTTCCGACAGTGACTTTTGTTAGCACTTTTTTCATAAAACAAAGCGTCTTCCTTTACCACAACTACAGGAAACTCGGTTAATCGGTATTCAAATAACTCAGCTGCGCGCCGTGGCCGGCATAAATATTGAACTTTCATCATAACTTTTTAATTACTTATAGGATACTAATGAAACTTAAGTACCATTTATAGGCAGTAATTACCTATATAATAACATTTCAAGTTAGTCTTTGGACCGCTTATTGCAAGTGCTAGAACATAATAAAGCATTATTTCTATTAACTAAAATAACTTCAAAATGGTGCATTATTGTCATTGATGTATTAAAAATGCGTAACATATTATAACTAATTAGCCAGATGTCATGTAACTATAAAAATAATAATCTTCCGTTTAGTAAATTTCGAGATGGAGCATTCGTGCTATCGTTACCGCAGCAGGATTTTAAATATCTTCACAACTATAGCAATTACAAATACAAATTAAGTTGTACCATTTATATCAGATTGATATCTAATTATTTAGATAACATTTATTTCAACATACCCGATAGAAAACAAAAGATCTGGCTGCGGTAACGTTACTCCAGCCGGAACTGTTTTTATCAAATAATTAAAAAACTAGCAGCTTACCAAATTTAAAAATCTGCTTACCAATTACAGAAGCAGTATATCTTATTATCTATTGCACTTAGATTAGCTGGCTGGAGTAATGCACTCGCTCCCACCTCTCGCTTGCCTTAATTGGCTGGCTTGAGTGGAGATTCGCAGGAGCAAATGTGCTCGGTGGAAGGAAGTATAATCTTACTGAAGTACTGGATGATGATGGTAGGTAAAAAATATATTGCCTACTGAAGCCCATATATGTTTAAGTAAATCTTAGGTTTTACATGTAAATAAATTTTCGGTTGTTGTGAGTTGATTGTGACTGATAAATAAAATAGAAAAGGAAGCGCGCGCTAAGAAAACACCTACCTATTTATGTTATTCCCTATTATCGTTAAGTTTTTAAATTCGACATTTGAAATGACTACTGGTGTTAGTTTTTTTTGTAACCCCCGCCGGAAAAAGAGGGGTGTTATAAGTTTCACCTGTGTTGCTGTGTATCTGTGTGTCAGTCTGTGGCATCATAGCGCCTAAACGGATGAACCGATTTTGATTTAGTTTTTTTTTTGTAGAAAGGTGATTTTGTCGAGAGTGTTCTTTTGTTAACGTTTGAATAAAATCGGTTCAGACGTTAAAAAGTTATGCGCGTTTTACTGTTTGAATCGGGTATTTTCGCAAGATAAATGTGCCGGGTGTTTTTAAATTTTACTTGTCGCAAGATAAATGTGTCGGGGTTTATAATTTTACTTGTTTCTAATTATTATTAGTATTTCTATTTAATCAAATTGAACCGTGTAACATCAAAATATTTGTAAGCCGGAAGCAGCCGACTATTATGGACACCTACAGTAATAACTTTTTGTAATTTACTGACAAATAACTTACAAAAAGGACTCTCCTTATAGCGATGCCTTTTGTTTTTATTTCGTATCGTTTTGAAATATTGGAATGCATTGGTAGACAGGTGAGGTGTTTCTTTTTTTTGTTATCTAGCGGTGACATTAGTAATAAACTATTTCTATTAAATTCTTATTACTTCGGGTTTATTCGTTTAGAAGATGAATAAATTATAATTTAATAATTATAATTCTTCAACTGTTGAAGAGTACCTGTGGGTTGATAAATTGAATAGGTAGTCGGGTTTTCTAATAAAACACACATATCTTTGAAATTATTTATTAAACATATAAAATTGATTTACAAGAATACATTCAGATAAAATACGTACAAAATAGCCTTCTTGATATCTTATTAGACTCAGTTTTGTTTGTAAATTTTGAGTCGGATCAATAAAATTGAAGAATGACAATTATGAAGAAGGAGAAAGACGTTATTTGTGCATCCTTCAGACCCTGCGACTACAAGGAGCCACTGCCCTGGCTTGACGCATGGACTGCTACAATTAAGGGCGTGCATGTCACCAGATTACTGCAAAGACCGTTTTCATAATAAATCGCGTGAAATTGTACCTAACCTCTTCATTCCAATAAGGCACGGATATATTTTATACTAATTTTGATAGGCTTTATTGTATTTGAAATGGTCTGTTGACAATATTTTGAGATATTTTTTGGCGCACGGTTGGCGCAGTGGTTGAGCGATTGACTGCTGCGCTGCGTGTCGCGGGTTCGATTCCCGCACGGAACAAATATTTGTATGACCTACAGATAATTGTTCCGGCTCTGGGTGTTGTGTATGTGAGTTTATATGTTTGTAAACGCACCCACGATACAGGAAGAAATTCCTAGTGTGGGGCAACGTTTTTTTTAAAAAGAAGAAGAAAGAAGAAGAATGAATAATCTCACCAGATTAAATAAGTACAACTTACGGTACCTGCAACAATCGGGTGGCATGTACATAGGGGCTTCTCTATTACGCACGTACAACAATAATTAAATAGCCACAGATGCTCCGAAAACAATCGCATGAACAGCAGCCTTACTGCGTAATGAATTCGACAAGGCAAAGGGCCAAGAGTATGAAAAATCGACCAATCACTAGCGCAATTAACGACGCGATGTGGATTTCCGTAAAGGTAGGTACTCTAATTGCTTAATTCGTTACACAAGAAGGCTGCAAGAGTATTCCCGATTTTGTTTTAAGTGCTTCATCCTAATTTTATATATCCTTATATTAAACAGTGTCTTTTTTGACTAAAATATTTGAATTCCGAAATAAGTAACCTAACAATTTAATTATCTACTTACTTATACATTTTCAAATAAAAAAGAACACCACAGCAGTCTAATTTAGTTTTCAAAATAGCCTCATGATTGGTATTTTGATTTTTCAAAATATATCGCCATTTGTCGTAAGCAGTAGCGCAGCAAAGCGAGCCAGCGCTTACTTGTAGGAAACCTATACAGCATAGATTTATAAAAGAATGGCCAAAGGCATATATATTTTGTTGACCAATAACATTTTCGATACATGTCATGATAGACAGCGCTGTCATAACGGCTGGTCTTAGGACACGGACACATTGAGAGATTTCAACTGGTAGTTTTGTAGTTCAAAAAGAGCTACATTGACCTACAAGGTTAAAAATAAATAGCAATATAATAGTTTGGAAGTAGAAGACCTCGCTAATGGCTTTCGATGGGACCGTGCCCTTAAAAAAATCGTATCTTTAAATTTGTTGCCAAAATCGGACAGACTTCTTTGAGTAGTTTTTGGTATAACTTTTAAGTATATTTTTATTCGGTCATCTTGAAAAATTTGCCCTGTGTCCCTGTAGATATCCCTGTTGTTTGTGGATACGTTAAAACATCTTTCAGGATTATTAATCAACAAAAAGCTGATCAATGTGTAAAAAAAATTGGTTTATTTCTGCTACGACTCTCCTAATAAGCACAACTCAACTTTTTCGTGTATTTTTTTTTCAACTGCACTAGATTTGATGTTTCACAAGTGCCTATGTAGGATTATGTAAAATGTCTACTAGTTGCCCACCCCGGCTTTGCCTGGGTCATAATAATGTATAGCCTATAACCATGTGTACATGTCTTGCCCGCCCTGAAGTTGGCTTTTCAATGCGCAAGGCACGGCGCGGTGCTGTTTTGTAAAAGATTTACTACTATGAAGCCATTGTAGCCAACTTTAGGGCGGTCAAGGAGTTTGGCGAGAACTATAATAATGATCCTTTCAAACGGTGTAGTGGTTCCAGAGATTACTCTACACGTCTGAACAAACTCACAAAATTCGGGCTCTTTCTTGGTAATATTAGTAAGAAGATGTACAAATTAGCTAAATAGAACACATCACTGACTGCACAGCTTGACGTTGATTAGCTATCCTCAAACGTTTTCATACTAGGACTACGTTTATCCATTAACGCAAAAGCGCAGGCTACGAAAATATACCTCAATTTAAACAATTATAAATTCGGTTTTAACAGACCTAGCGGTTAACTGAAACGTTTGCTCGAGGTGGCTGGGTGGTGCAGGGTGTATTTATTATATACTATATTGTACACCATTTAATAATTACAGGACAAGAATTTAAAAAGATAAGTGTACAATGGGCGGTCGCTTGTGTTGTTGATAAAGTTATGGGCTGAATAGATGCCCTCAGTCCTCCTTTACTTTTATAATCTTTTGATTATTGAATGCCCAATTGAAAAATACAGTTACTTCTATTTGTAACGTGTCGATGGCAAATATAAACTTTTCAATGTTATTTTAGGCCCCGAAAATAGCTACGTACTAATCGATGACGCCGTGTCTGAGAACAATTTACTAGCCCATTTGTATTGGACTTTGAATTTTTACATTTGATTTGGAATGTTTGCGATATCCCTGATACATTTACCAGGATTTAACAAAGTGGAGTTTGCGACACGGCATGGGATTCAGGCACCGTTTCAGTTAAACGTTAGGCCTTAATTAATACAATAGAAAAGCATTTTCATTTAACTGCAAATAATGGCGTGAAATGATAGTGATGTCTGTACATCACCTTAACCGGTCATCTGTCCACCAGACCGAATCGGATTAGAACAATGGTCTGTAAATAATTTCTATTGTGTCTGGAAATGGACAGTTGAAGGTTTAATTGTGTAATTGTTTTGACAGAACATAACACGCACGTTCCCTTTGATTTTGAAAACTCAACTGTATAATATTCACAGCGGATCTTTGTGTCTCTGAAGTTGGCTCTGTCAACTATTGCGCACGAAACAGATTAACTGCATAGAGTAAGCGAGATAGGATGATGCGACAAACGTTTGCGAGTGAAAGAGACAGTTATTTATTTATTTCATAACAATTGCTTGCTGTACTAATAGTTTGCACCAAAGCGTACAGCAAGCCAAAGCCATAAACACTTATAAACTAAAGAACTTTATACAAACATTTAACATAGCTTATACATAGCTACTGCGCAGCCTCTTGCAGCCAATTCAGAGACACAAAGATCCGTTGTGACTATTATAACTGTGTTTTACGCTGTCGAGTAGACGATTTTATTATTATAATCGTCGTAAAAATCTGTCAGTGCACCCGTGCACCATTATTTTAAAATTTCGCTATCAGGGTGCCGGTCTCACTGGCAGTTTTAACTGTACTGCCTGAAATTAAAGCGATCGTATGTATATGTAGCATAAACACCGTCAGCTAAATTACAAAACTTCAGTCGAAACTGTCACAGAAAAAGTGATCGCCATTAGTTTGCAGGTATACAATAGAAAATTATAAAAATGCATTAATAAAAACATTCGCTTGTGGCAGTATCGCAATATTAAATTATAATACATGTTGGTAAATTTTCTAATTATTCGCCTCTCAAACTTCATAAGCAATATCACCCTGGTTCACATATCCGTTAATCTTCTAAAACATTTATACAATTACAAGAACCGAAATGTACAAGACAAGCAATTTTAAATTTGAACTTCTACACCAGAGATGGCCAAACTGTTCAGATCACAGAACAAAATGTATTTGTATGAATGCTTAACTCTGGGTTTATTTTGCCGTAACTTGCCCATCTCTGATCTATAGGTATGCACTATTAAATACAGTAAATACCGTACAATATGAGGAAAGGACAGTTTATAAAAAAAAACAATTGCAAAACTTTACCGAACAAACAAAAAACAGGGCAAGCTAAATAAAACTGTATCAAAACGTTTCAATTAATACCATTAACATTAAATAAAATATGTCTGTTTTATTTCTAAATTTGAATTAACCTAAGTATGAAATTGTTACTAACTACTGATTAAAATTTTATTTAATATAAAAGTCTGATACTATACGTATTAGATAGTTAAATCCAAGATAAAATTGGACGGTCTAAACTGCGAATATTTTGCTTGGTGACCGAGGAGAAGTCGGAGCTTTTGAATATGACATATTTTTCCTGAAAGTGAAAATAAAATTATATTATGACTGGTCATTTATGGAATAGTGGGCTCAATAGGAGGACAGTAGTAACAGTTGAACTAAACGTTCCCTTCAATTCGTCTTTGCCGTATTCGGGTGAAAAATGCGCTTTCAAAGTCAAACAGAGACTATGCACGCTGAGCATGTGAGGTCAGTTAAGTCGACATTGTAAATAGCTTTATCACCGTAAGGTTGAATGACACTTACGCGTTCATAGAACAATAAGTGCCAAGTGAGTTAGGGTTCATTGACGGCGAGTCGAAGCGAACTTCAAATAATTTACATACAATAATGAACCTTAAGTAATGCACACATTTCTATCACGATAAAAAATACGTGGGCGAGGTAGGGGTCAATATTGTATGTCGAAAAGGACGATTCAATCAATCTGCCTTGCCTTCTCCCAACTATATTGGGGTCGGCTTCCAGTCTAACTGGATTCAACTGAGTACCAGTGTTTTACATGGAGCGATTGCCTATCTGACCTCCACAAACCAGTAACTGGGTAACACGGTACACGGTACCCCTTGGCAAGACCGGTGTCAGATCTCAAGCTTCTGACTACTGGTAACGACTTCCGGGATCCCGATCAGCCGGGACCAACGGATAATCGTGCTTTCCGAGGCACGGAGGAAACTCGGTATGTTGAAATGGTCACCCATTCACGGACCGACCTCGTCAAGCGTTGGTTAACCTTGATGATCGACCAATGCGGCTGTTATTATTTAGCCACGAGCTCCTCTTTAAAAAGACGAGTAATAATAAAAAAATGGATTAATTGATTTGATAAACTCAGGCATTACGCCCATGGGAGTAGGCAGAAACCACATACCGCTAGCTGCTACGATCCTTCCATACTCCTTTTGTTTCGTTTATGTTTATACATCTAGTCATACATGAACGTCTGATATAAGTAGGTACTGAAATCCTGCAGCCTTATTGCGTAATAAATTCGGAAAGAGCAAAGGGCAAAGAGTTTGAAAAATCGACCAAAAACATGCGAGATGAAAGACGCGATGTGACTTTCCATCTATGTGATTGGTCGATTTTTCATACTTTTTGCCCTTTGCTCTTTCCGTATTCATTACGCAATAAGACTGCTGGTCTTTATAAATTGAATACTAGGTACCGCCAGCAGCTTTGCCCGCGTGAAAGTCGGAAGTTGTCCTTCGGGCACCGTATATTTTGCTGGGATAAAGATAACCCGATTTGCTATTCCCGACTTAAGTCTATATCTGTGCTAAATTCCATTCAGATCTGAGCAGCCGTTCTGGCGTGATTGAGGATGAAGAACAAACAGTAAGACATATATTTTTAGAAATTCGCTTTGTTTGCTTTGACCAATAGTTTTCACCGTATTCTGGTTACAATTCATCATGAATTATTGTATTGCATAATACAAGATTTACGTGTACGATTATAAAATAATTGGCAGGAAAACTTGGTAAATACTGACCTCTGCTGATTGTAGACTCGTGTAAAATGTATTTTATGAGCGATATAAATGCCTATGAACAGGAAAAGACCGAAAATAAATGAACCTCCAAGGAGCGCCGGGAACTGAAAAGTAAATATATACATTTAAATTATTTTAACACACTAACCACTACATACATTTTTTACCTTACATCAGTGATATATAAAACAATAGGTACACATTCATCAGTTCAAAGAGTCCTTAAAATAGACCTCACCATGACTGAACCATCAGTGCACTTTTCGTTTTTTTTTTTTATTTTTTATAAATTATAGGCTCGCGCTTGACCACTATCTCACCTTATGGTAAGCGATGTTATTCAAAAAACTGTTTGGAGTATTTATGTTATGCTTGGGTTTTGGTTTTATTTTAATATAATCGAAGACCCTCTGTACTTCCATAATTTGAATGAATTGTGTACCGTGCATTGCCCTCAATACTTACTAAACTCTTACAAACCTAAACTTGTCTAAAATACGTCTACGTCTACAATACTGAGGTCGTACTACAAAGTCCCACTCAATGCCATCATAATTCCGCTGCGGCAAAGGGATAGTGTTATTCGCTTTGTTTGTATGGCTCTGTCTCTCTCTCACACCGGAATCATGATGGTTTTAAGACCTTATAGAAGGGCCCTGAACATGTGTAGGTTAACAGAATTGTAATTATACCTATATGGATTTTTCTCGTAGAACCTTTACCTTCACAAACTGAAAAATATCAAGCGTTTAATTATTATGCCCACTTGCATGAAAAACTTAACTAAGGCCCAGTTTTTACCAATGGTTTCAAATGCCGGTAAAATGCGTTTTTCAATCAATTGTTAGCCACATAAATGGTTAAATAAGTTGGATAATTCAATTCAATTGACGAATAAACGCGTTTTACCGAAAATTGTTACCCCTGCACTGGTTAGCATATTTAACCATTGGTTAAGTTAACTACGGATCAAAACTGGGCCTAAGAGTTAGTTGCTAACACGAGGTTAAATTTACAGTTTGTCATACAATATTATGAATTTAACCTAGCATTGGCTTTAATGTTTTTAAAGTTATTAGCAATGTTTAACTCTGCCTATGCCAGTCCCAAATCCGGATGAAAAATGAGGAGAGTACGGCTGGAGAAGACCATCCAATTGGACTTCGACCTCTCGGACGTTGTCTTCGATCTTGTTGATCAGTAACAATCAGCTGTTCGAGGTTGTTTTCATCGTTTCTGACCGTGACCAAAAAACAAATGGTCAATCGAAAAATGAGGAGGGTATGGCTGGAGAAGACCATACAATTGGACTTCGATCTCTCGGAGGTTCACTTCGATCTTGTTGATCAGTAACAATCAGCTGTTCGAGGTTGTTTTCATCGTTTCTGACCGTGACCAAAAAACAAATGGTTAATCGAAAAATGAGGAGGGTATGGCTGGAGAAGACCATACAATTGGACTTCGATCTCTCGGAGGTTCTCTTCGATCTTGTTGATCAGTAACAATCAGCTGTTCGAGGTTGTTTTAATCGTTTCTTACCGTGACCAAAAAACAAATGATCAATCCAAAAATGAGGAGGGTATGGCTGGAGAAGACCATCCAATTGGACTTCGACCTCTCGGACGTTCTCTTCGATCTTGTTGATCAGTAATGATCAGCTGTTCGAGGTTGTTTTCATCGTTTCTGACCGTGACCGAAAAACAAATGGTCAGATCAAGTCAGCCCATCGTATGTTTTATTTATTATTGATCGGCTCGCGCTTGACCACTATCTCACCTGATGGTAAGCGATGAGTGGTCGACGATGTATTACGCTTGGTTAGAAGAAACTGATTCACTTTTGACTAAAAGACTCCCAGGTTATAGCTATCAGGAAATACAAACGCCGGCAGGGAATACCACTCTTTAGCTGTACGCATAATAAAAGTATTCCCAAAACGTTTGGTGCGTATGAGTGTGATGTCCACCATGTACCGATGACGCATCGCCGTACGTCTTGTAGTCCGATGATGGAACGGGCTAGGAGGAATTAGTTCATGCAATTAGAACGCACACTCCACGAAATGTAACCGATAAAAAACAGACAGGCTGGCAACTCAGCGCCGATGTTCAAGGCTCTGAGCCTAGACTCAACTAGTAACTCATTGCTTATGAGCCTCTTGGCCCGTGTTTCGATCGAGTCAAGTGCATCCAGCTGGTACTTGGCAATTCCGTCCCAGAGATGCAGTACTCCATGCATGATCGAACTTGCGCTTGATACAAATTGATTAACTGTTCCGGCGTGAAGTTCGGAAGGATCCCTAACTTTTTGGCGGCTAGCAGCAAAATTGAGGATCGATGTCAACGTAACGCCAAGATGCTCCAGATGGTTCATTATCGGCACGGTCACACCTCTGAAAGAAGGAGCCGGATGGTATTGGCTCCTTTTAGCGAAAAAAGACACGCCTAGGCCTTAGCAGCATTGAACCTGATCAGATTGGCATCGCCCCATTCGGCGACTGCCTTCAAGGACAGATTCAAGCGCCCAACTATGTCGTCCCGGATGACCGGATCTGAGGCCCAGTAGCGCGTGCGTCGGACAAGTATCTCTCAGCAACAGTGCTGTCGTCTGCATACCCAAATGTGCTAGGTTTTACTTTTAGCAGATCGTTTATATGCAGAAAGAAAAAAGTTGCTGAGAGTCACCCTGAGGGACCCCGGCATTAATATCCAGTTGGTCAGACGAGCGATCATCAATAACCACTCGAATAGACCCGGTCCCTCAGGCAGTCTGTAATCCAATCGCATAGAAAAACGAATAGCAGAGTCGTCTCAATATGCGCCTTTCTATTAATTAATTTATATATATATATATATATATTATTTTATATATAGTACTTATTATAGTACATATTTAAGTATGTTTATTTTAACTATATATTTTTGTACTAATTTTGCGTTTATAATATTTTTATATCATTTTTTTATGCACCTGCCATGCTATCACCACCTATCTCTATGCTATCTCTTCACCACCCTTGGTTGACTGTTAGAGAATGCCTCAGGCATTAAGTCCGCCTATGTACTTTTAATAAATAAATAAATAGACCACCGGACAGACCGAATGAAGGAAGCTTACCTTATTGGCTCTTTGTGTCAGACCCTGTCAAAAACCTTCGAGATGTCGAGGGAGACGGCTAGCGCTTCCCCGTGCCTCTCAATGGCCTCACTCCGGATTTGAATGACATACGCTTGGTGATCTCCAGTTGACCGATTTTGGCGGAAGCCGTATTGGCTGTCACTGAGGATGTCGTTAGCTTATAGGTATGCCAGGACCATAGAGTTAAGCACCCGATCTATACTCTTGCAGAGGAAGGATGTAACTGAAATGGGTCTATAGTTGGCCGGGTCAGCCCAACTACCCTTCTTGGGCATAGACTGAACGTTAGCTTGCTGCCAAGCATTCGGTACTTTTCCAGTCTCATGTGAAATACGAAACAGTCGTGTCAAGATCGGACATAGTTCAGGCGCACAAGATCTCAGAACATTTGCCGGTATACCCGCCGGGGCCACTAGCTTTGTTCAGGTCGTGGTCGCCCAACGAACGTCCTTTTGACGGATGCGAATGTCCAACATACTTGTCTCACATCCATCAGGAAAAGTAGGGGGCCGACGGCTTATTTTAAATTATTCATTGGCATTATTGAGAGTGAAGGAAGGAGAGGGCACGCACTGATAGGACGCCATCTTTGGGGGACTGGTCTGGAGACTGCGGGGACGCCCGAGCCTCACCGGAAATGTCTATTGGGCCCTGTCTTCTGGTCGGTAACCAGCACGATGGTGCATGTCGATGGTGTAACTAGGACACTACTTGGTCCACCAACTACCTGCACACCGTGCCTCCGACCCCACTACTCTCCGCAATCATTCGCCCGATACGTCTATAACAGCACGCGTCAGGCTGGTCAAACTGCAGTGGAACAGCTATCTCGACCCAACTCCTTTAATGGCTACACCAAGCATCGTACCGGAAAACGACTAGGTCGCTTGGTGTTAAGACTTTGCCGATGGGTCGACGCAAGCCTTCGGCCACAGCCTACCACCAGTTAGTGTCCCCGATTAGCACCACCCGGGGACCACGTGTAAGGAATCTTAAGGGGGTACTCTCTAACGGAGACGGGGTTACTCGAGCCCACGAGCTCCCTAAATACCAATATGCACGATGCTCACGACGACGCCAAAGACAGAAGCAGATAGCGCATATTGGTGAAGGAGAAGTTTTTTCGCGAAGACCGGGCAATCACGACTCTCAGTAATGAGGAACACTATGCGAGGAGGAGGAGGCCTGGAGAAGATCGACCCAGTTGTAAAACGTTCACCGAGCTACGGGCGGCGGTTCTGAGGTCTGAAATTACCTCGTAAAAGATTGCCGTAGAAGGAATTGGGTGTCAACCACGTGTACAAACCCAAGTAAATCCCCCTATGAAAGTTACAACTGCAACTGAGAGAGCTACTTTGTTGAACGATCCGACTAACAATCGGCGCCATTTGTTTGCCGGGATCGAGTGAAATTGGCGAGTAAAGCTGCTATAGAGACGGACCACCGGGCCTCTGTTAGTGGACATGCTACTGGCGAACAATATACTAACATATCCATTCGAGATCAACGAGGGATCGCAACCTGGAATGTCCGTGGACTTATGGCTCCGGGAAAACTGGATTTTGGACACACTAGCTTTAATAGAAATAATCAAAATGCATATGATAGGTCAAGGGAACTAGAAAACTTCCAACTGAACAACCGTAGATTTCTCTGGCCCTGCGGACTCCGGCACCATAAGTGGTGTTGGCGTAGGATGGATGATCTACCCGTTAATCCCGTAGACTGCATTCCGCACAAACGAGTCTATCCTTAGTCAACTGAACATCAAAGCCAGACTTTCCACCACCTGCCTGCATACAGTTCTGGAATTCTTTGAAAAGAAGGTCATACCCTCGAACAGTTGATGTTATCTAAGGTCGATGGCAGACGGCCGCGGGGTCGCAGCCCAATCAGATGGCCTGACTAAATCGTTGAACGCTCAACACCAACATGCACGAGGCGCTCCACGACGCCAAGGACAAACACAGGTAGGGGAATAGTAAAAGATTTTTAATTAAATTTTCGCTGTATCTTGGTTCAGTTACCATTTTTTTCTAATTACAGCATTAGGAAGGAGCATTATCAATCTGTGTCTAACGATTTTCTAATTTGACCACCGAAGTGAGAATATTTACGGATATGGAGGTACATTCGCCCGGGATTAATATTAGAATAAAGGGCATTTTCTACTTGTGTGTCAAGATTCAGCAAAATTTGCTTAGCCGTTAAGACATGTAAAGGTTACAAACAGACCTACTGACAGAGTTACTTTTGTGTTTATAACATTAGTATGGATGGATGTTATATTAGTACGGTTTATTACCTCTTTCTTGCATTCTTCTTCCCAGTTAACCGAGAGTAGGTTATCGTAAAGCTTGTTGAATCTTTCTACCGGACAGATTTCCCCACAGTATGGTATTCTCAGAACTTTCGGTTCAACGATCTCTACTGTATTCCTATATGAGATTCTCACATAATTTCCAGCGTTGGTTTTGTTGCCTGTAATACACAATAGGATTGTATCAATATTTAAACCATCAAGCGTTAGCAATCAATGTATGAAAGTACTTTGTATATCAGAACAAATAGATAATTTGTATTTATATAAGTGAGCGCCGAAACTTACAAAGTTTAAGGTACATACAGGTAACGGCGCGGATTAACATCGCTCGGCGAAAGTGGTGGGGTGATTTGCGCATGTGTACAGTCTAGCATAATTACAGTATGTACAGTCTAGCATTACTCAGAGCGATTTTAACTAATTATTTGTTTGTACGTAGTTAAAATGTTGTGAATAATGGATATTTAAATAGCTAATTTTAACACAGTGTGGTTTAGGCTCATTAGCCTATCATCATATTAATAAATAATATGTCACTAAATTTAATACTTTTTCTGCAATTAAATACTCGCTCCTTTTGTTGCATTTTTCACCAATTTTAAGTCATCAACGACTTCATCTGTTTCTTTTTTTTATAAAACAATTCACATCGTAAATCATTTTTCGTGCTTGCCTCGTTAACACTTATTTTTTCGACATCTTTCATCGGTAAATTAAATAAGCTTCTTATTTAACACAATAATGCGCGACTGTACCTAGGGGACACGAGACGTGTGAGCGCGGCGATACGAGGTAATGACGACTGATTGACCAATAAGACGCCGGCGCCGGCCACTACCCCGTTGCACCTCACGGCCCCCGCCACTCAGACCCAAAAATCTACTTCTGCGCATTCAAGGTCAGCGCTCCTAATCCGCGCCGAAACCTATAGTTTTGGAAATACTTATTCCAGAATCATACTTACTTTGCAATAGTTCAATGAGTATGGTTGACGTGTATGACGGGCAGTTTCCGTCATACATGTCCAAAGCATTGAGCACGCTCCCCACTGTCAGGTCATGCCCACTGTACATTACTACTTTATGTTTGGTTTTTGACTTAGCTGACATAGCATCATTCATATGTGTCATGATGTGTTTGAGTAGAGGACCCACTTTCAGTCTGGCCAGGAGAGGCGACCCTGTTTGTGTCACAAAACTGCGAAGAAAATGTGTTTTTATCATTAAATGTAGATTAAGTTGGTCACTGTAAGATAGTATTGAGAGAGTAATGACTAGAGTAATTCAAATATTGAATAATATTTCAATAAATTAATAGGTAAAAAGATAAACAAATTGAAGGGATTATCAATGAAGAATGATTTCTCCTATCACACTTCACATCACACTAATATTATAAAGGCGAAAGTTTGTGAGTGTGTTTGTATGTTTGTTACTTCTTCACGCTCATACGGCTGGACGGAGCTGGATGAAATTTGGCACAGAGATAGATTATAGTCAGGAATAGCACATAGAATACTTTTGTCCCGGGTATATGTTCCCTTGGGATAATTTTCGACTATCACGCGGGCGAAAGCGCTGACAGAAGCTGGTAATAAATAACTTTATAGAAATCATTAAGTATTGTTTAATACTAACCTGTAGCATGATGGCTCCCACATCTTATGTGGGAATACAGACTGTGTCCAATTTGGTAATGTAAAGTTGTATAGTGATTCAATGTACAAAGTAGAATAAATATCATCAATATCATAGTAGTCTTTTACTTTCATACCAGTATATGCCGATAGATAGCTGTAATAGAAATAGCAAATTTAATTAAGGGTACGTACACACAGTATATCCGTATTTCCAGGATTATTTTTAATGGATCCGTCGCTACTGGAGGTGATGTTCACACCGCATTTACAGTACTGTTTTAACGGATGTTTCGCTACTGGGGTTAATGTTCACACCAACCAGCTTTCTACAAGGATGGACGACTGATAAAACGAATCAGTATTTTAATACTGTTGTGTGTGTGAACTCGCTCATACAACTACCTACGCCAACGCCGAATAAAAACATATACGATAAAGCGGAGCCGTAAAACGGACTGCTGTATATTTTGTCGAAGCGGTAATTTTTACTGCATTCGGAATACTGTCATGTGTGTGAACTCGCTCATACAACCACATACGTCAGCGCGGCATAAAAACTTATAGGATAAAGCGGAGCTGTAAAACAGACACCTGTGTAAACGAGCACTTAGTCTAGTGGTTGCAAGCGCCTCTGCTAAGCAAGAGGACCATGTTCCTATTTATTAAATAAATGAGTTTACCTATTAGTGCTTATAAAATAGCATACCTATACGTAGTATAGTAGTGTTATACTAGGTGAATTATGTATGATGTAAATATAGTAAACACTTTTTTTAAAGAGTATGTGTGGGGTTTCATGTCCGTTCTTCAACATAAAAGAAGTAGAATCATTATTTTTAATTTAAATTTTATTCATTCAACAGTGCCGGCCGGCTAATGGCCTAATTGAAATAAATAATTTTGACTTTATTGAGGTCCTGGGTTCGATTTCCAGGCAAAGTGTCTATTTATCGGGTTTTCGATGGATTTTCTCAGTAGCAATCTGGATCTGTGATCGGTTGATGGCAATAGGCTCGCCCCCCTATTACACGGGACTTAAACTTAACTGCCGAAATGTGGGTGTACTGTAGACTTGTCCGTTCTTCTCCACATAGGTAATTGCCGAACGATTGGTAGAATCACTTAATCGTGATTCAGCCCTAGTTGTCCCACCAGCGACGCCCTGACTCGAAGTTTTACCCCATAGGGGGTAGCCCTCAACATGGTCGCTTAGATTAAGTTGTTGTGCTTGGCTGGAGGCTCTAATTTAGTATCCACAGAATAATCCTGTTAAGCAGTAGCCAATCACTTTGATTGTACTGCGAAACGCCACTTAAATCTATCTATATCTATAAAAGCGAAAGGTGACTGACTGACTGACTGACTGATCAATCAACGCACAGCCAAAACTGCAAAAAAAAAGGTTCTTCAAAAGATGTAAGTGTGCACTAAGAAAGGATTTTTGGAAATTCTACCCCTAAAGGGGTTGAAAGTTTGTATGAAAAATCTAATTCCTTCGACCAAAATTCTTGAAACTTAGCACAAATAGTATTCTAAGTAAATGATAAAGATTGACATTATTAGTGTTTAGAAACTACCCCCAAATGATGATTTAGGGGGTGTTGAAGTTTGTATGGAAAAATCAGATTTCTTTGATCAATAAACTTGAAACTTGCCACAAATACTTATCTAAATGAATAATAAAGGTTGCTACTATTATTTTTTGAAACTACCCCCAAAAGACGATTTAGGGGTGTTTAATTTTTTTTTGAAGAATCTTATTATTTCAGTTAATAAACTTGAAACCTTACATAAATACCAATCTAAATAAACAATAAAGGCGTTCATTGTTTATTTTTCGAAACTACCCCCAAAAGATGATTTAAGGGATATATTTTTTTTTGAAGAATCTGATTTCTTGGGTGAATAAACATGAAACTTGACATAAATACCATCCTAAATAAACAATATAGGTTGATATTATTAGTTTTTTGCAACTACCCCCAAAAGACGATTTAGGAGGTATTACAGTGTTTTGGAAAAATCTGATTTCTTGGGTCAATAAACTTGAAACTTGCCACAAATACTAACCTAAATGAACAATAAAGGTTGCTATTATTATTTTTTGAAACTACCCCCAAAAGACGATTTAGGGGATGTTATTTTTTTTGAAGAATCTAATGTCTTGGGTCAATAAATATGAAACTTTGCTTAAATACCAACCTAAATAAACAATAAAGGTTTTCATTATTAGTTTTTCGAAACTACCCTTAAAATACGATTTCGGGGTGGTAAAGATTTTTGATTACTTTTACTGCACATAGCTTCTTTTTAAGATGTAGGTGAGCACTTAGGAGGGATTTTTGGAATTCAACTTTTGAAGGAGTTAAAAGGGAGACATTTATTTGTATGAAAAATCTTATTCCTTTGGCAAAATAATAAAGGTTGGCATCATTAGTTTTTCGGAATTATCCCGAGAAGACGATTTAGGGGTGTTAAAGTTTCTTTGAAGAATCAAATGGCACTAATACGGGGAACTACCGAACTGGACCGTTTGTCTCAGGTAAACATAGTTGTGAGTGACGTTTTAGTGTTGCGTAATTTACGCTGTATTAGGTTTTTGTGTTGTGTCGCGTAATTTAAGCAGCATTCGTTTTCATACTAAAGTAATTTTTGGGCCACCCGAAATTATGCGTCTCAAAAAACCCGACCAGTCTTCTGCTCCTTCTATACATATAAAAAAAATATCTTCTTCTATACATATAAAATGCTTTGTCCTGAATGAGTGACTGACGGATCAACGCACAGCCTTAACCGCTGATCGTAGAGACCTGGAACTTGGAGAGTATGTTTTTGTATGACGTTGGCATCCGATAAGAAAGGATTTGCCGAAATTCTTCCCCTAAAGGGGAGAAAAAGGGGGACAAAGTTTGTATGAAAAATCTAATTCCTTCAGCTAATATTCTTGAAACTTAGCATAAATAGTAATCTAAGTAAATGATAAAAGGTTGACATTATTAGTTTTTTGAAACTACCCTCACAAGTCGATTAAGGGGGTATTGAAGTTTGTATCAAAGAATTTTATTTCATGGGTTACTAAACTTGAAACATTGCACAAATACTAATTTAAATAAATTATAAGATTGTTATTATTAGTTTTTCGAAACTACCCCCAAAAACAGATTTAGGGGATGTTAAAGTTGTTTTTGAATAATCATATTACTTGGGTTAATAAACTTGAAACTTAAGCAATAAAAGTTGTTATTATTAGTTTTCAAAATTACCCCCAAAAGATTTTGTTTTTGATGAATCTTACTTCTTGACCTACCTAAGTAAACAATACAGTTTGAAATTCTTAGTTTTTTTAAACTAACCCCAAAATACGGTTTTTTAGGGGTGTTAAGGTTTTTTGAATAATCTTATTTCTTGAGTTAATAAACTAGAAACTTGACATAAATATCAACTTAAGTAAACAATAAAGGTTGTAATTTTAAGTTTTTAGAAACTACACTCAAAAGTCGATTTAGGGGGAGTTAAAGTTTTTTGAAAAATCTTATTTATTGGTTTAATAAACTTGATACTTGACAAAAATACCAACCTAAACAAACAATAAAGGTTGATATTATTAGATTTTCGAAACTGCCTCCAAAATACGATTTAACAGGTGATAAAGTTTTGTTAAAGAATTTTATGTCTTGGGTTAATAAACTTGATAGTTGACATAAATACCAACCTAAGTAAACAATAAAAGGTTGTCATTATATTTTTTCGAAACTACCCCCCAAAATAGGAATAAGTGGGTGTTAAAGTTGGTTATGAATCATACTGGACAAGGTTTCGTTTTTGATGTAGGGATCTAGGGGAGCACGAAGAAGGAATTTGCAGAAAATCAACCTTTCACCATCATTATCATTTCAGCCAAAAAACGTCCGCTGCGTCCTTTTTACTTTGTAAATAATCAAAGTTTACATAATACGTTTTTTAAAACTACCTCCCCCCTGATAGGGTTAAGTGATTTTAGTTTTTATGAAACATCTTACTGAGCAATCTAACTAAAATAAACAAAAAAATAAAAAGAGAAAAAGGGTATATTAAGTTTTAAGGGGCGGATGTTACTTTGTAGCGGTAACCTAAAATGTATTATTCTTTAAGTCAAATAACGAATCGTCCCAAACCTATAAACCGTAGAACTTTACAAAACCACATTTTTATTTGGTTTAATAACAGCTTATTTTTGGTTGACATCACACGAACGAAGTCGCGGGCGGAGTTAATATTATAAATGTGAAAGTAACTCTGTCTGTCTCTCTGTCTACCTTTTCACGCTTAAACCGCTGAACCGATTTAAATGTAATTTGGTTCGGAGATATTTTGAGACCCTGGGCAGGACATAGGATAGTTTTTATCCAAACATACTTACGGAAATCATACTTAAGGGAGTGAAAGAGGGGTAGAAGTTTGTATGGAAAACCTACAATATTAAGCTGCGATTTAAAAAAATAAGCAATTGAAATTACTAATGCTTCGCAGACGAAGTCGCGGGCAACAGCTAGTAAAAAATATATATATAAAAGTGGGCAGGGCACATTGCTCGCAGAACGGATGGCCGATGGGGCCGAAAAGTTCTGGCATGGCGACCGCGAACTGGAAGACGATACGTTGGAAGGCCTCCCACTAGGTGGACCGATGACCTGGTTAATGTTGCGGGAAGGCGCTGGATGCGAGACGCACAGGATCGGTCAATGTGGCGACGCCTGGGGGAGGCCTATGTCCAGCAGTGGACGTCTTTCGGTTGAAATGATGATATAAAAGTACTCTAGTTGCACCTTTGCCTAACCCTTGGCACATGAGATTTTTATCAAAGGAGACTAGCTCATTTATAACTGCGCCCACATTAAAGTTTTCTGGCCTATGTACATTTACTTTGAACATTTTAATACGAAAGCCGGGTACTCACTAGCGAGCCGTAACCGTAACCAGTGTCATACAGTAACAAGGTTCCAGTGGGTACGCGTCCTATTGTGTAAGTTTAGACTCACGACGTCCCCTGAACGCTTTCACCGAGCGCACACATTTAGTGAGCTGTAACTGTAACCAAACCGATACAGTCACGAGGTTCTAACTAGTGTGTACGAGACGTCCACATTACTGAATACTGTGACCGTAACGACAAGCCGGATCTATCCACAGTTTTAGTTTGTAACTCCACGATATCGGATGAAGTGTCTCTCGCTTGTGCAGCATACATAGGTACCTACTTGTAGATGTTTTACTCGATGATCATAAATGGTCACGAAGATGGTGGAAACAAGTCATCACACGCTCAGAACAAGTGATGGTGAAGAGTGAGTGTATCGGGCAAGAAGTTATCTACTTTTAATTTTAATAATAAAGAAAAATGGACATTACAAAATACTCACATTTACAGAAAACATTTTATACCTACTTTGACTATTCACTCATGATATATTACTACTCGAAAATATTTGATGGTTCGCAGCGTGACACGTGACAACCTTCACTCCTGACGTCCACGACCGCACAGCGAGCGCTCTTTGATTCGCGATCGCGAACAAAACCGACAATCGTAGGCTCGCTGTGAGCCGCACGCGTACCGCTCGCAGCAGGTTTGCGAACCATGTACGCTATATGTTTTTTGAGTTCCGTACCTAAAGGGTCAAACAGGAGCCTTTTACTAAGACTCCAGAGTCCGTCTGTTTGTCTGTCACCAGGCTGTATCTCATGAAGACATGAACCGTGATAGATAGACAGTTGAAATTGTCACAGATGATGTATTTCTGTTGCCGCTATAACAACAAATACTAAAAACAGAATAAAATAAATACCACCACAACAAACGTGATTGTTGCGATAACGGTACGGAACCCTTCGTGCCCGAGTCCGCCTCGCACTTGGCGGGTTTTAACAAAATCTACAGACGACAAAGAAAGTCCTCTGAAACTCTGTTAGATTTTTTGGTAACAGCACATGCAACGGTTGCGGTTAGGGCTCGCTTAGTGTGTACCCGGCTAAAAGTGTTGTTCATCTAACTTCGCTTATGACATATGTATGAAAATCAAAAACTTACTCCATCAAACTTTGGTATTTACTCAGTCTGTCCTTATATGGTTTAGAGTGCTTTAACCTTTCCAATTCCTTCTCATAAGCAGGGCAGGACTTCTTCATAGCTAGTAGTTCATCTTCATTTTCTGGCACCGTGTGTACCGGTATTGGTGTCCAGTGTATGTCAGTGTTCCATGTACTTTTGTTGCTTGGAGGGTACATTCCTGTTTATAAAGCATTTGTATTGTTATAAAAAATTCTTGCATTATTACACAGAAAGCTGTAATCAATAGATACAAGTAATTCTTTATTGATAAACGAAAAACATGGGCGGCAGAAATAAAAAAAAAATTGCCGAAAAATGCCTCTAACCTGCTAAATTTGCCTGAGCAGACATAAGAGTGCGGTCCACGTCTGTTGACCGAATGTAAATTTCAGTAGGATCAAACTCTTCCGAGAGTAAATGCTGAAATTTAAAATTGAACTGTATAGAATTTATTAAAATAGAAAACAAGTTTAAGGCGCAGTTGTTTCATAAAAAGTGATGAAATATTGAGAGTTTGAGACACATTATTTTTTTAATAGAAGAGAAATAACACAATATATTATTTTAAAAACCTGCTCTAAACTTCCCTCACTGGGCTAGACGGGAACTTTAGAAAGCACTGCTTGTATCTTAATTGCTAAATTTTATTAAAAGCTCAAAACATGCGCCCACGCTTTCATTCTGACAATTCAACAGTATTCATTGTGAGGTCAAGTAAACGGATTTTTGAACATAAGAAGCAATTAATGATATTATCGCACATGTTTGAGCTTTCAATAAAGTTACGCAATTAGTGTGCTGGTACCTACAAGACTTTTGCTTTATCCATGTTAAGATTAATTAAGTGGGTTGGTGGCACGTGGGTAAAACAACCTAAACAACTCATATACATATAGGTATTTTTGGTAGGTACATAATTATATCGCAGGATAATAGGACATGGTTCGTAATCATGGTTTGGTCGGCTGTTAACAATCAGCATGTCCGTCAATTCATAACAACCACTCACTCATTGACATATCTACTCATCATTCGCTGTTTGCGATTAATATATAATAAGCAATTTTTTCCTTACGTTAAGCTCATAGTTTAATTTTTCTGTATAAAATCTGCCACCACTGCACAGACATTTGGCAATTCTTAGGACTATACCAGTATCCTTACCAGTAACTTTTTTGTACATCCTTAATTTCTGGGAAACTATACATAGCCTCCACCATTGGTGTTGCTCTATTTTTTATTCCAATCTAATTTAAGTTAATAAAAGTAAATATACACAAAAAAAAAATCTATTATAATTTGATGAAAATGTTGACAGGTTAAATAAAACTAATTTTAATATTTACATTACTGTTATTCTTATTATTATTTGACATTCAGGTATTATCAAATTTTAATGTTGCATTATTTTTTTGTATTTCATGTCAATTAATTTTTAACATATACTTTTACTAATAAGCTGTGTATACTCGGCTATGTAAAAGCTGTGGTTGCCTGTAATTGAGTGTGCATAACAGGATATTGATGATGTGTACCAATTTTTGTATTTTGTGTAAGTTTTATGGTTTTGTTACACTTGTTGGTGATCCTTAAATAAATAAATACCAAAGCAACAGTTTGAATATATTATACAAAACAAAATTTTGTTTATTAATAAGCATGGATTTACTCAATCAATAAGTATAACTCATTGATTGATGTAGGTGCCTTGATTAGACTTTTTTCACCTGAAGGTGTATTCTACATATACAATATATATTGAATTTTTTGTATTACTATCATATCAATTGTGGATATCAAATGAAACAAAATTATGTTTAAAATTAAATTTTAAACCAATTTAAAATAATCATTTTTTTATTACTATCCCTTCTGCTGATGGAATGTCACTTTTCTAAGCTGGGCATGTAAGTAACAAAAATGAATCTTTCATGCACACATCTCAGAGATTTAAATCCATGAAATCGCTCAGCCCATGTTGTGAAATAAACAACCTAATGTTCACATTTATCATTATATGTAGGATGCTCAGCATTGTAATACTATTACATGTTTTTAAGATGCTATTGTCACACTTGCTATAAGCCACTCAGCATAAAATAGATGGCGAAGTAATCTAACCTAAATGCAAGAATGTAGCTATCAGTAAGTAACTAATTAACTACTTATCTATGAAAATAGTCAGTAATAATTATTATCATTGAACTGCATTATACAAATATGTTCAAGGTTCAAGTATGTTTATTTAATAAATACACCTCCTCAGATCACATTCAAATCATAGCAATATTATGATGACACGACAGAGCAATAACAAAGGTTTCATCTTACCGAATATCTTCGTCTGAACCATCTACCCAGTGCATAATGCTGGTTTTTACCAGTATTGGTGAGTTCTCCAAATCTTACAGGCCACAGAGATTCATTACGCCAAGGGTCCGTAGGGTAGGTCTCTACAGGTGTCCTATCACCGTGCCTGAATATAATCGCAGCATATTTAACGCTTTCGTCAGCGAATGTTGTCGTAAATAACACGAATATTAAAAAATGAATCATTTTTTTTAGACTAAAAATACACAACCACTTTAGTTTGCATTTAAAAGCACGTCATTGAATAGCTTACTAATTCAATGTGGCATCGCAAAATTAGCTAAAAGCTACAAAATTAAAAATGAGGCATCAAATTGAAATAAAATAGAAATAGACTTGTAACGAGTGTGATAGATGTGACATAAAAAAGTATCTGTCTCTGTATTAATTAAAATTAAATGTATACTTTTATAGTCTATGGATGTGACCATAGAGTCCCGTGTCAGTTTTTTTTTATAATTTTTATTCGTGACCATAGATACAAGTCTTTCAGTCGGAACATTCTATATTATGCATTAGAATGCGGATGTAGAGTCTGGCAAACGAAAGTAGAGACTGAAAAAGCGCGGCAAATTTAAAAAATCTCGGCATAGAAACCCCAAAACTAGTATGAAATACTTGGAATAACCTAATTTGATACTTTAGAATTATTTATTATTAATTCTATAATTAATTTTAATAATTTTATGTTTTTTTTTAATTTTATTAATTTTAATTTCTTATTATTAATTCTTTATTAATTCTAAAGTATCAAATTAGGTTATTCCAAGTATTTCATACTAGTTTTGGGGTTGATATGCCGAGATTTTTTAAATTTGCCGCGCTTTTTCAGTCTCTACTTTCGTTTGCCAGACTCTAACAGATACTAATGTTTTTGAGAATTTAACAGCAAATTGTATCGAGTCAGCCTTCCCGGTAAACTACGCGGCGGTATAGGTGTACCAGAATCTCATGGCATTTTTTATTTTTTTTAAATTCTGATTTTCATATGGCAAAGTCAATTGTCACCTGTCGAATCAAAGTACTTGATGTGTCAACCGCTGCTGAATTTTTTTTATATTATCTTGAAAGTTTGTTATTTTTGTGAAAATGTCGAAAAACCCACTTCGATCTCATGCGAGACATATTGTTTTCAATGTGTATCATAAAATAAGGGAAGAAGAAGGCGTAAATCAAACTCAATCTTTGATTTTAATGTGCGTCGTAGAGTGGACCGGTAAGTTGGACTGACTTGTTTTGATACTTTTAGTTTAATTTATATTTTTCTTACTTAATTTTAATTTCATTCCATTACTATTATATGGTAAATCGTAGGTCAGGACACATCGAATGATGGCCGGAAGGAAATGGCAACAGTAATGTAACTGTTACTAATTCTTCGACAAGATATTGATTTTAACGGAGATTGAGAATCTTTGACGTAAGAAAAATATTATGTAATAATCTGCGCCCTGCAGTGGGACGTGTATATAGACGGGAGTTTTTGGCGGGATTTTGTCGAGTGAAGTTCAGTGGCTGTTAATATTATTTGCAAATTGATTCCTAGTGGATATTGTGATATATTATTGGTGTAGTTTTGTATCTCAACTGTCTCCGCAACTGGACAATTTGTTAAATCATTGACAAAAGCGATCTCGGGATAGTGGAGCGGTGTATTTTATTGTAGTATTGACTGCCTCTGCAAAGCTTACTGGGAAGACTGACTCGATACAATTTGCTGCCAAATACTCCAAAAAACATTAGAATCTGTTACATCCGCATTCTAATGCATACTAAAGAATAAATATAAGATCCAAAACTCTTTCCAAAGACGTGGCTAACAACCAGCCTAGGTCCTAGCAACCAGGCCATAAAACTTACATAAAAACAAAATATATAGACTGATGATGATGAATGACTTTAAGTAACATGATACATTTTATTATTTTTTACAGACTTTATACATAAAGAGATTGGTTTTAAATATGTTAAATGCCAATGAAAAATAACCATTTTGATGGAGAGAGATGACATAAAACTACAAAGATACAAGTTTTTGAAATGCCAGTGGAGTTCATGGAATCGTATTCTAGTTTTCTAGTTCTGAATGAGGTTTTAATTTATTAGTATGATTTAAATGCTAAATAATAAATTAGTACATACATTAATATTCAATTGATTTATTTTTCCTATGTTAAGAACACGATGTATAACAACATTATTCATACACATACCTATAATACTCACAGTGGATCTTTGTGTCTCTGAATTGGTTGCAAGACCCCGCGCAGTAGCTATTTTTGTGTCAATGTTGAAGGTGAAGATAGCATTGTATAACTGTCTCTTTCACTCGCTTATGTATGTCACATAAGCTTACGGAGTTTCTTGTGCATTCTTCTCCATAACAAGCTACTTTCCGAATGCACGGTAGAATCAACTTTTATTCCAAGTAAATTAAAATTTTTTTTTTTTTTTTTTTTTTTTTTTTAAATATCTTTTGTCTTTTTTGTCATCGTCCTATCTCGCTTACTCTATGCAGTATACTCGATGACAAACTGTTTCTTACGCAATGGTTGGCAGGACCAAGTTCAAAGACACAAAGATCCGTTGTGACTACTATAATATAGGTAACTCATGTTCATTAATACTAAAGACATAAATAAAAATTAAACAGTATCAAGATCGTTTGATCCAATTTCCCCAGTATTGCATACAACAAATTTTTATTTCCCTTTTTGCCATGAGATTCTGGTAGACCGAAAGATACACAAATCGCGAGCGTGTGTTAGTAAGATTCAGTATGCGAACAAAAGTCGCGCGAATAAAATTCGCACGAAAAAAATCGCAATTCGTGATAAGTAAGCCTAAACTTACTTACTTTTGTTTTGATGTTAGAGATGTGACAACAGTCACAAGAAAAATGTATCGATACTATTTGTACAGTCGTACGAGAGAATAACAAGAATTTTCACTTTTATATCATGATGTAGTATTTGCACTAGCTTTTTTAAACATTTTAAACAATATTTAAAATGCACAGAAAAGTTACAATGAATGATAAGTTCACTCTTTGTAGGCTTATTTGTAGGAGTATACGTACACTCTTTAAATCATTATGAAGATAATTAAAACATAACCCTCAGACATGGATGATTCTTACAGACTATTTAATAGAGTAAAGAAGATGCACAATTTTGCCCCATGGAGTACAAACATATTGCATACCTGGCCACACTGGTACAAAAGATGGCATATACAAAAGTATATCTATCTCTATTTGCTTATTAGTCTATTCATAAAGCTAGATTGTAATATGATTAGGGTCCATCCTATTGATGAACCTTAGGACAAGAACAAAAAGGCTTTCAGAAAGTATCATTTGGTAAAGTGGAACTGATGAAGAAGACCATCGATGGTCACTGGAACTCCTTAAAGATACGACCGTCACGGGCACAGTCATATATCTGAATAGATAACGCAAGTCCCTCCATCTTTATGAAAACCAAGCGAGCCTCTTTTTCACAAACAAATTTACTTGCCAATGAAAGAAAACATTTCCAATGCCGTCGCCAACTTTTGCTATACACTCTTTATAGCTCAATATTGCATAAAAATGCATTTTCTAGATTTTGGTGGATTTCCGGTCCCGATAATGCTAAATGAAAAGCTCAGATTACGATCATTTGTCGTAACTTTAGTCCGTTTTTTGTTGTACTTACAATCGCGTCATCTAGTTAGATTTATGTCTGTGGTCACGGGGTATAAGATATCTAGAATAGTTAACAGAGTATGATGAAGCAAATAATTATAAATAAATGTAACTGGTGAAAATAGTACCATCAATATTGCAATACATCATTACTGCATCCGTAAACGAGTAAACAAAAAAAGACAAAAAATACTAAAAAGCCTCAGTAGCCAGGTCATTAATTTCCCAAAAAATAGACATGTTATTATTTTCTTGTTTGTGGTTTTTAATTTTAGTGATTTTAGTTGTCAAATGAAAATGAAGTGTTGCGAGAATGAGAATAATAAAAAACTCAATAATTACTCGTGAAAATTGTTTTTTATGTGTCGTAGTAATTTGCAAAGACATTTTTTTGTGATGGGATATTTTGATTTATGAACTAGTTCAGTGAGTGTTATTGATGTGTTTACGGTTTGTTTCGCAATTGTTTGGTCACGTCTCCTTCGTGTATTCCCATTGCGGGTGCCTCGCGTAGTCTTGGAAAAAATATGCTACAGTGTAAATTGTGATGATGTTATTTATTTAAAGTATAGAAAAGCTAAGGTACTATCTATTTCTACTTATTTTAGCCGGAACAAGTGTTAACTTGCAGTTAACTTTAAAACTATGCAAATAGTACCTAATCGTGTTATTAAAAGACCCCTCGAGGGTACATATCAACAGTTACCATTTACCAGGAAATCAAATGCCTTATTCTGTGATTCACTTTGAATCCAATAACTTTTCACTATGTAGTTTTTGCTCTTATATAAACTCCTATAATGTTGCTAACTTTAATGTCATCTGCAAATAATACTATCTGAAGTTCATTTACTGACAGACATTGCTAAGCCTAAACCACTGTGGCTTAATGTGCAGAATTTTGCAGAAGAGCTTCCTTTTAGAAGGTGAGCTACACACAAAAATTAGTTCTATAAGGAGTTACATAGGGGATGACAGTATAATTGGAAGTTTTTCATTTTTAAAGTAGAATTTTGGTAGGTACTAGATTTCTGTTTATTGTAGCAGTAGTTAATTCAATCATCCTTAGTTGGAAAATTATCCCCTATAGCTCTATAATGAGGATGGGAAATTCTATTTTGCAAATGGATTTATGCTTGCCGCATGCAAAGTGTTTTATCATTATACAGGTATGAAAAGCCTATGTGCTATTGCAGACTACAACTTATACCTGTGCCAGATCTGTCCAGATCCATTCATGATTGAGTAACACACATACATTCATCTATCCGTCCAAACTTTCGCATTTATAATATTAGTAAGATAAAAGTACTATTTAAGTGAGAACTTTTATAAATATTCCCAAAAGGAAGTTTAATGCACAACAATGTTATGAATATGTACAAAATAGCTTACTGTGAAATAACTGAAGATGTTGCTTATTTGTTACCAACAAATCAATTGGGGAATCTGCTATTGACATTACCATCTTTTTGTGTTGTAAAGTTATTAACAAACACTTTTCAGAAAAACAAGTAGGTTCCTACATTTTACATGTTTGCTGATAATACCCTCAATGTCTATAAAATAAAATTTGCTAACTTACTTCATAAGGAGTGAGTTTACTTGGTATTCACAGCCAAAGTAACATTATTCTATGTTTAAATCTTCCTTTGAATGTCCTTTACAAAAAAAACATTCTTTTATACAAAGAATTACACCAGATACTTAACATCAAGTATGAAATACAGCATCTACTAATAAACAGTGAGTTTAATCTCTCTACTAACTCATGTGAGTTTTAGTGAGCAAGTTCTTTTGAAAATTCCATCAACCATTTGCCTTGGTTGCTATGAGAACATAGTTTCGAGTTGATGATAAATGTTATTGTCTTTAAATAACAAGCTATAATTGTCAATTTAATTGGCCTGTTTTGAGATCCATTGAAGTGCAGTCAAAGATTTTGAGTACTATGTTTGCTACAATCTTCGATGAATGAATGTTTGAACTAGCCATGCAAATATCCTTTGTCATTTTACACTACTTGACCATATTCTGTGACTTAACAGTTGGTTATTATTTGCACATGAGAATAGTGAATGAAAGCACAAGAAAAGTTTGAATAACAATTATTTAGTCTTCTAGTTGGTCCAGCAAAGGATTTTTAATTCTTATTAGAATCAAATTGGCATCAACAAAATCTTCACTCTCTTACTGTTTGTATTTTTTTTTTATTGTGCTGGAGTACTCATTAGAAAAGTTAAGGACAGTCTCCTAAGATAGTTTTTCTGTAGCTAAAATGGTTATGGTACCTGCCTGTACTGCTGTATCTCAGAAAAACAATATAAGTGATAAAATTAATATTGCTCATTAGAAATAGTCCCCCAAATGCCTGTCTATCACCACTTCCTACTGACTTAGCTGGGAACAAGTGGAAGATAGGGTCTTTCAGCTTATATGATGATGATTGCTGCAGAAATAACTTTGTTTTTCCATGATTTTGCTCTGTATATTTTTTTTTTTGTAATTCTGTGTAATAAGACTGTGTGCAAGGCATGCATAGATGTTCATTCTGACTACCAAACCCATGTGTTTCTTGTTTTTTTTTAAAACATTGCATTACATAAAGTGCCAAAAGGTTGTCTTGTTTTGTAGCTTTAAAAGCATCCTAAATAAGAAAATTTGAAACAATATCAGCAAGCTGTGTGATGTGTGGTATAGTGTGGTTTTAAAAGCTGTCAAATAGAGCAGGTATGCTATGTCTTTTCCAAAGAAAATATTAAGTGTTTCTCATGTCTTGCAACCTTGATGCTAGTAGGGTCTATGTGTTTTTCAGTCAAGTCTGATATTTTTTGCTGAAATTGGCAATTTCTTACTGAACAGTGTATAAGTTTCGTTTACTGGCTTCGAAATAGCCGTAAAAAAATTGCTATGATTGTGCTGAACTTTTTAGGCTCCTTGCATTCCTTATGTAGCTTCCTTCAATTGTATAATTTTTCAGATCTGAGCTCCACCGATATGAGACGATATTTGAACTAATTTTGGCTATTTTAACGTACTTTCCAAAAAAGGAGGCGGTTCTATGTTTAGCTGTGTGTACTTTTTAGGGTTCCATACCCAAAGGGTAAAAACGGGATATTATTATTAAGACTCCGCGGTCCTTGGCCGGTTTTGATTTAGTTTTTCACCGATTTTTCGTAAAATTGTACCGAAACAAAATTTGTTTTTTTTTGTTTGAAATAGGATGTTCCCGAATTGGTCCCAATTAAATTTGTTGAAGATCTGATGAAGGTTTTTGAAGATGTACAACAGAACTCTTCAATAAATTATGGCGTAACTCTCGGGATTGCTGCAATCGCATGTCTGTTTATTGTTTACACCATTTCATAACATCACGCCAGTACGCTCTAAAGGGATACACAGATGAACGGCACGTTCAGCCCGGTCTACTCTCATGTTATGTTCAAGTCTCATGTTATTTGGTTAATCTATTCCTACATCACTTGGGGCGTTATATGTAAAAACTTTAGTTGGTGCCAATAACGAAGTACGAAAAAAGGAACACCTACTTCCGCAATTGAAATTATTTTTCACTTTATAATGTTTTTCTAAAAACTTTTTTTATTCCGTTTTGTATAGATATAATGGGAATAGAATATGACGTGCTATTTATGTTCGGGTTATTTGTCCTCAATGGTCTAGTCCGACTACTTGGCGTATCCTTAAGTTACGTGGAACTTCTCAGTCTTCCCAAGGATGGCCCCTAACAACGTTGCACAGAGAGGATTCTGCGGCACCGTGGTCTCTTACGAGACTACGTGGTGATGGTGATCACTGGGGTGGTTTTAAGAAGGTAAAAATTCCACATTACTTAAAAATTTACTGTTCAAAGTTATTTTTCGCTTTGTATTGATTTTCAACTTCAGATTTGTTTCTTCATTCATTTCAACTTCATTGTTGTTGAGTCTCTTTAGGACATGGTTGTTTTCTGTAAATATTGACAACGACACTAGAGTCATCAATTCATCATCCTAGATCAACATGTTTTTGGAAATTCAAATGACTATAGGGTCATTTCAATTTCCGTAAATTATGAAAAATAGCGGATAGTGCGCATTCGCCTGCACGCGCGAGTGGACTCTTATGAAAATGGAATCATAGCCAACATTTTTGTAAATACTTTCTATCTTTTGGGTACCTACTCAACCATTTCTCTAGTTTTAAGGCCCTGCGCAGACGCACACGACGCGCAAAAAGTCCGTGCGTTACTGCATATAATTGCATAGGTTCTATTTTCACAGACTAAAAAGTGCGTCACGGATAGTCTGTCGTCTGCGCAGGGCCTAAAGGTGTAGTTTTTAGCGATTAAAATCTTAATATTTTGTCGGCCTGAAATATCGAACTTACGTGCAGTACCTACTCCGAGCGAAAATACGTTTTCACTTCAAAAATCTGTTGTTGATTGTTACACAAATTAGGTACATCTTCCCCATATACCTAGTCAAATGCCTTGGGCAGATCTATAGATGGGCAATCTACTGGGTTCAACAATCTCTATTCTAACGTTAACATCAACCGTAAATTTTGGTCCATTCATTGAGGCAAAGGCTCAATTGGCTGCAAAAAAGTTGGGGATCCTTGCGAAGGTGAGACGGTACTTCACGCCTGAACAGCTGCTCAACTTGTATAAAGCGCAAGTTCGGTCATGCATGGAGTACTGCTCTCATCTCTGGGACGGATCTGCCAGGTACCAACTTGATGCACTTGAGTCGATTGACAGACGGGCCAAGAGACTTGTCGGCAACGACGCGCTGGTTGACTCAAAGCTCCAGAGCCTTGAACACCGACGACGAATTGCCAGCCTGTCGGTTTTCTATCGGTTACATTTCGGGGAGTGTGCGATGGAACTGCACAATTTGATTCCACCTAGCCCTTTCCATCATCGGACTACAAGACGTACGACAATGCGCCATCGGTACATGGTGGATATTCCACCCATACGCACAAAGCGTTTTGAAAATACTTTCATTGTGCGTACAGCTAAGGAGTGGCATTCCCTGCCTGCTGTCTTTGTTTCCTGATAGCTACAACCTTGGGGTCTTCAAGTCAAGAGTGAATAGGTTACTTCTAGGCAAGCGTGCTTCACCTTCGACCACATAATCACTTAACATCAGGCGAGATAGTGGTCAAACGCGAGCCTATAACGAATAAAAAAAAAAAAGAAACTATACCATCTCCAGGGGTGTGACCACAAGCTCTTAGAGTAAGGTTATTTTGAGATCGAGTAAGTGACAGATGTATACAAGTCAGATACATCTGTCCCTTACTCGATCTCAAAATAACCTTACTCTAAGAGCTTGTGGTTACCCCCCAGTTCAGTTCATATTTAAAATTGTACGAATTGAATTCCATTTATTAGGTAACTACAAATACTAAGATACGGTTTAGCATGTTAAATAGTGTCCTAAAGAGTTTTATAAAACCCTGTTTGTTCTTTTTACAAAGCAAAAGTAATTCACGCTTTCATACTGCGTGATTGTATCAGAGTATTCAGAGCAATATTGTTTATTACGCCAATAACAATGCGTGTAGCAAGTAAATTAATTGCTGTAAATATGTATAAAGCTACAAGCAAGTAACGTAATCATCGTAGTAAAGACCCATATGACGTCACTGCGTGTGGGCATCACTTGCGATTAGCCGGATCTACAGCACGCGACCTCGCGAAGCGTTCTGTTATCGTTTGCGCGAAGCATCCACTTTTTAATTTGCCTCGCCTTGGCTTTGTTACGATAACTGTGGGTTAGAAGGCGAGGCAGTCCAGAATTCACGATAACTTTGCGAAAAGACCATGTTAATATGATTATGACGAATAAATTCGATATCATAGCGGTTTGGCCGACGCGCGACGCGGCGTTAGAAGGTCCTAGATTAGTAGCAGTTAGCAACGTTCTCGCCACTGGATCTAGGACATGTAATCAGTGTCAGTTGAGTTAAAATACCAACACTAAGTAAACGTTTACTGCTTTTGCTTAAGGTATTTTTAAAATATTTGGGGGATAAGATAAACTTTGTTCCATTATATTATTTTTCTGAAACTCTTGAAGACTATTTATAAGGAACTAGCAAGAGTGATCTAAAAACAAAGACAAGGGCTCTGTAATGAGTCGCGATTAGATAAACATGTACCTATTAATCTGATTTAGAAGAGGCTAGAGCTATAGAATATGTTTGCTACACAACAACGACTGATAAAAATTGCTCACAAGTAGGAAAACCTATACTAGCATAACGATGTCTATGTCGGCTCCACTTGTCGCGTCAAATTATTTACATAATCACAGTGCTGTGCATAATTACATAGTTTTATTACGTTATGATAATATTTTATTATACTTGTTCATACAAATACTCTAAAAATCTAGCTAATAGAAACTAGATAGTTCTCGCCAAACTTCTTGGCCGCCCTGAAGCTACAATGGCTGCGCAGATCAGATCTAATACAAAAAAAATATAATCCAAAAAACCAACAAGAAGAAAATCATAGTGTGCTGTCGGAGTATACATATTCTCGAGCTGGCTGACCAAATCCGGATGTATTCTCCGACTACACAGCATGATTTTCTTCTTGTTTACGTACCTAATTGGGATTTTTGATTTGTAACATTTTAGTTTTTTTTCCTAATTAAGAACGTTTAAACATATAACTGTTATATATTTTTGAAATCACCTCTTAAAACTCTTTTTTTTGATACCCCACACGAAGGGTATGGAAGAAACAAATTGGGCCACCACAATGTGGCGCCCAACGTCCGCCATTTTTTATTTTCCAATTTTAATGTAGCCAGTGATCCTCGCAAGGTTAAGACGAATCGATTGACGTAAAATCGGCCAACGCGTTCGATCTCTTCTCTAGAACGCCACATAGGAACAAATAAACATACATACATACATAGACTGATAAACACACTACATTAGGCAGCCAGGTAAAAACAGCACCGATCCGTGCCTGGCGCGTCGGCAAGCCAACTTCAGGGCGGCCAAGAAGTTTAGCGAGAACTATACTAATTTTACCGTATGGTGACGGACGTAAAGAATTTCACCATCCCATATCTTCCCGTGGGTGTCGTAAGAGGCGACTAAGGGAAAAACCAGAGAATGGGCAGCAGCGTTCTCTGTGCACTTTAATAACAAACTGCGATCGCCAACCCGCCTGCCAAGCGTGGCGATTACGGCAAACCCCCCCAAACCATGAATAGCACAGTAAAAAAACGGCCCCGAGTGCCCGGCAGCCCGTCTACCCTCGACTACGGTAGCGGTCGAGGCGATGACGTGGCAAGGGGTGCGAAGAATCTCCGGAGTGGACCCGGCTACCCCAATAAACACCGACGACTGGACCTGGCAACGTACAACACGCGAACACTCCGGACCGACGAGAAGATAGCCGAACTCGAGGAAGAATTGAGCAGGTTACGATGGAGTATTATAGGGTTATCTGAAGTCCGAAGAGAGGGCGAGGACACGATAATCCTCAAATCTGGTAACCTGCTCTATTTCCGAGAGGGTGACCGGCAGTCCCAGGGTGGTGTCGGGTTTATCGTCCACAAGTCCCTTGTGAACAACGTGGTGAAGATCGAGAGTGTGTCGACCAGGGTGGCGTACCTTATACTCAGAATATCCTCAAGATATTCGCTGAAGGTCATACAGGTTTACGCCCCAACCTCGGCACACCCCGACGACGAGGTAGAGACCATGTATGAGGATATCTCTAAAGCCATGCATGGTTTCAAAACTCACTTCACCGTTGTCATGGGGGACTTCAACGCAAAACTGGGCAAACGAGACGAGGATGAGCTGCAAGTGGGGCAATTTGGAGTTGGACGTCGGAACCACCGGGGTCACCTACTGGCCAGTTTTATGGAGAAGGAGGGCCTCTACATGATGAACTCCTTCTTCAGAAAGCGTGAGCATAGGAAGTGGACCTGGCAAAGCCCCGATTGTGGAACTAAAAACGAGATCGACTTCATCATGTCAACCAAGAAGCAAATGTTCAATGATGTCTCTGTGATCAATTCGCTGAAAACCGGGAGCGATCACCGTATGGTAAGAGGCACATTGAACATTCATATCAAGCTTGAAAGGTCTCGACTGATGAAGTCCACGCTCCGTCCAGCACAGATCCAGATCCAAAACCCCGAGAGCTTTCAGCTCGAACTCCAGAATCGTTTCGAGTGCCTAGGGAGCTCCGTGGACGAATACAGCGATGGGTTCGTGGAAGCTGTCCATACGGTCGGGTCTAAGTTTTTCAAGACCCGCCGTACATATAGAAATAAAAAGCTCTCTGATCCTACTCTCAAGCTAATGAAGGAAAGGCGTGAGATGATCCTGCAGTCTTCAGACGATGCGGTGAAATACCGGCAGCTAAATAGACGGATCTCAAAGTCCTTGAAAACCGACCTCCGCCGCTTTAATACCGAAAGCATTAAAGATGCTATCGAGCGGAATAAGGGCTCCAAGGTCTTTGCAAGAGATCTGTCTATTGGGCAGAGCCAGCTCACAAAACTGAAGACCGATGATGGCAGGATTGTATCCGCCAAACCGGAGCTTTTGAGGGAGATCGAGAGTTTCTATGGGCAGTTGTACACGTCAACCAGTAAACCCGTTGCGAATCTAGCAAACGACCCAAGAGCTAGATTGACCCGACACTATACCGAAGATATCCCGGACGTCAGCCTGTACGAGATTAGGATGGCTCTGAAACAGCTCAAAAACAACAAGGCGCCGGGTGACGACGGAATCACGGCTGAACTCCTGAAGGCGGGTGGAAAACCGGTCCTTAAGGCCCTTCAGAAGCTGTTTGATTCCGTCATACTCGAGGGCAAAACGCCACAGGCATGGTGCAGGGGTGTGGTGGTCCTCTTCTTCAAAAAGGGTGACAATGCCCGGCTGAAGAACTATAGGCCTATCTCACTTCTTAGCCATGTCTACAAGTTGTTTTCAAGAGTCATCACGAATCGTCTCGCGCGCAGGTTTGACGATTTCCAGCCTCCCGAACAAGCCGGATTCCGAAAAGGCTTTAGCACCGTAGACCACATACATACGCTGCGGCAGGTTATACAGAAGACCGAAGAGTATAACCTGCCTCTCTGCTTAGCGTTTGTGGACTACGAGAAAGCCTTCGATTCGATCGAGACTTGGGCTGTACTGCAGTCTCTCCAACGGTGCCAGATCGACTACCGGTACATTGAGGTGTTGAAGTGTTTGTACAGAAACGCCACCATGTCAGTCCGTCTTCAGGATCAGACCTCGAAACCAATATTTCTCCAGCGTGGCGTGAGACAGGGAGATGTCATTTCTCCGAAACTGTTCACTGCTGCGCTGGAGGATGTATTCAAGGTTCTGGACTGGAGGGGCCTAGGCATCAATGTTAATGGCGAGTACATCACTCATCTTCGGTTTGCCGACGACATAGTGGTCATGGCTGAGACCATGGAGAGCCTCAATACAATGCTCGATGACCTCAGTAGAGCTTCCGGAAGAGTGGGTCTTAAAATGAACATGGACAAAACCAAGGTGATGTTGAATGCCCATGTTACACCCACTCCTATCAAGGTTGGAGACTCTACACTCGAAGTTGTGGAAGATTATGTCTACCTGGGACAAACGATCCAGTTGGGTAGGGCCAACTTCGAGAGAGAGATAAACCGTCGAATCCGACTCGGCTGGGCAGCGTTCGGGAAGTTGGGCGGTGTCTTTTCGTCCAACTTACCACAGTGTCTCAAGACAAAAGTCTATGACCAGTGTGTGTTGCCATATGTGATGACATATGGCTCTGAGACGTGGTCGCTTACAATGGGCCTTATCAGAAAGCTTACAGTCACTCAAAGGGCAATGGAGAGGGCTATGCTCGGCATTTCCTTGCGTGATCGAATCAGAAATGTAGAGATCCGTAAGAGAACCAATGTTACCGACATAGCTCGAAGAATTGCCAAACTTAAGTGGCAGTGGGCAGGGCACATTGCTCGCAGAACGGATGGCCGATGGGGCAGAAAGGTTCTGGAGTGGCGACCGCGAACCGGAAGACGTTGCGTTGGAAGGCCTCCCACCAGGTGGACCGATGACCTCGTGAAGGTTGCGGGGATCCGCTGGTTGCGAGATGCACGGGACCGATCAATGTGGCGACGCTTGGGGGAGGCCTATGTCCAGCAGTGGACGTCTTTCGGCTGATATGATATGATGATACTAATTAACTAAATAATTTCACGTAGGTACATTAAAAACGAAATTGACTATATCCTAACTTCAGACGCACAGATAATAAGGGACGTAGGCGTAATCAATCAAATTAAATACAATTCCGATCATCGGCCACTTCGAGCAAAGATTAGGTTCAATTTCAGAATTCATCGTGCAAAGTCATTTAGAAGACCAATAAAAAGGCTTACAAGAGAAACCCTTTTTAATGCTTCAGACAAGTTCAATATAGAGCTCTCTAAGTACTTCCGGGGCCTGGACCATGGCGTATTTGATGTTGATGAACAATACAACAGAATAGTTGAAGGCATCCGCAAATGTTCCAATCGGATAGAGACAAAAAGGAAGAAAAACTCACAACTATCCAGCTTGACCATCGAAAAAATAGAAAAATAGAGGAAAGAAACAAATATGACATTGGCTCCGAACAACGCAGACTTTTAGATAGACTGGTCAAACGAAGTTTACGACGCGATATCCGAAATTTTAATACCCATAAAGTTAAAATAGCACTACAGAAGAACAAGTCCCTACGAGTAGCTAAACAAGGCATATGCAATACCAAGAAATGGATAACTAGCCTGCAGGATAGTAATGGTATTAAACACCACAACAGGGATAAAATTTTAGAAATTTGCACGGTCTTCTATAAGTAGCTCTATTTAGATCCAACAAAAAATAACACAGAAATAACATATGAATGCCCAGAGCCCGAAAATATCCCACCCATAACGGGTTATGAGGTAAAAAGGGTTTTATCGAGTATGCCTTACGACAAAAGTCCGGGCGAAGACGGAATAACAACGGAATCCCTCAAAATTGGTTCTCCTATACTTCTCCCTCATATTACCAACATGTTCAACACTGTTCTGCAGACCGGAAAAGTGCCAGCAAAGATGTGCCACTCAAACATCATCCTACTTCACAAGAAGGGGGATAAAAGTGATGTTAATAATTATAGGCCAATAAGCTTAGTGTCACACCTATACAAAGCATTTATTAAGGTTATCCATAACCGCATCGATGCAAAGCTTGATTCCCACCAACCACCTGAACAAGCAGGATTCCGCCCAAGTTTCTCCACTGCCGATCATCTCCAAGCCTTAAATCAAATTATGGAAAAGCATTTAGAATATAGGAAACCTTTGTATTTGGCCTTCGTGGACTATACAAAGGCATTTGATAGCGTGAAGCATTCAGCCATATTTTCGTCTTTGCAAAATCAACAGTTGGAGCAAATCTACATAGATATACTCAAGATAATTTATAATAGCAGCACAGCAAACGTAAAACTTAACTTACCCGGTTTAACTTTAAAGATAGGAAAAGGTGTAAAGCAGGGTGATCCGCTCTCACCCAAACTCTTCACAAGCACTCTTGAAGAAGTGTTTAAGAACCTCGTAGACTTGTGGTCCACTAAAGGCATTACAGTCGGTTGCAAAAAACTTACCAACCTTCGTTTCGCTGATGATATAATTCTATTCGCACCGACTGCTGCCGAGTTACAACAGATGCTTCAAGATCTGAGAACCGCAGGCCTTGAGGTTGGACTAATGATGAATCGGTTAAAGACCAAAGTAATGACAAATAGTACAAAAAGTAAGGTTGCGGTAGACGGACAAGAAATCCACTATGTCGATGAGTACATTTACTTGGGCCAGCTAGTATCCTTCGAAAACAGGCAAGACAAAGAAATCGACCGCCGTGTCGAGAACGCCTGGAAAAGCTACTGGTCCATGAAGTCACTGATGAAGGGAGACCTACCCTTATCCTTGAAGCGCAAGCTTATCGACATGTGCATCCTGCCCATCCTAACCTACGGAGCTCAAACTTGGTCGTTGACCGAGTCTCAAAAGTCCAAACTCAAGGTATGCCAAAGGGCGATGGAGCGGAGCGTATTGGGTATTAAGCTCAGCGACCGAATACGTAATACTACGATACGCTCCAAAACAGGAATCGCCGATGTGGGCACCAGGTCTGCTGGGCTGAAGTGGGATTGGGCGGGTCATATATGCAGAATGCATAAGGATAGATGGGCCAAAATCGCCACCCAGTGGGAGCCGGAAGATGGGCGTCGTTGCCGTGGGAGGCCTAAGAAACGCTGGCGTGACGACTTAGAGGCGTTTACGGGAGATTGGCAGAAGATTGCAAATAATAGGGAAGAGTGGAAAGCTATGGGGGAGACCTTTGCCCAGCAGTGGGACAATGTAGGATGAAAAAAAAAAAAAAAAAAAAAAGGTACATGTTAGATATAATTAGTTCATAGATGTTGGTTGGTGAAGCACCGCATTATTGATGAAGTTCATGATCCCGAGACCGTTCACCGGGCCACGGTAATGATATCTAACAGTATTGTGACTCGGCCCTCTCCTTGAAATAATTACCTACAAGCCCGCGTCACGTAAACAAACGTTAGGGTTGCCCAACTCTGTCTACTTGAGTTTCTATCAAGTTTTGTACCTAATTGTAAATATTATATTTTTTACTATACTTATTTTAAATCTTACTAGGTAGGTACCTACCATTTATTACTCTCATAGTTAATCATTTCATAATGATATTTTATCTAATTCAATCATAAATGTAAGTCGCTAAGTACGTAAGTAGATATAATAATTCAAACAATTAAAACAGCACAATATAGTCTATAATTGCTCTCTGCCATATTAAGTACTTACTACTTATACTTATTTCAATCAAATATTAGCAAATGACACGTTTACTGCTTACGACTGTAGTGTATCGAGTGTTGGCTGAACTGAATGCGCGTAGGTATGACTCGCATTCAGACCGTTTGTGTTAGATATCATTACCTTGACCGGGCGATGTGGCTGTATCGCCTAAGATAGGGTCCCGTTTTACTAGCTCCTGAACTCACTGAGGAGCCCTTCATTGATTCTTGTACATGATTTTGAGTTTGACCTGAAGCCCTTGATGGAAAATAATCTTCGTAACTGCTTTAAACCAATGGACCTAAATTCATAGCAGTTCTCTGCTAAATTTTAACCAAGATCTTTCCCAAGTTATTGAGATGTTTTGGTCAAAATATGAGTAGGTACTCAACCGACCCAGATCTAACTTTTATATTCATGACTATCCATTGATGATCCATAGATACCGGGCAATGGCAACTTTAAGGCAACATTGCTTGGAAATATTTGCCATATACTCGTATTTACGAACTTCGTTTAGACAAACATAAATTATTATAATATAATATCTGCGCCCATATCTACCTATTATAGACAAGCTTTGTTTTTGTTGTAGTCGGTTGATTTTTCTATTTATAGAAGATGATGTTGTTAAGATTTGGCAGTGAAATGTTTTAGGCGCCAGTCATTTCTCATTGTTTGTTTCTCTTATTAGAGTATTATAAATATAGGTAGGATTTGAATACTTCGCAGCAGGAAGTGATAAACTCTTCTGATACACGAAAAAGTGGGATACCTATAGTGTAAGACTGTAGGCACTAACCAGCATCATCAACTGGATTCTTTCATCAATTAGATGTTGTTCAACATCAAACAAACGTACATCATACACTATAGCATCAAGTCCAAAGTCATCTGTTTAGAAGAATAAATGTACTGTCTCAAAATACCAACTTGAGAGAAGACGAAATCCTTAATAAACAGGTACCACAAAATAAACACACCAAAAGTGTCTAGGGATCAAGTAGGTACATACATATATATTTTAACGATAAAAAATATCCAATTAATATTTACCTTGTCCTAGTCTTCCAGACTGGTTTCAGACATTTTAATGAGCACTTCTTAATCATTTTGTGAGCAAGTGTCGCTGGCACTGATCGAGAAGCTGGAGGATGGACAGGCATTTCATATGGACTAGTATTTTACTAGCAGTGCTTTTTCTTTTGCTTTTCAGTTCCTCGGTGTCTTTGTCGCAATGAGACGTTTCAAACAGGCATTCGGTCTAATTTAGCTCGTAAGTGGTCTGCATGGCAGACATTACCTGCTTCCGCTGTCGCATCCAATGTTCCACGCGATGCCATAGGAAACGACTTATTTACGAAATTGCATGCCCCCTTTAATTTTAAAAGCTGCCGACGCATATTGTATGCTTGATATAAGTAGGTAGTTGGCACTCTATGAATTCATTAAAATGTAAGTATCTTGTTTTGTAATTGCCTATGCTTATGAATTCATACTTGCAACTGCATTATAATGACATGCTACTTCTATGCTGATGGATTGAAGTTGTAGTTGTCTTAAAATCTGAACTAGGCTTAATTCTACGATATTATATAGCAGTAGAAAACAGAGCTACTGACAACTATAAACAACTAAATAACAACAATATAGATACATTTTGGCATTTTTACCTTTTTTTTTAGATTTGTTATAACTGACCCAAGTTTTTGTACATGATATTAGAGAATATATAACTCGGTCGCCCTTTTGTTCTGTCTGTCTGTTAGCAACAATAAACCCTTTTGGTTCACGGTCGCCGGCATCAGGTTCTGCCCATTGTCCGTTTCTATTCACTGCAGTGCCTGACAAAATAACCACTGCTTTCAACTTGGCTGCTTCCTAACTGCGCTTATTGTCTTAATAATATGACAAATAGCGCTGGAAAACCAAGTTTCTCTTCAGTTTAATAATGCTGCGTTTTAGATCTGTATGTAGGAGAAATTGTACGCACTAATGGTCCTCTACAACAGGATAGGTTTCTTTATCTCTGTCAACTTCTCTCAATATAATATTGGCTAACCTTGGCAGATAACGAGTTGGTTCCACGGGTGTATCTCCTGAGAATAACTCTCATCAATTTGTTGTTGTTTGCAGGCCTCTTTGGAATGGTTTTTAACATATAGCCTGCTAAGCAGGATCTATCAACCCAAACCCATTAAGGCTTACTTGTTAGCCGTGATATCTATATCAGAAAAATGGTTTTTGATCAGCAGATCCTATCAGTCTTCTAGATTACTGCGTGTTTCACAGCTTGGTGATAGACTTTTGTTGCTACTTTTGCTCTAGTGAGAGCGGGCGAGGTACTTTCATTGTTTTTTATCTACTTATAGCTTTTCAAGGCATTATCTGTGCACCAAGAATATTCTTGGTATTTTCTTACATGAAAGTAGAGAATTTGCCCGAAACATAAACTTAGGAAAGCATGAAGAAATTCAGAGAAATAATTAAATTAAAATGATTGAAATGATTTAAAAACAATTTGAAAAGTCGTGAAAATACAAATGTTTTAGTCATCCTTCATTGGTATAGGATGATTGAAATACTAACAATTTTCGTGTCAATATACGAGTACACGCATGAAAAACCGAGAGTTGTACAACAGTGTAAAATCTACATTACTTCTGCTCACGCAAAAACTTGTTTATTAGAACGTTAATTTTATTTTATTACACCTTTTGTGTAATTAAACTGTAAAATGAGTAATCAAGTCGTTACATACGCGTGATGATGTTCAAATTGATACTAAGTTAAATAATGGATGTAAAAATGTTGTATGTTACTTTGGTTTAGATACCTTCTAAATGACGTCACATTCTTCAAATGCTAGTATTTGTTTCCTGGCATTTCTGGAGGTATTAATTGTCAACCAATTACATAGCATCACGCCTGTATGCCCCGAAGGTTTGTGCAGAGGTGTCTATAGTACACCTACAGCGCGGTCGAGATAACTGAGCACCCAAAATGTCAATTGTCACTTTGACGTTCGTCCCTCGCTAATGGCTCCAAGAAGTTTGGGTGCGGCGCCGCGCGGGTAGGCGGGTTGTGTGGTGGGGTCGTTTGGCACTTTGGGTGCTCAGTTACATATCTTGACCGCGCTATATTTTTCGCCAATTATGTAAGCCCCTTATTACATGGAATAAGGGGCGAGCCCATTGTCATTTACCGGGTACAAATCCAGACTCAGGACAGCTACTGACTAATTCCAGAAACCCAATAAAACTTTGCCCGATCCGGGATTCGAACCCAGGACCTCAGGCTCAGCAGTAGCGCTTGCGCCCACTAGACCAACAAGGCAAGCAACCAATTTTCATTTAAAATACCGGTTGATGTTTTACCAAGTGGGTACTTACAATGTAGAATTGTTAAGTGATACTGTTCAGCGTTTCTCCAACAATAAGCAAGCAGTATAACATATTATCAAATATGTTGTAGTCCAACGAAGAAAAGAAGTGTTTTCGGTTTCCCATGAGAAACATATACATTCAACATAATCTGTGTGATAATGTATAGTGTATTCGGTTACATGTACCTACTATAGTAAAGCAATGATGGATGGTAGCAAAATGACGTAATTTCTATCCTCGTCGTATGGTACTTGTTTGTTTAAAATCTATTGTCTGAATATTTATTATGGTATGGTTTCCTTTGTAGGAAATGTGTTTCTTAGACGATAGTCAAGGTTACAGGCTCATTTCCAGAACTAATATTGAAACACATACTCTCATAAAGAAGTCGTTTTTTGTCGTCTCGTTTTCCTGTTTTTCTTTAAAGGTAGTTTGTTAATGTTCGGTCAGAATAATTCATTTGATATTGATACGGCGACTCCGTATCAAAACGTCCTATTCGCAAAACGACATGAGCAGATCGTTATATTCTCAAAATAACTTATAAAACAAAAGACTGGGAATGGTACAGTCCTACCACACAAATATGAGATTTCTAAAGGAATATTTTTATTCAACATTTTCTTGAGACTGTTAACTTTAAAATAAAATAAAAGTAAATTCAAATGATATAATGTGTTATTTTTTTGCGTTTAGTTCGAAAATGAACGTTTTAATTTTTTCGGTTTAATTTATAAATCGGTCCAATTGTAGAATTTCTTGTTGATGTTCTCCGCCCTGGAGGAGGTCTATCAGTCTCATACCTTTGATTTGGGTGTTGGAGTGCTTTCGCAATTTATCACACTTCCCCGGCCAGGTATTGGACCACATGACTTGATGCGGACCCCGTCACCCTACGTGACTGTAAACGGCCGAATGTTCCTCTCGGGAGGTAAGCGCGGAACACGGCGCGGTCAGCTGTGGCAATAAACTCCTCAAGTTTGTCACCCGCGGATCACACCTTGTGGCAGCCGGCCGCCATCCCGCGATTTTGGGTGCCCGGTGCGACTGATACGGAAAGGGAGGGAGATTGTATCCTCTCGTTCCCTTTCTGCCGCCTCTTTTCGACCATCAGTTCGTCACTGATGTGTTGCGGCAGGGGATGGAGTACTACATTCCATTCTCTGACGTAGCGCTGTCCGGTGTTGAAAGACCATGGTTTGGTGCCGAGTGCAACCGCGCAAATGCAGTTAAACACAAGGCTTACCTGGCATGGGTCGACGCTCGTGTGCACAAAGCGAGTGACGTTACTCAGAAGAAGAGAGCCTTCAATAGGGCTGCCAAGTCCTGCAAAAAGGCGATGCGAAGGGCACGTTTTGACCATATTAGCAGAATCGGGAACAAACTAGCTTCATACCCTGCTGGTAGCAAAGCGTTTTGGTCCCTGGCTAAGTCGGTTGAATCAAACTTCTGTCGCCCCTCACTACCACCACTGCTGAGACCCGATGGGTCACTGGCCCACTCCGCCGAGGACAAGGCAAACTTGTTTGCCTCCCTTTTTGCGGAATCTTCACGTCTGAACTCTGATGGCGCGCGGCCCCCTCCGTCTCCTGTTGGATGTGGGACGAGCATGTCGGATATTCGCATCCATCAGAGAGAAGTCTTTAGGGTGTTGCGTAACCTTGACGTGAACAAAGCTAGTGGCCCCGATGGGATACCGGCAATTGTACTAAAACTTGTGCACCTGAATTGTCTCCAATCCTGACACGCCTATATCGCCTTTCGATAGTGACTGGAAAGGTGCCGAAGGCTTGGAAGCAAGCTAACGTTCAGCCCGTGCCCAAAAAGGGTAGTCGGGCTGACCCGGCCAACTACAGACCCATCTCGGTAACGTCCATCCTCTGTAAGAGTAAGGAACGTGTGCTGAACAATAAGCTCCTGGCATACCTAGAAGACAACGATATCCTCAGTGACCGCCAATACGGCTTCCGCCGAAATCGGTCAACTGGGGATCTTCTAGCGTATGCCATTCACATCTGGAGTGAGGCCACCGAGAGGCATGGGGAAGCGCTTGCTGTCTCCCTTGACATCTCGAAGGCTTTCGACAGGGTCTGGCATGAGAGCCTTATTGGTAAGCTTCCTTCCTTCGGTCTGCCTAGTGGTCTGTGTGATTGGATTGCTGACTTCCTGAGGGATCGGTCAATCCGAGTGGTTATCGATGGCTGCTCGTCCGGTCAGTTAGGTATTAACGCCGGAGTCCCTCAGGGGTCGGTGCTCTCGGCTACACTGTTTTTGCTGCACATAAATGACCTGCTAAAACCCGGAACCTTTGGGTACGCAGACGACAGCACGGTTGCTGAGAGATACGTGTCCGGCGCACGGGCAACTGGGCCTGAGATCCGGTCTCTCCGGGAGGCCATGGTTGGACGCTTGAACCTGTCTTTGGAGGCTGTCTCCGAATGGGGCGATGCCAATCTAGTCAGTTTCAATGCTGCTAAGACCCAGGCGTGTCTTTTTTCCGCAAAAAAGAGCTTATTCCACCCGGCTCCATCTTTCCGTGGTGTAACCGTGCCGATAACGGACCATCTCGACCTTCTTGGTTTTACGTTAACATCGACCCTCAATTTTGGTCCTTTCATTGAGGCAAAGGCTCAGTTGGCTGCAAAAAAGTTGGGGATCCTTGCAAAGGTGAGACGGTACTTCACGCCTGAACAGCTGCTCAAATTGTATAAAGCGCAAGTTCGGTCATGCATGGAGTACTGCTCTCACCTCTGGGACGGATCTGCCAAATATCAACTTGATGCACTTGAGTCGATTGACAAACGGGCCAAGAGGCTTATCGGTAACGATGCACTGGTCGCCTCAAAGCTCCAGAGCCTTGAACATCGACGCCGGGTGGCCAGTCTGTCGGTTTTTTATCGGTTACATTTCGGGGAGTGTGCGATGGAACTGCACAATTTGATTCCACCTAGCCCTTTCCATCACCGGACAACAAGACGTACGGCAATGCGCCACCGGTACATGGTGGACATCCCACCCATACGTACAAAGCGTTTTGCGAATACTTTCATTGTACGCACAGCTAAGGAGTGGAATTCCCTGCCGGAGTCTTTGTTTCCTGATAGCTACAACCTTGGGGTCTTTAAGTCAAGAGTGAATAGGTTACTTCTAGGCAAGCGTGCTTCACCGTCGACCACATCATCACTTACCATCAGGCGAGATAGTGGTCAAACGCGAGCCTATAGATAAAAAAAAAAAAAAAAAAAAAAAAAAAAGTTCCTCGAAGGAGGGGACGACGCGCGCTGTCACCTCCAACCATGGATTGGACCACGACCAAAAGCGAGTCGTTATTTGCAGCACCGACTGTCGCGAGCTGCACAACCTAGACTGGGTACTGCCCCCACCCTCGAGTATGAGCCCACATTACAGTTTTCTTTTCCGTCGAACCCTTCATCAGATCGGAAGTATTAACAGCATCATCAGATGGTTGACTCGCTATAATGCAATTGTGCTTTGGTTCTTCTTTTTGTTTATTTTTAGTTTTAAAATAAATTATATAATGAGCCACAACGAAAATATATAGTAATTTTTCAGTATAACTGAGCTTTACAGTACGAGTAGAACGTTCTGCTATTAGGTCATTATGATTTTTGAAGGTTTCACCCCGTTAACAAAAAAAAGGTAATTTTGAATATAGTACGATCTGCTCATAATGACGTTTTGCGACTATACTCGGAATTTTAATTCGATTCCAGATTTGACAATTTCAGTGTTGCAACGTTATGACAAGTACTAAATAGTGACGTTGCAAAATTATTAGATATGGAAATGGAATATTTCCGGATCGATTCTTCTCGTTTATAATTTTACTCTCGTAAACTAAGTAACTCAGGAAATTAAATATTTCTGAACCGATAATTTAGTTTTGATGATTAATTAACGATCTGAGACTTTTCTTTTATAATTGTGTGTGAAATAAATAAAAAAATGTGATCATGAAGGAACATGACAAATAAAACAGATAGATGTATTATGGTAATAATTTATTTTATAAATTGTCGCCGTCATCGCTATCGCTATCGCTGTCACTTTCTGTAAAATTTATTATAAATGTGTCTGTGATATTGTCAATTAACATATCTAGCCTACTCATTCTTTCCTCTTCTTTGACAACATGGGATACGCATTTAGACCATTCGGTATCCGTAATTTTTTGAATGCCTTCCTGAAATAAATTTCTCACGTCTGTCAATTTGAAGGTTTTATTATTTTGAGCTACATGCCCCTTTACCTGCGCCCATATCAATTCGATAGGGTTTAGCTCGCAATGGTAAGGGGGCAGTCTTAAAACCGTGATCCCATGTTGTGCTGCCATTTCGTCTACAGCGTACTTATTAAAAGACTCGTTATGTGGAATCAGTTCTAAAAGCGTAGCTTTAACCATATCTGGTTCGTAATGAATATTTTTATTTAAAAGCCAATCTTGAATGGCAGCTTTTTTCCAGCTCATTTTTGGTGCCGTTTCCAATTTTCGGGAGTGGTAAGGTGCATTATCCATCACCACAATTGAGTTTGGTCTTAATTTTGGTAAGACTCCAGCGATCCACTCCTCAAAACAAACTGCATTCATCTCATCATGGTAATCTTCACAATTTTTCTTTGCTTCAAAATTCATGAGCCCCTCTTCCAGGAAGCCTTCTTCACTACCTATATGGCTAATTATGAGACGTTTGCCTTTTCCAGATGGATTTTTTAATCCAGTGGTCAGTCCCTCCAAAAACGCTTGTCGAGATGATGTGACTTTCTTGTCCACTCAAGTTTTTTTTACAGTATGACCTTAAAATAAATATAGTACATGAACATTCAATATTACTATTAAATTTAATGTAAAATGTATATAAATTCATTTTGTGTATAAATGTTAGCCTTACCTGCGTTAACCCAAGTTTCATCTTGATAATATATATGTCTCCCTTCTCGTCGAAACTGACATATAGATCGCAAGTAACGCTGGTGCCATGTTATTATATCATTTCGATCAATAAGTGTGCTCTTGCGTGACCGTGCAACAAATTTAAAATAAAGATGCTTCAAAATGGTTTTGAGGGTGTCTTTGGCAATCTTGGGCATTTCTGAATCATCGTTCATCACTTGTAAAATCTAAAATAGTAAATTTTATAATAGCTTGGAATCATTACTTATATATAAAAGATGTAGGTATAAAATAATACTGTCTGACTGATTGACTAACCTTTGCAATGGTTGGAGGTTCATTTCGGTAAAAGAACTGATGAACAATTCTTCGTATTGCAGAGAATGTAAATTCATCAATTTTATCTTTGAAACTTCACTTTGGTCCAGTTTTTTTAGGAGGAGTTGGCGGCGCACCTTTATTTACTTCCTTCAAAACGTTACAAACAGAGCGTGAGGTTATTCCCAATATGTCAGCAACTTTGCTCATACATTCATTTTCTTCCACAACTTCAAAGGCCTCCAATTGCGCAGAAATTTCATTTTTCAAATATTTGTAGGCGTTGCGGATCATTACTTTTTCAGTAACAGTGAAAGATTTTCGTGGACGTTTTTTTCAAGGGACAAGAAAACATCCACGTCTTTTTGTGATGTACTTAGCTGAGGATCCATTTTGATGGAAAACCAAAACAAATAGATTCGCTCAAAGTTCACAAAAAACTATAAACGTAACAACAAACACAACGTAACAACACTTTAACAAAAACCCAACAAAATAACAAAATATCGATTCGCAATGAAATAAGATATTCGTGCAGTCAGACTGGGAGAATGAAGCCGAATGACACGATAAACAAAATGGCGATAGCTGCACGAGCGCGCACGGGTTACCAATACTGAAAACTATCTAGGCTCTTTTATTATAAGTTTTGTTTTTAATATAAAAACAATAATATTAACTTTTTATAAAATAGAGCAGCGATTACTAATTAATAAATAATTATTATGAATAATTATGTATTTATTTAAATAAAAAACAATAATTTAGTCTTTAATTGGCACACTGATGGCACACACACTGATTGTTTATCGATTTTTGTGTTCATCACTACACTATTATATGTGGTATCATTATTTCACAAAATGACAGTAGCTAATGTCAAATCTGGAATCGAATTAAAATTCTGACTTTAGGTCGTTTTGATACGGTGACGCTAGTTTCCGCTGCGACAACTTGAAATATTGTACGAGGAAAAATAAATCTATCTTAATTTTCTGGGTCGTGGCTTTCGGGACCGGGACCGCGGTCCCAGATTCCCCTTTCAGATACAATATTATTTTTGAGTAGTAGTTTGGGACCAGAAATAAAATAAACAACGTTATGTCTTGGGCAAGTACGGTCAACCAAAAATATATAAACTATTTAATAAAACAATAAAATATTTCTTTTATTAAAAAATTTTTAGAATTACTTCTAGAAGAATAAAAAATAATAAATCTAAAATAAGATACTTATTTCGAAATATAATTACAACACAATATACGTATATAAATATTTATTTTATTATTTAAGGTTGCTGGAATTCGCTGGATGCGGGACGCACGGGACTGCCTATGTCCAGCAGATGATGATGAATAGATATACATATGTATATCTCCAGCAGATGATGATGAATAGATCCATTTCTGCCCCATCGGCCATCCGTTCTGCGAGCAATGTGCCCTGCCCACTGCCATTTAAGTTTGGCAATTCTTCGGGCTATGTCGGTAACCTTGATTTTCTTGCTGATCTCTACATTTCTGATTAGATTACGCAAGGATATGCCGAGCACAGCCCTCCTATTGCCCTTTAGGTGACTGTAAGCTTTCAGATGAGGCCCATTGTGAGCGACCACGTCTCAGAGCCATATGTCAAAACTAGCAACACACACTGGTTAACTTACCACAGCTTAACTTACTGGTTAACTTAACACAGTGTCTCAAGACTTTCGTCCTTAGACACTGTGTTAAGTTGGACGAGAAGATACCGCGCAACTTTCCGAACGCTGCCCAGCAGAGTCAGATTTGACAGTTGACCCTACCCAACTGGATCGTTTGTCCCAGGTAGACATAGTCATCCACAACTTCGAGTGTAGTCTACAACCTTGATAGGAGTGGGTGTAACATGGGCATTCAACATCACCTTGGTTTTGTCCATGTTCATTTTAAGACCCAATCTTTCGGAAGCTCTACTGACGTCATTAAGCACTGTACTGAGATCCTGCATGGTGTCAGCCCTGACCACTATTTCATCGGCAAACAGAAGGTGCGTGATGTTCTCACCATTGACGTTGATGCCTAGCCCTCCGTGAAGAAATCCTCCAGAGTAGCGGTGAACAGTTTCGGCGATATAGAAAGAAAGAAAGAAAGAAAATATATTTATTTGGCACAGAAAGACACACAACATATTAATACAACAGACAAAAATACAAATAAAGTAAAACTAAAAAAAGTCTGACGTAAGAAATCAGCAGCAGTGTGCCTCACGGCTGCGCCAAAAAGGCCCAGTTCAGCAGAAATGCCAGACAACTAGTGCCTGACGCTGGTTTTCAACTGGACCTGATGTTTGAGGTGGCGGATGTAAATCAGTTTTATACCGCATGGTGACGTGTGTATGTATACCTAAATAAAATAAATTTGTATTCTGTAAAAATAGTGAGGAATATGGGAATATGTACATAAATAGTGTTAAAATGAGTAGGTAGCATTGCAGGAATAACACTACGAATCATGCGGGTAGATAAATATATCATATAATTGAAACATTTAGTGCGACCATATCTAGCACATATGACCATATGACGTCTCCCTATCTCACATCTCGCTGCAGAAGGATAGGTTCTGAAGTCTCATCCTGCAAACGAACTGACATGGTGGCGTTTTTGTACAAACAATTCAACACTTCGATGTACCCATAGTCGATTCGGCACCGTTGGAGAGACTGCAGTACAGCCCAAGTCTCGATCGAATCGATGGCTTTCTCGTTGTCTACAAACGCTAAGCAGAGAGGCAGGTCGTACTCTTCGGTCTTCTGTATAACCTGCCGCAGCGTATGTATGTCGTATACGGTGTTTAAGCCTTTACGGAATCTCACTTGTTCGGGAGGCTGGAAATCGTCAAACCTGCGCGTGAGACGATTCGTGATGACTCTTGAAAACAGCTTGTAGACATGGCTAAGAGATGGACCTAAGGGAGATGGACCTATAGTTCTTCAATAGGGCATTGTCATCCTTCTTGAAAAAGAGTAACACCACACCCCTGCACCATGCCAATGGCGTTTCCCCTCGAATATGACGGAATCAAACAGCTTCTGAAGGGCCTTAAGTACTGGTTTTCCACCCGCCTTCAATAGTTCGGCCGTAATTGCTTCATCACCTGTTGCCTTGTTGTTCTTAAGCTGTTTAAGAGCCATCCAGCAGCACTGTGTGATGATGATGATGATGATGATGTGATGTGTGGGAAAGTATCTCTCACCCACACATCTACGTCCGCGAATATCATATTCTTCATACTCACCTCATACATACATCTCTCTCTTCTCTTATACATGATTGATATATTTTTATTTTACTTTATAGCTACAACTATCCTTTTATAAGTGCAACTAAACAATATTACCCTTTATTTTGTATCGACACTGATATTATTCATGCAATTGTTGATTAAAATATTATATCATCTTTTTTGTTAACTGTACTTTAACTTCTTTTTTCTTGTGGTCCCAAAATACTACTAAAAATATTGAATGTATTTATAGGTGAAGTCTGGGACCGCGGTCCCGGTCCCAAAAGCCCCACGACCCAATTTTCTACGTATTGTTTAGATAAAGCAGACGGTGGTTATGTACCACTGTCTGCTAAAACTACAGAGCGTCTCAGCTGTTTATACGCCTTGCATCATCAATTCATCACCGTTAATAAAATTTTCATATTATAGTTATTAATAAAACAAATTATTATAAAAACCCGACTGATTTAGAAATTAGCTAAAAACAGAAAAACAACTAGGTATAATTGAGATAAATCTAACGATACATCATAATCCGTCAAGCCGTATGGGCTGTAAAGCGTGCTATACTATAGAAATGGACATACTTACATACAGTCGAAAAACATTATACTCCCGCAGTCGGGTAAAAACTACAATTCTTTTGAAAGAATCTGAAAGTCTGAGCAACCACCCTGTATATAATTATTACTGTACTACGAGTCCAGTGTTGAACATTGGCCTCCGAAAACCTGTATAGATTACTATTTACAATTAATTTACCTAGGCTGTACAGCAGAGTAGCGTCAGCTTGCTAGTTGTTATGCACTTTGTGACTGCGTCCTTGTGCACCCGCATTAGCATCGATCGTTCATTAATCTCAACATGGCTTGACCAGTAAAATAAATAATCGCCTAGAATACAGTTTCAATATACAAACACGGTACGCAATTATTTATGTTTCATATCTTTTAGATATTGATCAAATCCTTGAACATATTACAGATTATGTTAGTGTGTACGTGCTTTGTGGCAAAATCTCATTAAGTTCCTATTAGAATGCAGATTTAACCTGTTCATTTACCTCTTAAGTGTGCATGCATATAAATAGCAAGATTTTGCTGTATCCCATTACAATACCCATTGCTACTATTAATCGCACAGCGAGAAGTATTATGCTGCCAGTTTGCACACATTGTTCCCCATGCACAGCGGTTCGCCTATTAATTAGTAGTATACAATCCATTTATAGCTTGGCTGAAGGTCGAAAGGATCTCAATATTGAGCCATTCGTAATCCACAGTATAGTGTAGCTTAATTTTTGGGAGTGTGCGTGGGTAGGTCCATTCCAACAGAAACTACTGCGACAACCATTGCTTTACTCTATAACGAGTCGCTTCACACATCAGCATTTAATCTATTAACGAAGAAGATGCTTCAATTATGACAGACAATAAGATTGATACAAAGTGCGTGAGGTACTTCTGGGCCTATTGATATTCGGTAGTCGGTACACGGCCATTCATCGTGCGTCTATTTAGAGTGAGCGTTGAGATGTCATGTGATGAACTGATGACTTCTTGATCTCGTCTAATTACTTTATGGATGCTGTTCGGTTGTATTGTATGCCTGGAGTGTTTGCGTACTTTGTTCTTTGATTGACATTATCACTGTGTTGCGAGCTGGCAAGATGTAGACCAACTATTTTAAGCATTCATGAAACCGCTTCCGCAAATATCGATTCAATCTTTGTGATTTTGCGGCTTATTTGACTATTGCGGTATTGCTATCTTTTGTACAGTGATCTTTTGAGTTTTTGGAGCCTTGTCGACATATGAATTTGAGAATTATATTATCCTAAAAAAAATATTTATCTTTTTTTCTACTTTAAAACTGGAGGTGGTTCTTAATTTAACTGAAGTTTTTTATGTAACTTCAGTGAACGTTCTTTACCATTTCGACCATTTTCGATGATCTGTTTGAATTGGAAAGGGGTACCTCGGAATGGTCCATATAAAATGATGTTCTTCAGAAAGGCCAGGTGCACAGTAGATAGTATAGGTGCCATAGGTATGTACACATAACCGGCGTGCGTGTATGACTAGATGTATGAACTAGATGAAGAAAAGGAGTAAGTAAGGATCGTAGCGAGTGCCCTTCTATAGTTTCTGCTTACCCATTAAAAAAAAGGCTGAGTTTATGACTACTATACCTATAATTAAAAATTTTCATGAGACTCATCTACAATGGAAATAACATATCGATGACTGTATGTAATTTCGTTGTGGAAGGACACTTGAAAAGAGATTTAACAAATCATGCTCTTTGTTGCTCATCGTCGCAAACTTCACGCGTTGTTATAACAAATTTTGATTAGATAACAGAGTGAAGTGGCGGCGCGAATAAATTAACCAAGAGTACCTTTTTTGTCCGACTTTTTCTGAATAAAACCCACCCGTGGTCCCCCAGTTGCTTGTGCCAGGGCCGCGGTAACTCTCTTTCAAATTTATACGCGACCCTAATGCTCTAAGACGCGACCCAACCCAGAGTACCTAGTACTTCCTGGCCTTCCTACTATACATTGAAAATGAGATCTGAAAATGGTTTCATTAAAATCAAGCTTTTTTTATTAAAATTTAATTCAAACATTTAGGATTCGTGCTCGGTTTGGTTGATGGGACTAGTCTGGCCCCCTTACTTAAACATAACTGTCGTAACATAGGTGTACCATAGGTACACCTCAACCTTACCTTACCTACACGTCGGATGATACTAGCATGATGTACAGAGCCTGAAATATCTCTCAATACCGTTTTTGCACCTTTTTAGGGTTCCATACCTCAAAAGGTAAAAAAAGGAACCCTTATAAGATCACTATCTTGTCCGTCTGTCCGTGTATCACCACCGATTTTCTCAGAAACGGGTGGACCTGGGCCTGCAGTCTCGACATAGCTAACGATCGTTACGTTAAGTAACATTCGTTAACTCTTACCACAAAATAGTAAGTATACAGAAGGGCCACTCCCGCCGTTTGGAAAATTGACAGCTAAACTTGACAGATTCACTAGGTTTGTAGGTTTCGTGATATTAAATGGATATTTGATGCCCTGTCTGCCCTCTAAGGCATGTAAGCATGATATGATGTATGTTTAGACGAATCTATGTAGGTTGCCCAAGTTACAAACATAAAACTTGGGCAACCTACCCTTTTTTTTTAATTCGGAATCAATATAGTAGCAACCCTAGTGAATCTGTCAAGTTTAGCTGTCAATTTTCCAAACGGCGGGAGTGGCCCTTCTGTATACTTACTATTTTGTGGTAAGAGTTAACGAATGTTACTTAACGTAACGATCGTTAGCTATGTCGAGACTGCAGGCCCTGGCAAGTTGAACACACACCTTGCTTTTGACCAAAATTTAAAATTCTTGGTCAAACGGAAGTGCCCTATAGAATTTTAGTCGGAAATCTGCTGAGCAGTCGCAGGATCCATCTGGTTTTGGTCAGCCAGCTCGCAATTATGTATCCTTCGACTACACAGAATGCTTTTCTACTTGTTTACGTCTTTTTAGTTCGCTTTCTAAGCAGTCGGGTTTTTTGTTATTTTTATTTAACTTTTTTATTTTTCGTATTATTTACATTTAAATATCAAATAATCAAAAAAAAACAAATCAAATATTCTTTATTGACATAATAATTGTTAACAGCAATGTTGCCTGAATAAGTTTCTATGAGAAAAAAATTATATGTATAAGCGGTATATATATTTTGAAATCACCTCTTGAAATCCTTATGCGCTTACCGCCTACTGAAACAATCACCGATCATCTTGATGAACTTTACAGGCTTAAGACAATATTTTTTAGGATATTGAAGTGTAGTGTAGAACTCTCCGCTCCTCCCCACTCAGATGCATTCATCTAAGAGGATATCCCACGAGACAAACGTCTCATCAGCAACTAAATTCTATGTTGTTATTTGTTTCATAATATACCATTTCCAAGACTACGCGTAGCAAGTAGCAAAACAGATCAGGAAAATAAAGAAGTGACGTGACCATGAAATCAATGTTGATTCCAGATTCATAAAATGTTCCCTAGACATAGTTTGGAATCATACAACAGCACCATGTCCTATATTCGGTGACGGAAGCCACGAAACTTGTTACGATATTACCTAACTTGTGACATTATATTGTACTATCATGTGACTTTTTGTGAATAAAAACTGTGTAAAGTTAATAAGTGTCTAAAGTAATTTGCCGCTTTTCTAAATATCGTAGATTTGGCCAAACAACAAAGGCACATGCTGTTCAATGGATACCGAAAAAAAAGCAGCCTCAAATGTAAAAGTAAAGAAGAGCGGACGTAAAAATGAGAAGAAGAAAAAAGCTGAGGCACAAAAAACAGACATCACATTAGATGAAGTATGTCAACAAATGAGCAAGCTGGCTGATGATGACGGCGGTGGCAGCGTCTCAGCCAGCTCCACCGATAGCGAAGACTTAGTAAATGCTATAAACTACAACACTATCACGTCACTAGCCGCTCTAAAGGATATAATCCAAGGCGACAATAATGATACTCCAGAAACAGATAGTTTCTTTCAGCACTACTTTATGAATCACTGTAACAGTCTTTCAAGTAGAAATTCTAATTCACCTTTTCCGTTTTCGGAGCGTCGAAGGCTATCACAATGCCGCGAGGAAGATGAAGACGATGAGAGAAAAGATGGCGATCTACTGTCATTATTAGGAGATAGTTGGGACGAAAGAAAAAGTTCTAGAAGCAAGAAAAATGTTGCTAAAAACTACAGCACTCCCGAAATTGAGGACCAGAATGCAAATGTTGTTAGCGAGCTGGCACCTTCTGATGGTAATGTCGCAACTGATGGACAAGATCCTCCAAAGAGAACAGTGATGGGAGCTCGTCATAAGTTCTTGGTGACGACGACTACCCCGGCTGCGCCTGTGACTACGCCTTCTGCGCCACCGGCTGTGGAGCGAGCCTTGCGCTCGCATGTGAATAACGCGCATACCGTTCATTTTGGAACCAAAGGCGCTGAAGAACTACGGCCAAATGTTCGTTCCATATTTGCAGGACAGAATCTCCACCTTGACAAACATTATTTTGATAGTAGTTTAATCGAAATTAGATCTATCGTTGATGGAGTAGCCGCTAGTTCAGAAGACATTTGGGTTAAAAGGAGTGAAGACAAAGTAAGTATTCCTAAGATTCTAAAATTTATATCATCGTAAAAAGGTACACTCAAACAAAAGAAATATAGCTTAGAATTTTAATAAATTACAGGCCCTTAAAGAAGAGCCCTCTGCCAAAGCTGAGCTATTCAAGATAAATGAAAATGTAGCTGTAGTACCTGGGACGAAAGGCGCCAAAGCGTCTGTGAAGAGTGAAGAGCAAGTCAGAGCTCGCTCTGGAACCTGGGGTGCTGCGACTGGGACGATACGAAAGGAGCCGACAAAAAAGATTCCAGTAAAGAAAGAAAAAGAGGTACGACGCAGCAGTGATGAACGGAGGCAGAAACGAGGTGAGTGATGAATATAATGACGTGACTTGATACATAGAGTCGAGCTTAGAAAACGTGATATTCCAGACGATCTTTCTGTTTGTTATTGTTGAATTTCTAGTACGGTATCTTGTGGCATAGGTCCAGCACACGACTATAATGACATCATTAAAAATGACTTGACAGTGCTTGCTCAGTCAGGTTAATTTTTTGTTATTTTCTTTAATGTAATTTTTATTATCTGGGCATTAGAAGTCGAAGTCTTACAAAGTGTTGATGCAAACTGTGTTGACAAATAAACGGCAAGTTATGTAATTCGTTAGTAAATATAGATTTATTATGGACGGAAAGTGTAGTAGTTCCCTCAATGTTTGCCAGAGTGCGCCTACATATTTGAGTCGCACGCCCCGCGTCCGCGCTGGCTCCACGCCAACCGTCTAGCTAATCGTAAGGGTCGATGTTAACGCGAGACTTACTGAGATTAGCGTTATATTGTTTGTGGTTATTATAATTATCGTAACTTACTGACTAATGGGAATTTCACCTCACATCTACTAAACTGCTGAGCTATCCATCATACAAAACCAAAGCAAGCCCAAGCTGTTTATGAGTTTGTTGAAACCAAACATTTTGTCGAAAGGAGGAAATGTCTGTTCATTGAAGATATTATGAAAATAATTCAGCTTGTCTGCTAGACGCATTAAATAACCTAAGATATATAGTAGTATATGCACAAACCGCTGTGCTATAATTATTTCTGTCCGAACGCAAAGGTGCCCGGCGAATGCAGACAGGCAAATTATACACATATAGTCTTTAGTAGGTGCACAATTATTAACGAAACGTATACATTTAGGAACAACAATAAATTGAATTCATTAATATGTACGCATTCCTCATTAAATAACATCGTTTTTGGAATTTCTTGGCATTGTATTTTATAATTTGTCGCACTTGATAGCACGGTGTGAGAAAATAACAGCTGGGTATGTTAGAGAAATAAAGGTTAATTAAATTGCACTACGCAGTTTCAACAATATACATCTGTAACACTTAAGGCTCACTTCCGATCACACCTGCTCCGAAGTCACTGTCGCACCGACACGGACGCGGCCACTTTTATGAATTATGGAAATATATGGGCACCACAACAATCGAGCGCTACGACACTGCCGCGGCGACAGTGATGCTGGAGTCGCTGTTATCGGAAGTGAGACTTAAGATGCAAAATAGCCTGCGCTGACCTTGAGTTAGCTGTGGTTATAGCATAAGTAGCGCCCATTATCGTACTGATGTTTGTCTACGCGCGATAAAAACAATTTTCCTTAATTTTAGACATGCTATAGTATCGCGATACCTTTTTAGAGAGCGTTATAGAGTTATGAATATAAATGTGGATGGACTTCACTTCACTTGCCCTAAGGAAAGATTAATGGATTCTGTGAGAATTGGTATGAGAGAAAAGGGAATCAGTGATAGCGTGACGGACTGACGCTGGAGAGGACGATAATTATGGAAGTAGAACCCAAGTGACATGGGACAAGGGCAGAAAGATGATGATGATGATGATGAACGTAATACCTTATAGATAAAAGCTAAGTATTAATGAACGGCAGTCCCGGTCCTGCTATAAATAACAGCTAGAGCTGTTCCAGGTGTTTAAACAGTGGTAGAATTTAATTAATCTGTTGTACGTTATGAATGTGTAAGTCTCACGGAATATGCCACAGCACAGCGCGCGTAATACATTATGCATAACGTTTCTATGCCCACTATGGAATGCTCCATTATGGAACTGATATCAAATTGTTGTGTTTTTAAATGGTATACAAATCCGACATAAATGCTTCAAACGTCAAATTATTTATCAAAAAAAAGTTAATTCGAAAAATCAAAAAACCCGACTGCTTAAAAAGCGAACTAAAAAGACATAAACAAGAAGAAAATCATTTGGGCGCCCACAATATGGCGCCCAAAAACTGCATTTTTTATATTTTCCTATTTAAATGCAGCCAGTGACACTCGCAGGGTTATGACGAATCGATTGACGTAAAAACTATCAAAATCGGCTAACGTGTTTGGTCTCTAGAACGCCATATAGGAACAAACATACATACATACATAGACTGATAAAAACATTTCCCTCCTTCGGCAGTCGGGTAATTAGTATAAATACAACATCACCCGCGAAATGTAGATGTTAGATCACGTTTCCACCTGCAACCAGCTTTCATTCAAGTTGCATTACATAGGGGGCTACCGAGATATAACGTGATCAGGGGGGTGACCACAAGCTCTTAGAGTAAGGTTATTTTGAGATCGAGTAAGGGACAGATGTATCTGACTTGTATACATCTGTCACTTACTCGATCTCAAAATAACCTTACTCTAAGAGCTTGTGGTTACCCCCCAGTTGCTCGATCGAGCCCCGTAATGTAATTAAATTGCACTTCGCTGATTTAACAACAGAGGAAATGCGGTCGCAGACATCCGACTGAACTTCCTAAGTAAAAAGTCATAATTGGAGGTTTGGCTCTCGCCTATTTCCTCCTCCAATATTGGACCAATTTAAAAGATATTCCATAAACTGAAATTGAAAGATATATACTCTGTGCCCCTATGTTTTCCTACATATTTTTCTTTTTACCCGACTGCCGAAGGAGGGTAATGTGTAAATCAGTCAATGTATGTATGTACGTATGTATATATGTATGTATGTATGTTTCTATGTGGCATTCTAGAGACCAACGCGTAGGCCGATTTTGTTGATTCTTACGTCAATCGATTCGTCTTAACCTTGCGAGTGTCACTGGCTACATTAAAATTGAACAAGTAAAATTTCAAAATTTAAAAAACCCCCGACATATTTATCTTGCGAAAACACCCCGATTCAAACAGTAAAACGCCCATAACTTTGGAACGGCTTATCCGATTTTATTTAAACATAGCTAAGAACACTCTCGACAAATTTATCTTTGAAACAAAAAAAACTAATCGAAATCGGTTCATCCGTTTAGGCGCTATGATGCCACAGACAGACAGAACAGAACTTATAACACCCATCTTTTTCTGGCGGGGGTTAAAAATAGTGACATATTGTGGGGGCCCAATTTATTTTTCTTTTCCAAACACATCGTGTGGGCATCAAAATATAGGATGGCAAGAGGTAATTTCAAAAATATGTAACACTAATATGTTTAAATGTTCCTAATTCGTAAAAAAACATGTCAACTAAAAAGTTATAAATAAAAAAAAGTTATTAAAAAAATCCAAAAATTCGACTGCTTATGAAGCAAACGAAAAAGACGTAAACAGTAGAAAAACATGCTGTGCAGTCGCAGGATACATCTGGTTTTGGCCTGCCAGCTCGCGAATATGCATCCTCAGACTGCAAGCATGATTTTCTTCTTGTTTACGTCTTTTTAGTTCGCTTTTTAAGCAGTCGGCTATTTTTTTTTTTTTTTTTTCTTTTCAATTTATGGAATATCTTTTAAATTGGTCCATAATTGAAAGTGGAAATAGGCGAGAACCAAACCTCGAATTATGACTTTTTAATTAGGAAATTCAGTCGGATGTCTGCGACTACATTTCCTCTTATTTTTTGTTATTTTTTTGGTATGCGTCGTGCCTGGCGCAAATAAACGATTTTTCTTTCCTTCTTTCTTTCTTAAGGCTCACTTTCGACCACACACAATGGCTCCGTCGTTACTGTAAATAAATTAAACTTGCATGTGAGTTATTTGCAGTTGAAAAGTAGCCTTAGATATAACTGAGCAATCGTTTTACGTCAATACAAGCGTTGTTTGTTATGTTGTGTTTAACACATCAGCTGACTATCAAAAGACAGATTCACACTCGGCTCTAATAAAATAAATGTCGGTAAACAATAATGACGCCGTCTGTTGAAGAATCATTGCTGTAATCTTGTTTACGATGTCTGCGCGCCACGAAGGGTCGTTTAATAGTTTCAATAGCAAATTTATACAGTGAGTGATACGCTAAGTGTTTGTTTGTCCGACATTAGAATTGATATGTTTTGTAACACTAGTATAATTTTTATTGTGGGGCGTATTTTTTCATAAACATTTTTACATAGATGAATACATAAACTCATGCCTTTTTAGGGTTCCGTACCTCAAAAGGTAAAAAAGGAACCATTATAAGATCATTCTCTTGTACGTCTGTCTGTCCGTGCGTTTCAATTCAATTTATTTATTCAAAATCTGCTTACACTATAACATTCAAAAAATCTGCCAAACTAAAACAGTTTGTCGGCGGTGTCACCACCGATTTTCTCAGTAACGGGTGGTCCTAGCAAGTTGAAATTTACACCAGATACTGAAGTCTATAGTCCCTATTAGGTGTATAAAATTAAAGGTACTGAATTAAAACGATAAAAATATATGGGCAAATTTAGATTTTCGCGAAAACTTGTAACAAAATTTACCTTAATTTTCAACTTTTTTATTTTTTAGAATTTTCCCTTTACTTGTGCTTGTAAGACATTACTTTTAACCATAATTGAAAATTCTAGGTCAACCGGAAGTACCCTATAGTTTTTGGGCCGAAAACCTATATGGTAGTTCCCGTTAACCTAGAATCACGAAATTTGGCACAAAGTAAGGCCTTACAGCAAAATTAAAGGAAAAATTCCAAAAAATAAAAAAAACAATGAAAATTAGGTAAATTTTGGTACCCTGTACCTGTACTACCACACGTTAGCAACTCAACCATTACAGCAACACACACTCACTTAAAACTTAGCCACCAATAAAAATTATACTAATTTTATTATTGCGGTATATTGGGTTGGTACGGAGTACGGAACCCTCGGCGTACGAGTTCGACTCGGATTTGACCGGTTTTTATTTATATGGGGGTAGGCAGAAACTATAAAGGAACCTCACTGAGAGCATTGACGTGTAGTGAGCATACGACGTCGAATATTCGAGTAGTGTGGTCGTTGAGCCGAGGTTACAAAGCTTACAAGCAACCGCGAACTTCGGCAGTTGTGGACGTCGCAACGATTTTCGCGGAAACGGCTCTCATTCGAGTGTTCACGCAAATAAAACGCTCAAAAGCGAGTACTCAGATAATGAAATCAATGAGTATGTATGTAGGAATATTACTGTCCACTTGTAAAGCAAGGAATAGTGCCTTGATCTTAAGTGTTTGTGACCTTCTTGGTCAATCGTATTATTGATTAAATGACATTTAACGAGATCGTATTCGAATGCTCCAAGCTCGCAAGGGACTGTTCGACTCGAACGTTCTTAGTTTTGCTCGAAAGTGAATGCTGGGTTCGCTGGGAAGCATTTGTTGCTCGCCTACGATTGCTTGTTGACAAATGCTCGCGAAATAATGCTCCCAGTGAGGACGCTTCTTCGTTTACGTTCATTCTTGTGGTAATACACGCCGTTTATGAGTACAATGACCTGGTTTTTCTATAGAACATAAAATAATACAACATAACATCACGCCTGCACTTATTCCCCGAAGGGTTAGGCAGAGCTGAGGGCACCAGTACCAGTGGTGTCTCATCCCATACAAAGAAACAGTGCCGACGTACTGTACTGATTAAACTGTTTTTTTTTACATCGATCGCGTTCGGTTCCGTTCCACGGATATAGATGGTGTTCTATCTATCGCAGTGGAACGGCACCGAACGCGATCGATTTACAAAAAATAATCGGTATAATCAGATGAAAAACGCTATTAGTTACGTCGGCACAGTTTCTTTGTATGGGATGAGGCATCTGTATGCTAGTATTATATTATCTGTGCCAGTACACACACATTTCTGAAAAACATCTATAGGGAAAAATCACCAATAAAATCCATGTATGTCCTTCTGTGTGTCGGTTCACTCACGACTGCTTTTTAAATATATTTTGTTGGTTCCCTATCATTCATCTGTTCAATTTCTTCTGTTTCAAGTTTTCACTAAATCTAAAAATCTTTGTCATTATCTAATTGTCGAAAATAATATAGGTACTCGTAGTACGGTACTTACATCTTTCATTAAAGTCACGCTGCATTTGCAAATTGCAACGCTCGTAACTCCGCGAGAAGTGCGTAAATTCTATAACTGTAACAACACAAGCCGGTTGCTCGTGACCTTCAGTAGGCTTAACGGTACATATTCAATTAGGAGTTAGTTACTATATCTACGTAGTACTCTCCAACTAAGCATGCAACATCGACCTCTCCTTCTGTAGCTTTAGAAATAAATGTCAGAGTTTATGTAAATTACTGAGATCACGGCTTGAATAGGATACTCGTAGTTATACTAATTTTAAGTTTATTAAAATTGAATACTTTCGCCCGTTTGTTTCGGGCAATAGTGAAATCGGTCACTAAAATAGGTACCTGTGTATTGAAAACTAGGACATCCCAGGTATTTTAATGCAGGAAATTCCGCTTACCAATAAATTCAAATTTTAGGGTATTTGAGATCGACTTTTCCTTCCTCATTGTACAGGCAGTTTTAAGCCAAAATTAATCAGGTGATGGCGATGCTGGTACTTGGTAGTACGTTTAGGCACTCCAGGAAGCTAAGTAAATACTCTCTTGCATGCAGTACTTTGATGAAAAGAACTGAGAGGATGGTGAAAGACGATCCGTAGATGAGAGTATAAGATCATCTCTCAATGTACGTAAATATAACAGAGAGCACTGATTTTTGACAGATAGGAACGAAGTCTGCAGATTTTCGTCTGAATCTTACCCCGTGGTTCTAAAGTCAACGACGTTTTATTGTCCAACGGACTTATTAATGATACTATGCTAGCATTGAGGATGGTAGCCGATAGTTATGACGAGTGACGTGCATCAAACCGTTTTGTAATATAACCGCGTGACCGCTGTCGGTATGTAGATTGAGACAGAGATACGCACACACTGACTGAACGGTTTATCGCCTCTCCTTCTTCGGCTGATTATGATTTGTTATAACTGCATTTAATATACTATGAACAAGAGTGTACCCGCCACTCCGTCTGACTTTTTGTTGTTGTTAGACCATGGAAAATATATGAAAAATCCCATAGCCTTCTTAGAGGTCACATCAGATAGGTTGTTTTCTGTTTAGTTATGACTTCGTCACCAACTATTAATAAATTCTATAAAGTAAAATATGACCTCATAATGTTATTAGGTTTTGCCAAGATTCTATCAAAACGATGATGAAAAAAATCGTGACGAATTCGGTATTTCCTAAAACCCAATCGAAGATATTGTGACTTCCACCAACCGGTATTGGGCCTAACTACTATTGTCCACTCACAGAGAGAAAGACTGTCCCTGTCCCAGCAGAGGAAAAATTTAAGACCTTATTATGGTATCGACTGCACATAATCGGTACAGTTTTGAAAATTACTGAAGAGAAGACGCTAGATATTAAGAATAGACCAATGATTGCCCCCCCCCCCTCTTATTGCATTGCTTTTTGATAGCTCACAGAACGCGCAAGCGCGTTTTCTTTGCTTCCATTTATTTCTTCATATCTTTAACAAGTAAAATTTCACAATTTAAAAAACCCCCGACGCATTTATCTTGCGAAAACACCCCGATTCAAACAGTAAAATGCCCATAACTTTTGAACGGCTGAACCGATTTTATTCAAACATAGCTAAAAACACTCTCGACAAAAATACCTTACAAACAAAAAAAACTAAATCGAAATCGGTTCATGCGTTTAGGCGCTATGATGCCACAGACAGACACACAGATACACAGCAACACACGTGAAACTTATAACACCCCTTCTTTTTCCGGCGGGGGTTAAAAATACGTTTACTCGAAAGCGTAAAACACGCAATGAATACAGTTGAATTGTCAAAATGACCGCGTGCGCACGTGCTTTGATCTTTCAATAAAGTTACACAATTTGGAGTGTTATGTTGAATCATGCTGATATTGCTTTTTCCCGGTAATTTATCTTGACCTTTGGTTCATTAACTACATAATAACAGTACGTTGCATAATAAAAACTATACGCTAATACCTGAACAGAAATCTTTGTACCCCTTTACCCATTGAGCGTCTAATTAGCAGACACAATAACAAAACAATAGCTTACTTACGCACACACGGTGTACGCGCGACGTTTGTAATGTAGCATATTGTGCGTACGGAGGAGAAGACCAGAAGATGTGCCAAGACCTATATTTTTGGGAACAACGGTCGTTTTTTGACCACTTTATGACAATAACATCACGCCTGTATTTTTGAGGCCAGCGGTCGTTTTTTGACCACTGTATGACAATAACATCATGCCTGTATTTTTGAGGCCAGCGGTCGTTTTTTGACCACTGTATGACAATAATATCACGCCTGTATTTTTGAGGCCAGCGGTCGTTTTTTGACCACTGTATGACAATAACATCACGCCTGTATTTTTGAGGCCAGTGGTCATTTTTTGACCACTGTATGACAACAACATCACGCCTGTATTTTTGAGGCCAGCGGTCATTTTTTGACCACTGTATGACAACAACATCACGCCTGTATTTTTGAGGCCAGCGGTCGTTTTTTGACCACTGTATGACAATAACATCACGCCTGTATTTTTGGGAACAACGGTCGTTTTTTGACCACTGTATTACAATAACATCACGCCTGTATTTCCCGAAGGGTTGAGCAGAGGTGCGCTATAGTACACCCTCATTTCGCCAGTTATGTTTAAGTCCCATGTTATAGACGACGACGAGCCTATTGCCATCAACCGGGCTCAACTCTAGAATCTGGGCTGCTACTGATAAATTCCAGGTGGCTAAACCCAATAACACTGCCCGATCCTGGAATCGAACCTAGGACCTCATGCTCGTGAGTGGCGCTTGCGACCACTTGACCAATGAATTAGTGAACGAGTATTAATGTTAATTGTGTACATTTCAGAGCAACGTCTGGATGCAGCGATCACTCGAAGCACGCAGTCTGTGGGAGAACGCAGACGCCGTACCTCCAGCGAAGATGGCGGAGCACATCCTATGTACCAACAGACTATACACGGTAATTCAACACTTTAATCACTTATATTCATCGAAACTGATGCCTTATTGCCATGGATTAAGGCAAAAAAGAAAGGAACATAACGCCACATGCAAGGATCGTCTACAGTCTGTTCTTTATCTCAGAAGTAAAATTGACATATTACTTTTTAGGGCTTATTATGCCTGCCTCCTGAATTATGTTATATATAACTCCTTTTAGACCGATTACAGTATTTAGTGACTACAAGAGTTTTATTTATCATACCTCAGAAGGCCTAATAAGCCCTAAACGAAGTAATTGTCATTTGCATGTGTCAATTTTGTCTCAGAGATAAAAAACAGACTTTAGTCATAATGACTTTTAAGTTTTAGACAATTTTACACCAGCACATACACAATGACACATGTATATGAGGTATAAAAAGATGAAGGGGGTACTTCATTTACGTTCATACGTCCTGTCATTGACTTGTTCAGTTTTAAGACAGTATTATACCAGCAAAACATATGTATATACAGGTATACAAAGAGATTGGGAGGGGGGGTTACATACCAGGCCCCTCAGAAAGTATTGCGAAAAAAAGTTTTTATATATGGGAGACTGGCCAGTTATAATGTTTTTCGAAAATATGATTATTTATAAGTAAAAATAAGTAAGTTCCAATTTCAAAATTTCCCTCCACATTTTTTGCGAGTTAATTCAAAGTATTGTGTCTCACTGAAATATGGATCTGCGCCGGGAACATTTTAGAGCTATGATTTTATACGATTTCAAGTGTCGCCTGAAACCGGATGAATCGTACGATAGACTTCAAATGGCATTCATGGATGAAGGCCCTTCCAAGGCAACCGTGTATCGTTGGTATAACGAATTCAAGCGCGGTCGACCAACTTTGGGGGATGACGAAAGAAGCGGTCGCCCTTTGACGGCTGTTACCGAAGAAAACGTGCTAGCAGTGAAAAATTTAATCCAAGACAATAGGCGAATTACATATCAGGAGATTCAACACATATTGAAGATTGGATCGGGAAGCGTTCACGAGATTCTACACAGCCATCTTCGCGTGAGGAGGATAGTATCACGCTGGGTGCCGCACAACCTCACCGATGCTCAGAAGCAGGCCCGGGTGGAATGGTGCCGTGATATGCTTAACAAATTTGAAGCAGGCTCGTCTCGGCGTGTTTACGACATCGTTACAGGTGATGAGTCCTGGATTTATCAATACGACCCAGAAACCAAGCGCCAGTCGACTGTTTGGGTGTTTCAAAATGAGCCAACGCCTACCAAAGTGAAGCGATCTAGAAGCGGGGGTAAGATTTTGATCGCTAGCTTTTTTAATTTGACTGGCCACTTGGTATCAATTCCCTTACGGGATCAAAGAAGCATTAATGCCGAATGGTATACTACCAAATGTTTGCCAGAAGTTTTCTCTGTTATAAGCAACAAGCGACCAAACACAGGGCTCCGCGGGCTACTGCTCCACCACGACAATGCACCTGCGCACACCGCACCCAAAACGAGGGACTTCCTGGACAGCACGCCAGTCAAACTCCTGGGTCACCCTCCTTACAGCCCTGATCTAGCACCGTGTGACTTCTTTTTATTCCCAAAAATAAAAAATCAGCTCAAAGGGATACAATTTTCGTCGCCGGAAGATGCGCTGGCTGCGTTCGAGCAGGCTGTAAACGAGGTGTCTGCGGCGGACTGGAAAAAGTGTTTTGAAAACTGGTTTAGGCGCATGAATCTTTGTATAGAGGCTGGTGGAAAGTACTTTGAAAAGATTTAATAAAAATATATGTACGTATAGAACAATTTTTTTTAGTTTCGCAAAACTTTCTGAGTGTCCCACGTATTACATTCATACAACTAGTCATAATTACTTATTCAGTTTTAAGACAGTATTAAACCAGCAAAACACATGTAGTAAAACAGGGAGGGTTTCAGTTTTAAGACAGTATCATACGAGCACATACACTTGTATATACAGATATAAAAAGAGGAGGGAGGGGGAGGGGTGGTTGATCTAGTTTGGCATCATAAAATCGTCCACAGGCTAGCAGGAATGTCACATAGAATGCTGGGAGGGGAAAACTTTGGCCGGGGAGAAAGCTAGTCACATGTTGAGTCGACTATCTGCTTGTGATGTCAGTAGTGTGGCAAGGCCCTTGCAATACCTCTGGCATTTCTGGTTACTAACGCCACATTTCGCCTGCTTTTCCTCCTCTTTTCGAGTTTATGGTTCGACCTTCTGGGTTAAGGTGGCCACGATAATTGCAGTGTCAATGATGTTCATGGAGGCCTTAAAAGTGCAGGTGTGTGGCATTTGTAACACTAGCATTTGAGTCACGACTTAAACAGGGGCATCGCTCTCACATTGGTTATGATACGTATCTATAAAACACCGATATATCAAAATGTTTTTCAGCGATTTACCTGAATACCCAACCGATTGAGTCCTTTTCATACAGACCACAGTAACGTCCAGCTCGCAGATTCCTGTTATAACTTTACATGCACATATTGCACCCGCGTACAGTCGCATTTTATATCAATGCACCACGTGTAGTGCGACCCGCCTGATTTGTAGGATTTTTTACAATCGTCCAAATATGTGTCAGACTGTGTAGTCCGAAAAATTGGCGGAATAAAGTATTGCTATCAACCGCCTGTATATAATAAATTATATTCGAGAAAACCACTTCAAATTGAATATTGTATTTTCTAGGAACCACCGTCGTTAGTCGAAGGCCTGCGGTGTTCGACGTCCTGAAGTCGAAGCGTGATGGTGACGCCAAGAAACAACCGTCTATCTTGCAGCAAGTCATGGCTGCTGTGCAGGTCAGTACTTTATCTACGACTAGCTTTATCGGTCGGCGTTGCTTCCGTGGCCAACATTTTCCTCAATAATAGTAGCCTGTGGACACTTAGCAACTGTATAGCTTTCTGTATCATCATCCAAGGCCTAACAAGTGTAGAATCCAGACAGCTTCATTTGCTTAAAAAAAAGTGGCTTTGAGGTACAAGGTACAGCGTGGCTTGTAGAAAAACGCAAGGTATGCATGACTTGATATCTTTCCAGATGGCCAAGTATTATTAGGTTAAAAGTTCTTAATATTCCAAATGACACAAAAGTCACAATGAACCACACATTTAAATGTTTTTCTCGCGACTGGACAACGAAGGAACAATGATGTCACCTTAATAAAAATCCATTTGAAGTACTTAAGTACTTACTGATTGCACGGTATTCAATTAAAACACGGTTATCAATACAATGGATGGTTATATGAATGACAGTTATTGTACTGAATTATTACAGAACAGTGTAGTTTTCATAACCGGTAAGTGTAGTCAGTGATGTACTGAATGAGTTTTTGGGTCCCTTTAATTAGGCCTGCCCTGCATTGAGAAATCAGAGCGCGATAGTAGCAATTGCGTGATATAATAGCAATCATAGAACACTAGTGAAGCGCGAGTTGTCACTTTTAATCTAGTTGAAAAAATTCTTTAATTAATTATCACTGACAGACGACGTACTATACCGTTTAAAACCATGCAATTGTAGTTTGTACACAAGGGTTCCTTTTAAAACGTAGCTGAGCACTAAGGAAAGGTTTTTGAAAATTAATGACTTACGATTTAGTAGGGAATGTATGGAAGTTTGTCATTGGATTCAGAGACCTAGAAGTTGGTAGGCGCATAGACTTGTTTGCAAGTTTCTAGCCCCTAAGGGTCATCAGAAGTTGCCAATGGAAAATCCCATCGGATGCGGCTTTTAACTTATTTTTTTTTATATATCTGTTCCTCTAATCACCAGAAAATATATTCACAAATATAGCAAATTTACACAGTCAATAATATGATTTATTTATTTATTAAAACTTCATGCAACATAAAAGTACATAGGCGGACTTAATGCTCATCCATCTGACGTCATATGGCACGTCAGACTTATCTTTCTATTTCTTAACTTTGACGATTTATAACTTCGTCTCTGATCGAGATATTTAAAAAATGTTTCATATTGGTTTACTATAGTTAATAAGTATTTCATTTCACCAATAAAACTATTACATGCATATTATCTATTACCACAGATAATATAATACTAGCATACAGATGCCTCATCCCATACAAAAAAACCGTGCCGACGTAACTAGCGTTTTCCATCTGCTTATTCTTCTTATTTTTGTGAGTACATCAATCGCGTTCGATCCCATTTCACGGCAATAGATGGTGTTAGCAGCGCCTTGCAAGTAAAAGGGTTTACTAGGTTCGTGAATATTTTTTTCTTTAAATACAGTGAAGGTTCGTTTTATAGTATTTTTTGCAAGTTGTTACAGTTTTTTTTTGCACCAAAATGTGTAAAAATGCAAATTTTAACAATCGAGTTGAATACCTCAGAAATTTAAAAATGCGCCATCTATGGCATCAATTTTAAATGATCCGTTCAAATAATCTTTGAAATGTGAATTAAGAGCCCAATATTCCATAATTTTGTACTTAGGAGAGTTGATTAAACAAGAACATACAATGTTTAAGTTCAATTCCAGATAATGTTAATTTTACACACATTCTATTGAATTGTGTGTACATGTCGCGCCATCTAGTGAGATTTATTTGAACAAAATTTTCTCTGTTAGCAATGAGACCCCGTGCTATTACTAAGCATGCTGTTTACGATTTCAGAACATGACCAAGTCAAGCTCGCCTGCCAAAGATCTCACCAAACTGGAGACGTCGAAGGTAGAGCCAGCGGTGACCAGACCTGTGCTGAAGGCCAGGGATGGATCAGCGCATCCACATTCTGGTAGTGACACGAGGGTAAGTACCATTGATGATCGAACTTAGGATTTGTCTTAATTAGGCGGTTTTCGCATTCACGGTGCTAACTGTGCAAGCTTATGAAGCACTCCTGTTGATTAACATCCTAAGGATTTGTAGTCCAGTTAGTGACGAGTCGCGTTGGGCAGTGCTAACCGCACTATATTCAAAATTATGGCGTTGTACAGTAGTCACAGCGGATCTTTGTTTTTCTGAAGTTGGCTCTGCCAACAACTGAGCAAAAAAACAGTTTGTCATCGGGTATACTTCATAGAATAAGCGAGATAGAGATAGGACGATGCGACAAATGTAAGCGAGTGAAAGAGACAGTTATATATCTTCACCTTTAACATTGACACAAAATAGCTACTGCGCAGGGTCTTGCAGCCAATTCAGAGACACAAAGATCCGCTGTGAGTATTATAAGAGAGCGTTTACGGAGAAGCGACTCACAGCGAGACGCCACACACCTTCGTCTCCGTAAACGAAGCCTTACTGTCAATTGAGCCGTTGCGTTGCTTGCCATCTAAATATTTAATAAATTAATTAAAAAACTTGGAACTAGCGACTAGTTAAACAATTTTGTAGACAAAATTTTCATCTTTACGCTGCTGGTGAAGGTTCTATGTTAGGCTAAACGTATAATATCATCCCCGTATATCGTTCCCAACCGTAAGAATGCTAATTACTGGAAAGTTTGTTTAATCATCTGACAATTCAAAGTATATTTTTGTAATCGTGGCTGAATAAACGACATGTTGACTATAGTAGATTTTACAATGAGTGCACAAAACGAACCATTTTTAGATAAAATGGTTCTGTGGACGAGTTATAAACTCTGCTTTTCATTTCGATTGCGAGGAAATAAAACAGTAGTAATTTTAACAAAATTGAAGAAATTAATTAACGCACGAAAAAACTTTTTTTTAATCTTACGACATTAATATTAGGCTTGGGCTGCAGACCTATACAGGCTACTATTAAATTATTTGATAGCAGCCTGTATAGTAATATATATATATTTTAAATTAATTAAATAACCTACCGTTTTTTAATTTTAATATCTTTTATGTCTTAAAAAACACATAAAGGCAAATAAATTAAAGTAAATATCATAAAATAACAAATTCTATCTGTGAACTTTTTATTGTGTTTGGCTTTATGGCTCATTTTCTTTGCCTTAATATACATTTATAAGTAGATACGTTAATGCACTTGTGCACAAAAATCGATTTTGTGCAGCCTATATCCTGCAAAAATAAGCAATTTCAGAGCATGAGAAGTGAAAAAATTATGTTTTAGTCCGTCAGGTAGATTAATAAAAAATATTGGACATGGATTTTCTTTTTCCACGTAAACAAAAAAATACGACGATACGGTACGTTGAAATATAAATGTCGTGTGAAGTCACGGTGTGCTACATTTTATACTGACAAAGTGACGTCACAAACTTTGATGCGATTGAATCCTAACTTTGATGCGCTTTATCTTTGTTTATTTGATAAAGCATAAAATACGGGTCCATTATTATTTGATAGCCTTACTGACGGACTAAATAGAATTATCATTTATCTACCCAGTAAACATCCCTATTACTTAATCCATACTAATATTATAAATGTGAAAGTAACTCTGTCTGTCTGTCTGTTACCTTTTCACGCTTAAACCGCTGCACCGATTTAGATGAAAGTTGGTATGAAGATAGTTTGAGACCTGGGAAAGGACATAGGCTATATAGGTAGGGTAGGGTATGGTAGTGTAGGGTAGAGTATTGTAGGGTAGTGTAGGGTCGGGTCGGGTAGGTTAGGGTAGGGTAGGGTAGTGTAGGGTCGGGTAGGGTAGGTTAGGGTAGGGTAGTGTAGGGTAGGGTGGGGTAGGGTAGGGTGGGGTAGGGTAGGGTAGATAAATGTTTGGTCTTTTTATGGCAAAACAAAGTTTGCCGGGTCAGCTAGTTGACAAATATAGCCAAAATAACTTTCTAGCGACAACTCCACTTGCATTAGTTATTAGTGAGTGCGAACATTTTACACCACCCTTCTTTATTTGTCTACAAAGTATCACTATTAATAAATATTGTGTAAACTTGTCTTCATTGATATTAACAAAAATGTGGCATCTCAATTGGCCGTCGTTTCCCGTTAGTTATGGGTGTCAATTGAAAGAAATAGGTTAACACGGTGCTTGTCAATATATTCTGATGGCTGAGGTCACTATGGACAATTTATTAGCTCAAATGTAATGTACTTTTGAAGTTCTGAACCCAACCTGATTCCACAGATAATATAATACTAGCATACAGATGCCTCATCCCATACAAAGAAACCCTGCCGACGTAACTAGCGTTTTTCATCTGATTAATCTTATTATTTTTGTATGTACATCAATCGCGTTCGATCCCGTTTCACGGCAATAGACGGTGTTAGCAACGACTTGCAAGTAAAAGGGTTTACTAGGCTCGTGAATATTTTTTTCTTTAAATACAGTGAAGGTTTATTTTATAGTATTTTTTTGCACGCTTTTACAGTTTGTTTTCACCAAAATGTGTTACAATTCAAATTTTAACAATCGAGTGAAATGCCTCAGAAATTGAAAAATGCGCTTGGCTTCAATTTTAAATGATCCGTTCAAATTATCTTTGAAATGTGAATTAAGAGCTCATTATTCCATAATTTTGTACTTAGGAGAGTTGATTAAACAATAACATACAATTTTTATGTTCAATTCCAGAAAATGTTAATTTTAGACACAATTCTATTGAATTGTGTGTACATGTCGCGCCATCTAGTGAGATTTATTTGAACTAAATTTTCTTTCTTAGCAATGAGACCCCGAGCTTGAAACGAACAAATTAACTATTTCAATAAATATATTGGTGTGTTTCATTTGTGTCCAGAAGTTTTAATCACCTGCCCAATAGGTACTTAATTTTATTAAGCGGTAACCATTGTCTATCTTATTCTCTTGAATCGTCAAGACGTGATCTGTTTCAGAATATACCTTATTATGCTGTACAATAAAGTTTATAATAAAATATTAGTCAGTCAGCAAGGTGGTAGGGAAAGCGAAGTGTTCTGTCCTGACTGCGCTGCTAGAACATGCAAGGTAGGTACTAAAAGGTTGAGCATCTTTATATTTTTTTAAAGACTTACTGCCTACACGCTCACACTGTCAATATATTTGTATGGCTGATGTCGCTATTACCGATTTATTAGCTCAAATGTGATGTATATGTTTTCGCCAAACTTCTGGGCCGCACTGAAGTTGGCTTTCCGATGCGCAAGGCACGAAACGGTGCTGCTTTTGTATGGGATTTACTACTGCGCATTGTAGCCAACTTCAGAGCGGCCAAGAAGTTTGGCGAGAATTATACTTTTGAATTGCAGAACCCAACTTAAAAAACAAATTCTCTATTTAAATATTATGTTTATGGTGTACATTGTTCAGCGACTAGGTACCCGCCCCGATTTTGGCATGGTTGCAATATTCGGTTTATTAACCAAAAAATAACTTTCGAACACCCTGTCCCAGTGAAAATACAGCAAAAATAAACAACCAAATCGATCGAGCCCGTCCCAAGTGATGATTAGACCCAAGTGATTTAGCAATTGATGTTTATTTATATGGATCACTAAACGCAAACTAACTAATTAGGGATGTGCCTACGCCTTTTCGGCGGGAAACTTTCAAAATGTGCCTGGAATTTTGGGGAAAAGATCAGGGAGTGTGGTATTTTTACCTCACTAAAACCACCCCGGTGATTATCATCAGCACGTAAAAGATCCAAAGCCCAAATGTCTCTGCCTCACACTTCGGGAAATATACGTGTAATGTTCTGTTAACCACTGAACCGTGGCGGCCATTTTTGTCATTTTGACGAAACGTGGCGGGTCGGCAGGTCGCGATGGCGCGAAATGCCCGCGCGCGACTAAAACGCCGTTATCTCGAAAGTTTTGTATGGGAACCCTACATGAAACTTGTGTTGTTAAAATTGTAATGAAATAAGCTATATTTCAAATGGTTTATTTCAGTTTGGACTTGTTAAATATTGGTGAATAAATTGTAAAGCCAGCAGAAAATCTAAACATTTTGTTGTGAAATGAAATGATACAAACTATCCATCTATCCTCTCCTGTGCACAAGGTTTTCGTGCCGTATGGCTGCCGCATGACTTCATGTGTGGCAATACTTGGCCGGGGGAGCTTGACGAAATGTGCAAGCACGACACGGCCCCAGCCAAAGGTAGTTGCAGAGTACCGTGTGGTTTTAGTTTGGTAGAGTGTGATTGACCCCTCCGTCACCATCGGTCATCCAACGATTCCCAAATATTATTATAAAAAGAGAGAGCTAGAGCTTCATCTCACGCTGAGTTCCTGCGTATGTTAGGTTAATTTAAGATCCCAAGCAACAGCTTTAAAAATGTAGACCTTAAAACTTTTAATTTCTTCCCAACAGTACTACCACACGATAACAGCATCGTCGAGCCGTCGCCCAAGTGCCATGGACAAAGTGAAGGAAATGTTCCGCGGACGAGCCTCCGTGCCGGTACCGGCCGGGCCGGTAGAGGGCGCTGAGAAGAGAAAAGCGGTACGTACTTTATCTGTATAACTTATCAACTGGCTCGTTGTACTAGTGGTCGCAAGCGCTACTGCTGAACAACCTGTCCTTGGTCTGTCCTTGTCCTGGGTTCGATTCCCGAGTCGGGAAAAGTATCATTGGGTTTTTCATCAGGAATTTCTCAGTAGCAGCCTTGAGGTTAGATTTGAAACTTAAACATACCAGGGTCCACCGCTGCCCAACCCTCAGGGTTTATTGTCCACTAAAAAGGATGAAGGATACCTTATAGGCTTACACTAAAGAAAAATAACTACTAGCCGCCTTATCGCATTCCGAGATCTTGTCCAGGCAAGTTGGAATGGGCAAAGACTTCCTGGACACGAAATGATGTGGCCTACTATAATTCATTACTAACTCACAGGACATATATAGATTCAAACAAAAGTTTAAGAGAATCCCCTTTGAAAAGGTATATGCCCGATTTAATATATTTTACATTAGTCGAGTCGACACCTAAATGCGCGGAGCTGAAAGTAAATAATCCAACAGTTTTATTAAAATATCAACGTCTCGTTGCGTATGTAAACCACTCTAGCTAAATCCAGACAGAAAAGCGTTAGTTTTAAAAGGATAGTTAGTTATTTTTAGGAAGTGTTATTTGCGATTAATCGATTCGTTTGTCAGTTTATTGCCCAATCCTCCAGTCTTGCAACTAACTTACTTGTCCTCCAGGCCTTACACGAAAATAAGCTAACTCACTGTCAAACGCTTATCAAGTGATGTGATTGGTTTTTTGTGTTATCAAAGGCAGTTCTAAATAATTTTAATACGTCGTTGAATTTCGCCTCATAAACCGAGAGCTTAAATATTAAAGGCATCCGAGGAATGAACGGTTTAATGGCAACCTTGTACGTTGTAAACGAAATGCCAAAAAAAATACATACAGCCGAACATAGGACCTCCTTCAGTTTTGGGAAGTCTGTTAAAAACATGGGGTATAGGAGCTGAAGGATACTCAATGTTGGCAAGATTCCTATGTACCCTTTGATCACATACCACTGTCTAATTTTCATCATCATCATCTATAGCCCGACTTTACTCAGTGCTGGGCATAGGCTTCTCTTAATGCCAATCTTCTACTTACACCCGTATTTATAAAGAAGTAATTACTTGTTGCTAAGTAATTTCGTGATTAAGTCATTACTTAAGGTTAGAATTCTTAATTCCAAATTCTCATTCTTTAGTTGAGTAACACTCGTTACTTACTTGAGCAATTGCCCAAGTAAGACTCGAAGTTTGGTGGTTGTTTCTGTGTGGCAACACTTCGGGACTGCGAAGAATTTATTTTTAAATATCATACAAACATATGATACTATTTAACCTGCAAACAAACAAACGCTAAGAATGCTTTAAAAAAGAAGCATTCATGGGAAAAAAAAACATAAAAACGTAAAGACAAAAAACGTCAACTGATACAGTGAACTTATAGGAAGCCTTTGTGTCTCCGATTGTAAACAGTCGGTAATTCTCGGTAAAATCACTACTTCATTCACAACTACTATCACAATACTTTTGGAGAAACGAAATCTCTTTTTAAAACAATCATCCGAATAGTAATGAAATGGATCCACATCAACGAAAGTAAACTTTGGGATTTCTAGGTTCAGAAACTTCTATCTCCTCTAATATATTATAATTTATATTGTCTACAACAGCAAATACCGCTTCGATGCTATCCATTGTCTCCAAATTTTTATCTAAAATAACCACAAAGTATTGCTTAAGTAAAGGAAATGGTGGCTATTACTTGGCTAAGAATTCTAACTTTTGACAGTTCTAACTTCGATCAATTACTTATCTATAGAATACAAGTCCTTACTTAAGTAACTACTTTTACTCAAGTAATTACTTTTACTTGTTTATAAATACGGGTGTTAGAGCCGCAATGGCAACAATAATTATTTACATTACACGTATTAAAATAATACCTATTTTGTTGCATCTTCTTACAGTACTACTATTTTCTTAGTGTGCCTCTGCAATCATCGCATTTCCGAATATAAACGAATGGTCATTTCCGTCTCCATCAATTATTAGATTTATCGTGTATGATAATTTGAATTCAGAACTAACTAATTAATTGTTGTTTTGTTTTGATTTCCGTGTGATCTATATAGAGCTGTAAAACTATTTGCCTACTTTCCTTTAGCAGATTGCCTTCTATTTTTAAAATACATTACATTAGGTTAAAAGAGTATTAACAACTCTTAGGTCTTCCAAGTTGATTGAGACCATCCGGTCTGCACCAAGTGCAATAGAAAGCCGACGACTAACGAAACACGAAGTTTACCGAGAAACATTAAGAAAGTCGTTGTACTGTACACTAGTTAGTTTTTGAGTAAATTCTTCTTTTCGTTATCATCATCCACAGCCCGAACCACTGCTGGATATAAGCTTATCTAGTGCCAACGTTCTACTTAGAACCGCGATGGCAACTGTAATTCTTTACACGCATTAAACATAAGTTGGTTATATTGTTGCTAGATCCTGGCTTGGACTCAGAATTGATTTCGCCCCCAAAAATTAAAACACAGAACGTGTAGCTTAGGTTAGGTAGGAGGAGATGTTGACGAGTCAAAATCAACGCAAACATATCTTTAAATATAATTTAAAAACGAAATCGCTGTCCGCATCTGTATGTTCTCCGCCTAATTCTTTATAAACCTCGCAATGGATTTTGATAAGATTTTTATTATAGAAAGAGCGTTAAACGAGGTATATAATTGGCCTTGTGGCACTCGTTCCCAGCGCTAATAAAGACAATTTGGTTCAAATAAATGCCACTAGATGGCGCGATATGCATTGATTTGTTATTGAATTGTGTGTAATAATAACAGTTTCTAGAATTGATCATAAAAATTGTATGTTCTTGTTTAATCAACTCTCCTAAGCACAAAATTATGTAATAATAGTTTCTGCCAGCGGCTTCGCCCGCGTGAATGTCAAAAAATATCCTGAGGGAACATATGCCCGTGATAAAAGGTATCATATGTGCTATTCCTGACTATCATCTATCTCTGTGCCAAATTTCATCCAGATCCATCCAGCCGTTTGAGCGTATAGAAGTAACAAACATACAAACAAACTCACAGACTTTCGCTTTTATAATATTAGTGTGATTGGGCTCTTAATTTACATTTTAAAGTTTATTTAAAAGGATCATTTGAAATTGATTTCAATAACAGATAGCGCGGTTTTAAATTGCTGAGACATGCCACTCAATTTTAATAAATTTAATAAAAATACTGTAAAATAAATCGTCACTGTATTTAAAGAAAAAATTGTCACGAACCGAGTAAATCCTTTTACTTGCAAGTCGCTGCTAACACCATCTATAACCGCGGAACGGAACTGATCGCGACCAAAGTTCTTATAAAAATAATCAGCATAATTATTATCATCATCATCGTCATTTCAGCCGAAAGACGTCCACTGCTGGACATAGGCCTCCTCCAAGCGTCGCCACACTGATCGGTCCTGTGCGTTTCGCAACCACCGGAGGCCCGCAGCCTTGGCCAGGTCGTCGCTCCACCTAGAGGGAGGCCTTCCAACGCTGTGTCTTCCGGTACGCGGTCGCCATTCTAGAACTTTTCGACCCCAACGGCCATTAGTTCTGCGAGCAATGTACACTGCCCACTGCCATTTAAGGTTCGCAATTCTTCGGGCTATGTCGGTAACCTTTGTTCTCTTGCGGATGTCTTCATTTCTGGTTCGATCACGCAAGGAAACTCCGAGCATAGCCCTCGACATTGCCCTTTGGGTGACTTTAAGCCTTCTGATGAGACCACGCCTCTGTCCTGTAGGTAATCACTGGCAACACACATTGTTGATAGACTTTCGTCTTAAAACACTGTGGTAAGTTGAACGAGAAGATACCGCGCAACTTTCCGAACGCTGCCCAGCTGAGTCGGATTTGACGGTTGACCTCTGTCTCGTATTTGGACCTACTTAACTGGACCGTTTGTCCCAGGTAGACATAATCGTCCACTACTTTGAGTGTAGAGTCTTCGACTTTGATAAGAGTGGGTGCGACGTGGGCAAACAACATCACCTTGGTTTTGTCCATGTTCATTTTTAGACCCGCTCTTTCGAAAATAGTCAGTATAATCAGACAAAAAACGCTAGTTACGTAGGCACGGTTTCTTTGTATGGGATGTGGCATCTGTATGCTAGTATTATATTATCTGTGCCTGTGCGAACAGCGTTGGTAGTTAGGCAAGTTAAATAAAAGATCTTTCCAGATTTCGGTAGAAAAATAGGATAGATATGTTACATAACCTGCTTTTAAACATTCAACGGTTAGTCTTGTCAAGATGCAAGAACACTAAAAAAATACCCTTGCATTCTCATAGGAACTAAATTCATTTGTCTTTTTTATACTTATCAAGGGTACGTTCAAGGCCATGTTTTGAAAGCAGCATTAATATTATCCCGTTTTAAACATTAATTAATAATTTATTTTATGAAACCACGTAAGTAAAGTAATGTTTGTAAAATGAAAATTTTCAAAGGAGAGAGCGTAGATGCGAATTTGTTGAATACGAACTTGCTTAATCCCAGTGTTTAAGGTACATGGTCATCTTTTGTATCAGCCTCTTTATGAATAGCTCCTTTCATTCTGTTTTCACTGACAACTGCACGTTGGTCAATTTGAGGGACCAATTTGAAAAAAATCCTGGATTTTATTAAAATCCTAACCACTTTGGTTCTCTCAGACTCCACTTTGCAATTTTACTAGATGATTCTGTGCAAATAGGTTAGTTACAGGGAATAAATATACACATTATGTCAACATACGGCGTTTAATAAAAAAATACTATATATTTTTTGGACGACGTTCCGAAATAGGTGGGGTCTGTGGGACCTAACGCACTTTGCGGCGATTGTTTTTTACATCAGCGGTGTGAGTACTAAACCAATGTCACTAAACCTTTTGGCAACGGTGCTACTCCAGCAACTCAAAGCGTTGAAATAGCCGCGCAAAGTATAACACAGTTACAACTCTTCTTGTGAGGTCTATTAAACCCTACGTGGTGTACCAAGGGTTAAAATGCCTTTGCAAAAATAGGGCTGCTCTTTAGGTAAATGTTATTAAAGCTCAATAAATAAGTAAAAGTTACTCTATTATAAATTTTGTTTGTAAGTATGCACTAAGGTAGATTTTATTGAAACTCAATAAAATAAGGTCTTGTTTGTATTTTAAAAGCTTTAGTTCACTTATGATCTCTGAAGGCGAAATACTTTCCCGTGACGGATTTTATTTTAATGGAAGTAGTGATGTTTTTAAGTGGAGTATCTAAATAGACATTATAATAGAACGATGGGCTCCTTGCTATGCGGTAACAAAGAGACAGAAGACGAAGAAATCGAAGAAATAGACATGGTATTCTTATATTTCTTTTTATGTCGAATATTGCCGCAAGGGCTGTGGTAAGGCAAGTTATTTGTTTACTTGCAAAGAAGCGAAGTGTTTGCATAAAAGTGTTTCATCATAAGTTCTGCGCCTGGTAAAACTAATCAACACTTACCTTCCGTCAAAATTTTACAAGGTGGTAGCCAAAAAACTATAGCTACCCTACATAATGAGCAAAATATTATTATTTCATTTTCAAAAACATTACAGTTTGCATTTACATTATTTCCTTATAAGGAGTGAAAAAATGTTACTCGGTGTATACTAGAACCTACCAGTTTTGATGCTGCCACTTGCGTGTGAATTTCTAAATTAGGCTTTAGTTATTTTCGTTATGAGATGACAGTCATTTGCGTTGAGGAGGAACAATCACCATACTATTATCTCGGTAGACAACACGCCCCAGGACGACTTAACCCGATATCTATACCCACACACCTCTACTGCGACCCTTTAATTTTTTCTTCAATTCTAGCCCATGACCACTCGGTCCTGACAACTTTTTAAACTAATTAGTCCAAAGCGAGCGAAATGAAGCGGGCATTTGAAACCTGCCCTAAGTATCAACATTCAAAAATTATGAGCAGGAGGCTTTATTGGTAATAAAAAAAAATACCCATATTATCATCTTACATCTTAATTTGGGCAACCGCTTTATCAATGCAGTGAGTTCTCCTCTAACTTGTTGACAGCTAACAATGTATTCATCTTTTACCCGCAGTTTGCTATAATTACGAATCTTTTTATTTTTCTCATGTAAGTGGTGGTCTTAATGGGATTAAAGATATTTATATTTAGACAACACGGTTGGCGCAGTGGCTGAGCGATCGGCTGTTGCGCTGCATGTCGCAGTTCGATTCCCGCACTGAACAAATATTTGTATTGCCTAAAGATAGTTGTTCTGCTCTGGTTGTTTGTGTATTGAGTTTAAATGATTGATAAAGCACCCACGACACTGGAGAAACTGCTATAGTAGGAGAGCCCACGACCAAAACCATGTTTCATTGTTTTACGGTCAAAACCATATAAAATCGTTAGACTAGATGAAATATTCATCTGGTCTAACGATTCAACCAGGCTAGGTGGGAAGTACCGGCCAGTAATGTTGCAGTGTTATGCTATTTCAAAAAAATAAGCAGAGGGTTTTACTACAATATGTCTGATATTAAAAAAGTACATAAGTTTTCGTAATTTTATTATCAAAACGTCGCATTGTGGTCTGAGCCAATTATCAAAAGTTTCATAAAATTTAACCGACCTGACCTGTATGAAGCAGTCTGGTAATATTTTTTTAAATCTTTTGTACGGTTGGCGTGATAATGTTTTCATAATTTTAAAAGTCACCTAGGTAAAACTCCCAAAAACGAAAAGTCGTCCACCAAACGCGCGGTCTGGCGAGTGATTTTGATGATGACGGCAACAATGATGAGTCGGAAAGTGATTAAAAACTATAATATTTTTCGATAAACAGTATTTTTTTAAAGGTTATCCCAGTTTCCTTTTTTGCAATTTACTTCCTTCATGTTCACTTCAATGATTTCGCGTAAGCTCTTTATTAATCACTAGCTGTGCCCAAGGCTTTGCTCCCGTCAACTGCCTACCCTACTTACTTACCTACCTACGCCTTACCTACCCTACGTACGCCTTACCTACCCACCTGCGCCTAACCTACCCTACCTACGCCTTACCCACCCTACCTACCTACCCTACTTACCCAACTTACGACTTACCTACCCTACTTACCCAACCTACGCCTTACTTAGCCTACCTACCTACGCCTTATCTACCTTTTTTTTTTTTTTTTTTTTTTTATTAACGCTGGAAAAAAATGCATTACGCATACCCGCCCATCGAGGGAATGGACGGGCTATGTGGGACTCCCCGGGCAAGCCCGGTATACCCACTAAAATAAACCAGCGCACTCCCGCATCGTCTGTGTGGAGAAGGACTGGGAAACCGGCACAGCCTTTACGCCCAGTCCTCCGCCGACGACTGCCCACCATAATGGCGGGCCCCGCACGCCCCACCCTCAGTGGAGGGGCCCGGGAATGACCGTGAGTGATCGGCCATTCCCGCCCGACGAGGGTGGTGATTGTGCAATGCAGACGACAGGCACCCCCGCACCTGCCGCCCGCTAATCACCACCAGGGGGTGGGCGCAGGCGATCGTACAACCGCCCTCTCCCACCCCCACCGCTGCCTCCTTTTGCGACATGGCGTCCTCGCAAAAGGAGGCAACCGCCACGCAGGCCTCCCCGCTCCCCAGCATGGATTTACCACACCGGGAAGCGAGAGGACCTGCCAAACACCTCTTCAGGGCATGGCGCAGCTACGCCCCCGCTGGGCACGCCATGCTCCTCACCGCACTGGACCTAACGGTCCCCTCCTATGCGGCATCTGGCCAAAATCCGCGAAGGCCAGATGCCGCCCTCCGCGTGTGCGGCGAAGCGTCGGGCCCGACGCTCCGCCGCCTCCTCCTACCATCGACTTGTCCCTGCCGACCATCCCACGTCAAAGGAGGGTCGGCAACGACAAGTCGTCCTCCTCGTGGGCCCACCTCCCGCCCCCGAGCTGCGGCCACCCCCACCCGCAGGAGAGATTCCGGGCTGCAGAGCCAGGTGCAGAGCGGGCAAAGCCCGGATGCAGAGCCGGGCAAAGCAGGGTGCAGAGCTGGTCAGTGCACTCGGGGAACTCAAACCGCACGAGTACCGAGTGCAAAGCCAGGTGCAGAGCGGGCAGAGCCGGTCACTGCAGAGCCGGGCAGTGCAGGGTGCAGAGCTGGGGTGCCCCGGGCGTTCCCCCCCGCAGGGGAAGGCGGCCCGCCCAGAGGCAAGGAAGTGAGCCCCACCGCTTACCTACCAAACCTAACCTACCCCACCCACCCCAACCTACCTACCCAGCCTACCCCTTCGCCGCGTCTGGAGTGTCCTCTGCTATTCAGAGGAACACCCAGAGCGACGAGTCCCCCCCCTACCCCCCCGTCAGATATTCGCCATCGCCAACAAGAACCCACGAATGGGAAGTTATTGACGGTGCCCAGGGTGCACCAGCCCAACGGGTTGCTCTTCTCCCCGGACGTATCCGAAAGAGACCAGCAACCAACTAGGCCAACGTGGAGGTTACCTGACCCGCACCCCCGCCTTATCTACCTACCATACTTACCCAACCTACGCCTTACCTACCCTAGCTACGCCTTACCTACCCTACCTACCTACCCAACTTACCTACCTGCACAGAACATTATTTAATCTAGGGAGAAGAATATCGATTTTATACAAAAGAACCGGCTAAGTGCGAGTCAGACTCGTGCACGAAGGGTTCCGTACCATTAAAGCAAAGAACGGCAAAAAAATCACGTTTGTTGTATGGAAGCCTCACTTAAATATTTATTTTATTCTGTTTTTAGTATTTGTTTTTATAGCGGCAACAGAAATACATCATCTGTAAAAATTTCAACTGTCTAGCTATCACGGTTCTTGAGATACAGCCTGGTGAGAGACAGACAGACGGACCGCGGAGTTTTAGTAATAGGGTCCCGTTTTTACCCTTTGGGTACGGAACCCTAAAAAGTAAAGACTATTTTGCTGCCCGCCATCTAGTAGCTCTCCAGAACACTACACCGAAACGAAAACGTTGATTCGAAGTATAGAGTTGACACTCCCTGCCTACCCTAATTGACTTGCTGCATAACCTTCCCACAATTTTTTTCAAGTGTCGTTCTGCCGCGGAGAACATTATCACCGCCATTCAGTAAATTATGTCAAATGCACAACGCCATCTATCGAATACAGAGTTCAACTGTCCGAGTATCTGAATTGCGTGTGTCACAGTTCAGAGACATGTGTGATATTTTATGTGTGTTGTGATATTTTACTCCTTGAACACTTTAAATTCATTAAACTTTTGATAGAGTTAACCGATTAAGTTCTACGTCAAGTTACGCTTAATGTTTATGTAGAAAAGTTATCTACATTGGCTTCGTACATTTTACGTGATGCGTGCACAAATAAACAGATAAACAGACAAAAATGCTGGAAATGGGTTCTGTAGGTTATCCTTTAACACCCTGGCTATTTTTTATTTTAATATTTTCAATGTACAAAAACGACTTTTGTACAGATTTATTATATGTATTGATTATCTGCGAATTTGAGAGTTGCTGCAACAACGCCGCAATGCGATTATACTCTAATATTGAAATCTTACTATTGAAAAGTTGTCTGATTAAGACACTAACTAATTTGATAAAATAATGAATTTATTGTGATTATACAAATATATAGTCAAAATGTTTTAGAACTACTCTCTGGTGTCTTATTTCGAAACATTTCTTATCTAGCGAAAGCGTTTGTCAAATGCATAGACCGCATAGACGAAGATGCGTAAACGCTGACACAGTGCCAACACGTATTGGACAGACACTGAGGTCCTGGAATCCTCCGCAACTACGTTTGTGCCTCCGTCTCGCATCCTGCACGGTATTCGTATGAATATTTAGTTTTGATATAATAGCATCTGCGCAACGATAACGCAGCGTCTACGCGACAGTTTAGGAAGTCTAATGCTAATGCATCTTTAATTTGATATATTTTCGCGAATTATATAAATTATAAAGATACCGAGATGTATTTAAACTCTTTGATGTGCCGAGTTCAGCAGTTAGAATCTAATTCTGTCGGCTATAAAGATAAAATACTACTTATGTAATATATCTTAATAACTTTATCATAGTCACACTCGAACGTTCAATGTCTTTGACGTGCCCTTTCTTCCGATATGACGATTTTTCTGTTTTGATTGAATTCATTGTTATTTCAATTAATATAATCGATTCTAATCAAATTCTAGAATCTTTATTGGTGGTTCTTTTAATAAATGCATCCTTTATTGTATACTATATTTACGTTATATCTGTCTGCCTGTCTGTCGTGTGTTGATAAAAAATCATTTTCATCAGAATACTCCTCATCCAATTTATTCGGAGACGAGGTTCTACATCAATAAAGTTTGGACGGAAACTTCATCTCATGTTTTATATGCGTGTCAGTAGGATACCTCCGATTACTATGATCATATGTGTGGGGTAACCGCCCACTTAGCCACAGCTAAACGTCATCTCGTTTACTCCGAGGACTAAATGCGGACACAAGTATGATGACGTACTACCGTCAACTAACAATTTTATAGCGCACATACATATTTGATTGCGTCCAGTACAGCGAGTCTCAAACTTCTTCATTTGACGGACTAGGAAACAGCCTGGGGTTTAAAAGCAGATTTTTCATGTATGACAATTATCGTAACTTTTTGACTAGTAAAAATTTAAAAAGCCCCGACATATTTGAATTTAGTAAAGATCTGATGAAGAAGAACTTCGAATATATATAACAGAAGTCTTCAATAAATGAGGCAAATCTCTCTGGATTCCTACAATTGCATGTCTGTTTATTGTTTACAACATTTCAGTTTATATTAATACAATCACGCCAGTACGCTCTTAAACCGGTACGCAGATGTATATAGTTCATCCTGTTATACTCTCATTCCACCGATTATGTTCAAGTTACGTGTTATTCGGGTAATCTATTCTGGCATCACTGTTGCCCACAGGTACCTTGCTATAGAACTTGTCCGTTACCAATAAAAATTGATAAATAAAAAACATCTTTACAAAAGACAACAACCGACTTACAAATAAAAACACTACAAAGTGAAAAATTACTTCAATTTCTGAAGTCGGTGTCAAAAAACGATGAATCGAAAATAGGAACACCGACCGCTGAAAATGAAGTTATTTTTCACTTTGTTGTGTTTTTATTTGGAAGTCAGTTGCATTCTTTTTAAATATTTGTTCTAGTAGTAGACACGCTTGGGTCGACAATCTATTGAACACGTAATTTGGCATGATATCTTGCGAAAACTTCTAGATTAAAACAATAAAACGCCGTTTACTTTAGAACGACTGAACCGAACCGAGGAACTCTGATGCCACAGACAGATACACAAATATACATATTTACAAACACACAGGTATACACGTCAAACTTATAACACCCCTCTTTTTCCGCGTGGTCGCGACCACGGGGTGCCATGGCCATCAAGCAGGGCTATGAGGTGAGAAGTAGTTGTCAGATGTGGTAGCGTAGACATTAATTAACTTCTGAGATGTAGTGTGGGCTTATGTGGCAGATGAGTGTTTTGGTTGATGAATTGGTAGTAGAATCAGAGAATCAGTCACCCTTTCTTGGCCACGGCAAACATATACATCTTGGATTAGGACATGGTCTCTTTATCTCCGGTGCGGTGTATATTCACTTGGGATAATTTTCGACATAAATATATATATATAAGTATGCATCTAATTTGCCAACAACATGCAACATGCATTTATTCAGCTGTTTTGAAACGTTTATCCTTAAATTAATTTGATTACATCACCAACTGTTTTGTATACATACTCGTGCTTACGTTGTTTACTAGTTAGTAACGTACATTCGTGTTTACATGGTCAGTCGAACAATTGTAGCGTCTATCTCATGACCTAGACCAGGGATCGCCATCCCTTTATTAGCCTTTATTATAAAACGTGCCATTTAAATTATGTATTTTTTTTACGTGACAATGAAGTGCCACCAAATAATTTTGACTTTGTCTTAATTGAACAAAAAAATAAAACTCTAAATGCTATGAATTAATCAATTCTTTATTTGCGCCCAGAAATTCTTTCAGCAATATTTATTTAAATTTTTATTGTATTTAAATAAAAGTATGAGTTGGTGTCATTTCTGCTGTTGCCAATTATCTAGATGCTAAATAACATCATTTTGGCGTGCCCAAAATATTTTTTAGTGTACCACCACAGGCATGCGTGCCATAGGTTCGCCATCCCTGACCTAGACCATCGTGTCTTTGTCCTGACTACTCCTGGCCAGTCGCGTCGCATACACTCCTGCGCAATTATTATGAACTCGGGAAGTAAACATGACAGTATCGCGCAATCAATGACACTTTGTAATCATCCGTGATAAATCAGGGGTAAATAAACGCGGAAAATGTCACAATTACCATTTTATTACATGGTATGCATAACGCTGAAAATAAACTATGGTCTAAATTACGATATCACGACTCCCCTCACCAATGTAGCTATGTGTAAGTGTTAAGTTGTCAGTTATTGTGACAGCGAGCGAGCACTAGGGCGGTGGGTGCGTGCACGGTTACTCTGAGATAGGCGGCGCGGGCGCATCTCCCTCATCAGTCGTCAGTTCCGCTGCGGAACCGGCCTGACACCAGCGGATATCGGTCGCTTACACGCTCGCGTTGCATAACAAAAACTACGTCTCGTGACGGCGACGTTATCTCTCAGTACTTATAGAGATGCCTTCGCGGTCTAACCTCCCCCGGTTCTACTAAAATATATATACTATAACATCGTGACAAGCATATTAATTGAAATGTTCAAATTAGTGTAAGTGTTTGTGACAGTGAATGGGCCGATATGGCTAATTACTTTAGATGGAAAAAAGGCAAAAGAGATGAAGATGTGTTTTATTCGGAAAAGCCGCGTAGTCGATCCTTAGATCCTCGGTCGTTGGAGTTGAGTGGTATCAGACTGGTAGCACAGTACCATCAACAGAAACAGTTAGCACAAGAGCAACAACAGGTAATAGTGGCCGTCATTCTACAATTTGGTGATAACTCATTCATTTAAAGTCTAGAAAAAAAAAGTTCAATAACCGCTAAATGCATTTATCTTCAATGCTCTCAGTTGATTGAGTCGTCAGTGCAAGGGGTTAATAAAATATTCAGCTCATTCAGATACCATTTTATTTTAACATGTTCATTTGTTTGATATATTGCCAATTGGCTAGTATACAATTTAAAAATCAAATGTTTGATTGATAAAACATGTCTGTTATCGTAATTGAAACATAAATTATGTCACTTTTATCGCTGTATAACGTTGCTGTGATACATTGTGAGTGTTTTATGTTATGTTTTTAATACCTGATAAACAGTGGCGTTCTTAAGTCCTTGCCGACTGCCTACGCGCTCCTGTTTAGGAAAAGGTACGAGTATACGACGCAGTAGACGAGGTCAGCGTTTTATGATAAGTGCTGCTGTTAGACTAATATAATATTAACGTGATCTTCCACTGCCATGCCTAAATCATTCACTTGTTGTGCCTGCCTGCTCAATGGTGCTCTAAAATTGATACTGCAAGTAATATCCCGTGTTTTGTAGGGCTGCAATCTGCTCATTTCAAATTGAGAGTGTCGATGTACGGCGACAGGACGCTTCAATTTGGAATGGATTTATTATGTAGCTTAATGCAATCAGCACTCGCATTGATAATACATATTATTGATATACTCTGATAGTATATATCGCTATGTATGTACCTAAAAGAATTAGTTATGAACTAGCTACCCCGCCCTGATTAGTGTTAACACTTTTAGAACCGAGGTTCTTTTGTTAGTCAAATATAAACAGCTTATAATCCTTTTCAAATGATTTTGAAAACTGTATGATGACCAGGGGCCACACAGTCAGCCAATATAGGTAGGACTTCGCACGGGACAAATGTACACAAACCCAACACAAACCTTCGTTTATAGAATAGAATAGAATATAATTATATTTATTCTACACAGGCACAACACAACAGCAACAAACATGGAGTAAAAGACAAAAAAGAAATGCAAAGACAAATTGCGCTGAACGTGCCCATACCGAAAGGGTTACCAACTCAGCATTTGCTATCACGCTTTATGTTAGTGAAAACCGTATCAGAACCGTTTCGTGTTTTAGAAGAAGTTTTTAGAAAAAGAAGAATAGAAATAGCCAGAGGCAAGCGAAAGCGAAAAGCGAGTTTGTTTTATACTATTTTAAAGAAGAGAATAGGTAGGTACTTTCGTATTGTTCCTGTGACCTCGATTACGGAACAGGAGGTATTAACCTGTCGATCCCGAATTCATAACGATAGATTTAGCATATACCCGCCACATAATGGATTCTGAAAATGAATTCTATTGTCGATGGAGGAAAACGTGAACGGGCATGGAAATTGCTTGGAAGATTAATGAAGTATGCTACGCCTCTGAAACTTGTATTATCTGTGGAGAACCGCGGACAAAGAATATGCGGAGAATCATTTTACATATTTAAGTGATGACTGAGTTTTCGTGCCTGAAAGTTTTCTGTCGTAAATCGAATTTAAAGGGCTCGGTAGCCCCGGGTCCTTCAATGTACTCGTATATATTACCTGGGCGACCGAGCCCTGCTCGGGTGAAAATAGAGAAAACGACGGTTTTCTAAAAATTAAACCTAGCTAGATCGATTTATCGCCCCCGATACTCCTTGCATGCTAAATTTCATGAAAATCGTTGGAGCCGTTTTCGAGATTTAGATAATACATATATATATATACATACATATATACAAGAATTGCTCGATTAAAGGTATTAGATACGGTAGGTACAGAGTTTAGCTGTCACAATAACGATCACGGCTTCCAAAATCTTACGCTTGTAGAGACAAAGATGCTGGTAAAGAATGTTTTACTAATTTTAAGATTGAAGAATCCGTTACGAATAGTATGATTTCTATAACACAATTTTCTTAACAATATTGTACCTATTAGACAGAACACAGGCACGTAAACTCATACACTCATGCAAATGATATGTTGATAAAGTATGCTCCGTCTCGGACGTAAGGTGTCGTGACAATCTTTGTTTACGATGCTAATATGTTTTTAATATACCAGAAGTCATCTTGGCTGTAAGAAGTTCCACGTGAGATTCGACCGTTTAGCCGGAAAATACTCCGACATTATCTCTTGTCCCTTTTGTCTTATCATGATTGACGATCAATTTGTTTGTATTAAGCTGAGCCACTGCTTGTTCCAGATTCATTTTTCATCGTCCTCTTATCGAAATCTGGTTTCCTACTGTTTCAATACGATGTAGTTTGAATTGATCATTGTCACTTTCGCCCAACAAATAACTGTCGAAGAGTAAACACGACATGACGTCATTTTCTGAATAATGACGGCGGAATATTTGTCGCTTACAGCCGATGTTATCATTTCCTATATTTATCTCATTATTGCCAGTGTCTAGTTTTCATAAACGGCAATGTATATGAAAATTAAATGGTAGGCAAGGAGTCTCACATGATTATTAAAAACAAATAACATATGTAAATAATGTTTGTCAAGGTTGTTTACACAATTATATCCTTGAATATTTATGAGAATGTTCATGATGTAGCAATTAGAGCAAATTATATTTACGTCGATTTAGCCGTTGATAGATAGACAACATGGCAAAGTGCAGATCATGACGCAATCTGTCCTAGAGGCAATGCATCTGTTCCTTCTTCAAATAGCCACTTGCGCACACGTCGATTTATGCAGCATATTTTGCGGGTCAAGATTTATACCAGGCCCCTCAGAAAGTATTGCGAAAAAAAGTTTTTATATATGGGAGACTGGCCAGTTATAATGTTTTTCGAAAATATGATTATTTATAAGTAAAAATAAGTAAGTTCCAATTTCAAAATTTCCCTCCACATTTTTTGCGAGTTAATTCAAAGTATTGTGTCTCACTGAAATATGGATCTGCGCCGGGAACATTTTAGAGCTATGATTTTATACGATTTCAAGTGTCGCCTGAAACCGGATGAATCGTACGATAGACTTCAAATGGCATTCATGGATGAAGGCCCTTCCAAGGCAACCGTGTATCGTTGGTATAACGAATTCAAGCGCGGTCGACCAACTTTGGGGGATGACGAAAGAAGCGGTCGCCCTTTGACGGCTGTTACCGAAGAAAACGTGCTAGCAGTGAAAAATTTAATCCAAGACAATAGGCGAATTACATATCAGGAGATTCAACACATATTGAAGATTGGATCGGGAAGCGTTCACGAGATTCTACACAGCCATCTTCGCGTGAGGAGGATAGTATCACGCTGGGTGCCGCACAACCTCACCGATGCTCAGAAGCAGGCCCGGGTGGAATGGTGCCGTGATATGCTTAACAAATTTGAAGCAGGCTCGTCTCGGCGTGTTTACGACATCGTTACAGGTGATGAGTCCTGGATTTATCAATACGACCCAGAAACCAAGCGCCAGTCGACTGTTTGGGTGTTTCAAAATGAGCTAACGCCTACCAAAGTGAAGCGATCTAGAAGCGGGGGTAAGATTTTGATCGCTAGCTTTTTTAATTTGACTGGCCACTTGGTATCAATTCCCTTACGGGATCAAAGAAGCATTAATGCCGAATGGTATACTACCAAATGTTTGCCAGAAGTTTTCTCTGTTATAAGCAACAAGCGACCAAACACAGGGCTCCGCGGGCTACTGCTCCACCACGACAATGCACCTGCGCACACCGCACTCAAAACGAGGGACATCCTGGACAGCACGCCAGTCAAACTCCTGGGTCACCCTCCTTACAGCCCTGATCTAGCACCGTGTGACTTCTTTTTATTCCCAAAAATAAAAAATCAGCTCAAAGGGATACAATTTTCGTCGCCGCAAGATGCGCTGGCTGCGTTCGAGCAGGCTGTAAACGAGGTGTCTGCGGCGGACTGGAAAAAGTGTTTTGAAAACTGGTTTAGGCGCATGAATCTTTGTATAGAGGCTGGTGGAAAGTACTTTGAAAAGATTTAATAAAAATATATGTACGTATAGAACAATTTTTTTTAGTTTCGCAAAACTTTCTGAGTGTCCCACGTAAAAGGTACGAATCAAGCAGATTGCTGTCAACTGTGATCATTCTTCAACAGTTAGTAATCTCCTATCAACATCTGCCTGAAGGGAATGCAAAAATTACGCACTCTCATACGAACTGCCAACACCTCAGAAATATTCAAAAAAATCTTATTTTGTGCTCTTCATTGTTATACACCAGTGCAATTTTTTATGTTTCTTGAGCCAGCAGTTTATCCTGTGTGTTGCCTGACACTGAATAAATCTAACAAATTAATATTCAGGGATTTATTAGAAACGTCAACTCGTACTTGATTAAGAATCCATTGTCTCTATTTAAAGCAAAAACAAATCTATTATGTATAATGATTGCGTTCATATTATCATTCAAGCATCGTGTGCCCTCAAATCCAGCCTTGAGCCTAAACATACTGTTTATTACATTGTTATCAGTGTTCGAAATCAAGAGCCTCGTATCTGTGACAATTTCACATTGACACGTTTACTTGTCACGCCTAATATAAAGGCTAGCTAGATTATCGGTTGTTGACACTGTTGATATTGTCATGCCACATAAATTGATTTATTTACATTCAAGTTTGTTATTATTTCTATGAAAAACCTGTTTTTGTGACGTGGACGTTGTGCTGCATCTTCTTTTAGTAATAGGTAAGCTAGTTTTTTGTCATATACTTCTAATAATGTCTATCTTTTAATTGAATTCTGAATTAGCCCCAAAAACTTGTGTTTGAATCGATATTGGTTTGATTTAAGCATTATTTACAAACTATTTGGTAGCTGGTATTCTGGTTTAGTAAGTATTCAGTATTCCAACGAGGTATTTCTTTAATCATGCTCTTATTTGATTTGTTTTAGTTTCCCAGGTGCCAGATTTCATGCCAAATGTATTCTGACTGTTGGTGTAAATTTTCTAGTTTTATTTCCGTATCTTGCTACAACAAACGATAGTCTTGTGTATCATTTCCTTGTTTTCAGTACAAAAGGTTTTCTATTGTCAATCTTCCTTGAATACACAGTAATTATACCTTTTTGTTGAACTGCTTAGTGTCAGCAGCGTCGTGACCCCTATATAATTAGAGCTGCAGTTTATTACTTAGGCGTTTTTAAATGTCCATAAAGTGCATTTCCATGCTCCGTGATATCAAATGTCAGATATGTTTTACGGAAACACGGAACAGACGCCAAATGTTATAAATGTGAAAGTTTGCATGGATGTGTGCATGGAAGTGTGGATGTATGCTTGTTACTCAATCACGCCAGAACGGCTGTCTGAAATTTGGCTCAAAATACATTATAGTATGGAATAGCACATAGGCTACTTTTCGTCCCCTTATAATGTTCCCTTGGAATAAGAAAATACTTTTCACGCGGGCGAAGCCGCTGGCAGAATCTAGTATTTATATACTTTTTGATGTTCGTAAAGGTACGGGGTGAATTGGGGCTCTACAGCAAACTACCATATTATAAGTAAAATGTCATGAGGAATTTAATTAGAAAATCATCGTAAAAGCACTTGACATCAAACAAAAGTGCCGTGTGTTGAGTTCAAATAATAATATTTTTGAATTCTATTTCGATTCCAAAAACATCGAAGAATAAACCGAACGTAATAATCCAGCTCCCGAGTAATGCTAAAGTTTATTCTGGCTGAATGGAAACTGACTACCTGAAACTTGAACTTGAGAAAGTCCCGCGTTGTTAGCTCCGCTTCGGTCTTTGAGTTCTCAATCGAATCGAACAAGTATCAAATTGACACCAATTTCAATCAAATTCGATTAGGTTCAACTCTGTTATGCTGAAATAAACCGGCATTTAGCTTATTTATATTTTCATGTGTAGAGTATTTTCATAGTTTATCAATTCTAAATTATCATTATAATGTCAATGGCGTCTAATAAGTTTATACGAAAAAATAACCATCCCTCGAAAAACTTCGTGGTTTATCAGTCGTCGGATTTCTATCCTTTGCCTTTTGCACTCGTTGAAGACCGAACGCTTTCAATCAACTTGGAAGTATGTAGAGTTGTTAATACACTTTAAACTTAATGTACTTTATTTTTAAAATGGTAGTAAAGCAGCTGCGGTTAAAAAGGAAAATAGTTTTACAGTTCTATATAGTTCACACGGAAATCAAAATAAACTACCTACTTAGTTCTGAATTCCAATTATTATACACGATAAATCTAATAATTGATGGACTTGGCAATTAGCATTCGTTTGTATTCGTAAATGCGATGATTGCCGAGGGACATCAAGAAAATAGTTGTACTGTACATTGTACATCAAGTAACGATGGCTATAATTTACTATTATTTTAGCACTGGTCATAATTTTATTATTGGCAGGATGTCCGTCCAGCTTTTTGATTTAGTTTTTGTTTAAATTTGAATCGTTTTTAAATATATCGGACATCCTTTATAGATTTTGCCCGAATGCATGAAAAAACCGAGATGATGATGATGAAGTAGTCGTTTTAAGGTACTTGGATAAAAAACGGAGACTATAAAATCAATCCTAGTTTGGTTGTGCTGTACTAATATAATAAAATATGTGAGAGCTTTTTTTATCTCCTATCACAGAGAGGAGGACTGATGTCGATGATGTGTAAGTTTCTATGATTGTGTTTAAGTAGTGCAAAAATGACTGAACGGATTAAGATGATATTTTGCTCACAGATAGTTTATATCCTGGATATTATTATAATTATCCCTAGATTAATTAAAACATTTTTCACGTGGACGCGGGCTTATTTTAATATGAATACCCATTATAGATAGAATACAGATAAACTCTTATCTTAATTCAATGTTTACGGTTAAGTTTAATTTGATCTTTGTTGTACTTAATTTGTTTGAAGATTACTGTCCCATATCTCTTGAATAACTTCTGTCAAGGGTAGCTATTGCTGTTGTGGCACAAATATACGAAATTACTTTCAAAGACAAAGAAAAACCTAGTGCGCCATATTTATGAAAACCATAAATATGATAAGTTGAAACACTGATTGACAGATTCTAAATTCACGTTCTTTTTAAGTAGATAAATCAATTGTAGCGATTTCTTTTTTCAAGTGAAGCTATATGATTATGGTGTTAATCTTCTCAAATCCTGCTGGATAGAAAATACTCTCACATTGTTTGCAGCAGAAAATATTTTCAATCCCTACAAAGCAATACAAAAGTATTTGTAAAGCAAATAGTTAGATATATTTTCGTGATAGGAATACTTTTGTAGTTGGAGAACTGGGTTACGGATCATTACTGGAACCAGGGCTCTGTTGCTCCTTTTTACCGACTTACCAAAAAGGAGGAGGTTCTATTTTTGGTATATTTTTCTCCGTCAATTGTGGACCGATTTTGAAAATTCTTGTTTGAAAGAGTATGTTTCGAAATTGGTTCCATTTTAATTTGGTGAAGATCTGTTGAAGAACTTCGGCGATATACAACAGAACTCTTCAATAAATAACGGCGAGTCTCTCGGGATTGCTGCAATCGCATGTCTGTTTACTGTTTATACCATTTCATAACATAACATCACGCCAGTACACTCTCAAGGGGTACGCAGATGTGTAGTAACAGTTCACCTTGGTACAATCTCATTTCACGGGTTATGTTCAATGATATTCGGGTAATCTAGTCTGGCATTTTTGGTACCTTACTTAACTACTTGCCTATTAGGTAGGTAAAACTAGAATGTGAAAAATTATTTTTTGGAGTCGGTGTCCATAACCGAAAAAAATGGTACCTACCAAAGACACCGACATCCAAAAATAAAGTTGTTTTTTACTTTGTAGTTTTCTTATTTGGAAGTCGGTAGAATATTTTAGTAATAAAGTTTTTTAATAAAAAAATGTATAGTGTAAATACTGAGCCACATCTCTTTTATTTACAATCAACCGAAAGGTGATTTATTTATACTCGTACAAAGTAGATGTTAAATATGTAGAAGCATTTATACACAAAGTACCAAGACGTATCTATCGTACCCAACCGGATTTGTTTCTAACTCATCGAGCCTCGTGTTCAGCAGCATACAATTAGGGAAATTGATTGCTGAGAAGATTTGGTACAAAATTACGAGTACAACCATTTCGGAGGCTCTAGGCATGTGAAATTCAACGAAACCGTCGAGATAGATGTGATTCGTTGAATGAATATTTAATGGCCATCTCATCACTTGACTTGAGTTTAATTTGTGACTTGTATTTTCTTGCCAGTTACTAAGGGCTGGTGAGACTTTTTGAGGTGAGAGAATTGTCTTTTATCTGTCTGTCTAATTCCGTTGATATGTAGTCAATTTATTATTCAATCACGTTTCTCTGCACACTATTAATTATAATATTATAAGGGCGAAAGTTTGTGAGTGTGTTTGTATGTTTGTTACTCTTTCAAGCAAAAACTATTAAACGGATCTGAATGATATTTGGCACAGAGATAGATTATAGTCTGGAATAGCACATAGGATACTTTTTATCCCGAGGATATGTTCCCTTGGGATAATTTTCTAAATTCAAGCGGGTGAAGCCGCTGGCAGAAGCTAGTACTTATATACTACGTAGTCGTAGACTGTCTCGTTATTTTAGTGGTCGCATGCGCTACTGCTGAGAATGAGGTCCTCGGTTCAATAACCAGGTTGGGAAAACTGTTATTGAGATTTTCTTTTTGGAATATCTCAGTAATATCCCGGGGTCTGGATTTGTGCCATGTTGGTGACAATAGGATTGCCCACAGGCGAAATACTCGTACGGGTGTACCACAAGTTCTCCTCCGCCCAACCCTTCGAGGAAAACAGGCGTGGTGTTATGTTTATGTGTAGTCGTAGTTCCATGTAATATTAACAACATTAATTTGATTCTATATGCAAAACAACCGTTGGACTATTTGTGAGTATACCGTATCATGCTGTCCTGAAAAATCAATAAAAAGTAAATAAACTGTAGTTTGAATTTCAGCAGCTTTTTTTGTATATTTATTTCTGTTTTCACGTTGCTTGGTATGCGTTAGAGGATTTTGTATTCATGCTTTGTTTTATCGCATGTCTTCTAGGTATTTCAATATGAATTCTACAAAAGACACATTCAATCGGCACGAAAGACTTCGTATCAATGAATCACGACTATTTACGTGCATAATGACTTAAATACATACATTATGTTAATTGTATTATAATATGTACATACATTGTTAGCCCTCAAGAAAATAATATACATATTATTAGGCCGTATTGTCACTAACAGATAAATGTCAATACAATAACAAACTACCCTGCGTTTTCTAAAATGGAATGCTATCTGCCTTGGCAGATAATGCCGGTTCAATAACACTGTATCAAAAAGAAATGTTTCTTTTGTTGTAAAGAAAACAAAGTACTTGCTCCATTTCTAATGCGTCATGCAAGTCGTTATTTAGGTCGGTAGGTAGCAAATAAGAACGTTCACGTTGGAGATGGATTGTCTACGCTGCAGTACAATGAGTGATTGGATGGCAGTGGTAGTGCTTCGACACTAATGGAAACTACGCTTTGTCTTGTCACAGGCGACGCTACATTATCTTAATCTAGCCTTTGACCAGATAGTCTATAAAATATATAATCAGGCGACATAAGCTATACATGAGTTCGTTGCTATTTACGTAACTGTGTCATCGGAGATCTTAGCTAGGGAATAATATTGTGCAAATAATAGAAATCAACACAAAACTATTCCGCGTCCTGAGCGCTGTTTACTACGTTAACTTCATATCTTCAGTCTACAATCATAGTTTAAATTGAAGCAATTTCACATGTGAAGAATTCGTACATTGAATTCAAAGATTCCTAGAAATAAATCGGTTTATCTGCTGCCTTCAATCCACGACGTCAATTGTTGGGTCTGTCTAGATTGTGTACACTTCACTGGGCTATCCTACTGGGAATGGACGGGTGCTTTTCATCCTGTTTGACGGGCTAAGCTCCCTTTTAGCTGTTTGATTTGAAATAGCCAAAAGGATACCTAACCTTACATAGGTTAGGTTAGTTTATCCTACGTTTGTTTATCGGATGGAGCAAGTCAGGCCAGGCAAAATTACCTACTATTTAATTAAAAATAACATTTCAAAGTTTTCTTTTAAAACGACTGTGACCATGAAAGACGAGCTCACAATAAGATCATTATAGGCTATTTGTATAATTTGTATTCATACGTCAACCTTTAATGCAGGTGATCAAATAAATAGGGCTCTGCAAATAAGGACCGGTAATGTATTGACGCCCATCAACCTATTTGCGTTCGTTGTTTTTTTTATTATTATTATCGCCTTTACTTACTATGTAGCGTTGTAATATATAGCCTTTTTTATTTATACATTATAAAAACAAAATTACCATTATTCGCTTTTGGAACGGAGTTCCTTATCGCACGTTATAGTTCTGACCGAAAAAGTCTAACAATAAAAAATACGAAACCAAAAACCGACACCTTTTTGCAGTGATTTTTGAGGTATTTTCCGATCACCAAAGAATTTTTTTTTCAATTGTTTTAGTTTGCTATATAGTGCGGGACACGTAAGTTGAACCAAAATGTATCATCGTTCTCTTGAAATTAGACGATTGAAACCGAAATGAAGCCTTTCTTTGTGAGCTAACAGTTGGCAATTTGTATATTCTAAACGATTAGGTCGTAGAAAAGGGATTTATTTCAGTTTAAGTTGTTTAATTTCAAGAGAACGATAATACATTTTGGTTCAACTTACGTGTCCCGCACTATATCAATTTTGAGAAAATGCAAAAATATTTATAATTTTAACGTCTAAATATTCTTTTTTTTATTAATTTAAATAAATATATACAATATTTTTGCGTGGTAAATTGAGCGATACACAGTGCTGCATGCAAGATAGGAAGACGCTGATGAGAGAGCCGGAGGCGCTAGTAGAAAATCGAAGACGTACGAGCACGTGCTGGCTAGACACCTGCAGTACCTTCGCTAGCAGCCGCTATTGTGTGTTTACACTAGAGTATCAGCTGTGTTGTTGTTATTTCAGTTTCGTCATATTTAACGAAACTAAAAGACTGTAAATTTAATTAATCGAACTCCGTTCCAACCGGGTCTCCACCTCTTTTTAAATAATACTTTATTTGAATAAGCAAGTAACCTAGTCCATGTTACAAAATTTTTATCTTCTATTTTATTTAAATATTTATATTGCATGGTAGCTCTGCTTATATATATTTGAAAATATTTTCTAATTATCTATTCTCTAATTTAAACGCTTACGCTTGAAGGTTTTCGCAGACAGTTGCGACGTTACAATGCTACGACGATGCTATAACCAATTTTAATCAAAATTGTACCGACTATAGATTTTTATATAAAATGGTCGCAGTGACGCTCGCTGTTGCATTTTCGCGTCACGCTTGCTGTGTGAGCCTTTGTTGGCAGTGAATACAAGCAGTTAATTGGAATGGAATTGATGGATAGAATGAATTAACTGTTAGGTTTGTTTGTTTGCTTGTGTTAGGGCCACCGTCAATGGCAGTGCACCGGCTGAAACCGAAGCAAATAAAGCCTTCCATTGTGAGGTAGATCGGCACCCTAACGATCTTGTTTGCACTGAAGAACCAATATAGGCTTTAAAAGTCTATACTGCCGTGTTGTAAAATGTTAAAGGTTACGAATACTACCGTTAACGCATACATATCTGTTGAAATTTCATTTCAAATACTGTAAATTTTAAGAAAGTACCTACAGTCACTAATATAGAAAATTAAAAGCAATTTTCTTATTATAACTTTGAGAAAAGACTTCTGTGTTATTGCATAACAATACCATAATCTTCATTTTCTTCATCTCGATTCGACTCCGTCAATGACAGAGAGAAGTTGCCGTTATCGACGCGAATGAGTCGAGTGGAGTGAAGAAAGGTTACTTCAAAAAGACTGAGGATGTGGTTTCGAATATTCTATAATATATTCGCAACATAATCCATTAAGAGACAATGGCTTTTGGATTTTGCATAACAGTTGCATATGTACTGCTTGAGACTGTGCGTAGATTGAGACTGTGGGTTTTGGTTTGATTTGACATTCATAGGTACCTATAGTTCTCGCCAATCTTTTTGGCCGTTCTGAAGTTGGCTACAATGGCTGCGCAGTAGTAAATCTCAAACAAAAACAGCATCGATCGTGCCTTGCGCATCGGGAGGCCGACCTCAGCTGCCTTATAGCGTAAATGAATTCGACCAATCACATGCGAGATGAAAGACACGATGTGGATTGCCGTCTATGTGATTGGACGATTGATGGCGGTCAAATCATTTGCCTTGCTGAATTCACTTACGCAATTAGACTGCGGGGCGGCCAAGATGTTTGGCGAGAACTATAGTGGCGTTAAACAGATTAATTTTACTCACAATCATGTCCAGCAAACGATTTAATTTTAGCATTAAAATGAATATATCTTATTCATTTCAATGCGACTTTAATTTTACCATTAAAATGAATATATCTTATTCATTTCAATGCGACTTTAATTTTACCATTAAAATGAATATATCTTATTCATTTCAATACAATTTTAATTTTACCATTAAAATGAATATATCTTATTCATTTACCGAGCAATAAAATTTGGTTGCATGTGTTAGAAATATCCTATACAAATATACCATTTTTATTTTATAGTTATAATATATGGTTAAATAAAAAACCTCCTTGGTTTCTAAATATTGAGTTTTCAACGTTCAGAATTTGTCAAACTTGCTTGAAATTAGAGTTTGAGCTTCAAATTCTCAAATCAAAAACTAGGGATTATTATTAGGTATACGTTTTATTTTTATTTTTTATAATCCCTATGCTTCAAATTATGCGCTTAAATTTTTATTATTCTGATCTGCATTTAGAATATTTTTTTAGGTAGGTTTAGTTTCAAAACTTCTTTGCTTCTAAAAAAGTAGATTTATTATCTTGCCATACTTTTTTAATTTTATTTGTCCTAATTTGTTTAATTTCTCTTATTTCAGAGAGTGATAGCTCAACAACAACATCATGCTGCAGGTAAGTCGAATATTCCTCATCAATTAAAATGCCAGAGCAACAACAATCTTCAGAGTTATCCTATCCTACTAAAACGATATGTGAGAAAGTCTGGATACTAGATGTTAGTCAATTAATCACGCCTCAATGGCTAAACGGATTTGGTACACGGGTAAACCTCGGATTAGGTAATGCTTACGATGAGATACTTTTTATTCGTCGGATAATTTTCGATTTCGAAGACGAAAGCTAACTGAGCGACCTTCCTGAGCGCTCGACGCGATTTGATTTATATCACCCGGATAAGCGATTTTTACTAACTTCACTTAGAAAATACGTGCGCGATATCGTCTATCGTAAATGTCTCCGCATCATCAGGAAGGTCCAAACGTATACTAAAATTTAAACTGACTATATCATCGGAGTAAATATGAATCTTCATAATACTCCTCTGCCATACTTCACCTGGACCCAATCGGATGCCATAATAATTGGCCACTTACTGGGTCCAAACAATATAACTATGTACATGTACCAACGACACAAGAAGGAAGAAGACCACTCCTCGACGAAAATTGCCGTGATTCTACGTTGTTTTGTTATAATATAGGTAAACATCTTGAGCGAACTCCACAGAACAGGAAGAAAGATCTGTGTATTTTATTATTTTCGTAAGTATCCTAATTTTAGAATTATTGAGGTATTCAGCGGATCTTTTAGAAGAACAACCATCTGTTAGAGGACTTTATAGGTTTTTTTTTTTTGCTTTCTTTGCCGATATAACAAAGGCACTGGAGTCTTCAATATAACATAATTCCGTTGTTATAATTTCATATAACTTCACCTGAAAACAGCACCTCTATTTAACTGATCAAATAAATAAACGCTCTCATATACCGCATATGAAGCCTGTGAAGAAAGGAAGAAAATGGTAGTAAAAAAAGCTAAAAAATTGTATATCATCATTCATCATTCTCTTACCCTAAGGCACTTGTCCCACCGCCGCCGATCAGCAAGAAGCGAGTAGAGCCAGAGGCGAGCAGCGAGAAGCGAATTTGTAGTTCCGATAGTTTTGTCGCTCAGCTATTATCAAGTGTAATTGTGCGACGGGTGGTTACTCGCACCATTCGCTCGGAGCAGCTGCACTGCAGGTAGAAATAACCGTTGGCTCTCGGCGTTAGTTCTGACTGCCAAGCAAGTGAACATCTCTGGGCGAGTATCGCTGAACGAGTATAGTTTGATAGCTCATGTCGCTGCGACAAACTAGTGGTGAGAGAGTTCTCGCCGACAGTGTGAACAGCCAGCGATCAACTATTACTGTATGTGTGTCTTTTATTGACACGGGATCTTATATCTTTTGTACGTTTCTTCAGCGTGAAAATAGTTGATAGCTAATCGTTTACTCGTCGGCGTTGGGACAAGTGCTTTATCCTTTTGCCACTTCCTAGTCGTATCATCTTTGACACAGCATTTCATCGTCTTGGGTCTTCCTCTACTCTGACGGCCTGAAGAAAGTGAAGGTAACTACATTTTATACCTGTGAAGATTTAACGAAATTACTGGTTGAGCTTTTCAAAAGTCCCAAATCCGAAGCTACGAGGAATAGCGAAAAACACTCAAAGGAGTCACGGGCCCGAATTTGATGCAAAATAAAACTGCATTATTGTTTTTTTTTAAATATTATATTCCTTAGCCAGGAATCAAACCCGTTGAGTTTCGATAAAAAAAAAACACGCAGTATTATTACTCTTTCCGATTGTGTCGCTAATAATGATCAAAGTCTGGTAAGTAATGTGATACGGCAAACTTAAATAAATACCATACAATACAATAGTTACATTGAGAAGTATTTTCAAGAAAACTGGAGTTGTTTTATCATTACATTTTACTTTACCTGAAATCAGTTCCTCATTAAATAGATCAAAGATAATAGAAAACAAACGCACTCATATACCGTATAGGTATGTCATGGACCAAGTGATTAATCAAGGCGAAAATATGAATATCATATGAACGGAAGAAAAAAAAAAAAAAAAAGGCAAAATGAATCATGTCAAGTCAAATCGGGCAATGTAATGAATACTGGTTTAATCTTCATAATTTATCACATTGTCTGGCCTTTGTGAATATTGCTACGTTACTGTTGGGCATTCGATAATTATGGAAAATTTGTATGGCAATTCAAATATTCGATCAGCAAGAAATATCTGCGAATAAGTTATTTTCATATTCAGGATTATAGAATCGGTTAGACAATCCCACCGCACTATTCCCAAACCACTGCTACTCCTGAAAGCCAATATCAACAGTGGCGACCACCAGAAAAGCGCCGCGGCAATGAAGCTCGACGAAGTCTCGGATAATGAATTTAAGTGTCTTGGATCCCGCAATGAAATGAAATTAGAATTAAAATCGGTTAGAGTAAAATAATATTTGTATGCGGTACCGCTATTTTTAACGAATTAGTCGAAGATCGAGCTCGGGAGCCGTAGGTCACCCCGACACGGTTATCGTCGGACGGAGCATCTTTCACACAGCATTTCATCGTGTTCATCGTTTTGGGTCTTCGTCTTCTCTTGTGATGTAGGTAAGTATTATTTAAGAATTCTATTATAAGTACGGCAATACAGAAGAGCAAACATACATTGAGAGACATTTTCAAAGCAAAAGGTATTTTGTTTTATTATTGATAGCTGTTGTCAACTGTTTTCCTCGATGCAGCTTTATTTCCGTTTCACCATCTTCAGTTGATTCAGTTTTTAAAATAAATGTGAAAATAACACAATTGTGGAAAGATAAATCGAATAGATATTTGCAAGGACTTTCAGAAGCGAATCGAATAGGTAATAGTCGTATTACGCTAGCTGAAAGAGCGAAATTGAAAAGAAAATTCAATACTTCTACAGTTTTCCTTTCAAAGTTTTGTGGTAGAGTCGAACACATTGAAGTTTTTGCTATCTTATGTTTCTGTGTTTGAGTTTTTACATCTACAATAATATTATAAAGAGGATAGATTTGATTGTTTGTAAGTTTGTTTGTAATGGATAAACTCAAAAACTACTGGACCGATTTTTTTTTCACCTTTGCAATACTACATTATCACCGAGTGACATAGGCTACTCGTATAGGATCCCTACAAAAACTTAAATAATGTAACCCAAAGAATAAAAAATATATATAAAACTCCTTACATCACATGCGCTGCAAAAACTATCGATGATAGAATAAATAAATGTAATTACTAAAATACTAAAGATCATAATTAATATCTACAAAAAAGTTCGCGACACCATAATAATATGTTCAACTATTGTAGTCATGTCATTATAACTACTTTTTACTTTTAAAAAGTGATATTCACATACCTACCTAAATTATTATCAATAGTCTTAAATAAAATAAAGTAACAAGAGTTACCATGAAGCCGTAATTACTTTAGCACAATATTAATAAAACATGGTACTACAAGGGGAATGAAAATGAGTCTTCCTCCATTCCATGAGCAAATTAGATTTACCTTTGCCATAATGCTCTTTTAAAACAAAGTTGCTTGTTTAATAAAACTTTATTGAACTTGTCTTGTCACTTAGTTGTTTAGTATGTGTGGGTCACAAAGGTCTTACAAAGTTGCAACTAAATTAAAAACAAGTTATTCTTAACCGATTGAGCTGTTTTGCATACGTGACTTAGCTGACAATGCACGGTAAACTAATAAACTTGTTTCAAAAGTTTTTTTTTTCAGAAAAACATTATTATCTGTGTGTATGTGTACGCTTATTTCTTTATTACACTATCACTTAAGATCTTATTATACTAGCGGTTTGCGAACGGCTGCGGGGCGGGGCAAGTGCGCAGCGAATGCGTCGCGCACACGCCGCAGCTGCACAGCGAGGACGTCGCGGACGCGTGGCAAATAAGCAACGTTTTCGTCACGTGTTTTTTTATCGAGTTAACGACGTACAAAATGGATTCCGACGAGGAAACGCTGCTGTTGGCTTTGTTACTTCGAAGACGCCGGAGACGAAAACGAAAGCATCGAAGAATTGCGAATTGTTGCGCGCCCGCTCCGCTTTGAGGACGCTCGCAATCCGCTAGTATAATAAGGGCCCTTAGATAAAGGGAAGGTTTTATTTATAATACTCATTTATTTTATATTGATATTGTCTGATTTATTATTACCTACAGTTTAAAATATTACTAGGCATTAGGTATCAATTAAAGACTCGATTGGGAAAAGAACTACTTTAAATAAGAAATCAGTTGTTCTCTATTTTTTGTGCGAACATAATTGTAGGGTTGTTTTCCTCACTTAGGAGTTGACTTTAGCATCAATACCGTCTTTGATTGTGTACTATTGGGAAAAGACGATGTTATAATGTTTCTATAGCAGAAGATTTCAACCAAACGAAGTCGGGCGAGTCGCTAGTGAAACTTATGACCCTCAAACAAACGGTAGGTTAATGGTGTAATATAGAACCAAATAAATGTAGTTTCCGCGTAGTAGCCATCGATCACGTAACTTTTGTAACTAATAGTACAAAAAGTTATTTGTTCGCTATATTGTTTTTAGTATTGCCAACAGTGATTGTTTAACTGTAGTACCTAGGTATAATTGTGCATTGAGTTAATACTAGAGATGGACCAATCAGTCGGCCGACTATTCGGCTGCATTTAAAATAGTTGGCGATAAGTCGTCAAAAGATGCGTACACATACAAGCGTACTAGCGAGTTAAGAAGTTAGTTTAACAAGAACAGTACGTACTATAAAACGATAAGCCATACTTAATATTATAAATGCGAAAGTAACTGTTTGTATGTTACCTTTTCGCGCCTAAACCACTGAACCGATTTAGATGGAATAGGTATGGAGATAGTTTGAGACTCCCGGAATAGGCAGTTTTATCCTGTAAATCATTCTTAAGAGGGTGGACAGAGGGATAGAAGTTTGTATGGTGCACTAATAATTTCTCAAGTAAGGCGGACTATTCGCCTACAATATTATGGCGCGGTATAAAAATAGGCTATTCGAAGTACTAATGCTGCGCAATCGAATTTGCGGGCAACAGCTAGTTTATTATAATTTAGACAACAATATATGCGATCGAATACGCGCGACGACGTCCCAAAAACTGGCTATCCTGGTTCGGTGACAAGTCCGCCTTTTGAGCGTCGAATAGTCTTTTAGTTGGCCAAGTCCATATTCCATAGTCGGTGCATCCAGTATTTACTAGTATATACCTACTGTACAAAATAAGCATTTGTATGTATCCTCCTGCCAATTTGATGCCGTTGTACCGTCTACTCTCTCGCCCCGATTGTTAATCCCACATGGGACAGGATACCCTATTTCTGCCCCCACTTGAATCGTTGTGGGTATTAGGTGTGGTGGTACTCTTCTTCAAGAAGGGTGGCAATGCCCGGCTGAAGAACTATAGGCCCATCTCACTTCTTAGCCATGTCTACAAGTTGTTTTCAAGAGTCATCACGAATAGTCTCGCGCGCAGGTTTTCACGATTTCCAGCCTCCCGAACAAGCCGGATTCCGAAAAGGCTTTAGCACCGTAGACCACATACATACGCTGCGGCAGGTTATACAGAAGACCAAAGAGTATAACCTGCCTCTCTGCTTAGCGTTTGTGGACTACGAGAAAGCCTTCGATTCGATCTGGAGTCTCTCCAACGGTGCCAGATCGACTACAGTACATTGAGGTGTTTGTACAAAAACGCCACCATGACAGTCCGTCTTTAGGATCAGACCTCGAAACCAATCCTTCGCCAGCGCGGCGTGATACGGGGATAGTTAATTTCCCGGAAACTGTTCACTGCTGCTCTGGAGCATGTCTTCAAGGTTCTGGACTGGAGGGATCCCGGCATCAACGTTAATGGCGAGTACATCATTCAGTTTCGGTTTGCCGACGAGATAGTGGTCATGGCTGAGACTATGGAGAGCCTCAGTAGAATGCTCGGTGACCTGAGTAGAGCTTCCGAAAGAGTGGGTCTTAAAGTGAACATGGACAAAACCAAGGTCATGGTGAATGCCCATGTAATAACCGCTCCTATCAAGATTGGTGACTCTACAATCGAAGTTGTAGACGATTATGTCTACCTGGGTCAAATGTCTATGACCAGTGTGTGATGCCAGTGATCACCTATGTGACCGAGACTTGGTCGCTCACAATGAGCCTTAACAGACAGCTTAAAGTTACCCAAAGAGCAAAGAGAGTGAGGGCTATGCTCGGAGTTTCCTTGCATGATCACGTCAGAAATGAGGATATCCACAGGAGACCTAAACTTACCGACATAGCCCGAGGAATTGCGAGACTTAAATGGCAGTGGGCAGGTCACATGGCTCGCAGAACGGATGGCCGATGGGGCCGAAATGTTTTGGCATGTCGTCCGCGAACCGAAAGACGATGCGTTGGAAGGCAACCCACTAGGTGGACCAATAACCTGGTTAAGGTTGCGGAAAGGCGCTGATGATGAACTACGCAGTGTTTTGTCAGAAAGTTCATGATACAAATCAAAGTTAATGTGACTCAGCTGAATTTACATTGACCAACAGGTAATTTGAGGCAAAACAAAGTAAAACGCAGTATGACGGTAAGTTCAATCAAACGTGTTACGTGTAACTATTTAATTTGAATCGATCGCGTAGCTAGCAATTATAGGCATGCTAGTCCACAATTTAAACCTAATTGTACCTATCAGGCTACATTTAATTTCATGAAAATTTTAAAATGATTATTTTGCTTCAATTTATACCTACCTACCAGTTATCCACAACATTTCCACTTCAACTCTTTCTCTCTAAGTTCGAGTAAGCTTATGACCGAGTAGTAAGTAACTTTGATTAACTTCAAAGTAAATATACAGAGAATTAGCGAAATAGATTTCAGTATTAAATTGTTTTTTAAATTAATTTCGTGTTGGTAAACAATCAAATCACACGTATCAATTCATGTGTCCACACGTTTGATTGGTAGTGAGTATTTTGGTGAAGCAATTACAGCAGCTCACATCCGATTGACCGCTTGTTTATGGTCGATTTCAGTAACGTATCTGCCAGTAGTTTTGCCTACTAGAGATATAATATTGACTTATAATTTAGACCTGGGAGTGTGGGATTTTACCTCACTAAAACCACCCGGTTGGTCACAATCAGCACAGTGACCCCGTGACCTCTTGAAATATCAACCCGGAACTCCCTCAGTGCAATTCGTTAGGGCACATGTCTGGGGAGACAGAAAAAGCGTAACCCCTGACCTACCAACAGTACGGACTTACATTACTCGTTAGGTACCTACTCAAATTAATACGACAAGCAATACATTCTTTAATCAAACACTCCTAATAAATTACTAGCCGCGCAATATATTAGTAAACAAAGCATTGTAGGTCATCTGTTGTATAAACAAACAAATTATCTCGCTTCGTGCAATTTATCAACGTCTGTTAACATACGTCCTGCATACTGGTTTCCAAAGAAAAATGGGCGTATCTCTCTTTTTATGCAAAATTTAGTTACGTATTTATATATTCAATATTGCATCTAGTTATTTTTTCTACGAACTTCTAAGCTCGAGTTACAATGTTGACCTAGTTTCGCCGGACAAATATGTTTAATATTTCAGGATTTTTTATATATTTTTTCATTTTTTGTTGTGTATTGGGCTGATTTTGCTTATGCCATTTTGCCTATAGCAGCGGAATACTGATATTTGGTTGTGTGTGTTACGTTGCATTACAATGCCTTGAAACACAGCCAATACTCACGGGCCCTGTACACTGACTTGCGTGGCATGCAAAATTACATATTTTTGCGCGTTTTCCTTAAAGTGGAACATTGTAAATAAGTTAATTCAATGACAATTCCGTTCTATCAATATGCCTAGCCTTTACCCAACTATATTGGGGTCGGCTTCCAGTCTTACCGGATTCACATGAGTACCAGTGTTTTAAATGGAACGACTGTCTGTCTATCTGACCTCAACAACTCAGTAACTGGTAACACGGTACTCTTTGGCAAGACTGGTAACTCAATTGTATTTTAATATATAATTACGATTACCGAATAGCATTATGGCACAAAAATCAATTATCTACTTCATGTGGTATTGTAGTTTGTTTATTTTAAACTATTTATTTATTAATTAGTTTCTTTTCCCCGCAGATTTGCTCACGTGGCCCACCTCACAGGACCCGTTTTCAGGATAAATAATAACCCATGTTACTCAGGAATAATGTAGCTTGCTACTGGTGAAAAAAAATTCAATATCGGTTTAGTACTTTTTGAATTTATCCATTACAAACTTAAAAATAATCAAATCTTTCCTCTTTTTAATATAGGCAGTGTAGAAAACTTCAAGCAATGAAAAGGTACAAAGGCGGCGTTAATGCCTCAGGCATTCTCTACCAATCAACAAAGAGTGGTAGATAGATAACATGGTAGGTGCATAACAAAAAAGCTTTTATATTAAAAAACTAGCTGACCCGGAAGACTTTGTTTTGCCATAAAAAGACCAAACATTTATCTACCCTACCTACCCTACCTTACACTACCTACCCTACCCTACCCTATACTACCCTACCCTACCCGACCCTACACTACCCTACCCTACCCTGCCCTACCCTACACTACCCTACCCTACCCTACCCGACCCTACACTACCCTACACTACCCTACCCTACACTACACTACCCTACCCTACACTACCCTACACTACACTACCCTACACTACCCTACACTACCCTACCCTACCCTACCCGACCCTACACTACCCTACACTACCCAACCCTACCCTAACCTACCCGACCCTACACTACCTATAAACCTCACGGAGCCCGAGACCTTTCCAACGAATGCAAAACCGTGGAAATCGGTTCTTGCGTTCTGGAGTTATAGCGTCAGGGAGGAAAACCCGACTTATTTTTATATAGTAGATTAATTAGAATTTAATTAAGTAACCACGTTTCCAAACAAATGATGCTCGAATTTAATTAAGTTACCACGTTTCCGAACAAACAATGCTCTTTCAATATAGTCTATGGCTGTGAATGACATTGACATTCGTTCCGCGCGTTTTTTTAAAAATGCATAATTAAATGTATATTTTTCAATATTTCTGAGAGATTTTCTTAATATTTTTTTCCGTAAGAACCTTCTCCTAATAATAACAAATACAACAAAAAAAGAATTAGTGAAATCGGTCCAGCCATTCACGCGTGATGCCGTGACCAAGGAAAACAGGTTTCATTTTTATATATATAGATGCATTGTCACGAAGAACGAACGTGTGTGAAAATTTTCAGCTCAATCGGACACTGGGCAGTGGATTAAATTTAACCTGCAACATTTGATTACAGACTTCGGGATAGGTGAAAGTAAATAAAAGCTTGTAACAATAATCATGAATCATCAATACATATAATAAATCTGTAGAAAACTCGTTTTTGTACATCGATAATATTTCCAAAAAAAATATCCAGTGTGTTAAAGAATAACCAATAGAGCCCACTGCCAGCATTTTTAGATTTTTCTCTGTTTGGTTGTGCACGCATAACGTAAAATGTACGAAACCAATGTAGACAACTTTTATAAATAAATAAAATTGTGAGTATCTTGGAGTATTACTAGGTTTTTGTTTCATCGCAATCGGTTCACTCTATCAAAAGATATATGAATTTAAAGTGTTTAGAAGTAAAATATCATATCAACACACGCAATTAAGATACTCGGATAGTTGAACTCCATATTCGATAGGTGGCGTTGTGTATTTGACGTCATTTTCTGAATGGCGGTGTGTTAAGATTCTTCGTGCGGTATGGTAGGGTAAGTAGCGGGAGCAAAGCCACGGGCACAGATAGTTTCAAATAAAAACAAAAACTATAAATAATTATAGTTTATGAATAATTCTGTTTTATATTAACGTAACACAAAGACAAACCTTCACTCATTGTTTGTTAAAAACTGTCACAGCATAAAATCTATTGCTCATTTTAATTGGAAAACGATTGCGCAAGTCCAGTACAATCTCAGTTGAAAATCCAGTATTTTACCCGCTGTAATGAAACATCATGGCCGTTATGGGATTGATTAATTAAGATAGAACTAGATTGCCCGTGATAAATGACCCTGTTAAGGAAAAAAAAATGCCATCGAGGAAAGAAAATAAGTGTGTTATCTGCTATGGCGGAACGAATTGCTCTTACATCTCGTCATGATAATCAGATTGATTATTATGATGAGAGGTTTATATATGTCATATGACTTAATAATTATCTTTTTCGCGTTCGCGTACGATATATATATCTATTACTGTGTATTGCTTGAAATTAGACTGGGCCCTGGGTTACTTTCATACAAACCAAATCGAATATATAATAGTTGGAGATAATTATTTATTTCGCGTTCAGAAGATCGTATATCTATTACTGTGTACCTATTGCTTGAAATTAGACTGAGCCCTGGGTTACTTTCATACAAACCATATCGAATTGGACTGGTTTTTCTTACACTATAGAACAAAAAAGGTTCATATGGAGAGCCTGTCTTGGTCGCGCAAAAATACTCAGGAAGGATTACAAAATACATATTTTACTAAGTTAATTGATGTTACTTTCGAGCTAGGTACCTAATAATACTCGTAACTTAATAGGTGATTGAATTTGAATTTTCTATCGAGTGGATAAAAGGTAACAGGCAATACCATATTTTACTCGGTTTCTGAATTTAGAATTTGACAAACTACTCTGAAGCATAAGTAAAAAGTAAAAGTGAAACAATCAGTAACGCATTTATGGTTCTGTGTTCCAAGTGCTAGGTTGTAACATCCATTAAGTACTTAGTTATTTTAACAATCTTGCAAGTATTCTTAGAAGAAAGTATAAGGATAAATCATCCCCGATTTCTTAATTAGTTTGGAGTAGATTGCAACCGTTGATGTTTTTTCTACTGCAAGAAAACGGCTGGCGATTTATCAACATGGCACCGCAGCTGCGGTTATTAAAAAGATTATGAATTGTTCTAGAAACTAAAAACTGGATAGATTTTTACCTTTAACTTACTTATTTCCTTTTAAACATCAGATCTGAATGCTATTTATCGGATCAGTCGGCTTTTATTTCAATTAAAAAGCTTTGAAATAATAAATTCGTTAATCCTCTTAGTACGCCCTCACGTATAACGCGAGCTTTGCCCGAACGATGTAGGAGATACACTGTGTATACCCACGGTAATGTTATCTAACCGTGGTAGAAAGGTGTGACCATATTTTAAAATTGCGTCTGCCCGTGTATATGAACAATACTCTAAGGACGTCGTAGATCATCATAGATAAAAGAATAAAAAGAGAATAAAATTGTAGGTACCCATCTCCCTTACAAATATTGGCCAGCTGACGAAAGATTTGTATGGAAAATCCAAAGAAATCTGGGCAGAAGCATTTTTTGAAATATGATTACAAGTTTTCGTTACTCCCTGTAGAATAATTTTAAGTACTTTTATCAAGGGTTTTGTAGTGTAATTGTGTGAATTTTTTAAATAAATAAAAAAATACCATCCTAGTGAAAATTCGGACAAATTAGAAGGCCGGACAGAACGCCAAATGTACGGAAAAATCCGGCCAGATGATAACCCTTGTCGCGAGGTAACTAGAAATGAGTGGCACGACCGTCATCTATACTAATCTCTCTATACTAAATGTTCTTTGTTTGGAATTCATAGATAGTCAGATTTGAAAAAAAAATTGTTAGAGATACGTCTGCGGTATCTACATATGTGTACTTACTTACCAAATTTTTTATTTGGCACGAAATATTAATTAATCCGCAAGATGGTAGCCGATGTGACCGCGTATATTCATGATTTAAATATCGCCACTCATGGGGGTGTGGCCTTTTATTAAATGTACTCAATTAACTAGGCAGGCTGTTAAGTGGCTGGGCTCTGTCAATTGGTAAACACTCATCTCCATCCAATATTGGTTATCGCCCAGTAATTAATAACTTTCAGTGTCTATGAAAATAAGTTCTTTATACTTAACTACATTTCAGTTATTTTCAATAGTTCTGTTTTCTTTTCATTTTCATTTGTTGTATTGTTCTTTCAGTTGATTTCTGGGACTTGGTGTTACGTTGGAACGTGATGTTCTTTGTCTACTGGTAAAAAAGGATAACAACTGTAGGACTATTGATTGAAAACAGAATGAAGTATTCAAAAGAAATCAGTAAATATAAAATCAAAGATTGCATACTAGCGACTCGCGCCGGCTTGCCATGGAAAAATCTCCCTCTTACTATTAGTGAAAACGGTATCAAGATCCATTATGTCCGTGACTACCGCAGGACCACCAACGCCAATTGAGTACAAATTATTTACCAAATATGGAAGCGATTAGCGGTGGTGGTCCGGTGGTAGCCAAGGAAATAAAATCCGTTGCGTGATTTACTATAGAAGAAATTAGCGGATACACATAAATGACTTCGACAGATAGGGACAGCGACTTTATTTTATACTAGGTATTTAGAGACTCGACATCTAGAAAACCAGGTGTTAAGGTAATAGGTGTTAAGGACTTTCCAATTCCGCTGTAATTATCAAATTTTTCAATCACAGAACTCGGATTTTAATATAATTTGGAAACACGTACGTGCTTTCCACACAATTATATTCGGAACTGTTTGTAGTAAACAAACTGATCTATTTATCTCCGTTAAAACATATGGTAGTTTCAGTTACACTGCAGTAATTAGATTATGAAATATTTCAATGTAATGTTTTTTCTTTAATTTGTAGATATTGAAATTAGGAAAAGGATCAGTTTTGGCATCACTTCACTTTTGGCTTACCATAGATATAAGTATATACGGGGTGAATTTTGAGTCGTTGGCAATATTTCAGAGGGTCAGGAGTTTTCATGGGGTCGTAAAATGCTTAACATTCGGTCTGGGTGCGACGACCCATGAAATTACAAAAATATACCAATCAGCTTTGTCGAGTTCTATAAGCCTATTTTTCATTTATATTTCAGAATTTATCCCATAGTAATAAACGGGTGGTATTTAATACTTTAACTGTAATTCCCCTTTTTTCAATCAAAATATTCGAAATTACTACCAAAAATACTGAATTGCACACTAAATTTGCTCATCAAATAAATGAATTATACTATACTGCTAGATCTTTAAAGCTTAACTGTTTTACTGAATAACTATCTGTTAACTAAAAGTAAATCTAATAATTCTTCGAGTGCAACAAAATATTTAAGTTTTAAGGGAGGGGGGGAAACGAAACAAAGTCGACGGAGCCCCGCTGCGCAGGGCTCCTATTTCTGTCTGCAGGGTCTAAAGTAACCTAACATGAAGGAGATGACGGGAGCTGAGTTCGCTCGCTTTGCTCGCTCACTTCAGCTCCCGTCATCTCCTTCGAACCTAACCTATCCGTGTCGGGGTGCCCTAAGCTCCCGAGCTCGCTTCGCTCGCTCTTGGACTAATTCACATTTATTTTATATTTAATTGAATAATTTGTGTGCAAATCAGTATTTTTGTTTTACGGTGAGTAATATTGTTTTGCAGTAGGTTATTAGTGGAGATATTTTGTTTGCTTAAATTTCTAAATAGAGGTGCAGTTAAAAATTCCCCGTAATAAACTCTGAAAGATTGATAAAATGAATAGAAAATCACCTTGTGTTTTCATGGTTCATCCTAAATTATGGCAATGTACACACACAAAAGCGGTCTAACGAAAGAAATATCGAATGAAATAATATTATTCCAGGGCCTCATTAAAAATTAGTACGTAGTTACCATCGTATGATATTTATTTTCTTTTTGTATGAATGTGATGCATTCACCACATTTAATGAGCACTCCGTCAAGCGGCTGGATTAATCCAAGTCTTAAAAGGAAAATATTTTTTTTAACTATTTATAATATTTTTCTTTAATGGATTTATTTGTTAGTGTTATCAGAACGTACGTAATTGGAAAAATATATCGAAAATGCCAGAGAACGTTGTAATGAAAATCCGATAATACTTAAAAAAGTTCAATAAATCTATTTTCATTTGACTTATTGCAGTGGCTCCAGTTAACTTATCCAGTTTCATTTTAAGTTAGATTTGTCTCTCTGGACCGCCAATTAAGACATATTGCACAACTGCCCAGTCCCCCACTGACCTCTTTATACTTAAAACTAGGACGTAGTGTTAAGTATATAGAGGTCAGTGGGGAACGCTCTCAGTACCTATGTGACTCATTGAATTTCTTATGACGTTGATATCATGCCGTATTTACTTCATTACCTACAATGAGGTCATACGTTTTCTCATGCCAATTACCATATCAGAAAGATCAAGGCCGTTTAAGTTGTCTTAGTGATATGATATCGCTGTAATTAAGACCATTTGGGATTTTGGCCCGGATTCTATGACAGGTTTAATGGTTATCTACTCCATGTGCCTGAATTTTGGCTTTTTACTTAAAATAAATACAGACATACTTTCTAATGTACTTTTTATGATCGGCAGCACAATCTATCTTCATCGCTGGCCTTTGCCGTTGTTGACTTTATAGGTCACTAGTGCATCAACACGACGTAGTATTTCCTGAGTGCTCGGATATCGATCGGTGTCAGGAAGAGATTAACGTATCACGTTTATTTCCGATATATCCTGTGACTCTGACCCACACTGTATGGTCATGAAGTGTTCTAGATCCACTTAGTCAACTGATATAGTGTCAACAATACCTCACTCAAATATCATTTAGTCGTCCACACTTCTTAACTTTAAGAGTATCTTCTTTTCAGTCAATTTCATATGCAAATATAACTAAAGTTTTTCCATTAGGTATGTTGCTAAGTAGGTATAGGTAGAATTTTTTTTCAACATGAGGACTTTAGACTCATCGTCATGATTCACGATTGTAAGACAGCTATCGTTTTGGTAGGACGTAGATACGGTCAGGCCACCTCACGAATTGGCCGTCAATATTGTTGTATAGTTAAATTGATAATAAGACTATAAAAGTGGTAGGCTACTAGGTAGTAGGCCCAAGTGACATCAGCGGCGGGCAAACCAAGGCCAATGTGCATGATGCGCCGGCCGCCGCCGGTTAGCGCGGGAGGACGGACTGCGGAGTGGCGGAGTGCCGATGCCGCCGTGCCGGTGCGGTGGCGTGGCGGCATTCAGCGAGGCGCCGCGCGCCGTGCCAGGCGGCGGACCCGGCCGCAGGTCTCGTACGAGTTGCGAGCCACGCGCTCCACTCCGCTGCTCGCGCGCGTCTTCTCTAATGCCCTCTCGTTCCCACTCTCTTAGCTTATTTTGCTAAGTTAGTGTTTCCACGTCTGTCGCGAGTGAGTGACGTGTCGCGCGCGACCTACACATACACACGATAATAATAACGATATATACAATGAACTGTGAATATTTATTTACGATGCACATGAGCGGCACTTTGTGTTAAATCGTCCATGAACGGTGCGGATGTGGTTACTAGGTTTACTTCCCTTTGTTTGATCAGATCTTGGCGCAGCCGGTGCCACGGCGTGGTGTTTACGTTTTCTGTTGTGGCACATGGTGTGAGCTCGAGTACAACTTCTTGTCGTGTGTTAGCTATAGCTGGCGCATTGCGACACATGTTGTAAACAACATTGTTTTGCTCAGTCACAACGTAACAGGTCCGTAAGAACGGCCCGAAACCGCGCAAATTGCCATCATCATTGTTCATATTTTCCCTGACGAACGCTAAACTTATTTTATCAGCACCTTCCGTTCCGTCTCTATCAGTAAAGAACAGGTTTTGATAGATAAACATATTTCAATATAACAGGTAACTGTGAATATTTGTATTGTTTTAACAATATCAGTAGCTAAATTACTTTTAGACACAGGTTGATAATTAATTACTCAATCAGTTGGTTTTCTGTAAACTTTACAAAGTTACATAAGAAGGTCCAATACTTTTAGAATGTCGATGAAGTAACAAAAGTCCCATTATTACAATTTCCTATTACACAAAATGTAACTTATTGTTTATTCAACTTCGTATTGCAATAATTTCAAGTAGGTACATAAGTAGGTATAGGCTGTTGCTTGTTGCAGAAATCAGAAAATGATTAAAAACTTTTTATATTAGTAAATTCATAACTTATAAATATTTTTTTTTGCCCCCCAAAACCCCAAGTTTATATTTTATATTGAATAATTAAATAAAACATATAAATATTTAAAAATATGTTTAATAATATTTGTTTACTGGGATACTTAAACAAAAACTAAAAATAAAATCGACCTGTAAATTTATTTTAACAGAAACATTGAAAAGAGTCCGAAAACGCTAAAGAAATTCACTAATAAAAAAAGAAACTGTAACGAAACATTAAAATTTCTGAAAGGTCTGAATTATTACGTTTTAAACTAAAGTATTTCTGGAAGGCTACCGAAGTGCCAGTATTACATTGGTATATAGGCAGCTCTTGACATCAGCTTAAACTAGCGAACACACAGACAAATAAAGCACAGACAGAAGTTAAAATACAAACACAAAGTATCGCATAAGTACCATACAAACATATCAATTGGCGACAAGGATATTTATTTTAAAGTCGTGGACGCAAAAAATTTCTAATTGAATTTTTAAATGGGTCAATTAAGACGGCTGCGTATTTAAAATTATTACGCAAAAATAATCAGAATCACCATGTCGTCAATGCAAGGTAATCAACTATTTGTAACGGAAACAACGTAATATAAACATTACATTTGTTGAGTTTGCAATTTTCACTCAATTACATAATTTAGCTTATGTCGCAGGTGTCAATACATTGGCTGAAACAATAGCCCTCGATGTAATACCTACTGTTTTACTTAGGCAAGTAGATATATTTCTTGAAATCAGACAAGGACATTGAATTAGAGTTACCTACTTACACGTTTGTTATTTTATGTGATTACATTGTTAATACGAACGTCGTTGAATCCTAAATCGATGACCGCAATCGTTTGAATTTACATATTTCGATGTAAAAACAGTTGAATTAACTCTTTGCGGATATTTTGTGATATTCATGTCGTAATCCGTAAAAGTATATTTTACAGGAATCCAATGATAAGAGTTTTATCAGTAGATCAGATGTGTCCATAACAAGAGTTATCTTTCCTTTGATGACATTCTTGATAGCTTTGTTTAGAATGGCGAAATTTTAAATTTTCTCGTACTTAAGTATCTTTTTATTGAAGACCATCTGATATTGAGGGCACAAATATAACTATACAGAACTATCATTTTATTAATTTTTTTGTTTTAACTTTTCTACTGTTAGCAAAGCCCAACCCTAAGTGTTGTTGTAAAAATGTTATATGTTTCTGCTATGGGACAAACAATTTAAAATAAGTATTTGTTTCGTTTATTTTATTATATTTCTCTGTTTGCGACCGAAGTAGTTGACCTCTGTGTCTTGGCTGTGTCCTTAGCAAGCCATTTACAATTACAGTAGGTACATAATCATTGAAAAATGTAATAATATTCTCACATTCATGTCATGTTCACGTAATTAAAATGAAAATTTGTACAGTGACTAAATAAGGAAGTTATGTGGCCTTTCTCAGCATTCAAGTTAGATGATAGTCACAGATAAAATAATATTCTAATAAATACCTACTAAATGAAGCTAGTTTCAACCCGCGTGACTGAACTTAACTTCCTTTTTTAGTCTATCCAAAAATTGTGAAGGGTTATTAATAATGTGTCTGCTTAACAATTGATTTCCTTGACTGCACATAACTTATTTAAAACTTGTCGAGGTAAATTATTGAACTTGTTCAGTAGGTACGTTTTATTTAAAGAAAAAGTAAGTAAACGATTCAATTGCTCGACCTTGAACGTTGTAAAGTTGTGATAACTGATAACGTTATAATACTTAGTATTCCTTAATCTTTCCTTGTTTTCTATTCGGTCACGACAACTTAATAGGTATTCGGTACCACATGCAACTTAGTTGTAACTTGGGTTAACATTCTTTGTAAAAAACAACATGCTGTATTATAGCTGTCATTAGTGATTAGATATGAATAATAAAATAATTGCTGCAACTAAAAATAAAACACTATGGTGGGTATAACAGAAGCGAATATTATTTGCGGTAATTTTTTTCCAATGATTTTTTTTTGGTTACGTCAACAAAGTAATACCTACCAATTTTGTTTTCCGTATTAATAATAAATGAGCTCAACTACACTAACTACGAGTACTTCGTTCTTGTTTAAATCGACATGCCTGTCGTCACGTTCGCAATGCAATGATTCCGCCATGGTGAATTAACTTGGCACGCAATGAAGGTGACCCTATGTCCCTACGCATGCGTGTTGTCCCAAACGCCTGTGTTCGCTGCGTCCCCAAAGGCCTCAGCGCCCGCTTGCTACAGTCATGATCACGGTCCCTATAAGTAGGGCGTCGCGACCTTGGAACTCGTTAAACCTGTTTTATCCCCTTTTGGCTACGCGATAACACAGCTGTTCTCTCGCTTACAAAAATAGGTCCTTGACCGCTAGACTCTACTTACATTTTCTTGGCATTTATGTTTTAAACCCTTTTGTTATTTTGGGTACATATCATATCTCAATATGTTTTAGAACAATGATGATGCTACAACCGCCGCTAAACCGACTTTTATAATAATATTTTCTGATGTTGCTAACCCCAGATCTGATCAACACATATTCAAAGAAGATGAAGGTGTTAAAATTCGAACTCAGTGAAGTTTAAATAGACAGTATTCAAAATGCACGGTCTTACGCATTTTTTCCATAAAAACCATCGGGATTCTACATCTACATTGGAAAAGGATAGCAGCAGCAGTGATAGCTGGTATTCTACTCTAAGTTCGACAGACTCACGTAATGTCCTGGCAAATGAAGGCGCTGCATCATCATCGACAGCGCGACCCATTCCTATTAACCCGAGAGGCTCCAGTGCTCAGAGAAGCTTTAGAGCTGGTTCTGGGAGTCCCTATGAGTTTGCATCTAGTCCCCGCGACCGCTACCCGAACTTTGCGAGTTATATCCGTGATGTTATGGAGAGAGGCTCCCCCTCGCAACACTATTACACCCATCAGCCAGACTACAGGCGGCAGCGGAGTGACGGAGATCGCCATCAGATAAACGTCAACACATACCATGCGCCTCGAAATGACTACAGAAATTTCGTATCGCCTCTCTTTAACGATGCTATGGACGATATTCAAGAAAACGAGTATAGCAAATGTGAACGTTATGGTGAAATTTCCAGTTCCAAATTGACCCATAAGAATCGCCATGATAACAAAAGTTTTGCTCAAAAGTTAGCCGAAAGTGTGACTGGTGGTAAAGAGCAATCGAAAGATGGCAAAGAGGACAAAAAAGAAAAAAATGAAAGGCGAGGTTCAGGGTCAAGCTGCAGCGGATATAAGCAAAAGCACCACACGATACACGAGTTGATTCGAACGTTTGGTAAAAAAGTGGGGCAGTGGCGGCACGAGTCTGGGGATGGTCGGCGAGGCTCTTGCGCTATTCCGGCCGCCAGTACCGACGAGGCTCGTGCTATGGACAGTGATGAGTTTCGCTCACGATCTAAGTCTCTTGATGGTCACTCGCATAAGATTCTAAAGCGGCATGTGCTCGAAGACTGCGGTGCGACCTACCAGATCTACGACGAAATATTAAGAGAAGGTAGGTCTTTATATCTGTTCTAACGTTTTACCGGTAGATTATTAACGGTCTTAACTGAGAATTTCTAATACAAAACTTGTTACGCTAGAAACTTGCCAATTTGAGGACAATAATTGTTCTCGCTGTACAACTGCATAAAATATAGTATGGAAATGCTTTTTATCAATAAAGCATTGCACAAGCACAAGAGACAGTAGTTATCATGAACCTTTCCGCAATCGGACACTAAAGGGACATTAGTAATACGACAGCGTTCATGTTCTCTACGTTTCGCTCTGAGGTCATTTCCGTTTATTTTCCATGATTAAATACCTAACTATTTATGAAGAAACAAATATTTATCAGACTATCAGTTATCTGATTTAGATTTGTTAGTAGTTTTTGTTTAATGCTCGCTCTGATTGGCATCTTATAGGACTTTCACAACAGCGGAGTTTCTTGCGGTTGTATGTGTGATGCCGTTGAATGTAACCTAATACTTACACGCAACATAGGATTCATTTGCTATGGGATTAATATGATATTATTATCGGATCAATGGCTCAGCTATTCAGCTTCGAATCACTGACTAGGCCGATGTTATTCCCTAATCCTGTATCCTATCTTCTGCTGAATTGTGCCTGAAGTTAAATAACCTGTTTATTACAGCAATTAATTGGAAATGGTTCTCGAAAGGGGCGTTGGAAAACTTGGAAAGTATAATTTCAATCAACATTATCGAGATGTACGGCCATTTTGTTTCAAATATGAACACTAAATCTATACTTTAAGAAGACATATCGCTACCATACTGAACACTAATTAGCTCTAGTGTCGTTCATTACTAAATAATCTGCAGTTGGCGCAGATGCGGCGCGGCGTTTATTTTAAAATGGGAGCGCGATACGCTATGCCCGTCATCTGTGAATGACCGCATGTATTAGAAGGCCCTTCGGAATAGGGTTGTCGCGTTTTTTTGCAGGAATAAAGTATTTTTTTCAAACAGTGCATTATATATATATATATATAGTTTTTTAATAAAACTCGGGACAATAAACAGTAGATAAATATTTTTTTAAACTTTTATTATTTTTTCCAGGTGTATTCAATTACTGAAAAAAATTCAGTAATGAAACAAAAAAGAAATAAATTTAATAATTAAATACGATAATTAATTATAAATTTAATACGATATTTTCAGTGAAAATATCATGTTATTAAAATTGGAAGTAGTGGAAATGGAGATAAAAAGGAAATGATTTTAGAATGCATGTCCTCGAAAAGAGCGGTTTTCCAAGCAGCCAAACTGTGCGGAAAGTGTCACTTTTTTTCACTAGTGCTTTTTACTTTCCTGTACTTTTTTAATGTTTAACTCCAACGCGCAACGTCAGCCCGACGCATAGAGTTTTTATTATTTGAGAAAAGTTTTAAAAATTAGTTATGTACAGATTATCATTCATATAAAAGGTAAAATAAAACTAATACTTTATTTTAGGCGTTTTTAATTACTCTAGATTTAGATTTTGATCAATAAATTAATTTTAAATATTCATTAAATATGTTTGGAAGAACGCATATTTTGCTCGTGCCTTATTGCGTTACGATGTGACAACTATTCGCACATGCGCAGTAGATATGCCCGAGGAACTATTAGTTAATCTGTGGATATGCTGAACGCGCTTGAATAATCCCGCCATTTTATTAATTTATTTATTTCCTCGCACAATGCATAGTAAAATGTTGTACCAGGCCCCTCAGAAAGTATTGCGAAAAAAAGTTTTTATATATGGGAGACTGGCCAGTTATAATGTTTTTCGAAAATATGATTATTTATAAGTAAAAATAAGTAAGTTCCAATTTCAAAATTTCCCTCCACATTTTTTGCGAGTTAATTCAAAGTATTGTGTCTCACTGAAATATGGATCTGCGCCGGGAACATTTTAGAGCTATGATTTTATACGATTTCAAGTGTCGCCTGAAACCGGATGAATCGTACGATAGACTTCAAATGGCATTCATGGATGAAGGCCCTTCCAAGGCAACCGTGTATCGTTGGTATAACGAATTCAAGCGCGGTCGACCAACTTTGGGGGATGACGAAAGAAGCGGTCGCCCTTTGACGGCTGTTACCGAAGAAAACGTGCTAGCAGTGAAAAATTTAATCCAAGACAATAGGCGAATTACATATCAGGAGATTCAACACATATTGAAGATTGGATCGGGAAGCGTTCACGAGATTCTAAACAGCCATCTTCGCGTGAGGAGGATAGTATCACGCTGGGTGCCGCACAACCTCACCGATGCTCAGAAGCAGGCCCGGGTGGAATGGTGCCGTGATATGCTTAACAAATTTGAAGCAGGCTCGTCTCGGCGTGTTTACGACATCGTTACAGGTGATGAGTCCTGGATTTATCAATACGACCCAGAAACCAAGCGCCAGTCGACTGTTTGGGTGTTTCAAAATGAGCCAACGCCTACCAAAGTGAAGCGATCTAGAAGCGGGGGTAAGATTTTGATCGCTAGCTTTTTTAATTTGACTGGCCACTTGGTATCAATTCCCTTACGGGATCAAAGAAGCATTAATGCCGAATGGTATACTACCAAATGTTTGCCAGAAGTTTTCTCTGTTATAAGCAACAAGCGACCAAACACAGGGCTCCGCGGGCTACTGCTCCACCACGACAATGCACCTGCGCACACCGCACTCAAAACGAGGGACTTCCTGGACAGCACGCCAGTCAAACTCCTGGGTCACCCTCCTTACAGCCCTGATCTAGCACCGTGTGACTTCTTTTTATTCCCAAAAATAAAAAATCAGCTCAAAGGGATACAATTTTCGTCGCCGGAAGATGCGCTGGCTGCGTTCGAGCAGGCTGTAAACGAGGTGTCTGCGGCGGACTGGAAAAAGTGTTTTGAAAACTGGTTTAGGCGCATGAATCTTTGTATAGAGGCTGGTGGAAAGTACTTTGAAAAGATTTAATAAAAATATATGTACGTATAGAACAATTTTTTTTAGTTTCGCAAAACTTTCTGAGTGTCCCACGTATGATACACGTACGTAAGATGATTTCCGACTCGTGTCGATTTATCCACTCATCGGAAATCACCTACCTTCCGCACTTGTAGCATAAATAACTATTAAGCATATTTGTTATATTTGTATGTAATATTTTGTCACTTTTCAGCAGTAGATATTTTAAGATTTAAAGCTGAATTTAAATCGACGTCAAAAAAAGGAGGTAATCAATTCGACACGTATGTATGTAATATTGTTGGAACTACACAATATTTACATATGTTAGTTATTCTATGTGGACTTCTACTCTAAACACGTGTGCTAAATTTATTTAGCATTATTACATATCACATTATTTTATTGTAATATGTATGTTTGTATGTATGTATGTTTGTCCACGCATTTCGCTGAAACGATTTACCTATCGGATCGTGATCATTTTGTGTTGGAATAAGTATCTCTCAACTTAGGGAATAGTTTCATCAAATTCGGTTCAGCAGTTATCAAGATATGGAGCATACAACCAAACTCCTTAGCGAGAAGCAGCACGAATGTATAATTTGAGTTATTATGGGTATTTTTTAAATCCTTAAGGTACCGTACTATACAAATAGCTACTTTTTATTGATGATGTACTAAAACTAAAAAGAGAAAAATATTTTTGTACGTGATTTTTTTTTGAAAGGATTTCATTTACTTACACTAATGTTTAATGTATTAACTAAATTCTAAGCATCCAATAGATTCTCTAGTTATTTAAATCCAATTTTCATATATAAATTCAGAAATTAGCATTGATTAAGCCAGTTACTTGGGTTAAAGTCAAACCTAATTAGTAGAGATGTGCCGACTATGACTTTGGTCGACTAGCCGATTCGGTGGTTGTAAAGAGTCTGACTAGTCGGCCAAGCCGATCACGGTTTCAAGGGTATTCAGCAATTTCCGTGACGTTTCGTACAACTGATTGGCGCGCAAGTCGCAACCGCCGCCTGCGAGCGTGTCGGAATATGTTTTGTTTACTTCGCATTGTTTCTTGATTTCTGCTTTTGCATGGCTCGGAGCGGTGTTTTTGTACAAAAAAATAAAGACAATACTTCTTTTGTTCATTAAAGTGAAATTGAATTTGAATTATGTCAAAAAGTAAGTCTCGCGTAGGTATGTTTTTCTTTCCTCCTATATTCATTTTATTGAGAAATATATACAAAGTACGAGTCGGCACTCTATGCCGAATAGTCGCCGACTACGAAACTGGCCTGACGGTCGGCTTTACCGACTAGTTGGAATTTTGACATCCCTACTAATTAGTGATAGAATATGTAATATAGTACGGGTGGCAACCCTAATTCGAATGCTGTGGCATTTAATGCATATCGGAACAATAACGACGAGAGTCTAGGAATCAATTGATGAATGTGTATGAACGGATTTACAGTATATTATGTAGTTAATTATTGTACACCAAAATTGTAACGCAGTTCTTCAGCAATATTGCTAATGGATAGGATGTCTGCACATAATAGATACGATAGCTATCATGATTATTAAAAGCAGTGTGCGGAACTTAAGGCGCAGATACCCCTGAGTAGATGATTTTAAAAAGAGAATCACGTCTAAACGGCTAGTCGCTTTAGTTTTTGGAAAAATATATGTTACATAAGACCATTTTCTTAATAATTTGATCTAAGAAAATTTTGAGCTTTATTCGTAGAACATTGTGTAATTAGTTTGTAAAGTTATGTCTAACACAGACAAAAAACGACAATCGCACGAAAACCGCCGGGCGTATTTTAATGAAATTGTCGCCATCGCAAAGTCAATTTAATTGTCTAAATTTTGATCTTAGGCTTTTTTTAAGGTCATAGGATAATAAGGGAAGTACAAAACGCTACTGAATTCTTGGTCGCGCGGGTGTGAATCGTGTGCGCGTTTTATTCCTTCAAGGTCGTTGCGACTGTCGTCGTCTTAATAACGGACATAAGTAGTAGAGAATCTTTAACAGACTAGTTGATTAACTTCCACCCAACCTTTTTTTTATAATCCTTTCCAAACGAAGCGTGTATGCAAAATTTGAGATAACTAATAGATAGGGGATAACTGTTTTAAAGATCTTCTTGATTTCGTCTATTGTTTAACGGCCAGGTGTCCGCAGCCTTACGTCCAAGCGCGTATTTCGCGATTCAACCCATACATATAACTAACTAGCTTCTGCCAGCGGCTTCGTCCGCGTGAAAAGTGTTTTATCATCCCAAGGGAACAAAATACCGGGATAAAAAGTAGCCTGTGTGCTATTCCAGACTAAAATTATTTATCTCTGTTCTAATTTTCATCCAAATTCCGTGATGCCGTGATTGAGTAACAAACACACATCCATCCAAACTTTCACGTTTATATTATTAGTAAGATGAAAACAAGGCAAGATGATAAAAATTGAAAAAATGTCTCATTTCTATTACAATCATCATCATCATGTCAGCCGAAAGACGTCCACTGCTGGACATAGGCCTCCCCCAAGCGTCGCCATCGCCACGTTGACCGGTCCCGTGCGTCTCGCAACCAGCGGATCCCCGCAACCTTCACCCGGTCATCGGTCCAAAATAGTTTGCAATAATTATTACTACGTGAGTCGCACCACTGCTCTCAAAACGGTGAAGGAAAACATCGTGAGGAAACCGGCATGTCCTAGAACCAAAAATTCGAAGACATGTGACATCCGCCAACCCGCACTGGGCCCGCGTGGTGGATTACGGCCCATTCCCTCTCACAGAGAGGAGGCCTGTGTCCCAGCAGTGGGAACATTAATAGGCTGATGATGTGAGTCGCACTTCTATCTACCTACATTTACGAAGTAAAAAGCCAGGTGGACAGGATCCGGGAGTTAATCTGTCTGCCTTTATTATTTATTTATTATGTTGAAGATATCATCGCTTACCATCAGGTGAGATAGTGGTCAAGCGCAAGCCTATTTTAAGTAAATAAGTAATAGCTATTATCTGCTGCCTTTGCAAAGCCTCTTATTTCGTGTAGTTTTGACCTGAAATCAATTACTTATTAGAGAGTTTTTGCTTCTTCGGTGGTTTAGCCCCAACATTTTGATTATTATTTACCAGGTAGTGTTTGTTCCTTCATTGCCCCTTTAACTGAGAGATGTCTTAGTATAAATTAATTGTGGCACCTAGAACAAAAAAATCATGACACTTCTAGGTAAGCAACTGCAAGACACTCATTATCGGTACAACGTTTATTTAACTAGTACTTCTAATGAATATACTGTGTTGAGTACCATTGTTCGTGTATTAAGATAACCTTTACATCACGTGAACTTATGTGCTACGTGCCCTATCCCGTCTGGATTCACGTCTGCTCCGTTCGCTGAGGTTATTACAGATAATATGATTATATTTATGACATCTGGTTAACATACATTGACATTGTGAAGACTGCGTAGGAAACAGGTTCCTTAACATCTTCTTCAAGAAAGAGGATTTTGTTTGTAGGTACCATGTAGGTATTTACCACTCATTATTTACTGTGTTACTTTTACATAATATAAATGAGCTATTATATAACCTGAAAATTTATCAAGATTGCATTGCATTCCCGAGATAGTACGGGTGAAATATGCCAATCATTGATATGTGCTCAATGCTGAAACTTGAGGAAACACAAGATATTATTGCGAAAGACCTCAAGAAAATTCACAGGCGAACCATGTTATATACTATTTATTCAGACAGGCGAGTACAAAGTAGCAAAAGTAGCGTCCTGAGCTGATTACGTCATCTTAATCAGGTTTCCTTGATATCTGTGAAGGCCACGTTGACACTGAACAAAAAACTGGAACTTGTCGTCCTAATGAAAGTAGGACGAGTTCCTTTCGACAAATATTTTGGTAAAACACCGCGGGAACTTCAGGATAAAATAAAAATTCTTGGAAATAGGTAATGAATCCTTCATTACCTATTTCCAAGAATTTTTATTTTATCTTCCATGTCATGTTTGTGATAACTTATTCTGTTTCCAACTACATCTGTCGTTCAATTGCGTGTTAATGCTGAAAGTCGCTTCAAACTTAATAGTTCAGTCGGTAAAAAAGTTTTATGATGTCTCGTATAAAGATAGTATCTATAAAACCCAAATTAAGGTTTGTGCTTCACATGTACATACCTCCTCGCGCTAAGTCGGTAGCTATGACAAAGTGGAGAGTATTGTTCGGTTGTGCTCTTCATGCAAATAGGGAGTTGATCTCCTTGCAAAAATATTCGAGCTCTAGAGCAAGCCTAAAACGGTTCCGGAATACGTCACTGATTTGCGTTAAAGACATTGTAGGGTATTTTCAGTTCTGGTTGCCTGAACAGGAATATAAATAAATATTTGTAAGAAAAGATTAGGTAGGTACTTTTACGCTATATCCAAAGACGGTTTGATGGTGACAGATTGATGAATATATCTTCTCAAAAGAAAATACAAGGCCATCTGAAAATTTGCAATTTATTTAATATTATACAAATGTTTCTAATGATACTGACTGAAATTAATTAAAGTAGGTATTTTATATAAAATATAACCAAAATGTTTTGAATTTTCAATCATTTAGTTAAAATAAACAAAATTAAATGAAAAAGCGAGTTGAAATGAGGAATAGTTTAGATAGACAAATTTTTATAAAACATGCAAAATTTTCAAAAAAAAAACTGTTTTTCAGTGTAGAAAGATTTTCTCTTTTAATTACATATTCCAGAAGGCAAGCTCTTGACTAAACACTACACACTTTTTTAGAAATCTTCTACCACCGTGTTTTTAGAGCGTGTTTTTGTTTTACTTCTGCTGCGTGTTGATGAGAATGTCACTATGTGCTACCCTTTTTTATAACTGATCCCACAAATCTCCAATGGGATTCAGGCCTTATCTAACTCCTGGCTGGCCACTGCAACATCTCAATCTCAACAACTAATGTTTGTATTGTTAGTTGCGCCGTTGCGCTGTATGCGATCGAACATTCTCCTGCATCAAGATGAACCCTGGACCTGTTTTCTGTGCGAATTGAATAATGTAGAATTGTACCATATTCTCAACATAGCATTGGGTCGTAATTTTAAACGGGTGGTATTTAATACTTTAACTGTAATTCCCCTTTTTTCAATCAAAATATTCGAAATTACTACCAAAAATACTGAATTGCACACTAAATTTGCTCATCAAATAAATGAATTATACTATACTGCTAGATCTTTAAAGCTTAACTGTTTTACTGAATAACTATCTGTTAACTAAAAGTAAATCTAATAATTCTTCGAGTGCAACAAAATATTTAAGTTTTAAGGGAGGGGGGGAAACGAAACAAAGTCGACGGAGCCCCGCTGCGCAGGGCTCCTATTTCTGTCTGCAGGGTCTAAAGTAACCTAACATGAAGGAGATGACGGGAGCTGAGTTCGCTCGCTTTGCTCGCTCACTTCAGCTCCCGTCATCTCCTTCGAACCTAACCTATCCGTGTCGGGGTGCCCTAAGCTCCCGAGCTCGCTTCGCTCGCTCTTGGACTAATTCACATTTATTTTATATTTAATTGAATAATTTGTGTGCAAATCAGTATTTTTGTTTTACGGTGAGTAATATTGTTTTGCAGTAGGTTATTAGTGGAGATATTTTGTTTGCTTAAATTTCTAAATAGAGGTGCAGTTAAAAATTCCCCATTTTAAACTGTTCCATACCATAATATTCCTCCAAAACGATCTGTTTCATGGATGCAGGGATCTGAAACCGTTCTCCAGATATTCGCGAAAATGTAATCACTCACTCATCGGTAAATAATAAAAACCGGCTATTCTGTTTTTAGTATTTGTTGTTATAGCGGCAACAGAAATACGTCATCTGTGAAAATTTCAACTGGCTGGCTATCACAGTTCATGAGATACAGCCTGATGACAGACAGACGGACCGCGGAGTCTTAGTAATAGGGTCCCGTTTTTACTCTTTGGGTACGGAACCCTAAAAAGAACTGCAGCCCAATCTTGGACGGTCCAATAAAAGTGTTCTCTAGTGTATTTTAAACAGTTAGCTGCAGGTACAATATTTTACGTAGGGGTCCATATTTTATTTATTTTCAAGCAACCTTTACATTACAGATAAACTCTATAATCTTCTGCTAAATAAATTCTCAAACAAGTTACTCATATTTTTGTGGCCTTTTATGAATACAAGCTCATTTGGAAAATGACCGCAAACTCTTTCGCAGCGAATAAAACTAATAACGTTGTTTGTAATTCAATTTCTGAGAAAAGAAAAAAAAATCTTTCCCCCAACCACATTAGCTTTCGGCTTGTCAAGATTTTATATAGGAAGAAGACGTTTGTTTAGATTTGCCGTAGTTTTATAAATTGAATGATTTACAAGAAATATATTTTATGAAGCCTTGCAGCTATTTTTGAAGTGTGATTTTTTATTCGTAGGAAATTATTTGAGGCTGTAAGTACTAAAAGTAGGTATCTACTAAGAATTATGAAAAGGTTTACAATGGAAACAAATCTGACATATGAAAAAGAGAAAAAGCTGTTTACAAAATTTAAGGAATAATTAGCTAATTTGCCTTTCGGTGCTACACTAAAAATTTGAAATGAATAGATTGTCAATGAATTAACAGTCACCCTGTATATTCGCCTGAAAATAATGAAGGGAAACATTGGTATTCTATTCAAGCAAACATTTCGTTGTTTCCACTAATTCGTTACTTGAGTTGGGTTAATTTCGCCTAATGAAGACTTTGGCAGTTAAATGTTTCACATAATTGTAGCTACCTCGACCTCCAACATAAACGTATCTTTGTAACTTATCTTTTAATTCACCTTCTCTAAAAAACAAAGTCGCTGTCGGTGTCTGTCGACGTAATTTCTGTTTCACAGCTAACTTCAACGCAACATTTAACTAAAGGAAAGGGCGATAAATCAGGTAGGGTTTTGTAAATCATAATTTGTCCCGTGCGAAGTCGGGGTAGGTCGCTAGTTGGAATGTAAAGCGCGCACATTTACAAACCTATGAAAAAATATAATGGATCTAATCTAGAGTTTTTCATAGTTTTATTTTTCTTGACTGTGACCCAAATCTCTATGGTAAATGTCACTATCAATTTTCTTGTATGTCTGTGTTAGTGTGGTGCTTACACTGTGTTCAAAGCAAACCGTATCGTGTTCAGGATAAGATTTATCCATTCAGTTGTGTAGATGTCAATGACATGTTAGTTTGGATTAGCTATAGTTATATATAATTACTAGTTGACCCGGCAAACTTTGTTTTGCCATAAAAACATCAAACATTTATCTACCCTACCTACCCTACCCTACCCTACCCGACCCTACACTACTCTACCCAACACTACCCTACACTACCCTACCCTACACTACCCTACCCTACCCTACCCTACCCTACGCTACCCTACCCTACCTACCTACCTACACTACACTACTCTACCTACTTACCCTACCCTACCCTACCCTACCCTACCCTACCTTACCTTACCCTACCCTACCCTACCCTACCCACCTACCTACCTACACTACACTACTCTACCTACCTACCCTACCTACCTACCCTACCCTACCCTACCCTACCCTACCCTAACCTACCTTACCCTACCCTACCCTACCCTACCTACCTACCTACACTACACTACTCTACCTACCTACCCTATCTACCTACCTACCCTACCTACCTACCCTACCCTACCCTACCCGACGCCACACTACCCTACACTACCCTACCCTACGCTACACTACCCTACCCTACCCTACCCTACCCTACGCTACCCTACCCTACCTACCTACCTACACTACACTACTCTACCTACCTACCCTACCCTACCCTACCCTACCCTACCCTACCCTACCTTACCCTACCTTACCCTACCCTACCCTACCCTACCCTACCCTATCTACCTATCTACACTACTCTACCTACCTACCCTACCTACCTACCCTACCCTACCCTACCCTACCCTAACCTACCCTACCTACCTACCAACACTACACTACTCTACCTACCTACCCTATCTAACTACCTACCCTACCTACCTACCTACCCTACCCTACCCTACCCGACCCTACACTACCCTACACTACCCTACCCTACGCTACACTACCCTATCCTACACTACTCTACCCAACACTACCCTACACTACCCTACCCTACACTACCCTACACTACCCTACCCTACGCTACCCTACCCTACCCTACCCTACCTACCTACACTACACTACTCTACCTACCTACTCTATCCAAACAAACATTTTTTTTTTTTTTTTTTTTTTTTTTTTTTTTTTTTTTTTTTTTTTTGCTTTAAACCTTCCCTGTATTCTGTCGAACATAACAAAAAAAGAATTATTCAAATCGGTCCAGCCGTTTTCGAGTTTTAGCGAGACTAACGAACAGCAATTGATTTTTATATATATAGATATATATCTGTGTAAATAGTGTATGACAAGTACTTGAAGTACTCTATCACTCCGTGGCTTATGTGTTCAAAACTTGTTCATGTTTTTCGGGCAATATTAATATTTTAACTCATCAGAAATCAGTAATATGGCTGATCAATGAAATCGCTACGTTATTTCTTATAATCGAGAATAACACGAAGGCTCTGTACAATCAAAATGACAAACGAAGGTGCCTTGTATAATCAAATTGGGGAATATACTTACATGCAGAAACGGGTTTTTTATTCGTATTAAATAGGTTACTAGGTGGAGAGAATTTATCGGATAAAACCGGTCCAAGTATATCGCGCGTCCTACTTGGGATGCAGAGCTACTTTAAGCGTCTCGTCTCGAAAAAATATTATTATATATGTGTAGGGATTATCCCTGGTACTGAATTGATAATTTTAACCAATCTGAATACTAAAGTTTGATAAGTTTTCATACTAATATAAAGTTTGGTTTTTAATTCAAAGTTCAGTCCGGTAGGCTTATTACGTAAGAAACAGCAATCAGAAAAGATCGCGCATAAACTAAACGCTTTATGTCATAAACTAGCGACCCGCCCCGGCTTCACACGGGTAGTAGAAATAGTGCTTTGCCTACATTTTTAATTTTCGCGCGCGTTTGTTTTTATTTTGCGATTACTTCTAAGATATTCATTCAAATTATAAGGTGTAAAGGATTATCATAATTTGCATGAAATGTTTAAGGTAACTGACGTATTTAAGTTGATAAGGATTAATACTGTATACATCTAAATAGCTTTCCAATTACTGCATTTTATTTGACCATTATTTTTGAAGTAAGAATGGGTATAGTAAGCTATTATTAATAGAAAGACATATGCCATCGCCATTGATGTTTTCCGAAAATTTTAACAAATATCGCCATACTGCAACCAATTTACACAAAATCTTAACAAATTATACATCTAAATCTTCCTCATGAATCACTGTATGTTAGTGAAAACCGCATGAATATCCGTTCAGTAGTTTATGAGTTTATCGCGACGAGATAGACAGACTCGTGGTGGAGGACTTAGTTTTATCATCATCATCATCATCATCAGCCTATAGCAGTCCACTGCTGGACATAGGCCTCTCCAATTGCACGCCATTTGGTTCGATTTTCGGCAACTGTCATCCAGCTGCTACCAGCCACCCTGCGAAGGTCGTCGCTCCACCTAGCCTGAGGGCGTCCTACCTTACGTTTACCAGTTCGCGGTCTCCACTCAAGAACACGTTTACCCCAACGGTCATCGGTTCTACGACTTATATGGCCGGCCCATTGCCACTTCAGCTTACTTATTCTGTGAGCTATGTCGACAACTTTGGTTCTCTGCCGGATTACCTCGTTTCGGATTCTATCCCTTAGAGAGACTCCGAGCATAGCCCTTTCCATAGCTCGCTGAGCAACTTTGAACTGATGAACCAGCCGTATTGTGAGTGTCCACGTCTCGGCACCGTAGGTCATAACAGGTAGGACGCACTGGTTGAAGACTTTAGTCTTCAGGCTTTGTGGGATACGCGACGAGAAGACTCGACGAAGTTTTCCAAACGCCGCCCAGCCCAGCTGTATTCTTCTGCTAGCCTCCTTCTCAAAGTTGTTCTTACCAAACTGCAGAGTTTGCCCGAGGTAAACGTATTCTCGAACAACTTTGAGAGCACCGCCATTGACCACAATCGATCCCGGAGTGACGTGTGAATTGAACATAACCTGGGTTTTGTCCAAGTTCATCCGGAGACCGATGCGTGCAGATGAATCAGCCAGGCTATCCAGCATCTGCTGCAAGTCTTGCAGTGACTCTGCCATTATGACGATGTCATCCGCAAATCTCAAGTGTGAGATGTACTCGCCGTTTATATTAATGCCGCGTCCTTCCCAGTCCAGCGTCTTAAACATATCCTCCACCGCGTTACTAAACAATTTCGGAGAAATTACGTCCCCTTGTCTAACCCCTCGACGCAGTGAGATATGTCTAGTTTGCCGGTCCTGACTTTGGACGGTCATTGTTGCGTTTTCATAAAGACATCTCAGCACTTGGATGTATCGCCAGTCAACTTGGCATCGCTGCATAGACTCCAGAACAGACCAGGTTTCGATGGAGTCAAAAGCCTTCTCATAGTCCACAAAAGCAAAACACAGGGGCCGATTATACTCTTCGGACTTTTGTATAATTTGCCGCACTGTGTGGATGTGGTCTATGGTGCTGTATCCTCCTCGGAACCCGGCCTGCTCCGGTGGCTGAAACTCGTCGAATCTTCGCGCTAGACGATTTGCGACGACTTAGTTTTATAATAGTTTTATATTCAATTTGTTGTGTGTACTGTACTCATGTTTGAGCAAATAAAGATTGAATTTGATTTTTTTGAATTTGAATAGTGAAGTGATGTAGTGATAGTGAAATCGAAACTTCCTACAGTGTAGTATTAGTATAGGTAGGTCCTACACAAACGTTTGCTAATCGGTCGCTATTTGTCAAATTTCTAAAATTATTTCTAATAAAACCGGCAAGAACTCTAAAACTTATGTATTAAAGAGCAATTATTGCGTATGCAATTATATCGTTTTGCTCTTGCAAGATACGTTATAAGCCTACGGGGTAGATCGCCTCAGACCCTATTGTGGTTCTAGCACTTGCAGCTGGCCTACATTCCCATTTATGCGCCGTCTCGTTCACTTAAAATAGCGTTATCTAAAGTCCAATCCTTTTATAAATAACTTATATCCTACGCTTTGATATAAAAAGTTCGTAGGTACAACACGTTATTTTCGGTAGATACGTGATAATTCTTGGATTTGAGGTCAAAGTCAGAGGGCCAAAGTTATTTTGAATAATGTTAATTATACCCGTTTTTTTACCGAACAGAGTAGGTATCTCAAATTATTGTGATAACGGAATAATTAACTGATTCATTAGGTAATTATTATTTAATAATGGAATTGATCTTAATAGTTTTATAACTGCTTCAACAATTCTGTCTTTAAACTCTTAAGAGGACTAAAGCAACTTGGAGCTACAGACTAATCGCTAACATTCAACTATTCCATTAATTATATTATCGGTAACCAAGTTATGGGTAACCTACCTAATTGATAATTGAGGAACACTACCAGAATTTAACCTTATTGGTCTACGTGCGGTTGCCTAATTAATGAGGTTAACAAGTACATTAGTACTCCATTAACTGATGTACGATGTGTCCCTACAATAAGAGGCCAGCTTAAACTGGTTGTGTCACCAACCACTGATGTTGTATCTACCAACTTAGAGCATTTGGTCATAGTGTTGCAAGTAGGTACCTAAGTACGAGGGACTATTGTTCGAAAAGATCTAATCTAGACAACTGTCGGCTAAGAAAAAAAAAATACCTAGTGCCAAAAAATGGTGATGTCAGTATTTTGTATTTTAAGAGTTTTCTGTTTGTTTTTTAAACTTATATAGTAGAGTTTCTTTATCAAATAGATCTAACAAAACTAATTTCATCCTAAGGAACTGGCAACGACGAATCTTAATTACAAAAAGTCTCCAGTGGAATGTTAATTTAATTCAACGGTGTACATTATTCTGCAAACTAAACCGCTTTCTCAATATATTCTTTACTTGACTTGCAGAAAAAGCTCGTTGCTCGTTTTTTTGCAGATAAAGTTATTTTATTTATATGATTTAAAAATTGCCTGCGATACGTAGCGCCTTAATTATTATATTTATAATTCGAGACTTGCCCCGGTTTCGCTCGGGATAAATTATTATATGCTACCCATACCACGGTGCCCCGACGCTAAAAAAGAAAAAAAATGGTTCAAATTAATTCCACTAGATAGCGCGATATGCATTGATCTGTTATTAAATTTTGTGTAAAATTAACATTTTCTAGTATGGATCACAAAAATTGAATTTTCTTGTTTAATCAACGCTCCTAACCACACAATTATGTAATATTGGTCTCTTAATTCACATTCCAAAGATTGGATCATTTAAAATTCACTCCAATAGATGGCGCGGTTTATAAGAGTTCCTGCTAACACCATCTATCGCTTGGTAGAGAACCGACCGCGCTCGATGTACTTTTAGTAAAATAATCGGTTTAGTCCACTGAAAAACGCTAGTCACGTCGACACGGTTTCTTTGTATGGGTTATATGGGATGAGGCATCTATATGCTAGTATTTTATTATCTGTGCTGCCCATACATTATCCTTCCTTGATTATCACTCTTTCTATAAGTTAAAACCGTATCATGGCTTAGAAGAAATAAGCGGAGAAACATACATACGCAAATAACGATTATGTTTTATACTACGAGTGTTTAGAGACAGCGCTGTCGCTGAACTCGGCTGAACCGATGACCTACATTTCAGCTATCTGTGATAGTTTCCGCTATCCATTGAGTAAAGGAAACAATGTTTCGGTCAATCTAGGGCCTATTTCTAGGATAGATAATATCCTTTGCAGCATTTTCTTTTAGGTACAGTCAATGATCAAAAGTAGGTAAAGTCGTACTCTAACAAAACTTCAAAACTAGAATCTAAGGCTTTTTTGTAGAAGAATGTTAGTTTAATCATTTTAGATAATATTCTATAGAATCTATAGTATAGATTACTTGAGTGGTTGAAACGTGAATCCACGCGGGACACAATGGCTTTTAAATGATTTCGGAATTACGCCATTCAACCGGTTACATCAGTCGTAAAACATTGATCTTCTGAAAAAATAAAAGGTAAACAAACCATAAAAAAGGCTTTTATAGTGTCTCCTTTGCTGTCGCTAAAATCAAAAATATCAAGAGAAGATGTTTAATCATATCATTGAACAATCAAATAAACACTTTTAAAACATTTAAACTATTATTATCTTAACTGTACTTTACAACAGTATAATTATTTTTAATGTTTAAACAAAAAAGGTATTATTAAAACCTAAACAAATAGTCGGCGCAAAAAGCATCTCGATCTCGATACAAAATGATTTATTGCCAAAAAAGGGGAGTCTGCCTAGCTCTGAACACATAAAACAGTTTAACAAACACATGAACAAACCTAAATTATATTATTATTTCTGTTTGTACATTTTGTTGTTGTTTTTGGCAATAAATGTGTTTTAATATATTTAATTAAATATAATATAAATATTAGTATTTTATTTTTTTTGTAGTTTCCATGTTAAAAATATTTTAACGTAGGAAATAAATATTTAGAATTGATTAAAGTTTAAACGGCTTTTATTTTGTTTATTAATTGCTACATATCTTCTAAACTAGAGTTATAAAATCGGACGGTAGATCTATCGATTTTGGTTTTTCGAATCTACCATTTTCTACCGTTTTTTTGCACGTCATCTACCACTTTTCTAAAATTAGGATTGGCAACACTGCCTATCGGTAGGTATGTACTGTATGGAAATCTGAACTGAAATAAATATTTTATTTCAAAAGCTATTGTGGTGTAACTATATTCTTTTCACAAAATAATGTTGAAATATTTTTCCTAGAATTATCTGAATATTATTTGTGAATCCATTTTCGATAATTGAATGTAATTAAATTGTATTGTGGGGATGTTGTGTTAGTCAAACAACTGTTCTCAAGCGATTACCTTTTATTACTGATTAAAGAGTACATGATTTTTTTATATTATTATAAGACAGATTACACATATGGATAGGGTTATACACATTATACTATAAATAGTACTTACTACACCTCACCTCGGGGGTGAGACAGAACTTAATAAAATTGTGACATAAATAATAAAATATAGGTAAATTTAAGTTGTAGGTAGGTATGTGGTTGTATTGACATTATTGGCTTCTTTATGTAGGTAGTTAAGTATGTAGTATTTTAATAGTTAGGTTAATACTTAAATAATAATAGCCAATTTTCTTTATCAAAGTAACTACCCGAACAGGATTATCAGCTATGCTAATCTAGAAATGTTAAATAGTGTGCTTTCTCATTTATAGATTCGTATGAGAATCCACTTTGTAGATATTATTATTTCTAGTAGATGAACGGAAGGATGATTAATTTTCCGAAATCTGTGTTATTGGTACCTATTGTTTTTCGACTCCTACTTTGGAAAATGAAGTTATTTTGCTCTTTGTAGTGTCTTGCTTTGGATGTCGGTTATTTTTTTTTTGTAAAATAGTTTTTTTATTTTTCATTTTCGTAGTTCATATTGCCATGACAATCATTTATAGCCAGAGTACATCTCATCACAATTCCAATAAGCCTAAACACGATAAATTGTTTTATAACGGAGTTCCAGTGCCAACCTCCCGGTTTCAGCATCAGATCAGTTTCATGGTACCATTTTCATCAATGCCGTTTATTTATGCTTCTTGCTTCATGATAGTCGCTTAACTATTACCCGTACCACAGTTGGGGCTACCCCGCTTCTGCAGCGCCTCGGGCATGTTTGCGGAAGCGCGCACCGACTGTTTCCACGCCACCATGCGCAAGCGGTGCGCGTCCTTGGTGCGCAGGGTGCGGGCTAGCTCCAACACTGTCTTGGCGATGGTTGCTCAGCGACTGGATTGCCCCTACATAAGTCATTGTTGTAGCAGGCATATTGTTGGTGGTTAATTTAATTTAGATTTGTTACAATTGTGTCTCTTGATACTATAGTTTTTGATTCTGACATAACTTAATTCCATAATTTAATTCGTTGTCATAATACATCTAATTTAGCTTTATTATATTTTATTTTGATTTCTGCTTTTTGACATCAATCGATTCCATGTTATGATATTATATTTACTACTGACATAACTTGATTCCTCAATTTTATTAATTGTCATATTTCATTTTGTTTTGTTTTATTTTAATTTTTACTTTATTTTTATTGCATGAATTGACTATAGTGTATTTGTATTTTTGTGTTACTTATATGGGTCAAGGACCTAAAATAAACGAATTTTATTTTAATTATTATTTATTACAGTCGTGACATAATAGTTATCATTAAGGAGTTCCAGTGGTCATTTGTGGTCTTCTTCATCAGTTCCACTTCACCAAATAATACTTTCCGAGTGTAAAATGTGTAAATGCTTGCCATGTTGATGAAAATACCAAAATCGCTATACGTTTGCCTATAATATTTGATGGGTTCCCTAGATTTCCACTGGATCACATCATCAGATTCTGATCTGAAGACCTTGGGATGTATATCATTTCAAAGAAAGGAAGAATTTTCGAAATCTTTGAGTAATCGGGTAACATAGGTACATAAAAATCAATGTATAGTAGTATGTATGTATTTATATTCCTCTTTTTTACAGGTAAGTTCGCAATGGCATATAATTATTTATCTTTTTATAATAATAATAATAAAATTTATTGAAAAAGGCATTACAACCCATTTTTTTTTTTTAATGGTAACTTATATATTATTTAGATATATTATTTAGACGGATACAGTATTAATCCTTATCAACTTAAATACATTAGTTACCATATGCATTTCATGCACATTATGGTAATCCTTTACAACATATAATTTAAATGAATATCGTAGGAGTTATCCCAAAATAAAAAGGTGGGTCTCCCACCGATAACGGGACTAGTTTGATGCGACCACCGTGCCGTCCGTGCCCCTCGCTGTCGCCCACTGTTGCTAGTGTTGCTATATAAGCCGAGCGATAACGCGCGTATCCAAAATCAGATTTATTTAGCTCAAACTTTAATTCAGCCGATCATAGATTACGCCGATGCCTGCTATCTGGATGCCACTGAGGAGGTCTTAAATAAGCTTGAGCGCTTGCAAAATTTGTGCATTTTTGTCTTTGGTCTGAGGAAATACGATCATGTCTCTCGGTTCCGCAAAGATCTCAAGTGGCTCCCTATCCGTCTTCGCAGGAACACTCGAATATTATGTCTTCTGTACAACATCCTTTTTAACCCTGCATACCCTGGCTACCTGCGCGATCGTTTTTCTTTTACTCGCTCTGCTGATGCTCTGTGCAGATCCCACCTTAAACTACATCTCAATTTCCCATCCCATAAAACCCATTTCTATTCCCACTCCTCTGTTCATGCAGTACGATTGTGGAACTCACTTCCACCTAAAATCCGTGACTCCCAAAATGTATCTATATTAAAAAAAACAAGTCAAAGAACATTATCTCTCCACCATCTTGTAATTTTATATATTATGTATATGTATGTATTTTTATTTTCTATATTTATTAAGTTAAGGTATATGTGTAATTTATACATGATTAGTTAAGTTATTTTTGTCTATTTAAAGTTTCCTTGTTCTTTCTACACACTGTGTCTTCGTTTATCATCCAACATTCCTGTCGCAGGTCTGAGCCCCTAGCACAAGTTTCTGACGTTTTCGTATCGTCATCGTGACATTTTACCAGACGAAAACGTACTCGATGCTGCGACAAGTTAAGTTGGCAGCACGAGTTCAAAAAAACGTCTTGCGACAATTCGGAAGTAGTAATTGAACTATGGTTAATTAAGGCCGAGAATCCAATAGCGTTTGGATTTGTTTGTAGTGAATTGTGCGTTCTGAAAATAGAAGACTAAAACTGAAAAAATGATTGTTATAAATAGATGTTAAAACATATTTAAAAAAATTATTAATTCTATTTTTTTATAAGTTATTGAAAATTTCAGTTTATAGGCGTTTTAATTTATGATAAATTGTTCGGTTTTGAACGGTCCCGTACATGACGTTTGACAATTGTCACTTAATGTTTGACGGTTTCCTTCAAATTACAAAAATATAAAACCGTTAGCACACTGATGCAAACGCGTGTAGATGCGAAATTCACCCAACCTGCGAACTCAGTTATTAGTAAAAGTAGGTATTTTGCACGTCCACACCGAAACTTTCAATACCTAATTATACGTAATTATTAATGGCAACAGGGCCCATAGAATAACTTAACCTAAATACATATTATATTCATAGTAGGTATTACAAACAATATAAACTTAACAAAATCAAAATACTTTATTTCAACTAAACCATTTAATTAAATTTTTGAATAGTCAAACAAAAGATGAATCTAGTTGCACATTCGCAAGCCTCAGTAGGTCTCTATGGAGAAGAACGTGCAAGAAACTCCACGGACACTCTTTGCCATCAATAAAGTTCAATTATATATAGGTATTTGGTTACAAGAAAAATATATAGATATGTGAGAACGATGTAAAAAAACTTATACCTATATTAGTAACACAATAACAACAGTTGAGGAGTGATTTTTTGACAGCGACCATTTAGCGCGTTCTAGCGCTTTTTTAAAGAGCTAACAGCGCGTTTTTGCTTAAACGAGTTGGCAGCACTGACCGCATTGCTTCTCGGTGTGAGCAGACCCTAAGGTGTAAACGTCTATTGTTGCATATTGTCATTTCAAATAATTATTTTAATTTACCAGCTTGTAGATTAAAATCTGTTACGTACGACGGTTCTGTGATTTAAGAATTAACAAATCCCAAAAGAACTTGTTTCACTCGGTTCATCATCATGGTGAACTTCATAAAGAAGCAAACAAGTAAGTTTATTGCACAGATTTATACAATTATGCAAAATGCGCTTCATCCGCTCAATCCCATGAGATCTCCTGTAGTAAGAGGCGGGCCGATTGCCGTGAACAGCACACAGAGTGAGACTCCGTGTTGCCATTAAGAAATTCCTAATGGAAAGGTCCAATAACACTGCACGACCAACAATGTTGTATTTAGTTTCAGAATCTTTGTATTTTGTTCTATAGCAACTTCTTTTACCAACAGGAGATGACGAGTAAAATATTCCTGGTACTAGCCAAAAGCCTTTCTCGAAACCGCAACAATATAAGCCAGCATTGCCACTAAGAGAAGACAAGCCATGCCGATCGCTTGCACCACCGTCTACAAGACTGCAGCCGTGATGTCTTCAAAGCCTGCAAGCTATACGTCTCTTTGTGCAATAGTGACATCAAACGAAGGAATTGGGGGATTATATTATAACTTACGACGTTAAACAGTATCTACATTTTTACAACCATTTTGGTACAAATGCTCTTCATGCTATTTCAAGCGTTTGGAGCAGCCATGAGCTATGGTTGGAATCTTAAATACTCTAACAATTCATTATGATTAATACAAAGTTACAAGAACATTATATAATACAAAGTTTTGTTAATTAAATCTGTATTTTATTTAATCAATGAATTATGTAGATTCATGATCAGCCCATAAAGTTTTTACTGCTACACCTAGCGGTAGGAACGGCAGGCGTTTCCTTTCAGAGATTATCTTGTACAAATATAGCAAAAAAAAAGTTTAAGAATAAGAAGATGTTTAGAATAGGAAGTACCTATGTGTTATGTAATTTTGAATGATAGATTGAAGAACGATGATGAGATAGAGAAAGATGTAATAAGACAACGTTGTGGTTTAAACAAAGAATCGTAGGTATGCTGAGATGGTTTGACCATCTTGAGAAGATAAATAGAGAGAAATAGATAGAGATAAAGATAGTATTTAGAGTTTCGTACCCAAAGGGTAAAAACGGGACCCTATTACTAAGACTTCACGATCCGTGTCTGTCTGTGACCAGGCTGTATCTCATGAACCGTGATAGCTAGACAGCTGAAATTTTTACAGATGATGTATTTCTGTTGCCGCTATATCAACACATACTAAAAACAGAATAAAATAAATATTTAAGTAGGGCTCCCATACAACAAACGTGACTTTTTTGCAATTTTTTGCGATAACGGTACGGAAACCTTCGTGCGCGAGTCCGACTCGCACTTGGCCAGTTTTTAAAGAAATTTTGTGATGAGTTCAGTGTCGTATAATTACGTAACTTGAAAACATGATTTTTGTTGATCATGATATTTCAACGATCTAGGTGTCAAATGAAAGGTCTAGGAACCATTTTATCCGTTTGAGTAATGTAAATCGGTCCACACGTTTACGCGATATTCGCTTATTCAATGTAATGAAAGTGTACCAAACCGGAATTTTTAACCCCCACCGGAAAAGAAGGGTGTTATAAGTTTCACGTGTGTTGCTGTGTACCTGTATATCTGTGTGTCTGTCTGTGGCATCATAGCGCCTAAACGGATGAACGGATTTAGTTATTTTTTTTCGTTTGTTAGGTGATTTTGTCAATAGTGTTCTTAGCTATGTTTGAATAAAATCGGTTCAGCCGTTTACAAGTTATGGTCGTTTCACTGCTTGAATCGGGGTGTTTACGCAATATACATGTGTCGGGAGTGTTTTAAATTTTACTTGTTGATGTTATTATTCTACGAACTTTTTAATTGTTATAAAATGTGTAATTATTATTGTCGATGTCAATAAGGGTTGTGTATACTAAGTAAACAATCAATTCAAAGGTATTAAATAATGTATGTTTAAAAAGTTTATTAAATAAGGCTCTAAAGATTTCAGCTAAGTAAAGACGAACGCAAAAAAATGGCCTAAAACACATGCAACAAGATTTTTCAAGAAAAAGCCCGCGTTTTATTTCTTTGGTCAAAACGTGGCTCTTGTATGTGTGTCGTCCTCGTATTACCTACCACTCATTCGGGGTGCGTGGAGGCGTGTGACACAAGCAGAATCGCCGGACTCAGAGCATGGAAAGCAAGTCAAACAACAGTGGGATACTATCCCACGGCGACCGCGGGTACTTACACCACCCGGCCAGGATACCGTACGCAACAGATCTTATTGTGATGTTCTTCAGAAAGGCCAGCGCGTGCATGTAATAACCAGCGTGCGTGTAGCTGTATGAACGTGAATATTACGTAGCATGTGGCATTCTGTAGTTTCTACCTACTTACCCCTATCCGAAAAAAGCGTTAGTTTATGTATGTATGTTTGGATTAGGAAAATTAGGAAAACCATATATTTTCTGTTTATTTAGGTATTTATTATCACATTTATAGCTTAGTTAGTTACCTAGTCAATTCACGGCTACTTATATACTGTTAGAAATATAATAAATTCAATTAATATCAACAAGAAGTAGGATTTTTTAATAAAAACAGGCTGAGTGAGCCAACTAGGCTTTCCATGTACGCATACGGAACGATATGACTTAGGATTCTATTATATAGTTTTGAAAGAGAGTCCTATAACAGTCCATTCTCTGCATCGATTTCTCGTCCATAAGGATTACTCTGGATTCTGGAACATTGGCTGGCAGGTGTCAATTACGATGGAAGGTATTTATACTAGACCGTTCGTCACGCTGCGAAGGGATTCTATTTCATTTTAGTCCTAGTTTTCTCTTTCGTTGTACATCTGTCTGTGTTTATCATCGACAGACTAGCTAGACTTGTAAAACGCATTACGGTTTTGCTACATAAAATACTGCAAACTGCAACCATTGCCACAAGATCTGCTGAAGAAGATGTTATATTAATACATTTTAGGTTTGTATTGTTGTTAATAGGGAAGTCAAGAACATTTTAGCCGTCAATGTTGTATATCCCAAATTCTAACCCATATTCCCAAATTATCTTTTTATACCGGTATAAACCGGTTGCATAATATATAGGCATACGTGCATACTTGTATTATATACGGGATAATCTCTAATTTATAAAGCATATCGCCGTTTTCTTCAATTCATGAATCTTCAAATGAGTCATGATAATTATTGAGCACCGCAAGAAAAACGTAGAGTTGCGGCGAATAACGTGCAAGAGATCATACTCCACCACGGCAGGAAGGCCGCTCTATGTGTGGTTAGCATCAATAACTTATAGAAATCGTTTATTATAAGAAACTATTACTGTTTGTTCACAAAGAAAATGAAAATGTTACCTACCTCGTTTAACATCTTCTCCTAGCCTATTTATTAAAAAAGGACGTAAGATAATCAATAGACAGCATGCCTTCCCCTTTTCTTCATGATTAAATGGCATAATCAGGCATAATATTGTAAAAATACCGAAATAAATACGGAAAATTATTTGACGTGAAATGTCTCACCAAGAAAATGTCAGTGAGATAGTTTTCGACGTGCTTTCGTCACACCTTGCGTAAAACTCGATACTACATGTCAAAATGATAACTTGTGCTACCGATTCCCATACATTTGGAGCGTAAACGCAACGTAAATACGTAAACTCGATACGAAGGCAATTGTCAAAAACTTGTGCTACCGATTTGTTAGTTCCAAATACGGACACATGGCGCTGATTCATTTTGCATACAAAAATTGTCGGAGGCGATACGTTAACGTAGTCGATCCAATTACGCAGAAACTCGTGCTAGGGCCTCTGCTGGAAGAAATTTCTAATGAAATAAGCAGTACCTTTGTGCTATTTTATCTGTATTAATTATTTTCTCTGTCAAGTGTTTTTGTGTGTACATAAATAAATATAAATAAATAAATAAATCAGATCCAGTCTGTCCTTTGCTGCTGAGGCCCGTACGCCATAAGGGGTGCCCTCAGCGCGGTCGCTTATTTTTTAAGTTTTAATGCCAGAGCAGGCCTTAATTTTAAAGTCTCCACAGAAAAGCCCGGTTAGGCTACTGCCTACTGCCAACCTGAGGTTGAACTACCACACAAAAAAAAAACGCCCGTATCTCTATAACAAACACTTTTGAAGCGAATGTGAGTGACAGTTTTTGTAATTAGGTGATGACTGGAGGCACATTATGTGTTTTCTTTTTGGGTTTTATTGGCAGATCGCAGTAGGGATGTTTTCTGGTTAGAAAAATAATAATTATATTTAGTCCGTCAGTGATATTATGCACAAGTACAGAGGCGGTTTTAATGAATTAGGCGTTTAGGATTATCAAATAATAAAAAAGAGCATTCTTTTAAACATGCCAAATAGTTTCATAGAAAAGGATAATTATTTGACTAGTCAACTTCGAATTTAACAATACTCATAGGATAAAGTTAAACTGTCACTATTAAACCGAACTGATAGCATGTGTTGTTTCTGAGTTTGAGTTTTTTAGGATTCCGTAGTCAACAAGGAATCCTTATAGTTTCGCCATGTTCGTCTGTCCTGTCCGTCCGTCCGTCCGTCCGTCCGTCCGCCCGCAACTTAACTCAGACACTCTTTGTACTAGAAAGATATAATTTGGCATGGATATACACATTCATCATGCCGACAAAGTGATGAAATAAAGCCATGAAAATAGTAGATTGTTTATCTAGGGAGCAAACAACTATTTTAAAGACGAGTTTTTTTTTTTTATCCAGAGAGGTGCAATAAAGGATTCTAGAGTAGAATCCCGAGCATAGCGAGAGATTTTAAAGTAGAATCCTGAGCGCAGCAAGGGATTCAAAGAACGTCAGTCGAGCTTAAAATAGTGTTGATCCCGAGTTGGACACTACTTTTTATCATCATCTATGAGAAAATAAGTAAGTGCAACTTATGAACAAGACGTTACGTTTATTTATTTACATACAATTAGGAACCATAAGACATAAAATAGAAATAATTAGAGGCTAATGTTTATATTTGAAAAATTATGCAAGTGCATCGTAACAAAAAAATTTGGTTCGCGCGTGGTTTTCCATCCAGTCACTTGTTCAATAAAATGCTCCCGTGCGGTCCTAAATAGAAATATCATCGCTCATTATCCTTTCACCTCATACATTCTTCGTAATCGATTTAAGCGATGTTATCCTATTATGGACCGCATGGTTTGTGATTCATCTCTTTGCTGATTGGAACATTTACTAACAATATCCACATTCCAAATTATAAAAAAATGGGGTTCCTCCTATACACAAAAAGTGTATAGGAGGAAGAAAAAGTGGAGTTGTTCTTTTTTCTCGTCTATCTCATGGTGTGGGGTATCGTTGGATAGACCATTTAAAATATTACGGGTCTGTGAAAACCATTTTTTGATTTAGGGATCCGTTTGCGAAAAATTAACCTTTATATGGTTAATTTATGTTAAGAGTCAAGTGTCTCTCCCCCCCTGCCAGCTAAATGGTTGCTTTTAGATGAGTGAAAAAAATCACGGTAGTACGTAGTATATATAACGAAATTAAAAGGAAAACTATCACAGCCAAGTAGGCTTTACAAGTGTACAAGTAATGGTCGACCAACTTAAAAATTGTAATTGGAAAAGTAAAAAAAAATATTGGTAGGTATATATAGGTATATTATATATAAAATGTTGGTTTTCGAACGGTCTGAATATTAATCTTGTCCCTTCGTTAAAGCAATGTTCGATGCTTTCATTGTTTAGGAAAGTAAGTAATGTCACCTAATTTATTTGGTGAATGTAGCTGTTTATACGGCACCCTTTATGCGCGAGTCAGTATATTTAGTGAATGAGAACAAATCGTGCCTATGTCGGCCAACAGATATGCAACTGAAGCGCAATTTCGGCGCGAAAGTGGCTAAGCAATTTATTACGTGGACCAACGTACAAGGGTCTACCGCGCTCGGGCCGCAGTTAAAAGCTAGTGAAGTAATACCGAAGGACGAAATTCTTTAAGGGTGGTGTCTACCTTAACTATTAAGCGTTCTGCAGTAGGTACAGTGTGAGGCTCTAAGACCGAAAAATACTCATTAAGCAATTTTGCCGGTCAATGAGAGTTTTTGGTCTGTGAGCCTAATGCCGTTCACATTATTCCAGTCCAGTAATCCAGTCCAGTGTTGGACTGGATCATATCATTAATATTTTTCCAGTCATTGAAAAGCTGTTGAACATGTAACTAAAAATTGTGACAATGATTTCAAGAAAGGAGTTCTTTTTTAAAGCTGTTAAATTATTACTCTTACAAGAATTATTTGCCACTAGCACCAGTCGCCGATGATATCTTAATCTTGTCTAATTCAAAGTTATATTTAGATCATCATCGTCATCATCATTGCAGCCGAAAGACGTCCACTGCTGGACATAAAACTCCCCCAAGCGTCGCCACCTCCACCAACCACTCCTGTGTGTTTCGCATCCACCGGATTGCCACAGCCTTGACCAGGTCATCGCTCCACTTAGAGGGAGGTCTTCCAACGCTACGTCTTCCGGTACGCTATTTAGATCGCATACCTTTTATTTTTCGCATTACATCACATCACTTACTGTAAAACTTGCTTCACAAATTGAATGCAGGGTAGAGTGGCGCATGTGTTTGTTTTTATAAAATTCCGATGTGATATCAACAAACACTATGTTCTCTGTATAATAAAATAAACTAGGCGTTTGGTTTTCAGTCAACTTCATTGTTTGGAATAATGGAACTACAGCAATGTGTGTTCCCAAATAAAAAACAACGTTTAATCCATAACTGGAATGGCCGTTTACAGTACGATTCCAGTGGTGCTGAAATGGGTGAGCTGGAATTAAATAGTAGGCCGTCAATCCAGTCACTGAACTGGATTGCTTACTAGAATGGGTACATTCCAGTGCCGGTTCACATTATTTCAGTGGCATTCCAGCGCTAGTATCGATCGCTGGACTGGAATGCTAATGGAATAATGTGAACTGGGCATTACACCTATAATAGATCCTCAAAATTGGTCTTATAGAACAGACTGCAAACGATTATAGCCATTATGATGACATGGACAAAATTCAACAATTACCGTACCTATAGGTACCTATGGCTGATACTATGTACCATCTTTCTGTTTTCTTTCAGTCACGATTATTGATTGAGATCACTTATTTGCCGTGGTTTCGCTCTCGTGTCCTACCTTATCATCATCATCAGTCTTTTAGTGTTACTGCTGGAACACAGACCTCCTTTCTGAGATAGGGCATCGGCAGGAATCCACCATGCTGGCCCAGTGCGGTTTGGTGGATGGTGATGATGTATTCGAATTTTTGGTTCTAGAACATGTCTTCTTTCACGTTTTGAGAGTAGTGGTGATGAAATAATTTACACAAAGTAAAGCGCCTGCCTGAGTTCGAACCCACGACCTACAGCTTGTAAGTCGCGGCCGTTACCACTGCTCCTGTGTCGTACCTATCCTACAGGAATCTTATTGCATTCGGTGATAGTGTAGCTTAAGGTTACACTTCTCGAAAATTCTTCCATACAAACGTAATCTAAAGATTACTCCACTGTTTGAAGATGTACGCTCAAAAGAAAATGATATCAATTTGTCTCATCATTATCTAGTCCTGTATGGAAACAAAAATTGGGCGCACGGTTGGCGCAGTGGTTGAGCGATTGACTGCTGCGCTGCGTGTCGCGGGTTCGATTCCCGCACGGAACAAATATTTGTATGACCTACAGATAGTTGTTCCGGCTCTGGGTGTTGTGTATATGAGTTTATATGTTTGTAAACGCACCCACGATACAGGAAGAAATTCCAGTGCGGGCCAACGGTTTAAAAAAAAAATATATAATATTTTTGAAAGTTATGAGCGTCGAAAGTTCCATATTTCAACACTAATTTTAACGCATCTTTGGGCGGAAATAAATACCATAAGAAGAAGGAAAATTGCAATACGGCCTCTATACAGGGATAGATTAGTAATTCAACAATGCAAATAATTTTATTTTGAAAATATACATTTAGTTGTTATTTCATGATATCTAGACTCCCAAAGGTCTGTTTATAAAAAATCCCGCATTCCTTTGGTCCTAAATCGTCATCCATTTTGCTACAAACTTGCAAAAGTGCTAATTCGTACACGAACTAGCTTCTTACTGCTCATCATAGCATCTATTTCGTTCGCACGTGTTGTCGGATAAGATAGCATGCATTTTAACACCGCGCACAAAATAGTTCGTGCCGTCGACTAGTTCAACCTTAAGCGTGCTTTAGCTATTTTATGAAATGCCGAAAAGAAACTGCATTTTGTCAAGCTATGCGAATTGCGAACTTAAAATGTTCCTACTGTTCAGTGTGTTTTCTTTAAAATTTTAATCCTTTTGATCCGTATTCCACTTTGAACACCCGTTTTTATGGCACCTGATGTATTCCACATTCGGCACCTACGAATCAAGCTACTAAGTGATGGGACATTTTTTTTTCAGTACCGACTGATCCGTAGGTGCCAAATGTGGAATAAAATTTTAAATAATAAATCATCCCACTTACGGCACCTGCGAAAAATATTGATAGGTGGAATACCTCAGGTGTCATTAACTCAGGTACCGTTAAAACGAGTGCGGCATGTGGAATACGTTGTAAAAGTACCTAGTTCATAAATATTATTCATTCTATTTCACCCCCTTTTTCGCTGAGTGGTGTTATTGTTTATTGAGATTATGCCACAGTCAAAACGGACAGTCCGACTTGACTATATTCTATGAAGTGTCGAAAAAAAGAATTAACTTGAAAGCGAATGTATTATTCCGAATTTGACAATAGGCTAGTTGACCCTTTTTTATTAAATAGGTCTTAAAATTATAGTCATTGTCCCGATATTAGACCCGACTGAGAATTACTTTAGACACCTTTATCCCTATAACTTTTTCTACATGGAAAAGAACACATGAACATCTTGTTTTCGCCGACTCAAATAACGTTTGAAAAATGATTTGGTAGTGTCGACCGATAAATATAATATTATGTTTTTACAAGCTTATACCTGGCAATATTTGTTAGTGGAAACCCACTAACAAATATTTCCAGGTCACACACATTTAGGTCAATGATTCTCCGTCTAGGTTTAGTTCCAGATGAAGTAACTCCTCAATTCATTTAATACAGGAAAATTTGTAGGCTTTAAAATAATTAAATCCCACGCTGAATTTGTAACGAATAACTTTTTAATGACATACAGGCTAATTAAGAGCGTATAAACTTTAAAGAATTGGGATTTCGTGGGTTAGAAGAGCGTACGTCTTCGCAAATAATGTCCTCATTCTGCCCTTATGCGAATATTTTTATGAGTTCTGTGGCGTAGTATTTTTTCCTCATCCTCCCCTCACAGCCAAAAACTCAGTACTCACTTCATTTCTTATTCTTTTCTAACGTAACTATAGTTCAAGCAATCTCAAAATCATATCAAAGATTTTGAAACGCTTGGGTTGTAAGCAGTACTGTCGCTGATAACATACTACCTACTGATAAGTGACCTAGCACAAAACGTTCAAATTCAAGTTTCAATATTGTCGCTGAAATGATATTATTTTATTTGGACAAATGAAATTATTACAGCGACAATCAACGTTAAAATTTTCTTAATAAACACGCCGAAAAATTGGTAAAACAGGAAAAGATGCTCTTTCTGTACAAGTAAAGTGGTATGTATTTTTTTCGTCTATCCCATGATGTGGGGTATCGTTGGATAGGCCCTTCAAAATATTACGGGTCTGTGAAAACTATTTTTCCATCCAGGGATACGTTTCCATAAAATTAAGCTTTAATTGTCAATTTTTTTCAAGTTGTCAAGTGTCTCTCCCCTGCCAGCTAAATGGTTGCTTTTGGATATGTGAAAAAAATCACGCCAGTACTTAGTTTATATAACGAAAATAAAAAGGAAAAGTATCACAGCTAAGTAGGCTTAACAAGTTTACGAGTAATAGTCGTCCAACCTATAACATGACTAGGAAAAATAAAAAAAATGTATATTGATATATGGGGACAACAGTTTTCGAAAGGCAAAGTTAATTTTGTCCCTTCATTAGATATTATTATTTCCTTTATTTAATTATAGTACATAGTTTTTACATTTTTAAATATTGGCTTTTGAAAATAAAATAAAAAAACATTTAAAAATATAAAAATTAGTAGCCCACCGGTATCGGGATCAGGGTCCAAGCTACCGGTGGTTAGGGCTGGTGAGAGAGGAACCTCCTAACGATACGCGCTTTGTCCAGGAGTAGCGCTTTCTGGATCACGCCCTTGATCCAGCTGTCCAACGAGAGCCTCCTCCGATGTTCGTCGAGGCTCGTGGCTATTATGCCATTGGCCGTCACGACTATCGGCACAATGACTGCTGTATTCACATCCCACATGTCGACAACCTCGCGAGCCAGATCAAGATACTTACTTTTCTTATCTTCTCTCAGCCTTCACGAGGTTCTCGTCATGGGGGACCGCTGGACCTCTGGTTATTATTATTTCCTTTAATCATATTATTTCTTATTAATTTCTTTATTTTCTCATATTCACAAACACAGTACAAAGTCATTGTACCTACTGTGTTTGTGAATATGAGAATAAGATCAATGTTCGTTACGTCTAACGTTAGTAATGTTACCTATTTATTTTGGTGAATGCAGCTGTTTATACGTAACGCTTTTTACCATGCAATGTCATCCAAGCCGAAGGTGTATGCAAAATTTCATCTTAATCGGTTGAGGATAACTGCTTTGAAAGTTGCAAGATTTGAACCGAGCATAAAAACATACATTGCATGTTAATAAAAAGCTTGTAAAATGGTAATGATTATATTCCGATAAATCAGAATTTAATCGGAAAGACGCAGCGTTGAAAGGCTTCCCTCTACCTAGGTGGACCGACCGACGACCTGCTTAAGGCTGAGGTAATCTGCTGCACAGTATAAATATCAACGGAAACAGTACAGAAACTACCTACAAATGCTCGAAACGGCACACTCACGCAAACATGCGCATCGACGAGACCCCTAAGCGGCACGCACTATAGGTGTCTCGTCGATGCTTTGTTTGTGTGAGGGTGCCGTTTCGAGCATTTGTAGGTAGTTTCCGTACCGTTCGACCATATTTATACTGTATCTGCTGGATGCGTGACGCACAGGACTGTTCGAAGTGGCAGCTCTACTTGGGTATATTCAGCAGTCTTTCAGCGGCTGAAATGATGTTGATGATAATGAATAGGATGGTTTGACAGTGACAGTGCCTAGGTGTTATAAGTACTGTTAAGAGATCAGCAACCTTATTGCGTAAGTGAATTCGGCAAGGAAAAGGCTTTGGACCCCATTAAAGAATAAGAACAAACGACCAATTACATAGACAGAAATCCACATCGTGTCTTTCATTTCGCATGTTTTTGGTAAACCCTGCTGTAATTAGGCTGCTGATAGTTATGCGAATTTGGTTGAATACTTTTGGTCACAATGTGTTTATTATGCGAACGCAATTTATTATGTATTCGCACGATAGTGTTGATTGTTACGCATGTTTCCTTATTGTTTAGAGCAAATAAAATACCTAATAGCTAGCCAGTACTAGCCACTCTAATGTTTATCTGTTTTTACCCGCCTGCTGAAGGAGTGTTATGTGTTTATCGATCCATATATGTATGTATGTTTTTTTTCCTATGTGGCGTTCTAGAAACCAAACGCTTTGGCCAATTTGATGATTCTGATGACGTCAATCGATTCGTCTTAACCTTGCGAGTATCGCTGGCTACATTAAAATAGAAAAATGGCACATTTTGTGCGCTATTATGGGGCCCTATTTGTTTTTTTCTTCCATCCCCATCATGTGGGGTATCAAAATAAAGGGTTTTAAGAGGTGATTTCAAAAATATATAACACTTACTAGCTGACCCCCGCGGCTTCGCTCCCGTCAACTGGCTACCATACCTACCCAAACTAGGAACAGTAAAAAAAAAAAAACATAAACCATCTACTAAATAGTACGAACAAAGCCTAAAAACCTTTAGTTTGGATAGGTGAGCCCGTTCTTGAGTTATACAATTATTAACGAAAAGTGGCATTGATTTTTATATATAACTAGCTGACCCGGCAAACTTTGTTTTGCCATAAAAACACCAAACATTATCTACCCTACCTACCCTACGCTAAACTACCCTACCCTATCCTACACTACCCTACCCTACACTACCCTACTCTACGCTACACTACCCTACCCTACCCTACACTACCCTACCTTACACTACCCTTCCCTACACTGCCCTACCCTACACTAACCTACCCTACAAAAAAAAAAAACCTAAAAACCATCTTTGAACTTCAACGAACATTAAAAAAAAAGAATTGCCCAAATTGGTCCAGGCTTTGTTGAGTTATGCGCTTACCAACACATTTTGCGATTCATTTTTATATTATAGATATATAGATATGCTTAAATGTACCTAATTCGAAAAAAAAAATAACTAAAATATTATAAATAAAAAAAGGTTAATTAAAAAAATCAAAAAACCCAAGTGCTTAAGAAGCAAACTAAAAAGACGTAAACAAGAAGAAAATCACGCTGTGCAGTCAGAAGATAAATATTCGCGAGCTGGCTGACCAAAACCAGATGTATCCTCCGACTGCACAGCACTAGTTTCTTCTTGTTTAGGTACGTATTTTTAGTTCGCTTCTTAAGTGGTCGGGTTTCTTGATGTTTTTAATAATAGTTTTTTTTATCTTACTGTATATCTACTTAGATCTCTTATTAAATGCTGCGGTTTAGCCCACGTATGTAGTAGATATGTAGGTCCAAATTGATCCCACGCAAACGTAGGTACCTACTATGATGGAAAAAAATATCCTGTATCCTAATTCAGGGCAGTGTCTGCCCCGTGTTGCTTTCATTCGAATCCATTCAGCCGATAAGCCGTGTTTGATTAACACCCAGAGTTGTACATTTATAATAATAGTAGGATGGACTGCCAGTGGTTTCGTCCGCGTTTAAGGGTCGATTTCACCAATGAAACTAAACGCGATTATTTCAACTAAACTCAGTTTATGCAAATCCATCGTTCTGATTGATAGTTTTTCAGCGGTCTCAACCAATCAAAACGCTGCATTTGCTTATACTGTGTTTAGTTTGACTAATCGCGATTAGTTTCACTGGTGATATCAGCCCTAAGTCGAACATTATTCTACGGGAGTGTGCTACGGGCTATGTCCTTATCCTGGCCATGGTCTACCGACCTACCAAATTTCATCCAAATCCGTTAAGATTATGAGTTCTAGGCGTGATTAAATTAACAAACATCTAAACACATTTATAATATTAGTAGGACGGAAGATAATGTCTTTATGTTCGCCAACCAAATATCCACATTATGATGATAATGACGTCATCTTCGTTTTACAGGAGCTCACTTGCGCAGAGCTTCATCCCAGGATGCGGAGAAGCGTCGGTCATCGCTAGGACATGTGCCGAACATCCGACACAGGGCTTCAGACGCTTTCCTCGACCCTCATCATGCTGCCATCCTGTTCCGGGATTCGCGAGGGGTGAGTGTTAAACGACTAAGGTATAACCGTTCTCACCAAACTTCAGGGCCGCCCTAAAGTTAACTTTACGAAGCGCAAGACACGAAACGGTGCTGTTTTTGTATAAGATTTACTACTAGTCATTGTTGCCAACTTCAGGACGGTCAAGAAGTTTGTCTGTAATCGATACATGAGTGACAGGTAAAGTCACATAGGTACCTACATACGAGTATCAGTCACGTCGCCACACTGGTTAGTTAAGCCAAAAGATTTTAGTCATTCATGTCACATCACAACCGCCGCGTCTCAGTCATTCTCTTACAACAATCAGCGACTGATGTATGATGTGAGCATGTCACGGTGACGTGACTGGTTTGTGTCTTTGATCCTTTGTACGAATAAGTTAAGTCAGAATCTAATAACACTGCATGCAACTGCCTCGTTGGTGAATGTGTACTACTGCTGAGCGTGAAATCCCAGTTTCGGGAAAAACATTTGGAATTACCTAGTAGCAGGCAGGAGTTTGGAAGTTGGCGGTGTGACACCCCGTGCCATCGGACTATGAGAATGAGAGTGAGGGAACAGAGAATGCTCCTATGTTTGCGCACATACTTCTGCACTAACAGGAGGGTGACCATAAGCTCTTAGAGTAAGGTTATTTTGAGATCGCGTAAGTGGACAGATATACAAGTCATCATCTGTCCCTTACGCACACTCAAAATAACCTTACTCTAAGAGCTTATAGTCACCCCCCAGATTTCCCGCGCCGTGCCGCCGTGGTCGAAATTCGGCATGTAGGACTATTATTATTATTAAATGCTGCTGCTAGGTATATTAGTTAAATGGAATTTCAACCGTGCATGAAATTCAGAAAAACAATTGGTACAGTTGTCAGCAACTCAGTGTTAAGATCTTGAACAGAACCTACTAGCAAAGTAATGATTTGCAATCAAAATCAAAATAGTGTATTTCAAATAAACGTTATAGTTACTTTTGAATTGTCAAACAAATATTCTTTTTTTACAAAAAAAAAAACGACTTTCAAAGCAAAACACTAAAAAGAGCAAAAATAACTTTCGCACCGGATGTCGGTGTCTTTGGCAGGTATCTTTTATTATTTTTGTCGTTTTGTGACATATTATTTTTCTCTTTTAGTTTTGGTACACCATCACTTAAAAGTAAGCATGTTCTTTAATAAGATACATAAAGGATTGAGGAAATGTCCAAAATAACCGTATTTACACATTCGTGATGTTTGTCGTTAAGGAGTTCGGTTATAGGTCCATATCATGATAACTGCTGAACCGACTTTGATGACACTTATACTATTCCCTAAGTTGAAAGTGATGTGTTGTAATGATCACGATCCGATTACTAGTTTCGGAGAAATGTGTGGACAAACATACACTTATAAAAGCCCACATAGAGTAACATATATGAATATTGTACAATTCCATCAGTATTACATACATACGTGTCGAATTGATAACATCTTTTTTTATTTCGGTAAAAAACAGATGAATCTTGTTGCACATTCGCAAGCGTCAGTAGGTCTCTATGAAGAAGAATGTGCAAGAAACTCCACGGACTTTCCATCCATAAGTTTTAATTACAAGTATTTGGTTACATCATTCTTGTAGGAAAATTACATATATTATGTGAGAACGATGTAATTTACATATATTATGTGAGAACGATGTAAATTAATTAAAATCAGGCCGAAACAACCAAGTTATGATACATTTTAGACTAGAATTTTCAATAAAATGAAAAACAAATAAATTTCTTTGTAGAGACTAATTTAAAATCAGCTTTGGTCATGTGAATAGCACACATAAAATCTATAAAACCTATTGTAATCATCACTTTTATCATTATTTATTTTACGGTGAAAGGTAACTTTAAAAAAAAAAATTGTCTTTAACACTGTTCTATAAAATGCTTCGCACGTTAAGCTGCAAATTACACTGTGTTAAAAGTAAAGCTCGAACTGAAGACACAATTAGTCGGTTTCTTTCATTCGACCATTGATCCCCCATTATAGAAAAATCTCTATCTACGTTTGCATTCTGGGCTGTAATACCAAAGATACGTTCGACAAATACGCATTAACTCTGGTAATCTTAAAACACTGATGGTCTTTAAAATGGTTGGTCACAATGTATGGAGCATTACATCAAAAAATGCGTTTACGAAAGAATTCGCAAAATTGGAAAAAGTCTCGGGATCTATTTTTCAATGGAAAACAGGCTATCTGGTAGCCCTACTGTAAGGCCCTGATCTCTTAACTTACTTATTCAATTGTTGTTAAATTTATTTAATTTATGTTGGAAGTTATTGGTCTGAATTGAATCTGTACTTGTTGTATTGGTATGTTAAACTTAAAGGTTACCAGTAGGCCACTATGATCCGAAGGCAGACAATTTGTAATGACTTCCGTGACTTCGTCAAAGTAGTTGCAGCAACAAAAAACATTATCAATATATGTAGCAGTAGTCACAGTTGTTCGTGTCGGTTCCCTAAACACATGTGACTAATTAAAAGAAAAGAAGAGATTTAATAATCTACTACTATCTAAATTATTTTCTAAAATATTTATATTAAAGTCACCACTCACCACAGATTATGACTTCACTGACTCAAATATAGAGTAGTTTTTTTTATAATTGTGGGGGTCTGTTAACACACACTATAACATGCTTATCCAGCTCAACGCAGGACATTGGACAGGTTGTTATGATCAACTGACAGATATACAATAACATTACGAGGTTTTGATTTAATACCATTTTCAATTAATATAAGTGAACCTCCAAATATAAGTGAACCTCCAAATATAAGTGAACCTCCCGCAACATAATAATTTCTACAAGTAAAATATCAAAATTTAAATAACCCCGACACATTTATCTTGCGAAAACACCCCGATTCAAACAGTAAAACGCGCTTAACTTTTGAACGGCTAAACCGATTTTATTCAAACATAGCTAAGAACACTCACGACAAAATCACCTTTCAAACAAAAAAAAACTAAGTCAAAATCGGTTCATTTTAGGCACTATGATGCCACAGACACACAGATACACAGCAACACACGTGAAACTTATAACAACCCTCTTTTTCCGGCGAGGGTTAATTAAAACAACTGCCCACAGTATAATTATCATCATTAATTAGCATTGCATAATCTTTCAGCCAAGACACACAGACACACAGATACACAGCAACACACGTGAAACTTATAACACCCCTCTTTTTCCGGCGGGGGTTAATTAAAACAACTTTCCACAGTATAATTATCATCATTATTTAGCATTGCATAATCTTTCAGCCAAGACACACAGATACACAGCAACACACGTGAAACTTATAACACCCCTCTTTTTCCGGCGGAGGTTAATTAAAACAACTGCCCACAGTATAATTTGCATCATTAATTATCATTGCATAATCTTTCAGCCAAGACACACAGCAACACACGTGAAACTTATAACACCCCTCTTTTTCCGGCGGAGGTTAATTAAAACAACTGCCCACAGTATAATTTGCATCATTAATTATCATTGCATAATCTTTCAGCCAAGACACACAGATACACAGCAACACACGTGAAACTTATAACACCCCTCTTTTTCCGGCGGAGGTTAATTAAAACAACTGCCCACAGTATAATTTGCATCATTAATTATCATTGCATAATCTTTCAGCCAAGACACACAGCAACACACGTGAAACTTATAACACCCCTCTTTTTCCGGCGGAGGTTAATTAAAACAACTGCCCACAGTATAATTTGCATCATTAATTATCATTGCATAATCTTTCAGCCAAGACACACAGCAACACACGTGAAACTTATAACACCCCTCTTTTTCCGGCGGAGGTTAATTAAAACAACTGCCCACAGTATAATTTGCATCATTAATTATCATTGCATAATCTTTCAGCCAAGACACACAGATACACAGCAACACACGTGAAACTTATAACACCCCTCTTTTTCCGGCGGAGGTTAATTAAAACAACTGCCCACAGTATAATTTGCATCATTAATTATCATTGCATAATCTTTCAGCCAAGACACACAGCAACACACGTGAAACTTATAACACCCCTCTTTTTCCGGCGGAGGTTAATTAAAACAACTGCCCACAGTATAATTTGCATCATTAATTATCATTGCATAATCTTTCAGCCAAGACACACAGCAACACACGTGAAACTTATAACACCCCTCTTTTTCCGGCGGAGGTTAATTAAAACAACTGCCCACAGTATAATTTGCATCATTAATTAGCATTGCATAATCTTTCAGCCAATGCTCAGTAAAACAAACAATTCCAAACCATTTTTTTTTCTAAAAACAGTTATATTTCCTATTGCTTCGCAGAAAACCCTTGAATAGATTAATGGAATAATTTAAAGGTATGCCGCTTAGCTTATTTAAATTAACTCTGTGAGAGCAAGAAGATCTTCGTGATGGCGGATGTACTCCTATTTCGTTACTGGTACCCTCCCTTGTCCTGCAAACTAGTTTAAACTATAAATATAAATAGCAGAAGTGCTAATGTTATTAAAGTTATTACTCGTAGTTTTACCATAGTTATTATATACTTGTAAATTAGTATTATTCCTAATGTAAGCTATTTATGTCTGAGTTTAACTTTAAAGATAATAATCTTGCTATTTGACGTCTTACCCTAATAGGCAGATACACTGTATCGTAATTTATCTATAATTTATCAACAAAATTTGTCAAAAAAAACTAATTTCTCACTGTAATGGCTGACAAGGAAATGAACATACTTATCCAGTATGTGAATATAATTATTTTGTCTAATAGTTTTTTTTTCAAATATGGAAAAGCACATAATAGAATAAAGATGCCAGGTTATACTGGTTTTGTTACTACTAACGTGCGGCCTTATGTAAGTTCAAATTGCTCGTATACATTTTATTTATAATAGCTGTTACGTTCACTCACGGTACGAAACCTTATCGTTAAATCAAGCAATCTGAAGTTGTAAACAAGCTAATACTAATTGCATAAGTAATTAGCAGCTCTTTGGTATCGGTATAGTCTGTATATACGAATTAGTCATTAATGAAAATGCGTTTCATTAGGTAATACAAATTCTTTTAGCTTACATGTTCCTTTTTCGAATTTTTGGATAAAATTAGGGTTTCAAATTAGAAGAAAAACTTGATAATTACAAGTAAAATTTTAAAATTTAAAAACCCCCGACACATTTATCTTGCGAAATCACCCCGATTCAAACAGGAAAACGCCCATAACTTTTGAACGGCTAAACCGATTTGATTCAAACATAGCTAAGAACACTCTCGACAAAATTATCTTTCAAACAAAAAAACTAAATCAAAATCGGTTCATCCGTTTAGCCGCTATGATGCCACAGACAGACACACAGATACACAGCAACACACGTGAAATTTATAACACCCCTCTTTTTCCGGCGGGAGTTAAAAAGTGGCGAAAGCGCCGGCAAATATAAATTATATTCGGGGGCACTCGATAAAACCAATACTGGTGCTGAACATACCTATTCTAAAAACGCGTACTCTAAATAACGTGGATTGTTGAGTGTTTCTTCAGATTTTTAAGGCGTATATATTCCCCAATGTTACGCAGTACTGGCCGTGCGCCCGCTCGGAGCCAGAATATCAATATTGAATCTTGTTTTGGACAGTTTTGTTTGCAAAATATTATTTGATTTATTTACGCTATTTCAGTTATGAAGATTTGCTAGCCATAAATTTTTCTATGTATAAATATTTTTAAACGGCGAAGTCGTTTTGAAGGAGTATGCAAAAGTAGCGAAAAAATATCGTGTTGTTAGTTATTTTTTTAAAGCAAAACTATTAGTTACAAGAAAAAACCATGTTTCACAAATAATGTACATGGATCAATAATATTTTTTTTTTGCTTTTGACCGAGCGCTTACTAAGGCGTATGCTTTAATTTAGTTAGAAAGTAACCGGCACTAAAGCGGTGGAAGGCCCTTAAGAAAGCTTCTTTTTTCATTATTATCTTTGTCTTCATAAAACCACATTTTCAATTTTATAACGACAACACAAGTCCACTCGTCTTTCGACGAGTCAATTCAACCATTGTTCGTGCTTTAATGGCGGTCTAAACACCTGTTAATTAGTTAGGAAGATGATCAGTACTTGTGCTTACTTGTCACTAGCTATGAACGTATTATTAAACGTTTGTTATCTTGTCGTACCATATATTCTTTCCTCAGCGTACGAATGATTCGTCGCTCCATTTGCCAAATGGATGATGTTGTATTTCGTGGAACGTATTTTTTTCTGTGGGAATGTAACAGTTTGGATTGAAAGATTCCTAGAACCAAGCTGCATGGTGCACTGGTAATCCCACTCTAGTTAATAACTTTCCAGGGAAGTTTGAAGTCGCAAAGCAAATGAAAATCTTTTGGACTATTCTTAAAAGGAAAACGTGGCAATTACCTAATTAGTTATGAATTTATGGTAGGGTTGTTGTTTGTGTCAGGGGGATACGATGTTGTGCAATTAGAGTGGTCTTTAGATGTTGCTTGCTCGAATTAAGATTCTGTAATGTCCGTGCGTCAACGATGCGCCATCTATTAGATAGTGGCAAAGCTCTCTTTTTATTTTTCAAACCTTTTAACCTAGCCGTTAGAGTCCCGGCTTGTAAGTTGGCAAGATTTTGGTGTAGTGGGTACAAACCACCACTTAGAGCGAACGGAACGTGGTCGCGACCCGCTTCACTACCAAAAAGACCTAAAAACGACTTCTGCGCATCTAACGTCTCTTGCCAACTTACGTGCCGGGGATTATACTAAGGCGTATGCTTTAGAAAGTAACCGTTTTACGGCACTAAGCCGGAGTATAGGCCTTAAGTATTTGTTTTAATTTTAGTCATTGCAGCCGACATCATATAATTTGCTTTGTCAGTTGTACTTCAATAGATTCTACCTGACAGGTTTCATAGGATCTGAACAAATGAACTATGATTAAAGTTATTGCATTTTCTTTGTTTTTCGGACCTCTTTTACATGTATTTGCCTTACCGTTACTTTTTTTAAATAATTTTTCACTCCTTATTTCAGTTGCCGGTGGCGGACCCGTTTTTGGAGAAAGTCAGCCTTTCCGACCTAGGTAAGTTTGTATACTCTTACTATCTTTTCTAATTGTAAGCGAAGTGTATTCCGACCTAGGTAAGTTTTTACACTCTTCCGATCTTTTCATAATGTAAACGAAATGTGTTCCGACCTAGGTAAGTTTGTATACCCTTACGATCTTTTCTAATTGTAACCGAAATTTATTCCGACCCAGATAAGTTTTTATTCTTTTACGATCTTTTCTAAATGTAACCAAAGTGTATGTTCTCAAGGAAACATTCTCTTGAAACGACCATTGGATAAGAAGTAACAGTGTTTTCCTTGTAGGTATCTCAAATGGGGATCATGACTAAATCATGATGATTCATTTGTGTTTCACCAGCATTGGCACAGGCGTTTTTCCTTTATATGTGTTGTGAAATAGTCTAAGTATAAATCATTTTACTTTCTATATAGGATTTTCTTTAGTAACGAATTTTTATTTTAAGAAAACAATTGTGACAGTCGTCAATATAAGCCAAATATGTTTGCGTAGGTCAATTCGCATGATAGATGTTTAGAAAGTACCTTTGATAAAGGGTTTCTATCTCAGCAATCAGCAGAAACGATTCAGATACGGATCATCCCAAAATAATCGTTTCTGCTTCGATGAATTTTTCTCCCATGAGTTCTTACTTCAAAGGATTCTTGAAAATAATCGATATAAATATGGTGGTATCAAGTCTGTAGACGATTGTGATAAAAAAAAATATAGCCTTTTATCCGAATAACTTAATTTATTTACGTCTTCATATTTTAGAGTCGGGTTACATTGATAGCGTCGTCAGTGGCGTTCATTAGGTCTTCAAAGCTGCAAATGTACGGGCACTTAGGGCACTCCAGCATTTGGGTAACATTCTGGACAGGGGCATTTTAGGTCCAATAAATACGGGGGTACAACAGATAACGAAGGTAAAGGAGAGGTGTCACAATTGTCACAGAAATCGATACGAACAAACTGTATGCCGATCGATTGCTTAGAACGAGCGAAATGTCAAATTCTCCAAATCTTTGGGGGTATCAGAGCAATAGGCTGGCAAAGTATGCATGAATAATCATTATCTACTAAGGATTTTCTTAACTCTAGTACCAAAATAAGAGGTGTGCTTGACCGTTCTATTCATTTATTATTTTGAACTAATAGGTATACAAAAAAAAAAGGTTTTCTTCCACCGTCCTTTATTTACCGGACACCGATTCTTCTTTGCATATCGACATTCGGGCGAAGAAAGAAGCTATAATTTAATTGTTTTGTTATTTTAACTTTTTTATTTTGTTTTATGTACATATTAGTTCAAAATAATAAATAACAATTAAAATGAATAGAACGGTCACGCACACCTCTGATTTTGATACTAGAGTTAAGAAAATCCTTAATAGATAATGATTTTTCATGCTTACTTTGTCAACCTATAGCGCCGGATACCCCATGGATTTGGCGACTTAGGTAGGGTTATTTCGCACGTTATAAGCAATCGGTCCGTATACAGTTAGTTCGTATCCATTTCTGGGTTTTCGGGCCATACATTTGGGTCCATCTCCTTTGACTGTATAATCGTCAATGCTTCCAAAGTATCTTGGGTAAAAGCTACATCTTTTTCACAGAGATTTAGTTGTGATACCTTAGGTACAGTATGTATATGAATTAATGCTCATGGCTCCGTCACTTTGAATAGTCAGACAAACACGCTAATGGCATAACGATACCTGACCTTTATTGCATCTACGTATAAATTAGTTAGCCTTTATGCGGTCGGGTGTGCTGTTTGTTTCCATATGCAGTATCAGAGCACACAGTGATATTACGTATCATATCATAGCTTCCATTTCAAATTCATTTCGATCAACGTCAGTGTGCTCACGTAGATTGAAAATAACGAACCATAATTCAAATTTGGTTTCCAGAACCGTATTACCTGTTGGATATAAAACTTAATATTTATTTTAAATAGAAGTTGTATTGTTTGTAAATCGGACTGTGTCCGAAACTCCTCGTCCAAGCACGTATTTTTACTTAAGAGTTGCATACATTATGTTATTCTATCGATCCCAGCTCTTCAAGGAAAGCCAACAACTTCCTGGTGTTTCTTACTGGCGATCTCACGGGGGTATCGGGTCATCGAGCAGCTTAGAAGCAAAAAAGTTACTGTGTTGTTCTCCTCCATGCATGCTCTGCATAGTGGACTGGCCGTGACTCCTATGACGTCATCATCATCTCAATTACAAAGTGTATAAATACAGGTGGCACATATTTGTTGCAGCAACATGTTTCCAATACAGACGCGACATAAACTGTCTTTATCTGCCAACCAACAGAAATTGACAGTTTTAGCCATATAAAATTTAACGATTCTTATGATAGCGATAAATTCGTTTTTTATCGCCGACATTGCAGTTACTCTCGCGGACTCTCGCCATTTTGATTGTGTTCAGAACAAGTTTACGTTTTCATTCAATATTTTTTTATCATTTGAAGTGTTTAGAACTATTACAGTGAAAATAGTCAATATTTTGATATAATGCACTATTGTCAAGGTTATGAACTGATCCACTAGCAGTGCTTGAAATTCGAAAAGTGAAGAAATTAGATATGTTTATTTATTTGCGTCAAAGAAAACTCACGTGGCTTGAAGGTATTTTATATTGTACATACGAGTTTTATAATAAAGTTAAATAGCGTTTGGTCAATGTTAGTATACGACAGCGCTTTTTCTCAAATCGGTAACGGTTATATGCCACAAAGGCGTGTCGATGTCGTTTAGTAGATAGGTATTGTAACTGCGACTATAGCGATATCCCACTAGCATACACAAAGTAGTAAATAATGAGCTGTATGTACTTCTATCAGAACTATAAACGAGTTTCCCTTGAGAAATGTACCTACTGCATACTTAACCATAATGCGCAAATAGTTTATAAGTAGGAACAGGGAGGAGAGCACAGTTTTAGAGGTGCACATGCGTTTTACAATCAATTTACTTTATCGTGTTGAACTCGTTCCGGTAACTAAAGGCCTATACCTACCTCAATAATTATATTGATAAGTAAACTATTTGCAAAATTATTGAGGTAGGGTTTAAAAACACGTTTCCTTTTTCTACCATAAGGACTTGGCTTCTTAGGACAGTATACTATAATAAACTAAAGTGAATTTGGCACATCACTATAATTCTTCCACATTTCATTAAATAATTCTACAGCTTAGATATCAACAGACTTCCAATCTTCTGTATGATGATAGCATGATCGTTTTTAGTTTTCTAAACATAGAACGCGGGGACTACCGAGAACCGACTAAATACCGTCACACGTTTTAAAACTCCATGAGCATATTGAAATGCCAACTGGAACAGATATAATAATTGCAGATAACCATGAAAAATAAGCAGGTAAGCAGCAGCAGGTACCTATTGAAATTTCAACGGTTATGTGCATAATTTGCCGTTTTTCTTATCTGAAACCGTAACTATTGCTTCCATATTTGCCTCTTATTGTTTTAACGGTTATTAGTGTAGATACCATTAAATAAGTAGGAGGTATACCTCCTGCGAAAGTTGTTGCTAAGGTCATAAAAACAACAAAAGAGTAAGAGCGGGCAAATCTAGGAAACCCTTCGGTCTAGTAAAAATGAAGGATTATGTTGGGTTCCTACCAGTCCAAACCGCGGTTCCTATAAATTAAGGTATTACACAATTTCTACCATCTATCCTATTCAGTCTACCCATAATTTCTATCGCCTATTCTATTCAGTCTACCCAATGAGGGGGTCCTCTTGCTAGTGACACAAATAGAGTGAAACAAGCTAAAGATACCACAGAATACAAATGCGTCACCGAAGACGTATATTTGCCTCCGAGAGGTGGTGTGTGATGCATTATAGTCGCATCTCGTCGGACATACGGGGCGGGCGTGGGCAAGCGGCCAAGCGGCGGCGACGACGTAGCAGCGCGGCGGTGCTAGCGGTGTCAAGTTCGTCGCGTCTACCGCGCGGCGCGGCGGCGGGCGCGCGCGTATTATTAGCAGTGAGCCGTGGGAGGCGCGCGCGGCCGCACCGAGTGGCGGCGGGCGATGCGCCGCCCGGGCCCCGCGCATGCTGCGCTTACACTACTTCTCGGACAACCCCGCGCTCGCCGTCGACGACGACGAAGAGTCTGTCTACTCCATCGACCTCATCAAGGAGTTCGAGGCCGTCGGCCGCGCTTGGAAGGCGTTCCTAGCTGACGGGCTCCTCAAAGGTGCCGGCTTGTTTATGTCACCCACGCTAGCGAGCGCTTTTGCACAACTCTACCTGTTGATGTTTGCGTTTTGTTTTCCTTGTGCCCGATAGTGATGATTGAGTCGTTATACGCCGGTGTCTTCAGGCAGTGTATTGACATCGCGGATTATCCAGTTTCATGCAAATATTTTTGTATGCTGAAACGTTTTCGTTAGCCACCTCTTGATTACTTACACCTTTCGTAGATGTTTTAGTTGGCAGGTAAACTATGTCGGTAGATAGTCCGTTTAGTTTTACGGGGTTACTTAATGTTTTCTGTGTGTTCACATCAACTTAATTTGAATTGTTTTTTAGTACTTAGTTGCAAAATTTTTAAGCTGTGTTCTCTTATCACTATTCAGATATAAACCAAAATGCGATAAATTGCATTTTCTTTATTCAGTTTCATACAAGTTTTCACGAACTCAGTCCACTTGAGGTTTCTAATGACGTCACATCCTTAGCGCCGCGTGCGCAACGCACTAGCAATGAACGTAAATAAACAAATAGGTATCCGCATCTAACATCTATTGAAAACTTTTCGCATAGCAACCGCTTTTTATCTTGACGCGTAAAATACGTAGTTACGTCACAATATTTCATTTTATCGGATGTCGTTTTTTTATAATTGAAGCTGATCGGTTTGCTGCCAAAACTATATATTTAACACGGTGGTTTACTTTACGTTGTGAACATAGTAAGCTGCAGAAACATTTATGCATGTTATATTCAGCACCTGTTTTCTCAAAGCTTGATCAAACTGCCCCAGCAAATCTCTTACAAGTAAATCTGCTGTGAAACTACCCACTATACGCTAGAGCAAAAAATAAAAGGTAAAAGAACAGCAAAAAACGTTTTTACAGTGTCTTCTTTGCTGTCTCTAAAATCTAATATAAAAAATATCATGAGAAGATGTTTATTTCATACAACAACCCAAATACACACATGTATATTTAAATATGTCAAACATTTCAATTACTTTATACATATCTTAACTGTATTTCACAACAGAATCAATATTTTAATTTATAAGTATACAAAAAATGGTATTACATTAAAAAGCATCTCGAAAGCCTGGAGTTCGGAAATATTATTATAATAAATTAAAGAGTGCTACAAAAGTAACCACCATCTTGCGTTGCAAGGTGCACTTGAAGTAATTTTCAAAATGTCTGTGATATGAATCTCCGCGGAAGAATTACCATAGAAAAAAAAATGCTAGGTAGGGTAGGTACCTATGTAGGTAGGTTAGGTGTGTACCTATGCAGGTAGGTAGGGCAGGGTAGGTAGCTAGGGTAGGATAGGCAGCAGAAGACGGGCGCGAAGCCGCGGGGCACGAAATTAAAACCCACAAAATTTTAAGATTTGCCGCTCCATTTGAAGTTCCGATTTTTGATTAATACCGGGTTATAAACTCATTATATGTACCACTAACTAAATCCGTGGAGTATAGGAGATAGATATCTAACAAAATGTTGAAATGCCGTTTTTGGTAAGTTCCTAAAGACAAATTCTGAGCATAGTCTGCATTTTGTTAAATATCTTTTATATTCCATGAACTTAGCTAATACTATTACACTGATTTAAACACCTATTAATTATTACTAATTGGTCGACATAGGCGTTGTGGTCGATGATTGATGTTTGGGTTTTCGTCCGTACAGCTTGGGCCATTATTCTTTCTCCTAAAATCCTCATCATCATCCACTTTCATTCTTCTCTTTCGTCAAGTATTTCTGTCCTATGATTCATTTAAGCATTCTTCTGCGATCCTAATGGCACTAATTAATTACCGTAATGTCTACCGTATTTTCAGTTCTACTCCGCGCTTGCATCCATCATATCAAATGCATGACTCATGCGCATCGCAGTTTATCATTGAATGCAGTAGTAATAAAATATTTATTGCATTAGATGCACACTACTAATAGACTCAATCGGGGCGTTAGGCAAACACTATGATTTACAGTGATGCAAACGAGTTAGCACTTCAATCATATTGTATGATCTATTCACGGTTTGATCAATACAGTTAGTCTAAGAAAACTTTGTTCGATGATATCGTTTATATGAAAGTTGGAACACAAACACTCTCGTTCCCCAACTCCCAACATTTAGTTAGAAACTGGAAAACACAATCACGTCAGATAATTATCTCTTCAGCTGTGCATCAACGAAAGTAAATCTAAACTTCTGCGGTCTCTCACTGCTACTGAACTAGGTTGAGCAGTAACTTCGCTTGAAATAATAGAGGACAACTTAAACTATCCGTTTAGGCTGTCTAAACACACGCGGCAATATACCACGTTAAGATATTTGACAATTTTAAACTGTGACCGTCTTGCTCACACTATCTAATGTTATAAGATTGAGTTACTCTAAACTCTCATGTGATTGGCGTTATTCGCACTAGCGTTGTCGTCGAACGTAAACACTGCGGTAACGCGACGCCGAAGCCACGTTTTCGTAGCGTAAACGTAAAACAACTTACGAGGAAAGGGTCTTCTAGTTTAGCTGGTGCACAATTAAATGCGCACCATTGTCTCGGAAACGAAGCTTGCTCGCTAAAAATCTTTGAATGCATTTCAAATCGCGGTAACTCTGACTTGGATGCCCTTGAACTATTTGCATTCAGTCATTCTGAGTGGGTAAATTTGCTAAGTGGTTTCCTGTTCCAGACCTCCGTTTAAAAATGCGAACAGCAAAAACTTTTTAAGTCTTAAAATAAAAATACAGGAGTTTAATTTTATGTTGTTATCCCATTTTAGTAGCCAAATTTTTAGATATCGGAAAATATACATAGAGTGTATCTTCGCACCGTGCGTTTCAAAGAACGTATTTGCTGCGAATTTCTGACGTAAGTTATGGAAAAAAACATAAATTAACGTGAATGGCGTAGCGTCTAAGCGGCATAAACGCGACGTCAACTAAGGCGAAGGTACACACGGTCTTTGACAAGAGCACAAATAAGTCTACGCATTGATCATATCAGTTACCAAGGACAAGAGTAACAGCTACCTAATGATGTCGTGAATTCCACACAATAATTCAACGACGAATTACAACATCCGTGATGCATTTAGCTCTGCTTACTTTTAGTTTCCGTCAGCTTATTGGTGACGTGAAATAATCCTTATGATTCAATGCTATATTATATTGTTTGAGGATTACGGAATCTATTGTATGTTCAGCTGCCTCGGCGATTTTTTGTAAGTAGCACGAATCACGATATCGTCGACGTGACCACACAATACCTTCAATGAAAAAGGTTTCGTGACGTTTGAAAAGAAAATTGGGAGGACCACTAGAACGTCGTCAGAAACGCAAGTGGTCAAATGCGCATATCGCCAGAAAACGCATTTTGACGGAAACGCATCTCGTCCGATTTGCACCACGTCAAATACGCAGCTCGTCAAACATGCAACTTGACAGATGCGCGTCTCAACAAACACACAATGCGTGTCTCGCCAGATACGCCACTCGACAGTCAATAAATAGGGTATCAATGCTTGAAGTCATATACATACGCAATTAGTAAAACAAATTAATCTACTATTATTAATAAAAAAACTTAATATGATTAAGGAAACAATACATCTAGTAAATAATACTTATCCGCAGTTAATTTCATTTTATTTATCCATCTTCTTTGTTGCTTCGGGTACGGGTATCATTATTTTATTTTTAGTAGTAGAACCACTCACTGCAGTGCTGCGCTATCTATCTCCGTGATTAAGCAAGACCTACTCAACCTTGTGACCTATGGAAATGTGGGTACACGGACGTTTAAAAAAACGAAATCGGTCTGATATGTATCTTTTTAGATTAAGTTGTTTCGGTTCGCTTGCTGTCGTTTTCATCATTAAAATGTATAATAAATAACGTGACCATACGTCCCGTTTTGGGCGGGACAGTCCCGCTTTCAGGCTGTCGGTCCCGCTGTCCCTAGCGTGGGCAAAAATGTCTCGCTATCGCTAATAGACTTTGGTCTACAATTACGAATAAACACAAACAAAACGATTGCTTAGTTAGATCTTAGAAGTCCTGTATGTACTAAGGCCCACTTTGCTTGAACAACTTGACTCAGAGTTAATTGCTTACACGCGGTTAAATTAACACGTTGACAATTGTCATACAATATTGTCAATTAAACCTTGTGTTAGCAAGTAACTCTGAGTTAAGTTTTTTGAGGAAGAAGGTCAAAAACTTAGATAGTGGTAAAACGCGAGCCTATAACGAATACAAAAAGAAAATAAGTTTTCCACATTGTCTTTTAAACGAAAACAAAACAATAACAAAACATTTTTTTTATTAACTTTAAAACTTTCGCGTTTCATAATTGAAAACAATATGAAAATAGGTAAACAAACAATCGAACTCATCGCGTTAAATTTCCCGTGATAATTATATTTTTTTTTATTCTGTGGGGTGTCCCGCTCTGATGCAAAAAATAAATGGTCACGTTAATAATAAAACAATACAATTCATAACCAGTCAACGAAGTAGAGATTTGTGTTATTGTGCAATGGTTTCCTAATTCTCTCTTTTATTTATACTCTTTTACTTGACTGATTATTTTGTTTACATCAATCTTGGTGGATGGTTACAAATATCTGACGAAATGTGTATCTGTCGTGTTGGAGGTCTGACGAAATGCGTATCTGTCGTGTTGCGTGTCTGCCGAACTGCGTGTCTGTTGAGTTCCGTTCCTGTCAAGTTGCGAGTCTATCCTGAGAGATGACGAAATGCGTATTTGACCACTTGCGTTTCTGACAACATGCCAGTGATCCAATTGGGAATTCAATCGAGTATTTGAAAGACCAAAAATTAAAAGGTAGATTCGTCAATGTACAGTCGACTCTGAATCACGAGATGGTTTTGTTTCAGCTGTTCATTTAAAAACTAATTTTTATGCATATTACCTACAGAAAACAATAACACATTCGACACGTACTAAGTTTTACTATAAAAAATAAAGTGCCTTGAAGATAAAGACATAATGACGGCTTTTAAATAACTTTTCCTGTTGTTTGGCTAAATAAATCTACTAATAACTGTGACTATGAAATACGTGCTTATTTTTTTTAGAACATATATTTGTTTCTAATACGAGGCTAGAATGCCTAGGATAGGAAATCAATTCACGACAATTTACTAATTTCGTAAATAATCTGATACCGAAAAATAATTTTATGTAAATGCTTTAAAGGCGACCTCAACAGTATGCCATACCTATGCAAATAAACGTTTACTTTACTTTACTTTACCGATTTGATTTTGCTGAGTACCTGAATAATTTTTCTTTCAAAAATATCGAGAGGCTGGCACCTAATTCTTTCGAGAATCTAGACCGGCAAGCATGCACTGTGGACCTGTATAATCTTTATATAACGTTTATTAGTTTTTTATAACCTGTAGGCTCGCGCTTGACCACAATCTATAGTGTTTGCAGAAAGAGTGCAACATTTAGCTAGAAACTTGAGACTAGTTCACAAAGTTTGTTTTAGTTACGCGTTGCAGGTGTGCTCTGTGGTGTCCATTTACTGGTATTTTAGTTGCAAATGGAACACATCGAATGCATTCCATGCTATTGGATACTCTCCCGACACAGCGGATACTTTATAATGCAATTACGCTCGACCCAAATACGGAGAGTTCAGTAAGTTTGGTATGCTATCCTCATATTACCGTACAGTTCGGCAAAACGTAGGTGTAAATACAAGCAGAAATAAATATTTATACTACACCTGCTCGGAAAGTACCTTGATACTTAATCAAATTTACGGTAGAAAGTACGTCATTGCATATCGAACAAATATGCGGCGAGAAAACGCATCTGAGCGGGAGAGAAAAGTGTATGAAAATCCATTTCTTACGTGGTTTTTCTTTTTTAATTTTGGGTAAGACTATGCGCTGGTAACCTAAATATCAAAAGCCAAAAAGTTTTTACAGTGAGTTTTTATCTCCAAGTTCGCAAAATGACACTGGCCACTAGCTGTGTGTTGGATGGTGTCAAGCAATTTGAAAAAAGAACATGTGAAAATTGCAGACGCCATTGGCGCCATTTTCAATTTGTGTGTTGTTTGAGGATTCAGTTTTAATTAGTAAAGATTTAGTTTTTTATTTTCCTCGTAGGTGTAGTATAAAGCACTATGTATCACTCGAGAGAAAGTGCGATTCCCGATCTCGGGTGTTTTAAAGCCCTCGCCTACGGCTCGGGCTTCAAACGACACCCTCGACGGTAATCGGTCACTTTCTCCTCTCGGTGAACAATGTACTATTCTAATCTTCAAGCTAATTAGTAAAAAAAAACAGGTCAAGTGCGAGTCTGGCTCGCGCACAGAGGGTTCGGTATAAACTAGGAAGTAGAACTAACGAGCTACATTCACCAAAATAAAAGGGTATAGTTTTCGACAAACTTCTTGGCTACCCTGAAATTGGTTTTTCGATGCGCAAGGCACGGATCGGTGCTGTTTTTGTACGAGATTTACTACTGCGCAGCCATTGTATCCAACTTCAGGGCGGCCAAGAAGTTTGGCGAAAACTATTATAATTTTATAGTTTCTAACGTTCATAAACAACGAAAGCACCGAATGTTGCCCTAACGAAGGTATAAAAATATATTTGCCTTTCGAAAACTGTGGTCCCCATACATCAATATACAAAATGTTTACTTTGCCAAGTAAATTTTATATGTTGGTCGACTATTACTCGACACTTTACGAGGGAAAACAAAAAAAACACTTTGTCGGCATGGTTAATAATATATGTATATCCATGTCAAATTATACCTTTCTAGTACTTAGAGCTACAGCTTAGCTGCGGACGGACAGACAGACGGACGGGCAGACGGAAAAAGCGAATCTTTATGGGTTCCTTGTTGACTGCGGAACCCTACAATTATAATAGAGACTTATTGCGGTAGTAAAACTTCAAAGCTTTTAAACATTAACCCTCTTACAAATAAACGCAGAATAAAGTTATACCAGGTATAAACCTATGAAAATGTATGGGTATACCTTAGTTATACCTGGTATAACTTTATTCCGCGTTTATTTGTTAGACGGTTAGTTTATCAGTTTTTCGCTTTTAAAATAAAGCATTTTACAGTTTTCTTAGAAATAGTTAATTTTCTGAATACCTTTGTATTATATTTAAACTTAATCTTTTCATGCACACCTTTTCAAAGATTTGACTTCCACCTGCTCTTATTCTCACACAAGAAGAAATGTTTTCTCTAGAAATTAAGTACTTGAAAGCTTGCTTATCCGGTTGTGTGCTTCAATTACCGAAACAATTAAAAAGCCATTGTCTCTTGCGTGGATCCACGTTTTAGGCACTCAAGGGGTTATTTAATTCAATAGACAATTTTAATATTTCCTTTATTATTTACAATATTTACTTTAACCCTTTTGCTTTTTCTTTTCGTCTCTACCTGATATGACCGAGTTTTCAGCTCCATTCACGTCCAATCCTGGTACATAAATCGCCTTTCTGGTTATTTTAGATAAATACATTGTATTCACTAGCATTATATCAAGTTGTTTGTTTTATCATATTTGTGGCATTCATTTATTTTCTGAATGATGTTCGCTGATTCTTCTGTAATCCTACTAATATTACAAATGTGTCTGTTTGTGAGTATGGATGGATAGATGTTTGTTACTCTTTATCGCCAAATTTACTAAACTGATTTTGATGAAACTTTGAAGATAATATCTATAGCTTGTAGATCAAAATAAAACATAGGCTATAATTTATAAAGATATTGGTGGAAGTACCAATTCCACGCTAGCGGAGCCGCGGCCGGCAGCTAGTTCTGTTATAAATGAAAAGTGAGGGTAGGCGGACGATGATGAATTTTTAGTACCTTTTCATGTTTTAATGAGGTTTTTTCATTTTATTATTGTTCCCCGTTCACTACGCAATAAATATACGTTACCAACACAGTTTTAAGAGTCATTACATTGTGGTTAAACAAATTTTATGGTTCATAAAACATCGCTTTAACTTTTCTTTTTATGAATTAAAATTACTTTTATTACTGAACGCGTCATTGGCTTTCTCAAAAACACTTTTATTGGCTAAACTAAATGTCGCTTGTGATTTAGGCCTAGTTATTTTATACGTAGACTCAACCAATGGTTAAATATGGTACCAATGGTTTAAAATTTCGGTAAATCGCGTTTTTTCATCAATTGTGAGTCTAACAAATTATCAAACAATTAACTCTCTAACTTATTTTAACTTTTATCTTAGTCGCAAGCAAGAAAATTGTAAGCAAATTGATAATATTTTGTTCAAAATGCTTTCTTAAATATTCCCGACACTATCGCATGGTGTAATAATACAGTGCTGTTTTATCAATTACAACGACGCAGTTTCAGTTTTTTCAAAATCGTGACTTCTTTGAGAGTATTACATATTCAATAACCAATTAACGTTATAATTTCATACGGATCAAACTCTTCAAGCACAGGCGTACATCTATTAACCGACTTACCAAAAAGGAGGAGGTTCTATGTTCGACTTAATGTTTGTTTTTGTTTTTTTTTTGTGTATGTTCACCTATATCTCCGTCAGTTGTGGACCGATTTTGAAAATTCTTTCTTTGTTTGAAAGAGTATGTTTCGAAATTGGTCCCATTTTAATTCGGTGAAGATCTGATGAAGAACTTCGGAGATATACAACAGAACTCTTCAATAAACAACAGCAAAACTCTCGGGATTGCTGCTATCGCATGTCTGTTTATTGTTTATACCATTTCATAACATAACATCACGCCAGTACGCTCTGAAGGGGTACGCAGATCTCTCATTTCACCGGTTAAGTTCAAGTTTTAGGTTATTTGGGTAATCTAATCTGCCGTTATAGGGACCTTACTAAACAACTTGCCTATTAGGTAGGTAAAACTAAAAAGGGAAAAATAAAAAAAACTTTTTTGCAAAAATATAGCACCGACTTCCAAATGAAAAACTACAAAGTGAAAAATAACTTAATTTTTGGAAGTCGGTGTCCAAATCGCAAAGAAATGGTACCTACGAAAGACACCGACTTCCAAAAAATAAGTTATTTTTCACTTTGTAGTTTTTCATTTGAAAGTCGGTGCTATTTTTTTGCAAAAAAGTTTTTTTTATTATTTAGACATTGCATGAATTTAAAGTATTTTGTAAATGATTTTAGTCCCTGGTCTGTCCACCCGACCGAATTGGAAAAAAGCATCCTGTGCGTTATCTGTCCACCCGACCGAATCGGAAAAATACCTGTCAGTACAAGTTTTGACCGAAATACGTCACGGGAAAGGATATTCTCAAAGGATCAGGATTTAAATCGGTACTTTAATAGACGATAGTATAATATAATATATCAAATATATTACAAGGTAAAACTGGGTAAATCCCTATGAAATCAGATAGCTTATTTTATCACAATTCTAACAACATAACATTTATACATGGTCCCCATACAAAAGTACCGAGAAATCGGCGTTTTACTGAGACCGGGCGATCGCAAAAAATGGCCCCCGGGAACGTCATCCGACAGCGCCCCGGCGGCCGGCCAACCTGGACAGATCAGGCAATGCAAACAAGGTTTTCTGAAACAGCCTTTTTGTAGGTCAGTTTCAGCTCACTTCCTTTCACTTAGATTATTCAGTCGTTGTTACTTCTTTCCTATTTTAATAGCCCTATTAACAGAAATGGCAGGTTCATGACAGGGTTTGATAAGAGCTTTTTACTTACTGTCTTCATGTCAGTAAGCCACGAACCTTCGTTATCGTAGTATCTATCATACTGTGCTTTCCTTTCAGGTACTTATTAAGAGTACACGAATATGTACGTATCTAGAATTTTCCCAGTAACAATATGGATAATATATTGTACGACATGAAATGTTGCCAAAGGCTGTTTGAATCCTTTCGAAGCTGTCACACGCATCGGTGATTCAGATGATTGACCTACACATATCGGCTACTGACAAATCCTATGATGGTATTACGGCTTCGATGAATTGCTCATTCCAGTGTTTTGATTGGTCGGCCATTTTCGGACGCTCTAGTTGATGTTTCGAATCGAACTTCAATCGAATAGAGGAAATCGTTCATCACTATAGAGCAATGACCAGGGTTGGTGCCTTTTTGTTTTTAGCGGACAATAATGAATCTTTCTATAATTTTCTAAGATTCGGTACAGAGCGCCCTTCACCTATCTGTTTAATGGATGAATAGCATTTTTATATCAAAAATAAAACACTAAAAAATATATGGCGAGTTTTGACAGGCTTTGAGCCATTTAGGAATTTGGGCAACTAGGAAGTTGTTATGTGATAGATATTTTTGGCCAATAATTAACAAAGATTTTTTGAAATTGAGCTAAGACTTGTATAAATGTCAGCGAACAAAAATACAAAAAAAATACTGTGTCTTATTTAAGAACGGTCGAGACAGCCAATAACAGTGATAGATAGACTCGTGCGTTGGCGTGAGGCTTTTCTAATAAAAGAGATGCCAGCCTGTCGGTTTTTAACGGTTATATTTCGGGGACCGTGCGATGGAATTGCACAATATATTTCCGCCTAGCCCTTTCCATAATCGGCCTGCTATACGTACGGCGATGCGCCATCGGTACATGTTGGACATCCCACCCATACGCACTAAACATTATCTGCCGGGGTATATTTCCTAATATCCTGGGGGTCTAAACCTGGAGGTTTTCATGTCAAGAGAGTCAAGACATTTTAACCAAGAATTAGAACCAAATCACTGATTAGGAAAACAATTGCCGCAACACAAAGGCGTTGTGTTGTTATCTTCACGGTCGCTAGTATATTGATCGTTTTTAGCTTGCAGACAAGAAAATGGCTAAATACACGTGTCTATCTAACTATTAAGCCTGGTGTCCAAGGGTAGAGTTAAGAGGAAATATGGGCAGAGAGCGCCGACTGAATTTCCTAAGTAAAAAGTCATAATTCGAGGTTTGGCTCTCGTCTATTTCATCCTCCAATATTGGACCAATTTAAAAGATATTCCAGAAACTAGTAAAGTAAGATATATACTATGTCCCTATGTTTTCCTTTTTCATTTATATTTGTCAAAATTGTACACTAAGCCTCTGTTGACAGCGCAATTTTGAGCATTTTTTTAGGGTTCTTGTGCTTCTAAAGATAATGAATCATCAAAAAGGAAAACATAGGGACATAGAATATATCTTTCAGTAAAAGTAAGTACTAGTACTAGTCGAAAATTCTTCCATACAAACTAGTCTGGAGATTACTCCACTGTTTGACGATGTACGTTCGAAATAAAAAATGATATCAATTTTTCTCATCATTATCTAGTCCTGTGTGGAAACATTAATGTAAAAAATAATATATTTGAAAGTTATGAGCGTCGAAAGTTCCATATTTCAACACTAATTTTAACGCATCTTTGGGCGGAAATAAATATCATAAGAAGAACGAAAATTGCAAAACGGCTTCCATACAGGGATAGGTAGATTAGTAATTCAACAATGCAAATAATTTTATTTTGAAAATAAACATTTAGTAGTTTTTTCATGATATCTAGACTCCCAAAGGTCTGTTTATAGAAAATCGCGCGCTCGTTTTCGTCCTAAATCATCATCCATTTCGCTATAAACTTGCAAAAGTGCTAATTCGTACACGAACTAGCTTCTTACTGCTCATCACAGCATCTATTGCTTTCGCACGTGTTGTCGGATGAGATAGCATGCATTTTAACCCCGTGCACAAAATAGTTTGTGCCGTCGACTAGTTCAATCTTAATGCTAGATACTCTACCAATTCCAAGTACTCTACTAGTTGCAGTGTTGTCAAGTAAGTTGTCTACACGTAAATTTATATTCTATTAGTAAATAGTACTAGTTTTACTTTTCGTTTAACTAGTGTTTCTTAGAACACCACGTCGTCGCTCGAATATCTACGTACATATTATGTTTATGTACATATACATGGGTCGAGTATAGGCGGTAAAGTGTGCGGTAGAGTAGAGTGGGCGCCGTGTTGGGGAAGGCAAGTGGTAGAGTAGCTTACCCACGGGGCTAGTCATTCTACTCTTCCAAGTTTTAGTACTACTCTCTCAATGCCGTCTACATTAGTTTAGTTAGTAGTATTGTTAGTACTCTACCGTGATACTATACCGTTCGTACCGACCGGCTAATTCAAAATTTTAGACCAAAGGATTTTTTATTTTTGCTTTTCATTTCGTTATTTCGTCGGTTATTTTTTTGTTAAAGAGTATTTTTGAGAGATGTTATCGTTGATAGAATGCCGCTTTGGCTATTTTATTATCCAGTCCTAGTTCATTTGGTGCCAACGCAGCATGTTTTCTGCTTCGGTACAAGTGTATCGGCCATCATCTCAGTTTGAGCCTAGCACTGGTTGCCACTGACTAACACTGATCGTCCTCAATTATGGTGGCAATCCCTTGTCGCTTTTCTTACTGAAATCCTTACAAATACGTAGCCTCGCTTACCATAGTCTATACTTAGCTACATATTGCCATACTATGTACAATGTAGGAAAATCTATTGCATTAACCAAACATGTTTTGTTTGGTTAATATAAGGAAAACAGCAAATCAGCTGGAATCATACTCCGAGCAAAGCAATTTCGTGATGTGTGTGCAAGGATAAACATAATATTTGACTTCATAATGACTCCAATTTTGGAACACGTGACGCCATCATAATGTTTAATATAAAATCATCAAATTGTTGATATAGGAAGTCTGTTTAAGCTAATTAAATAAGTTGATTCAGCCTATAGCAATCTGGTGGCTAGCTTCAACAAACTTTTATTTTTCGTGATAAATATCTGATGCGCATCCTGTGACTATGTTTTCGACCTATATTACTGTTATGCAATGTTGTCCAGGTAAAAGCGTCCCACAATATGCATAAATCGTCCCATTTATAAATCCAGTGGAACAATATTGGCGCAGTTTCGCCACTTTGTAGAGTTGGGGCACCTCCAAACACGTAAACAAGAATAATGAAAGTATTTATCGAAAGCGAATTCAGCATACGAGATTGTGAATAATCGATTAGAATTCAAGGGCATGGCATTGTTTCTATTTATTCGGTATTGCTATTATTAATAAAAAAATAATAAACTTAACACGGTTGATACAATATCTCCTCGTATCTACTCGGATCAAGTTGTATGTCTCTATCAATCGATAGTACTTATCTTTATATAATTCACTAGCTTCTGCAAGCGGCTTCACCCGCTTGAATGTCGAAAAATATTCCGAGGGAACATATTTCCGGGATAAAAAGTATCCTAAAGTATCTGTGCTATTCCTGACTATAATCTATCTCTTTGCCAAATTTCATCCATCCGTGTGAGGTGAAGAAGTAACACACGTACATTCATAAACTTTCTTTTTATAATATTAGTTTGTTTTTCAGATAATTATACGTAACTAGCGGACACCTCGCGGTTTCACCCGCGTAGTTCCCGTACCCGTGGGAATACAGGGATAAAAACTAGCCTATATCACCCTGGGATAGTGTAGCTTCCCAACAATGAAAAACAATTTGAAATCGGTCTGGTAGATTTTAACTTTATTCAACACATAAAATACAAATCTTTCCTCTTTATAATATTAGTACAGAAGTATAGATTAACGTTACTCAATGCTTTTAAACAATGTTTCATTAAAATGTATCTTCCATGTTTAAGTGAACAACAACTCGTTTACCTTCATTTTAATCGAATTCCTTTCACAAAATGTAAAAAAAAACAACTCACACACAGGAAAATACAAAAATAATACTTATCATCTCGCTGTTAAAATTATCCAATGGCGTTTCAAATGTGGTAGTGGAGTGTATAACGAACATATACGTATGTAAGTGTTTGTACAGACTTTATAAATAGACATCAAAAATGAGTCATTTCTTATTTTATGTCCGCGTTGCCGTACAATGAGCATGTTCCAATGATAAATACTAAGTTTTTTCTTATGACGCTCTTTTCAGAGGAGGATGAGTCCCAGATATTCGTCAAGTTCTTCAAGTTCCACAAGTGTTACGACCTGATACCGACTTCGGCGAAGCTGGTGGTCTTTGACACTCAACTCCTGGTCAAGAAGGCGTTCTTCGCTCTCGTTTATAACGGTCAGTGTGCTTATCTGTTTGCGTGTATTATCATGTTGAGTGTAAATGATAGGTTACTTTATAACCACTCAACGTATTTTTGCTTTAGCAGTTTAGCACAAAAATATTTTCAAATCATCATTATAATGCCACTGTAATCTCCTCGTTTTTTTTCCTGTTGTGTTTTCAATGTCATTTTTGTTGTAATGTGTTTTATTAACCGTAGATAAAGACAGCGAATCAAGGTATCAGAAAATTGTATTTTGTATATGGAAGTTTCTGTAATTTTTTGACACCTTGACCTACTCTTCTTATGACCATGTGTTCATCTTTTAATATAATTAAAAGGCCTTGCTTGTGTCTGAGCGAATACATTGTAAAAGCGTTGCGACTTCCTTTCTTTATTGTAAGTACAATTTGTCTGAAGCGATTTCAATAGCGCTCATAATGCCATGCGAGGTAATTAAAGATATCAATTGATTTAATATTTCTGATTTATTTATACAGCTGTGGTGTTTGCAATGTTCGGCCGAACCCCATAAGAAACAATACGGCCGTGTTGCTATGGAAGCTAAGGTGTATATCGTTCCTGCATTTTATAAACAAACGGAAAAGTTTATTGAAAAACCAAGCTAGATTTGCATCTGCTAAACCACTGGTTATTGTATTCTGCTAATTTGTATAGAAATAAATGAAAAGAAAATCCAATTCGAAAACATGGATTTATAGCCGTTTTTACACTAGACGTAAATCCTGATAAGCTTAATTTTATATCACTGTTATTAGAAGATAAGGAAACACGATATAAAGTTCATTGAACTCTTCGGCTTTGATACGGATATTTTTAATTACCTACCTAATATTAGGCGACCATTTGCTTACAGTCTCCACCGCGTGGTTGTATTGTTTCTTAAGGTGGTTAATATGTAAGTGTCAGACAGAACGCGGAAAGGCTATGGCGATATGAGATGTACCCTCATAAGTGTCTCTTTGGTCTTAGTGTTCGCAAGTCCGTCTGCTTACCTTGAAGTTTACCATTAACATTACCGGTTTCAGCATAGTGTTTTGGATGTTTCCACCTGTAATGTCTCAATAGAAACCGGAAGTCTGGTTTCATGGAAATAGGCTTGCCCCGTATAATGTGGGCCTATAGGTAACATTCACGGCCAAAATGTGGGTATACTACTTGCAGTACAAACTGTCACTCGGCTAACTTCGTGTTTCGTCTTTGCCCTTTGCATTTGGTGCAGACCGGACGCTCTGGAAGTATATAGAGTTGTTAATAATCTTTTAACATAATGTATTTATATAAATTGTAGTTCTGAAAACTAAAAAACACGCTTTAATGGTAAATAAAAAAAATCGCCAATCCTGAAGATCCTGGTAAGGATCATTATCCTTGTCCCATTGGACAAACTATTTAAATCATTGTATTGTCATCGGTCCTTGATAAGTGTGCAAAGTTTCAAAATTATCCGACGTTTTGAAGTGGGTGAAAATCACGTTCAAAGATTCAGTTACATACATACCAAGCTAATAAAAGCGTGTTAAAATGGGAAAATTCTGCTATTTTACAGCTCTATATATTTCACACGAAATCAAATAACAATAAAGTATATAAAAAAGTAAATTAAATATAAATTAAAGTATATATTCTGAATTCAAATTATTATACATACAATAATTGATGGGCATGGCAATTATAATTCGTTTGTATTCGGAAATGCGATGATTGCCGACGGTCGTTAAGAAAATAATTGTACTGTACACCTATGTCTACACCTTTTATCTCACCCTTCCAAATATACAATCGTTATTCTTTGATATATTAAATAGACATAATTCAATACAATTTTCTAATAGCTGCCGCTATATATTCTTACGACTCCTTTTTTCTACGATGGGTCTCGTATGTGGATGGACAGCTGGTATTAAGCCTTCTATTCCGGTATACGTGAATAAATTCGAACCGTTTGACGTCTAGGTCGATACGGTCCGACTAAGCGACCTACATTGCTCGTCAATGCTGAGATAGACCTACTTAAAAATGGGTCAACAAAATTGGCTACCTTTGTACATATCACGGCAGATGATAGCTTTTTCAATAATGCCGCCAATTTCTGATACTAGTGTAAACCTGCTGCAAAAATGCCACATAGAGAATACTTCCCCAATGATCTCTCTTGGCGGACTTAGTCAGATAATATAAAAACTAGCTTCTGCCTTTCACTATTTAATACCTATCTGACGGAAAGAGCGGCTTAAAATATCAATAGATCCTCGGAAACAATACAACACTACAAAAATAAACCATAATTTCGCCTTCTGTTTGACACTTATAAGCCGATAGTTTATTTCACATGCCGTTTTAATGTGGGAATTGAGATAGTTGAAACCTGCAATAATTGGTCTATTGTTCGCTGCAATTAGCAATGGCATATTCAGACAACGCGTCATTTGTCACGCTTGTTGTGTTCGTGAACACGCCCAATACGGCTCAAGTCCGCTATACGTCGGCACTTACGATCCGTTCAAGCTGGCTTACCACCAGATCGGGCCAGGAATGAATGAATGTGAGTTTAAATGTTTGTTAAGGCACCCACGATATAGGAAGAAATTCATAGTGCGGGGAAAATTGATTCATAAAACGAGGTATAAATGAAATAATTTAAACCATCTTTTAAAAGGGATGGTATACTCATTATTATAAACAATTGTTAATACGGGACAATACCGTGAAATAACAAAAAAAAACTGCTGTTCTGACGGTAACTTTTTTTTTTGCAAATCTAAGTTTTGGGGTTTGCAAACCAATTTACAAGGTGTAGATTTATTTTATTGATCTACACATTGTATATTGGTGGTATATCTTCCCGCTTTCCGTTTTTCTTCCCTGCGCAGTTCTGATGGCAAGCCAGCTTTTGTATGGTCAGGGTTAACGTATTCTCTGAATCTCTCGAATATACGGACGTCAACTCTAGTGTTTCGGTCTCATTTAGTGATCAATTATGTACTGAACACTGTCATTACTAGACTAGATAGAAGCCAAACAAGTATAACACATGAATCAATATCCAATAGCATGTCGTTGCTGAAAATAGGTTCCACTACGATTTCACTTAATTTAATGTAATGATCTAGCTAAGGGCTGCTCCCTCCAAGAATACAGGATGTCCAATTTCTATATCTAGTATGTCGGATCCAGGTATATAGAACCATATGTAATTATGTATCTACTAAGTGACCAATTGTGATACGGGTAATTCGGTTTATTCGTTACATAGTCAATTACTACCACTTTAGCACAAAATAATACTCTGAACTTAACAAACACAGAGCAGTTCGTAGACCAGTATGTGTCGCGGTCATGTCTTAACAATCACTGTCACTACATGATTATATAACTACACCATACTCCTAGCCTAGACTCCACTCAACATAACTAAGGGCCGATTTCACCAATTAAATTTGGCTTGAAACATAGAGATTAGTTCATCTAAACTCAGTTTTTGCAAATACAGCTGATTGGTTATTACCGCTAAGAAACTACCAATCGGAATTATAATTTTATTAGAGTTGGCAAACAATAGTCTAGTCAACAAATACCTTTTGTCAACTTTTTTCAGCAGTCTCGGAATAGTATGAACATGGTGTCATCCGGAATAGCATACAGATGATTTTTGAAAAAAATATAGTTCCGCTCGCAAACATTGCAAATTTTATAAACAATTTACTGAAAAATAAAAAAGATTTGGTTTGTTTTTAGATATCTCAGAAACTTAGATTTGTATGTAAAATCTAAACAAAGATTCAAAAAGAAGAGGAAATTTCCTTAAAGAAAGTCCACGCTATCAGAACTGTAGGACCTATGTTTATAGTTTTCCCAAAGGTGTGAATAAACGGCCGAAAACGGATACTCTGGCCATTTCGGACACTTTAACTTTAAAAAATATTTAAACATATTATATATGAAAATTAAGAAATGCGTGCTATTCCGAATCACACAATGATGACACCTTGTTCTTATTTTTCCTAAACTGCTGAACAAGGTTGAACATAAAGCATTTGTTGACTAGACTACAATGTCAGTATTAGTGTCCACATGCAACAATACAATAGTTTTTGGGCTGTGGGTGATATTTTCACCTTTGTGATTGCTTTTAGAAAGTAGTGGCTCCTAGCGTAGCACTACTATTTGTTGAAATACGCATTGGTATGCGTCATTATGATTTATTACCTATTTATCTATAATAATCAAATATTTAGGTATCGCTACTACCTGTTATCTTAACAGCATCTTATCAGATGCAAGCATATTTCTATCAAGTGTCATATTCTAAAACGAGTCAACGATCAATAGAATACTAGTCTCATATTGTTCATTATCCTTTGAAAGACATATTACGCTTCCATTAGGTGGAGATTGTAAATTAATTAATTTTTTATCTATGTTTTTTTTTTTTTTTTATTACTTTTAAATCTATTTTTAATTACTTTTAATTTTTAATTTTAATTTATGTGACGTTCAAAAGTGCCGTTTATTGGCCTAATTGAATAAATATATTTGACTTTGACTTTGACTTTGAATTATAATCTGTATCAAAATCAATGCGGCTACAAAGATTCTACGACGCTATCCAGCGGAGGGCGTAGAGCTACCTAGCCTACTACTGGCACTTCAGTACCTGTAGCGAAGTTGACAATCTACAATCGACAACGCTAGTAGAAAACGAATCAATGTATGGGAATGACACAACTTTAAGTCACGTGGTCAGACCATACAATTATAAGGCGTTAACGATTGTAGAAAGAGATTCGATACGAAACGTTTGTAACTTGGCTAAGGGGGCTTGCAAGCCGTGTCTCATATTGGCGTACAAAATATAATTATGCCAGACCACGGGGTCCCAGCGCTAAAAAAAAAGCTCCAAAGAAAATTTGGTTCAAATAAATGTCACTAGGATGGCGTGATATGCATCGATTTGATATTGAATTGTGTGTGAATTTTCTAGAATTGATCATAAAAATTGATTGTTCGTTTTTAATCGACTCTGCTAAGCACAAAGTTATGGAATATTGGGCTCTTAATTCTCATTTCAAATTTAATAATTTGGTTTGGTATTTATAGATAGAAATATGTGGTAGAAAAAAACCGAAAGCGCGATGCAAAGTAATGTTGTAACTGAAAACTTTATGGTGATTTGGTATTTTGCTGGGTATTTGCGTCGTAGTAACGATGTAGACGTAGTTGTCGCTACAAATACATTTAGACACTCAAACATTCCAGATAGGTATGTAAACTCTTGACCATCCATTAATTTAAGATCTTACCTAACTATCCTCATGGTTCCAATACTGATGTTGGCCAAAGCAAACGTTGGCCTTTGGCCATCATCAACCAATACCAATATATGTCGTTGCCAACAGGCGTCCGAGCCGCTCCTCTATGGGACTCACAGCGGCAGAAGTTCGTCGGTATGCTTACTATCACGGACTTCATCAAGATACTGCAGATGTACTACACCAGCCCGAATGTCACTATGGACGAGCTAGAAGAGCACAAACTTGAGACTTGGCGTCGTGAGTATACTTTAAATATTTAATTTTATTAGTTTTATTAGTCTTGGTTAGAGCTTGCGGGCATCCGCTGGATGCGAGACGCACAGGATTGGTCGATGTGGCGACGCTTGGGGGAGGCCTAAATAGGTTCAGCAGTGGACGTCTTTCGGTTGGAATGATGACTTAATTAGATAATACATTTAAATAAAACGGTATAATAAAAAAATACATTAAATAGCAACAGCTCGTATTATCGACGAAGGACAGCGAGTAAGTCCAAAAGACTGGCTAGCTATGACCTATGTAAATATTAACAACAATAATCCATTTATATCCCCGCCTAAATCGTAATTACTTACTGATTCCATCACTCCTGTGATTTTCGAAGGGTAGTGTTTAGATTAACACTACCCTAACTGATCCAACCAACATCTAAAACTGCAGAACCACATCAAGATATGGGATTTTATTGTCGATTTCCACTGGGCTAAATCTGCTGCCTCGCTTGTCTTAACTTACGTAGTCTCAAGAGCCACTGCTAAGCCTGAAGTGTTGTTAGATTCCCTCTGGAATTTCTCAGTAGTAACCTGCGGTTTAGATTCGTGCCTGGATGATGGCAACATCTGTTTCATGGGTCATAACTGGTAAATGGCGTTTATAAACTGTCCTAAAAACTTCGGGACCAAAAACTACAGGCGTATGTACATGCCTCATCAAAATCTTCCTGTCCTCGTTCCATATTACTTGCCGTCGCAACATGAATTCTTCATCCATTCCGTTTTGATGCGTATGCGCAAGACTGTTAGACTAATAAAAGCATACCATAATATGTTTTTCAGATGTGCTGCAGGGCTCAGTGGTGCCCCTAGTGTCTATCGGGCCGGATTGTTCTCTGTTCGACGCCATCCGCATGCTGATCACCAACCGCATCCATCGGCTGCCGGTCATCGAACCCGAGACCGGCAACGTCCTCTACATACTCACACACAAGAGGATACTGCGTTTTCTCTTTTTATATGTTAGTATTGGATTTTATTTTGGCTATGTATTAATTTTAGAGAAAACTTACTTAAATGTTTTGACTGCTTATCGTTGGTCTAGCCGGGCTTCTGACTACCCGTAACGACGGTCAAATATCTAAGAATTACAGCATATGGATTTTCACCGGTCACCCATCCGCCGACTGGTCTTGGCAAGCGTAGCTTATTAACTATTGATCGATCTGTGCGGCTGTTATTATGAATGTACTGGCAGTTCCTATGTCTGTTGTTTTTGCTTCGCAAAACTGTATAAGTAATGTATTACAAAGATAATGTTCAGCCTAAGCAATAGGGTTTAAAAGCAAAGTAAAAAAAATCAACATAATGAAGGTGAGCCTGATCACGTAGGAAGGCAATTTGAAAATTAAATTCCCTGAAGGAGTTAAATGATTAAAGTTAAAATTTGGAAGTTGGTGCGGCTACAAGTACGGTTTGTGATAGTAAGAAATACTAAGAGGAAACTTTGGAACTCGTGGCAAATTTTATACATATACCTAGTATGGCAATATTACTAGTATAATTTTAGTTGATAATTTTGCTATCAATTTAATGTTAAATAAAAATCTTTTCAACAAAAAGATTAAAACGATTTACAAAACACACTGCCGAAAAGAAAGTTATTTTTCTCTTTAGTTTTGGTACCATATTATATTATCTACTGTATATATCAAATTTAAATGGGACCACTTGAGAAGCACCAGTCTACAAATAAAAAAATAATCATCAAAATCGGTTCATTATTAGCGCAGGGATCGCGTAACAAACATTAAAAAAAAAAACAGTCGAATTAAGAACCTCGTCCTTTTTGAAGCCGGTTGAAAACTAAGTCGGCCTGTGTATCTATTATTTTAATAATCGATTGTGCCATGATCAAGCTAAGATCCTAGATTGAGAAAATGCGTTAAGTTAACAGTTGCTGTCAAATAATTTAGACGCTAGATAGTGTATGTCAGATGTTTCCATTATCATTGTGGCATGTGTGGTCAAAGTCCAAATAGAATCTAGAAGGTCAACGTTTACACTATTGATTGGTATAAGAAAGAAGAGGCCATTTGTGACTCGGCTCGTACGGCGATGCGTCATCGGTACGTAGTGAACAGCCCAGCCATACGTACTAAACACCCGCGTGGTGGATTACGGCCCACTCTCTCTCTCTCATAGAAAGACCTGTGTCCCAGCAGTGGCGACTTATTATGCTTATGCTATACTATATCACTTATTAATGTATAAAAATTAATTAATTCCAGATAAACGACTTGCCAAAGCCTTCGTACCTGCAGAACAAGCTGCGTGATTTGCGCATCGGCACGCTCAACGACATCGAGACCGCGACGGAGGACACTTCCATCATCGACGCACTGCGCAAGTTCGTCAATCGACGTGTCTCCGCGTTGCCCCTCATCGACGCCGATGGACGCCTCAAGGACATTTACGCGAAGTTTGACGTAATTGTACGTATCAGTTTGGTTTTAAAATTAAATTTTGTGCTTGACAGCCCTATCAATAGCGAATAAGCATGTCATTTATTATTCGTAAGTATACAAATATATGACGACACTTGGGGAGGCCTATATACAGTGGACGTCCTTCGGCTGAAATGTAAAAAAACAAATATTAAAAGATTGCTTGAATTTTTTTGATTCTGTCTTCACTGTTAGTATTCTATTTTTGGATATTTTTCTTAAACTGGTTCGATTTTTTTTTTTGCATTTGAAGAATGTCATATATCAAGTATATTATTTCATCACTATATAATATTCGTACCGTGTGTTGTCGTTTATGATACGGTGGCTAGAGCGACAAATAATTGCAACATTTTACACTACATTTTATTATCATCTGCCTAGCCCTTGTGGGTTGGGTTGGGCCTCCAATCTAAACCTACGCAGCTATATACTAGTGTTTTACATGAAGCGACTGTGTATCTGTATTCGGGAACTGGGTAAAAACATAGCGAAAACCCTTTTGTAAAACTGGTTGCAAGTTTTTCGGGCTTTTACAACCCGTAATCAGGCCTCCCTCACTCGACCGTACTTACAGCAATTAATGCCTACACTTTCGCGCGGTCCCGGCACCGCTCTGCCAGTCGGTTGCCAACGTCCGCGCGTGCGAGGGTAGTGGTTGGTGGGCGCGGGGGTCTTAGTTCAGCAGCCTCTCAAGAAACTAACCGTCAAGGATCAACCCAACCGTCACGGATATTGAGCTCAAAATTGTGTACTCGGGTTGATTCGGAGAATGAAATATCTGTTACGTAGTAACTTCTCTAATATGAGCCGTAATGACTGTCAAAGATACTAAAATGACAGCCAACACCGTGCTTTCCGAGGCAAGGAACGTTTGGATCAGATTCTTAAAAATAATAAAAGATTATGGCCACCGACTTCTCCATAATATTGTATAGCGAATGAAGTAAATGTTGGTTGTGGGGGAAATAGACATGAAAGTAGAAATGATATAGAAATGCGTTGTTTGCAAAGTATGTGCGGTGTTACTTTGAATGGTAGATTGAGGAATGATGTCATAAGGCAACGATGTGGTTTAAAATAAAATCTAGTGACAGAAATTGAAAAGAGTATGCTTAGATGGTTTAGTTATGTTGACGGGTATGAATGAAAGGTCAATGACAAAATGTATTTACGAGGCAGAAGTGAGTGAAAACGGAGATATTGGGCATCGCCTTCGTTTATCCTTACGTCTAGATGAATATACCCGGATCTTATTGACTATTTTCTTTAGAAAGGTTTATAACCGGTGTTGGTGCATGTCTAGTTGTATGAACATAATCAAAGCTAAACAAGAATGTAACAATATAAGCAGGTGATGTCCCATGGTTTCTGCCCACCCTCTTAGAAAAAATCCGTGCGTTTATGAATGATGTACAGTATTTTGCTCACAAAATCTTTAATAATTGTAGAACCTGGCAGCTGAGAAGACGTACAACAACCTGGACGTGTCGCTGAAGACAGCCAACGAACACCGGAACGAGTGGTTCGAGGGCGTCCAGAAGTGCACACTTGATGAAACGCTATTCGATGTCATGGAGAGGATAGTGCGAGCTGAGGTAACTTGTTTATATTTATACTGCTAGTTAAAAAACATCCGCTTTCCGTCAACACAAAACGTTTCGACGAATTTCGGCCGGCCTCCTGTTTTTTTTTTATGTGTTCAAATAAGGCTTGCCAACAACCTATTCGCAATTACAATATTTATATGTCGGCGGGAGCGTGGGCGTAGCGTCGTCATCTTCTTCGTTTCTTGGTATATGTTCCAGCATGATGTAGGGGTACACTCGGGCAACCAGTAAAAGCAAGGTTGAAGCACAAATCACAGTCACGTTTATTCATTAATGAATCAAAGGACAAAGGCTGCCTGCAGTGGAACAGCTATCTTGACCCAAATTCTCTAGTGGCTACACCGAGCATCGTACCGGAACACGGCTAGGCCGCTTGGCGGTATGTCTTTGCCCAGTGGGTTGTTAGCCCAGAAAAATAACTGCAATTAAATATTATTGCAATCGGTCAACTGGGTATCTTTTATCGTATGCCGTCGGCCTCGACATCTCGAAGGCTTTTGGCAGGGTCTGGCATGAAAGCCTTATTGGTAAACTTCCTGCATTCAGACTGCCCGGTGGAATCGCACAGACGCGATTGGATTGCAGACTTCCTGAGGGACCGGTCCATTCGAGTGGTAATTGATGGCCGCTCGTCTGACCAACTGGGTATTAATGCCGGGGTCCCTCAGGGGTCGTTACTCTCAGCAACATTGTTCTTGCTGCACATAAACGATCTGCTAAAATCCGGCACCTTTGGGTATGCGGATGAAAGCACTGTTACTGAGAGATACGTGTCCGACGCGCGCGCTACTGGACCTCAGATCCGGTCTCTCCGGGATGCCATGGTTGGGCGCTAGTATCTGTCCTTGAACCGCCGTGTGTTTTTTCCGCTAAAGGAGTCAATTCCACCCGGCTCCGTCTTGCCGAGGTGTGACCGTGCCGATAATGGACCATCTTGAGGTTCTTGGCATTACGTTGACATCGACGCTCAATTTCGGTCCATTAATTGAGGCAAAAGCTCAGCTGGCTGCCAAAAAAATGGAGATCCTCGCGAAGGTGAGATGCTACTTCACGCCAGAACAGTTGCTCAACTTGTATCAAGCGCAAGCTCGATCATGCATGGAGTACTGCTCTCATCTCTGGGACGGATCTGCTAAGTACCAGCTAGATGCACTTAAGTCGATCGAAAAACGGGCCAAGAGGCTTAATGGCAATGAAGTAATCCTCGAATCTAGGCACCAGAACATCGAACATCGGCGCAGAGTTGCCAGCCTGTCGGTTTTTTATCGGTTACATTTCGGGGAGTGTGCGTTGGAATTGCATGAACTAATTCCTCCTAGCCCGTTCCGTTATCGGACTACAAGACGTACAGCGATGCGTCATCGGTACATGGTGGACATCCCACCCGCTTGGTGCGTATCACCAAACGTTTTGGGAATACTTTTATTATGCGTACAGCAAAGGAGTGCAATTCCCTGCCGGAGTCTGTATTTCCTGTTGGCTACAACCTGGGAGTCTTTAAGTCAAGACTGAATAGGTTTCTTCTAGGCAAGCGTGCTTCATCGTTGTCCACAACATCGCTTACCATCAGGTGAGATAGTGGTCAAGTGCAAGAAGCCTATCAATAAAAAAAATTAAAAAAATTGGGCCAATCTGCGGATAAAAATCCTAGTTACGAAATTTCACCGGAATTACATTCATTAGGGTAGTAGTAATGTTGTTCGAAAAGTTTATAAAATCAGGTCACAGCAAAAAAAAATATGGGCTGTCAAATGGCCAAAAATCAGTTTAATTCTCGTAAAGTTTTGATTTTACTGCAATTGGTGCTCAGAGGAAATTTAATCAATTTTAATGTTTAGCGACACTCTTACTCACAATACATAAACACAAAAAGTATTTTGGCTCATAACTAGAAAACTAATGAACTTTCGTAAATCTTATGTAGGACTTTTTCGTGCACAATTGAACTAGGAATAAATTTGCATCCAGGGGGCATAGGTTGTACAAGGGCGTCCACAGTAGTTCTACATCGCGATCGGTCTCGAACTTCACCCTTCACTTCGCTCCACGTCATTCCAATTACTTTTGCCTTCGGGATCATCCAACGCTTGCCTTCGTATATGACCAGATTCCCTTCGCAGCAACACCACTTGCGTCGTTTGATCTGGCGGTCGATCGGGCTCTCGTGACATTTGTCCAGCAGCTCTACGTTGGTAATGGTCTCAGGTCAGTAGATTCCGAGAATGTGACGAAGACAGCGGTTGACGAAAACTTGGATCTGGCTTGAGATGCCTTTTGTGACCTTCCACGTTTCGAACCCGTAAAGCAGCACGGATTAGACATTTGAACTGCAGATTTTGAGTTTAATCCTTCGAGTCAGTTGCCGCGATTGCCAAACAGATCTGCTGTGCAAAGGTAGCTCGTGCTTTGGCGATCCCTGAAGCGATGTTGATCCCTCTTCACTACCTCCAGTATCTGACACGACGCTCTCGAGATAAGTTAACTTGTGAACGCGTTCCACTGCCTCTGTGACAATCAGCAACGGTCAAGTATTCTTCACACCAGATATCATCTCTTGGGTCTTCTGGATGTTTATTTTAGTCCCGTTCCTGCCGATCCTCACGTAAATCGTTAAATTTTGCTTGCATGTCAGCTTGGTTATGACTCAGCAGGCATAGGTCATCGGCGTAATCCAAGTCTTCCAAGACGTTGGATAATCTATCCCGCGGCACTTGTTATCGAAAATGCGAAGCAAAATCCTGTCAAGAACGAATAGAAAGAGGAGCGGTGAAAGGAGACAGCCTTGGCGGACACCTGCGTGTACTGCTATATCATCCGAGATAAGGCCGTCGTGAGTTACTCTACAAGAGTAATACTTGTATAAACTCTCCAAGAGACGGTCAATTTTCGGCGGCCCTCTGATGTCCAGTAGGCGGGACCAGATGTTGGACCACTTCTTGCGTATCAAATGCCTTTTCAAAATCGACTAAGGTGAGATAGATCTCCCTCTGCCATTCTGATGGCTGTTCTAGAATGATATGGAGAGTGTTGATCTGATCCATCCGTGAGCGAGAGATTCGAGCGGAAACGGCGTACTCTTTGTACTCAGTACTACTATAGACGCCAACTCAAATGTGTATCGTTAAGATTCCAAAGTACTGTCCAGAAATATTAATTCAATCATCTTCTGAATACGTTCTTAGGGGACTAAGAAATGCACATTACTACAACTAACTTTTGAATTTGTTTTAAAGTATTAATTTTGTCCTTCAGGTGCATCGGCTCGTGGTAGTCGACGAGAATGACAAAGTGATCGGCATCATATCTCTGTCCGACCTGCTCATGTACCTCGTGCTGCGTCCGACCGGCACGTGCGGCGCGGGTGGCACCAGCCTACGCAAAGAGCACTCTTCTATCGAGGAGAAGGACGAGAACACGGCGGCCGGCGCAGTGGGTAGCCGCAAAAACAGCGCGCACGAAGAGACCGGCCAGGACGAAGCAGCCGCCCTGCCCGCGCCCGATGACAGCATACAGACAGCGAGTGATGAGTTATTACGCCTACAGCTAGCGTAACGCGTAAGCGGTTTATTTAAGTCTGCATTTCCATTTTGTTAAATGTTTAGCAGTAGCAACTAACCAGTATAAGAGGCGGTGTAGTTGATCTGGGTTTGAAATGCGACTAGGGGCTGTGTAGGTACTCAATAATATGACAAAGGTTTTTGTTATGACTTTTCATGTTATTACTACCGAGCCTGACATAAAATACTTTTCCGACCAAACGTGAACGATCATTTTCACGATGGTTGTTATGAAAAACAGTTTTTTTTTCACTTAAAAGGATTTTGATTTTGTTTTCAATTCCACTTTTGATACGATATTTATATGTGTATATTCCATATTTGTTTGTATAATTTTCTGGTTTCACCTGTCATTTTGTATAATGTTTGTCACTAAACCGGTTAGGTGCCGACAGATCGCTGTAGGTAGAAGTTGCGTCTAGTATATAAACGTATTGTTATAACTACGCGTGACGTGCGCTACTCCACTCTTTAGGTACATCTCTCATACCCAGAGAGCGGAATTTTCAATGCAAAATTTTCTAGTCCTACGCTATTTTTGTCGACTTTTCCTGCCTTCGAAATGGTTAAAATCATTAAGTCGGGCAATCTCATTTAAATCTCTATTTCTTCACAGCATTTATATGTAGACGATTAACGGTTTCATGCGAGTGTTTTATTGAATTTAGAGATTAGCAGAGATCAGCATATCTTAGTTTATCTACCTAAACTTTGAATGGCAACATTAAATAATACCTCCTCAGAAAACCCGGAATAATAAAAATGACTTTTTTTATCACGGGATGTTAAGACTCATGATTTTTTTCACTTAATATTGTTTCGAAGTATTGTATAACAAGCTTATTTTAACATACAATTTTGAGTCGGCATATGTTTTTGGTAATAAGGTACATCGAAACAGTAATTTGTTACAAAACTACAAAGACCAATAAAAAGATCGAAAATCTGATTCTTAACGTCTACAATTCAAACGCCATGTTTTTTATCACTCTATGTTACTTAAACGAGTTTTGACATATCTTTATTCTCATAAGTATACAATAATTCACTAAACATCAGTTGTTATTGCGATTTTTAAAAAGACAAGACTATATTTTGATTTTGAGGGTAGATTACAAATATTTGATAGTTCGATTCAAAGATAAAAGTAAACCAAGTAACCATACAACATAGACAAGCCTAAATAGATGTGGTGTGTGTAAGGAATGTGTTTTTCATATTGAAGAATGTGAATAGTTTTTTAAAAGTAATATCTTTACATATTTAATAAATTATTAATAAATCATTTGTATCCTTCATAAATTCTCTCAACTATTGAGATGACTTTTCAATTAATCAATGGTAAACGCGCTTGATTAAATAAAAAAAGAACAAAAAATTTCTTGAAAAACAATTTTAGTTTAAATCCATCCATCAACCGATTATACCGAATCGATAATGCATTGGAAAATTGTTCATGAAAATTCCGTACTCTGTTGTTAATAACCATACTAAGATAGAATAATTTGATATTATAACTGCCTGCGTTCTCTCGGTACCTAGCCACGAGCAGTAAGTAACTTGTACACAAGTAGTCTGTACACTAGTAGAATGTTTCGTGTTAGTTTTACAATAATACAACGGTACGCGCTCACAGTGCTTAACCAGCTGTAAACATAACCGGGCTTAACCGGGTAATAGGATTTTTTGTAGCGGTATTACATGTTTATCAAGTAGTAAAAATATTAATACATTGTTACTCACATTAAAATTAAACATTCTAATATCAATCGATTCAATGTTATCATAAATGTTAGCTAAAGTATACGTACATTCACACTTGACTTGACTATTTAAATGTATTTAGAAAGCAGAAAGTTGTCTTAAGTACCCCTCCCCTCCACCATAGAAGTATCCGCCAAACTAACGCTATTTAGTATAAAATCTTTTGTTTGATAGTAATTATTCGAAAATTGTTGTGTTCATTAAAAACAAAGCGCGAGACTTAGCATTTGATCACAATTAATAAGATATCGCATTTTTTTCGTTTTTATTAGACTATTCTGTTATTAGGATTTAAAAATGATGTTGGCTGTTAAAATCAAATAAACATTAACATAGCTTACTTAAGAATAATTCTTAATTTTGGAGTACTTTTGAAGTTATCATGGATAGGATTATGGAATTGTTAAAAAAAATGCAATTCGTTTTATTACTAACAAACAAAATCAATGTGTACCGATGCTTCCTGTAAGTATTATAAAATTGTGTTATTAATGTATGAATAGAATAACGTTATAGTAAAGTATAATCTGTTATAAATGTTGTATTAATAAATTCAACTAAATAATCTGTAGCAACATCGTCATCACGTCTTTTTGTATAGTAGCCTAGCTGGGATGACTCATTGATGTTTCAAACCATTATGTTTTATACATATGTAGTTCCAAATGATACATGAAATCTTATTATTGTTATTGTGTTCCATGTTTGAGAGAAGGAAGCGCACATGCGTGATATGGCATTACGAGGTCTTGAAATAAAAATTTGATTCCGTCACCATGATTGTTTTATTGAATGACGTCTTTCCTCATGTTTGCCGTATGATATTACTTTTCAGAATTTTATACTATTAAGCGACACTATCGAATGGTGTAATATACAGCGAGTGTTTTTTTTATTCCTGGCTAGGAATATTGATTTTACAAAAGCCCAATGATTCAGTTTTAGTTTTTATCAAAATCGGCCTCATGACTCGTTTGAGTGTTTTTCGCTATTGCTCATAGTTTCGGATTTGGCCATCCATGCTCACTTGAAAAGTTAGCATGTACAGACTAAACGCATTATCGTCGTATTTATAAAAATACTGTGTACTTAGTATTTGTGAAGTTTGAGCATGGTCAGGAAAACGAATTAAGGCCAGTATGTCTCTCATCATACTAGTAGGTACCCAGAAGCGTAGCTAGGTAACAAAAGGCCAAGACAAAACTTTTTTTGTAAAAGGGATTGAAGCCTTGGAAAAGCGCTGGACTCGGTGTGTAGAGAGACTCGGAAACTATGTAGAAAAATAAATTATTAAGTTATCAATAGTCATATTCTATCTCATTCTCACTACTTTTTGATCCCTCCTCGTAAAATAGATATTGTTCGTATGAAGATGTTAGAAAATAAGTAAAATATTTTATTATATTATTTTCACCCTTACCTAAGAGCACTTTATTATATTTCATTAACAGTGATTATTTAAAAATAAATAATGTATTATACCTCTTCTCACATGAAACACAGGATTACCTAGTTCAGGCACATAACACGTGTGAACTTGACATAGATTTAAGCAAAAAATTACTTATTGTTTTACCTTATGATTTTAAATAAACATTTATAATTTTTTATTATATCACTCCTCACACAGTCCATCCATCTTTTCTTTGGCCTTGCTCTCCCTCCCCTTTCATCATCATTTATATGCATATCTCTTTTAGTAACATGCTTTTCATCCCTCCTCATCGCATGACCTTTCCAGGACAAACGGTTTCCTTTCAACTTATCTGCCACTGGCGCCACTTTCAAACTTCTTGTAAAATACTCATTATTCTTAAACCTTGGTCGTCAATAAAACAGTTTTGCTCCTAATTGGTCGACATGGACTTTAGTGATTTTCCAAGCTTCCTGAGGCCCTAGACAAGTGACATTCTATGATCGAAAGCGTGAAATACGTGATCACTCCCGTACATTTGACACTTCGACTATCGCCTTCGCTGACATCGAATGCCATGAATGAATGTTTAGAGCCTATGGTCATCTACAAAATGTCCTGCGTCAGTCTTCTGCTCTGGGATTAGCCTAGCGCATTACCTGGTCTTAAGATCAGAATAATATCGGATCAGTTTACGCTCAATATCAGCCAAAAAACGGTTATTGCCAGTATCTAACGATAAATGTCCAGACTTCTTGCTGGCTCTAAGAAATTACGTATGTAATACTTTGCTCAGCCCGTAGTTTGAACCCAGCACAGAGACGTAAGGACAATTAAGTGCAGTGGAGCTTAGAATTAAAACAACATTGATTTATTAACATTTTATTACGATCGATTATATTTAAAATCAAGTTTACATATCACATAAATAGTTTCCGGAGCGAAGCAGTGAATTGGTTATCCTTTGGTCCAATACATTTGGTTTGCATCTTATTTATTTAAGGACCAAGTGATTAATACGACATTATTCATAATGCCCAGGCAATTTGGAAAATGCCCAATATGAGTAGGCAATATGCTAAAAACTATTAAAATAATTAAATTGACCGGGCGTTCTGAATAATGCCAATCACTTATTGGGCCGGGTAAGATGTGTTTTTTTATTATTTTAATGTTGACATAGATTTTAATATAGAATAGGTAAGTACGATTACTATTCAACCAAGTCGATGGAGCACCGTGGCGGTGCTACTATTTCTGTCTGAAGGGTCTGTAGTAACCTAACATGAAGTCCCCATCGCACCTAATATATATCTATATTCTATTCGTGTCGGGGTGTTCTAAGCTCCCGAGCTCGCTTCGCTCACTCTTGGAATAATTCTTATCGAATTGGTCAACCGTTACGTAGCAAAACCTATTCATTATAACCAGACAATGCGATAAATATAGAAGATTAAATCAGTATTCATTACATTGCCCGATTTGACTTGACTTTCATAATGCCCGGCCATTATACATAGTGCACTGATTCACTTGGTCCATGACATATTAATTTAAAGATCACTTTTGCATGCATGAATTTAGATACTTTCTTGAGTTTTTAGATTTTTCTTTATTTTTCATCCATGTATTATTATTAGCTATCCTTTTGAATTAACACTTTCTACGCTTTTCTTTTTTTCGTAGATTATTTTCATTACATTTTTGTTTTTTTTTTTAATTTGTATTTGTTCTACTTCAACTCCTTTCTCAACACGATAACCAGCGCTGCTGCGGTCCGGAGTGGCGACAGCAGAAACAGACAAATGATCTAAATTCATAATGATAGTGTGCATTAATACTTTACGACTATGCTTTCAAAGATTCGGCCAGAGAGTACAAGAAAAGAGATATTTTATATAATGTATTCTTTCAGAGTGTGTTTTTGGTATGCACGTAAAATATTACAGAATATGATTTTGTTACAAAGAACATAATGTAATATTAGTCATAGTCGTAAAAGCGAACAACTTATATTTAACTTATGAGTTATGACGACCATACTCACAGATAATTAAATAAACACATAATAACTAAACAGAGTAGAGATCCATCGTAGGTAAATTAATTAATCTTAAGTATTCTAAAACAGGAATGTAAGCATTGCAATACAGAGATTCTGTCAATGTCTAGCTGAACTATGGGATACAAAAATTACAATTCAGTAATTTTTTTCTCAAATGTTAGGTAAAATAAGTACCTACACCTTTGCCTTACCCTTCGGAGATAATGGGTTTGATGTTATGTATATGTTTTGTTCCTGGCACTGTATACAGGCAGATTACATACTCTTACAATAAGTTGGTTACGGTGACAAAGCTAGACATTGTCATTCTGTACCTGGACAACTACGGAGCGGCAATATTTTGCTGAGCGGGTTATGTTGTGGCAAATTATCTGGTGTTCTTACTTCACGCATGCATGATGTCATCAGACGCTGCGAGCACAATTTAAATTATTTGGATCCCTAAGGACCAACGTGAGATCTTATGACATTCAAAGGTAGTACTTCCACAACAAAATTCCAACTCCAGCCAATATTTCCCCTCGACCCTGTGCCCGTGTTTTCATATACTCACGGACAACAGAATCTACACTTAAATATAACAGCAGTGCTTGGATAACTCGGTTAAATATGGGGAACATCGATTCGGCGCTTTAAAATACACCGGTTCGATCTCCACTCAAGGCCAAGGGAAACCAACCATAAATAACGAAAATATTGCGACATAACCGGTATTAACCATCCCCACTGTCCCCTGGCTTCAATGTAAACCTTTCAATGTATTTTAAAGCTTAGGGCTAACTGTGTGCGCTACAGCTTGGACTTCTGAATCCTGCAGATTTTGCACCGATTGTTAAATTGCCGGCCTTAATGCGCCTGCTTTTACTATGCTCACTGTTACTGCGCCTGCTGTTAATACGCTTAATATTAATGCGTATGTTGTTACTGTTAAAGTGCTATGAAAATGCGCCTTCTGTTAAAGCGCCTGTAGCTAATGCGCCTGTTGTTACTGTTAAAGCGCCATGAAAATGCGCCTGTAGCTAATGCGCCTGCTGTTAATACGCCTGCTGTTACTGCGCCTGCTGTTAAAGTGCATATTGGTAATGAAGCTGCTGTTAATGCAATTACAAAATTGCCTATCGGGTATCGATGATAATGGACCCAAACTGCCATTTGACTTTGTTTTAGGTATGTTGGTTCTGGTTCAGTAATAGCATTAAATATATCAAGATGTCGCAGTTATTCCAATTTCTCTGCTTAGGAAACATGCGTGACTGCGTTTAAGTTAAGTTAGTAGGTATTCAGGATGTACTGTGTTTGTCCAGCTACAGTATCACACAGTGTACCCTACGCTTAACATTTAATACTTATCTAAATGTTTAATAATAAGTTTAATACATAACATATACTAAGACTTAAAGTTACAATCCTTCGTATCAACAACTTATAATTAAAATTTCAAGAACTATCTATCAAATTAATGAAGAGAATAAATAAACATTTTGAGCGTCATTATTTTGGTAGCAAATCCAAAAAGTTTATGGAATAAAAATATTGTAATAAATGAAAATAGTTTAGATTCGGGCTGGTGGTCCTGGAGTAGCAGAAACGGCGGTGATTGGATACCATAAATGATAGTTAAAAGACCCCGGTTGTAGTTTCACTCGTAAAATTCGGAAGATGTAAAGTAGACAGAGAAATCGACAAAATCTGTAATTACTGGTCATTGTTGTTGTAACTAAAATAATGGCATATACTTTGTACCGAGTTTACCAGATAGATTTATAGCATCTCCTGTGCCTGCTCCTGTACCTGATCACTCTTCAATTAATCTTTTGCTAGAATATTATCATAGGCTGAAAATTGCGAGTTTGCATAATGTTGATACGCAAAACTCAAATTTGCGCTGTATCTGCGTGACACGGAATTATCCAGGATCAAAACACCGGGTTATTTTGTAGAAACCTGATGCCAGTAGAAAATTTGATGGTAAGTCCAGACTTTCCCTCACCGAAATGTTAACACCACCCAAGCCAACAGCCCTAAATGGTAATTATAATGTGTCTGATCGAAGGAGCACATTAATCCTAACAGTTATTGTTGCATAGTGCGTGGTTACACGAACATACCTAAATACTATTAAATAGAAGAGAGTTACATTGGTATCATCTCTAGTTGAATGCGGGACGTGGTTGGTGTAGTCCCGGTTAGAATGCGCGTGGTTAAGAAAATTAACGCAAAAGTTTGCGACCTGGATATAGGAGTGGTGTTTGTGCCCTCGTATACGGTCCGTTTACCGGATAGTCAGCACCGGATACCCGAATGTATATATGAATAGTACACACAAGGAACCGGTGTCAAACGGCAAATTCAGCTTCATTCGGCCTGTTAGACTCTAATAGTTTGTTAGGTTGTAATATCTCACGCGCATTCTAAGTAAGCCTTGTGTCTGTAGACGTGCGGGGTTACCTTTGCAATAAGGACTGGCTGGAGTTTCACAGGCTTGTCTAATAGTTCAGGTTCCAACTGAGATCACTCATATTGTCAAATCCCGTAGTCGTTTACAAATTATTCTTCAGTAAGAAGAATAATGAACATAATCATAATTTGTCAGCTTTTTATTTAACTCATTATCAGCTGTGCTTTAACAATTTAATTACAAATCAATTCATTCCAAGTCGAGATACAACCTCAACCTGAAAAAGCCAACAATTACTAGTTATTTATCAACATCAACAAATTTTATTCATTAAGGCCTTACCAATTTTATCATAATTTTTGTTATCCAAAGAGAATTTTGCCATGAGTTATCCCTGACAAAATACTTAACCTTAATACTTAATAAAGTAATGACTAGTTGCGTAATAAATATAACAAGTAAGGAAAGAGGGTCAAGGATTTTTGTATGTTTTAAACTTAACTTTAAATTAACCCTGTTTTTGTCTCAGCTGGAGAGCAAATGTATGAAAAGCGACAAAGATTCAACAGTATACGATATATACTTGTGACCTATAAGTATTGTATCTACAGTAGGCAATGTTTGCACTTCCAAATGTAGTTTAGTAAATTTATGATCAGTGTTCGTTCATGTCTCTGTTGGATAGCGCAAACATCTGAAAATGTAAGTATAATACAATGAAATACTACCTAACTAACAATACAGATGTTTAGCCTAAATGATTTCAATATACGAAAACAAATAAATAAATATATAAATGTGACTAAAGAGTTCTAATAATATATTAAGATTTATAGTTAAAACATTACTTAAAATATCACATTTTTAAGAATAATTTTACATAGAGTTCAAAATAAAATACGTAAGATGGAAATATAACTAGATTTAACTTTTAAATAAACAAAATGTGTGAATTCGGATAGTTGATGACTGAAGTTGCTTAATGCAGAAGTTGGTAAAACTTATTTATTAGTTATTTTGTTGGTCTTGGAACAGAAACATAAGAATGTTCGATTCCAGTTGGTACGGAACCAGGGCAGAAGCCCTATTGTAACAGTACCGATGGGCGATGCATTTAGAAGATGTAATGCATATTGATGTTAAATAAAATTGCTCTTGCTGAATGTCGGAAGAGAGTACTACTTCAGTAGTGACACCAATAAATGGGAAGACCTTAACGGAGTTATTTGTTGCCTTTCTGAAGTTAGAAGTCCGTAACGGAATATAACCGCACCCTTCTTATGTAAATCATATAAAACTGATATAAAATGTATAAACAGAATCAAAACATATATCTAGTTAATAATAAATATAAATATACAACAACGTTTTGAGCTGCATAAAAATATTCTTAAATAACAACAAACAGGTGAAAATGGATATAAAAATAATGAAGGTCTTTAACATAAGGACAGTATATGAGTTACAAAATAGGTATAACTATCTGTTGGTAGGTATAATATAAAAACTACGAAAAATTTTAATAACAGGAGAAAAATTTTGGGTAACAATAAATAAATATCGTAGAAATTCATCTTGTGATATGTGTAGATATTATATTTTAGAATTTGGAATAAAAAATTTAGAGATATCTAGACCCTTCCGTGCGTTTAACTGAGCCAAACATGAAGGAACATTTGAACGTCATTCATTCTTATACTGGGTTCAGATATTCACATACAGAGAAAATTTAAAAAAATGTGAATTTTGATGAAAATTGTCATAAGATATGTTTATTCATGTCCTTTATTTTGTGACGCTGATGTTAATTACTGGATCAACCAGTAAACGCACGGAGTTTAAGTTAAAATCATTAAAACAGTTTATATACTACATACGATAACGATACATGTATAAAGATGATATATAATAATATATAAGTATATCGCTAATATAAATATGTCCTACAGTAAATGGCCAAGAAGACGTATAATAAATCGATAAATATGTACACAGACTACGCTAAGAGTTTGGAGAAGCGTGAATTTGAAGTGTGTCGCAGTTTATATTGCAACATGACAACAATAAAGAGATGACCATATCTTGGGTTGAATTGTAAGATTTTCGTCTGATGCTCAGTTAAAGACGGCTAAGCTAATCCTGTGAAAAGATCTTATTAGGATTTATATTTCACCTGAAAGACATTTCTCAAAACAATTAACATCACCGATTTCTATTGAATTTGCAAAGTTGAATATGAAATTAGATGCTAAGAACGTGAAAATTAAGACTAAAAGAGGCCTAGAGCGTTTCATCTTAGTCTAAACCCTTTAGTAAGACAGTCGTGTGAGCGAAGAGTTTAGTCCCAATTTCCAAAGTGAGCGTCAGGGTACGCCCAGGGTGGTCGGCTGATCGAATCACGAGTCACGGTGGTTGTCCGGTTCGTTTCCGGGTCGTAGCTGAAATTATCAAGTAATTTTTTTAGTATACAAAGTGAGGATTGTAATTAAAACGATAAAAAGTGCTAATCAGTAATGTTCACTTGTGTTTATAAATCATGTCGGTCTCATAAATCGGATGTTTACAAAATACGTTAAACTGAAAGATTTTCATGGTCTTGTTTTATAAATGAATGCTTCGATAAAAGTGCAAATAGAGTGATCGATCCATTATGGTACATGGTGGGTAGATTATGTTTTTATGCGATCTGTGGTCGGTCGTTCATGGAGAGGCCAGCGACTTTGTTACAAGGTTGCTACCTGATCGACTGTAGCAATCTAGTTACACCTTTTTCAGTCGTGGAGTCTTAGGCCCACAAGCACGAAACACTTAACTCAGAGTTAGTTGCTAACACGAGGTTAAATTGACAATATTATATGACATATTTTCAATTTAACGTAGTGTTAGCAACTAAGCCTCAGTTAAGTGTTTCGTGCAAGTGACCCTTAGGAAAAATACCTACGGGTAAAAGAAAGAATAACAACCATGAATTTGTGAGTTCGTCTTAAATTAACAAAAGTAATTTATCTTAGTTACTATGAGTACATAATAAAACTACAGATAACTGCAAAAAGTGCAAACATTATTTTAGAACTCAAGTTCTTAATGACCGTCTGGGAAAGCGGTGTTTTTGATTCAAATTACTACAGGCTGACTTTAAAATCGGGAGCTGAAAGTACCACATAATACAAAACATGTGTTACATTTATTTTCATTGAGTTTAATGTAAATGCTTATAAATATTGTATTTTTTTTTATTTTTTTATTCAATATTCAATGTTGTTTTGTTAGTATCTAAGTTTTTTGTCAATTATTATAGAATTTGACTCAAGTTTTCTTTATTACTAAGTATAGTAAGTATGTTCGATCTTCCCAGGTGACCATTAGAGCCCATCAACGGCATATTTCTAGAATTATAGTTTAATTTACCTACAACTAACCATGAATTGATGACAAAACTAAAATTAGGGAAAAAACTGTACAGGATGCAACGGAAAGATCTGCTTCTGCACATGTCAATTGACAAATTTCTCAAGAAAGTCATACTTAGACAATATGTATTGTATTTTTAATACAAATTTTGGTCAGCTGACGACAACTTTGTATGGAACAATAGGGATGATGACTAAGGCGATTATCACACTGCCACGCATCACGCTGCATGTTACGTGAAAACGCACCTACGCGCGTACTTGCGTGCGTTTTTTCTATACAAACGGAGACACGCAAGTACGCGCGTAGGTGCGTTTAGGTGCGTTTTCATGCGTTTTCACGCAACATGCAGCGTGGTGCGTGGCAGTGTGTTAACCGCCTAAAACATTCTGTTTAGTCCGTCAGTTAAATTTTCAAGAAATATTGCACACGTATTTTTTATTTTAACCCGTTAACAAAAAAATATAACGTTAAAATTTCGCGTGACGCGCGATTCGTCTTGGTATACTTTTTACATAGAAGTTGCGTCACAAGCCCCACTCCCAAACTTTGATGGTGATTTGTTATTGATTTGATCGGCCAAGGGCGAGTCTGACTCGCGCAAAGATGATTCCATATAAACAGCTACATTCACCAAAATAAATAGGTAACATTACTAACGTTCACAAACAATGAAAGCACCGAACATTGCTCCAACGAAGGGACAAAATTAACTTTTCGTACTACCTACTCATAAGAGTGACATTCTATGCCACAAAAAGCGAACATAACAATAGTCATTTTTAATCTGTTTAAAATAGGGAAAGAAAATTGTACTGAATTTCATTCATCCTCTAGGGGAGAATGTGATTTAAATTTGGAATACTTACCGAAATTTATACTGAACTACATCTGTGTTTACACTATTGAGTTTGTATATAAAGCATTATAAATATTTTTGAAAAAGGAATACGCATTTATTATACAGTTATGATTATTAAATAAAATTACGAAAACCGACGAGGCCGTATGAGCTTGATGCCTTTGCTTTTCCGACAAAAAATATTAGTCTAGGAATTTGCCGCGTTTTTGTTTTTTACAAATATATAAACGTTAAGTTTATTTTAATTTATTTTACTTTTAATTGTCATTATTTTTAATAAATGCTTATCTCAAATTATTATTGTGTTAATTTTTTCGCAAATGGTACGAAAAGTAGAGTATTTTCCTCGGTGATAAAGCTGTCTTAGTCTTGGGTGAACTTAAATCCCTCGCTACACTCAGGACTCGTCTTAAATCCCTCGCTTCGCTCGTGATTTAAGTTTTTAACATCCTCGCTACGCTCGGGAGTAAACCTCGAGTCCTTCGTTACGCTTGCGATTTAAATCGTCACCCGCGACAGAAGACACTGCTTTATCCCCTTGGTTAATAATCTACTATTGCCGTTCAATTTTTTTATTTTTTTTTTTCTTTTTAGATGTTTATTTATTTATTTATTTTTCGGTTAAGTTGGTCGACTATTACTCGTAAACTTGTAAAGCCTACTTAGCTGTGATAGTTTTCCTTTTAATTTTGTTATATAAACTACTGCCGTGAATTTTTCACATATCCAAAAGCAACCATTTAGCTGGCAGGGGGTAGACTTTTGACTCTAACAAGAATTAGCCATTTTTTTAAAGAGTAACCATTGAGTTTCAGTCGTCGGGGTGTCCCGAGGTCGGGGCGTAAACCTGTATGACCTTCAGCGAATATCGTGCGGATATTCTGAGTATGAGGTACGCCACCCTGGTCGACACACTCTCGATTTCACCACGTTGTTCACAAGGTACTTGTGGACGATAAACCCGACACCACCCTGGGACCGCCGGTCACCCTCTCGGAAATAGAGCAGGTTACCGGATTTGAGGATTATCGAGTCCTCCCCCTCTCTTTGGACTTCAGATAACCCTATAATACTCCATCGTAACCTGCTCAATTCTTCCTCGAGTTCGGCTTTCTTCTCGTCGGTCCGGAGTGTTTTATTTTATTTTATTATGTCCCAGATCTGGTCGTTGGTGTTTGTTGGGGTTTACCGGGTCCACTCCGCGGATTCTTAGCACTCCTTGCCACGCCATCGCCTCGACCGCTACCGTAGCCGAGGGTAGACGGGCTGCCGGGCATTCGGGCCGTTTTTTCGGTGTGGTATTCATTAGGTTTGGGAGGGTTTGCCATAATCGCCACGCTTGGCAGGCGGGTTTGCGATCGCAGTTTGTTGTTAAAGTGCACAGAGAACGTTGCTGCCCATTCTCTGGTGTGTCCCTTAGTCATCTCTTACGAGTTCGTACGAAGTTCGATTGACGTACTTAATCCGGAGCGAAATATTAAAAAAAACACTCGCCTTTAAAATAGTTGTTTGCTCTCAGATAAACAATCTACTATTTTTCATGGTTTTATTTTACCACTTTAAAATTAATTTGTTATCCATGGCAAATTATAGCTTTCTAGTACTAAGAGTCTCTGAGCTAAGCTGCGGACGGACGGACGGAAACTATAACGGATCCTTGTTGACTACGGACCCTTAATAAAATATGTGTCCAATATTTTTTGATAATTTAACCGACGAAATAAATACTTGTGTCAGCATGTATTTATTTCGTCAGCATCCCAATTGCATGTGACTTCCTCGAAGAAAGTTGTTTCATTTACATGCACGGAGGCAGTTTTTAGGGTTCCGTACCCACAGGGTAAAAACGGGACCCTATTACTAAGACTCCGCGGTCCGTCTGTCTGTCTGTCACCAGGCTGTATCTCATGAACCGTGATAGCTAGACAGTTGAAATTTTCACAGATGATGTATTTCTGTTGCCGCTATAACAACAAATACTAAAAACTGAATAAAATAAATATTTAAGTGGGGCTCCGATACAAGAAACATGTTTTTTTTGCCGTTATTTGCGATAATGGTACGGAACCCTTCGTGCGCGAGTCCGACTCGCACTTGGCCGGTTTTTAAAATAATGATATAACCTTTACGTTACACCCTGTAGAATAGAATAAAGGGAGTTTTTCATAATATTTTTATGTATTGGGTAAATACGTATGTTAAAAAAACTAATACGCTAGCTACTAGTACTAATTACAGGTATCAACGGATGAATCTACTGGTCGTCGGAAACGTCTGTGGACCTTAGATTAGCCATGGCGCAATCCGACCCGCTATCACTTCTCTTAATGAGATGGTTAGGCTGAGTTGGCCCTCTAGAATAGCTACATCTATCACGATTGTCAATCCCGATCGTTTACTCAGATCCACAGATTTGCCGATAACTTTTGAACAATCTTGATAGTTCGGGGACCGTATTTTGAAGTTTCTTTGCGAAAAGGAGATAATTATATTCTTGTGCAGCTCCATCTCTTTCTCGCACTAAAACTTTGGCTCTAACTCATCATAATGGAATTCATATTGATGTACTTACCGCGTTTCTACTTGTCGAAATTGACTGTTACCGGAATGCGACGGCTGTGGATTGTCAGGGTTCATCCTGTTGTTTTCCGAGGGGGTTGAAAAACCACTTGATACTGGTTGCAAGTTAGATTCATGCCACGTAAGTAAAGCATTGTTATACCTGGAAAATGGTGTTATTTGGTAGAACGGGTGCAATAGAGTAAGAAATGTAAAACTAGCTTCTAAATGTTATTTCTATTGATTCTACTTAATAGTAGATGAAACTTTTGAAGAGAGATGTGGTGCTATAGATGAGTGTCGTGACTGTCGTAGCATTCCGGTATCCATTCACAAGTTCTAGTCTTCACAGACCTGTGAAGCAGCGTGTATGGCTTTATTCATTAAGTCATTTCAAGCATAGTTTGGTGACATCTTGGTCTGTCTCTCACCAGTACATTCACGTGAACAAAGCTTTACACACTCAAAAAGATTTAACCCATGATTCGCTAACATTCCTATGTTACCTACGTTACAATCTTCAAAAAGGAAAGCACTGTTGCATGTTTCTCACAAAGATACTAACTCCATGTTGCCGTACAGTCCCTCGTTGCCATCTCCTTCGAAGATGTTGCGGTCACCGGTGGGTCTGTTCTGGCTGGGCGATGGTGGTGGAATGGTGGTGCGATCCAGTGGATTCGGAGGCGGCGGGGTTACGGGGGTCTGGCCCGGTGGGTTCGTCTCCAATGTCGAGTTCTTGATGCCGTATTTGAAGTACATGAACATTCCTGAAATAGACAGTGAAATATTGTTAAAATCAATTTTCGTTGAATGAGTAACATTTGTCTTGAGAAAAGTTTTGAGAATGAATGTGGATGTTGTTTTAAAGAATAGGAAAGAAACTAAAGAAACGATGGATGGACTGAGTAGAAGATGATATTACTAGAAGTATGGAATAAGAAGACATGTTGCGTCGAACCCAAATAAATTGGGATAGTGGCAAGAAAAATTATGAGGTAAACATTGAAGGCAGTAGAATGATGGAATATGGCTTCCATTAACGGCAAATTGTTTTTAATGGAAGCCATATTTTTAATTCTGCTGAATGATCTACAATTCTTTATAGAAAATAGTCTATTGGGACATGATCAAAAGATTAGGTACAGAGAAAAAAAGATTCTTCGGGGTTACCCTTATAGGGGAATAAAATATCTTATCATTTAAAAAACTTTAAAGTGTAATCGCTTTTACTTTTGAAAGTCTGTAAAGTTTTCAAGATGGCCTCTTGGGTATATTCAACATCTTTATAAATACTGGAACGGTCGAAAAAGATAAAGAGATATTTATTTGACTCGCGAAATTGTGGACATTTCGGACGTGGATCACTGAATTCGCACTGTCACGCGCAGGACTGATTATTGTGGCGACGCATAGTGGAGCCCTATGTCCAGTAGAAGATGTCTTTCGGCTGAAATGACGATGATGATGAGTCAAAGGCTAGTCAGGCAAATGCTTCAAGGGTACCTAGGCAAAGTCATATTCTATGGAGTGTAACGATTGACTTGCGTTACCGAAATATTACGTGAACAATGTCAAATGTTGAGAAATCAGTTCGTTGTTGACAGAATTATACTTTGTCTCGAGCTGTGATACTCCTAGATACTGCCCATATATTTAGTAAATGTTTGTCATGTATGTTTCTGAGTCTGGAACTCTGACTGATAACTTCTATATTATGCCCAATACAGGATTCAATTATTAAAAGACGTCTTACAAGATAGACCGGTGATTTGATGAGGGCCGCGATACTCCGCTTGATGCAAGAAACACTGGACCGGTTGTTGTGGAGATTTTTGGAGGAAGCCTACGTCCAGCAGTGGACATCTTTAGGCTAATTATGGTAATGATGTATTAACAAAAAAATCAACTTACCAAGTATCATCCAGAGAGTAAATCGGACCAAGGTCAGGATGGAGAGGTTCAGAATCAGGTAGATGTTGACAATGATGGCAATGGTCGGCACGAAGGGCAGTCCAGGAGTAGTGTAGATCAGGGCAACACTGAAACATTCAGTCAAAACATTGATGTATCAATGTTCAATCACTTCTGTTAAACTTAACGTATAAGTACAGCAGGTCGTCAAGTCTCTGGCACTGGCTTTACTACCGCAGGGTTAGGTTAGGCAGTGCCTCGGGGCCCCCATGCTCAAGGATGTCCCCCTTGGCCTCCTTTTGCTGCATTACGCATAATAACTTAGTGCTTTATTATGCCCTAAACTGGGCGATAAAGAGCTAATAATGTCTTCATTATTAGCTCTTTTCGCCCAAATAACCTACTTTAAATGTGAAAATCTTCTTAGATTTTCACATTTAAAGTAGGTATTAAGTTTAGTTTAAATGGAGTAAAAGTTAAATTTTTACTCAGGGGCCCTTCGTTACGTAGCTACGCCACTGCAATTGGTCTCTAGTAACGAAACCAGTATAAGCTATTATTTTATTATGTTGAAACTGCGTACTTAACTAGGCCAACTCTACACCAAAATTTTACCACTTTTGTGCGGTCAACAACGAGTCTTTTTTTTGTACATAGACCGTTTCGTTTTTTTAACGAATGTTAAATAGTGTTGTGTTGCTTTTTGTGAAATACTCTTATTCAGCTGTATCCAGGGTGACGTGACTCCTGACGCGTCGAAACCAGTGATGGATTTGCAGTCTTGGCCGCCCTAGGCTGTTTAGTACCAGCCGCCCCTTTCTTAGGTCCCATTATATACGTAGGTACTACATATGAATTTACTTTCATGACAAATTTTATTGAAATAGATTCAGAAATTTTGTTATGTCGGGATTAAATAACACATCTCTATCTAAATTTCTAATGGCTGACATCTGTTGGTTTATACACTGTCAGGCAGACAACAATAGCGGCGGTAAGTCCCATTATGAGGGAGTGTATACAGTCTCTAAACGGCCGCAAAGCAGAAGTAGCTACAGAACACCATATGGTTTTAGTCAATTAGAGTCTGACAGACACCTTCGCCCACCCCGCTGTGGAGGGCATCCATCCATGACGATTCCACAAGTTAAAAAACGGGGAGTGCGTCTTCAGCAACCCACCTCGAATATGTTTTTTTTTGGCCTATTCATAAATAGGTACAATGACCAAACTTTGTCGACTTATGCAGCAAATCTCGTGTACTATAGAAGAAAGATGCGAGAGCGAAAGTTTTAGCTCTTCTCGTAGTACGTAGGTACGCTAGGTTCTCTAATATGAGTTTTATTTATTTTTACTAGCTGACCCCGCGGCTATGTTACTCGGGAATAATGTAGCTTTCCATAGCTGAAAGAATTTTTGAAATCGGTCCAGTAGTTTCGGAGCCTATTCGGTACAAACAAACAAACAAAAAAATCTTTCCTCTATATAATATTGGTATAGATATCACATCTATTCAAAAAGAGCTATTCGTAAACAGAGACCAAAATAGCTCATTAATCCCTTAGGGACCAAAAGTGATTTGAATTTGGAATGTGGATATTGTTAGTAAATGTTCCATCAGCAAGGAAATGAATCACAAACCATGCGGGCACAATGTATTGAATAAGCGACTGACTGAAAAATTGCGAGTGCGCCAAATTAAAAAATAAAGTTGATGAAAAATAAACAACACGCGAAATTAAATGCATTCTGCCTTCATTCATAGTTGTTTCAAATTATGATTTTAGAATTATAAAAAATGAGTGCGTCTTCTCAAGTTTTCTGAGACTATTTCTAATTCCCAAGCTGTAAATACTCGTAAATCTACAACTGTAACGGATGGTACTAATAAAATTGTTACGATGTACTTCCATAATTGTTCAAATATAAACATTAGCGTCTAATTATTTTGTTTCATGTCTTATGGTTCATAATTTTATGTAAATAAATAAACGTAACGTTCTTGTTCATAACTTGCACTTACTTATTTTCTCATAGAGGGTAATGAAAAGTAGAGTGGCCACCTCGGGCGCAACACTGTTTTTAAGCTCGAGTGATGTACTTTGAATCCCTCGCTGCACTCAGGATTCTACTTTAGAACCCCTCACTACGGTCGGGATTCTACCCTAGAATCCTTCACTCCGCTCTGGATTCAAAGAAACACTCACGCCTTTAAAATAGTTGTTTGTTCCCTAGGTAAACAATCTACTATTGTGTACTTCATTTGAAAGCCAGACGGGTGCAACTGCGCCTCCTTGTCGCCCTTCCGGTGCCCATGAATTTCTTGTTATTATCAGTGTATTTTATTTGCCACCATTGGCCGCCCCTAATATCTGGTCGCCCAAGCCCTAGGATGTCTACAAGGCCTTAGGGCAAATCTGCTAACAGTCAATACCTACTATCAGGGTCTGACTACCCTCATGGAGTACCGGTCCGCCAGCCAGACCCGCCTGGGCCACAGCCTGACCGGGCCGCGGAACGACCTGGAGCCAGACTCCAGCTACATGTTCCCTTCATTTTTATATAGATTCAAGCCGTGATTAATGATGATTTTGATTCCATGTAGAACACTGATACTAAACTGAATCCGGTAAGACTGGAAGCCGACCCCAACAATAATTGGGATAAAGGCTAGGCAGATGATGATGATGATTCAAGCCGTGATTAGTGAGGTAGCGCTAGACCGCACTACGGTAAACCACTCGGCAAAGGAATATTTCATGCGCGCTCGGGAAAAAACACCCTATCCTCGGGCTGTAGCCCGCGGAGCTTCCAAATTGTGTTTGCAGAGGCCTACCTGGGTGCGCAACCGATTGAGTTCTTTCCATATAGGCCACTGCAGTTCCTGTCCAGTTGACTGGTATTCGTGGGGTTTCAAAGCGCATGAACCATCCCTTTGTTATACTTGCGGTGCAATACCAGCTAACGGGTAGAGCTTGTTGAGCGGGGTCGGTGTAGCGCAGCCCGATATATTTCGACATGCCTCGTTGTGGGCGATATCGAATTGCTTTGCGTGTACAGATCGGTGCCACACTGGACACGACACGCGGATTCACCAGCAGAGAGGCATAGGGACATGCCGGTTATGCGAAGGACATCGGGTGCAGCTCCGCAACGAACAAGTCTACGGAGCAGGTTGTTTTGTGACCCGACTTTCTGCTTTGTGACCGACCGGCTGTTAAAAGACGTTTCATGTAAAATACTGGTAATCTGGAATATGGTAAAATCCGGTTAGACAAGAAGCCGACCCCAACATTAGTTGGATAAAGGCTAGGCAAATTGATTGATTTGATTTCATGTCAATAAAGTGTGTACTCGTACGAGTAGTGTATAATAATTCAATTTACTTAGTGCTTTGCTTAGTGAGGGCCGCTGTTTAAAAAAGCCCCTTTTTTTTTGGGTCCGGGTCCGCTAAAAGCTATCATGATTCCACTATGAGAGGGAGACGGAGCTATACTATTCGAATATATATTCAAAGAACTCTATCCCTTTTTTACAGCAGATCATTATGGCGTTGACACTCCATAGTATGGCACCAGTTAACCATAAGCCGACAATATAGTTAGGATTGTGAAAAGGCTAGATAGGGGATATAGTAATATGAATGGCGTTAAAATTTATTAACTACATAAATAGTGGTGGTAACATAAAGATTATTATTTATTCCATATTTCATACTAGCGACCCACCCCAGCTTTGCCCGTGACAAATTACATACAAAAACCTTCCTCTTTTCTCACTCTTTCTATTGGTGAAAACCTCATGAAAATCCACTTAGTAGTTTTTGAATTAAACGCGAACAGATGCGGCGGCAGACTTTATTTTATAATATTGCATATTTTGTTGCTACGATAAAGAAAGTCCGTTCGTGACCAATAATCAATCTTCATGTAGAATAAACTTAGTACTAAAAATAAATAATATAATAATAAAATTAGGTTACTGAGTTTTAATAAATTACTATGCAAGAAAAGGCCTAACAAGTTTTCGCAGAACTGACCTCCGAAAAGAAGGTTTTCATGGTGTTTTTCTTAAGGCAAGAACGAATGACCTGACAGGCCGTTTTCTGAAATAAGTATTTGAGGCTAAGAACGAGTTGAGCATTTGTTAAACTATACTTTAGCCTGAAAACCTGTCAAAATTTGGTACTAGAGTGCGCGCAAGATAAGTCTGCGCGGGGCCAAAAGCGGCACTAATCGTTTGTCATTTATGTCAGGTGTCAAGAGAGTGTGTTTTATGCCGTGTTTTTATTCGTTTCCGAAGTAAATAATCGCCATCATTATTCTAAAAGTAATTTAAAGTGAAGGCTGGGATGTTTTCTTGAAGTGAACAAGAGAATAACGGGCCTACGGTTCCGTTTTACAAAGATAAACCTCGCGATGCTTATTTGACAGGTAACTTTTAGGGATACCACCATACTAAAATTTCCCTAAATTTTCGTACTATCGGTGCCCGACGGTATCGGTTTTTGGGTGATACATAAATATACCAGCGGGACAGGACCGGAATCATGTAATATAATGCATCATTGTTATTTTGTTTCAGGCGTTTCTGAACGCACCGTTACCCAAATAACTTAAGAGGGTTAAGTGGCAGTAGCTTCTTCAAAAAATATTGAAAAGAAATTAAAAAAGTATTGAAATTGAAGGTATTAGCCACTGCAGGACCATTGTTAGACCAAATTTAACAGTAGGTATTACTAAACTATTCAATTAAAGATTTACAATAATTTCAAGATTTTTTTTCTTCATATTCTATGCAAGTAGAAAAAGCTAGTAATTAATAAAATTATGCTTTACTTAAATTACTTTAAGTTTCAAGTAATGAAAAATTACTATTGATTGATTAAATGAAGGAAAAAGATCAGTTATGCTGGCAACATTAAACACGCCACCCGTCGCGCGCAGACTTATCGTGCGCGCACTCTAAATTAGAGTTTGACACTTTTAACTTCAAATACGCAATTCAGACATCGGCCCATGTGATGTAGGTACCTATAAACAGGATCTATGTTTAAAAAAAAACGGGTCAAGTGCGAGTCGAACTTGTGCGCCGAGGGTTCCGTACCCTAATAGGTACGGAATAATTATGAAATTGTGTGACCTTGAGAGCTACCAAGTTATTTCAATTATAGCAACATATAAAGGTATAATTGAAATAACTGGGTAGCTCTCAATGTCACGATCTTATCATAAAGCACATAAAAATGAAAATCATTCTCACCGGTTCTGCGGCTTCCTTGAGATCATCAGCAAGATGGCGAAGATGGCAAACAACAGCAGCATCATGGTAACGTTGGTGAAGGTCGAGGTTCCAGGGCTTCCGTAAGCCGCGAAGAGGTCGAACACGATGATCAGGAGATACATGATTCCTACTGACTTAATCACAAACATTCCTGAAAGACAGATAGACACTATTAAAGCACGATTTTGAAAACTGATTTAAAGCACTGGTAGGATGTCTGTACCCCGAGATAGGAGATAAAGATTTTCTGTTGTATTTATGATTACCTATTTTGGTGATGTTGCAACCGTCAGCAGCTTTAAGTCTATTGGTAAATTGCTATTAACCAGTATCTACATTTCTGATTTTATATCATAAAGGCTGCATATTTGGCAGGAAAACCTGTCATTTAGTTAATAAAACTGCTAAACTCTTTTATGCTGAATCCAGCAAATATGAAAGCAAAAGCTATGACATGAAAACTGTTCAAAGTTAGGACTTGACAGTACACCCTACCCCCTGTTTTTATATTAAGTTCTTTAGTCCATCCAAAGGTTGTCTGGTAGATATCGCTGTCAGCGATAAGACTGCCTTTGTACCCATAATATTAAGTTGCTGTATAATATGTGTTATTTCTTTTTTTTTGGTGTACAATAAAGTATATTCTATTCTATTCTATTCTTGTACGGATCTAAAATAGGAGAACAAAATGAGTCCGATTAAAAGTTTTAAACTCGCACTCTCGATCATACGCTAAAACGCTTAGTACTTAAGTATTTTTATTTCAATTCTATTTTAATAGAGGGATGGCTTTAAAAGTTGAAACAAAAGCTGCATGTGTACGTCAGTTTTCAGACATTTGCAAGGTAAAGTTCTGTCATTGTTTTTAAAGCGAGCAACTTTGACATTGTCGTTAATCTATGCAGACAAGTAAAAATGAAACTCTGAACAATTTAATGCCTTGTTGTCTCGTTAAAACTCGATACAAACTTTATGATTTCGAATAAGAATGTTCATTTTAAAGCCCTTACCTGTCGTACTTACCTACTTTTTGTAGTATTATAATAAATATATTGTGACCTTTCAGACGATTAGAAAAGTTATTTTATCTACACTCACAACGTAATGTTCCAATTATGAATTCAAAAAATATTGCTTAAACACGTACTTTATATTCGTGGATAGGTAAAATTAAAAAAAAACCATTAAGCTAGAAACAAATTATCGGACGCGGCTGACGGACGCGACTTACAGCCGCGGCTGATATTATGTGAGCACAGTCGTATGGGACGCGGCTGCCAGATCTCTATCGGACGTCCGAACGCCCAAGGTCACGTCCGCGACTTACGTCCGATAGTTTGCACAATGTAATGTACATTCATTACCTAGATACTCTATAATAAGTCGCGGCTGTCAGTCGCGTCCGTAAGCCGCGTCCGATAATTTGTTTCCAGCTTTACAGTTCACCATTTTCCTTCGATTTTCAAACAACTGCATCATAAAATTACTTTTTCATTTTTATAACACACTTTTACTTTTTAATTTATTGGCGCTTATGGGCTCAATGACATTGACAGTCATGGTGCAATGAGAATCTTAACTGCCCGCCATACTGCATATGTTTTCCTTTTACACTTTTATTTTATTTCAACTGTATGAGTGAAGATAAAATAGTGTATGCAACGGCATATAATTAGGTATTAAAACACTCGCGTGTTAATATTATCATATTCGGCTTTGCCTCATGTGATAAACCCAAGCTCGTATTTTACATACTTACATACATACATAAACTCACGCCTTTTTTTCCCATGGGGGTAGCCAGAAACAACAGAACGCACCTGCTACGATCCTTGCATACTTTTTTTGCTTCACACACATTCATACATCTATTCATACACACACGCCGGTTATGGGTACTGCGCACTTGGCCTTTCTGAAGAACATCACCTATAACCACCTATAAGGTCTATGTATGTCTTTCTAGGGCGTCCCCTCCCGGCGTTTCCATTCACGTCTGCCTTGTAAATACCTTTCGTTAGTCGCCTTTCATTCATCCTCTCAACATGGCCAAACCATCTTAACATACTCTTTTCAATTTTAGTCACTACATCTTCTTTTAAACCACAACGTTGTCTTATTACCTCATTCCTCAATCTATCAGTTAAAGTTACACCACACATACTCCGCAAGGAGCGCATTTCTACTGCATTAACCCAACCTTCGCTTCCATACATAAGTGTAGGCACCAGCACGCTGTTGTGAACGGCGAGTCGAGCTTCCGGAGGCATCGACTTGCTGGTCACAACTGCATGTATAGCACCATTCACTTTATTCCCTGCATTCACTCTTCTTTCCACATCCTCTTCAATATTTTCATCCCTTGTGAACATACTTCCCAGATATACAAACTCGTTCACTTGCTCCACACTCTTATCATTTATTTTCACTTCACACTTCGATACGTCGTCTTCTCTTTCAAACACCATTACATTAGTCTTGTTCACATTTATACTCATCCCTTTTATCTGTGTTTTAACTGTGTTTTAATAACCCCTATTATATGACCATTGCATAAACTACTATTTCATCCAATTTTTCTAGGGTAGCCGGTGCGGCGGGTAGGGTGGTCGTTTATTACAAAACAAATGAGCAAATAGCAAAACTCTGTTTTGTTGCTAATGAGGCATAGTCGAAGGTCCTAATAAATAAAGTTTGGTAAATGTCTACTAAAAATTTCTGAATAATCGAAAAAGTCACAAGGACAGCGCCTAATATTTTGCCCTTTTAGGTGCCTATCCATATTACTTTAACAGTGTTACTTTTGGATATCCATAATACTGTTAAAGTGTAAATTTTTCTAGGGCCTCTTGACATCGTTAATTTGTATCGTAGACCGAATGACAAAATTAAAGGTGAAAGTGACTGTCGATATTGACGGGTCTGACCACAGGACGTGGTAGCGCATGTCAATAATACATTATGGACTTTTTCAACAACTGTAAGAATGCCCCTTTTGTCTTCTGAATTCTTTAGGAAGCAAAGTTTTGTCGACCATGTAGATAGGTATAATTATTGCTTGATTTACTCACCGCTCATATCCGTAGCCGGTCCGAGGTCCACCCAGGGGAACAGTCCAGGGCACAAGTAGCTCATGGCATGCAGCTGACGGGACACAGCGTCGAAGAAACGGCTGAAGCGGCTGCTGCTGCCCATGGAATGGCCTCCAACTGCACATAGATGGCGCTGCTTTAGTACTGCGGCATGCGAGTTGCAGCAGAGAAACCTGGACTTGGAGATTGTCTTTCATCGATTCATCACATCATGATTTCACGACATTGTGGTTTCATCGATTTTGATTTAGTAGTTTATTTTTGGTGCTTAGAAGATTTAAATCCGATTTCTAATATAATATATAAAGTTTTTCAACACGCCGCAACACGCGTGGTGTGAATGACTGTTCAATATACATTCAATCAATCACATCAGCTAACGCGCGTTTAAAAGTTTGTCTCAATAATTTTGCGATTATTTTGTTGGCATAAATTGTGTCTTAATCTGCTATCATAAGCTTGTTGGCAGTCAGAAGCGATTCGATGAACGAAATATCTTCATAGGTAACACCAATTAGCTTTTGAGAAGCTTTTCTTGTTAAGGAATTTTAAATAAATATTTTCTTTAAGTTTCTAAACTAAATAATGAGTCGACTGTTAAAAGTACACAGATCACTGACACGACCGTTTCTGCCGATATTTAGTTATAACAACTAACAATAATTGCTCTATCAAGGAGGGTAGAGTCAATTATTACATGAACACGCAATGCCAAGGGTCAATTATTATCGAAAAGCAATCGAGTTTGCCTTACTTTCCTTTGCCTACTATTCCGTAAGTGTAAAAGGAAAAATTACTTCCGAAATAATATTAGAGATTCATGAGGAAAACTACACCGACAGTCTGTATGCTCGTATATAACTACCTAATATCAATATTGACATATTCAAACGCGATCTGTGATCATTTTCTATAATATATGTTTTCATATCACAAGGGAAATTAAACCGGGGCCGGGACGAGAAGTTTATGTTTTTACAGGATAGGACAGAGTATTGTGAGAGAAGTATGGGAGGGCATTATTATTTTGTTATAAGGCTGAAATATTCAAGCTACCTACTTATAACATGTTTGCTATATGTAGTTGTATGCTCTTTTTTAGCATAATTTAAATAATCATAACCTTTTCATTTATAGACATGCTAATTGGTCAGACCTATTCTATATAGCATATATACACCTATCCTCTTATAAATAAACACGGAATAAAGTTATACCAGGTATAACAAAGGAATAACCATACATTTTCATAGATTTAAACTTGGTATAACTTGATTCTGTGTTTATTAGTAAGAGGGTACAAGTTTAATTCAGAAACTAGGCTATAATTTGAGAAAATTTAATTACTTCTAAAAAAGGTTGCCTTATCAAAAGGCGTAGGTTCCGGGGGGGGGGGGGGGGGGGGGGTTATAAGTTTGACTTGTAAAAACCTGTCTATGTATTTGTTTATCTGTCTTGATTTCTTTTTTTTTATCGTGAGTGTTCTTAGCTATGTTTGATCAAAATCGGCTCAGCCGTTCTAAAGTTTCGGGCGTTTTACTATTTGAATCTGGATGCTTTCGCCAGATATCGCGTCATAATTACGTATTCAATAGATTTTCGATCGAAGCGTGTCTAATACTAGATAAACTACGTATTATGAAATAAAAAAATATCGGATATTAGATTTTTTAAATTATACTTGTTCCAGATAACGACGTAGTAAGTAAGTAAGTACGTATCCTTGCCTTTATTCCTATGTATTATAAATACGAGAAGCTGGTACATTATATTGTAATGAAATTCTCTCCGAAAGGATTCCACGAATAAACCGAAAGAGAGAACCCTCGGGCGAGTCTCCAAAAAATCTGTTAGAAATCTCTGTGATTTGAGAGGAGATATTAAAATAATAATGAATCTAATAATTACACAAAAGCGAACCGAACTTTTACAAATTGTATTTTTTTAGATCCAAATCTTTTTTACACTACCGATTCGTGGAAATAGCTGTAAAGAAAATTGTGAAGTATCGCTTCACGATTATTCTTAGCGGAATCATCGGTAGACAAGCAGTACAAAATTTAAGTAGGTAAATGTAGGCATTAAGTTCGCCTATGTACCTGTATGTTGCATGAAGATTTAATAAATAAATACTTAGTTGGTATACTTTTTACAAGATTTTATTTAACTTACTTGATTTGATTTAATTTTATGATTGAGCTGAAATTATTCATACCTACATGGTATAGATGGATGATAATGCTCGGTTAACAAAAAACTTTTTTTTTTTTTTAACAGGTAGTTATTACAGTAGTACAAAAACGTGAAACATTAATGATCTCAACAGGAAAGAAAACAGAAAACGATCGCTTGGCAATTAAAACAAACGAAAGTCACAGATTTTTTGCTGACATTAATGAGCAGAGCATAAACCAAGAAGGAACATGGAACAAAGTCTTACCGTAGTAATTGTTCTCGGTGTTTGAGCTGACCAGGAAGGTGTCATCGCGGTATTCTTCACTTTCATCGCCAGGCATGGTGTCATCCGAATCGGGGGAGCTGGAAACATTTATAGTTAGCAAGTTTCGATAGACCTCAGCTGTAGTTGCATTAAAGTTAAGCGCAAGAGAATCATCAAAATTGAAGTTACTGTTTGGAGACATTGCAAAAGTGACAAAAATATATCATTATTTTATTAGACTAAAACCCAATTTCACGAAAATGAAAAAATGTTGTTCATAAGTGCAACAGAACTTATAATGCTTAACGTAAAGTTATAGCTTTTGGTGAAATTGACTATTCTCATTTATATAATTAGATAACTTATTTAATGAAGGTTGGGCTTGCAATATTAATATAGTTTTTTTATAGAAGAAATTATTTTATTGATTCTCAAGCCTAGCCACAGCCGCTAGCAAACACACACAGTGACACAGTATTTGATGACACACAAAGGTGCGGCCGGCCTTTCGCAGGGCATATTCGCAAGACATTCGCAGTTGGCATGTTACCTTCTGGTGACTCGGCGGACCATGACGCGCTGGCTCGGAGGCATGATGTGTGTGGACGCGTGTGCCTGGAAAGAATACTGGTGATAAGCCATTTTGCTCAAAAACAAAAGAAATATGAAGGAAAAGAATAGAATAGAATATTTTATTGTGCACCAAAAATTTAGCTTTAAAAGAGCCGAAGTATTAAGGGAATAGCTGCTTTAAACATCTGAGGACCTGACGCTCTAGAAAAGTTAAATTTTATCAATAAAAGCGTCGTGATAGCGATTAGTAAAATGTTAAAAATGTATGGCATTACCAAGCACTATCCAAATATCACGAGACCAAAAAGTTCCATTTTGGCATTGCGACACTTTGTCTGTACATACAAACATTGACTTCTTGCTAATATTATTTTACACATTGACAAATTTTAACATAGCCGTAAGTTATTTAGTACTTCTTTAACCCTTTAATCCCGTGAAGAGTATCTGCGAGCGCCTCATAATCCTTCGCTGTATACAATTTATCTTGACTTATTGCGGATCACAAGGCTTACTTAAGATACATTTAACACATCTGTATCAATATTCTATATTGTTTATATAAAAGCAATGTCCTGACTGGCATATCAACGCCCAGCCTAAACCACTAATGATAGAAGTTTGAAATTTTAAGAGGATATTGATTTTATATTGTAGGTACAATTTAAGAAATAATTTCTCGAAATTCATCCTCTAAAGGGTTGGAATAGAGGATAAAAGTTTGTATGGTCATAAATAAGTCCGACTGGGAGCTCAGTTAGATTTTCCACAACTGGCCAGAACACCAGAATCCTGAAGTACGAAAAAGCCGGGACTCTTTTGGACTTATCATTGGAGACACAAAAACTACCAGGCGATCACCAACATAAACAAAAGAATTATAGCCGGGGATGGAATCATGTGCGGTAAAGACTCTCGAACTACCAGGAAACCAGAATCATTGAGAAGTAGATCGGAAATCACAAAATCTATATTAACCCGAGCAAAGACGGGGCCGGCAGCAATGTATATTATGTATATTTGAACCTACTATAGTAACGACTTCTTCTTCTATTTTTCGTCTCGCGGATCATTTTAATTGTAGAATGTAATTAACTTTTTTTACCTAGTGGCCAAGTTTATTACAGCGTCCGAGTCGGTGGTGTCGTTCAGGTCATCAAACGGACACTTGGGGCACTCCAACAAATGGCATATAATCTGTATGTAGTACTTGCCTACAATATTTTTAATGGCTATTCTGAACTTTTGAATATTGCAACACCGATAAAATATTAAAGTAGGTTTATTATTACTGATTGAGTATTGAGTCATATCTTTCTCCATGGGATACATTTTCTTATGGTGCTTTAAGTAAACTTCAGCTAATCAAAATATAATTGATGGTTTTCGAATTAGGCATTTTTCAAACTCTTCTTTAGCCCAAAGACCTGCGAAACTTGGGCAGAAAGATTTGAAATGTTCTTAATTTAAAATTCTCAATTGGGAAATTGTCAATAAAGCTTTTATTTGCGCTTCATTTCTTCAAATCTATACGTATATTAATACTTTAAATGCGTCTGTATGTCTGTTTCTTTTGCATTGCAAATTTAATGGCTTACCGGATTTGGATGAAAATGTGCCCCAAGTATACCCAGCATTTTTGAGGGCCTTTTTTTTTGTTGTTTTTGTTTAACCTCCAAAAGGCGCCTGGACTTTTGGGGAAAATATCAGGGAGTGTGGGATTTTTCCTCACTAAAACCACCCCGGTGATCATCATTGGCACGTAGCAGAGGCCCCGTGACCTTCCAAAAGACCACCCGGAGCCCCCTCTGTGCAACGCCTGCTAAGGCACATCACTTAAGAGGACCCAAAGACACTGACGCTGCGATTGACGTGGCCACCTACCTACTGAGGCCTTAGTGCGAGATTTTACTCACGCTCAATCGCGTTACCGTAAACATCAATTTGTATTGAAACTGGATAAGCGCCGTCTGGTGACGGTAAGGAGAAACCTCTTTTTTATATACATTTTGACATAACAGATCGTTTACGTTATCACGAGTGAGCGTGAGTAAAAACTCGCACTAAAGCTTCTGGTCCCAAAATATTTAAGAAGAATCTTAGTAGTATGTTTCCTTGGCTTAATTTCTGAGTTTTACGTGGGCGAACGCCCCTGACAACAGCAACTTATTAAATAAACACAAGAGAGTGGGCTCACGTGTGCTGTAATAAAAACACGTAGACTCTGCGTGAAGGGAACGCTTCGTTACGTCAAACATCGTTGTATCGCGTTCGTGCGCACACCGACGACGCACCTTGACGGGTTCACGGATTTGAATAATGCGTATGGGAGGTAGAGAGACATAAATCACAGAATTATAAAACGATAGCTAAGCCATGTCGTAGTGGCCCAGTAGCTTAGACCTCGCCTCTCGCACTTGAGCTAGGTGGTTCAAATCCGGGCAAGTACCAATGATCTAAGATTGTCTTGGACATCGCTGATAACGGTAAAGTGAAATATCGTAACGAAAACTGGACTTATAGTTAATAGATATTTGTAATCGACAACCCGCATTGATCAAGCGTGATGTTGCAACCGGTTGCACTGTTCGCCATAAACTAAAAACAAAGACTGAAAAACAAAAACTATAGTAAAATCCAATTAAAACCACGGGCTCACGCGACCCTTTGACAAAATCCATCTATTTATTTAGGGAGCATGTAAAACGACATTTTATCGCCAATCCATCATTTTATTTCAGCCGGTACAACTGAAAGTGAGCCGGCATTTTGAGTGCCCACAACAAAGGATGAGTTCAATAAATTCCGCTTTATGCGACCTACAAACACTGCACTGTCCACGGACGGATATTGCGGCACAATATATTTTTGTGTGTTACCTTTAGCTGGACGTATCAACGACCAACGTGGCTCTAGCTGTTTAAACATTGCTTTCATTGTTATTTAGATTCCGATAGCAATTATTATAATCTAATTAATATTTTTTTAGAAATTGACTCACACACTGTTCCGTTGTTGTTGAATTAGGTATTTTACCTATGTTTGTAATATTTGTAAGTATGTGAGAACCATGTTCCTACTTATCAAATTAATTAATTTTCCCGTTAATGCTTTTTAATACTTTATACCTGTGTGTAGAGCTATTCTGGGTGCATCGTCCTCACATATATTAATGTATGTACGTATGTTAATATTGCAAAACACCATTTTTTTTTTTAAAAAAGAGTAAGTATGGAGTTTCTTGTGCGTTCTTCTCCATAACAATCTACTTGCCGAATGCACGGTAGAATCATTTTTTTTTAATTTTTTTTATTACTTTTAAATTATTATTTTTTATTACTTTTAAATTTTTATTTTAATTTATGTGACGTTCAAAAGTGCCGTTTATTGGCCTAATTGAATAAATATATTTGACTTTGACTTTGAATCGAAACTAATATTATATAGAGATATATTCATTAGTTTGGGGGAATCTTTAAAAGTACTGCTCAACCTGATTCTGTATAATCGCCCCATGAAAACTTAGGTAAAATGAGGTGTCAACGCTGATGCTAGGGTTCCCAATTCCTAAGCGACCTCTTCATGGTTCGACGCGATTTGATTTATATAACACTGAAAGGCGATTTAAACAGCAAGTAGTTTCACATGGACGGAATACGAGGCATTTAGACCGATTTTCACATGTTTTCTTTTGGATTTTTATAAAAACACCTTTTTGTGATATCCGACCTATGTCGCCTATTGACGCTATTTAGCTTTCTTCAAGGTCCCTAAGTTTTAACGGTCATATTTTCAGTACACTATCGTTGAGTGCTTCAGACTATAAACCTATACTAAATAAAAACCTTTTCACAAAAAGATAACTGATTTCAAAACCCAAAAAGTGTAAAATAACATTATTTTCGGAAGTTGTGTCTTTGGTTCCTTCCATTGTATGTTCGATATCTTAAAAACTGGTGAACTGATTTTGATGAAACTTACACTATTCCCTAACTTGAGAGATAGAAACAAACAAACACACTTATGAAATTTGGCACACATGTTTAAAAGCCCAATTAGAGTAACATATATGAATATTGTGAAATGTCAACAATATTATATACATACGTCGATACGTATGTATGTAATATTGTTGGCATTTCTAAACTCCGCCGTCAATCAATTCGATAAATGATTACCTCCTTTTTTGAAGTTGTAAAAAAATTTACGGTTCCTGTAGCATAGGCCATGGAAGCGAAGCCACGGGCAAAGTTAGTGAACTTAAGTGTCTTGTATGTATGGTACCCGGCCGCTCTGACGTTGCTTGAGCGATAGAATATTAATGTAAGATAACCTAAACCTTCCTCACGTTTCAAAATGTTGGTGAAAGCCGCGGCAAAATCTAGTCATTATTATTATCTAACTAGATTTCCGCCAGCGGCTTCGCCCGCGTGAATTTCAAAAATTATCCCAAAGGAACATATATTCCCGAGATAAAAAGTATTCCAGACTATAATTTATCTCTGTGCCAAATTTCATCCAGATCCGTCGTGCAGTTTGAGCGTGAAGAAGTAACAAACATTCAAACACACACACACACACACACACACTCACAAACTTTCGCCTTTATAATATTAGAAGTGTGATTTCGAATTACCTTCGTAGTGAATACATAGGCAAAATACGAAGTATACATAAAGTTAGTTGCCACTTTTAGATAGCAAGATTTCTAATTACAGTCGCTGCATAGAATCATGTATCTACATTACAGGAACGGTTTTAAATGAAGTGAATAGTATAGTAATACTGTGGTAAGACATTTTAAAAACTATATTAACTTAGGGCAAGAGAAGAGACAAATAAATCCAGAACGGACCTTGAATAGACCCGAAGTGTCTTTATCAATTTTGAAGTTAATATACAAGGAAAACAGGAAAATGTACTTACTTTTAAAGTTCATGTCAACAACATCTTAAAATACAAAATTTATAAATATTTTTGTTTCTATTTTTTCACGTGAATGAAAATAAACGTGAAAAGTAAAAACATTTCCTCTTCATTACATCACAGAGGGTAATCATTAAATAACAACTCTGGGCTTACGAAATCCGATTACAGGTAACAAAGGGAGGAAAATGCCAAATTATTCGAAAATAATATTACGAAATGCGAAATTAATAAATTATTTGAATAAAAACAGGTGGCTAGGGATTGGAGTCAGACAGTAATAAAGTTTTATGACAGCGTTATTTACGCTGCTGAAAACAAATACGGTCACGTTTTCACCTGCAACCAGCTAGTTGATCAATTGCTCTATATGGTATAGAGCAATTGATCAACTAGCTGGTTGCTCCACAATATAAATAAACTTACATGCAAGTTGCTTGCAGGAGGAAAAACAGCCTAAGAGAAACCAGGAGCTGTCTCATAAGCTAATAATGAGTAGACTCATACTCATAAACTGAGTCCGTACGGTAAAATGTCATATTCATCTTATGCTCAGTGCGAAAAACGGATGCAAAGAAGGTTCGATCTATTCTGTGACAATCGCTAATTGCGAACTTTTTGTAGCACTCACTGGAATCGTCCCGAGCAAGTACCAATATGATTTTTTCAAATACTTATGTACTTTCTTAGTTTATATTGGACAACACAGGCAACGGTGCAGGAAAAAATCTTGTGGAATCCTGGACTTTTATAGCTAATGTAAGTCTGAAATAGCCAAGTCAGGGACCTGTGGGGTTCCCAGACAACTCTGACACCTCTGGCCACATCCTCACACGAAAAGAAGAAGTAGCACTCACTTACAGTAAATTGGGGTTTTAGAATGTAACATTTGTACTGAATACGAGTATTCAGTAGGTACAAATGGTACACTCTACGTTAGCGCAATTTGCGCTGCTGAAAGTGAGTAACTGGAATTATTACAGTTTGGTAGTTACTCAAGTAATTCGTCACACTTGACACAAACACTCCATGGCATAGGTATATAGGAAGTGTGGTCATCACCATCTCAGCCGATGAAGTTTACTGCTGAACATAGGCATCCCCCAAGCGTCGCCACTTCGACCGATCCTGTGCATATTGCATCCAGCAGATTCCTACAACCATTACTAGGTCCTCGATCCACCTAGTGGGAGGCTTCCAATGCAGCGTTTCCCGAAGTGTCCCAGTCATCATTTACCATTTACCAGAATGAAAAGGGAGACTGTGGACTCATTTTGAGTTACGTAAATTATGCTAGGTTTTGCTCGTCCCCACCGTAACCTACTTCGCCACTCGTACCCAAGCTCGGTTGTTTGAACCCATAATTTAATTTAGGTCAGAATGTGATTAATCAGCCGTTTGGTGGATAATCAGGTTGTTGCATAGTGTCTTAATTAAGGGATTATTGGTGGCCACGCGTAACTAGTTTAGTTCGAGAGTTTGTTCCCACGATGTATGTAGTTAGTGAAAGCATATGGGTAGTGTAAATCATGATGTTGAACATAACGATATACTAGCATTTGTCAGCAGCTTCACCCGAGTGATAGTATAGCCTACCCGACAGCCAAATTTCATGAGGCGTGATTGATCTTCTTCAAGTCGTATGTAAGTAACACAATCATGATGGAAACAAGTATGGTGGCCAGCGCTTTACGATGATATTCAAACTACGCCGGACGGAACCGAACGTCTAGCATAACCATAGAGCAGTGTGCTTTAAATGCCGAGTTTTTTAGCGAACTCACTCGTGATAACGTAAACGATCTCTTATGTCAAAATGTATACAAAAAAGAGGTTTCTCCTTACCGTCACCAGACGGCGCTTATCAAGTTTCATTACGAATTTAAGTATGCGTCATCGCGATTGAGCGTGAGTAAAAACTCGCACTAAAGCCTCATAACGCATGTTCGTGACGTGACGATTTTTATTAGGCAACTCCGCAAGCCGCGTTAAGGAACTTCGTGCAATAATATATACTGACTTTGATTATTTTTGGTGCAGACGTAGCGTGGAAAGAATGACAACGCGTTTTCATAGAAGTTAAACGCAGTAAATGAATATTTTTAAAAAATCGCTGTCGAATTGTCACGTCGCGTCTGATCGGGGACCCTTCAAGATGCCCAAAGTATTAGAAAGAAAAGCAATTAGTGACAGTGATAATGCTGACCGAGACAGCGCTCTACAAAGCCGAAGCTTTTCTAAACCGCCAAAACCTACGAACATACAAACGTACTACACACATTCACACATACCATACTATACAAAAATATCGTAAGTACGTACGAAATTGGTATTTGCTCATGGTTCTTTCCTACATTTGAACAAGTCGGTTAGAAAATGGGCCAGCGGTGCTGGTGTAGGGTGGAGGGAATGTAAAGCAATTCTCTTAAGTGCCCTCAGAGATAAATGACTGCATCGCTATTGACTGCTCTTCAATAGCGGAGCTAGAATATGAACGGTTAACTAACGGAAATGGCATATTTTTTCTTATTTGTTAGGGTAGTACAGCTATTTTGCTATTTTGTTAAAACAGCAAAATTAAACATAAAATACGAAGAAACATAAAGAAGTATTTCCTATCATGCTTTTTAGGGTTCCGTACTTCAAAGCGAACAAGTTGAGCGGAGCGAGGCAGCGGAGCGGATATGCGGACAGAGAAAGAAATGCGGAGCGGAGTATCGGTGCGGAGTAGTGGACTGTGTTTTTTCATACGCGGAGCTCGGTTGCACTCGTTTCTCCTCTCCGTTTCCTCGCTCCGCTTCCCCGCTCCACTTCCCCGCTCCGCTTCCCCATTCCACATGTTTTAATATTATAGTTTTCAAATCCCTGTCCACTAAAGCGGAACGGATTTTATAAACAATTCGATTGGTTGGCTCCGCACCTCTTATCTCCGCTCCGCGAGAAGTGGTTTCATCAGTTGAAATTAATATTAAATCATCAGGTAGCTGTGCAGTCCCTTGCAGCTGTGATAAATTAAACTAAAAAGCGGCAAAATTGTACACTCACAAAGGAATCAACCCCTATTCCTACTTCCCGTTGACCTAGAATCATGTTTGGTAAGAAGCAGTATCTAGTACCTACTAGTACCTGTAAGTTTGTACGGAACCCTCGATGTGCGACTCCGTCTCGCATTTAGCCGGTTTATTTTTAAGTTTATAGATTATCGGACTGCCAATTCAAAGTTCTATTTAATGTAAAAACCAATATTGGTATCTCGGTAAACCCCTAAATCCCTCGGAAATCCCTATCAACCTATAGACATTTAATCTCTAAAATAAATACTTATTACGATTAATTCACAAATATATTAAATTCACACAGGTGTATCGGTTCTTTTAAAAGATTTAACCGCGGTTTCTGAAATAAGCATTTTTGAAGTTCTGTATTTGGCAAACCACGCGTTGGCAAGAGGAAAAGGGGAAGACCAGCAAAGAGATGGATACACGACATAAGAAAAATTGGAGGCGCATCCTGGTCTAGAAAAGCTAGAGACAGAAATGAGTGGAAAGCACATAGGCCCCCATGTGTCACAGGACACGCTGATCACTAAACCGGATAACCCGATGTGTTAGATTTAAGTTTTTAATATTATAAGATTATACTTTTGATTAGTTCTTCAGCAATAAAGGTTTAATAATAAAAAATGAAAAAAAAAAAAACTAAGTTTTCTACTTTAAATATTAAAAATGTAATATAATAAGAAAAAAGATAAATAAACGAAATAATAATAATTTGGCAAACTGTACTTTAGCCTGAACACCAGTCAAAACATTATTTTTTTCACTATTTGACACATTCTTACCTCGGAATAATCAATTCAGTTGCGCCACCCTGGGTTACCTTTGTGTGTGACATACCTATTAGATATTCAACCTCGTGTTAGCAACTCTGAGTTAAGGTTTGGCGCAAGCCGGCGTTAGCACGTTGATTGCATTTAAGTCAAGTTAAATTTCATAAATAACATAGCAAGTCTCTTTAAAATACTGTTTTTAAAGTGCTGTTTTTGAAGAGATCGCAGAAGTGTTCTCTACAAGTTTCAGATTCATTGCATTTACTTCAGTTTCTTAAAAGGATTGAAAACAGCTGTAAAACTTAACGTACTTTTAGCAACAGCTGTGCGCCTGATAAAAAAAAGAAAAGATGCTGAAGTATCTACTATGCCAATGAATGCTCGCCACTAGCGAGTAAGGTCCTTAAATATAGCTGTTAAACGTTGTTAAAACGCGCCAAAGAACCAAAGTTTGAATAAAAATAATTTCTTATGCGGTAGAAGTGCGATTAAATATAACATCGAATATGCCGCAGTTCTGTGCAGCCCCTGTTTTTCGAAAAAAGGGTGGATAGTTTTTTCTGAAACATATAACTCAAGCAGTGGTTAATAAACTATTTTAATCTGCCATATTTGATAAATACTCACAAAAATAAAGATAATGTTAATAAACTCGGCTATAAGCCCTAAAACGGTGAAATTTGACATTTTGAAGACCTCACTTTACAGCAGCGCTCCTAGCGGCAAATTTAAACGCGATTGGTCTCATTGGTACTGAGACTCTAGACAAGTGACATTCTATCAATGAAAGCGTCGCTATAGCCGTTAGAACAAATGTATGGGAATGTCAAACGGTATCGAAATGTCACTTGATGAGTCCCTTACATTTTGCTATCTCGACCATCGCCGCACCAGCAAATGATGGAATGACACCTTCTCTGTGAAAGATTCACAATAATAAAACATTAAGGGTTGCCATAGAAAAAAAACTTTTTTGCAAAAAAATACTACCGACTTCCAAATATAAAACTACAAAGTGAAAAATAACTTTATTTTGGGAAGACGGTGTCTTTCTTTTTTCCCATTTTTTTGCGATATGGACACTGACTTCCTAAAATAAAGTTATTTTTCACTTTGTAGTTTTATATTTGAAAGTCGGTAGTATTTTTTTGCAAAATATTTTTTTTATTTTTCCCTTTTTAGTTGTACCTTTCTAAAATAGGCACTTATAACGCCAGAATAGATTACCCGAATAACATGAAACTTAACATAACCAGTGAAATAAGAGATCTGCATACCCCTTTAGAGCGTACTGGCATGATGTTATGTTATGAAATGGTATAAACAATAAACAGACATGCGATTGCAGCAATCCCGAATGATTTGCCGTTATTTATTGAAGAGTTCTGTTGTATATCTCCGAAGTTCTTCATCAGATCTACACCAAATTAAAATCGGACCAATTTCGAAACATACTCTATCAAACAAAAAAAGAATTTTAAAAATCGGTCCACAATTGACGAAGATATCGGAGAACATACACAAAAAAAAAAAACGAAACATACAAGAAGTCGAACATAGAACCTCCTCCTTTTTGGTAAGTTGGTTAAAAAACTAAAACGTTCACCATGTATGAAATATTGAATAAGGCTGTTTTCCTTTAAATTCTTCGTTTTTGCTTGTTTAGAATCTAAACGTTCAAAAATGATTTTCAAAAGAAAATTTTCCTTTCATCAGGATTGATTGACGATCCATCTTATTCGAATAAACGTAGTGATTGGCTAAATATAATAGTACCTACACCTCACTTAAAACTTGAATAAGTCCATTATACACAGTACAATCAATCTTCCAAGCCTTTCCCCAACTATGTTCTCACCGGATTCAGCTGAGTACAAGTATTTTAAACGGAACTACTGCTTATCTGAACTCCACAACCCAGTAACTGAGTAACATTGTTCTCCTTGGCATCACTACTCCTTCCTAAAAAAATGCTGCATCCGGCGTCGAACCGTATGTGGTTCTCTGTGAATGACTTACTTCAAAGAGCGAAAAACCTAAACTATATTTATCCTGTTCTAACACACACAAAGTGTAAAGGATATGGATACAAGGATATCTAGGTCGACTTAACTTGTAGCCCTGTATATCTAAAGATCGAAGACATAGCAAGCCTGTTCTGTTGAAAAGGTCCTCATTGCGTAGGTGTGACAAAACTTATGTGCCCGAATATTGGTCTGCCGAGAATACCTTAATACCGTTAATCTCAACTAAGTTTACAGAGACTTCTGAGTTCTTTTTAATATTTTCAGTTTAGCATCGTGCAGGAATGCAATTTCGTGTACAGTTTTTACCATTTACTTAATAATTATGATTGAAAAATCGGCAGGAATGCGTTTACCTACCTAATACCATGCAGGTACATAATCGTCCCAAGTATTCCTCTATCGATATGCCCCATATGGCATACATACAATCAGCCTGCTTTGAAATGACGTAACGCTACCCCTATAATTTGCCTCGGCTTATTGAAAGCGTCAATACAAACGCTGAATAAGCGTCAATACAAACGCTGAATTTGATTTGTATGAGAAAACAACAGACGACCTTCAAGTAAGCGATTGTCAACGGCAGCCATATTACCACAGGGTACATTGGTACAGTCAGTAGCTAAAACACCTTATATTTACACATCATCCCGAAACAATTTTATTGAGAAATAAATATAAAAGGTCACTTTCGATCACAGTACATTCTAATGGTCGTGACTGTACTTATTGAGTTGTGCGCATCTGAAATGTGATTGTCATGAATTCACTGAGTCTGAAGAATATACGACAGAAATGCGACCATTTTAGTGAAAATAAAAATGTTATCGGCTACATAAAGCGTTATTACGGCTTTTGACAATGTTTGGTTTGTTTGTTACTTGTTTAAAAAAGCTGTATGGAAAAATATGGAATGCCAGTGTTGTGGCAAAAAGGTTTGTCATTTACGGTGGTGGTTGACTGTGAAATTCTGAATACTTGGTGTGAGTTTTTATATTTTCTCGATCGCGTTAAAGTTAACGTTCACTTAACATAATAAGGATGAAATTAGGTCAGAGCCCGCTTATTTCAATTACATTGAAGTTTGCGCTAGCGAGTTAGTATAAAAACTTACGCTTCAGGTTTCTTCACAATGTTTTCCTTTACCGTCTGAAAATAATATCTAAATAAGTTTAATATAGAAACTTAATAAGACTATAAAACTTGAAATTCCCCTTAGTACTTTCCACATCCGAATCTACTGGAGTAACAATTCGTGTATTTTGAAAAAACAAACAGCATGGGTTTGATTTGTTCTTGCCAAATCTACAGAGTAATAAATATCAACGAACGGAACTTGCTTGTTTTCGATATATCAGAACAAACATCAAGAGAAAGGAAAAACTGCTGATGAAGGAGATTGCCAAACATCGGTGCATATGCAGAATAAAAATAAAACCTATCGAAATTATATTATTAAGCGATGTATTAAAACGAGTATACATAACGTATACGTTGCCCGCGCCATTTTTATTTAAAACTGAATATTTTAAACCGGAAACGTATTGGCGTATAATTTTTAATTGATTCATTTGCCAGTTTTTTGTGCGTTCGCTTTTTATTTTGAAAGTGAATTAATCAATATATATGGAAAGAATGAGAATTAATTTGACCAAATCCGTACTTCGATACTAAGGCCGGTTTTAGAGTCACGCTGACCCTCGGCGGTGATAGATTTTTGGATCAAGCCGACCGTTTAGCCCGCTCAGCGCTGACGGACGTCTGAACGAGCTACGCGCCCACAGACAGAGCCGACGGTCAGCGTGACTCTAAAACCAGCTTTATATTATTCATGGCCAAATTACTCTCTCTATCTGCGTGTTAGTTAACTGTTCACGTCTTCACTGCTAAAAGTATTTAGATAATATTTCGCACACTTGTAGACCATCTCCTAGATTAGGAAATAGTCTACTTTTAATCCTAGGAGTGTAATCCTTTCGGATAATTTTCGACTTTAACACTGGCAAAACCGCTGGCAGAAACTAGTTTTATATAATTTATTGTAGCAAAAAATATCTTTGCATGTTTTATGACATACATATTAATTTAATCCCAATATTTTAGTCCTGTTCAAAACATTGCGAATTTCTAAATCGCTTAATCGTACATATAAGAAAAAAAAACCGAGAGAAACTACTCACTCAAAAGCCTTTTCCTCTATAATAACCGATAACTTTCTTTAATAACCTCTGTATCTCGAGGTGGCAGCCAATAAAGGAAAACTACCTTTTCTTTCGTCAAACATCGGTGTGAGGATTTTATCTGTTCCGGGAGATATTTTCCGAGAAAATGGGTAAAATAGTCGAACAAGATGTAATGGGTGCCGCGCTCACGCCAGCAGGGACGGACATTTCTTATTTCTTGTAAATATCTAATAGTAAGTCGTAAGTCTATTGCTTCGAAACCACATTCTTTTTTCTTTTCCTGTTTTAATAGTTCAGTGGGTAATATTTTCTTAGTTTATTAGTTCGTTTTGGTGTTTATAATTTTGATATCTGTGATGTTCAGTACTCCTTTGAAACAATGCTGAAAAACAGTCAGTCTGGATACTCCTCGTCATCTCTGTCCAATACGAGCTAACAGTACCAACCAATCTATGAGACTTACACGCTTTAAAACAAAAATAGTGATACAGCCGGTTTCTCAACACTCTATTATCGGGCTGTTAACCTAATCGGCGAATTGCCAGTTAATTAAACGTATACTTTCAGGTTTTCGAAACCTTAACGTGACAAGCGTTTAACAATTTGTCACACTTGACAAAAATCACTAATTAACCACAACTTACAGCATTTTTGGGTTTCTGTGCACCTTTTTTAATGTTAATCTCTTGTCAACGAGCCTAATTTATAATTGTCGGATTAGTCAGTCAAGTCAATTATCCGCAGATTAAAATTAATATAATTATTTTAAAGGCTAATAAAGATAATATGTTTCAGCGAAAACTATAAAAGGGGTCAGTAGGTAATAAAAATATGTTAGTTAGATTTTATGGTTGACTACTAAGACAAAGAAAATAATTTAATAACAAACTATCAAGTTTACTGATTGCACATTTTTATAGAATGTTTATATTTATCTTTTGTTGGCATTCCAAATATATAAAGTTTACCTTTATATTGTACGCCCCTCTCCCATCTTGTTAAAATATAGGCTTGCCTCTAAGAAACTAATCAAATCCTTAATTATTACAATACAATAAATACTTGATAGCACACCAAAATTATAAAACGGCAATTTAACAAATATTTCTGTTTCCATGGTTACAATGGTAAAGACGTGGATGTTCACAATGGACCTCAGTAGAATGCTTAAAGTCACCCAAAGGGCAATGGATAGAGCTATGCTCGAAGTTTCCTTGCGTGATTGAATCAGAAATGAAGACTACCGCAAGAGAACCAAGGTAACCGACATAGCCCGAAGAATTGCCAAACTTAAGTGGCAGTGGGCAGGTCACATTGCTCGCAAAACGGATGGCCGTTGGGGCTTTAAAGTTCTAGAGTGGCAACTTCATACCGGAAGACGCAGCGTTTGCAGGCCTCACTCTAGGTGGAGCGACGACCTGGTCAAGCCTGCGTGAGCCCGATGGACGCGAAACGCACAGGACCGATAAGTGTGGTAATGCTTAGGTGAGTCTGCAGCAGTGCACTTCTTTCAGCTGAAATAATGATGATAATGATTGGTACAGTCTAATGGCTGATAGTGATATCTTCGAGACAATGAGACAACCGAATAATTGACCAAACTAACTCAAAACTTGATTAAACTGCACAGGATAAAATTTCCACCATGGGCCGTTGATTTGGAAGTATTTTTTTTTATATTTTTCATAAATAGAAAGCTTTTAACAATTTTTAAGATTCGAAATATCACGATTTACATGATATTTTTTTATAGTTTCCATTACAATTAGAAAATAGCACGCCCTGTGCATAATTTTAGGTTGGCTAAATTGTCATGAAGTTTTGAGACACCCACTGCTGGCTAATTTGTGACAAATTGTCAGCGGATTTGAGATGTGAAATCGCCTTCAGAAACCGGCCTATAGATACACTAGTGTTTAAAGCTTTTTTAATAATTAATTGAAATGTGAAAGTTTGCATGGATGTGTGTGTGTGAATGTATGTTTATTATTCAATCACGCCAGAACGGCTGAAAGGATCTGCATGGAATTTGGTACGGATATAGATTATAGTCTGGAAAAGCATTATATTATATAGCATTATATTATTTATTTGCATTTATAGCATTTTATCCCGGTATTAGATTCCCTTGGGATGATTAAACACTTTTCACGCGGGCGAAGCCGCTGGCAGAAGCTAGCAGGAACATAATTACATTGTTAAGACCATATACATACTAAATAATATGGACTGGAAATACCTACGAAAAAAACGTGCCTACCTAAACCTCAAAATGTCTCATAAAATGGCCGCCGATTCTAAGGTTGTGTCAATCAAGCAACACACACACACTCACAAATCTCAATAATACAATATGTAAACAACCATTTGACAGCAGGACTACCACGAACACAACCACAAAATTCGGGTACTTAGTCTGAACGGCCCAAATCGAATGGCACGCGGGCCATTCGACCGTAAACAAAAATTGTCTACGTTCGAATGGCCCGGTGGTCAAATGAATTTAAAAATAATTCAAAAGTACAGTCGCAAACATTCTATTAATCACATAGTTTATGAATTTTAACTAAATAAATATTTAATTATTTGAAATAGTCTAAATAAACGGAATACATCTTCATAACCGGTCGGCACGATTTCAGGTAGCTAGATAAACAATGACCCTTCTTGTCATCCAATCACAAGTAGGATGCTTATCTGTGACGTCAGAGGACTATGGAGAAATATGTTTAATAGTGCAACTTAGTAACACCACTGTTAATTTTGCAATTGTCCATTAATGTTGTGCATTGAACTTTTACTTTCGAGAGTTTTGTGTTTTGTTTACTGTTGGATCCTGGTAAGTTTTTTTGATATATTATAAAGCCAATTGCATATAATGCAATATTTTTCTCAAAATGTTTCTTCAGTTAAAGGCGTTTCATATGTATTCTATCTTTTTGCCCTTTAACAGTTGTACGTGAAACATCACATAATCATGGACCTAAAGACTTAGAAACGAGGGAAATTAAAGAGCAAATGGAAAAATGTATAAACGCTGTTCAACACGACGTATCTATTCCGATTCCTCAAATATTTAATGAGCACATGCAAATACTTACACAAAAAGGAGTACAAATTTTACCTAAGTTTGAAAAATATAAGCAAACATCTATACCAAAAACGAAATAGCTCAATTGGAGCCAAGAGACTTTGCTTTAGAAAAGGAGCTGACGTTATTATCCCTCAAAAATATTTATTTATGTTATTTGCGGATTATCAATGCAGACAAAAAAGAATATTGATATTTGGACATAAGGATTTCACTGTTTATTTGCGGCAGTCAAGAAGTTTTTTCTTTGATGGGACATTTAAGATCTGCCCGAATGGATTTTATCAAGTTTTTACAGTTCATGCAGATATAGGAAGCACTCAAGAATTTGTTAACGTGATTCCTATTTTGTATGCTTTACTACCTGATAAGAAGCTTGACACATATCAGTTACTATTCCAATTAATAAAAAGTCAAGAACCAGAATGGAAACCAACTTATGCCACTATGGATTTTGAAGCAGCTACCATAGTTGAATTACAAAATATTTTTCCAAATGTTAAAATAACAGGGTGCAATTTTCATTTTAGTCAATGCTTGTGGCGTAAAGCAAATAAATTAAATCTACACAAGACCCATTCAGGCAAGGCACATATAAAATTATGTACAGCATTATCACACATTCCTCCACAATTCGTTGGCTTTATATTATGGCAGAAAGTCCGTGCAGTGATAATTTTACAAAATTCAACGATTATTTTGTTAGCACATGGCTAGAGGATAAGGTGAATTCAAGTATCTGGTGTACATATAATAAATATCATAAAACAAATAACATTGTAGAGTCATGGAACAATAGAATTAGAAAATTCATAAAAGTCAAACCAAATATTGGTCAACTTCTGCAAGGGTTGCATAACGACTTCAAATATTATTCAAATCAGATAAGGAAACCTGATGGCATCAAAATTTCAAAAAGGAAACCTGAAACTTTATCAAGAAACTGGAAAATTCAAAGTATTGTAGAAGAATTATTGACTGGACAGATAAGCGTGGGGCATTGCTTAGAAAAATTAAAGTTTTAATCAATTATATTGTTCAGTCGTATTTTCTTTTTATTTTGTTGGTTTTTTATTTTAAAATAAGCCCGATTGTTACTAAATCTTATTGATTAATATTGTATTTTTATATTTTGTTGATTTGTTTTTCTAGAATAAGACTTATTTTAGGTATATCTTATAGTAAATTCTCATATTTTGTTGATATGTTTCCTTACAATTGCTGGTTGGTTTTGACTAAACATTGTTGTTTAATAATATTTTTATGTTTGTTCATTTGTTTCTCTAAAATAAGACTGATTTTCACTAAATCTTATTGTGTAATAGTAAATTCCCACGAATTGAGGATTTTTATTCTTTAAAATTAGGCTGCTTTTGACTAACTTTTTAATTGTATTTTTTTACATTTTGTTGATTGGCTTGTTGTTTTATTTTATCTTATTGTATATTTTGTTGATTGTTTTAATGATGATAATACAAATCTAAGAAAAAATCATCTTTTATTTAAACTTTTTACTTTTGCACCCGAATGTACATAATGTAGTTTATCCATTGAATTAAGATAGATTGTGTCACCAACGGGCCATTTGTACGTAGACGATTTTTGTTTACGTTCGAATGACCCACGTGCCATTCGATTTGGGCCGTTCAGACTAAGTACCCAAAATTCGTCACATAAAATGGCGAATATGGCACGTACCTACAACCGTCACTACGTCATAACAAAATGTTGCCATAATGAGCAACAACTGAAATATTGTTGTCTCTTTCATCAAATACGATTACTACATTAGAAAGAATGAAACAAAACGATGTTTCACATTCTGTATCGTATTTCACTCATATTTGTTTAAGCTAATGTATGTATAGAACATCGCGGCGCCTCCATATATTTCCTATCTCAATGGTTACGACTGGTTGCACCAAGCATTGTCGTCAAAACGGGCAAGCTACAATTTTATTTTCTTCGCTGCTAGCTTTAAATGTTAACAGCCTGTTTTATTTTCACATTTTTTCATGCTTTTTTACTTCCTACGATGTATTTTCTTTGTCTGTGACATAATTTGCATGGAAATAACGCCTTCGCTTGATGTTGGACGGGCTAACTACCCGTATCTACTTGGTAGCGATTACTGTATGTAATCTTTTTTTAAAGGCATTATAGCATCCTCCATGTAGAATAATATAGTATTTATTGTTATAATAATGTCCCTCCTTTTTTCGATAGGTATTTTTAATATATATAATCTATACCTACTAATATTATGAAGCTGAAGAGTTTGGTTTGTTTGTAGGCGCTAATCTCAGGAACTACTGGTTGGAATTGAAAAATTATTTTTGTGCTGAATAGTCCATTTACCGAGGAAGGTTATAGGCTATATAACAACACGCTACGACCAATAGGAGCGGAGCATAAATGAAAAATGTTGCAAAAACGGGAAAAAAAAAACTTTTTTGAGGGTTTCCATTGCGTGCGCTGCGTTAACGGATTAAGTTACGCAACAATCATGTATGTAGGGTAGATGGGTAGGTCGGGAGCCGGTTGACGGAAGCGAAGCCGCGTGGGGCAGCTAGTAAAATATAAATATTAGTTCTACGTACCGATCATTAGCCTAATTTTTATTTATTATGTGGGTGTAAACTATAAGTCTTACTAGAAGTTTCTTGTAGTAGTTGAAAGATGCCAGCAAAGCATATCAAATTTTTGTAGAACGAATTGTATACAATTGTTCACCTAAATCCTTGGTATTTCTCATCAAAAGTATAGTTACTTGACCGCTTCGAGCTTCGAGTACAATAAACGTCAAAACTACCCGCCTGGCTGCAATTTATCTTCCTCCTGCTAATTACTTCGCTATATCTGCAGAAATTCCAACTAACTTTCCTGCAGCTGGGCAAAAGTTTCACATTCGCGCACTTTTGCGATTTCGTTTAACAACGAATTTTTCAATTGGGCTCAGAATTTTTAAGTGCTTCGGCAAAAGGCTCAACTATTTCTGCCAGTACCGACACTTTGCTGTAGTAGTCAAAGGAGTTTTTAGAGTAGCATTTTCTTTGATGCTGTTTTCTTACGGTGAAGCAAACATGGAAGACGCTATAAGAGAACCCAATTATGGGTAAAGCTTACCTTTGTAAATAAGCTGTCCTATTGTTTATGTGTGTACCGCAAAGAATAATAATAGAAGACTTAAGAAGTTTAGGTCTTATTACTTAACTAGCTGTGCCCGCGGCTTCGCTGCCGTCAACAGCTTACCCTACCTGCCCTACTTACCTATTGCCTATCCTAATTAGACTTACTACCTGCCTACCCTACTTGCCATGCTACCAAGTACTACCAAGATTTTTCTTGTGTCTTTCTTCCGCGGAAAATCTTAGACACTCAGAACATTACAGTAAATGCACAATGCCATCTATCGAATATGTAGTTCAACTGTCCGAGTTGCGTGTGTTGTGATATTTTAATTCTTGAACACTATAAATTCATCTAACTTTTGATGGTGTGTACCGATTGCGATAAAACAACAAGAAAAATTTCAAAATTTGAGAAACCCCCGACTCATTTATCTTGCGAAAACACCCCGATTCAAACAGTAAAACACCCATAAGTTTTGTACGGCTGAACCGATTTTATTTAAACATAGCTAAGAACATTCTCGACAAAATCACCTTTCAAACAAAGAAAACCATATCAAAATCGGTTAATCCGCTTAGGCGTTATAATGCCACAGACAGACACACAGATAAACAGATGCACAGATACACAGACGCACAGATACATAGATACACAGCAACACACGTGAAACTTATAACACTCCTCTTTTTCCGGCGGGGGTTAAAAACTAAGTAACACTTCAACTTACGCACAATTTTTATGTAAAAAAGTTATCTACATTGGTTTCGTACATTTTACGTCATGCGTGCAAAAATAACAAAAAAAAAAATTGCTGGAAATGGGTTCTGTTGGTCATCCTTTAACGCGCTGGGTAATTTTTTTGGAAATATGTACGGGGTACATAATAATAAATCTGTAAAAACGACTTTTGTACAGATTTATTATTATGTATATTGATGTATAATATTTGTAATTAATTTTGAAAGAATCTTCCTTTATTCCAATTGATTCAATCGCCATGTTATCGGAAAAAGAACTCTTGATTAGTGTCAATAAAGTGAGCAATGGTGGCCCAGTGGTGGTATCCTCGTCTTACAAGTTTGGTCGAGGATCCAAAAAGATAAGCTAAAGATAGGCGCTTTACTCTGTGTAAATTATTATATCATCACTGCTGCTCCCAAAACGGTGAAGGAAAACATCGTGTGAAAACCGGCATTTCTCAGAACCAAAAACTTGAAGACATGTCACATCTACCAACCCGCACTGTGCCTGCGTGGTGGATTACGGCCCATTCTCTCTCACAGAGAGGAGGCCTGCACGTACAATGGACCAAATGGGAATCCAAGACCGGCAAAGGGGGTCCTAAAGCTATCTAGTGCCTATAAATAACAACGGTCAATTTGATTGAGTCGGGTGGATGAAAATAGAAGTAAGCATCCCTCTTATGCTTATCCTCTTATTAGCTAATCTCTTTAGTCTCCGTCGCTGACTGCGTCTGTCGACGTCATTTCTGTTCCTCCACTTCTTTTGAACAACGTAACGAATTTTGATACGGTTTGCATTAATAGAAATACCAATAAGCGAGGAAGGGTTTCGAATATATACATTCTAGAACTGAATGAGACGAAATTTAAAATTTGTATGAAACGCACACAGGGATGCTTATTGTAAGTTGTCACTAATAAAAATGCTTGGCTGGGCAAAAGATACTTTTTATAATCGTAGTACGTTGCCTTAGTTAGACCACTTGACTACTCAAGCGAAGCCGCGGGCAGAAGCTAAGGCTTTGTGAGCGAAGCGAAGCTCTTCTGACGTACGTACGGTGGTATAGTGCATAGGAAACCAAAAACGCTTTCAGTTATTAGGGTAAAGAGTGTCTCTAATGGGAATCTTGACCTCAGGCTCTAGACAGATATTCCGTCAGCAATCACGTATGTGGCAGTTACCAAAATCTGTAAGATTTGGCCAAGCTACCAAAATTACATTTGATCAGTCCCTTGTAATTTTTTTCTCTATTTTAGTATTTTTATATGTCTATCTTTTTTGTTTGATTTTGTCTAGGGCTTCTGAAATCGTGAAGATCTTTATTTTTTTGAAGTTGTTAATACATCAGTTCCAAGCTGCAGCCCACCTGCACTGACAGGGTTTCGGAACCGAACCTGGAAAGGCCATGATCAGTAACAGCACCTACAGATAGACTTTCTATTTCTACTTCTGCCTTGCATTTTCCCACACTAGATGCAGCTCTCCTTATTTTTACCTGTATTAATCTGCTATTTCTAAATTCTTACCGTAAACGTAGTCTCGCGGTTGGCGCTAGCAGTTCCCTCGGGGTCTACCGGGGTTCGGAGACTCTGAGGCAGCAATTCAATCAGGTTGGTGGAGTGCGGCTGATAGCGAAGCACCAGCACGCAGGTGGAGACCAGGGTGTAAGCCAGAAGAGTACCTGGGGAAGAAGAGAAGTTTGTTAGTTACCAAATACTACCAGAACACGACAATTCCAGGTCCACCCCCATAGATATGGAGATGGTCAAAGGAACCGTGAACTTTACCGGGATAAAAAGAATCTTACACAATCCTACTAAGGAACTTACCTGCAGCCTTATTGCGTAATGAATTCGGCAAGGCAAGGGCAAAGAGTATGAAAAATCACACACATGCATGCGTGATGAAAGACGTGATGTGGATTTCCGTCTATGTGATTGGTCGATTTTTCATACACTTTGCTCTTTGCCTTGCCGAATTCATTACGCAATAAGGCTGATGATGGCGCGACGCAATAACAAATAAAAATATCGCAGCATACGTAACGTGTTTTATTCCGGCAGAACGGGGACGGAACGGCACAATAAGTTTTGAAAATATCGCTTCATACAAAATGTATACGAAAAACCATACGTCACGGGTGCACGGACGGGCGATGACGTGGCGTCCATTGGCGTTTTGTGAGAAACGAACTTATCGTTCCGTTCCGTCCGGTATAAAATACGTTACGTATGTAGCGACCTTTAAACTGCGTCGATAGGCGATATCGCGCACGTATTTTCTAAGAAAATTTCAAGCATAAATCGGTCATTTGCATCACATTGCGTCCAAGTGAACAATGAAATTTCGCTTAGTCAAAATCGCTAATCCGTGTGATATCCTGAATCTAATCGCGTAATAATTGGTAAATATAAATGTAAAATTCTGTGTTAAACTTCATTAAACTTAGTGCCTATTAAATATTGGACCATATTTGAAGCAATGGTCGTTGAAAAAGTGGATAATTATTCAGGGATTCAAACCCGGGCGATCAGTAGTATGGGGAAGAAGGAGATTATTCGACTGCATTTATTGTCAGAGCCAACTCCCGTGGCGCGAAGACTGGTGATTCATCAAACTCCAAAATGGCGGCTGACGGCTTTCTGCTTATTCACGTTTCACACTACACCACAGTTTTTATGCGAAGCGGGTGATAGACACAGTTTATAAAGTTCTCTGCAATCCAAATCACTACTAATAAAAAATAAATAAAAATAATAAATCCACACACACACACACACTAATCGGATGCTTCAGTCTTCAGCCATATGAAATTTAGAACTGGTGGTGAGATATGAAGTCCTTTCACGGTCAAGGTTTAATTCGCTCTGGTATCTCTTTGGTACAGGCACATGAGTAGATAAACGGAACAGAGATAAAGCTTCATACAACCGCGCGAATCGGTTGCACTACTACAAGCACGCGGACGCATGAGTGCGTGACCACTGGCCGCTTGTCGCGTACGCGGCGATACTGGGAAAAACCGGTTTACGTTGTCACAGCCAGTGGACAATCTCAGGGTCTGTCCAACGCACGTTGTTTGTTTTGTTAGTTGCAAGTTTGAATATTTTAATGTAAAAACGTTGTTTTTTATTATTAGTAATGATTGTTTATTGTACTGTGTGTATGAATAATACTAGAAAAAATTAAAATATATCATACTTTAACTACTTATCCCAAAGAGAACAATAGGTAAGTTAATATTGGAAACCGCTTGACTGTCCATATTTCCGAATCGGATTAAAACAATGGTAATTTCTATTGTGTCTGCTAATTGACAGATTGAGGGATATGTACCTTTATTTTAATGTATGGTATTTTTTGTGATAAGAAGAGGGTACTACACGATGTGTTTTTACCTTTTTATTGTTATTAGAAGCTTTTACTAAACAATTGTAGGTATGTGGGTGAGTTGGTATGTAGTAGGTATGTGTGTTAAGTTCAAATATTGCAAGTAAGATTTGAAGTACTTCCCGATGTCTGATTGAGCTGAAATTTTGTATACCGTAACTTCAGTGACAATATAATAATATGATAGATATAACCTGATGTTACAGCCAGGATTGTCTCCTCACTATGGAACTCTTCAACGGGTAGTAGCACGGTCACAAAATTTTGTATGTTAGTTTAATTTTGATAGTTTAACACAATTTTTATCATGCACTGCTACTGCAGCCAGCATTGTCTCCTTAAGAGGGAACTCTTTAATGGATAGAAGCATGGACTCGAAACGTTGTAGGTCGTAAACTCCACCATAACCTGCTAAACTGCTGCAAAGTATTCTATCACACATTATAAATAATAAAACTATTTAACAAATGTTTTATTTTTGTTTTTACCTATTGTGACAACCCTACCAAAATAGGTAACAATTTTGCACGTTCTTAGGAAGCTTTGTCTCTGTTCCGTTTATCTACTCATGTGGTACAGGCGTACATATATGGGCCGGGAAAAGGGAAAGGGTGCGAGATAGTTAAGGTCAAAGACCTTATACTTCTTACTACAAGTATAAGGTCTTTGGTTAAGGTAGATCGCCCGCAAAATGTCAAATGTGTTTTTCAATGTATTCGGTCATTGGTTTATGGCCTATCATTTATGACTACAAGAGATGGCGCCACCAGTCTGTTCATTTGTCTAGATTATTTTAGCTCGGTAATACGTTCTTTAAAATTATAATTTCCGTCTTTCAGCAAATGAAGCTTATAGCAAAAGGTAAACAGTTATTATGAGATTAATAAATCTTCTCGTTTCACAATAATTTCTATTACCTACATTAAGATTTAAGACGTCGTTTTAATGTGAATGCTTTGTCTATTCTAAGAGGATAATGAGGAAGGTCGGCTTTTATGCATTAAAGTAATCCTTTCTTCGAGGACTAGAAAAATATTTCCTTGTGTTATAAACGTTAACTGCTTATTACTAAGACTCCGCGGTCCGTCTGTCTGTCTGTCTGTCTGTCACCAGGCTGAATCTCATGAACCATGATAGCTAGACAGTTGAAATTTTCACAGATGATGTATTTCTGTTGCCGCTATAACAACAAATACTAAAAACAGAATAAAATAAATATTTAAGGGCGGCTCCCATAGAACAAACATGATTTTTTTGCTGTTTTCTGCGATAATAGCACGGAACACTTCGTGCGCGAGTCCGCGGAGCACTTGGCAGGTTTTTTTTATTTATTGAGTGGTTTAAATGTATTGTGGAAAAGTCTGTTTTCAGTTTTTAACATTTTCGTCGTGGCCCAGTAGCAGACGACGAGGTCTTGTACCTGAGGTCACGGGCTCAAAACCGGGCAATCACAAATTTGACTTTTTGAATTCTTAAGTACTTCATAGGTTTATCTGGAACACCGCTGACAATGGTGAGCGGAAACATCGTGAGAAAACCTGGATTTATAGCTAATACTAGCTGTGCACACGGCTTCGCTCTCATCAACTGCTTACCCTACCCTACTTACCTATCTTACGTAACTAGATTTTTTTTTCTAGGGCCATTCTTTCGCGGGGAATCTTAATACCGCCATTTGAAAATGACGTCAAACGTACAACACTTTCTATCGCTTTCTTTCTATTTAACTGTCCACGTATTTGAATTTCATGTGTTGTGATATTTTACTTCTTGAACACTTTGAATTCATTTACTTTTGATAGCGTGAACCGATTGCGATGAAACAAAAACTAAGTAATATTTCAAGTTACGCACAATTTTTATGTATAAAAGTTAATACATAGTCCCAATGGAGCCCATTGAGTGGTGATTTCGGACCGTAACATGCTGATGTTATTATTTTGTTTATAAGGCCCCAGCCTTAACGTAAGTATATAATTCTCAAACACTCACTCAAGCTTGTGCACTATAATTTTATTGGATACCACAATAAAATTATAGTGCACAAGCTTGAGAGAAACAATGAGTTTTTACCAATAGAGATACTCATTACTCTTATAAAGAAATAAAATTAGATAGCCATAGGACCTATGTAACTTGGAACTTTATTTCAATTACTGAGTAGCTTAAACGATCACAGATATATAAATAAGACCCCGTTGTCAGAACGCTGTCACACTGTACAAACGTAAGTTCGTGTTGCGGCCAGACACAGGACGGACTGAGTTCACTCAAGCTGGTCAGTTTGTGTTTATATTGGCGAGCTGACGTCGGTAAAACGTATCTACCTCAGTATACGTATATATACATATAAATCATTGGTGAGGAAGCACTCCCACTTCCCTCATTCTCACAATCCTTTGGGACGGCAATAAGGGACGTTTGAGGTCAATTCAGGCGCAGAGCCTGAATTTGAGAGAGCTTTATCTGCATATTTTCCGAGTCACGGAGGTGTCGCAGTCCACCATCAGTGCTGCAACTGTGATATTCTAAATGAAAAAACCTAAATTATACTTTTCTTGAACAGAAAATCGAACACGATCCCGCGTTTTTCAGTCGCGCTAATGAGCTCAGTATCAACGAGGTTGTTATTTTTAGCTTAAAATGTATCAACAGAATTCGTGTTTCACGATCGAATCCCGTACCTTAGTGTTAAACCATACATTTTGCCACTCGGATTCCTAAACAGTGAGCATATATATTATCAGACGCAGCAAAAGGAAGAAATAAATATCTTTAAACGAAACGAAACGTAAATGGAAAAGTAGTGTCGGACGGACACTTCCACTCCAGTTTAAATACAATGAAAAACAATATCAGACGCAGCAAAAGGAAGACGTAAAATAATATATCGTTAATTCGCTACCAAATCATATCTACCGCCGTATTTCGAGTTCACCACACTCCAACACTATGGCAGCGCTCCAGCCGCTCCAGGCGTCCGCCATTGCTGATTACCTTACTGTCAATAATAAAATAGTTTATTTCCATTGTTCAGCCTTTTCCTCTTAATTGAAACAACCAGCGCATTGTTCTCTACAAAATCAATAAACACAGTAAAAGAGTTACGTAGCGTGTATAATTTAATAGCTTTATTTAATGACTGTATTTGATATGTTTAACCATTTAATTTAAAGCTATTATTAAGGCGATTTCTAAAAATTATTTTACCAATTTTACCTCTTTGTTAGGAACAGTATGGGCATTGCTTTTTAGAGTTCCGTACGTCCAAGAAAAGAAATGGAACCCTTATAGGATAACTTGTGTGTCTGACTGTCTCTCACAGCCAATTTTTCGAGACAATTTTTTGGTAGAAATGCCACCTACCTAGCATTCTGTGAATAACTTACACACATCACAACGTGAACAAATACATTGTCGGAGTTATCGTCTGTAGAAATTTCTGTTGTTCATTGTCTGTGTTGTAGAAATATATTTTTTTGGAGGCAACACTCATCTTTTTGACACCAAACATTGAAAAAAGATCCTTATTGCCAACACCAAGAATCTGGAAGAGATTCCCTGAAAGCTGTGTTGTTGATGTTCCATTGTCGGAACGTAATCCTGCCATGACTTGCATTAAATAACTATAAAGGAAAAAACTTTAGAGCAAAGCGTCTGCGGCGTCTCGGTCGAAGGCCGCTTGTATACACTAAGAAAAGTTACCAGGCCTACGCATGAATGTGTGTCGTTTCTACACACGAACTATGTACCTATACTGCCTCAGTACTGACCATTTTTTTTTTTTATGTTCGTACCTATGTCCGACAAAATTCTTGTCGTGTACTTGATGAATTGGTCGCGTACGACAAGAATTTAGCCGGAGGCCCGTAATTTGAATGAATGTAAATGAATTTGTAAAAGGAGGGGTGACTCGAACGCGTAAGCGACGCGTATTACAGTTCGCAAACAACCTTCTTTCCGCAAATTTCCAGTGTTACTGCGTCACTGACGACCGAGCCACTTTGCTCTGAACTCTACCTTTAAATAACTATAAGAGGCTGAGATACTCGCCCGCCTGGCTGAATTTACTTCGCCTAGAATCTTTTACGAGCGCCCGGGCGACCTTTGGGCCGTTAAAAATATTTGAAGCTGCTGCGAGTAACGGGGAAGACATATTTTTGCTCAAATATTTAGACGTTGAAAGCTGTGGGTTGTGTAAAATGAGGAGTGTGGCCTAAGGGCTTCGGATATTTTCATCTTTATTTATTGAAGTAGTAATGATATGTCAAAGAGTTTTATGTGCAGTTAGAGCCTATATAAATAAACAACTAATGCCTTTTCCAATGGTACTTTTTGTGTCCTAGGTACTAGGCTGTACAATCTTAGTCAAAGTTACGCCAAAGTCAGCATACGCCACACCGCGTATGTTTAAATTTATGATGGAGTCTGGTTTTACGCCGAGTGTCGTTGACGATATCTCTAGAAGGTAAATCAGTCTGGGTACCGCTTATTTCCAGAGGCCCTTCGCTTCTTCTTTGGTACAGAAGAATCAAATTAATATACCATAGATTATTCTGTAAATATTACCAGTAGCGCTATGGCAGGCAAAAACGGCGGTCTGGCCACGGTGCAGAACTAACAAAATTGCTTGAAAGTGCGAAGTTCCCTTTAAAAAAAAGCCAATCTTTACCACGATCAATAATGCTAGTGTCTAATTTTTCATTTTCCTTATTCTGCCAATTATCCAACGGTGGGTGATACTAATCGATTGAAATCAGTTCCGTACCCTGGGCATGCTAGCAATTGTCATCAACACCCTCCCGGGTCGACACAACATCTAACTTACTCCCACGCATATTCACTACTTTATTCTTCTCAGTCTACAAAAGCTTTGGAAATAACAGTAATAATTAATAACATTCATAGATGCTCTTTTTAAATTAGGATCGCCTCAAATAATAATAGTTCCGTTCAAACTAGAGATGATGGTCTCGACCTTGTAGAACCAAGAAATGTACATTTAGGCTACAAGTTGTGACTGTAGCCCACAAATCTTCTCCACAGGTCGTCTCGAGGTCATTTTGCCTATTCATGTTGACACCGTGACGCAAAGCCAGTAACACGCCGCCACCCAAAGCTACTTTGTCTCTGCGTTGAATACGCCAATCGCCGCTTCACAATGCCGGGTCCTCTACGGAATTGTCCAAATTGGTTTCTGTTACGACTATTAAGTCATGTTCGGAGAGTAACAAGCTTGACTTCTATGTGGATAACGTAGTTTTGAGCCCTCGTACATTCTGGTACAGTAGGCGCAGACAGACATTGCGATCAGTAGGGACGTGTGCGGGGTGAATTTTAATGGGCTTACTGAGTTTCATTACGAGTCACGAAAGTTACGGCACCATGGTTCGACGCAAATATCTTCTGTCCAGTTTTCAGTCGTCATGGCTAATTCAGCCAGTTTTGAGGGCACACCCAACTTAAAGGATGCGTATTTGCCACGAGGTTTGAGTACTTCACCGTGAACAAATCAGTTCCATAGATAGTATTTAGGTGATCACGTACCTGGCCATCAGATCTGGGCTGCCCGACATAGAAGAGGTGCAGGTATCTCCAACTTTCGGCTTCAATATTGGTGATATCTGGTGGTGCTGTTCCACTTAAAACATTGCTGAGCGAACGTCGGGAGCGCCTCTGCTGTACTTCCGTCCATACATCTTTTTCTGTGTCACCCATCGTAATATTCGCACTTCAGCCGGCACCGGCTTGACGACACGGGGTTTGGGATTATGGTGGCTATCTGGTTTAAGTTTACCTTATGCAGATCCCGTAGATTTGTCTCGCCAATTTGAGACTGAAAGTTCGCTTCTAACGTTATTTCCATGGGTGCGGAGACTTTCTCACCGTCGTTTCCCGGTTCCTGCCCCGCCAAACGTGGCTACCGATTATGATTGGCGATTTAGGTTCCAATTTTCCAGTTGCTGGATTTGCCTTCACTGGCCCACCAGCTGGACGCATTCTACCCTCAATCTCGGTTGTGGTTTTTTGAATGGCCGCACACTGGTTTTTTAGTTCGGAGACATCCTTGACCGGGGCGGACAGCACTTTATTATGCTCATACTTCCACGCATACAGCCTGTGGCGGTCATATTCCGCCCTCCATGAAGTCAACATTTGCATAAGTTCCGAGCATATGCAAAAATAATGAATCACTGGGTTGTTGGGTGAATCAACGATTCGCGGCCGCTTTTCCCTGCAGTTTATTATAGTTCTCCTTGGAACTGGAGGCTGAAGGTATGCCAGGAACAGATTGTGATTGTCCTGGTTTAGGGGTCTTCGGGGACGTAGGCAGGGTAAAATCCATTTTAGAAGTTACTAAGATGATATTTACAAAAATATCAACAATGCTCGAAATCTTGTTCTGATCTGGAATGCAATCGTTAAAATTTTCCGTGGAGTGTTGGTAGCACGGCGAGCTAGTTATGCACGCTGATGCAGTACTTGTGTTCCACACTTAACGGCTAGTATACGTTGCGCTCAAATTTGAGTCCGAATGCTCTACTACCAACAACATAACATCATGCTTGTAGTCCCCAAAGGGTTAGACAGAGTTGTACCTGTCGTATAGTACACCCCCATTTTGCCAGGTATGTACTAGAGGGTGACTGCCATCAACCGGGCACAAATCCTGATGCTGCTGCTGAAAAGTTTCAGACGGAAAAACCTAATAACAATGCCCGACCAGGAAATCGAACCTAGGACCTCGTGCTGAACAGTAGCGCTTGCGGCCACTAGATCAACGAGGTAGTCTTACCAATCAATTATTTGATTTCTAAAAAAAAAAAAAAAACACAATATTTACACCCGGGGGCAGAAAGCTTGCTGGTGACTACCACGCACGGCGCCCCTCGTTCGCCTCGTCCATTCGCCGAACGTCTGAGTGACGTCATGATGTCATCGGTAAACTTTCTGCGCCTAATTGCTATATTAGTCAGTATACCGTTTTTCGTATTCAAAAGACAATTAATTCCTCTGTTCGCTTGATACGTATCTGTTAATTACAAACAAATATCGCGATACCAACAAACATGGCAATGGAGGGTTGGTATTCACTTATAAAAAGAGTAAACGTATATGAAAGCTACATTCGAATAGCAGATTCTGGATTCCAAACATCAGTACCAAATTGCGTTTGATTCAAAGTGGTACAAAAACTACGTCAGCGCGAGACGACAATGAAACAAAAACTGTTTTCATGACATTGTTTCACGGGAAATGGTCGTCGCATCGTTGTCGTAATGTCGCTTCGGGATTATCTGGCTGGGACCTCAATAGAGTTTACTCAGGTGCTGGTGAAGTAGACCTTGAACATTGTTATTCATTGATCTGACCAGACACACAGCTCACAGGTATTATCGACTGTAACGCTCAATTACCATGACATTAGGTGACGTCATGTTAATAATTTGTTATCATCCCTAACAAACAGGCTGTGACAACGCGTTATACAGCGACCTCGATTAGCGGCAGCTGTGATCTCCTGTGTCATGTTGTGACAAGCAAATGTCACCCTTATGTAGGCAAAACTAACGAATATTAATTAGTAACTTGGTTGAAAACATGACTCAACTTTAGAATTAATTAATCGACTCTTGAGTTAGGTACATAATTAAATATTTTGCTGTTCTGCCATTTTATGAAAGTGTGACTGTCACTTACAAATTCCATGTAGACAAAAAATATTTTCCAAAACAAAAGACAACCGGCCATTCAAAAAAAATTTTACAATAATCGAAATTCAAACTATGGATGATTCCACGATGATTGGTGATTGAAAAACAATGAGTTAACTATCAAATTAAATGTGTTTAAGATCGAGGGGATCCGACCGGAACAAATCAATTGAGGTGAGGCTCGATTCGAATTGTTTAGAGAATTATTACTAAATAATAGATAGATATCGTTAGTGAGTGGTGTATTCGATAAGAATTTTTATAATAGCTTAGTCCAAAACAAGAAAAATAATGAAGACGTAGCCGTACTTAATAATTTATAAACCAGCTTTCCTCGTTACAGTATTAAGCTACGTACACAACAATTCGTACTTTCTAAACCGACATTGTTCCTCAGTTTGGGCACAAAACGTCTATGTCTTTCGACCTCCCTTTCTAAGTAGGTCAAGGGAACGTTAGCGATGTGCGGCGCCAGCTTGCAAGCTATCTGAATGAGCTGACGAAAATATCCTCGGTTAAGAACCAAAGGATTTTACTGAGGTATTCTGTGGTTACCGGTATGTAATAGGTTTCCCTTATTACTTTATGGTTCTGGAAACGCCGCCACCTTACTAAAGAATTCATACTAAAGAATCAAGTCCATTTATTGAGGAAAGTTATAAGCTATATAACATCACGCTACGACCAATAGGAGCGGTGCATAAATGTAAATTGTTGCAAAAACGGGCATAAATATTCCTTTTTGAGAGCTTCCTTTGCGTGCGCTGCGTAAGCGGTTAAAGTTACGCAACATTAATGTATGTAGGTAGGTAGGGTAGGGTAGGTAGGCAGCAGGTTGACGCGAGCGAAGCCGCGTGGGACAGCTAGTCAGTTTAGTTTGTTTAGTACCTAATATCTAAGACGCTTTTAAACTCCCTGCCTACGCGATAAGACTGAAATATAATAGTCAATATTTTCTTCTACTTTATAATTAATCATTTAAATTAGTATTTTCTTTCTTTCTTTCTTTTCTTTTTTAAAAAACGTTGCCCCACACTAGGAATTAGCTATTAGCTATTAGTTTACTCTTCTCATTTGCCTATATTTTTGTGTTAACATACTCCACTGTACCCGGTCGATCGCAGAATGAAAATAACTGACAACATCTGAGATAAACTAATTTCTTGGAAGCCATTATAAAATTGATGTTATTTGAATACCAATGTAAATAGCGGTATGAAAATTATGTTGACAAAATCTTGCAAACCTGCTAAGCATTTTTATATCATATTACGATAAGATAAAGATTTTTACTTGTAAAACCATATTGAAGAAAGGTGTAGGAAACAAAGCGAATGTGTTGAGCCCTTGCAATGTGAACCCACCCAAGAGTTGTTGAAAAATTCAATTTTCTGGTACCGTTCTCTGTCGATGTACTTCGTAAAACGAGACGTTTCTTTCACGTTTTGTCTTTACTCTTTTATACCGTAATGTACCCAGCTTGAATCACAAAGTAAACATTCAGTATCCTGAAATTTTCGGCCGTGCCCTCCTCAACTTTTTAATACCCATTATTTTCTTAAAAGTTACGCGATCACAAAGTACTTTTTCGTGTCGTTTAATATCTTTATCGTTCTTTCTTCTTTATTCAATCTTTTTACTAGATAATCTGCCTCGTTAGATGTTATAAAAAATACTGTATTCACTGCCGTGTGTATAAAAGTATCCTAAGAAACTTGTCACTTTTAAAACAATTCTTTCTTGGTCTGATTTATCGCGAGTGGCCTACGATACAAAGGGGCTCATACATTTTTTCATTTGAATAAATTTCGCCTTTATATTCATGAAAGATTCAGTTATATAGGATGAAAGTAGGTGCCTTTACAGGCGATCCACAGGTCCCTATGTGCAATGGCTTTTCCACACGAGTGCGTTCAGTGACGTGTGAAATAATCTTTCGAACGTTGCGTGTCATGTATGGTGAGTGTTTAGATCGATACTTAGCGGCAAATCAGGACTGAAATAATGAAATAATTTAGAAACTCGTCACGAATGTAAATGTTGAGCACGAATGTTTGAATAGTATCTATGAACTTTGTTAATGAGTTTTAAAAATATAAATGGATGGTTCTCGAACTCAATAGCTATCAAGGCGGAACTGTGAAACAAAATTGACTCATTAATAATTTGATTATATTTCATTTTCTAAGTTATATACCTGAAAAAATAAAAATTTGTAAAAAGAAAATGTTTGTCCATGCCTCGGAGAGTACGTTAAGCCATTGGCCCCGGATGTCATTTGTACATCATTGACCGTCATTATGGTTAATCAAAAGCCGGGCAATTGGACACCAGTATAGCCAAGGGGTATCGTTTTACTCAGTTACTGGGTTGTAGCGGTCAGATAGGCAGTCGCTCCATGTAAATACTGATAATCAATTGCTTTCGGTTAGACTGGAAGCTGATCTCAAAATACACTTAAGAGCTATTATCGGAAAATAAGGTTTACATACATACATACATAAACTCACGCCTTTTTCCCATGGGGGTAGGCAGAAACTACAGAACGCCACCTGCTACGATCCTTACATAAAAGGTTTGTAATCAAATAAAGTATTATTTGATTACAAACCTTTTAGTTTTTAGTAGGTTCTTATTAGAAACACATATAAACGAAAATATTAAGTCGGTACATTAGACTGTTTCTGAAGCTTTATCCGAAACTACTCTCTTAAATTACGTGAACATAATTTGGTTGATCGTTGCTGATTGTGCATTGTTGTGATATCAAACGATTACAAGGGAAGGTTCTTATCGATTTATACTAAAAAGTTGACTCTACACCCTTGGCAGCTGCTCAAGTTATTGCTGAAAGTAATTAAAGATAGTTGTATCGGTTAAAGGTCATAGCACACTTATCAACTTAAAAGGGACCGTAAACGTATCGCCTTTCGCCTCACCGTCAAAACGGCGTCAACCTAACGTAAGTACGTAACCAATGCGGATCAACATCTCTGGTACGTCAACTCGGTTATGGCTAGGCGACGCCACTCTTACGTCTCGCCGCTGGTTGACCTGGCTAGCAACATGATCAGATGACGAGCCGTAAGTGTGGGAACTACAAGTTGACCCGCACCACACCGCGGTTCGTGAGGGTTCTGAGACGAGGCGATTTCATTACGATTCAGATAAGTGTGCGTTACAGTAGGGCATTTCAAACAAAGAATACTACACGGCTCGAGTTGATACGGTGACGGTCCCTTTCCGAGTTAATAAGTGTGCTGTGACCTTAAAGCGTCAGAAACAGTTGAATAAACCGACTTTATGCAATAATTTTATGTGATTCTAACAAGAACTTACCGTTCTTCAAAAGCGCATACAGTATTATTTGATTGCAAACATTATTTTCTAATATCTCCGATAATTCAAAAATAGCGTGACTGTGCGATAGTTTGGCTCTCAAAGTCTCAAGTATAGTTGGGTTTAGCCTTTAGGCTAGGGAAATTGAAATTACTCTATTGCTGAGTGTGTTCTTTATATCTTGAAAAAACCGAGTTCCGTAGTTGCACAATAATGCGGACTAAGGAGAGGGCTTTTTCAAGTACATTTTATAAGTTATTACTCGTAAACTTGTAAAGCCTACTTAGCTATGATAGTCTTCCTTTTAATTTCGTTAAACTAATCTGTCAAGAAATTACCGGCAAAAGATCAATAATACACAAAATGCTCCTTCAGATACGATACACTTGCACGAACAAACCTATCATCAAAACTTTTTTTAAACGCTTTTGCCGGAATCGAGTTCAGTTCTTGCCGCGAATTCTCCTTTTTCTTCTACCGCATGAAAAAAGGTGGTACGAAGTGGTAATTTGAGTTTAGGAAAAAGAAAGAAGTTGGCTAGAGCCATATCTGGTGAATAAGGTGGTTGCTCGATGGTATTTGTTGAGTTTTTGGTCAACAATTCGTGAATCGCCTTGTGTGAAGGCGCATTATTGTGGTGCAAAATCCAAGATCTCATCTGAATCAAATCCACAAATCTTGCCTTTTTCATCTAATTTGCTCTCTTAAACGCCGCATAACGCTCAAATAATATTCTTTATTTACCGTTTGACCTTCCGGCAAGAATTCCGAGTACACAACACCGCGATAGTAAAAGAAAACAGTCAACATGACTTCGACTTTTGACTTTGGCGTAGTTTTTTTGGTTTCGGTTTAAATGGAAGGTGCTACTCCGAAGCTTGTTGACTAGTTTGCATGTCAAACTTGTAAACCCAAGTCTTATCAACAGTAACAATGCGGTACATATGAATGTTGCGTTCTAGCATGTCCTCAGCGACTCTTATGCGATTGAGTTTTTTGAAGAAAATGCAGGTCTTTTGGGACTAGCCGAGCGGCAACATGTTTCATACCTAAATTATTATTTAAAATGGTCCGTAAACCGACGAGTCCGAACCGAGTGGTAAACCGACTCCTGACAGACAGAAAGTTTGGTGGCTATCTCTCTCAAACTTGAATGAGGATTTTCTGTCACTATTTCTTTTACTTTTGCGATATTAACTTCAGTTGCAGACGTTGATGGCAAATCTTCCATCACATCTGTTGAGTTCGGAGATAATTAAAAGTTCCTTTACTCAATATAATAAGTTTATTAGAAGCAAGGCAATGCATACACACTGAATGATACAGAAAGAAGGGGAGATGGCCGACAATCAATGTTGCCAGCACAATACAAATTTATGGTTCTTAACATAAGTTGGGGCGGCCAAAATGCCTTTTAAATTCGTAGAAATAGAATATTACATCAAAGTTATAATTTTACTAAATTAATGGAAGTTAATTTTAACTCTATTATTTGTAAATAAAATAAAAAAAGATGAAGTTACATAAGTGCACAATTAATGATGCATGGAAACAAGTATCACGCTATAATAAAAGCTAAATTATTTATTTAAGATATCGATATAATATAAAGATACATTGAAGCAATACCTGGGCTGGTACATATAGCAAGAACAGTTAATGTCAATATTATTCTTAATCCTCGATGGGTAAAATAACTACTTTAGACACAGCTCTTGTATGTAACTTGCCATCAGCTGTTCTTACCTCTATGACACGAACCTTCTTATCTAATCCTACAAAGACCTTTGAGACTCTACCTGTAGGCCATTGAAAGGGTGGAGTGTTTGGATGCCGCAGGAGTACCAACATGCCTTCTTTTATATTAGGGTATTCCTTATACCACTTGGTACGCTTATTTAACAATGACAAATATTCATTTGACCATGCCCTCCAAAAATGTTGTCGTATCTGCTCACAACATCTCCAAAGGCGTAGTCTATTTGCAGGAATCTCCGTCAGATCTTCTTCTGGGTAGGAACAAGGCGCACAACCAATGAGGAAATGTCCTGGCGTTAGATATGAATAATCAGAAGTATCTTGAGATAACGGAACTAATGGTCTTGAATTCAATATGGACTCTATCTGACATAAAACCGTGTGAAATTGTTCGTACGTTAGTATTCTAGAACCGTTAATCCTTTTTAGATGAAATTTAGCTGATTTCACGGCTGATTCCCACAAACCACCGTGATTCGGGCTGTATGCGGGTATGAATTTAAATTGTATACCCTTAACTGATGCAAAATCTTGAACCTTGTTTTGAAAATTACTATTGTTATGTAATTGGTAGAGCTCGCGTAGTTTATTATTGGCTCCCTTAAACGTGGAAGCATTGTCACAATGTATAATAGAGGGTAATCCTCTGCGAGAAATAAACCTCTTTAGTGCCGCTAGAAAGGCCTCCGTGGTTAAATCTGAAACTATTTCAAGATGTAGAGCCTTTGTGATGAAGCAAACAAATACGACAACATATCCCTTCGATATCACGCTCCGTCTCAATGATGATTGTTTTACCTCAAAAGGTCCGCAGTAGTCCAAACCCACTCTTTCAAAGGCTCTACCAGGAGTGACTCTATCACGCGGCAGAGAGCCCATAAGTTGCTCTGCGCCTTTAGCCTTGTGTCTTAGACAGACAATACATTTGTGCAAGACACTTTTTATCTCGCGTATACCATTAACGATATGGTATTTTTGTGACAAATGACTAAATAACAATTTTAAACCACCGTGTAACAATGATAGGTGCTCATTTTGTATTATAATTCTAGTTAAATGGCATTTGCTCGGTAGGATAACTGGAAATTTTCTTGCAAAGGAAAGGTTTGAATTTTGTAGCCTGCCCCCTACGCGGAGAAGGCCATCTCCATCAATAAATGGATGTAATAATTTTAAATTTGTATTTATTTGTTTATTGTTTTCTAAAAGATTAATCTCATTCCGAAAATAGAAAGTTTGAACACCTTTAATTGCAATATTTAACGCGGATTTTAATTCCTTTGTAGTAAAATTCCCAGTATCGGTTTCAACGCGCCTGCACTTTTTAATAAATCGTACAACATACGAAATTACTCTTTGCATTTTGTAGAGACTAGAAAATTTAGTAAATAATGGAAAAATACATTCGTCATCATTAACACTATGATTGACGTTTACAATATTATAACATTGAATTGGTAATTCAATGACTGAAGTGTAAAAGTTGCAATTACTTTCACATTGCAAATAATCGGGGCCTTGCCACCATAGTTTATTTTTATATAAATCAAGGGGGCTAGCACCTCTGGATAATATATCAGCTGGGTTTAACACACCTGGCGTGTGATACCATGACATATCTACCGTCTTATCAGCAACTTCCTTGACTCTGTTAGCTACGTAAGCTGGTAATTTATTCAAACTGGAACTCAACCAAGCCAAAACTATTTTTGAATCAGAAAATAAATTAATTGTTTTTACATTAGGTAATATCTTAGAGATTTTAAACATAAGTTTAGCTAAGAGCAACGCACCATTTAATTCAAGTTTTGGAATGGTTAATTTGGAATTTAAAGGAGCAACCCTGGATTTAGAGCACAGTAGATATGCATAGTATACACCAGCCAATTTTATTTTTACATAAATGCAACATCCATAGGCATCTGTAGAAGCATCACAATAACCATACAAGGCAGACTCATCTGCTTCTGAAAGCTGCAAGTTACGTGGTATTTTTAGATCAAGCATGCTTGACACTTCGGACTGAAAGTCAGACCATACTTTGCTTAATGTAGATGGCAAGGGTGTATCCCATTCTAGGTTATATTGCCAAATTTGCTGAAGAATAATTTTAGCCCTAACTGTAATAGGCCCAGCAAATCCTAGGGGGTCAAAAAATTTACTGACTGAACTTAGAACACCTCGCTTTGTGGGAGTCTCAAGAGCGGTCACCATGCCACCACTCATTTTGAATACATCATCTCTGGCGTCGTAAGAAAGTCCTAGTGTTTTTACTATAAGCTTGTCCTGATCTAGATCACGCTGAGAAAAGCCTAATTTATCCCTTGGAATGTCTGATAACAGTTGAATGCTATTGGAGCACCACTTGTGTAATTCGAAACCTCCTAGACTCATTAACTGAACAAGCTCACTCTTTAGCTGTACGGCCTGCTCATAACTAGCTGCACTGCATATTAAATCATCGATGTAACTCGATGTTAAAATAGCTTGACTTGCTAAAGGAAATGTATGCTCATACCTTCTAGCCAACTCGATTAAACATCTTGTTGCTAGAAAGGAAGAACTTTTTAAACCGTAAGTTATGGTTTGTAGCTGTAAACATTGTAAAGGCTGTTGAGGACTGTCTCTCCACAAAATGTTTTGAAGCACCCTATGCTGAGGATGTACATAAATTTGACGGAACATATGTCTTATATCACACATTATAATAATATTTAAAATGCGAAACTGAATTAAAATATCAAATAATTGATTTTGTACAACTGGTCCATTACACTGTATGTCATTTAAACTTGGATTGTCATGACTCTTAGCGCTGCCATCAAACACTACGCGTAATTTGTTTGTAAGTTTATCATTGCGTATAACCGCATGATGTGGTAAAAAGTATAAAGGTTGAATATCAGGTGAGTCATCATTTGTATTAATTATTTTTGCATGATGCAATTTTAGATATTCATGTATAAACTCAATATATAATTGATGGTATATAGGATCTTTAGAAAAACGCTTTTCTAAGACATAGAAACGCTGCAAAGCGATTGCAAACGAATTTGATGTATTAATATTATTTGGACTCATTTTAAGTGGAAGCATAACTTGAAAGCGATTATCTTGTAGAGAGACAGACTCTTGAAACACCCTCTCACTTTGAGCATGCTCAGGTAATGTCTCCTGGAATACCTCTGGGACCTTTTCAGTCTCCCAAAACCTTTTAACAACGTGATCCAAATCAGAACTCACTACTGCATGCAAACTAGTTGCTACGTTACAACAAGGGAAGGTATCACCTGAGATGATGTATCCAAACTTTGTGTTGAGCATGATTGGATCTGATAAACCTCCTTCAATTTTTCCATCTTGTATTACACGAAAGAAGATGTCCGCTCCAAGCAGCAGGTCAATTACTCCTGGAATGTTGTATTCATTATCAGCTAATGTAATATTTGTAGGGATCATGAATTTAGAAAGTTCAAATTTCCTTTGTGGTAAAGGAGTTGTAATTTGATGGATAATGGAACATGTGATATTAATTTTAAAATCTTGTATTAAGGAATGAACAGTAATATTTATAGCTTTATTTATTATGTGCTATGCTAAAACACGTGGTGTTGAGTTAGAAGAAAGCTATTTGTAATTGCCTTTACATGGTGATTTATGGGTAAAAACTTACCAAATTGTCCATGGTTTTATACCTGTCTCTTTCTCTCCAGCGAGTGTGGCGTTAAGAGTGACGCTGACACTGACAGGTAGCTGTCAACTTCATAGCGTTTGTAAATTTTTGCCGGTAAAGACGGAAAATTTTCAAAGTTAAAAAAAAAAAGTGTGGAAATACGATATATTACTGTATTAAATTAACACACGGTGTCTTCTTAGAATACGTGTCAGTGTTTTTCAGTTGTGTTTAAGCATTCTTTGATGATTACGGACAAAATTGTCCCGGTAAGTGTTGAGGTGACCAAAGTTCGAATAGATATTATTAATATTCGATTAGGCAATCTGACTCTGGACTGACGAGTCCAGACGACATCTTCATCCGCAGAGGATGTGGGCATTGTATCACCTCCGCCCGAAAAAGACGAAAATGCTTCACGTAAGTAGGCAAGTCTGTACAAGTATGAAGGGTGACACTTTGTTTCGGATTATTCGGAACTGAGTGCGTAAAAAATTATTCAGCTTCATAGTGAGATTATAGTATCTTAATTGATTGACTATTAATAAGTTAAGTGATTCGACTTCATACTTGTCGCATTTTTTGCAAAATACCTATGACACGTTTAGTGAACTTCCTTTGAGTACCTACCTATTTAGGTACTTACAAAGTTAAGAATAACCAATTAAAGATATCAGTACTAATATGGCAAATAAAGATTATAAGAAAACTTTGTATAAACTTTAAGAAAGAGTTGTGTTATTTTGGCTGTCGCTGACTAACTGAGCATTTATTAGTAGGAAACTATATACTTGGAACAATAATAGCAACTATCCAAGTCAGGTATACAAGACAACTCGGCTGATACTGATAAGTCGGTTTATAAAAACCTGAATAATTTTAATGCTCGCATACATATGTCTTTCAAGGTTAAAAACCTCAAAGAATACAATGCTAAATATATTGTGAGCAATAAATAGGCCGTTTGCGCAGGGTTATATTTGAAGAAATTGGAAATCAAAGACAATTTAAATGATAAGAAAATCTTCTCAACCAAGAGACCTTGCAACCAGCTTCTTTAGGTTGAACGGACCTTGAACATATTTATTTTTCTTCTCAAACAATACATCAATGAACTCTTAAGAGTCAAGAAATTTAGAGAAAGTTACTTTTGTTTGTTGTCTGTTGCCATAAACAACAGGAAGAAAATAATGTTACTAAATTAAAATAATGAATAATTTGATTATTTTATTAGTAAAATTGGCTGCTTTCCATTCATAAAGATACCTGCTTTTTAATATTCACACAACTATTTGTAAAACATGTCAGGTACTTAAGATAATAAAGAACAACCCAGCATGTTCTTCTCATTATCCTTCACCTACAACAGAAGAGAAATATAAGAGACCACTTAAATCCTCAATGCAGACATTCTATAATGAATGTACTAAATAAAATATAACTTGGAGGTTGTACTAACCCCTTCTTTTACCTCGGAGGTCTCAGGTTGTTTTTGTTAGTGAAACAAGTTCATTCAATTTCACAAGCAGGTATGGTAAATTTTTCTCTTTTGTAGGTAACTTTATGATGATTTGAAATTAAAATGTAAGTGAAAATAAATCATCAGGCCTATTTGCATTTACTAATGTCATGAGCCTACTGGAGATGCCTCCAGTGTGTTTTCAAAAGCACAATTATAATTGACAGCTTTTCTTAGAAGAAGCCTTATGTTTTAACACCATCAACTTCAAAGATGTGTGACTGAAATTGGATTGCGGAAATCCTATGAGATCTATTTCTCTGGTTACGGAGACACTGAGACCATTGTTAACTTTGGATTAAAATAAGATTATCATCACACCTTTTTTTTTTTTCTGAGGGAATAAGCAGGGAGGTGCTTATAGTTGATAATATACCAGTTATGTTTAACTCTTTGATTCCCATGTGAGGGCAAACCTTCAGAGTAATTGCACATACATTATTACAAGTTTGTGTTAGGAAGGTAAAATCCTCAAAGAGCTTTGTCTGGTTTTTAGACAAATGATAAGATTATATCTGTTTCTAAAATATAGAGCAATGTAAACAGTGTCTCCGTATTAAGCTCAGAGCTTTTTAATTGAGTTACATGTTAACTAGTGTCACAGAAAACTGAACTTTTAAAATTGTTCTATCTGAACAAAGAAAGAAATACTCCCTCTCTCCCTATTCAACAAGACCTCAAATCGAGATTAAAAGCGACTGGGTGTAGACTACAGTTCAACACTGGTAGTAAAGTATAAGTCGTTTCCTGACCATAGCTGTACCAGACTCAGAGTAATCCACCCTTGCGCAATAAATGGTCTGTAACTATCTGAGAAATGAGCGACATTAAAATAATTTCTAACATTCAGAATTGAAAGGAATGCGGACATGCTGTATTTGCAGTCATAAATAGTCAGCGGATGACTTCATTTCCACTCTATTTAAAAAATTAGTCAGGAAGGATAATGAAGAAAATGGAATTACTTAAAGATTCGGAATCTTAATAATGATCTAACCCCATAAATGACTGACAAATTTTATTTACAGTCCGACAACAGGACTTTTGTTACATAGGTACCTCAGAAAATTGAGGCAGGGGTGGGGGGAGGGGGTGACAAACCCTTATAAGGCCTATAAACGGGCTCCTAAGACTTGTAGAGTAGTTATACTTAACACTCTTAGCCACTTACCTTCCGAGAAGTAATCGGAATAGCGGATTGCTTTTCAAGGAGTCGCAAAGTATCTAGTAAGTACTTAGTAGAATGTGGCAACTTTTGTCCCAGGCCGCGGAGGCTGTATTCAATTCAAAATGTGGGACTTCTAGCCCAGGCCACGGAGGCTATGTTCAAAATGTCGGGCGTAGTACATTAAAGCATATGGCAACTTTTGTCCCAAGCCGCGGAGGCTGTATTCAATTCAAAATGTGGGACTTCTAGCCCAGGCCGCGGAGGCTATGTTCAAAATGTCGGGCGTAGTACATTAAAGCATATGGCAACTTTTGTCCCAAGCCGCGGAGGCTGTATTCAATTCAAAATGTGGGACTTCTGGCCCAGGCCGCGGAGGCTATGTATAAAATGTCGGGCGTCACAGACGTAGATCTTTTCACGTCAAGAAAGATGGCTGTCGTATCAAAGGATTCCAGTGATGGTTCTGCGACATTTTCAGCCTAGATTGGGAAGCCGAGCTGCACTCAGCTTAATACTAGTTCACTGGAACAGTGGCAAAAAGGAATGTAGGTCCTAATAACAAGGGTCATAGCACAGCCAACGCGAGACCATTAGCTGCGCTGGGCATTCCACCCACTCAGCTTATTACTAACTCACTGGAACAGTGACAAAGAGGAATGTTTATCCTAAAAACACCAATGTGGACCTGAAGTTTTCTGGTTGTCCAATCTGCAAGCGAGGGTCATAGCAGAGCTAACTACGATAAAGAACATGCGGAAAGTTTTTAGTAGCTCGGGCTACATACGACAGAATTCGCCCTAGTCAAACAGTTGGTTAAAAAAAAAAAGACTTTGGAGGGCTAACCAAATAGCTCACTGGACCAGACAGAAGTTGTCAAGAATTAACTGGCGGACAGTACTTTAACGACATAATATGTCTTAGGTTCCAATAAAAGATGTTTATTCTGGTGTAATTCCATGAAATTTACAACCCAAAAGCATCATATGGTCAAGCAAGCTGCTAGATTATTTGGTACTTATAGAAATATTTTCTTGCATAAATTTGTTGTTTTAACTGCATGAGCAGTTTTAATTTCAAAACATTTTTTCTTTTCACTTACCAGTTTTTTAGTTAGTCAGTCTAAGTCAGTCTAAAGCTGACAATTTTTTTATTTATTTGGCTTACTAACATAACAAAGAATTGAATAAATTCAAGTTCATTCATTACTTGAAATCACTAGCTGAACAATTATATTAATATTGTTGGCCTCAAGATGTAAGATTTATTATCTTACTATTCTAGAAAAGAGCTATGAAAATCGAATGTCTGTGGAAGATGAGATGACTATGTGGGCAAGGTTTTTTATCAAAAGGCAAATAAATAGACAGTCAGGTAGGTTGTTGCGGAAACACCTGACCGTTGTGTCTTTTTGGTCAAACACATGTACTGTCACAAGCTTATATATTTGTCTGTCAGGGAATATAAAACCTGCTTCTAGTACTTCTAGATATTGTAATTTGTGTGGGAATGGATTTATAAAGATACTAACATTGGTAACCCACCGGGCGGTACCTATTAGGTCAAATGTGGCCTCTAGAGTAGCCTAGAAGTTTGTTTAGAAAGTAGATCTGAACAGTATATTACCTGGAAAAGTACTAAATAAAACTTAATGTTAATTATTGTATTTCAGTAAATAACTCAATATATATTATAACACCTTGCATTCAATGTTGGCAGAACTTGTAGTTATTAAAAAAGTATTTTTTGTTTTTTTTGTGGAAAACAGTAAGAAATAGTTCATTGATAGAATTATTCAGAATTAATTTTCTGATTTTCTGTTGATTTTGCAGAAATTTATTATTATTTTTATTTTAACTTGAATGGTGCAAGTGTATATTAAAACTGATTATATTTCAGAATAGTTTTGTAAGGTGTTCAACATAGCGTTTGTGTTTTATCACCAGCAGATACCAAACAGGTCTTCTAACTCAACACCACGTGTTTTAGCATAGCACATAATATTACTGTTTTGCATTACAACAAAACAGGTATTATGTGTGGATAAAACACGTGGTGTTGCAGCAATTCTCTTGCTGGTGAGTTGAAGACCCTATGAAGTTGACAGCTACCTGTCAGTGTCAGCGTCACTCTTAACGCCACACTCGCTGGAGAGAAAGAGACAGGTATAAAACCATGGACAATTTGGTAAGTTTTTACCCATAAATCACCATGTAAAGGCAATTACAAATAGCTTTCTTCTAACTCAACACCACGTGTTTTATCCACACATAATACCTGTTTTGTTGTAATGCAAAACAGTAATATTTTGTTTACTTGATCACCCAGTGTTGCTATATTCCTTTCAAGAAAAAATTGCTCAATGCCTAATCTTTCTGCTAATTTGCTGGTGCAAAATGATGTTTGACTTCCTGAGTCAAGCAATGCTTTCACAATAATTTTGTTGCCATGGACATCCGATACCAATAGTTTTACTGTTGGCAATAAAACTTTAGTTGTAAAAGTTTTATGGGAATATAAACTTACCTCTTTCTCTTGCTTAACATCACTACTCTTGCCTTCCACATGAAGCAAAGTATTGTGGTCTTTTGACTTGCAAATGCTACACTTGAACTGGTAACGGCATTTCTGCGGATGCATACCCAAACATATAACACAATGTTTGTTTTTATTTATGTGCTCAAGTCTCTTTTCAACTGACATGAGTATAAACTTGGGACATTTGAACAATTTATGTGGGTCGTTACATACATTGCAACTTTTGGAAGCAGATGACTGGTTAGCATTAATCACACCAGCTAAGGTTACACCACTTGACCTTGGTTTATCGTTAGACATAGGGCTAACTTCCATCGAAACTGCCCGTTTATCCAGGAACTCTAATAAATCACTTAATGATGGCATCACAGTGGTGTAATCCTTTTCAGAGTGAAACAGTCGAACAGTTAAATGCACATCAAAATGGCATCCCACTTATCAATTGGTTGCTTTAAGTTTTGAAGCGCTGCTATCTGCTGTCTTATTCGGGTAGTTAGCTCCCTTAACTGTTGGGCCGTCCCACGCCGAATAGATGGCAAATCAAGTATGATCCCAACATGTGATGAAACTAACAATGATGTATTACTGTATCTTTTTGATAACAACTGAAGTGCAGATTTGTATGATTCATTACTTACAGGCAATCCTTCAATTATTTGAAGAGGCTCCCCCTTGAGCAAGGTCCTTAGATAGTATAATTTTTCGATTGATGTGATCTTACTTTCTTTGTCAATTACAGCCATAAATAAATCTATAAAGGGTTGAAAACCACTGAAGTCGCGACCATCATACGGTGTTATGTTTATTGCAGGTAATTTAACACTCCTCGACTTCACTACACTTTCACTTTGTACATAACCGCCACTTTGTTTACATCGCTTAATAATTGCGCACAGGCGAAAGTAGCGATCGTCCAGGGAGCCTGACTCGTCGTCCTTGTCGTCCAGGCAGAGTATCTGTAGCTGTAGATCTTGAAATTTATTGTATTGCTCGTGGAGGCACCGCTCTCTAACATCAAGTTCATCCTGATCGAGGTCTTCGTAGTTGGGTTGTTTTTCGGCGAAGTAACTTTCCAATCTTGTTACATATGATTTGCATTGTCCACGCCCCGCTCGCAACCTTTTTAGGTCTTCCGAATTCGTCATAATGTCAGAATTGAACTTGTCTTCTTCAATTTCTTCGAAACTTTCGTGCCAAACAACGTCGTCTGTTGACATTTAATGTAAACACATAGATGTCAATGTCATATCGATGCTTGAATGACGTCAAACCATAGATGATTGATTCTATGAGCTGAACGAACGAACGAGTGTTGTACGAGTGGCAGCGAGTGGGAGTGAAAGAGCACGAAGATGTTTGTAGAATGGAAAAAAATGGCTGCTTTGATAACCTCCAGCGCCTGCGTTTGTTTTTCACAACGAAGAAACTTGATGATTTTTATTTTGCAGATTTTAAGTATTTGATTAATTGATTTTAATTGCCTTGGCCTATATTTTGAATTGTAATGTTTTTTATAGCGAAATAGCTTTGTATGAGGATTGCACGCGCGGATATAACTCGTCGCGTAACTTGGCGTTCTCGCGGCCGGCTCTTTGTATTTCCGTAATTACCGCGAAATATGCACTGATCCACTTATCTATATGGAGATTTACACTTTCGGCACCAATGTTGAGTTCGGAGATAATTAAAAGTTCCTTTACTCAATATAATAAGTTTATTAGAAGCAAGGCAATGCATACACACTGAATGATACAGAAAGAAGGGGAGATGGCCGACAATCAATGTTGCCAGCACAATACAAATTTATGGTTCTTAACACATCTCGAACGCTTTTGAACGCTTTGCACCATTCATAAGCACGTGTTTTTGATAATGTCTCACCGTAAGCCTTCTGTAACCTTTCAGTGACTCCGAACACGAAATTCCATTCGCGATGCAAAGTTCAAGACAAACTCTTTGTTCGATCCCTATCGTTCGTCGTATCGTTATCCTATCGTTTTTGTCCTATAAGAAATTCGCAATACGCACTAGATATATATAACAGAGAAAAGCACTTTATTTAATCTAAATAACAGATGTAAATCAAACGCCGCTCTAAAATGAAAACAGTTGTGCCAATCTAACAACTCAATCTAACAAATCTAAGAATCTTCGGACGAGATCCAGATACCCCAACTATCACCGACGACTGGACCTGGCAACGTACAACACGCGCACACGTCGGACCGACGAGAAAATCACCGAGTTCGAAGAGGAATTGAGCAGGTTGCGATGGAGTATTATAGAGTTATCTGAAGTCCGAAGAGAGGGGGAGGACTCGATAATCCTCAAATCCCGTAACCTGCTCTATTTCCGAGAGGGTGACCGGCAGTCCCAGGGTGGTGTCGGGTTTATCGTCCACAAGTCCCTTGTGAACAGCGTGGTGAAGATCGAGAGTGTGTCGACCAGGGTGGCGTACCTTATACTCAGAATATCCTCTAGATATTCGCTGAAGGTCATACAGGTCTACGCCCCAACCTCGGCACACACCGACGATGAGGTAGAGACCATGTATGAGGATATCTACAGAGCCATGCATGGTTTCAAAACTCACTTCACCGTTGTCATGGGGGACTTCAACGCGAAACTGGGCAAACGAGACGAGGATGAGCTGCAAGTGGGGCAATTTGGAGTTGGACGACGGAACCACCGGGGTCACCTACTGGCCAGTTTTATGGAGAAGGAGGGCCTCTATATGATGAACTCCTTCTTCAAAAAGCGTGAACACAGGAGGTGGACCTGGCAGAGCCCCGATGGTGCAACAAAAAATGAGATCGACTTCATCATGTCAACCAAGAAGCAAATGTTCAATGATGTCTCTGTGGTCAATTCGGCAAAAACTGGGAGCGATCACCGCATGGTAAGAGGCACATTAAACATTAATAGTAAGCTTGAAAGGTCTCGACTGATGAAGTCCACGCTCCGTCCAGCACAGATTCAGGTCCAAAACCCCGAGAGCTTTCAGCTCGAACTCCAGAATCGTTTCGAGTGCCTAGGGAGCTCCGTGGACGATTATAGCGACGGGTTCGTGGAAGCTGTCCATACGGTCGGGTCTAAGTTTTTCAAGACCCGTCGTACAGATAGAAACAAAAAACGCTCTGATCATACCCTCAAGCTTATGAAGGAGAGGCGTGAGATGATCCTGCAGTCTTCAGATGATGCGTGCAAATACCGGCAGATCAATAGACAGATCTCTAAATCCTTGAAAAGAGACCTCCGCCGCTTTAATACCGAGCGTATTAAAGATGCGATTTAGCGAAATCAAGGCTCCAAATATTTTCAAGGGATCTGGCTTTTGGGCAGAGCCAGCTCACGAAACTGAAGACCGACAATGGCAGGATCGTATCCGCCAAACCGGAGCTTCTAAGGGAGATCGCGACATTCTATGGACAGTTGTACACATCAATCAGCAAACCCGTTGCGAGTCTAGCAAACGACCCAAGAGCTAGATTGACCCGACACTATACCGAAGATATCCCGGACGTCAGCCTGTACGAGATTAGGATGGCTCTGAAACAGCTTAAAAACAACAAGGCGCCGGGTGATGACGGAATCACGGCTGAACTCCTGAAGAAGCTGTTTGATTCCGTCATACTCGAGGGCAAAAACCCAGGCCTGGTGCAGGGGTGTGGTGGTACTCTTCTTCAAGAAGGGCGACAATGCCCGTCTGAAGAACTATAGGCGATTAACTATTTAGTAATCTGTGCTATAGGCCCATCTCGCTTCTTAGCCATGTTTACAAGTTGTTTTCGAGAGTCATCACGAATCGTCTCGCGCGCAGGTTTGACGATTTCCAGCCTCCCGAACAAGCCGGATTCCGAAAAGGCTTTAGCACCGTAGACCACATACATACGCTGCGGCAGGTTATACAGAAGACCGAAGAGTATAACCTGCCTCTCTGTTTAGCGTTTGTGGACTACGAGAAAGTCTTCGATTCGATCGAACCTGGGCTGTACTGCAGTCTCTCCAACGGTGCCAGATCGACTACCGGTTCATTGAAGTGTTGAAGTGTCTGTACAAAAACGCCACCATGTCAGTCCGTCTTCAGGATCAGACCTCGAGACCAATCCTTCTCCAGCGCGGCGTAAGACAGGGAGACGTCATTTCGCCGAAACTGTTCACTGCTGCCCCTGGAGGACGTCTTCAAGGTTCTGAACTGGAAGGGGCTTGGCATCAACGTTAATGGCGAGTACATCACTCACCTTCGGTTTGCCGACGACATAGTGGCCATGGCTGAGACCATGGAGAGCCTCCTTAAAATAAACATGGACAAAACCAAGGTCATGGTGAATGCCCATGTAACACCCACTCCTATCAAGATCGGAGACTCTACACTCGAAGTTGTAGACGATTATGTTTACTTTGGACAAACGGTCCAGTTAGGTAGGTCCAACTTCGAGAAAGAGGTCAACCGTCGAATCCGACTCGGCTGGGCGGCGTTCGGGAAGTTGCGTGGTATCTTCTCGTCCAATTTACCGCAGTATCTCAAGACAAAAGTCTATGACCAGTGTGTGTTGCCAGTGATCACCTATGGGACCGAGAAGTGGTCGCTCACAATGGGCCTTATCAGAAAGCTTAAAGTCACCCAAAGGGATTGTGGAGAGGGCTATGCTCGGAATTTCCTTGCGTGATCACGTCAGAAATGCTGATATCCGCAGGAGAACCAAAGTTACCGACATAGCCCGAAGAATTGCCAAACTTAAGTGGCAGTGGGCAGGGCACATTGCTCGCAGAACGGATGGCCGATGGGGCCGAAAAGGTCTGGAATGGCGACCGCGAACCGGAAGACGATACGTTGGTAGGCCTCCCACTAGGTGGACCGATGACCTGGTTAAGATTGCGGGAAGGCGCTGGATGCGAGACGCACGGGATCGGTCAATGTGACGACGCCCTGGGGGAGGCCTATGTCCAGCAGTGGACGTCTTTCGGCTGAAATGATTAATCTAACAACAAAAAAAAAAAATAGAAAAATTGGCACCATAAAAATATATCCATTCCCAAAACTTTTTTGACTGAATGTATTTACTACTGCTGTGATTATTTTCACTTAACCAAAGCACACCAAAGGCAACCATTTAGCTGGCAGGCGGAGGGGTCCCCCACTTGATTCTTAATCAAATTTGCAATAAAAAACTTAAGTTTACGCAAACGGATCCCTGAATCGGAAAATGGTTTACACAGACCCGTAATTTTTTGGCATATCCAACGATACCGCACACCATAGGAGAGACGAGTAAAAAAATCATCCTAACTTTACGTGTACAGGAGGTACAGTATTTTATTTTTTTCTATTGATTTTATTTTACCACTTTGTCGGCTTGATTAATATGTACAACCATGTCAAATTATAGGTTTCTAGTACTAAAAGTCTCTTTGGTAAGGTGCGGACAGGCGGTCACGGCGAAACTAAAAAGGGTTTCTTGTTGACCACGGAACTCTAAAACCTATATATTACTTAGTAAAATGGCGGCTCTAGTGATTCCGTGCTTTGTATTACCAACTTTAGTGAAACAAATGTTGCTGTTCTAACTTGTTGCCGTACTTTAACTGTGTCAGCATGGCCGGGCCACTTGCGCTGGCCTTTTTGTGAAGTTCCAACGTTGCACGGTGTCTACGTAAATGTAATTTTTTAGGTGTTGAATTGAAATCTATGGTTAATTGAATTATTTAGAAAATACAGTTGGCTGAAAGTTTTGGCTTTTATTCATAACTGTAATAGTGGCAAATTCAAATGGCTCGACGAAAATTGATTTATTTCACACCGATAAGCGATATTGCTTTGAGATTTGCACTTGAAATTTTCTTATAAATACGTCAGCGATATCGTCCATCGACAAAAAATTTATTGCGTCGCGCCATCAGTATCGTCCCTTAATTCATTGAAATACAAAGGTGACCTAAGCCTTTTAATTATTATTTAATTTTACCAATATTATAAGTACTTAATTGCAATTGTTTGTTTTCTTTGTAGGCAAGTGGTAATCTATCTCTAGAAGTGCTGGTTCGATTACAATCATTCTGGCACTGAATTAAGAAAAACTAATATATTTGGGAACGACAATCATCGTTGTTGAATTCCATAGCGGAGGGGGCATATGATTATCAATCTCTAACGTTCCCACTGCTGCGACACAGGATTCCTCTCTGTGAGAAAAAGGGGCCATAATATATCACACGAGCCCAGTGCGGATAGATAGCTGTCACATGTCTTCGAATTTTTTGTTCCAGGACTTGCCGGTTTACGATGTTTTCATTCACCATATTGAGTGCAGCCACGAGGGCAGAGGTTATTTATTTATAAAAGCCTCTTTGAATCCACGACTGAGAAGCCATGATAAAATCGTGACACAAATGTTACGGTTTATAGATGACTGGCTTCATTTTTATCCCCTGAGGACATCATTCAAGGAAACATAAACGCTACATCATGTATTATTTTTATACATTTTTCCTACATTTACTTCCTACCTGTTTCTTTGAATCATTTCATTCGATTTTATCTCTCTGTCAGCTATGTCATAGCTACATCGTGGGTGTTCTTGCCAGTTGCGTGATTCAACATAGTTTTTTTTTTTTTGTTTTCGCTTCGCACTTTTTGTGCATTTAGCCAGTGTCACGTTTAGATCTTCTAGTTTCTTTAAGCCATTCGAAGTTTTCAGTTCAATGACCTAGTTTGGCACCAGTAAAATGGCGGTAACTTTACTGGAAGCCTCCACGGAGTTTTGTCGACAACATGAACATACTCATGTTCTACCGCTGTGTTTCACTTTCCCACACTCGTGCACGTTCACTAATATTATTAGAACAAAACACCACCATTTTTACACTATTAATATTCAATTAAACACAATTTTAGGAAAATAAAACAGAGAAGCAACATAGACGCTATCACGTTCCCGCCAAAACACCTTCAACATGGTTATACGCTACCTGATACGAAGTGACGTCATGCCATCATGACAAGTCGACGCCGTTTATGACGTGAATGGGTTGGCAGTCATTGTACGTATATCTGACAAGTAAGCGTACAGCTATGTCTGTTGCCTTGAATATGTGATAGCAACCGATTTTGACAGCGGAGACGTCGAATCACGACGGTTCATGGATTAGATTACCCCAGGTTTCTGTTATTGTCGACGTGTCATAAAATAAACGAAAGTCAAGTGACGCGATTGGCTGTTGAAAATTTATTCAACCAATCACAGCTCATGTGTGACCACAGACTACTTAGATATACTACCGTATTGTGTGACTAAAATTACTCCTATTAAAAAACCTTTTTCCTACGTCAAACAGCGAAAGGTCGCAATAAATCGTGCTATACATAAAAATACACAGGTAACAACAGTGAGCCGTGTTTAAAATCTCGCGAACCCGCTTGACTTTTACTCACGTTAATAAATATCCTGTCGAAATAGATTGACATTTTAGCTCACGTTAAACAACGATACACCGTTTTTACTCAAAAATTGTTGCCGAATAATTTTGTGAAGCTAATTTCGGTTCACCTACAGCGGATTCTCGCAAACTTAACCAGTTCATCGGTCTATCTAGTGGGATTGGGGGGAATATCATTGGATGAGGGGGGGGCATCCAATGAAGCGTCTTCCGGTACGCCTTGTCTGTTCGATGTGGCGACACTTGGGGAGCACTATGTTCGGCAGTGGACGTCTTTCTTTTTTTTTTATGGCTTTTTAAAAAATGTTGCCCCACACTAGGAATTACTTCCTGTATCGTGGGTGCGTTTACAAACATATAAACTCACATACACCACACCCAGAGCCGGAACAACTATCTGCAGGTCATACAAATATTTGCTCAGTGCGGGAATCGAACCCGCGACACGCAGCGCAGCAGTCAATCACTCAACCACTGCGCCAACCGTGCGCCCAAAACTTTCGACTGATATGATGATGAAACAAATTTCGCCAGTGTCAGTTTTGTCTAAAATTCGGACAAATGGATTTCTTCAAGTTTACATAAAAATCACTGAGAAACGCGTCGAATATCTTTGAATAACTTCTGATGATGTCTGAGAAATACATTTATCGGCCTGTGTACCGTCGTTCTGTGCTTCTCACATCCAGCGGCCCTTAAGAGGTCATTGGTTTTCAGGTAATCGGTCGCCAGTTTCAGTCTCTGACTTAAATAAGAATTGTATTTATGTAGTAACTAGCTACTGCCCGCGGCTTCACCCTCGTAAAATGTGTTTTATCATCCCAGGGGAATACAAACTATTCTATGTCCTTGCCAGGGTCTCAAACTATCTCCGTGCCAAATTTCATATAAATTGGTTCAGTAGATCCAGAGATTACCCCTTACAACCTCACACACTCATAAACTTTACCTCTTTATAATTTTACTAGCTGACCCCCGGGGCTTCGCTCCCGTCAACTGGCTACCCTGGCTACCCTGACTACCCTGCCTATCCTGCCTACCCTGCCTACCCTGCCTATCCTGCCTACCCTGCCCACCCTACCCAGCCTAATATGCCTACAACATTTTGCTATCTACTTTGGGTTACATTATTGCAACTTTCTTAAGGATCTATTTTTTTTAATTTATTATAGCCTATGACACTCAGGAATTATGTAGCTTTCAACTGGTGAAAGAATTTTCAAAATCGGTTCAGTAGATCCAGAGATTACCCCCTACAACGTCACAAACTCACATACTTAACCTCTTTATAATATTAGTATTGATTTAGGCAAACACAAAATTTGCCGGTTTCTTCACGATGTTTTGTTTAACCGTAACTAGAGCAGTGGTGATGAAATAACCCACGACCTATGTAAGTCGGACCCGTTACCAATGGGCCACCACTGCTCTAGCAATTGCCGATATCATTATGAAACTATTGAATCACGGCAAAGTGTCCAACAATAATAGAATGTGATTATAAATTAGTTGCTTAAGCAATCTTCCCTTGAGAGCCTGTAATATTAACTTGATTATTTTATTATAATGAATTAATTCTGGAACAAGCTTTAATGTAGATTAATATTTAAAATACCGCCAAGCGTTTAAAGCTGTTAAGGGCCTTTAGGGAAACATAGTAGTGAGAAGATTGGCTAACTAGACTCTAGGTTACCAAGTGCTAAATGTTACCAAGGTGCACAGGGGCCTCTTATTATGATCTAGACGCCACTCGGGGAGGCATTGGGGTTACTCCGATTGACAAGTGACATTTTATTAACGAAAGTGTCACGCTCTTGAAATGTCAAGTGAAAAGTCATTAACATTTTGACATTTCGGCAACTGTCATCGCTATTACTCGTAGAATGACACGAGAGAGATACAGGTTTTTTTTGTTTAGGTGTGAGTGCGGTTCCCCTGTGCAGAATATGACACACATGCTGGAGTGCCCCAAGTGCCCACACACTTGCACTTTGGAGGACCTAATGAAAGCCACTGACGCTACTATTTGTGTGGATGCCTACTGGTCCCAATATATCTAAAGAGTTTTCCATCGACTCGAAAAGAAGAAGAAGAATAGGGTTATTACGTGATCGTACACAGAGATATGATATAGCACCTCACATGTGTGCAGTCCGCTAGTGTCATTTACATAAAACGTTTCTCGATCGAGATACATTTTGCTTACGTAGTCGCTCGCCGCGCAGCGCATGCAGTCATCACTGTGTACGATAATGTGGCACACTTTGTATCTAAATAAATCTATATTTGTAACGGTTTATTTGTGGACACGGTTGTCTTTTGAATATTATATTGGATGGTCAGAAGCCAGTCGAAAAATCGACACCAGTCTTGGCCAAGAGGTATCGTGTTACCCAGTTCATGGGTTGTGGAGATCAGATAGGCAATCGCTCCATGTAAAATACTGGTACCTACTAAGCTGCATCCAGTTAGACTGGAAGCTGGCCATAATATAGTTGGGCAAAGGCTAGGCAGATGGATTTTTTGTTTATATTAACTTACTAGCTTCTGGCAGCGGCTTCGCCCGCGTGATTGTCGAAAATGATCCCAAGGTAACATATTCCCGAGATATAAAGTATACTGTGTGATATTCCAGACTATAATCTACCTATATGCCAAAGTTCATCACGATCCGTTCTGTAGTTTTTGCATCATTCGGTTGTAGGATAACCGATGACTTGGTTAAGGTTGCGGGAATGCGCTGGATCAATCATTGTGGTGAAGCCTGGGGGAGGCCTATGTCCAGCAGTGGACGTCGTTCGGCTGAAATTATGATGATGATGATACGGTCTTAGACTAACTTTTATCACAAGAAAAATGCACGGTTCCTGTGGGACATGTCATTGTAGCCTAACCCGTGAGAAAAAAGTAGTATACTTTAATTACGTCAGATATAATTCGTTCACTCAGCAAGTGCAAGTAGGCAAATTAATAATGACAATTAATTTTAAATTAACACTTAATTTGTTTTAAAACTTTAATGGAGGAAAATTTATTTTATTATTTCAAATAATTGTAATTACATGTCCGTAAAACATAAGTGGATTTAAATTATTAAAATCATTATGGCTCGTGTCTGTTTAAAACGATAAACTCCAGGCGTGACTTTATAATTAATAATAAATTATACATAATATGAAAATTAATGATGAAAACTATTACTTCATCATAAAGGTGTAAATTATTTATTTGCGGCCATTTTTTACTGTTGTGGGAAACTATAATTATTGTACTTTGCCATCGTTATTGCTTTTAATAATCATTACTGTTTCACATGACTTATTGGGCGCACGCTTGGCGCAGTGATTGAGCGATTGACTGCTGCGCTGCGTGTCGCGTGTTTTATTTTAATAAGCTCTTTATATGGCTATGCTGAGAGTGAACTAAAAGCTACTCTAAGCTGGATGCATTAATTTGGTACGAATAGGACTTAACTGGCGGACAAAAACATCCAGCGGGCCAGATGTCTATCGGATGTCCGAACCCCCAAGGTTACGTCCGCGACTTACGTCCGATAGTTTGCACAATTTATTATACATTCATTACCCAGATAATCTATAAGTCGCGGCTGTCAGTCGCGTCCGTCAGCCGCGTCTAATTGTGCCCAGCTCAATACCTACATAAACTCACCGCTTTTTTCCATGGTGGGTATACAGAAAACGCTACTTGCTACGATCCTTACTTTCTCTTTTTGCCTCATAAACCGACTTTAAAAAGGAGGAGGTTTTCATTTCAGCTGTATTTTTTTATTTGCTTTACCTCAGAACTTTATACTAGGTGAATAAAGCAGATTTTGATGATTTCTTTTTTATTTAAAAGCTTTTGCTTCTCATGTGGTCCCATTTTGTCAATATCTGATGAAGAATTAACTTTAACTTCGAGGACAGAACTCCTCAATAAATGACGGCAAATCTCTCGAGATTGCTGCACTCGCATGTCTGTTTCTTGATTACACCATTTCATAACAAACATCACGCCAGTATGCTCTAAGGGGGACCGCAGATATGTACACGCAGACTGATTGCACCGGTTGTGTTCAAGTTTTATGTTATTCGGATAAACTATTCTGGTATAACTGTGGCCTTTATAGATATGTACCACAGCTAAAAAGTGAAAATAAAAACCTTTTTACAATAAAATACAAACGACTTCTAAATAAAAACCTACAAAGTGAAAATAACTTCAATTTCGCCAGTCGGTGTCAAATCCAAAGAAACAAAAAAAAGAACACGTAGTGTTTTTATTTAGAAGTCGGTTGTATTTTTTTGTAAAATAGTATTTATACTTTCTAAAATCTAGTCAACTATTTATACTGATAATATTTTATTTAAACCAACAAACATTATTATTTATGCAAACTGGGGCTCGGTTTAGGAAAAAAAAACTTTATATGTGACACAAATTAAACGCAAGTCAAGCGATGCGATTGGCTGTTCGTAATTTATTCAACCGATAACAGGAGTTAACGCTCGCTTGACAATATCACATTAAAATTGCAATAATTTTGTGCCGAAAACAGGGATTTAAATCTGCTGTTCTAAAGTCCGCGTTCACGTTTTCATGATTTTAACTAAAGGCGTAGTTATTCATTGGAAAAATAAATTGATACAGAAAAATGTTTTGTGTTGAATGTAAGTGTACTATGGTGCATCTCTGCATAACTCTTCGGGCAATACAGACGTGATGTTATGTTTTATGCTGAGTCCTTTTATCATTAAGGTTGATTCACACTCCTACGAGTATTCCAGAATTATCTATATTTATTTCATTTCAGCATTACGATAACGATCATCAAACTCCTCATAATACCTGCCTCTTCGTAGGAACCCAAACAAAAACTTAGGTATGTTGGTAGGTCCCCCCCGGTGGGTTCCCGCATTGTCGTTGTGGGGGGGCTCAGTAACCGTGGCTTGGTCACCCACGGTGAAGCGAAGAGGAACCCGAGGAGGGGCCGCTCGTCAGGGCTTTTGCCGATAAGCCAACGACGTAGCGGCCAACATGTAGGTTGCGGTGCTGCTTAGGCGACATCGCAACTGAGGCGGGCCGCGATGTCGTATGGGGTCTCCCATACCGATACGATATCGCGGCTGAGGGTTGGGGGCCGCGGCGGGAGAGGAGTGCCGGTATTGCAGTGCGCCGCTCTCCCTACCTTCCGCGGCCTAGACGGGGTCGCCACCGTCTGATGGCGGACGCGGTGGGGCCGCAGAGGAGGAGGAGTGCCGGTATAGCGTTGGCCGCTCTCCCTATCCCCTGCGGCCGAAAAATGGTAGGTGGCGGGGCCATTGACCCTTACCCGTCACAAGGGGACCAAGGGTGCCATACACGGGGTCGTCTGGCACCCATGTGCTGGTTTGGTCCCTGGGGTGGTCACGGCGCACAGTGTGTTCTGGTGCGCCGGTGAAGGGGGGTACTCCCCAGAGGAGGGTCCGGTGACGGACAGCCGCGGCGGGTTCGCGGTGAGTGCTAACGCGTACCCGTGTTCCCGCCATAAGCGGCACAGGAGGACACCGTGGAGTTTTAGTGGGTTAGAGTCCCACATAACTGCGCTATCTCCCCGTGGTAGCGCAGTATGCATGAGCATTTCTCCACGCTAAAAAAAAAAAAAAAAAAAAAAAGGTATGTTGGTAGGTATCCTTTTTCATTTGCAAAAAATGTAGATGATCTTAAATTCACGATAATTAGGGATTAAGGACGGCTTAATGCTTTTATTTCCGATTATGAAATAACGAATGTCAATGATGATGTGTTTGTTTAAAAGAAGACGAAATGAAGGTGGGCCAATCTAGCTTTATTTTTGACCTCTGCAAGAACGATCATGTGTCGGCATTTCGTACCAGATTGAAGAGGCTGCCAATTCGGCGTCGGCGAGACACCCATATCCTATCCCTACTCTATACTATCGTGCACAATCATAATTCTGCTTAATACCTTCGTGGACGGTTTGATAACCGTGACGGTTTACCCTGCCGCACTTGCGCTTGCGTCACACTTCCAGCCGTTATAATCGCTCTTTCTGTAAATGTAGTGTATCTCTGGCACTCTTTGCCAAACTCCATACACGATAACCGTTCTCTCTACATATTCTAGTGGTAAATTAATGAGCATTGCCATTGCTATCAAGCCAATGAATTATATTCGTAGCTATATGTATATATATATAAAATATTTATTTGTATTTATTTACTTAGGTATTTTATGTATTATTATATAACTTATTTTATTTTACTCTAAAATTGTACACTAAATTACGGCCCTCTATTAAGATCTCTATCATTCAAAGGTTTGCTGGAAGAAAACTCCACTAGGATTTAAGCTCTACTTGTACATGAATTTTGTTGTTACTTTGTAAAAACATAAGGAATAAATGAATTATCTTGGTGTACAAAATAATTAAGAATATAAAAAAAACCATGGTATCACTTTACAAACACAAAAGCACAACAATATTTTTTGCACGAACTAACTTAAATTCTATAGGCGTTATTCGTCGGCCCTACTATACCGCTCCCAATTCACAAGGCATATATTTGCAGGAAGTAATCCTGCAACTGCAATATCATACCAATAACAAGTCTCATCATATTTCTGCTGGATATTGGCGCACTATATCCGCTATTCATCGTAAAAATGTTACCTAAGCAGGGTTATGAAACATATTCTAGAGGTGGAAAACATAATTTTATAAATCAAGTATATCTAATGTGCCTTGTATAAGAGGTGTGTTAGATTTTCTATGTAAAATCTATCTCTCTATATATCACGTCAAAAGATGCTTATCGATTTATAAGCACACCAGCAAATTATCTTCTTGAAATGGTACCTCTACCTATATATAGATGTTAGCAGTTTGGTGACTAATTAACGCAAGCCAAACCGCCAAAGTTTCGAGGGTAGACGTTAAATATTTATCGGAACTCCGCCCAAGATCGGGTCAAATGGAGCGTGGAAGTTTGAAGTCGAGTCAAGTTGCAAGCAACAGATAGCTTAAATAAACTTTCCAATAAAAACAAGAATCTTAGAAGTATTTAAGTTCGTGGCTTATTGCAATAACAAAAGAAAATTGGAGACAAAGATACTGTTTATCCAGAGGCATCTTTTTTCTCGTTTGCTTATTGCGATTATCTGATTCTGTTGGATATAGGTCAGTTCGTCCTCGCCGGCCCGTTCCGTTGTCGGCCTAGCTTTCCGGGTCGTCGGCTCATTGGGGACCAGTTCGTTCCGGATCGGAGTCGGTATTTATTTTATTAAGGTGATTTTCTTTCATCGTTGGTCAATAGCGTCTGTGGTGTGAATGAGGAGGTAGGTTGGACTAAGGAAAACATCGATATATGGTGTGAAATGATATAGAAAGGAAGGTGAGATAATATAGATAATATAGGTGATATAATAGGGGTAAATGCTCCTCATGAATATATAGTTGGGATAGGGGTTGAAAGAACATGATGACAATATAATTAGGATGTCAGCTGTGTATATAGTTTTCAAGGACTTTGATGTATAATTAAGAATATTATAATTATATGTCTTTTAACTTAGACCCACTATAAATATTTCGATTCAAAAGACCATACTATATTATTATTGAGCCTTGGTAATGAAGGTTCAATAAAGCGGTATTAACTAAAGAGCGTCCAACAGCTGCCAGCCATACAGCATGATTCTCCCAAGGGACCCGTAATCCTCCATCGAAGGCGTACATCATTACAGCACAGATACAATAAAGAAAATAAATATAGGAAGTAATAAATAATGAGTTTTAAATAAAGAGACTGCAAAATAATAAAATAAGAATCGAGGATAACTAGCAATAAGGTCTTGTAAATTCTGATGCAGTTTTTTGCTTTTATAAACAGGAACGTTATTACAGTCTGAAGTCTTTTCTTTATTTATACTGTGTTGTTTCTGAAATGTTCTTTGATGGTAAAAGAATTCTTGTTAAGAATATTGTTAGTTTAATAGCTTTTTGACCTGATTCATTCTACTTTGTTTTAAACCTGGCATAGTTGTAAGAGAAAACTAATGCTAACACTATACTAAAAGTATGGATCTAAACTAGTTATCGTATTATTCTCAAGTCTAGTGATTAACCATTCGCGTGCCCGTAATTAGCAAAACAATAGCAAAGCCGTTGTGTCTCGCGTGGAGTCACGTCTTAAACACACGAAAGGTTAAGGTCTTAGCCGACTAATACGACACCACTACAGCTCTCACCCGGTAAAATAATAATCATTGAAATATGAGTTTCAGGGCGTCCTCTGTAGACATACTTTACATTGACAACACAAATTAGTAGATAACTCGTTGTAAGCTTATCACGCGCTTCAAGCGGGCGGCTCGCACAGACTGCTCGCTTAAAGCACGTTGCTAGCCTGTCGAAAAAGGAAAGGCGAAAGCGGTCTGCGCGTGGACAGGTGGTTGCCTGCTAGCTGTCGGCTCGAGGACATTGAGCAGCTATCTCCATTTAAGGCGGTGTGATGCGGGAGCGGGGTCGTGTAAGTGACCTTAAATGCTCGTGCCTTTTCGGTATGAGATGAGACCTTTGCACAGTAATGGGATGGTAACAGGATTTGCCTAAATACACTGGGGTCAGCAATCAGTCTAACCGGATTCATCTGAGTAGAATTTTACAAGGAGCGACGGCCTATCTAACATCCATATCCAGTAACTGGGTAACACGATACCACATGGCAAAACTGTTGTTGTGTCCCCAGGCGGGACCAACAGCTCAACAGTTTGTATCAACCGCTTAACAGTTTGTATCAACAGCTTAACAGTTTGTATCAACGGCTTAACAGTTTTTATCAACAGCTTCACAGATTGTAACAGGCTGGTATTATTATATGAATTTGACAATCTCGGTACCTTGGGGTCCCGGTCCTTTGAAAGGCGTGCGAGGGGCCGAAGCCATCTCGCAGAGGCCTTGTTAGGCATGTATGAGAAAATGTGACACCAACCGACGATTATCCCTGTATCCACTACGCAAGTGCACCCAAGGGCAATCCCCGGTTGGTGCAGGACTATTGCAAAACATGGAGAAAAAGGATTGGGCTATAGGTCTGGTAGGTTTGGTGGATCGATTGCCTAAAACTATAGGAGGACTACTGGCCCCTGCCTGACCACTGTTGAAGTAAACGGCTATAATAATTCATAATTCATTTATTCATTTGTTAACATAGGTACAAAAAAAATGTTGTTATAAAAAATTACAAGCGCGCTATGTTATGCCAGCAGGCGCACAAATATTAATTGATTCCATTGATTTAATAATAACAAAATAATAATAAACAAAAAACACAGATTCTTGAAAAACAAAAACAAACAAAAAAACCAAAAAAAAATAATAATTACAAAATGTCAAAAGGAAAAATATAAAAATAATATCAACAAAAAATTTATATATATAAAAATCAAATGCTGTTCGTTAGTCTCGCTAAAACTCGAGAACGGCTGGACCGATTTGAATAATTCTTTTTTTGTTATATTCGACAGAATACAGGGAAGGTTTAAAAGCAAAAAAAAAAAAAAAAAAAAGTTTGGTTGGATAGGGTAGGTAGGTAGAGTAGTGTAGTGTAGGTAGGTAGGTAGGTAGGGTAGGGTAAGGTAGGGTAGTGTAGGGTAGGGTAGTGTAGGGTAGTGTTGGGTAGAGTAGTGTAGGGTAGGGTAGTGTAGGGTAGGGTAGGGTAGTGTAGGGTCGGGTAGGGTAGGGTAGGGTAGGTAGATAGGGTAGGTAGGTAGATAGGGTAGGTAGGTAGAGTAGTGTAGTGTAGGTAGGTAGGTAGGGTAGGGTAGGGTAGAGTAGTGTAGTGTAGGTAGGTAGGTAGGTTAGGGTAGGGTAGGTAGGTAGGGTAGGTAGGTAGAGTAGTGTAGTGTAGGTAGGTAGGTAGGGTAGGGTAGGGTAGGGTAGGGTAGGGTAGGGTAGGGTAGCGTAGGGTAGGGTAGGGTGGTGTAGTGTAGGGTAGGGTAGTGTAGGGTAGTGTAGGGTAGGGTAGTGTAGGATAGGGTAGTGTAGCGTAGGGTAGGGTAGTGTAGGGTAGGGTAGGGTAGTGTAGGGTAGGGTAGGGTAGGGTAGGGTAGGTAGGGTAGATAAATGTTTGGTGTTTTTATGGCAAAACAAAGTTTGCCGGGTCAACTAGTGTCAAATAAAAAAACAATATAAAAATGTCAATAACGAAAAAAAAACAAAATAATACAAAAATGTCACGTGAAAAGTTAAAAAAGTAAGATATAAGCCTATTAATAATTACATACCAGGCCACTGAATAGGTACAAAATATAGGGAACAACACATTCATTAAATTTTGTCTGTCAAAAATACCGTTATGCTGTAATATGCTTTAAACAACAGTAAAGATTTAAGCCTTTTCTTAAACAAGTTTATGTTTAACTCTTTAATTGAATTAGGTATGTGGTTGTATATTATTGGTGCCATACAAAAGACACGCTTTTGCATCAATGCTGTGTGGGACATTTTTATGCACAAGTTATTATTCTGTGGTCGAGCTCGTTTATTATAAAATGATATTCTGGTAAACAGGCATAAAAGTTTAATTTTTAGTCTGAAATCAGATATAGTCGACGAGCTACAAATTAAACGTAAATGAAGTGATGCGATGGGCTGTTGATGAAATTTATTCCAATCAAAGCAGCTAACGCAAATGAAAATAATTTCCGTTCCAGAAACTGGGCCGTGATCGATCCATTAGGTTCGTAGTCTCAGACTCAGAAATGACAAAACAAAATACGCAGCTCGTTCGCTACTGCATTCAAAACCAACAGACGTGCAAACTATATTATAAAATACTATGCAATGCGATGTTCTTATTGCATGTCAGAGAAAATTTAAATCATACAGGGCGTCGTAAACGACTGAAATGAATTATTCATACATAGATTTGAATTCAATGCAACACGCAATATTTATGCCACACCCATATATTATAGCGATGTTTAGAATTTATTTGAGAATATGTTCGTACCCCTGAGGCTTTGGACTATATGTCATGCATGACGATCGAAATGACAAAATGTAAAAGATACGTAGAGTGGCATTCCTATTAGCGACAACGATTGTCAAATATTTTGACACTACGACAATTGTTTGTGCTCGCAATTTTTTTTTTTTCTAAATTCTCTTCAACGCTAAACTATGCCCTAGGGATAGGGGTCACCAATTGCTTTCATTTGGATCCGTTTCTTAAAAATAATAAACCCGTCGTGGTCCGTAAGGCCACAGAATAATATTATGGTAATGCCAAATAACCCCCGGTTTTAAAAATATTTTATTCAATAATAAACCAATGTAATCGATTTTTTTTTTCAAATATTAACGTGAAAAATGTTTTGCCTTCAACATCCTCACAAAGTTTAGACTAAAGTTGGTGCCGGCTATTGTCTTTAAATCATGGAGATGTTCATCTTGGAAACTATTAGATGCAAGACGCACGGGACCGGTCAATGTGTGCTGGGGGAGGGCCTATGTTCAAGAGTGGAAGTCTTTCGGCTCAAATGATGATGATGGATATCTTGGATAGGTCCGCACAAAATAGGTCGGTGATCGGGATCCGAACCGCGGTCCACCATTTAGTGACTCCTGCCCTAGGATCTCTGAGGATCTACTCAAGTGGCGCTCTACCAAAGAAAGTATCGCGATACCGATTGGAAATACGTTAATAATGTATGGGATCTCTTACATTTTGGTATTTCGTCAATCGCTATCTGTTTGAAATTTGTATAGAGCTACTGGCGGCCTAGACAAAGTGATATTATATTAACGAAGGCATGGGTTACGGTATATTTTCCCTTGTAGATTCTTCCCAACGCTAAATTATACCCTAGACCAGGGATCACCAAATATTTTGTGTGGACCTTAAGTACAATATGATTTACTTATGTTACTTGAGTACGTAATTTTATAAATTATGCCGCGCTTTGTCTTAACTACTACCGATTCGACAACGGACCCATCATCTTATCAAAATGTTCGCATATATTGTATAGGTATTTAAATTTAAATTTTAAATATAATATTGATATTTAAATTTTAGTAAATATACATGGCGTTGTTAAGACCGTGGGGGGAGAGTGGAGGGAATTTACGGACCGCGCCCTTATTCCCTCTGGACAACACAAAGAATAAATGTGATTCGAACCAAAACTAATATACAGCATACTATCTGTTTATCCTATATCGGACCCAAAACTAACTCAGAATAGCATTAATCTGCCTAATGAATAACTAGGTCGTAATAATGAAAAGTTAATAAAACAACAAAGCTTTTAACATACTATGTCAAATATTTAAAACCTCCTTTATCCAGCAAAGGGTTTAACATCAAAAAGACTTGACGGGTCACTAGATATTGTAATAAAAACACTCTGAGGGTTCAAACAAAAGGATTCTTGGGATTCGTTCAATTGAATCGTTGTTCAGCGGGTTCTATTACTTCAAACATAGTTTCAGTTGTTGTTCTGAGAAGAAAAACAAACGGAAATATAAATGTTATTTTTATTGCGATCTATATTGATATCTTTCCTTTGAATTATATCACAAGAACACGTTATTATTTTGGTAATCTAAAAAAAACATCTTACAGTTTCTTAACCAAATAATATATTCAACGTATGTTATTGTAGAACCATTTTTTTTGGTTAGGCGCCAATGTTAGTTTTATAAAGGGTACGTATGAAAAAAAAACAATGTTTTTAGTCAGTAATTATCGCCGCCAAAATAAGACCTAGTTTTATAAAAGGTTAGTCTGAAAAAACAATGTTGCTAGTCCATAAAATAACCTAGAAGTAAAAGGTGGACAAGCGGTATTGAACCCCGCGGGGTACTGTTTGCGGAACTTATCAGCCGACTATGTGCCAAACGTATAAAGTTACTCTCTATAACGACCTATAAGTAACTATAGAACTGTTTGCAAGAAGTTTAGAAGAGACCCTTTTCATTTTATCGCCATTGTTTCATTGTGTGGCTTCAATATAAAAAATAAATAGAGCAAAAGTGTATTAGGGTTCGTTTCATGGCAAGTATGAAATTTTTGAGCTAAGGTTTGTAAAGAAAATCAAGTTAGTGGTATAAGATTAAAACCATTTTTTTTATGAGGTTTAAAAAACAAAAATATATATAAAAAAATACTTCATCACAAGATTTTTGGCTCGCATACTTGACTTTGGAGGTACGTGCCATAAATGAAGATTTAATACATGACTTTTTTGTCACACAATAATACACAGCGACAGTAGCCAAATAGAGACAGAACAGCTCCAAATAATACATAATGGTATATTAATGTGTGGTCGCATATTCAATGCCATACCTGACACTATCAAAATCTTACCAGTTCATAGATTTTCAAGGCAAGGTATCTTAAATTATAGCTATTGGATAAGAATTTCTACTCTGTAAGCGACATATTGAATAGAGGGTTTAAAAAAATATAACAACCATAATCATTTACCCTCGGACATGAGGTTTTTTTTTCTCGTAATGTTCATATAATCAATTTCTCAATTGTAATTTACGAATTATAACTATAATAGAATAATGTAATTATAAATAAATATTAACTCAAATGTTTGCATGTCACATTATTATGACTAAGTGTTATGGATCTGTATTATTATTTAAGTTAAGACCAAAATTGTACCAACACTTATTGCGAACAAACTGATTTGATTAGATTAATTAAATACTTTAGCAAATACAGCTCCGTACCACTTTCTACGCCAGCGTAGCACGCTTTACGCCGTAGCGCTCGCTACGAGAACGCCTGCGTTAATGCCCGGTCAACCGTGCTTGCATAGTTGGTTTTCTAGCTAACGAAGCAGTTTTTTACTCGGTCACCTGTAATCATTGTGGGCTTCGTGAATAGAAAATTTTAGGTGAAAAACTGTCTGACAGTTTGTATAGCAGTGAACATGAATGAGAATGAAAAATAGTACTAGATATCAATCGCGGTGACCGGAATAATACTTAAATATATATGCCATTTTAAGTTAGAGTTCCCTGCCTCTAAAGAGCGAGCCTATCATTATCATCAATCAATATCATCAATCCATATCCATAAAAGTCATACTAATGTTATAAAAGCGAAAGTAACAGACCGACAGAATTCTCGCTTAAACCGCTGCACCGATTTAGGTGAATTTTGGTATGGAGATAGTTCGAGACCCTAGGCAAGATATGATTAGTTTTTATCCCGCAAATCATCCTTAAGGGGGTGGAAGTTTGTACGGTGAACTAATCATTTCTCAAGTTAGGCGGCCTTATATTATTGCGCAATATAAAAAAGTAGGTAGGATTCTCTACACAAGCTATGAATAAAATGAATACATGTCAAAGAGGTTTAGAGCGAAATGTAAGCATGTAAAACATAAAGAAATGGACAAAATAAGACACACAAAAATAAGAGACATCACTAAAGTTGCAAACGCTTTGACCTTTGCTCAAAAACTGAAATGAAATTAGGTTGGCCATGTAGCGAGAATGCCTGACAAAAGGTGGACCACACAAGTTACCCAGTGCAAAGGACCACCAGGCAAGAGGGGGAAGGGGAGAACCTTAGCCCGCTAGGAAGATGATCTGAAAAGATCAGCTAGCATAAACTGGTGCTCCATAGCACAAGACCGACAAAAATTGCAATTGCATTTGGAGGAGGCCTTTACCCAAACCGGGGTTCCTGTTAATTTATAAATATTTTAAAACATTACTTATATAACTAACATAATTTAAGAAAATTCTTGCTAATATAATACAAATAAAATTTATGTTTACTGTAATATTATAACTTCCAACTATTGTAATTAAAAAGGCTACGCAGACGAAGTCACGGGCAGCAGCTAGTGCATAAAATAAATCGGTAGTAAAACCATTTATGTACGTCGATAATATTTCCAAAAAAAATGCCAGTGTGGTAAAAGATAACCAACAGAACCCATTTCCAGCATTTTTTGTCTACAGTTAATCTGTTTAGTTCTGCATGCATCACGTAAAAACCAATTTATGTAGATTACATTTAGTTTTGTTTCATCGCAATCGGTTCACGCTAATAAAAGATATATGAATTTAAAGTGTTTAAGAAGTAAAATATCACAACACACGCAATTCAGATACTCGGACAGTTGAACTCTATGTTCGAGAGATGGCGTTGTGCATTTGTCGTCATTTTCTGAATGGCGATGTTAAGATTCTTCGCGGAAAAATAACCCTAGAAAAAAAATTGGTAGGTAGGTATAGGGGATAAGTAGAAAAAGTCGTAGACTGAACATCAAATAAAAAATATAAAAAATAATCCACCAAATCTCAAATCGATATCAAACGAAGATTACTATTATCAAGGCAGCCACATTGTCATGAGTGCCAACCTCAACCGCTAGCCTACTTAGCTATCAAGTAGCATTATCTGCTCCAACTTCTGACGTCACCAGAAGAGGACGCTTTTTATACCCGTGAACAAATGCCTTCAAAGTTCGCTATCTTGCTTCCGGAGATGGGTAGTTTGACATTACAGCTATCTTTATCTTTTCCTGTCTTTGTCAGTGGTCAGATTTTTATATTTTAACCCCCGACGGATAAAGAGGAGTGTTATAAGTTGGACGTGTGTACCTGTGTGTTTGTGTATTTGTGTATCTGTCTGTGGCATCATAGCTCCTAAACAAATGAACTGATTTTGATTAAGTATTTTTTGTTTCAAAAGTGATATTATCGGAAGTGCTCTTAGCTATTTTGATGAAAATCGGTTCAGCCGTTCGAAAGTTATGGGCGTTTTACTGTTAGAATCGGAGTATTTTCGCAAGATATCGTGTCATAATTACGTGTTCGATAGATTGTTGATCGAAGCATGTCTACTACTAGATCAATTATGTAGTTTTAAAAGTATGAAATAAAACAAGATTGTCGGTAGTTCTGGAAATTTTAAATTACTTGTTTTCAATTTTAAATATAGCCAGTGACACTCGCAAGATTCTCGCATAATTGAATTAACATACAACCTTATCCATTTTGAGTGAATTGTTTATATTAAACGGTTGCTTTGTCTTCTAGGCTTAAACAGTAAATTGTGGTATTTAAGTTATTTCTGAAATTTACTAGAAATCTAATTTGCTGTGATATTGAATAATGGACAATTGATTCCTGACTAGCTTGCCTGCTGTATAATGCAGTAGGAATCAATTGGGCTGTTCATTGATTACACTTGGCTGATTTAGAAAGCGAATCTATCTAGCGAGGCTAATCTGTATCAACCATTTAATTATGACGCTAAAGCTATCCATTATTACATAGATGACCTTGGCCTCCTAGCTCGTGTCTCTACAGATGCACGGGTCGATCTTTAATCTTAACACGTACGTACGTTGCCAAGGACTTGACCCGCGCAAGACACACTGGCCTTTTAATTGTTTTAGTAATAGGGATGTCGACGGGGTACGAAACAGCAAATTCTATTTAGATCGCCGGTTAAATTATCAAAATATATTGGACACGTATTTTTTGCTTATTCAAATCAATAAAATTCACCAAGATAAAGCGCACCAGAGTTCGGGAGTGGGGGCTTGTGACGTAACTTCTCTGTAAAAAGTGTACCAAGGCATGACGTCATGCGATATTTTAACGCACTGTATCGTCATGATTTTTTGTTAAAGTGACAAAATAAAAAAATAACAGACTAATATTTTTTGGAAAACTAACTGACGGACTAAAAATATTTTATTAGTCATCATCAGGTCCGTGGATGGGTGGCGATCTTTGCATAGTGAAATGGATCAATCTCAGATGCTTCGGCAAACATGTTAATATGTAGGTCACGGCTGAGATTTGTAGATATTTGACAGTCGGTCTGACAGAAATCAGGATTTCTGACACCAGTTTTACCAACGAGTATCGTGTTGCCCAGTAACAGGTTGTGGAGGTCAGATAGACAGTCGCTTCATGTAATACTGGTGCTCGGCTGCATCCAGTTAGACTGGAACCCGTCCCCAAAATATTTGGGCAAAGACCCTTTGAGTAGAAATGAACGTATCGATCTGAGATATTCAAATATGTGTTGTATTTTCAATTTTAATTTAAACTGCTGTCCCTCGCGGCTTCGCTTCCGTCGACTGCATACCTAGCCTACCCTATAGTACCCTACATACCTACCTACCCTACCTACACTTCTTACCCTGCCTACACTACCTACCCTGCCCTACCTACCTTACACTACCTAAACTACCCTCCTGGACTACCCTACGTACCTATTTTTTGCCCAAAAATAACATATGTCCTTTCCCAGGATGTCATCTATCTCCTTGCCAAATTTGATTGAAATCCGTTCAGTGGTTAAGGCGCGAAAAGGTGACAGAAAGACAGACAGAGTTACTTTCGAATTTATAATATTAGTATGGATTGTATTTTTATTCTAGCTTTAATTAAAACTTGTATAAATGTAAAATCTCAGAAAACACTTGACTGCGGATAAAGAATTCTGCATTTATATCTGTAAATTTTTATAAAATTTTAATTTTTACTTCGCATATAAAATCGTACGAGTTCGCCTGAGCCAGATGCTAGTTGTAATAAAATTGCATTTTTATGATACGTTGGTTCAGACATCGGCATAAATATCTTATTGTTTTTTACTTGTAACTTTTATGTGTAAAAAATAAGTACAAAATATACCCCTTCCCACACTACCGACTTTTACTCCTACTCCTTTACAGTGCACGCATTGCGATTGTGGAGCTAAAGAGCTCCACAATCGCCTAACATTAGGAACTGCACCTCTCTTGCTGTTTTTAAAAAGAGAGTGAAAGAACACTATCTTTCCATTCCGTCATAGTTGCAAATAATCATATATTACCTATTATTTATTTATGATATTATTTAGTATTTATTATTGTAATATTTAATTTATTAATATGCATGTTTATTTATTTTAATTAGTTATATTTTATTCTATTTTATAGTGAATTGTCTGATATGTTTTCTTTTTATTGCCCCACACACGGTGTCTACATATCGTTTTTATTAACTCTCCTCTCGCAGGTATGCTGGAAGAGATTTCTTTGAAATAAGTGTACCTTTGTACCTATTTTCTGTTCCTTGTTCTTCTTGTCTCTTTATTTGGTGTGTGTACATTAAAGGTTAAATATACAAATAAAAATGTCTTCTAGAACGATTTATTGGTCTACTAGTAGAAAGTGCTGATGATATGTGACTGTATGTTTTGTAATATGTGGTGGAAAAGGAGCTCGTGGCTATATAACAACAGCCGCACGGGTCGATCTTCAAGGTTGAGCAATGATTGCCAAGGTTTGATCGTGTATGGGTTACCATCTTATGAGGAAATGCGGTCGCAGACATCTCCTAAATAAATAGTCATTATTCAAAGTTTGGCTCTCGCTTATTTCCTCCTCCAATATTGGATCAATTTAAAAAGTATTCCATAAACTAAAAAACAAAGTATTATACTGTGCCTCTATATTTTCTTTTTTGATGATACATCCAGATCAGAACAACTAGACCCTTCAAAAGATGCTCAAAATTTTGCAGTCAACAGAGGCCTAGTGCTCATTTGACAATTATAAATGACCAATACTGGAGGAGAAAACAGGCCAGAGCCAAACCTGGAATTATGAATTTTTACTAAGAAAATTCAGTCGGAGCTCATTGCACGCATTTCTTCTTATTATACCGAGATTCTTCTGTCATTCGTAGGCTTCTGACTACCCATAACGACTGTAAAAGTAGTCGTTACGGGTAGCCAGAAGTTTAAAATTTGACACCAGTCTTGCCAATGGGTGTCCTGTTATCCAGCTGAATACAGTTACGACTGGAAGCCGACCCCAATAAAGTTGTGAAAAGGCTAGGCAGATTGATTGTTTTGATAACAAATTATAAAAAGAAAACTTTTTAATAAATAAATTAAACTGACTTCCAAAACAAAATACTACGAAGCGGAAAAATAACTTAATTTTCGGCAGTACCGACTTCGGTACCTAGTATCTACTTTGTCTTTGGTGTCTACCTATTCTTTTTATTTTCGACGTCGACTTCCGAAAATAAAGTTATTTTCCGGTTTGTAGTGTTTTGTTTTGGAAGTCAGTTTAGATTTTTTGTTACAAGTGTTTTTTTTTTATTTTTAGCTTTGGTACCTTAAATTACCCTGAAAATACGCATTATAAAGGATAACTTAAAAACTACTCGTCAAATCTTGATCCAATTTAAATGGGACCACGTGAGAAGCACCAGCTTCCAAATAAAAAATAAAAAAACTTCAAAATAGGTTCATAATTGGCGGAGTAATCGCGTAACAAACATACGAAAACATACAGTGGAATTGAGAACCTTCTACTTTTTGAAGTCAGCTGAATACTTGGCAGTAATTAATAAGTAAAGGACATAGGTAATCTTGGCTTCCTTCCATACTTTTGAAGAATAAAATAATAAGTTACGCCGTACTGTAAATCTATTTCGATGCCCGGTTCGGGTAGTGTTTTATGATTTTTCACATGCCTCGTTACTAGTAATCGCCACTTATAGGTTTCACGTATTTCGTATGCGAAACTTCTCGTCGCCATTTTTCGTTACTACAAGAACTATTGTTTATCAGAAAAGTAATGAACAGTGAATACATTTTTCATCTTACGCCCATGTGACTGTAGCGAAATCGCCAAGCCACATTTTTTTAATTAAGGTGTAGAGTTTAAGTTAGGGCTTGTAGCGTTAAAAGCTTGGCTCTACATGAGATCTGTTAACTTTTTGAAAGTGCGAGTCATATTATGGTCTCAGCTTGGCAACATTACATGAAAATGTTTTTGGTGGAATAAATATTTACAGGATTACAACTAATACAATAAATGCAGTTATCCTAAGTTACTTCACATCTGTAACCAAATCAAACCTAATCTATACATAATTATTTATACATTGTACACTCTATACTTGATGATGTTTTTTATGTATACCAGGCCCCTCAGAAAGTATTGCGAAAAAAAGTTTTTATATATGGGAGACTGGCCAGTTATAATGTTTTTCGAAAATATGATTATTTATAAGTAAAAATAAGTAAGTTCCAATTTCAAAATTTCCCTCCACATTTTTTGCGAGTTAATTCAAAGTATTGTGTCTCACTGAAATATGGATCTGCGCCGGGAACATTTTAGAGCTATGATTTTATACGATTTCAAGTGTCGCCTGAAACCGGATGAATCGTACGATAGACTTCAAATGGCATTCATGGATGAAGGCCCTTCCAAGGCAACCGTGTATCGTTGGTATAACGAATTCAAGCGCGGTCGACCAACTTTGGGGGATGACGAAAGAAGCGGTCGCCCTTTGACGGCTGTTACCGAAGAAAACGTGCTAGCAGTGAAAAATTTAATCCAAGACAATAGGCGAATTACATATCAGGAGATTCAACACATATTGAAGATTGGATCGGGAAGCGTTCACGAGATTCTACACAGCCATCTTCGCGTGAGGAGGATAGTATCACGCTGGGTGCCGCACAACCTCACCGATGCTCAGAAGCAGGCCCGGGTGGAATGGTGCCGTGATATGCTTAACAAATTTGAAGCAGGCTCGTCTCGGCGTGTTTACGACATCGTTACAGGTGATGAGTCCTGGATTTATCAATACGACCCAGAAACCAAGCGCCAGTCGACTGTTTGGGTGTTTCAAAATGAGCCAACGCCTACCAAAGTGAAGCGATCTAGAAGCGGGGGTAAGATTTTGATCGCTAGCTTTTTTAATTTGACTGGCCACTTGGTATCAATTCCCTTACGGGATCAAAGAAGCATTAATGCCGAATGGTATACTACCAAATGTTTGCCAGAAGTTTTCTCTGTTATAAGCAACAAGCGACCAAACACCACGACAATGCACCTGCGCACACCGCACTCAAAACGAGGGACTTCCTGGACAGCACGCCAGTCAAACTCCTGGGTCACCCTCCTTACAGCCCTGATCTAGCACCGTGTGACTTCTTTTTATTCCCAAAAATAAAAAATCAGCTCAAAGGGATACAATTTTCGTCGCCGGAAGATGCGCTGGCTGCGTTCGAGCAGGCTGTAAACGAGGTGTCTGCGGCGGACTGGAAAAAGTGTTTTGAAAACTGGTTTAGGCGCATGAATCTTTGTATAGAGGCTGGTGGAAAGTACTTTGAAAAGATTTAATAAAAATATATGTACGTATAGAACAATTTTTTTTAGTTTCGCAAAACTTTCTGAGTGTCCCACGTATACTCTATACTTTTTGACGAAGGTCTAGACAAAGTATAATAATCAGTCATCATTTTCAAAATGTATGATATTGGTTACACAAGTGTCATTCGTTGTCAACGATGGCGACGGTCGAAATGCCAAAATTTAAGGGATCGATCACATGACATTTCGATAGCGTTTGAAATTTCCATATATTTTTGACATTTTTCCATTCGCTATCGCCACGCTTTTTTTTTATTTATTTATCTTCGAAATAAATGTCACTTGTCTTGGGCCTAAGAGCTTATTCACATAGAACATCCATATTTTCAGGATGGTTTTAACGGTTCCGTCGCTACTAGTGGTGATATTTACACCGCATTTACAGTATCGGATTATATATTAAACGGATCCGCCGCTTCTTATGGTATTGTTCATACCACATGTACATTACCGTTTTAACAGATCCATTGCTACTGGGGGTAATTGCACGCCGATCCGATATAACAGATAAGTGTTTTAATACTGTTGTGTATGTGAACTCGCTCATACAACTACCTACGCCATTGCCAAATATAGACGTATACGATAAAGCGGACTTTTAAGACGGACAGCCGCATATTTTGTCGGATCGGTATTTTTTTGTGGATCTAGAATACTGGTATGTGTTTGAAGTCGCTCGTACAACTACATACGTCAGCACCGAATAAAAACGTATACGATAAAGTGGACACGTAAAACGGACCCCTATGTGAACGGTTACCGAAATAACTTGTTGTCAATCCTAAATATTTTGGACCTGTGACAATTGTTATCGCTAATAGAACTTTATTTTGTCTTGAGCCCAAAAACGCTCTCACCCGAAAAACCACTTGTTTCGTCGCCGTAGGACACTACTGCACCGCCGTACTGCACAATATTTCTTCATAAATATGCATCAGTGTCTACACGGAAAGCTGATTGCTACGTGCGTGCTATGCGGTGCTACGCCGCTACGCCGCTACGTGACTTTTCCTGAATTCCATAATATCTCAGTGTGGAATTGAAAAATGATAAGTCTGTCTGTTTCTGTATGAAGATTTTATTCCTTTATCTCGAATGCAATCTATGTGTGGGAATAAAAATGTGAGATTTACAGAACTATGCTTTGCGAAAACTGCATTTTTATTTGCGATATATATGGCTTAGTGTGAGTAAACATTACTTATGAATACTCATTCTGCACAGTAAAATTTTAGAGTCCAAATGGCGTCAAATAATACATTAAATTGTGGTTTAATACGTGCTCAATTTCAAAATTGGCACAGTAATGTATGTATGCACTCCCCTTTATAAGATATAATAACCCAAAACAATCCTGTATGAGTGCATACATCGTGCTTTCTGCGTTTGTTGATTAGTCACTACTGGCCCACTGGTCATAACGAATTTCGCTGTGCTTCTTTAAAACCACTCTTTCTATAAACAGCTGCCTCACGGTACGAACTTGACAAAACTGATATAGCGCTCTTTTAGGGAATAATATTGGCATAAACGTGCTTACTTTTAAAATCGCGCGCTCAGCCACCTCTAATCCCTTGATGGTGGTCTTAGCAGGTCCACCCTAAAACAGAATGCCGTATGCAATAATTGGCACAGTGCTAGATAGATATTCTTCAATAGTGTCGCTTCTATGACGTGCCTAAGGTTCTTGAAAATATATATGAGCTTACGCACCCTAGAAGACAATCGTTTTATATGTTCTTTAAAGCTGAGACGACTGTCCAAAATAATGCCTAGGTATTTTAATTTTTCCACGCACTCCAGTGGTTCACATCTGCAGTCCGTCTTGAGGCACATCTGTGCGAAATTATGCGATGCTTGTTTAGTATGCCAGTTTTTTTGCGAATAGAGAACGGTAAGTATGTAGTTTTGCCATGGTTAAGGTTAAGGTTAAAATTACTATACAACCACCTCTGAATCATATCGAAACCAGCTTGGGCGGTATCAAAGACCTCATTCCAATTATTGGCGGAGAAGAGGAGAGCAGTATAATCCGCATAAGAGATTATTTCCTCTTTTTATAAAGGGCCACGAAATTCTTTAAATTGCTTGAATAATTTGATAGAGATACCGTCCCAAAGTCCCAAACCACCAAGCATTCAGTTTTCAGTACATCTATATGTCGGGTGACCTCCTCTTCACTGGTATCTTTAAGGAAGAAAGAATACAGCGGTGGATCTTGTACAGAAACAGCCGACGAGATATTATTTTTATTTAGTGTCTGCATAATATTTTCAGCTAAAGACCTGCCTACACTCAAGAAATAATTGTTCATTTCATTAACCGTTAAATGAGGAGAGGAAGAAATTTTTAACAATTCTGTTTGGACAGCTGTTGTAATTTTTATTGTTAGTGATGCTTTTAATCGCATTCCATATTTTTTTAGGATTATTACCATCTGATTCGACTAGGTTTTTTTATAAGATATCTTCAAGATATTCAAGTTTTGTTACAGACAATTCTGTAACGTGCATAGGTGGCTCTTAGATTTATTTTTGTTATCGGGAGACTTCTTATGATTTACATGTAAGCGGTCTCGGTTCCTCATGCATCGCAACAAACCTGGTGTAACCCACGACTTTATTGTTCTTCTTCGCCTTGACTGAGTAATCAATTTTGAATTTTTTTGAAGCGAATCCTGTATGCTATTTATAAGATAGTCTGTGGCAACGTTAGGGAGATCCTAACGTTGGCACATATTAGTGATTTGGGATTTAGGTCAATGCTAAGAAGATTTCTTCGTAGGCTCTCAAAATCAACTTTAGTAAAAGTAGTAGTTGGGTATTTACGTATATACTTATGACTCATGCAAAGAAGAACAGGATGGTGGTAAGTGAAAGTAGCAAACTACTTTCACTTACCACCATCCTGTTCTTCATCCTCGTATAAGAGTCGTGCACAAATTTTGAGTTTTAAGTAGGACATGATCTATACACGTGCTGCTTGTAGCACGAGTAATTTCAGTGTGTACCGGTAAAAGCTCATGTGAAGCAGCTAACGTAAGATACTTTTCTCCGGGCAGCACGATTTTGCGATCATTGATGCAATATTAATGTAACCAATGATAATTATGCTATTGCTATGCAATAACTTCGAAAGAGTACAGTTTAGGGAAGGGGTTTAAAAGTTATCTAGATGTTTATTAGAAGGAGTACGGTATATCGAAACAATAGCTGTGGCTTCCTTTGTAAGATCGAAGCAGTTTTCTTCCATGAAATAAACATGACTCTGGCCTCTTTGGTCAGAGGATAAGCATTACCATACAACGTAATCATAATAATCATAATCATAATCATTCTTTATTTGCTCAAACATGAGTACAGTACATACAACAAATTGTAAATATGTAAGAGATGTTAAAAAAAAGTTAAATACAGAGCGTCATGTTTGCCTTAGTATAAAATGGCATGCAAATATTAATAGTAAAAGTAAAATCGTAGTAGTTTATGATTTAAGTGCATTTGTATATAAGTATTTTATTAACTGTTTATATGCATTTTTGTCTATGTAAATTAAGTTAAACTAGTGTAAAAAAAGTTAATTGAATTGAAATAAATTATTTGAGTTTTAGTTCTATATTTTACCAGTAATATTAAAGTCCTATGTATAAATTTCTAAGTCCCATATTCCAAGTCAGTTTAGTCAAAGTCTTTAATCGATAAATAATACCCAATTTGATGATTCGAGTTGGAGTTAAGTCAGTTATTTACACCAAATATTATAAAACACTTTTTTTAAAGAGTTAATTTGGATTTTCTTGTCCGTTCTTCTCCATAAAAAAATACCTTTCCGAAAATATATTAGAATCAATTAATTAATAACTAACTTTTAATTTGTATAAACAAATGTGCCGTTTAATTAATGGCGTAATGATTTGATTTTGACTTTGTGGCTTGAACTACTCGTATAAGTATCGAGTTGGACTAAGTTTGATTTCTTAGTATTTTCTTTCTTAATCTTAATAGTTACAGTAACAATTCTAAGAGTAGAAAGCTTCGCTAAGTTATAAATTAATTACAGGAACAATTGTGTAGGAACTCAAGCGCAGAGAGCTACTTAGCCTCACTTCGGTAAGTTAAGTGCTTCACTTGTCAAGAACTAAGTCAAGGTTAACCTCAACTGGAGTAAATATCTGTTTGTGATTTTCTGTTTATAACTTAGAATGGGTTTTATTAGGCATTATTAATGTTATGCTATCTTTAGCAAGGGATTCTTATCGAAATGTAACAGTCTGTTACTGTCCCACTGCAGGCTGAAGGTACGAAGCCACCGCGCGACCGCAAGTCGAGACCAAGGAACCAAAACAAAAAAGAGAAAAATAAAAAACTTTTAACAAGAAAATTAAACTGACTTCTAAACCAAAACACTACAAAGCAACAAATGATTTTATTTTCGGAAGTCGGTGAAAAAAAAAAAGTACTACCAAAGACATCGAATTCCAAAAAAAAAATGTCTTTCGCTTTGTAGTGTTTTATTTTGGAATTCGGTTAAACTTTTTTGTTAATATGTTTTTTATTAAAAAAAAAACACGGCTCCAATAGGTAACAGCAGACACTAAAATACATTTTTAGTTAACAACTTTACCAAGGTAGTTGCTGGTTACGGGACTTACAACTTTGTCTCACTAGCGATAAAACAGAGTTTTGCTATTTACTATACTACACTATTTTTCGACTATTTTGTTCGGTTATATATTTTACAATGCATGACCTCGAAAAGAGCGGTTTTCCAAGCAGCCAAACTGTGCGGAAAGTGTCACTTTTTTTCACTAGTGCTTTTTACTTTCCTGTATTTTTTTAATTTTTAACTCCAACGTCAGCCCGACGCATAGAGTTTTTACTATTTGAGAAAAGTTTAAAAAAAGAGTTATGTACAGATTATCATTCATATAAAAGGTAAAATAAAACTAATACTTCATTTTAGGCGTTTTTAATTACTCTAGATGTAGATTTTGATCAATAAATTAATTTTAAATATTTATTAAATATGTTTGGCAGAACGTATATTTTGCTCGTGCCTTATTGCGTTACGATGTGACAGCTATTTGCACATGCGCAGTAGATATGCCCGAGGAACTATTAGTTAATCTGTGGATATGCTGAACGCGCTTGAATAAGCCCGCCATTTTATTAATTTCATTTTATTAATTTATTTATTTCCTCGCACAATGCATAGTAAAATGTTGTATGATACACGTACGTAAGATGATTTTCGACTCGTGTCAATTTATCCACTCACTCGCTTCGCTCGCTCGTGAATAAAAATGCCACTCATCGGAAATCACCTACCTTCCGCACTTGTAGCATAAATAACTATTTTCAGTGTATAACGAAAATAAACAAACCAGTTATTTAATTCAATGCAGAAAGAACATAAAAAATCTGTTCTAAGAGAAGCAATACTTTTTTATTAAAACTTCTGCTCTGTCGCCGCTGAAGTTTTGAATGATCAAAGTGAAAAGTTTTCACGAGAAACTAAAACCCTTTCGTGTTACACTTTGTAAGTTGTTCATTAATTGATGTTTCTCGCATATTCTTTTTAGGGTTGAAATATACAGTCGAGATATAATTAATTTGATTGTTCAAGATTTATATTATTATTATATTTATTAACACGCTTTTATTAGCTTGGTATGTATGTGTCTATGAATCTATGTAACGGAATGTTTGAACGTGATTGTTACCCCCTTCAAAACGTCGGAGAAATTTGAATCTTTGCACACTTATCAAGGACCGATCACCGATAATTTAAATAGTTTGTCCCTTTATCCTTACCAGGATATTAAAAATTAGCGATTGAACTAAAAAGTAAAAACACGCTTCAATGGAAAACGAAACTAAAAAGTAGAAAAAAAATTTCAATCAAATCAAATTAAAAATAGTATGATTAACTAATTAAAAAAAAATCTTGTAAAAAGCGTGCTTGATGTCAATTGTTATAATATTTTATTGACAGATATTGGTAAAAGCAGTAGGTAATTTTGAAAATGTCTTAAAAAGCACACCTAAGTTTCTTTACAATAAAATATTTGTTAATCACACTATTCTTAATTTAAATTTATTGAAAATTATTTTCTAATTTTTAGTTTGGAATTCTATTAAATGCCGACGACCTAAAACTAGTTGCGCAAATTAGAACACTCAAGGATTGCGAACTCCTACAAAGGGATGTTAACGCCATCTTCGAATGGAGCATTACAAACAGATTGCATTTTAATACTGGCAAGTGCTACGTCATGACGTTCGGTCGGGGGTTGCGACCTATCCATTATGATTACAGTTTGGGTGGTGCAGTAATCACTCGTGTCACCACCATAAAGGACTTGGGTGTGACCTTTGACCGCTGTCTGACCTTTAAAGATCACGTTGCTAACCTTGCGAAGGAATCTTTCAGGCGCCTGGGATTTGTTTTGAGAAATGCTCGTGACTTCCGCAATCCCAGAGTTATTAGGCTTTTGTTCACCACTCTGGTTCGAAGTAAACTCGAATCCAGTGCTTGTGTCTGGCACCCATATACCGCGACGCAGACGTTAATGCTTGAAAAGGTACAGAAAACCTTCCTTAGATTTCTATTCCAAAGGGTATACCATTTCTTCCCTTATATGTACCCAACGAATTATCTTTTAGGAGTCTTGGGATTTAACTCGTTGGAGGTAAGGAGAGGCTATGATCAGCTCGCGGTAGCATGTAAGATTCTGAGCGGACGTATTGACTGCCCTGAGCTACATGACCTTTTCTGCCGACTGTTTGTGCCCAGCAAATACGTTGGGCACCGTCAGAATCGCCGTCACGACCTGTTCGCACCACCGTCATCCAGAACGGTCGCAAGAGCTGAATCCCCAGTATGTCGTGCTTTGAAGATGCTCAATGCCCTCTTGACTGCCAATCCTGAATGTGATGTGTTTGCGGACGAATGGTATAAACTAATGCGTGCATGTCTGGTGTTTTGTGAGAGAAAGTATGCGAGGGTGTCCACTGTTCCATGTTAAATTGTACCAATTGTTATTTCTTTTTTTTTTTAATTATCAATTGTTATTTAAATATTATTATTGATACATTGCCGCTGTACTGTGCCATTTTAATTGTATATGTGAATTGTTTAATTATCCTATGTAACACAGTTGTCAACATTGTTGTTTCATAATTTCTATGTTAATTAATGTAATTGGTATCTGTACCGTTTTAATTAACTATAAAAATAAATAAATAAAATAAATAAATAAAAGCGTGTTTTTTATAACTATTATTTACTTTTCCTCTTACTATCAACCTGCCTAGTCTATCAACCTGCCTAGCTTATGCCCAACTATTTGTGGTCAGCTTCCAGTATAACCGGATACAGCTGAGTACCATTAATTTACATGAAGCGACTCTCTATCTGACCTCCACCAGTAACTGTTTAACAACATCATCATGATTACAGCTGAAAGACGTCCACTGCTAGGCATAGGCGTCGGCACACTGATCGTTCCTGTGCGTATCGCATCCACAACCACCAGTTTTGCCCATGGGTAACAACATACCCATGGGCAAAATTGTTGTAAATTTTTTGATGCCTGCTGATTACCGTAACGACTGAAAAGATCTTCAAATTACATCCGGAACCGACAGCCTATCGTGCTTTCCGAGGCACGGAGTAATCTCGGTATATCCTGTATAGATCCATCCACTGTTAAGCACTACTTAACAGGCAGATCGAACCTTCAGGCTGTTATTATTTAGCCACAAGCTCCTTTTGAGACTGTCTATTGAAATTATAACATTTTCACTCAATTCTAGTTCCCTTGCACGCAAGAGTTTTCTTTAAATAAAATGAAACCTCTTTCTAAACAACTTCAAAAAAAGGAGGAAGTTCTCAATTCATCGGAATATTTTTATTTCTAGATGTCACGACGCAGAGGGACCTGTGTAGGATATTGTAAAATCTTTTTGCTGAAAATTTGCACTTACCAAATGAGTTACTTCAGTGTACGCTAGAGACGAGACTATTAAAAATAATGCACTGTGTTAGGAACTAAATAGTATCTTTAACTGCCCCGATGGTATATTTATGCCATGTAGTGTATAAGTACCTATGTCTAGCCCAAGCTCATTTATTAGTATTAAGTAGACAGTTGCAATAAATCATTCGTGGCGTACACACGTATTTTAATTGTCTCCCCACAACCCACACACTTCATGGCGACTATGCCATGCGCCAGCGCCGTGGCGTCCGTCGGGTTCCTTCCTACCAGAGAGACCCTATTAAATTGACATTCTATCATCGAAAGCGTGGCGATAGTGTTTTTTTTTTATAAATTATCGGCTCGCGCTTGACCACTATCTCACCTGATGGTAAGCGATGATGTGGTCGACGGTGAAGCACGCTTGCCTAGAAGTAACCTATTAACCTATACCTTGATTGTTCAAAAGACATAATTGTATGGGATTGACAAGCGGTTTCGAAAAATCACATGCTTAATCCCTTAAATTTTGGAATTTTGACTATCTCCATCGCTGACGTCGAATAACAATTGCCTAGAGCATCTTGCCCGGTTATTGCGTAGCGTGCGAATTGTGCAATCCAGCGAATTCCCGTGTGCCTCGGAGCTCTGAATTAGAACGTTTTAAATGTGCTCGACATAAAATAAATACAACTTCAGGAAAATTCAGCATAACAAGTCACGAATTTCGGCTGAAAAATAGGCAAATCCTATTCCAAACACGAAGATAAGGTGATAATTAAACAAAACGCATCGGGAGGAAGTATTAGTGTGGTTGTATCTCATCTCAAGATAAACAATATATTATTAGCGTCAGCCTTGACAATTATCGCCGTAGCAGCAATCATAATTACATGGAAAATGATAAAAGACAAGCAGAAGAAATAGATCGGCAAGCATGTAGAATCTGAGTTTATAAGAAAAATGCGTTTGCGGTAGTCGGCCATTCGAGAACTTGATAAAGATATTGAAAAAATAAACTCAATTTTAAATCACAACGAGTCAACACTACTGATGAGCATGATGTTTGTTCTCGGATCGGGCAAAGTGTTATTGGGTTTTTCCGTCTAGAGTTTCTCAGTAACTGCCCGGAGTCTGGACTTGTGCCAGGTTGATACTAATAGGCTCGCCCCCTATTAGATGGGACTTAAAACCAAATGGTGAAATGTGGGTGAACCATAGGTGCCCCACTAAACAATAAAAAAAAATTGTTCTTCTGTGCCTTATCTTTCGTATCCGAAATCCAGGTGAAAAGATAAGTAGGTATGTATGTAAATTTCATCATTATTTAAAGCCTAACTATAGGCTCTTTTTCGTCTAGTCTTCAAAACTAGATGACCTTCCTTTACCTCTCCATCTCTATTAATTACTCCAACATACCCGAGTATAACACCAATCGTATCTAAATACATAATTGTTTTCAAATCTTCTGAGCTAGTAAGATACTGTCTACAAATATAGGTGACCTACCTTTACCTCCCCATCTCCATTAAATACTCCGCAGTCTTGCAGACGCTTAGTAAACCTGTGTAATGAGGAGTACTTACCGATGCTCATCATTTCCACAAGCACCTCCAGTTGGATCATTAGGGCCACAATGGAGGCTGCGATGCCTCCCACAATGGTCGCAAAGGCAGGGGTGCCAGTGTTCTCAGAGATCGCTGCCAGTTTTCTAAAACAAAACAGAAGTTGGTATTAATTTTTGAAGTGAATACTTCTTTAGCTGCGTTCAGTGATTTTTGAGGGGAAAAACTTATGGGTCAACGTTGCCGACTTGATAATGTAACCACGTCAGCGACGACATGTTTTGCTTGTGAAAAATTAAAACTTTGGAATAACTGGCCACTAATAATGAACAGGACGCGAGTCGGCCTTTTCTACAGTCCCCATGATTGCCCTTTTAGTGTTCCTATAACCCATTATAAGATCACTCTCTTATCCGGCTGTCTGTCCGTGTGTCACCACCATCATTTTCTCAGGAATGTGTGGACCTAAAAAGTAAAAATATATACCAAATACTGAAGTCTATAGTCCCTACTAGGTGTATAAAAATCAAGGTCCTGCTCCTGAGTCAACACGATAAAAATATATGGGCGAATTTAGAATAACGTGTAAGTACCAAAATTTACCTTAATTTTCAAAAAGTAAGGTCGTACAGCACAAATAAAGGAAAAATTCTATAAAATAAAAAATTTGAAAATTGAAGGCCTTACATACATAGTTGACGCCACCCTGGGTACAGAACCCTTCTTGCGCTAGTCCGACTTGCACTTGGCCGGTTTTATTTGTTACTGATAAACTTTCAAAATGTCACTCAAGAGCACAATTATAGGAACGAAAATGAAACGAAAATGATCACAAAATAAATGTGATACATTGTTAAAGAGCCGCAGACATCTGTGATTGGTTGGATGAATAAAATTATCAAAAGCCAATCACATCATTTCACTTTGTGACCCGTCAATAATTTATTTCCACAAACCGGGAGTTAGTTAGAAACCAGCGTTTAAAACTACATGAGTACTTAAAAAGCCCGACGTTGAATCTCTGACATCTACTCCGTCTTTGCAAATGTTCCCGAAATATTTTCATGGACAGTTAAAAGCCCGCTCAAAGATAGAGTTCGAGTAAAATTATTTACGTATTATCCACATTCTCATTCCTCATGGAGAGAGACTCAAAGTATGTCTGCACTCGTCAAAGAGCCGGGCGTCGCCAGAAGGTATCCTGTCGGATTTAAACTACCCACACAAGTACTGTGTGAGTTCTTGGCTAAGAAAACGTTTTCTCTTCATTAGTTAGAAATGAGATGCGGTAGAATAATGGTATATTTAAAACTAGTGGAAGATGGAGAGATAGAAAGACGAATACAATAAAATAACTTTTAAAAGCGGTCTTATATATGTAAGTAGTTAAGTTACAAAATTACAGTCATTTACAAATTGCGGTTTTCTATCGTTACCATTTTAATCAATTTCTTAAATTATTTTATAATAAGTAATAGAAACATCAAAAGTATTACAAAAAGTATTGGAAAATGCTCAAAACGAGCAAACGGCAACAAAGGATGGCCAATTCCCTCCTATCGATTCAATGAGTGAATATAACGGAATTGGGTCGAACCTAAATATTGTAAAACAACTGCAAATTTTACGTAACAACACGTGTATGTGGATATGATGGACATCTCACCCATACGCAATAACGTTTTGGGAATACTTTAATAGTGCGTACAGTTAAGAAGTGGAATTCCCTGTGGAGTTCCTGATAGCTTTCTTTTTATACTTGTCGGCACTTCTAAAGATTTCGTTCTAAAGAGAACTATGGTTTCGAATGACACTGACAGATGTAAACTTGACATAACACCAAGCACTATTTTTTGGCGCGAACAAGAGAAGATAGAGAGGGATCGAGGCAGGGAGATGGCGTTTTGGATTGAGTTGTTAATTTGTGATAAAACTGGACTTATGGAGAAATACAGTGAGAGTGACGGATTGTTCGTGTAGATCTAACTACGTGCTTGGTGGAATGTCGTTTACGTTATTCGCCTATACATAACGTGATTAGTTACATTGTGAGCCTACATACAAGCAAAGAAATTGATTTGTTTAGCCTAGCCCGGAAAGAACCCATGCAAATAATGGCCTTTCCTGACACGACGGTTGTAACCGGGGTTAAAATTAAACCAAAATTAAAATAAATCAAATTATAATATGCATGTCTTAGATTAAATTGGTATTCAATATATACTTATAGTATAGTATAATAAAATTTACTTTAAACACTAAATTATTAACAGAAATGATGTAAGTTTAAGTTTAGTTTAAGTTACATTATTAACATAACAAAAGTAACATTACCATTATATTTTTTGAACTCTACGATTTTAAATACATGTAATACACATAGAAGTATTTGCACAGGACTATGTTGTAAATTAATGTTGACACTGTAATAAAATGCAAATATGTTATTATTTTTGAAATAAATAAATTAAAATTATATTAAATTATTTAAAAAAACAGTAAATAGTTTTTTTTTTTTTTATATCCTGTAGGTTCGCGCTTGGCCACTATCTCACCTGATGGTAAGCGATGATGTGGTCGACGGTGAAACACGCTTGCCTAGAAATAACCTATTCACTCTTGACTTAAAGACCCCCAGAGCGGCAGCTGATTACAAATAAATATCTAAGATTTTAGTTATAAATTTTGGCAGTATCAAAGAAAATATCGATGCTGTTTTCGACAGAGCAGACTCTGTTGTTTATAGTCAACATTCTGTTTTGTGGAATATGGCAGCCCAGGTTTGTGTGACATCACCATCGCTTAAGAAATAACACTTTATCTAGGGCCTCTAAATTTGATCAAGCCAAGGCATAGCTTGAAATGGCAAATGCACTGTAATATTCAGGCAACCTAGACTTTAGATAATCCTAGTACAATAGCAGGTATTACCATTGACCCCAACAGGTAATCTATTCACCTGATCCAGTAAGCCATTTTGTACTAAGTAAATGTACAAACTAGATATTCTTTACCGTGGGTATTTTTAGATTAGCCATCATTCTACATGAAAAACACCGGCCAAGTGCGAGTCAGATTCGCGCACCGAGGGTTCCGTACACGTACGTCGGAATACTGCGACATACGTCGTGTCGTCGTGGTCAGTTTAGTAACAGCAAATATGTCAATACTCTTTTTTGGTTTGATAAAGCTACAAATTACGGGTTTTCGGATATTTTCCTTTACTTGTACTATATAAGTCATTGCATCTTTCAAAATTTCATGATTCGCTAACTTGAGAGTGCTAAATATGCGGCATAAACAAATTAAAATTACGTTGATTTAGAAGTTTGATTTTATCACAGCTCCAAGGTATTGCAGACTTGAGTGTATAATATTAATTTCAACATGATAACTCTACGCGTTTCTGAGAAAAAGGTTTTGACACACGGACCTGCAGACAGACAACGAAGACAGAAGATACAGGATGAAAATTCTAGTGTGGGGCAAAGTTAATAATAAAATGTAGATGAAAAGACCCCCTGAAACATTGTTCGATCTGGGAATTGAATCTAGGACCTCATGCATTACGACCACTAGATAATCGAGGCAGGAAATAACAAATGTCAGAAGATATGTATCGAAGGTATTGATGAGATACTTATGAAATACCAATATTCTAGGCACAGCTTTGTTACCAACATCTATTGTGAAACATTTCTATTTATGATACATTATTTATTTATTTATTGATGTGTTGAAATGCCATGCGCCATACAGCAAATTTTATAAACCATCGCACAAAAATAACTTCATCTTTATTTTTATTTATTCATAGGCTCACGTTTGACCACTACATCATCTGAGAGTAAGCAATGATTTATTCAATGATGGATCCGGCTTGCTTAGAAGATACCTTATCTGCTGAATAAAGAATATTGTACAGTACCTGTACTGAAGTGCTCATGATTATCGGAAATATGGACATTCTATAAATATGGATGAGGTTGCATACCTAAAAGGTATGCAACCTCATCCGTTGCACACAATAAATAATTTAGCAACTGTTGCAGGAAAAATGTTTAAAGAGTCATTCGTGTTTAGAACGAATTGACTGTCTACAATACTGACCTCTGAGGCACACTTACCCAAAAACTTAACTAAGAGTTAGTTGCTAACGCGAGGTTAAATAACAATTGTGCCATACAAAACTGGCCGTGTTAGCTCTTAACTCGGAGTTAGTGAGATTGACCGGCCCGGTGGGTGCCCGCATTGTCGAGGCGGGGATGGTCAGTAGCCGTGGCTTGGACACCCATGGTGAAGAGGAACCCGAGCAGGGCCACTCGTCAGGGTTTTGGCCGATTATCCGGCGACGTAGTGGCCAACAAGTAGTGACACTTGGGCGGCATCGCAACAGAGGCGGGCCGCGATGTCGTGTATCTGAGTCATCGCGGCTGAGGGTTGGAGGCCGCGGCAGGAGGGGCGTGCCGGTATTATGGTGCTCCGCTCTCCCTATCCTCTTCGGCCTGCACGCGGTCGCCACCGTCTGATGGCGGACGCGGTGGGGCCGCAGGGGAGGTGGAGTGTCGGTATAGCATTGGCCACTCTCCATATCCTCTGTGGCCGAAAAGTGGTAGGTGGCGGGGCCACTGTCCTAACCCGTCACAGGGGGACCGAGGTTGCCATACTTGGGGTCGTCTGGCATATATATGTGCTGTTTTGTGCCCTGGGGTGGTCACGGCGTGCAATGTGTTCTGGTGCGCCGGTCATGGGGGTTACTCCCCAATAGAAGGTCCGGTGACGCTAGCGCGAGCCCATGTTTCCGGCATAAGGAGCACAGGAGGACACCGTGGAGTTTTAGTGAGCTGGAGTCCCACATAACTGCGCTATCTCTCCGTGGCAGCGTAGTATTAATGAGCAAATCTAGAGGATAAAAAAAACAGCGTGGCGCAATCTGGCTTAACAGTACTGTCCGATATTCCAATTTCATTAGGTCTATGTCGGTACTGAACTACTTCCCAAACAGCAGATCAAAACGTATACAGTTTCTACACAGTATCGTCTTTACCACTGAGTGGCAATACGGCATGAGGGCTATGTATCTCGCAATCACAAATGCACAAGGGAGTTGCGGTTGAAACAGACAATTAACACACTGTATTCACTGGGCTATGGCGTTCGACTACGACCTATATTCAGGTTCAATATAGAAGGTGACAATGGCTTATATGCTTGGTTAATCCGGATTTAAATTTCAAGTATAATTATTTCAGTTTTTGTCATTTTAAATATCAATATCTAGGAGAAAAATAAAGTTTCGTAAAGAAAAGAACAAAATGGAATAAAACAAAAATGGGGCAGCTGTGACGAGTTATTTTTACACCTTTTTTGAATAAAACAACCATCGCTGTGTTTGTGTTGTACGAAGAGAAAGGGCGTTCACGTTCACTCACACCAAAAAACACAAAATTCTCCAACGAGACTATGAAACTAATGTTTTCATCCAATCACGGAAAACCGAGTCAAATATTGCACCAACTTTTCGAGTTGAAATCACAAATTTCAGCTTCTCTCCTTATTGGCAGACCGCGTGTTGCATTAGGTATCCTAATATTGCTCTGGTTTCTTGATCAAAACTCGGAGCTCAAATTAAATATATAGTTTAGTTGAATTGTCAAGGAGTCGGTCATCCAAAAGATGGAGCTAGTTGCACATTGCAAGCATTGGTAGATCTTTGTGTGAGAAGACCGTGCAAGCAACTCCATCGAAACTCTTTTAAATCAATAATAGTCCGGTCAAGTTAGCCTAAAAATGACCCCTGCATAAATTCCAAAGAAGCTTATTACCCGACTGCCGAAGGAGGGTAATGTGTTTATCAGTCTATGTATGTATGTATGTATGTATGTATGTAAGTATGTATGTATGTATGTAAGTATCTATGTATGTATGTATGTATGTTTGTTCCTATGTGGCGTTCCAGAGACCAAACGCGTTGGCCGATTTTGATGATTCGTACGTCAATCGATGCGTCTTAACCCTGCGAGTGTCATAGGCTACATTAAAATTGGATAATAGAAAAATGGCGGATTTTGGGTGCCATATTGTGGGGGCCCAATTTTTTTTTTTTCTTCCAAACCCATCGTGTGGGGTATCAAAATAAAGGGTTTTAAGAGGTGATTTCAAAAATATATAACACTTATATGTTTAAATGTATCTAATTCGGAAAAACTAACTAAAAAGTTATAAATAAAAAAACTTAATTAAAAAAATCAAAAAACCCGACTGCTTCAAAAGCGAACTAAAAAGTCGTAAACAAGGAAAAAATCATGCTGTGCAGGCGGAGGATACACCAGATTTTGGTCAGCCAGCCGGCGAATATGTATCCTCCGACTGCACAGCATGATTTTTTCCTTGTTTACGACTTTTTAGTTCGCTTTTGAAGCAGTCGGGTTTTTTGATTTTTTTAATTAAGTTTTTTTTTTTACTTGTGCTCCTCTGAGCACAAATTGCAGTAAAATCATAACTATGCAAGAATGAATAAAACTGACTTTTGGCTCCTTTGAACTTGAATAAAAGAAATTGCACACGTGGTATCGATGAGGACCTTTCACAATTTCATTATAATGGTACCCCTAACGATCATGTAATTTTTTTAGCTTCTTAGGAATTTATGCAAGGGTGAATGTCTCTTTTGACCAGACTATGAATAATTACAAAGGACTTGTTAAAACACTATTGTTGTACTTGTTCATAATATTACATGAACCTATTGTGAGAACGATGTGTATGTAAGACGTACACGTTTATAGCATTGAAACGCACAACGCTGCGTTATGCGGGCTAAATGTTGAATGGTCACCAGTGCTACTGCTGTAGTTGGGTTTTTCCATCTAGAATTTTTCAATATTACCCGTAATCTGAATTTATGCCCGGTTGATGGCAATAGACTTGCCTCCTACTACATGGAACTTGAACTTATCTGGCAAAATTTGAGTGTGCTATGTGTACCACTGCCTAAACCTTTGGGTCGTGATGTTATGTTAAGGTTTAGAAGGGATAGATCAGCGTGGTTGCCAAGGTTAAGTCTTTGTGCCTGGCTGGAGGCTCCAGTTTAGTCTCCTCAGGGAAAGTCCGTTTAAGCAGTAGTCATCATTTGAACTGCGAGAGGACACAAAAAAATGGTCTTTTGTTCCGCCGCAGTATGTATCAGCGGTAAAGAGAAAGTGTTCGACTGCACATACCGCAGCGTTGTGCGTTGCGATTAAGAGCTCAAAGCTTATCCATGACCACTAATTGTCTCTGGCAACTTGTTAAGTTGAGTTAACCTAGTTATCCTATTAATCAGCTGGAGAAAATTATGTGATAGTACTTATGAAGGCACCAGTGCAATACGGTCTGCGGTGAAGTGTGATTGGCCAATTAATTGGTGCATTAGTGTGTTACATAATTGTTGTCAATGATAGTTTAAAATAGAGGAGTAGGGGTTCGAAATTGGTGAAATGAGTTGAAAATGTTGCCTAATTTGTATTGACAACCTTTTCTATGCTTCTATTTTATTTGTCTGTTTCTGCAATTAATTTTCTAAGAAAGTATGACTAGAGACAGACGGACTGCATTTCAACTGCATTCTTCAGAGTCAGAATCACAGTCGATGTGCAGTTGTCGTTGGAACTACATGCCAACTGCACAGCGACTCCAATCGGACAGCACGTTTGATTTGCAGTTGTATTGCAGTCGTACTAACTGCATTCAAACTGCAAATTTGCAGTCAGTATGCAGATGAAATGCAGTCCGTCTGTCTGGAACCATAAGGAGTTTTTGTACGCTTATGGTAAAATGTAAGTGTGTAGTGTTTGTATGTGGTGTGGTAAGTGAAACCTTGTATTTAATTTAACAGAAATACAGAATAAACATATGCGTATAGTTTGCTGATAATGTTATATTGAAATATATTACTTTTAAATTCATAAAACATTTATCTACACCAATTTGTAAAATTAAAGTTTTTTATTTACATAGATACAACTATATACAGTGTATAAAATACTTAATTAACTAAGACTACAAACATATACACTTAAACCAAAAACTACTCACTAAAAAACCTAAAAATATACTTAACTAAAATATGGCATCAAAAAACTCCTCCCCATCATTGACCACTGGTAATGTGCCCAAAAGACTGGCAGCATTGCCACTTTGTATGGCAATTCTAATTCTCTGACTAAGGTAAAAGCCAGCCCTTGGGTCACGCGAAGTGTCAACTAGGCGTTTGGCAAGATCTTTAAACAAAGCGTGAGCACTCGGACCCCACGGAATAAGAGTTTCAACCCCAAACGGCTCGAAAATATAACTACCAATGAGGTTATTATATTTGCGCCGCTTGAGGTTTTCTGCAGCCGCAGCGGCAGCGCCAGCACAGCACGACGAGCTAGGAAGATGGGATGGCGCAAGAGTATCGACACAAGTAGCGTCCCACACTAAAGGCCTACCCATCTTCCATGGAAATCTATCTATACCAATATTATAAAGAGGAAAGATTTTTTTGTTTGTACCGAATAGGCTCCGAAACTACTGGACCGATTTAAAAAATTCTTTCACCATTGGGAAGCTGCACTATCCTAATGGTTACTTTTTATCCCTGTATTCCCACGGGAACGGAAACATACGCGGGTAAAACCGCGAGGCGTCCGCTAGTAATTGATAATGATAATACTTGATTGGGATTTCACATATTAATTCAGGTATAAAACCAATTTAATTAGATTGTATATTTCGGATACCAATTTTGCACAACTAATTAAATTGATTTGTAATAAATTGGACACTAATTGCCGTGAATTAGTTACCGCATTTAGTTTTATATCAAATAATTTCCTAATTATTCAGCTTGTATCGACTGCCTCTTAGGTCTAGTGGTTACGAGCGATACAGCTGCTGCTGAACATGACGTCCTGGGTTAGATTCTCGGGTCGTGCAGTTTAATAGGTTTTCCATTTGGAATTTCTCATTAGCAGGCCGGAGTCGAATGTATGCCAGTTTCTGGTTTGAGTAGTTTTGCATGTCAGATAGGCAGTGGCTTCATGTAAAATATTGATACTCATCATCAGGTTAGACTAAAAGTAGACCAACACATAGTTATATAGGCTTGGTTGAAACAAAACAAAAGAAATGTTAACAAAAGCAATTCTTCTTCTTCTTTTTCGTGTCAGGATGTGGTTACTCCTTTTGTCAGAGTAAATTGCAAAGACAATACATTTTTACCCTAGGGGTGAAAGTGACTTATTTAATCCCTAGACGAGGGCGCCAATAGTAAGAGGGATTAAATAAGTCTTTTACCCGAGGTAAACACTGTGCTTTTCAGTACGAATACAAGGAAAGTAAAAATAAAAACATGAACATGAACAAGAATGGGTACAAGAACGGATCCCAAAAACTACCGGCCAATATCCTTATCACCAATTGTATCAAAAAATTATGAAAAGGTAAAGAAGACTACGTTAATGGCGCACTTAAATTTAAATAGAATAATTAACTGTACACAATTTGGATACCAAAACGGAGTAGGCACTTCAGATGCAATAAATAATCTTCTTAATGACATTATTTGTAAATTGAATGACAAAATGAAAGTGGCTGGCTTGTTTATTGATATAAGTTCTGCGTTTGACACTGTAGATCACGAGCTACTTCTGGCTGAACTAGAGCATTATGGCATTAGAGGTAAACCGTTAAAACTTTTGACATCTTATTTAAATACCGTAGAATGTACGTAGAAATAAAAGACACTATTGCAAACAATTGTGACATAAAGTGTGTGAGTGAAGTTATGTATAAGTCAAAAATGACCAAAATAAGCTGCGGTGTACCACAAGGCTCAATCTTGGGACCAATATTATATATCATTTTTACTAATGATTTACTTAATTTTATGAACAATACCTAACCCAACGCAGGGCTTCTAATGTTTGCAGATATACGAACGCCATAATCGGGTCGTCAAACCTAACAGCCACTTTGCAAAATACATACACGAGCACGAATCACAAGAAGAACGTGAACTTAGAGAGAACACAAGAAGAAACGTTATAAAAAAAAAAAAAAAAATCGGCACCAGAATCGGCTAGCAAAGTTGCCAATGTTCTGCGAAAGCAGTGACAAGTTACTTAATAAATGTTTTACACCATGTTTTTTATTAAATATTAAATATTATAACACATATTACATAAAATATATTATTATAAATAAGAAATCAACAATAAAACAAATGCGGTCGATCGATAGAATGAAGTGACATAAATGAGTAGAAAGTAAATAAGGGAAGCTAATATCTTAACATTTTTTTCTTGCCGTATGTTCTTGTTATGTTCCATTTTCGATCTACTTGAATTTTCGATCAATTTTCGATCACTCAGTATACGACACTATCTTTATGGAACGAGTGACAAGCCCCCAAATGTCAGTTTATTCTACGAAAAAAAAAAAAAATATAGATTTTTTCATAATTTGACAGTTGTGTCAGTTGAAAACGGTTGATAACGATTCTCCCTAGGATCGCGCCGCCGCCGCGCCGCTTACGTACTTTGTGCTAGGACTGAAAAGTATTACTTTCAATACGCTCCTCAGGCAACTTCAGATGCACTTTCCGAGTATGAGTAATGAAAAAGCAATTATCTTTCTAAAAACCAGAGCTAATAAATCCTAAACCCTACTGCAATAAAACTAGAATAACATGCAAAGAGCCGGCTGGAAGCAAAGGCAAACTAATTAAGTACCTACCAATAGCTCGCAAATGGAAACAAACAGAGATTGCAACCGATTTCATGAACACAGATCATTTAAAACTTCATTAGAGTCAGTCAGTGAGTCTGTATGAAGCAGCAGTTCTCGTCAACAGTATTCATTAAAGCTTCAGTCCAAAGTCCCTCTTTATTATTTTAAGAATAATACGGGTTCGTCGAAATAGCCGATCGGGTTTTTAATTCAATGCCATCACTAATACGCATTGTGGTACGCCGGTAGGTACTCTAAATAGAGTTTTTTTTTGCTCTTTGTTCAGAGCACGGAATGAGAATTTACTGAGATGATATGCACTGCGACGTGAGGTCCAGGCACCTTATAGCACTTACATAGCGAGGTCCAATATTTCACGGAATATTTTCCTATAAAAGAAGATGTATTTTAAGACGACGACTAACGCCAACGACCTTGAGGGAACAAAACGCGCACTCGTTTCACACCCGCGCGACCCGAAATTGAGTAGTTTTTGTACTTTTCTTATTGTTCTATGACTTTAAAAAAAAAAGCTTCAGATCAAAATGTAGATAATTAAATTGTCTTTGATATGGTGTCGATTTCATTAAAATACGCCCAGCGGTTTTGTTGTGATTATCGTGTTTTTGTCTGTTTTAGACATAACTTTACAAATTAATTACACTATGTTATACGAATAAAACTCAAAATTTGATCAGATGAAATTATTAAGAAAATGGTTTAATATAACATATATTTTTCCAATAAATTACGACCAGCCGTTTAGACGTGATTCTCATTTTAAAATCAGCTACTCAAAGGAATCGGCGCCTTAAGGAAAATATTTCGGGGACTTTTGAACCTTTCCGCGTATTCCGTTATCCGACATTAGTTACCTTTTGCCGATGAAGCTTCAACTGGTGTTTTCCTAAAAACACTTATATATAATACGACTGTGGCCAGAGACACCATTGCTTTTAATATTCGTGCCTATGCAAGTGCGTTGAGCACAAGTTTTGGCTTGCATAACCATAGTCAAAATTGTCACGGGCCAGTAATCGAGTATCCGGTAGCATAGCAGAATTTAATAAATATGGACTTTATTAGTATGCTCCGTTAGTGGTAGATACATGGAAATGGGTGGTCAAAGGAATGTCTGGACAGTTTGCAAATGGAAAGCTTTGATGCCTTTGAGGGCTTAAGGAAATTGCATGTATACGTCAGTTTGGCCACGTTCAACTTGCCGTTGCAATAATTAACACGTTGTTGGTATGTGGGTATCATAAAGGCACCTTGTTGAGTAACATTATGAAACTTTGTATGAAAATTGTTGCGCGCGATAAATGCAAAATTTATCTGTTTTGAAAATTATTAGTATTTGTGCCGTTTTTCAACCGTTTTGAAGTCGGTTGAAAAACGGCACAAATACTAATAATTTTAACAAATACTAAAAAAGGTACGCAATTACAATGTTTTTATTTTTAGTGTGTTTCAGCTCAGAACTTTTTAGTAGGTGATCCGATTTTGGTCCCATTTAATCAAGATTTTGATCAAGATCTGATGAAGGACTTCGGAGATAAACAACAGAACTAAAAAAATTACGGCAAATCTCTTGGCCTTGCTGCAATCGCATTTCTTTTTACTGTTTGTCTCCATTTCATAACATAACATCAAGTCGGATATCTCTAAATGGGTACGCAAATTGTACAGTTCAACCTGGTATACTCTAATTTGACCAGTTGTGTTAAAGTATAATGTTATTCGGGTAATCTGTTCTAAAATTACTGGTGTTATTATAATAGATATGTACAACAACAAAAAAAATAAAAACAAATCTTTCGAAGAAAAATTTATAACAGCAGTCCAAATAAATAATATTTACATTGTGATGCAATAACCTACACACCCGTGTATCACACGACGTTTTTCAATACAGTTGTGGAAAATAGTAAAAACAAATCAAACAATTAAATTTGTTTTGTCGTTAAAATAAAATTATCGTAAGTCGCCATGTATCTTTCTCGAGATTTTTGGGGCAAAATCTCATCCTGCGCAGTTTTTGCCTCAGATAAAATATCGGGCAAAGTTAATTCTATTTCATCACTTGTACTTGAACTCATTATAAAAAAAAAAAATATTTATCACACATGAAATTAGAATTTTCAGAAAATGGCTCGTTTTTGTTACTGGACATTTTTTTTACATCGAAAACAGCCTATACAGCCTATTCGATTTTTGACAAATGTCGATGTGAAAATAATTAAATTAAAACTGTTAATTAAATATATTAAACAACCATCTAAAATAATTTGAGAATTCAATGCTAAGACGTACTGTCTCATTCATTTTTCCTCGTATAAAATCTATCCCATTTTATTCTATGTATGAAAACTTCTTGCTACTATACTTTTTTTAAATTGACTTGTAAATTTAAAACTAAACTGCAAAACTAATGATCGAGCGCGTAAACAAAAGTCACGTTCGCGTAATAGAAAGATGCCTGTGCAAAAGATTTGATTTTCGAATCATAACTATAGCCTCTGAAAGGCGGCCATGTTTAACAACTGTATTGAAAACATGTTTTAAACATGAATTGTTTATGTATTAAGTATGTATGTATTTATTATTTAGCATATGCTCATAATCTCTGTCAATTCCAGGTTGCCTGGCAGACATCGCGGATTGCGATAAGGCCGCCCGTTGTATGTTTTTATTATTAAGTTCCTTTTTTTTTTTCACAGCGGTCTCAACCAATCAGAACGCTGTATTTGCATAAACTGAGTTTAGTTGAATTAATCGCGATTAGTTTCATTGGTGAAATCGGCCCTAAGTACTCAACAGCATCCGGTTAGACTGGCAGCCGGCCCCAATAACTGGGCAAAGACTAGGCAGACGAACTAAAATCTCTCTTTTCAACCGTTAAGAACTTAAATATATCTCGCTAAGCGTGATAATTATCATTATGTGGCAAGCTCACGAACCTATAAATTGTTAACTAAGGTTTTATAAAATACTTCACTCGGCTAGCTGGTTTTAATTAACGTACTAGGAGTAACTGTTAAAGCAGCGCTGCGGCGGCGGGGCGGTGTTGCACCCACAAAGGGAGAGTGTCGGTAACTATTGACGTTAACGCCAAGCCGATGTGAGTTTAAACTCACCTCGCTTGGTCCAGTTACTAGGAAACTGTAGCACATTTTGCTTACATAACGGAACTGCATTTTAGGATTGTTTACCGATTGTTTTAGTAGCCTCATTAAGGGTGGGCAGAATGTGAAGTGAGAGGCAATTAATCCCATGTACCCAGAAGTGCTTAGAGGAGATTATGCTGATAAAAACATGAGTAAATTATTTTCTCTTGGAAAGCTTAAATTTCTAATTTGGCAAATCTAAATATACTTTTCTGACGAAATCCAAAGCGCCAAATTGTAGCAAACTCTAATTTTACCTAAATGTAGAGATAATTGAACACTTGAGCAGGAAGTATATGGTACAAAAGTAAATAATACGCTTTATTTATATGGTATTTAGCTTTTATTTGCATTAATTTTATATATTGCCATCAATTATCAAAATACGCGCGCCTAACGCCTTGGTGCCTGTTCAAAGATGACTCTCTGGTATATAATAGTAGTCTATGAAGATGACATTCAGAACATTCTATTTACGAATGATATTTTAATTTAGATCCAGCCAGTCACTTGTATTGAAGGAATCACCGACTCCTTACAATATATAGTTATGGCAACGTCCAGAAAACTCACAAAATATTAGGTAGTGGAAAACTGGCTAGGTAGCAAATACTGTTAGTCAGCTGCATCTGGGGGTGTACTCCCTAAGAACGGAGTCCGTAGTTTCGGGAGTTTCGTACTCCATATTACCACCTATGGAAGGATGACTCGTTCGTGGCCCGAACTAAGAATGAATGACAACAGAATTTGACTGTAGTACTGATGTGCAACATTTAAAATAACAATTAACTTATCGTATCTTATCGTATATATATTTTTTTATTCAAATGTTTTACCTTTTTCTACTCTCTTATATATATTCGGCGTATTTTACCTTAGAACAATATTATACGCATTAAAGTGATGTTAATATTTTTTTCTCTTCTCGCGTTATAACGCCGCAAAACTTAAAATAATGTTGGAGGAAATCCGACAATTTCACTGGATCATAGCCTACGAGCCACGCTATTCACTTTACATTTGTTTTTAGTTGTTGTAAAGGATGGGGGAACGGTGGAATATTTAATCAAACGTCAGCTCTTTATTTACAGTTCGCGTGATACCGGTCGATCAACGTGTAATATGGGATTGCTCAATATAAACCCACGTCATTGAATTCTATAAAATGAACACGAGGCAGGTTTTGGACACGTCAATATATTTTGGCGTTCCATTCAATAACGGCTTGGCTTTTGGGAGTCTTGTAGATTATTATTTTCGTAGTTCTGAACATTTTATTTTGGTTTGTTTTCTACGCCTATGAGTGACGGTTATGGCCGACTACAACACATATCACAGGTGCGTTGAATACCCTTTTGGAACTTATTCAAAATGAACTCTCTTCAACTTAATCTTGTTGTTATTTCTTCTTCTTCTTTATTATTCCTTTATTTAACTATTAATTACATATTTTTTATTTAGAATGAAGTGGTTAGTGTTAGTGGTATTTTATATTATTTAAAAAAAAATCGCTTTAATTAATTTTTATAAATATATTTTTTATTATTCTTAGTATTAACTTTATTATAATACTCTAATACCGTTATATTAGTTGACGAACACGTTCTGTAAAGTTAAGGAAAAGAAGAAACACCGCGCACTTAGGTACCTACTAAAAGCTTTTTTTGTTGTAATATTAAATTAAATAGATACTTACTTGAATATTAGTCCATCAAGAGCCATAGCGTAGACGACACGGGGCATGGGGAACATCGATCCGAACATGGAAACAGTCAGGCCAGCGAGAGCCCCGATAGCGACGATGTACTTGCAGGTGGGGGCGTTCACGTGGGCGAACATCTGCACCAGGGCTGAGTCGGTGTCCACTTCGTCGTAGGGTACTGGGGAAAAAGGAGAAATAGGTTTTAATAATCTGTTTAATGTATACAGGAAAGCAAAGATGCTGATTACGCTTTACAGAAAAAAACCTGTGATTGAAGATATTATAATAAATGTATTTCTCAAAACCGGTGTAAGTACCTATGACTATATGTATGAATGTAAAGAAGCGAAAATAATATTAATATGTAAGAATAGTAGCTGGTGAAGTTCTGGTGACCGAATTGTAACAATTTCTTAAAATCTTATTTTCAGAAAAAAAATATTTCCAAAAAGTCCACTTGTGCATAAAGTTTGCCTGTGTTCGTTGGATTCTACCCGAGGAATAGGTTTTTACAAGTTTGTGGTGTAAAAAATGTACGTTTTTATCTTCTAGAGGTAAGTACATCATCATTTACCTTCAGGAGAGCCAGTGTTCAAACGCGAATCTAAATATTATTTAAAAAAAGTTGGTGTTATGCGATGTGAGACGTATCCCATTATTATATATTATATATCGATTCTTACTAATCCTAGCTACACTCGATGCCATATTGTGTGCCTACTGCATTCATATTCTAAAGTGCATTTAAAATGTATTTGAAAGAAAGAAATAAATAATTATTTTTTATTTTTGACCCGCACAGGGAACACGAGATAAAGAAAAACACAAATAAAAAATCTATAATAAACATATAAAAAACCCGTGCGAGACCATATAGGCTCCTATCTCAGCATGTGCAGCGATATTTAAAAGAAAATGTTGCGCTGGTATCCTGAATCAGGATACCAGCATCAACAGTGGACAGGACAGGACAGGATTCCTGATGAAGCCCACTGTTGATGCCACGGACACATTCACGGAAACGGAACATACAATATTTATAAATAAAATAGGATAAAATAAACAAAATAGTATAAACACAATAGGTGATTCAAACTATGTCAAGTTTAAGACAAAAATTTGTAATAAAAAAACACATTAAATATACGATCCCGACGGCTCAATGATCATTTGTCGAGACAAACGACAGAGCGCGCCAATCTATGGTAGGCTGCCAAAAAGAAAAAAATATTTATGCTCGGGGTAATTTGTTACAAGAATTATAATCATTTCTGATTAAGGGTAGAAGATAGATTATAATACTAAATAAACCGGCTCAAAATTGCATTTAAGAGTAGGTAGTACAACTATCATGGTGCGAATACATTCAAAAATAATTATATAATATATAATATTTTTAGTAGTAGGGTTAGTATTTCAATTTCTTAAAGGTTAGCACCGCATGCCCCATAAAAAATAGAGTTACAAATCAAATTAAAATCTAAAGGAAAATTTATGTCAGCTTACAAACAAAATTAAAATCAAAAGCATCAAAGGCAAACCACAATCAAAATTAAAATCCAAGTCAAAATTAAATTAAAAATATAAATCAATAAAATTACAATTAAAATAGAAAATAAAATAAAAAATAAAATAAGTCGATAAAATTAACTGCCAAAATAATAAAAAAATAAAATTCATAATAAAAATAACATAAAATCAAGTTCACATTAAAAAGATAAAATTAAAAATTGAATAATATTTATACGTATCAAAAGGAAACAGATATACAAAGGAATAACAATATAAAACAGCATTAAAAGTTATTCTGTAGTTATTTAGCCAGTTATGTGCTGGCTGTAAAATTAATTGAGTCTGAATTTGTGGCATTCATGTTCAGACACCGGACTGCTATTGAGAAATTCCAGATGGAATAACCCAATTACCCTTTTGCCGACCCGGGAATAGAACCTAGCACCTCGTGCTTAGCAGTAGCTCTTGCGACTTCTAGACCAACGAGGCAGTAACAAAATTATTTTTTTAAATAAGATATTGTTGATCAAATTGTGTATCAAATACGTTTTACCTATCTCCGCCAACGAATAATATTACTGAACGTGCAATAATTTTAAAGTACACACTAGTTGTACGGCCTCCATTTTATTTATTTTCAGTGCTACTCAAAGTTTCACTTAGTTCGTTACTTTTAAACGTGGAGTGCAATGTTGCTTTTGTTAGCACTAAACGGAAGAACGTGCCTCTTTATTGACCCGTGGTGAGTTGCACAAAGTGAATACAGTTTCTTCTTTCAAAATTGTAGCTTTAGCTGTTTGGCACAAAAGGAAAATAAATAAGTCGGGCGAGAAATATTTCAAATTATTTAGCAAAATCTCTCAAACTTTGTTTCATGATACTTATAACTAGGATAGGTAGTTATGTCTAGGCAGCTAGGGAAGCTTGCTCTACCGTCGACCACAGAGGTGTTGCTTGTTATTGTCTCCTTTAGTTTTAATTATTTTGTGTTGAGGTACTTATCAATCTTAATACATAAACTAAAATACGTGCGCATTTTAAACACTGAAACATTCACATTAAAAATTGCAAAGGATTTAAAAGAATAAAATCTTAAACCGTAAGCGATTAATAGGCTTTAGTAAAGTGGGAGCTGTTTTTTTAAATTGTCTCGCTTTTGACCACTGTCTTACTGGTGTTAAGCATAATTTAATGAATAATTTACAGATCACAGCAAATTAAATTATATCATTGTCATGAGCGTGCTGTGTCAATTTTCCAGTCAAAAAGTGTATTGCCTGAATACCGACTGATTTTAGATTTTTATTTTGGCAAACTGGGTACTATAATATTGATGTTTCACGCTAATTATGATCACATTGTAAAGCAACTCAGATTGTAACTCAAATGTTTTCCATAAATGAAAAAAAATACATTCGTATATTTCTTAGTACCAAATAAAAATATATCATCAATTATAGTATGTCAATATTAATGTGAGAAAATATATCAATAGGTTGTCAATATTTATGTAGGGATATTTTAGTGGGCGTATAATAAACGTATTTTCGGAAACGTACTTTCCAAAAATACACTTTTATTCGCAGTGTCAATACTAAATGTTATATTTGCCCTAGATATTCTCAGAAATGTACTAATGAGCAAAAATACCACTATTCAGAATAACTTTTATTCTATATTCAATAATTGGCAATTTGTACCAAAACCTACTAATCACGCCCTATAACAAACATAAACTATTTTACGCAATATGATATTATTAATAGTGATATTTTCCGAACAGTCTCTCCACAGTAATGTGGTATCATTCATTCGAAGAAGCCAAAGCTCTCAACTGTTTACTAACGTTTTTGATGTCTCAATGAACTTCTGTGGAAATAAGTCTATTTACTTTTACAGTAAGTTTATTTACACAGGTTGTTTATTTCGGGAAACTAGAAAGACATATATACATACGTAAACTCACACCTTTTTCCCATGAGGGTAAGCTAAAACTACAGAAAGGCTTGCTACGATGCTTACATAATCGTTTATACATGGCTCTTAACTTTTATGTAAAATATGAAATATTCATTTCTGATCATGAAAAATTTGTTGAAATAACACGCGCGACAACGCTCTCTCGCGTTTTGTTGCGATTTGCCTCAATTCTATAATTGGACTGTAAAAAATATCATCAAAAAATATCCGGCTGACATGCTACCGAAATGACTTGTAATCAATCATTTGTTTTGTCTGAACCTATGTTAAAAAACTGGCGGGAGTTCCGAAAATATCTAAAAAACACGTTTTCTCGCGACGAGAGACCGATGAAGCAAGTTATTAGAAAAAGCTGGCCAACATAAGCGCGAGTAGATTGCGTTCCTTTTCATAGCTGTGTCTGCTGACTGTGGCATCAAATAACTTTAATTAACTTTGCTGTAAAAAAAATCTGTCCCACATATCGTTCCTACGTCGCGGTCGATGCTCCAGCTAAGTTTGTAATAGCAAACACTGTTCCATGTTTATGATTAATTAAAAAATATTATTTTTCTTTGTGATAACAACAAGAAATAAGAAAAAGAACATAGAGACTTCGCTAGTAAGCTGATTTTCCAAAATGTTAATTCATTTATGAATCTTATCAGACATACAAAGCCCTTCATCATCATCATCTTTTAATGTTCCCACATTTGGAACACAGGCCTCCACCCTGTGAGAGAGGAAATGTGTTGTATTCCAGCACCCGATCCCAGTGCAGGTTGGTGGATGTCACATGTCTTCGAATTTTTGGTTCTAGGATATGCTGGTATCTTCACGGAGTTATCCTTCACCGTTTTGAGGGAAGCCGTGATGAAATAATGTATACAAAGTAAAGCGTCTTCCTGGGTGCACCCACGACCAACAACTTGTAAGTCGCAGCCTTTATCAATGCTCTACAAAAGCCTTAAAAAGTTACAATACCAAAGGCGTTGGACAACGACAGAAACATTTGTACAAAAGCCTTAATCCATCTAATCCTTCATCTTAATCCATCGAAATAACTTCACATTTTCAATAATATTATTATGTTTGAGAAGAATAAAGGCATTTATTGTCTCTCAGTCGTTGGATACCGTCAACAACTTTGTACTCGCTCTTGAATTTTAGATACTCATATATTACCATTTGCAAGAGGCCGAGGGGCCGTAGCCCAATCAGATGGTCTGACCAAATACGTACAACGCTGAACCACAGATAATATAATACTAGCATACAGATGCCTCATCCCATACAAAGAAAGCGTGCCGACGTAACTAGCGTTTTTCATCTGATTAATCTTGTTATTTTTGTAAGTTTGTTGAATCGCGTTCGATCCCGTTTCACGGCAATAGATGGTGTTAGCAGCGGCTTGCAAGTAAAATGGTTTACTAGGTTCGTGAAAATATTTTTCATTAAAATCAGTAAAGGTTCGTTTTATAGTATTTTTTTGCACGTTTTTAAATTTTTTTTGCACCAAAATGTGTTACAATGCAAATTTTAACAATCGAGTGGAATGCCTCAGAAATTCAAAAATGCGCCATCTATTGTCATCAATTTTAAATGATCCGTTCAAATAATCTTTGAAATGTGAATTAAGAGCCCAATATTCCATAATTTTGTACTTAGGAGAGTTGATTAAACAAGAACATACAATTTAAATGTTCAATTCCAGAAAATGTTAATGTTACACATAATTCTTTTGAATTGTGAGTACATGTCGCGCCATCTAGTAAGATTTATTTGAACCAAATATTCTCTCTTAGCAATGAGACCCCGTGGCTGAACACAAAGCTGCACGATACACTCCACGTCGCCAAGGACAGACACAGATGTAGAATCATCGTCAGAGAAAAGTTGATCTCCTGTCGGGGGATTCACGACCCTCAATAATGAGGAACACGTCGCGAGGAGCAGGCTATTACCAATTACATTTTTAATTAAAGTGCATGGCAATACACATTTTATTTCACGATATTTCGAATTCGCAGGATAATGTCCCACTCCATTTTCTGCTCTTCATACCCAAACACCTACACCTTCCAAAACCACCTTCTAAAGGTGCCAATGACAAAGCTGTCCAGGTAGCCACATACTCGTCAAAATATAAAACTGAGTGGTCAAACGACATAAACGAAGAAGAATATTTAAGTGTAGTCAATAAAATAATTTATACGCATAAAATTAAATCTTTGTTAAACAAGCTGCCTTTGCTTACCGGTTATCGAAAACAAACGTGTATGCAAAATTTCAGCTCAATCGATTGGGAATAGCTGTATTAAAATTCAATTGCAAGATTTGATCCACATAGTAACAAACTAACAAGGTAAGTTTAATAAAAGTTCACACAGGTCATGATTTTGAAAACCAAACCTAAAATCGATTATTTGAGAAACCTCACAAGTCGGATGTTGTGGCGAATTGACTTTTTTGCCGCAATGTGCTCTATGGAAGAACATACATATTATTACTAAGATAAGTCACTGACTGTGACTGGCGCTGTAAAGATTTCAAACTAGGGCAGACTGGTTTTGCCTAGCGACAAAGCTTATCCAGAGGGTCAAATTTCCATTAGAAAAAAGAAAATGGAAGATCTACAAAAACTGAGAACCTACTTTCCAGAAGAGAAGAATTTAATTTGAATACCCCATAGAAGTATTCATGCATTGTGCGTGCAAGCAAAATCTTTAATGAGTTGTGTAGCATGATATTGACCCATTCCTAACTAATGTGCCATCAGCCAGCACGTGCATAAGCCGAAACTTCTTCAACTAGTTCATTGCAGCATATATGCAGTGAGAGCAAGATATCAGAATCACTGGTGCATGAGCTATTAATTGATTTTACACTTAGTGATCTGTTTTTATCGATGTGTACTGAAATGTGCATAGAAATTAAGTATGACTCAATATAAGAAGATTAAGAAAGTGATGACTTTTTATAGGCTGACTGTCAAATTTACTATTTCTGGTCTATTTGTTTTAGCTGTCAGTCTTCCATGTTATCTAAATAAAATACACGAGTTCTATGAAAAAATATACGCGTACCTGTGGCCGGTCGAGGAGGGGATTGGTTAAAACAAGGAGATTTTAGGCTAAACACAATAATGTAATGTAATAACTAAATACTAGTATTTAGTTGTTTTTAGTTAGTATTTAATTCTTTTTTTTATTTTTCGTTTTTGTTAGTCGGATTAAGCAGTAAGCTTCATCAATTGAATTAACGAAAATTTCTACTTAGCCCCATTCTTTTTCTTTGACTTGGAAAATCATCCAATGCGGGAGGGCGTTTCAGACTTTTACTGACTAAAACCACCCGTGTTCCTTCAGTTGCTTGTGCTAGGGCTGCGCTAACTTTCTTTCAAATTTATCCGCGACGCTTAGTGCTCCCCTAGCACTCACATCAAACACGAAAACTTGAGCAGTAATTTCTTAGGTTGGTATTTGTGCCAAGTTTCTAGTTTATTAACCCAAGAAATAAGATTCTTCAAAATTACTTTACCATCCTCTAGATCAAAATAATTTATCTGAAAATGTGTCTTTAAACGCTATGAATAACTGTTCATTAATTTTAATGAAGGCTGAATGGCACAAACCTTGGCTAGACTTACTGAATATTAATACTGATATTAATATTCAGTAAGTAGCAAGGTAATCCATGACAGAATTTCAAGGCAGACAGAAGTATAATATTGCAAGTCTTCCTGCCAGAAATCGTAAACGCTTGTTTGCTCAATGTCGATGGCGCAACATTGCAAGATTCTTCATCGGAAGACTTTGGAAAATATACAGAAGCTAGAAGCTACGATTAATTCGCGAAAAATCTAAACTGCTTATTTTCCTTATAAAGTCTGCACTTTATAAAGAAAATAAGCAGTTTAGATTGTATTATTGTGCTATTGTATTAAGAAACTTGTTAGACCCGCAGGCTTATTACGTATGAAACAGCAATTAACAATATTTGCGCAGAGATAGTACAATCATCGCGCGAATATCGCTTTACGTCAAAAAATTGGAAGGCTTATTTTTGCGAAATAATTGCTCTTCAATCGCGAATCCGCATTATATATGAGCTATAGCCACACCATAATAATTTTACGACAGCACTGCTAACAATAAAAATCTGTTAACTGAAATGTGCATTTATCGCAAGGTGATCGCGATAACTTCGTATTACGTATGGTTTTTGACAGCAGAGCGACAGCGATCGGCGAGCAAATGTGGCTGTCAAATTGTGATTATTTTTTCCCTTGTTGTTGGTCGATTGCCAATCGCTCGCTGATGGCTGAGTAGGAACAGAAGTTTTTGAGTTTTAGGCGGCTTTTTTCGTATGTTATTTTGTAGCTACTTTAAGTATCCGCAAATTAGAATAATAATATATGAATAAATATTGAAATAACAAATTCCTAGTGAATATTGTAAATGTAAATGACAAATTGGTGTTGTTGTGAGTCTCTAATGTCTACGCAACTGGACTATTTGTTGAATCATTGAAACAGAAGTGATCACGGTAAAGTGGAGGATTTTTTTTATATACAGTGTAAAAAGATCCTGTGTTGGCTACCTGAGCGAAGCTTATATGTTTACTACTAAATACTTACAAACACATGAGAATGTGATAAGTCCGCAATAACTATCTTCTATTATATTTTTTTTTAAGGCAAACACCGATGTCGACTATTCTGCCAATGCCTAAATTAAATTTGAAAAATCTTTTTTACGTTTCATAGCTCAAATACGAGATAATGTAATCTAATAAGTGATGTTCTAATGCGTTATCGATTCAATTTTTAAAACAATCGACAATTCGAAGAAATTTTAACGATTTTACACATTGACATATATGTAAATAAAATGCAAATATCAAATTTTCACTGCCATATTTACTTTACACAAATACTTTACATCTGCGAATATTAATTTATCGGAATATTGGAGCTAAATAGTAATCAAATTGACTATTGTAAAAAAACAGCCTCCACGAAGTGTTGCTCTTTCATAAGCTGGTTAATTCATCAAACGATACATCTGCGATACATTTTATAAATCATCGGACAGATAAAATAGCTTCTGTTAAAAGTGACTGTCAAAAAAAAAGACTTGACTTAAAGGCCTCAGTAGCCAGGTCACTAAATTGATCGCGCAATAATTGTACAATTATTGCTACTTGCTGTTCCTTACGTAATAAGCCCGCCGGTAACCGTCCTCACTGGACTCTGTTAAAACCACCCTGAGAGAAGCTGAGAACCGATTGAAGTGAAAGAACATCGTGCATAAAGCCACGAGGGCCTTTCAGGGACTTTTAATATTGAAGAATGCGACCAAGAAGAGATTAAGAAATTTAAAATCAGTCAGTAATGCAATTATTGCGAACAGGTTTAATTAATAATTTTCGTCTTTACTCACTGCCACTGTCCAGTCTTTATTCGTCTACTTTGCAAACATACAATGTAAACATTACTAACTTATTTCCTATGCAGCATACAATCTTCACAAATTCACTGCATATTCCATTGCATATCCAATATTGCATTTCAACATTGTAGCAAGGATACTACAATTTACAAGATGTCAGAACTGATGCTGCGATGGGAACGTATCCTTTTTAATCTATGGAAATGGAATCCTGAAGACAAAGTGAGCACTGTACATTGTTATTGCAGTATGCTCTGTGCAGTTTCCTTTTCAAGATTTTATAAAGTACCTTTATTAAGTAGGATGTAAGAATTTTTCCACTGTATTTTCTGAGAATTTGAGAGTTTCTCATTTTGCGAGAAAGTTGTGATGTTTTCTTCAATTAATGTGCTTCAGTTAGGTACAGTACAGTTTTCGAAAACTATACAGTTAATCTGAAGTTGGGTTAGTTTATAAGTATCACTTTATCAGTGATGGCGATGGTTGATATGACAAAATGTAAGGGATTGGTCATGTGAATTTCGATAGCACTTGAGACATCATACATTACACAGACAGACATAAATTATTATTATACTACACCTGCTCGGAAAGTACCTTGATACTTTATCAAATTTACGGTAGAAAGTACGTCATTGCATATCGAACAAATATGCGGCGAGAAAACGCATCTGAGCGGGAGAGAAAAGTGTATGAAAATCCATTTCTTACGTGGTTTTCTTTTTTAATTTTGGGTAAGATTATGCGCTGGTAACCTAAATATCAAAAGCCAAAAAGTTTTTACAGTGAGTTTTTATCTCCAAGTTCGCAAAATGACACTGGCCACTAGCTGTGTGTTGGATGGTGTCAAACAATTTGAAAAAAGAACATGTGAAAATTGCAGACGCCATTGGCGCCATTTACAATTTGTTTGTTGTTTGAGGATTCAGTTTTCGTAGAATTTATTTTCTTCGTAGATGTAGTATAAAGCACTATGTATCACTCGAGAGAAAGTGCGATTCCCGATCTCGGATGTTTTAAAGCGACACCCTCGACGGTAATCGTTCACTTTCTCCTCTCGGTGAACAATGTACTATTATTCCTTTCCAATCGCTATGGCGGCTTATTATTGCAAAATATTCATAGCATTATTAAAATAAATTGTTTCGAGGTGTGCGGGTCATAATGGTGTGGGAGTGCAGGTCGTTATTTTGTGGTGTGGAGTTCTTTAATGTGTGGAGTGTGTCGGTGTCTGGACTTGTAGTAATAAAAATTTAAGGTCGTAAATAACACCTGATTTTGTCGATAAAATACCACGTACAAGGGGGTGCAATCACCACACCCTCAGAGATAGAGCAATTTTAGTACCTGTCTTACTTATTACGGTCTCCACATAGTCTAACAGCCATAACTTTGGACCTAGACCTCATAGAAGCGTAGATTAAATGTTATTTTTACGATAATAGCAAAGAGAGTCTAAAATAATTTTCACGTAACTCATAAAAGGTAAGATATTTTTGTATTGAGCCACAAAAAAACTATCTTTAAACATAATTTCACACATTTTTATTGCATTTCCTATGATTTTTAAGGATTAACACTTATCTTTTATGAGTTGTTCTAAACGCTGACACAATAATCACATCTCTCAGCCAATTAGTGTTAGTTGTATTGTTGCCTTAAAGCAATCCCTGCGCATTTTAGCCTTATGTTTTTTGTAGAATTTTAGGAAATTCAATAAAAATATGAGGGCTTGAACTCTGCGGGATTTTTTTATCGATAAAATTAAATGGCCTTAAAGTTTTATTCATAATTTCTATGGATAATTTGAAAGAATCAGCAAATCAGTTGCTAAGCAGCTCATAGTTTTTTGAATGCCCAAGAACACCGATTTTATTACTTTCCAGTATCACATCTTGTGGCTTCACTTATTCTCAAAACGCTAGTTCCCTACAAAGGACCAACAATAATTTTAACACAAGTTTACGAGACCCGTATCTGAGAACAAAGTTCAGACCGCATCTTACAAGTACATCTTGTAAACGTCCACGGTACCTACTATCTATTGCTGGGACGCTGCATTCTCACCGCTACTTGGAATGGTTCACGAGCAAGTATGTATATGCTTGTATATATAAAAGCCTTTATTGTTGTTAACAAGTTTTACACAGAGTAGTTTCGTGTGCCTAAAATTAATTTACTTATGACTACTATCTAAAAAAACACATTTTGACTATTAACTAGAGTTTAACTAATATACTAACAATTTTTATATCTATTGATTATCGGCAAACGGTAGTTCGGTTACAACTTGTCTTCCGACAAAGGCCTACTCCATAGCTCTCCAGTCTTTTCTCATTTTTGCAGTGCGAGTCCATGTTGAACCCGCTATTTTCTTAACGTCATCCTCCCATCTCTTAGCCTGTCTTCCACTATGTCTCTTTCCGTCTAAAGGGTACCATTCTGTGATAAGTTTTGTCCATTTTTCTTGCTTTTCTCTCATCATATGCCCTGTCCACCTCCACTTCAGCTGTTTGTATGTTGTGTATGCATTCTTAAACTTGGTTTTACTTTTGATGTCTATTAATTTTTTTCGGTCTCTTCTTTTGACACCTATTGTACTTCTTTCTATACTGTTTTGACAAACTTTAATTTTATTTGCTAGACTAGATGTTCTGTCAATGCCCAAGTTTGACACCCGTATAGTAAACATGGTAGAATGCACATATTATATACCTTCCTCTTTACTTTCATAGGCATATCTTTATTCTTCATCACTTCACTGAGTGACCAATATCTTTTCCAAGTATTGGTAACTCTTCTTTCAATCTCTTTTTCCATGCAGCCTTCAGTAGATATTAGCTGTCCTAAGTAAACATATTCCCGTACGTACTCTATTTGCTCCTTATTTACTTTTATCGTGTCTGTTTGTGATGAGTTTGTCATGATTTTTGTTTTATATAAATTCATCGATAGTCCAGCTTTGTCACTTACATCTGCTAGTTGTTGCAGCATCATTTCTAGTGATCTTGAATTTTTCCGAGAATATTATTAAGTCGTCAAAGCGTAGGTGGCTCAAGTTTTCACCGTTTATGTTTAGTCCCTCATTTGTCCAGTCTAGGTTCCTAAATATTATTTCCAAAACGGCAGAAAATAATTTGGGTGAGATAGGGTCTCCTAAGCCTATATGCTTGTATGTAGGTATGTTCAAAGTACATGCTCATTACAGAACCACTAGTTAGGTCATTTCATGTTGATTGATATCACATTCTATTGATATCTACATCTTTATGCATTTCTAGAGAAAATCTTTATGCATTTTTAGAGAATTTTTTTAAGTAGGATTTTTTTCACATAGAGAAGTAGGTAATAATAATTATGTAAGCCAGACTTTGTAATAAATTGATTTAAAAGAGTGTCCATGAAGTTTCTTGCACGTTCTTCTCCAATTAGACTTATTATGTTTAGGAACGAAAATTTTCTGAGTGGATTTTTTGAATTGAAAATTACGTAAAAAACAAACTACGTAAGTGGCGGCGCGCCGCAGACCGAGGGGCCATTACGAACAAAGTGTCATTTTGCACATGCACTTTGACATTGTGGTTTTACGGGGAATATTGGGCAATATTGGACCGAGCTCAGTCGCGGCTGGCATGAGTGCTTTGTGCGGGCGTTTGTTACGTCATACATCCATTAAGTACTGTAAAGAGGTTGGTTGCATTGGATGGGTCACCTTTATTATTTGTTACAGAAATATAGACCGAATTAACTTTTTTGTTTTTAATTATTTATTTTAATAATTTTTAAGTTATAAAGGTCATTCAATATTTCAAGATGACAAATTAGAAATTCATTATCTAGGATTATAATAAATTATTTTAAGTAAATAGACGAAATTGGAAACTTGTCATAATAAGAAGTCAAGTCATCCAGATACAGATATGTTTCCTCCGACTGCACAGCATAATTTTCTTCTTGTTTAAGATCATCTTTGCTTTTTGATTTTATTAGGTACCTGTTTTCCACAGTTATATTTTTGTTGAAATTGGTGGTTTTCACAATTTAATGTTTTAAGTTGGGGTCATTATTGCACTATTACTACGTCTTGTTACTCTCCAATATTCGTCGTATGTGGCGTAATATTAAATGTTTCGTGATATTAAATGGATATTTGATGCCTTGTCTACCCTCTAAGGCATGTAAGCATAATATGATGTATGTTTAGACGAATCGATGTATTTATGTTTGTAACTTATACAACCTACTCTTTTTTTAAATTTGGAATCAATATATATAGTAGCAACCCTAGTGAATCTGTCAAGTTTAGCTTTCAATTTTCTAAACGGCGGGAGTGGCCCTTCTGTATACTTATTATTTTGTGGCCAAAGGTTGACGTTTTCAGGTTAAAGTAAAGTTTAACAAATACTCAACTTCAAATTCCTTATTCAGATACTTCGTGGGATCGACTCCTTGACAATTCAAAAGAGCTTGTAAATGTTTTAATTTTTCAATTAAAACATTTACAAGCACTTTTGAAGCTTTCGCTTGTATGCGCCACCAACCACGCTATAAAAAATATAAACTGCTACAATATAAAAAAATAACTGAGAAGAGAAAAACAAGTGCTAGGTATAATTTATATAATAAATGTTATAAATTTATGGGGTGTGGCCAGCGGTTACAAAATACGTTTAGGTAGGTTTTTCTATAATTTTTGGTTATCCCCGCCTAGCACCTCATTAATTATTCAATGTATCTATAAATTATACCGAGGACTTATTTTTCTCTTTTCAGTTAATGATTATTTTAGCAGTTTGGTTTTTTATTGTATATCTTTTTAATATTTGTTTTATTACAGTTCTTTTATATTAATGAACGAGTTCTCCATATAAGTTATGTGGAAAATATTATTTATTTTGCTATCAAAGTAACGCATAGCTTGTATTTGTACTAAAATAGTTACATACAAGTGTATATGTGCCAAAATAGTTAAATATGAGTATGTTTATGGAATGGACAATTTTTTTAATGCTTTTATTTGTTACCCATATTGTTATGACAACAAAAAAAAAGTATCACCCCCTTTTTTTGGAAGGGGATGTGCCATAATATCTAAAAATTATATTGCGAGACAAATCCAACGACACCTCATATGTCGTAATCCGTCAAGTTGTTTGGGTTGTAGAGCATGATGTAGAAGTGGAAATAAATACATACATACATACGCTCGCAAAATATTACCCTTCCGCAGTCGGGTAAACTATTCAAGTACAGAAATAGCCTGCTAATTCACAAAAATCCTTTGCAGCGGTACGGACGGGTAAAAAAACCAAGTCCAACTATCGGACGCAGTGCAACATTGGGTTTTCTTACAAAGCGGGCGATAAAGCCGGCCATTGTCTTTTATTTTCACACCCCTGGAACGCTAGAGGTTTACTTATATAAAACTAATAAGGCATTTTGAACTTTACCACGGCTTATCTACCCCATCAACTTATTCTTTAGTAGGTACTATCGGACGCACTTGTTTTTTTTCAAAATAGCAATATTCGATTTTTTTCTAAAATCTGGCGTATTCACTACTGTAATTCATGCGCCACAAGTGCTGCTAGGCCAATATGAATGCTCATAACTCCTGCTGATTTTTTGGCCTCAATAATTTATTTTTGTGTAAAACTGATGTTTCTAACATTAATATCAAAATTACTAGTATAGGAAACATCAGTGTTGTTACTACAATATACATATTGGTTACACATAAATAAGACGTATATTCTTCAAACTAATAAAAGAGTATCTTGAATCCGGTAAGAGTATCTTGAAGAACAGTTTTAAATGGATTGATCCACTTTTACAATTATTTAATAAGTAAATGCTCTGTTATGGATTTTTGTTCAACATAAAGGTTTACATTCTTAAAAAGCACTTGAGTGAACATAGGAAATGTGAATAGTATCAGAAAATATTTAAAAGTCCTCCTAGCAGCTCGTGTGCAGTGAGAAATAACATTGATATTCCTTTCAAAGAGATGCCAGACTGCCAGTAAAACATTTTTGAAAAATTGTACCGACACTGTGCATCTTTTTCTTTAATATTGCTTTAAAGGATATTTCATAATTCGTTGGTGAAAAAATTTAAAAATGTTTTATTCTTCTTTATTAAAATAGTCAGCATTTAGGCTCCAGCAGACATGCTGTTACAATTTGTTAAAAGTTTTTGCCAGCAGCATCACTTGCGTGAATAGTGTTTTCTTACCCCAAGAGAACATTTAATATTGCTTTAAAAGATATTTCATAATTCGTTTGTGAAAAAATTTAAAAATGTTTTTTTTCTTCTTTATTAAAATAGTCAGCGTTTTGGATCCAGCAGACATGCTGTTACAATTTGTTAAAAGTTTTTGCCAGCAGCATCACTTGCGTGAATAGTGTTTTCTTACCCCAAGAGAACATTTAATATTGCTTTAAAAGATATTTCATAATTCGTTTGTGAAAAAAATTAAAAATGTTTTTTTTCTTCTTTATTAAAATAGTCAGCGTTTTGGATCCAGCAGTCATGCTGTTACAATTTGTTAAAAGTTTTTGCCAGCAGCATCACTTGCGTGAATAGTGTTTTCTTACCCCAAGAGAACATTTTACCGGGATGAAAACTAGCCTATGTGCCATTCCAGACTATAATCTATCTTTGTCCTAAATTTCATCTCGATCCGTTCAGCCGTTTTACCGTGATTGAGTAATAAACATATACACATCCATCCAAACTTTTGCATTTATAATATCAGTAAGATATGTAAATATATTTTTTTAACTTTCGCTCAAACAATGCACACTTTAGACCCCTGGGTTGTTACATATTAAGGTAAAACTGAGTTCATGTAGTGTTATTTTAGCTTACGCTTTAATCTATACAATGGGTCTCTAACGTCTAAAGATATTCTGGTTTTAATAAATTAGGTATTGAAAGATGCGATGAGTCTGCGATGAAACGACAAAGAATTTAAAAAAAATCTATTGATGATAATCAAATAAACAAATATTACCAAATTCAATCGACTTAAAGTAACATAAGTGTAATACGAAACTAACGAGCAATTTCACTTGGTCGGGTTATATTTGTCGTCTAATGTTTTGTGGTACTGGAACGTTCCATGAGTCAGACGCGTTTCGTATCACAAAAAAATTTACGGGTGTTTTAGATCAGCACTGAATATTGGTAATATTTAATTATTAGGATTAGGTTCTCATGACGGGGACTTTTGCTTTGTATTCGCTTGATAACTATAAAACTTTCTAATCTTGTTGCATTTCTTATGAGGTAAGCTTTCTTCAATTGTTTTCTTTTACGAATATCGATTCTACTCGGAATTATAATAATCATCTACAACATATAAGGTCACAACAAAGGCAAATGTTTGGCTCTAAATCTTTTGCAAACTCAACCATATCATTAACATTAAAAGAGATTTAATTAAAAACTATAGAAATCATAATTATTTAACATTCTCGCACCATCACTTTAACCACCATTACTAAATACAAACATAACCCATTTAACTTAACCCATAACCATTACACCCTTTTTCCGTTAGGGTAGGCAGAAACTAGAGCACTTCACCTGCTACAAACTTTACATACTCCTTTTGCTCCCTTTTCGTTCACACATCTAGTCATACACGCATGCCGATTATGAGTACTGCGCTCCTGACCTTTCTGAAAAATATTATCACAAACAATATGGAATATCACCACCGGGGAGTATGCGATGAAATTGCATGATCTAATTTCGCCTAACCCGCTTCATCATCGGACTACAAAACGTACGGCGATGCGCTATCGGTAAATGGTGTACATCTCACCCATACGCACTAAACGTTTTGGAAATACTTTCATTATGCGTACAGCTAAGGAGTGGAATGCCCTGCCGGAGTCTGTGTTTCGCGATAGCTACAACCTCGGGTCTTAAGTCAAGAGTGAATAGGTTACTTCTAGGCAAGTTGGCTACACCGTCTACCACATCATCGCTTAGCATCAGGTGAGATAGTGGTCAAGCGCGAGCCTAAATAAAAAAAAAATATCTATGTTCGTTTTACGGCGTCCCGCCATTACACGAATTAAAATACGTTTTACATTAAAATAACCACCTTTTGCACAAATTTTAAATGTTTCATTGCTAATTTTACACGCCGCTGTACAAAGCCTAATTTGATCCGTTCAAATCCATCCACCATTTTCAGAAATACCCAACAATGAGAATAAAATGTTAAACAATAATATCGGGGTAACAATGCCGTATTCGAACGAGGCTTAAGCGGATTAAACTGGATGTTATATGAATAGTGGTTGGATCCTACAGGAATGCGGTATGTCAGCCGTGGCCACACAACCGGACAGAGTGCCTGTTCCACGCATGGATGACCGGTATTTAGATAAGTGCTGACCCCGAAACGTTTGGCCGGTCAACCAGTTACATTGTGCATGTAGGGCTACTCTAACTCTTTGTTTTGTCTGTATATATAAGTTTCTCTGTGTTATGTTTGACACCGTTTTTGTTGTATTTATTCAAAAAATAAAGTTGTATTTCGAATGGTAAGAGTTTAGAAACAAATTAATTATAAATCAGCCGACTTTTTAGTGCAACCACAAAGTACGTAATCGGCGGCGCGTGCAACAGTGTCTGGTACAGTTTTACAGACCGTCCAATATTATCTTACATGGATTACAGACTGCCCAGCATATAACAGAATACGAATTATAAATCTTAAAATAAAATGGTAGTTAAACAAAATATTATGTTGATCAACTGACTAAAAGAAAATTGTGTTACTTGACAAAGTGATTTAGATATGTAGTACCCACTGAAAATACTACTCTCAAAATAAAATTCAGTTAGCTAATTTTTGTAATACTACCAAAAATAACTGAGTTATTTTAAGATTGAGTAATGGATAAAGTGAGAAATGAGTATATTAGATTTGAAAGTGGCGCCAGTGACAGAAAAGTTGAAAGGAAACCGTTTGACCTGGTATGGTCATGTGATGAGAAGGAATGAAACGCATGTTAGTAAAAGAGTTACGAATATAAATGTGGATGGATGGAGAGGGAGAAAATCAAAAATCAAAATCAAAATTTATATTCAATAAGGCCATTAAGCGGCACTTTCGAACGTCAAAAAAAATATTATAATAATTGATTCTACCGTCCATTCGGAAATGTAGCTTGTTGTGGAGAAGAATGGGCAAGAAACTCCACGGAGACGAAGGCCAAAAAACAGATGGATGGACTATGTGATAAATATGAAAGAAAAGGGAGTCAGCGATAGCGTGCCAGGGGCCAGTACGTTAAGGTAGAAGATAACGTGTACACAAAGTAACATGGGATAAGAGCAGGCAGATGATTTATTTATTTATGTACACACAAAACACTTAACAGAGAAAAAAAAAATCAGATAAAAGAGCTCAAAGGTACTGCTTATTTCAATAGAAATTTCTTCCAGCAGACCTGCGACAGGAAAGTTGGATGATGTTAATTTTGAGTATGTTAATTATTGTATTCATAAGAGAATAAAGATATCTCATACCTCAAACTTCGGTAGCTACGTTCTGATAAATAGTCCGAAATCACGAACAACATATCCAAACAATAAATTGCTTTCATTTAAATTAGCTTCCGTAAACAACTGCAGGATATTTTCGACTAAACATTTTTAAAGTAAATATAGTCAGAATATCTGAAATTACTTTTTGAGTACTCAAATTTGAAAACCAGTTGCAGCATATTTGCCGTATTTTAATGAATATTTTGTTTAAACAGTTAAACTTAAAATTCGTTTCATTTATTATATTTGAGTAGCGGGTTTTCAAAGCTAGTTTTTATAATTGAGTGGTTTTTTAATATCATTGCATTCCCGGCCAGGGTGCATGAAACATGAGATGTTTACTTAGTGAAGATACAAGCAGATATTTCGGTTTGTTGACTGAATATGACGATGTTCGGCCAAAACCAATACGTGAAAGCAATACATGATGGCGGTATGTAAACGAACATGTTTTAATTACACAGAGCATGCCAGAGATTTATATTTCAAATCGATGTAGGTTTCCTGAAAAAATGAAATGTTTGAATGTTTTAAAACACATTCAAATAAAAAACCTATATATAGCAGTTTTAGTTGATCGTTTTTTGCGTATGTCATATTATTATATGTTTTACACAACATCGGACAACTAAAACAGTATTTTCAATTTGGGTTGTCGGCTTTGATTCCAATACATACAGTAAGTCCGGTAAAGATAGCTAATCGTGTTTTACTCAAATCACTGAGAAGATTTTTTGTTGATTATGAGACTGATAGATATAGAAATGATAAGAAGTTTTCCTAAAGCTTTGTTTGCGATGCGGCAAAATAGTTGTTTTATTCACCATAGATAGCCGAAAATTGTCGAATAGAGTCACCGGATTTATCCTAACAAAGACGACACTAAAATAATTATGTAACACTAAAACGAATACAGCTGCAAACATAATAACGTGTGCAATGCTCTTTAATATCTAGCCCGTTTATAGTACGATGCACTCCACTGTAGTTTTTCATTTTCATAGCAGTGTTGCTGTTAATTTGACTAACCCAGATTAAACCACGAGGGCAAAGAGGCGTTAATTATTTTACAATGCATGTCCTCGAAAAGAGCGGTTTTCCAAGCAGCCAAACTGTGCGGAAAGTGTCACTTTTTTCACTAGTGCTTTTTACTTTCCTGTACATTTTTAATTTTTAACTCCAACGTCAGCCCGACGCATAGAGTTTTTATTATTTGAGAAAAGTTTTAAAAATAAGTTATGTACAGATTATCATTCATATAAAAAGTAAAATAAAACTAATACTTTATTTTAGGCGTTTTTAATTACTCTAGATTTAGATTTTGATCAATAAATTAATTTTAAAAATTCATTATATATGTTAGGCAGAACGTATACTTTGCTCGAGCCTTATTGCGTTACGATGTGACAGCTATTCGCACATGCGCAGTAGATATGCCCGAGGAACTATTAGTTAATCTGTGGATATGCTGAACGCGCTTGAAAAAGCCCGCCATTTCATTAATTTCATTTTATTAATTTATTTATTTCCTCGCACAATGCATAGTAAAATGTTGTATGATACACGTGCGTAAGATGATTTTCGACTCGTGTCGATTTATCCACTCACTCGCTTCGCTCGCTCGTGAATAAAAATGCCACTCGTCGGAAATCACCTACCTTCCGCACTTGTAGCATAAATAACTATTTCAATACAGTTGTTAAACATGGCGCACTTTCTGAGGCTACAGTTATGATTCGAAAATCAAATCTTTTGCACAGGCATCTTTCTGTTACGCGGTCGTGACTTTTGTTTACGCGCTCGATCATTAGTTTTGCAGTTTAGTTTTAAATTAATAGTCAATTTAAAAAAGTTTAGTAGCAAGGAGTTTTCATACATAGAATAAAATGGGATAGATTATATACGAGGAAAAATGAATGAGTCCGTACGTTTTAGCATTGAATTCTCGAAAGTCTTTTAGATGGTTGTTTAATATACTTAATTGACAGTTTTAATTTAATTATTTTCACATCCATATTTGTCAAAAATCGGGCAGGCTGTATAGGCTGTTTTCGTTGTAAAAAAAATATGTCCAGTTGCAAAATCGCGCCATTTTCTGAAAATTTTAATTTCATTTGTGATAAATTGTTTTTTTTTTATAATGAGTTCAAGTACAAGTGATGAAATAGAATTAACTTAGCCCGATATTTTATCTGAGGCAAAAACTGCACAGGATGAATTTTGCCCCAAAAATCTCGAGAAAGATATATGGCGACTTACGATAATTTTATTTTAAGGACAAAACAAATTTAATTCTTTGATTTGTTTTTATTGTTTCCCACAACTGTATTGAAAAACGTCGAGTGATACACTCTTGTCATTAAAAACCCTCGCCTTCGGCTCGGGCTTGTTAATGACAGCTCGTTTGCAATAACCTACTTTCCACCCTTGTATCACAATGTACTATTATCTACTCTCATATCATATTATTCGAATTATAAACTTCAAAACGAGTTTATATTGGCATACTTTATAAACACAATACTGAAATTAAAAAATAGAATCTTAAATCACTTTTTCTCTAACAAAATAATGCTATATTTTTTTTCTTTTACGATACAGGACAAATTCAAGAAGTTAATCACTAAGGAGCTTAAATCAATTATTTTTTTGTAATTCCATTTTTATAGTACCTATTATAAAAAGATTTGATTCCAATTTTAACTTGTCTGTGACAATGTCCGCTTTAGGCTTAGCACGCACTGCGATTTTTATTCGCGCGAATTTTGTCTATTTCTTCCTGTTCATAGAGCTTAAAATATTCGCACGAATTAAATTCGCACCGCGGTGCGGTGGATTCTGTGGCAAAACACGGATTTCTTGCGGTATTATTTCCGCACGATGTTTTTACCACAGTGCGAGCAACTTCTTACAATTCCATAGATCGCAGAATGGGTGGCAAAAATTCGCGCGAATAAAGATCGCAGTGCGTGCTAAGCCTTAGCGCATGCGCGGTGAATGCGGTGATGTGCTGGCTTTTGGCGCCATTCATACGTTTTGCAAGTTTTGCTGTACTGAATTTCATGAGTTTTTAAAATTCTTGCTTAAAAATGTGTGATATCAGTGAATGTGAAGAAAATTTTACTCCGGCCGATATTTTAGATGCAGCGAAGGAAATTAGTCATAATGTATTTCCAGCAAAGTCGAGAAAATTATATTATAAATACTATCAAGACTTTATGGCATGGAAAAAGCAAAAAAGGTATATAGTAGATTCAATCCCAATGTATAAGTGTAGATATACCTACTTTATCTGTAACGTGTATGAAACTACACATAACTAGGTATTAAAACATTCGTGTGAATACTAAAATACCTCACCTATGGCTCGATTTATAAACACACACTCATGTTTTAATACCCCTTATTATGCAACAGTTTCATAAACTAATATTAAAATATAATATCAGTGTCTAATATAGCCAACTTTCAGAGCATTGTACTCTTGTGTTCAAAATTTGTGAGTGCGTTTAGTTAAATTTTTAAGGATTCTTTTCGGATCTATATATATCGTGTGACTAATATATATCTATATATATTGTAACTAGACGTGTGAACCTAACCTGGAACAAGTTCTGGAGTTACAAAGAAGTTCTAAAATAAAATCTCCCTGTCAGCATGAAGAAAAAAGTTTTAGATTCATGTATCTTACCATGTCTCTCATATGCATCACAAACCTGGATTTATAACAAACACACTAAGAATAAGATACTAAAAACTCAAAGATCCATGGAGCGCAGCATACTGAAACTGAAATTAAAAGACCGAAAAAGAAATAAAGACATAAGGGAAACAACCAAAGCAATTGACGCTCTAGAACACTGCAAAAAACTCAAATGGAAATGGGCAGGCCATATTGCACGCATGTGTGATGATAAATGGACAAAACGGATAACAACATGGAACGGCCCAAGGCAAGAGGTCAAGGGGTAGACCAGCAGATAGATGGCTCGATGAGATACAGAAGACTGCAGGACTAGACTGGATGGAAATAGCGAAGGACAGAACTGTGTGGAGAAAAATGGAGGAGGCCTTTACTCGTTGAGAGGTCCTTATTAGCTAACACTAATAAACTATTATAAAGTGATGATGCATGTTAATCGTAAATAATTATTATGCATGTTAATATTAAGAAAAACAATTGTTATTTTAATTAATAAGGAATAAAGAGGCTTTTTTATTTTATTTATTTATATATATATAGCTACGGGTTTGTAGTTACGGCTAGTCAGAAGTTTAAATCTGGCACTAGTCTTGCCAAGGGGTGAATACTGGTATCCAACTAAATCCGGTTAGATTGACAACCAAACCCTATAAAGTTAGGACTTAGAACCAAGTGTGACAGTAGACGGGCTCCTTAAATCCTGCCGAATAATAAAATAGTTTGTCTTTGTCCCACGATACTTCTCTTATTAGGAAAAGATCATTAATCACTACTCTTAATCACTTTGGTTTCCTACCTTAAGTCACTTATTTATGTCATAGAAAGGAAATCCGTACTCTAATAGATATATATCTATATCTTCGCTGTTTTATCGTGGGTATAAAAGTAACTCAGACAAGTACTGTACCGATTCCTAATAATTTTACTAAATTCAAAACGGTCTAAGTAACGTCAACAAGGAATTTCTAATTTAATGTTTTAACAACGCGTCTAATAACTAAAATGGCAGAAAATCTCGAATTATTTCACGTTACCCTCCTTAATTAAAACCAAAAATAAATGTAAATTATACATTCTGTTAAATTCCCAACTGTTGATTTTGCCGTTAACGCGCTAATAAACGTTGAAACACGTCGAAAAAAAACTGTTGCCATACGTATGAGGTTCACAAAAAGAGGTGGAATTAGTTTGAAATAACTAAGTTCTCTCGTTCACTCGCTAAAGAGCTCTTCAATGTATGAAGTGGAACAGTGAACTCATACCCCTTTACTTTGCATATCTGTGATTTTATGTCGTATAAAGCTTTTGCGAAAATATCTGGTGTTTTTCTACTCGAGTTCGTAGAATTCCCTCTTCTTTTTGCCGCTTTGAACTAAAATTGGCGCTAGCGCGTGTTACGCCTAAAACCAACAATTTGCGCTGGATTTTTGTGTGGTTGGCAACACTGTGACACGTTTCAGTGTGACAACACCAAGTGTCAAGTTGTCATGATGAAATAATACACATGATGATGATAAAGTAAATACACATGATTAGGAGGGGGGTTTTAGGTGCCTTTACACCCTTACGGACCGCAGTGGTCATAATCATTTAAAAAAACCGACCCAAAATGAAAGTAATTGGTGACGCCTGATATAGGTAATAGTAATTACAGTAATTCGGCCATTTATTCTGTACTGGTTTTTGCCGAATTTTATTTTTGCTTTGTGATATTTTTTTTTATGTGTCTCGTCTCACAGTTAAATCAAAAGATTTACCTACGGCTTAGCCGGGGTTCCCTGTGGGGACTAAACTAGAGCCTCCAGCCAGGCACCCTTTGTGCTTTTGAGAAATATGCTTATAAATTCCAATAAAAATATTTAAAATTATAATACAGTTATTATTGAAATAATAAGATAAAATAATGATTCTTCAATAATTCTTCTTGGTTATTTTATATAAACTTCCAAATTGCAAGTACCTACCTATATGTTAATTTTCTTGTGAATAACCCTTTGGTTTTATTTAATTTTACCAAGTAAAGCCCCAAGCTTTTAATCATTCGATAATAACACAAACTCGAAATTCCTTTTGAAATGTACTTATAGTACTTATCTAGTGGTCAAACGTGAGCCTATCGATAGAAAAAAAACTGCTCAAAACGATACATAACGTATAATAGAGTTAAACTGGAAAAAGCATGACACAATTTGTTTACACCAAGTGGCACCTCATTTACCACCTCTCAGCGCAGGGGTTGATAGAAATCAATGAAGTTACTTTACACAGCGAAGCTCTGATACCTGCAGCACGGCTGCGTCCCTGACCTATACAAAGTGAGGGGAATATCAAACGCGAATTGCCTCCAGGTCAAGCACAGACGATAAATGACGTCATGACATGGCTATCGTTTGAACTTGTCTAGTTATCCATTCATAGCAATGATTTATTTAAAATAAGCACGTAATAAAAATATGTAGGCACAGCTGAAAGATACAGATTCCTTGCTTCATAAGTCAAAATACTTTAAATAAAATTATTATGGTATTGTCATTGTTCAGCTCCCGACAATGTTATGTTAGAAGTGAAAATAAAAACTGTAGCTTTTGAAGTCTATAAAATTCTCCAAGCGTACACATAGTAACGAAATTGCAAAGATATCTCAATTTATTTGAAGACGGCGCAACATGTGTCTACTTTCATATCCTTCCTCGTCAGTGACTCCGTCAAAGCGTTCCAAGACGAATAAGAAGTGAGAGTTCGTTTGATACAATAGCCAGTGTCCGACCGACTTTACCATTCCGAGAGAGAACCGTTCTCGTTATTCTATGTTGCAGTTTACCCGAACAATAGGATCTATAGGCTAAATAATAACAGCCGCAAGGGTCGCACTGTCATTTGTAGATCTTTGAGAGTCGTCACGGAACACGTCAGAAACACGAAACTCTGACAATCAGTCTTGCTAACGAGTATCGTGTCACCCAGTGTGTTTGTCCAGCTCAGATAAGCCTTGCTAATATTATAAATGCAAAAGTTTGGGTGGATGGATGTATGGATGTATGTTTGTTACTCGATCACGCCAGAATGGCGATCAAGGATCTGGATGAAATTTGACACAAATAGTAGATTATTAACCAAGGGGATAAAGCAGTGTCTTCTGTCGTGGGTGACGATTTAAATTGCGAGCGTAACGAAGGACTCGAGGTTTACTCCCGAGCGTAGCGAGGGTGTTAAAAACTTAAATCACGAGCGAAGCGAGGGATTTAAGACGAGGCCTGATTGTAGCGAGGGATTTAAGTTCACCAAAGACTAAGACAGCTTTATCACCGAGGCAAATACTCTACCTTTCGTACCATTTGCGAAAAAATTAACACAATAATAATATGAGTTTAAGCATTTATTAAAAATAATGACAATTAAAAGTAAAATAAACTTAACGTTTATGTATTTGAAGAAAACAAAAACGCGGCAAATTCCTAGACTAATATTTTTTTGTCGGAAAAGCAAAGGGATCAAGTTCATACGGCCTCGTCGGTTTTCGTAATTTTATTTAATAATCATAACTGCATAATAAATGCGTATTCCTTTTTCAAAAAGATGTTTACAATGCATATCCTCGAAAAGAGCGGTTTTCCAAGCAGCCAAACTGTGCGGAAAGTGTCACTTTTTTCAATAGTGCTTTTTATTTTCCTGTGTTTTTTAATTTTTAATTCCAACGTCAGCCCGACGCATAGAGTTTTTATTATTTGAGAAAACTTTTAAAAATTAGTTATGTACAGATTATCATTCATATAAAAGGTAAAATAAAACTAATACTTTATTTTAAGCGTTTTTAATTACTCTAGATTTAGATTTTGATCAATAAATTAATTTTAAATATTCATTAAATATGTTTGGCAGAACGTATATTTTGTTCATGCCTTATTGCGTTACGATGTGACAGCTATTCGCACATGCGCAGTAGATATGGATATGCCCGAGGAACTATTAGTTAATCTGTGGATATGCTGAACGCGCTTGAATAAGCCCGCCATTTTATTAATTTCATTTTATTAATTTATTTATTTCCTCGCACAATGGATAGTTAAATGTTGTATGATACACGTACGTAAGATGATTGCCGACTTGTGTCGATTTATCCACTCACTCGCTTCGCTCGCTCGTGAATAAAAATGCCACTCATCGGAAATCACCTACCTTCTGCACTTGTAGCAAAAATAACTATTATATACAAACTCAATGGTGTATACACAGATGTAGTTCAGTATAAATTTCGGTAATTATTCCAAATTTAAATCACATTCTCCCCCTAGAGGATGAATGAAATTCAGTACAATTTTCTTTCCCTGTTTTTAACAAATTAAAATAGTACATTGTTCACCGAGAGGAGAAAGTGACCGATTACCGTCGAGGGTGTCTCTGTTCTCTCGAGTGATACATAGTGCTTTATACTACACCTACGAGGAAAATAAAAAACTAAATCTTTACTAATTGAAATTTTTGGCTAATTATATTACGTCATAAGTTTTATTATATTTTTTAATTGATTTCTGTGGTAAAAGGTTATCAATCAGTATTTTTGCTGTTTCCTTCAACTGCGGCGGAGTTAAGAAATCTTCATCATCGCTATCACTACTTATCATTTTGATAGTTTTATTTTACTTTTCTACGAAAACTGAATCCTCAAACAACACACAAATTGAAAATGGCGCCAATGGCGTCTGCAATTTTCACATGTTCTTTTTTCAAATTGTTTGACACCATCCAACACACAGCTAGTGGCCAGTGTCATTTTGCGAACTTGGAGATAAAAACTCACTGTAAAAACTTTTTCGTACCACTTGCTCAAAAAAGTGACATTCTATGCCACAAAAAGCGAACATAACAATAGTCATATTTAATCTGTTAAAAACAGGGAAAGAAAATTGTACTGAATTTCATTCATCCTCTAGGGGGAGAATGTGATTTAAATTTGGAATACTTACCGAAATTTATACTGAACTACATCTGTGTTAACACCATTGAGTTTGTATATAAAGCACTAGCTGTTGCCCGCGACTTCGTCTGCGAAGCATTAGTAATTCGAATAGCTTATTTTTTATAGCGCAGCATAATGTTGTGGGTTTTTTTTTTAAGTAAGATTTCCGGGATAAAAACTATGCTATGTCCTGCCCAGCGTCTCAAAATATCTCCGAACCAAATTGCATCTAAATCGGTTCAACGGTTTAAGCGTGAAAAGGTGGACAGAGAGACAGACAGAGTCACTTTCAAATTTATAATATTAACTCCGCCCGCGACTTCGTTCGTATGATGGCAACCAAAAATAAGCTGCTATTAAACCTGAGACAAACGGTCCAGTTCGGTAGTTCCAAATCGATGTAGAGGTCCCCATCCTAGTGCCATTTGATTCTTTAAAGAAACTTTGACACCCCTAAATCGTCTTCTGGGGGTAAATCCGAAAAACTAATGATGCCATCCTTTATTATTTTGCCAAAGGAATATGATTTTTAAACAAATAAATGTCTCCCTTTTAACCCTTTAAAAAGTTGAATTTCCAAAAACCCCTCCTAAGTGCTCCCCAACGTCATAAAAAGAAGCTATGTGCAGTAAAAGTAATCAAAAATCTTTACCACACCGAAGTCGTATTTTAAGGGTAGTTTCGAAAAACTAATAATGACAACCTTTGTTGTTTATTTAGGATGGTATTTATGTCAAGTTTCATGTTTATTCACCCAAGAAATAAGATTCTTCAAAAAAATTAACATACCCTAAATCGTCTTTTGGGGGTAGTTTCAAATAATAATAACAGCAACCTCTTTTATTAATTTAGGTTAGTATTTGTGGCAAGTTTATTGACCCTAGAAACCAGATTTATCAAAAACACTGTAATACCTCCTAAATCGTCTTTTGGGGGTAGTTGCAATAAACTAATAATGACAACCTTAATTGTTTATTTAGGATGGTATTTATGTCAAGTTTCAAGTTTATTCACCCAAGAAGTCAGATTCTTCAAAAAAACTGTAATACCTCCTAAATCGTCTTTTGGGGGTAGTTCCAAAAAAACTAATAATCACAAACTTTATTGTTTATTTAGGATGGTATTTATGTCAAGTTTCATGTTTATTCACCCAAGAAATCAGATTCTTCAAAAAAAATAACATCCCCTAAATCATCTTTTCGGGGTAGTTTCGAAAAACTAAAATGAAAATCTATATTGTTTATTTAGATTAGTATTTATGTCAAGTTTCAAGTTTATTAACTGAAGAATTAAGATTCTTCAAAAAAACTTTAACACCCCTAAATCGTCTTTTGGGGGTAATTTCAAAAAATAATAATAGCAACCTTTATTATTCATTTAGGTTAGTATTTGTTGCAAGTTTCAAGTTTATTGACCCAAGAAATCAGATTTTCCATACAAATTTCAACAACCCCTAAATCATTATTTGGGGATAGTTTTGAAAAACTAATAATGTCAATCTTTATCATTTACTTAGAATACTATTTGTGCTAAGTTTCAAGAATTTTGGTCGAAGGAATTAGATTTTTCATACAAACTTTCAACCCCCTTTTTACCCCCTTAGGGGTGAAATTTCCAAAAATCCTTTCTTAGTGCACACTTACGTCACTTGAGGAACCTTTCTGCCAAATTTCATGCTTCGAGGCTTAGCAGTTTTGGCTGTGCGTTGATTGATCAGTCAGTCAGTCAGTCAGTCTGTCAGTCAGTCAGTCACCTTTCGCTTTTATAGATATAGATTATACATCTTTTTTGAAAAAGGAATACGCATTTATTATGCAGTTATGATTATTATATAAAATTACGAATAACGACGAGGCCGTATGAGCTTGATGCCTTTGCTTTTCCGACAAAAAAAATGTTAGTCTAGGAATTTGCCGCGTTTTTGTTTTCTTCAAATACATAATCGTTAAGTTTATTTTACTTTTAATTGTCATTATTTTTAATAAATGCTTATCTCATATTATTATTGTGTTAATTTTTTCGCAAATGGTACGAAAAGTAGAGTATTTTCCTCGGTGATAAAGCTGTCTTAGTCTTGGGTGAACTTAAATCCCTCGCTACACTCAGGACTCGTCTTAAATCCCTCGCTTCGCTCGTGATTTCAGTTTTTAACACCCTCGCTACGCTCGGGAGTAAACCTCGAGTCCTTCGGTACGCTCACGATTTAAATGGTCACCCGCGACAGAAGACACTGCTTTATCCCCTTGGTTAATAATCTACTATTTGGCTTTTGATATTTAGGTTACCAGCGCATAGTCTTACCCAAAATTAAAAAAGAAAATCCACGTAAGAAATGGATTTTCATACACTTTTCTCTCCCGCTCAGATGCGTTTTCTCGCCGCATATTTGTTCGATATGCAATGACGTACTTTCTACCGTAAATTTGATAAAGTATCAAGGTACTTTCCGAGCAGGTGTAGTATAAATGACTATTGTTATGTTCGCTTTTTGTGGCATAGAATGTCACTTTTTTGAGCAAGTGGTACGATAAATAGATTATAGTCTGGAATAGCACATATGCTACTTTTTTATCCCGATGTAAAGTTCCCTTGGGATGATAAAGCACTTTTCACGCGGGCGAAGCTAAAAGAAAATACAGCTATTTAGCTGCATTCGGGTAGACAGAAAAATGATCCTAACATAGTGAAGAACAATAACCGTCAAACCACGAAGTTTCATTTTATTCGACGGCCGGTATCTAAAACTAAATTGTGATATAACCGCAAACTGACAAGTCTGAGAAATTTAGAAGAATATCAAAACTGCACTTTGATAACCGGATTCTACAACTACCCGGCTTAATATTTATTAATTTATTCATTAACACATACATTTGTTTTAACAGGTAAGACCCAAGCTAACAAAAGTAGTCATAAATTGTTAATTGTACAATCCTAAGTAACGGGTCTAGATAGAAGCAAAAGTCACACAGTGGACAACTATAGCAAGCTAGGTAGCTTATAGTTTCAAGATAGTTTCTGGATTAATTTTCTAAGCAGTAATATATATAATAATATATAATTCTAGATAGGAACGTATATCTCATTAAATGATAAAATGATAAATGATTTTATTTCTGTAAGTTGGTTTTTACAAACTTTTTTACATGTCCATCATATTTTTTAAAACAAGATGAGGTCGGCATTTCCTATCTGACTACTCTGAGAAGAAAGGCCGAAACAAACTCAGAGGTCACAGTCTCGTTTAAAGTCCTGACAAAATCTTGGTTAGATCATGTGACGACCATGTAGACAGATGTCTGAAATGGTCTTTTGAGGAAAGAACCAGCCAGATTGAGTGGACCTGTCCAGTCAGTGCACGCATTTGTCAATAACCGAGCAGCACAACTCAGAATTTAAGGAGCTCAACGATTCGACGAACAATACCAAAGAAAGGACATTCGGGTAGGCCGCATAAACTACTCAAACTGCCAGACCATGATTAAAAACTAAGATAATATAAAAAAACAAAAAAAAAGATCCACATAGTCTTCACATTCACAATAATTAAAATAAAATAATATAATACTTTAAAAAGTAAATATTCTTGTCATTGCAAGAAACAAAAAAAAAACAAAATATCAAATTTAAAAACAAAATCCATGGTGCAAAATATAAAAATCAAAATTAATTGGTGCAACTCAATCCCAAGCCTTTTTGTCTTCAACGTAATTTTTAATAGTATAAAACGCTGTCTGGCACAACTTACGTTTAATGAAAGATAAAAGATAAATACATTTAGGTCAGAATTGATATTTAGATCGATAGTGACATTGAAATGGATGCGATGATTGTGTAAAAGATCATCATCAGCCTTATAATGTTCCTACTGCTGGGACTCAGGCGTCCTCTCTGTGAGAGAGGTAATGGGCCTTAATCCACCACGCGGGACCTGTGTGGGTTGGTGGATATCACATGTCTTCGAATTTTTGGTTCTAAGACATGCCGGTTTCCTCACGATGTTTCCCTTCACCGTTTTAAGAGCAGTGGTGATGAAATAATTTACACAAAGTAAAGTGCCTGCCTGGGTTCGAACTCATGACCTACGACGCGTAAGTCTGTTACAATTCTGCTCGGTAGACGAATTGCCGCGAATGCCATCGCGGACAGAACCTGGATGAAGTTTGTGCAGAAATGTGGGGACAAAAAGAAAAGAGGGGTTTTTGCCCAGCAGTGGGTGAAGTTAGGCTGTGGATGATGATGATGATTACCGACTCGTAAATGTTCTGAGTTATAGCAACCACAGAACACTTTGTTAAAATTATTGCGATCAAAGTTTTCTTGTAATTTGTAGGAGTTGTTAGGTAATAAACTGCCAAAATGTTGAACTTTGTAAAACTAATTGGCAAAGTTTTGATTACTCTTAGTTATATGACGGACGCTTAGGTCTTTAACATCAATAGGCCACGGCTTTGTTTTTGTATTTTCTATGAAAAGATTTGTAAAAAAATATTTTTGTCTATTTTAAAAGGATTAGGTAGTTACTAAAGCTTCGCTTTTATCCAACTTCATCAAAACGGAGGTGGTTCTGAAACGAGCTGTATTTTTTTATGTATCACCTCAGATCTTTTTACTAGGTGAACCGATTTTGATGATTCTTCTCTTTCGATTTTTGATTTGCAAGTAGGCGATTTTCATGTGATCCAATTTAAATTTAGTGAAGATATCATGAAGAACTTCGGCGAAATACTACAGAACTCTTTAATAAACAGCGGCAAAACTCTCGAGATTACTGCAATCGCATGTCTATTTATTGTTTACACCATTTCATAACATAACATCATGCCGGTACGCTCTAAAGATGTACGCCATCTGCGTTCACAGTTCACCATGGTACACTCTCATTTCACCAGTTATGTTCAAGTTTTATGTTATTCAGCCATAAATTTGGACATTAAGGTACCTTACTATAGACCTTGCTCATTTTGTACCACAACTCAAAACTGAAAAATAAAAAAGATTTACCAAAAATATACAACGGACTTCCAAAAAAAACACTACAAACTGAAAGACAACTTCAATTTCGCAAGTCGGTGTCAAAAATGAAGACACTAAAACTGGAATACCGACTGCCGAAATTGAAGATGCGACGTCGGAAATGAATCATAATTCATTACCAGCATAGTCGAAAATAAAAATTTAATTAAATTATATGATAAATTCTATCACGACTTTATGGCATGGAAAATGCAAAAAATGGCTAAAAATGACACAATGACACTTCATTGTCTATGGATGCGCGCGCTACGCAATGAAAATCTAAATTCTCCGTCAATCCACATATTTTTCCATGTCTGCTTTTGTTTTATTTCAACTGTTTGAGTAATGATAAAATAGGGTATGCAACGGCATATAATTAGGTATTAAAACACTTGTGTGATACTATTATCAACCCACACTCTTGTTTTAATAACCCCTATTATATTACCGTTGCATAAACTACTATTATTTAATACTAAAAGAATCCTTTCTAATTATGCAAAGTACGTTAATGATATCATCCGTTTTAATGTTTAGAGAAATCATACTTCAAATGGGCACACTGTACCTTAACGTGACGTTTGTTACACCACAAATTAAATTATGACCAGAAACTTGTAAGAACCGACTCTAGGTGTTCTAAGAGTTTCTTTGTTTTCTTGAAAACTGACATATAAAGTGGTAATTGGTTGTGAAGCATAAGTTCTCTCAGTGAACCTTTTACAGGTATTTGATCTTTTGCTAAAACTATGAGAAAGTTTGGATAGATGGATGGATGGATGTAAGTTTGTTACTCAATCATGCTAAAAAGGCTGAACGGATCAGGATGAAATTTGGCACAGAGATAGATTCATCATCATCTGCCTAGCCTTTTCCCAACTATGTTGGGGTCGGCTTCCAGTCTAACCGAATTTAGCTGAGTACCAGTGATTTACATGGAGCGACTGCCTATCTGACCTCCACAACCCTATAACTGGGTAACACGATACCCCTTGGCTAGACTGGTGTCAGTTCTCAAGCGTCTGACTATTCGTAACGACTGTCAAAGATCTCCAAATGACAGCCGGGACCAACGGCTTAACGTGCTTTCCGAGGCACGGAGGAAACTCGGTATGTTGAAATGGTCACCCATCCACGGACCGACCTCGTCAAGCGTTGCTTAACCTTAAAGATCGACCCGTGCGACTGTTATTATTTAGCCATGAGCTCCTACAGGCACAGAGATAGATTATAGTCTGGAATAGTACATAGGCTAATTATCATCCCGGTATAATAATCCCTTGGGGTATAAAAACATGTTTCAAGCGGGCGAAACCTCTGGCAGAAGCTAGCAGTTTTGCTATAATATTGTATTATAAATGCGAAAGTTTGCATAGATGTATTTATGTTTGTTACTCAATCACGCTAAAACGGCTGAGCGTTAAAACGAACGTGTTAAATTTAGTCTTGGTATACTTTGTATAGATTCTTTTACCGATTGTTTTGTAAATGTGTGAACATTGTAGGCCTTCTAGATTTCTAGATTGTTAACATTTTATGTAGTTTTACTTTTTTTTTTATATCTTTTGTTTATTTATTATATAATCATTTTTTGTTTTAGTTTCTTACGACTTATTGTCGGGCCTGCGTTGTCCCCCCATCTAAGTACTGCTGTAACATGGAAATATTGTAAAACCAAACAATTTTTTTTAAAAGAGTAACCATGGAGTTTCTTGCCGGTTCTTCTCCATAGGAATCGACCAACCCGAACCGTGCACATTTTGTCGACGTTTTATAAGTGCCCATGTAGGCCTATGTGAAATAAAAATTATTGATTTTTGATTTTGATTTTGAACGGATCTGGATGAAAAAAAATTGGCACAGAGCATACTTAATAATAGGATACTTTTTATCCCGGCAATATTTTTCCTCGGGTTTAATTTTCGACATTCACGCGGGCGAAGCTGCTGGCATAAACTAGTTAAATAATAGTCATGTTTGGATAAGTAGGCGGAACTCGTAGCAAAGTATTAACGGTCACAAGAGTCGATCTTCAAGGTTAAGCAACGCTTGCTGAGATCGGGTCGTGGTTGGGTGTATGGCCACTCGATACCGATATAATATCTACTAGTTCGTACCTCGAAAAGTTTTTTTTTGCGTATTCGAAATTTTAGCACACCGTCATTGACATACATTTTACCGATCGACAAGAACATTCTTAAAAAAATATTGTTGAATTTTTATGAGTTATAAGTAAAGTTCGCTGCAGCGCTAAAATATTTATGTTGTATAATTAAACTACTTAAACATGCAGCGCTATATCGTTTATTAAAACATTAGTTTACTCGCGATCAAACGTCGAAAACGTCGAAAACGTCGTAAGCGCCAATAAATTCATGAAGCCTACGCGTTTCGTTCAACATAGTTTAAAGTAAGGTGTACGGATTGCAGTACAGTTCAGTCGAACAGAGTGAGTGTTCAGATCGCCAATCTAGCGCGTAGTACATATATTTCGATGGTTAGGATATTTTTTTACTTTTTTTTTGTAGTTCTTCTCAAATGTCTTTTGTCTATTCATTTAGAAATAATAACTTTGTGACTTAGAAAAGTTTCAGAACTGAAGATAAAGGATTTCAGAGCAAGATTGAACAGTTTAGCACTTCGTCTCAAATGGGATAAGTTTTATTTCATCCATTCATACAGATATGACTTTGCAGGCTTATGAATTGAATAAATGCCCAAAAATGTTATATTTTATCACATACCTAAGCTATTGTGCTCGTAGCTTTGGTTGTGTGGACTACCATATCAACTCTATCTGGGTTTATATGGATTTAGGGAAAAGTACTCTTTTAATCTATACCATTATTATAAATGAATGTAACCTTGTTTGTTTGTTACCTTTTCACGACTAAACGTCTGAACCAATTTAGGTGAAATTTAGGTGAAATGGAGATAATTTGAGACCTTGGGTAAGACATAGGACAGCTTTTATTCCGATAGTATATTCGAAGCCGCCAGCAAAAGCTAGTTTTTGATATAATTACAAAATATAATTTTGGTTTTAATTGATTTGATTTTAATTTTTGTTCTTCCACTTTGTACCTAGACACTGCGCCCGGGTTATTTACACCCCTTGCACCTCCTTTGAAGATGGGCCTGCTTTTAGAAGTAGCAGTGTAGTGTGGTAGCAGAATAAGGCAGTAACTAGGTAACACGGTACCTTTTGGCCAGACTGGTATCAGATTTTATGTTGCCCGACTATTCGTAACGACTGCAAAAGATCTACATATGACAGCCACGACCAACGGATTAACTTGCATCCCTGGTTCAACCTCGGTTTAGTTATTGCCCAACCTCGAATTTCGAACGACTTTTTTTTGGTTTGGGTAACCGTCCAATGACACATACTTTTACTGACTAAAATCCAACCTTCTTCCTTCAGTTGCTTGTGCCAGGGCCGCGTCAACTCTCTATCAAATTTAACTGTAACCCAGACAGGCATCGGTTCTAGCGGAACCCGTCAGTTTCTGCTGACATCTCTTTGAGGTGCGCGTCGCACACAACGCGCTTTCGTATCGGGTCTGGTCCTTATTGTCCTGCACGATGCCCATAATTCACCATCTGCAAGCTGAGAAAAGCTGGGAAATGGCTTGCGACTCCCGATGCCCAGGGCTTCTCTTGCGGTGGCTTGGGGTGTGAGGCCGTGAGAGCGTCTGCGTTGCGTCTCCCTCACGCGTTCCGCCTCCTCCTTCGCGATCATTACTGCTTCGCAGAAGGCGGTGACTGCTTTGCAGAAGGTGGTGACTGCTTCGCAGAAGGTGGTGACGGCTTACCATGCCCTCTAGCTACGTACCTTGGCCTAGAACAGAGCCGAACGCGAGTAATCGCTACCGCCGATCACCTCCACGAGGATACAGCAGTGCTCCACCCAAGTAGTACCTCCACCGTATGCTCCACTTTTTCCTCCGGGCGATCCTTATTCTGAACAGGCACCGTTCGAAACAGCCGAGTCTGGCTAGGAACTGCGTCGGGCGGCAGGAAGGTGAGGACGACGCCGTGGCATTTCTCAAGCCACTCCTCAAAGACGAGCCTTATCGCCGAAATTGTGGTGTGCCCAGCGCTGGGTTGCGACAGTCGCTCTCTCCATGTCGCCATTAGATCCTGCCAGAGCTTTGCCCACCGAGGAATTTCGACCCCTGTGGCTGTTATTATTTACAAATCAAAGGTAAAGTGAACTTTAATATCATACTCACACGCTTCCCTGGAGATAACACAAATAACATTAGTCTAATCAAGCCAAGTAGACCTTTATTTATTCTGTATCAAAGTACACCAGAGCTATTTTGTTATTACTATTAATAATTCAAACATTTGAAGTGTTTTCTTAATCTTGAAAGTTACCAGAGTACCTAATCAACATCAACCGCTTTTATGAATAAAATTAGTGTTAAGTTTACGTGGAATTACGTACAAGTTTTCGGTACCAAGTCTGGGTAAAGGTTTTTGTTTCGAAGTTCTTGTAACTATACGCGTGGTGGAATTTAAAGTAGTTAGGTAGGTACCTACTCATTCCTTAGAACAACTCATACATAACAGATAACATCACGTCGCCATATTCCCCGAAGGATTAGGCAGAGATACATTCATAAATAGTATACCCACATTTGCCAGTTATGTTTTAATCCAATGTAAATTCAATAACACTTGGTCCGATCTTGGAATCGAAACACGGACCTCATGCACCCTACCCACGAATAAAACAGTTGTAACATAATGCTATTTCTTTTTTAAAGCCTTACACAATCAGGATGACCTAATTAACGTATATTTAAACTTGTAACCTTGACTAAGGTCCAGAAGTATAGCTGTCAAAGTTTATTACGTACCTACAGTTACTACAGGCACAATGTACGTAAGCCGCGGCGCGCCGCAGACAGAGAGACCACTACAAACAAAGCGTAATTTTACACACACATTGGCATTTTACAGGGATTCTCGGGCAACACTGGACCGAGCTCGGTCGTGGCTGTCACGGCGTTTGTCGCGTCATTCATAAAGTACTTAAGCGAGGTTGCATTGGCTGTGTTAGCTTTATAATTTTTTATAGACCGAATATACTTATAATTCATTCTTTAAATTCGTTCTTTCATTCATTTTTAAGTTACAAAGATCATTTAAACTACACCTGCTCGGAAAGTACCTTGATACTTTATCAAATTTACGGTAGAAAGTACGTCATTGCATATCGAACAAATATGCGGCGAGAAAACGCATCTGAGCGGGAGAGAAAAGTGTATGAAAATCCATTTCTTACGTGGTTTTTCTTTTTTAATTTTGGGTAAGACTATGCGCTGGTAACCTAAATATCAAAAGCCAAAAAGTTTTTACAGTGAGTTTTTATCTCCAAGTTCGCAAAATGACACTGGCCACTAGCTGTGTGTTGGATGGTGTCAAACAATGTGAAAAAAGAACATGTGAAAATTGCAGACGCCATTGGCGCCATTTTCAATTTGTGTGTTGTTTGAGGATTCAGTTTTCGTAGAAAAGTAAAATAAAACTATCAAAATGATAAGTTGTGATAGTGATGATGAAGATTTTTTAACTCCGCCGCAGTTGAAGGAAACAGCAAAAATACTGATTGATAACCTTTTACCACAGAAATCAATTAGAAATTATAATAAAACTTTTGACGATTTTTTGCAATGGAAAAGTGAAAAAAATGCGGCATCTTTTTCTGAAACTGTTTTGCTAGCTTATTTCAGTGAAAAAGCGCAAAAATACAAACCAAGTACGTTATGGTCTATGTACTCAATGTTGAAAAGTACTATATTGACAAGAAACGACATAAATATTCAAAAATACAAAAAACTTACAGCATTTCTGAAAAGAAAGTCGGAGGGATTCCGTAGTAAGAAATCAAAAGTGCTTACTACAAAGGATGTTTATTCCTTTTTGCAGAATGCTCCAGATGAAAAATACTTGTTGATGAAGGTAAGTTTATGAACAAAATGCACTGGTTTATGATTTATTACGTACCTATTTATGAGTAGAAATCTACTAGGTTTTCATGTTTGATATTTTTGTTTACAGGTTATTTTGATTTTAGGAGTAAATGTGGCCTGTCGTTCGCAAGAACTTGTGGATATGACAACAGACGATATCGAAATCCTCGAAAATGGAATGATCGTCAATATTCCTAACACAAAAACCAAAATTCAGCGATCATTTGTTATATCGGGCTTATTTTATGAGATAGTTAAGAAATATAACGAAATTCGCCCCAGTGACCCCAAAACCAATCGGTTTTTACTACAATATAAAAACAAAAAATGTACGAAACAAGTTATTGGGGAAAACAAAATAAGTACTGTGCCAAGAGAAATAGCTTCCTACCTTAATTTACTCAATCCACTAGATTACACTGGCCACTGCTTTCGCAGAACTTCAGCGACTATTCTTGCCGATACTGGTGCTGATTTAACCACAATAAAACGTCACGGTGGTTGGAAATCGTCCGCTGTTGCAGAAAGCTACATAGAGAATGCCGTAGAAAACAAAACACGAATAAATAACCAAATATCGGGATCGATTAATGTGCATCAAGACTCATCTCCTCAACCATCAACGAGCGCGGCGATGCCAGATGCCCCTCAGCAACCAGTTGCCCCTTTGGCACCACAGCCTTCTACGAGCGCAGTGCCAACAGCACAGCCAGTTATTCCTCCTACATTGTCGCAAACATCTCAAACAAACATTAATGGAAAAAGTGTTACATTAAGCTTCACTAACTGCAACAATTTCAATATAAATTTCAATTAGTAAAGATTTAGTTTTTTATTTTCCTCGTAGGTGTAGTATAAAGCACTATGTATCACTCGAGAGAAAGTGCGATTCCCGACTCTCGGTAAACAATGTACTATTTTTTTTTCAAGATGACAAGTAAAAAATTAATAACTTCTAGATCTCACCTCTTCTTCGTCAAATTTGGCGCCTTTTTACACGACTGCAAGGAAAGTGTTATGTTTTTGGTGCATGTCTTGTAGGTATGTATGTAATATTCTTTATTACCTCATATCTTTCAAACCACTAGACGGAATTATATAATTAAGACATCATTAGTCTGTGCGGTAAGAGAACCGTCGTCATGGCCTAAAATGGAACTCACATTATGATTATTTAAAACACTATAATAAAAAAACACACTGAAAACATTATAATAATATGTCTAACATAGTTTCAAAATATCAAGATCAGAAGAACTTTAATGAACAATGACGTTTCATTTTATTTTATTTTTCACATTTATATTTTTATCAAGCTTGGTGCTTTTCACCTTTTATGTTTTTAATGGCATCATTATTACACTATTGTTACGTCTTGTTACCCTCCAATCTTCGTCGTATGTGGCGTCGTGATCTGTCTGCCCCATTGGTATGCCCTCACGAATTGATGTATTTATGTTTGTAAATTTATACTATTTACTCCTTTTTTAAATTCAAAATATAATAGTAGTCAGTAAGTTTGGCTGTCAATATTCGAGAATGGCGGGAGTGGTCTTTCTGTATACTTTCTATTTTGTGCTACGGGCTTGAAAACCAAGTTTACATTTTAACTATATTTAAACACTGACATCATCATGTCATAACTAACCTGAGGTATCGCAAAATATTCACAACAATAATATAATTAGTAAAAAACCCGCCCACTCACAACACAAACAGTGGACCAGCGCCTCTAGCGGCGAATTCATACGCGTCAGAGCGCGTTCGGATCGCGCATCTGTGACTGCGTTCCAATCCATGGATGAATCTGTGCAGTTTGGATTATGGACCAAAATGTCGCGCTAATTATGATTAAAACTGTGCCCACGTTTTGGAACGCCGGTGATTCTTGCATATTTAGGCAAACGACCCATACTGTGCGTGTGAAGCGATTTTCCAACAGTTTTGAGTGCAGTTTAGACTGACGCGTGGAACGTTAAATTTAAAAAAGTTAAGTTAAGAGAAGCTCACCCATAAGATTTAAAAAATTACCTAAGAATGGTAGCGACCGGATGATCTTATGAAGATCTTAAATTTAGTACGGGCATCTACATCAGCCTTCAGTCAAGTAACGAATGAAATCCATAATAGCTTCGACGCTCCAAACCGACAATTGTTTATTTGGCGTCCACACGTGATGCGTGCACAAAACTGTAAAGCGAATGCGCTCGCGTTGAACACAGAGGCGTTGACATGCCAGATGGAAATGTTAGCCCTGCGCGTCTACATCTACATTTCGGAATAGAATGGAACGGCGCGTGCTGTTTCCCGAGTTCCGAACGTTACGTGTGCAGGGCGCTATTGCCTCACACACAAGACATTCAATGCGCTTTCGAGCGCTAAACCTATTTAAACCATAATTAGATTCTGTCAATCGTTTATAGTTGATTGAGCCAGACCGCCCAGAGCGATTGAAATTTAGTAGTTAAGCTATAAATGTATTTAGTGATTCCCAATGAAAATAGACATTAGATTATTTACTACCGTTAGTGTCAATTACGAAGTATTTCTAATATAGAACTGCGTATTGCGTATTCTCTAGTTAGTTTACTCCTGCAAGCAACTCGCCTGCAAGTTTAATTACACTGTGGGGCACGATCCAGCGATTCAAAGCAAATAAAAAAAAAAAAAACATATAGGCCTACATGGGCACTTATAAAACGTTGACAAAAGGTGGTCGGTTTGAGTTTGTCGTTTCCTATGGAGAAGAACCGGCAAGAAACGCCACAGTTACCTAAACGGTTAATTAAAAAAGAAAAATGTTTTTACAATATTTTCATGTTACAGCATTAGTACTTAGATGGCGGGACAACGTAGGCCCGACAATAAGTCGTAAGAAACTAAAAAAAAGATTATATATTATACTAGCTGACCCCCGCGGTTTTGCTCCCGTCAAAATTATAGCCTATGTTATTCGGAAATAATGTAGCTATCCATTGGCGACAGAATTTTAAAATCGGTCAAGTAATAGTTTCGGAGCCTATTCGGTACAAACAAACAAACAACAAATATTTCTTCTTTAAAATATTGGTATAGATAAACAAAAGATAAAAAAAGTAAAACGAGATAAAATGTTAACAAATGTTAACAAGCATCTAGAAATCTGGAAGGCCTACATGTTCACACATTTCTATAAAAGTATAACAAGACTAAATTTAATATGTAGTACAAATGTTGTTATCAGTGCTGGAACTATTCTTAGCAAAGGGCTATAAAGATGATTGAAAACCATTGTAAAAGTCTAATTAAAAGAAGAAAAAATGAGATTGACAATAGTTAGAGACATCCACATATTTGTGCCGTTTATGAGTTACCAGGGAAGCCGCATGCGCAGAAGGAGCTAAAACCAAAATTTTTATCTTCAACGTAGTCCTTGATTTCTTAATATGCCTTTTTTAATAAGGACACGTTTGATGTAGTTTTTTAACTTTCCATCGGTCAGTTCTTTAGCTGACTTTGGCAACTTGTTATAAAAGCGTATACTGTTTATAAGAAAAGACTTGCTAGTTTTCCTGAATCTGAATTTAGTTATTACAATTTCGTGTTTACTGCGTGTATTTAAATTATAGAAGTCGCTTCTAGTTTTGAAAAGCCCTCGATTTTTGCGGACATATAAAATACATTCCAAAATATAAAGTGAAGGTAGAGTCAGTATATCGATCTCTTTAAATTTTTCTCTGAGGGACTCGCGAGGACCCATTTTATAGATCGCGCGGATTGCACTTTTTTAACCGACTTACCAAAAAGGAGGAGGTTCTATGTTCGACTTTAAGTTTTTTTTTTTTTTTTTGTGTATGTTCACCGATATCTCCGTCAATTGAGAACCGATTTTGAAAATTCTTTTTTTGTTTGAAAGAGTATCTTTCGAAATTGGTCCCATTTTAATTTGGTGAAGATTAAATTCGGACATATACAACAGAACTCTTCAATAAATAACTGCAAAACTCTCAGGATCTGTTTATTGTTTATACCATTTCATAACGTAACATCACGCCAGTACGCTCTCTAGGGGTACGCAGATCTCTCATTTCACCGGTTATGTTCAAGTTTCATGTTATTCGGGTAATCTATTCTGGCGTTATAGGGACCTCACTAAACAATTTGCCTATTAGGTAGGTAAAACTAAAAAGGGAAAAATAAAAAAAACTTTTTTGCAAAAAAATACTACCGACTTCCAAATAAAAAAACTACAAAGTGAAAAATAACTTAATTTTTAAGTCGGTGTCCATATCCCAAAAAAATGACCTACGAAAGACACCGACTTAAAAAATTAGTAGTATTTTTTTGCAAAAAAGTTTTTTATTGTAATATGAAAATTGAGTCAACGTCTGCTGCTGATCCCCACAGCAGAATGCCATAAGACATAATACCGTGGCAATAAGCATAGTATACTAACCTAGCTGTGACTACATCGGTTAGCTGCCTTATTTTCCTTACTGCATATGCAGCTGAACTTAACCTAACCGAAAGAGTTCTAAAGTACGCGCCCATTGCAATTTTGAATAGTAATCCCTAAGAATACAGTTACCGCTATAACATCAAGATTATTGCCGTCAAGATTTAAATTTAGGTCACGTTGTGGTACAAAATGCTTGCAGGTAGAGACGTGTCCATAAAAAGAAAAAAAGATAATAAAGAACTTAGGTAGGTACTTACCCATCAGTGTCAAAATCATGGAGGTCGAGACGTAGGCAAGCAGGATGATCCCGAGGCTGTTAACAATCGCCAGGGGGATAGAACGCTTGGGGTTGTTCGCTTCCTCGCCAGTAGTGGCGATGATGTCAAAGCCGATAAAAGCGTAGAAGCAGGTGGCTGCGCCACTGAATACCTGTTTGACAAGAAAATAAAAGTTGAGTTTTGTTTGTTTTGCAGTAAGTAAGTTGAGTAATATATATGTTTATAAATTGAATTTATTAACATTTTACAAAATTAAAGTTTTGTGAAATTCAAGCAAACATTAATTAGAAAATAATTTAAAAAAAAAATACAATTATACCTATTAGTTTTGTTGCTAGTAAGAAAAATGTTCATAGGTACCAGGCTCAATTAGTGCAAACATAGCCACATAGCCATGTACGCATTCGGAATAACGGCCGTACTAAGCTGTAAGTCCCGGTGCGTATAGGTATGAAAGATATGAGGTAATAAATAATATTGCATACAGACTATACAAGATACGCGCGAAAATCATAACCTTTTCCTTGCAGCCGGGTAAAAATAATACGAAAGAAAATGGAATGACTGCATGCTACATGACGGCTAGCGGGGAGAGCGAAAAAAGAAAACGTGTTGCGTTGGATCTCAAGTAACATGGTACATGGGAAGGCAGATGATAAGGTAGTTGAGTTTTAATTTAAATTAATTATTTACACACAAACCCACAAGAGCACTTTGTGACGTCAGAATAAAGCTGCACGGTTTGAAATTGTCGCCTCCAATATGAAAATATCGGACAGTACCCGTATTCCAGACAGTATCAGTATTACATGGAATTACTCTTTTTGAAATAAATACTTATTAAATTGGGATCTCAAACGATCAATTTAATTCCTTGTAAGCTAAGCGGTATTGCTATTTGTATGTCTTGCCATTACCGTTGCAGCTCCCAGTTGGCTTAGAGAAGCTTAACTGTCTGGGTTTGTGTGTCTAGGCATTTTCTTTATGAGTTTCAGTTTGTTTCATTTGACACAAAAACGTGGCAAGGTGAAATTGGGAAGCCACAAATATAACGAGTATTAATTTTGAATTGGTATTTTTTTATAATTTTTATCATAATGATGGAAGGAAGGAAACGTCTTTAAATTGAGAAAGAGCTGAACAATAGAATCTCTTAATCGGTAAGGCTTCTTCGCCAGCAACGAGAATTTGTTGACGTTGTGGTACAGCCATAGATATTTTTTTTTAAATATTCCAAGTATAACCGTTTTCCTGTCCCATAGAGTATTAAAAAGTTTCCTACATTCAAAGTTAACCTTTACAGTCAACCGGGCTTCTAAGTAAAAGAGGTCAATTTGTATTTATACCCGGCGGCCGTTAAAATTACAATGAGTTCGTTAGAAAAGGAAGAGGTTATTATTTCCCGTTGAAATAGTCATGCAATGAGGTTTGAGGTTAAAAACCGACCAAAAGCGAGACGGACTCGTGCACGAAAGGTTCCGTACCGTTATCGCATCGGCAAAATCGGAAACAAAATCACGTTTGTTGTATGGGCGCCCCACTTAAATATTTATTTAATTCTGTTTTTAATGTTAGTTGAAATACTAAAAACAGAATAAAACAAAATAGCGGCAACAGAAATACAACGAATGTGAAAATTTCAACTGTCTAGCTTTCACGGTTCATGAGATACAGCCTGGTGACAGACAGACAGAGAGACAGATAGACAGACAGACAGACATAGAGACAGACAGACGGACCGCGGAGTCTTAGTGATAGGGTCCATTTTTTACCCTTTGGGTACGAAGCCCTAAAAATACAGATTTATTTAGTCTTTGTCTTGGTTAAAAATTACACGAAGCTAGTTTTGTTCATCTATACTATAAAACAGTGATAGGGAAAACCAGAAAAATTGGTCGGATAATTAATTGGAAGGCTCTAATGAAAAAGAAACACAAGAAAAGGATTAGCGTCAATGTAGCTGTATACACAATTAACTGGGGCGATGAAAAATTTCTGTTTTACCGAATTCCCTAAGATCCCATCGCTTAAATTAGCAGGTAAGTTTTTTTTACTAAACATAATTTACAACAATGATATTTGATAGTAGAAAGTACTAATGCAGTGTTACTTGGTAATTTCTACCCGCCATGTCTATTATAATATCAAGTATTATTCATAAAAATAATTTTTATCAAAAAAAAATTTACCTGCTGTTAGCGACGCGCGGCTCATTAAAATTATCTGTTAAACTTTAGGGTACTTATTTATAATTTAAGGTAGATTAAGATTTTTAATGTAATAAAAAGGGTAGTTTCGCTACATGAAGAGTCTAGGCCTAACACCCGACGAATGTGCCACGAAATATTTAGTAAAATAAAATTTGCTTTCAAGTCACATGTGCGTTATTGTTTTCGTGTCGTATCAGTATAATCTACATTCTGTGCATTTCTAATAATGATTGGCATAATATTGCACAATGCCGCTTGTTGTTACAATAGTGCTCGTACCATTATCAAGCAGTAATACAAACATTGAATAATCCCTCTCTGTAACGTTTAAGAGGATCATGTCCCACTGTTGATATTTCATCGAACAATGGAAACATTTATGGGTTTTCAAGAGGATTTCCATTTTGTGATATAATTCACAATATGCATTACCATTCCCTTTAAAAGCATTCTCCGAGCTGCTCTTTTCATCTTTTAATTATATTTGTATGTCTTTAAAAGTTTGGGAATCATTTTGTATTTTAAAAGCGGTTTAAAATTTTATCATTTCGTGTCACAATAATGCATTGAGAGCCGTTTCAAAAGCTGCAATTTTTACAACATCACTTTTAATTCTGTTAAACAATTGTGAGTCTTTAAAATTGTTAGAAAATAAAGTCTTAGTTTTGTTCCCCTATTTTATCAAATGTTTCTGCTTCTTTATATTTTTCACAATAATAGCTTTACTTTTTCACGAGAATGTTAATTACAGTGTTACGTTTTCATTTCACAATGTCACTTTGATCTTGCTACTTTATGCAACGTATTTTTTCAAAATAAAATATTTGTACTTGGCTCAAAAACTTCTGGTTTCTGGATGATTATCGACGGGTCACAAATTAAGTACAAGTCAAGTGATGCGATTTACAATTTGTCAAACACAGCAGCTTTGGATCGATTGCCAATTTTTCACATGAAATTTCCAGAAAATGGGTCAAAGAAGTTGATTCGTTGTTTATTTTCGTGTCACTAAAGTATATAGAAACTATAAAAGTGTATGAGCAAAAATGCGTCGTAAAATGTAAGCTTATTGTTACTATCAGCAATCATGCAACAGTATTCTAGTCGAGACCTAATAGGTAGCTACTTAATGTAGGTACCTGTATATACCTTACATTTTCATGAGAATATTAGTTAAATGTGTCTCTGCCTTCGTTATCTGCATTTGCACGAATAAAAACGATATATAGGTAGTAGTAGGTTAGGCAGTACAATAGCCGCTCCTAAAGCAAACAGCTATATCTTCCAGACAGCATTTGAATGGGCAGAAAGATGAAAAAAGATAGTGAACAGACCTCCTTTCAAACAATACGTATCGCCATGAAACAAAACGGACCAGAGCCTGCTAGTTCTGTTAGAAAAGTCATTGTTACTTGTTATCTTCCATTTGCACACTCCCATGGTTGAAAAGTCAAAATTGAAACTAGAACTCATCTGGTAGCATTGTGGATATCGGTCGCCAGTTGTGATCACGATAAAAACCTTCAGTTACATTCAGACTTCCGACTCGTTGTCTTCGGAGTGACCGAGATCGGGAATGAATGAAACCTTGAGCCAGTTCGCTCTGCGAAATTGAGGTGACCTAAACTGCTATCCAATCCATCGGAGATGTCAGCGTGGTTTTTGACGTCGAATGCCAGCTCGAGATATTGAAGAATCTTTTTTTGAATTTAAGACTTTTCAATATGCAAGCGGCGATTTTTTTTTAAATATTTTTCTTTCGTGCAAGTAGAAATGGAATGTTTGCACGCAGATTTAACCTGCATAATACTAAGAGCACTTTATTAATGTCGGACACGGCAGCTGCTAACGCCGTTAACATTTTAGCACCAGTAACATGTACACACGGCGTTTATTAGTTTCCTAGGATGCCACGTAACATGTCACCCGAGTAATTGCCGGTTATAACCGTCGAGAGGGAAACGCACATTTAGATTAAATTTGGCCTACATTTCTGAGTATAAAATGGGTGTCTTGACTGCTGAAAATATTCTGTCTGGCTAAATATTCAACCTACTTTTCGTGCCGGCGTCAAATCCTTGATAACGATCGGAAAGGGCGCCTGAACATGTCAATGTCCCTGTAATTACATTTTTGCTTTGTCTACTTCGAGCGTTGACTTCGAGTAGAAAGAAAAATGGAATCGAATAAAAGTGTGAATCAATTTGGTGATGGCTGGCGTGAAATGCGACAATAAATTTTTCTTCTTTTTATTTTTCTTTCAACTTCGTACGTAGTAATGTTATCATTAAACACTACAAAACCGATCACAAAGGACGTATTTTTGCTTAGAACCAAAACAGTGCAGAAATGTTATATGAAATCTCATTATTGCACAGTTTTGCATTAATGCACAGTTTTTTATTTAGATATAAATTTATCACAGAGGTTTAATGTCTCCCATTAATTTTAATATACAATGTATGCATTAGATCAAAAAGATACTGGCTGAAATTATAAATCGGCTGAATAAAATCGAAATGATGAAAAAAAAAGGCGCGCATTTTGTACTATTGTAAAACTTTGATTCTTCATATTTTAGCAAGAAAAATAAAAAAAAAGGAAATAGCATATGAGTTTAACTCCAGAAAGTATAAATACAGCTGCAAATTAAAATTTTAATAACCTTTTGCCGCAAAAGTCGCGGGATAAATATTTTTCAGTTACTTGAGTTTTTATTTTGAGTAGGTAATTAAATCACGGTAGGTAGATTGGTAGTTGAAAGAAAAGTAGATTACGTACCTCGCAAAAGTAAGTAATTAATGCTCTCATGTTAATTTAGTGCCCTCGCTTGCGTTCGGGCACCAACAATACACTCACGCATTAATAACTTTTTCGCTCGATGCAACAATCTACTATTGTTTGATAAGTTCTTCTCTAAAATATGCCAAAATTAAAACAAAAGTGTAATCATACTTTTGAAACAAATTAGATATCTTATTTTGTCATTTGGGGGTTCGAAATTAAGGGGCTTTACAGAATAGCATTAAAATTGAACATTGCATACTTTTACGAAAATAGTTACAGAAAAGATGTTGAACTGACTCCCACCAAAAAGACTGGCCCTCTACGGGAGAAGCCAGACGTACTTATCTATAAAAGGCAGGACTTTTCCAAGCAGTACGACATAATAGAGAATTATAATTAAATAGATAGGTGTTAATACTTACTCCACTCCATCCGAAGGGCAAAAAGCCGTTATGCTCGGACCAGTTCGAGAAGTCGACATAGAACAGGCCTGCCGTCATGATGAAGACCCAAATGCTGAGGTTGATCGCGTTCAGCAAGTTGTTGAAGAACAGGGACTTTCTCACACCGGCGATTAGCACCAACATCATTCCCAAAGTTATTCCACAAGCCAATACATCAGGGGGTTTGCCTGTTGACAAAGAAATGTTTGGTTAGTAACTGGAAGTTTTTTAAAACTCATAAAATAGGTACTTTCTCACTTAGATTACACTGTCATCGATAAAGAAAATCATAGTCAGGAAACGCGAGGCTCTATACAAAGATTTATTCTTTAGGCGAAGGCAATGGTTTAAAATATGTAACGGATGAAAAAAAAAATGAAAATGAAAAAGTGTTTATTCACAGAAAAAAGTTGTTACAATTTAAATATTACCTCTGCCAAACTGCAAAGCAGTTTGTTGGCAGACGTAGCTCCTTTTTTGTAAATAATAATAACATATATTCTTTACAAACAAAAACAAACCTATATACAAATACAAAAGGGAGACGGAAAAGACCTCATTGGGCATCAAAAAATTCGTCCACATCGATGTCAATGGGAAACGTGCCCAGAACGCTGGCAGCATTGCCACGTTGGATGGCAATGCTGATTCTCTGGCCGAAGAAAAGGCCAGCCCTCTGGTCACGTGAAGAGTCGACGAGCTTTGTACTAATTTCTCGAAAAACTCGATGCGCACTCGGACCCCATGGACCTAATGTTTCAACCCCAAACGGCTCGAACATATAATTCCCAATAAGGTTGTTATATTTGCGCCGTTTGAGGTTTTCTGCACCGGCAGCAGCCGCCCCAGCACAGCCCGCCGTGCTAAGAAGATGGGATGGCGCAAGGGTGTCGACACATGTTGCATCCCACACCAAAGGCCTACCCACCTTCCAAGGCATTATGGTCATCCCGTCTGGTCTCTTCCCATCGTCGCGTGCCAAGCCATTGGGTTCTAAAACAGCTGGCACCCCGGCGGTGACAAGAGCCCGACGTATGATGTCATTAATGCTGGCGTGCCGTGCTATCCGGCCAGCGCTCCTACTGCAGGATAAGCCATGGTGACCGAGGCGGTCGACTGCTTCACCACATTGACAACGATGTGGAGCTCCGCTAGGAGCACCCAAACGCAGACTGTAGCGATCCGATTTCCTATTCTTTACTACTAAACAAATGAAATTTCTTAACTTATCTTATCTATAATGAGACCTTGACAAAATGTATTAAGGAGGTACTTGTGTATTTTATTTTTAAAGGATGCTTTTGTGATACTACTATTTATATCTAAAGGAAGGTCATTAAAAATAGTTGGAACTAAAAAACTTCTACACCTTCTGCCATAATAATGATTAAAAGTGGGCACTACAAATCTTTTTATATTATTATTCCTTTGAGATCTTGTGTGCATAATATTAGTTTTAAATTCATTGCTACAATACTGTTCTAAAGCTACTGACAACACTACCCTCTCATGAACTGGAAGCATTTTACATTCCAAAAATAAATCTTCGTAATCACTACTTTTACAGCGATTTTTTGTATTTTTATCTACTATCTAATAATTTCATGAATCTGATTTGCAATTTTTTTATTTTATCTAAATATGTTTTAAAAGTATTACCATAGCACGCCAGCCCATAAGAAAACAATGAGTCCACCAGCGCATAGTAGACCATGTACAATGTTGCCCTATCCAGCACATAACTAAGGTGGTGGAATTTTACAAGCACATACCTGAGTTTGTCGCACAAGTGTATAATGTGTGTTTTCCAAGAGAAGCGGTTGTCTATGACTAATCCCAAGTACCTGTAATCCTCCACCACCTCAATATTTGCACACTCACACAACGTCAGTCCACCACTGTGCAGACACTCATAGCTATGTTCCACTATGCGCGGCTGACGTTCGTTTTTTTTTAGATAAGGTGATCTTATATGCATACATTTGGTTTTATTTATGTTGATTATAATGCCATTGTCGTGAGCCCATTTGATGATATTAGTAAAGTCCTCCTGTATCTTACTTTCTATTACTTTTAAGTTTTTATCTGCATAAACAAGACGTGTCTGGGCTCTCCGACGACGCCGTCAATGACCGTTTGCAGCGTCCGGCCTGTGAGGTAGGCACGGAACCACCTGTTCAGTGGTCCCGCGACTCCACACACCTCCATGGCTTGAAGCAGCTGGTGGTGCTCCAAGGTGTCAAATGCTTTTTTTAAATCAATGTAGACCACCACCACCTGCTTTCGCTGATCCAAACACTCATTGACGTCGTCCGCGAACCGCGCCAAGGCCATCAAAAAAAAAAAAAAAAAAATTTTTATTTCTTATAGGCCTACATGGGCACTTATAAAACGTCGACAATGTGCACGGTTCGGGTTGGTCGTTTCCAATGGAGAAGAACCGGCAAGAAACTCCATGGTTACTCTTTTAAAAAAATGGTTTGGTTTTACAATATTTCCTTGTTACAGCATTAGTACTTAGATATGTGGGGACAACGTAGGCCCGACAGTAAGTCGTAAGAAAACAAAAAAAAAAAAAGATTACATATTATTTAAACAAAAGAAAATAAAACGAGTAAAAAAGTTAACAAGCATCTAGAAGGCCTACAATGTTCACACATTTACAAAATAATCGGTAAAGGAATCTATACAAAAGTAAAATAAAAAAAAGACTAAATCTAACATGTGGCACAAATATTGTTATTAGTGCTGTAACTATTCTTAGCAAAGGGCTATGAAGATGATTGAAAACCATTGTCAAAAGAATAATCAAAAGAAGGAAAAAAAAAAAACAAAGAATTAATGAGATTGAGAATAGTTAGAGACAACCACATATTTGTGCCGTTTATGAGTTACCAGGGAAGCCGCATGCGCAGAAGGAGCTAAAGCCAAAATTTTTATCTTCAACGTAGTCCTTGATTTTATAATATGCTTTTTTAACAAGGACACGTTTGATGTAGTTTTTGAACTTTCCATCGGTCAGTTCTATAACTGACTTTGGCAACTTGTTATAAAAGCGTATACTGTTTAATAAAAAGACTTGCTAGTTTTTGTTAATCTGAATTTGGGTATTACAATTTCGTGCTTACTGCGTGTATTTAAATTATGTAAGTCGCTTCTAGTTTTGAAAAGCCCTCGATTTTTGCGGACATACAAAATACATTCCAAAATATAGAGTGAAGGTAGAGTCAGTATATCGATTTCTTTAAATTTTTCTCTTTCATCGCCGTGCTCCGCCCCCTTCGGAAACCATGTTGTGCATTTGTCAGAATATTGTGTTTTTCTAAGAAAACACTTACCTGATTCACAATAAACTTTTCTACTATCTTGTTTAAAACTGATAATAAGGCTATTGGCCTATAGTTTGCGTAATCACTATGAACACCTTGTTTAAAAATAGGTCTAATTAATGCTGTTTTTAATTTCTCGGGGTATAACCCCTTTTCAACACACAAGTTAATAAATAAAGCTATTACAGGGCTCAACTTAGATTTTAATAATTTAATTTCTTTAACTCTAATTTTGTCTACTCCTTCAGACTTATCACAACTTAATAAATTTATTATTTTATCTATATCTATTGGATAGGCTTTCTCACGATTGATCACGTGACATTAAATATCTTATATAAGACATTTTTCCAATCGGTATCGCAACGCATTCGTTGATAGAATATCACCTGAGGCTTTAGACAAAGCGCCATTCCGACAGCTATGGCGATAGTCGAAATGCCAAAATGTAAGGGATTTATCACATGACAATAAAATATAATATCTCATTTAAGACATTTTTTCCAATCGATATCGCAAAGCATTCGTTGATAAAATATCACCTGTGGCTTTAGATAAAGCGCCATTCCGACAGCTATGGCGATTGTCGAAATGCCAAAATGTAAAGGATTGATCACATGACACATAAATATAATATCTTTTATAAGACATTTTTCCAATCGGTATCGCAACGAATTCCTTGATAGAATATCAACTGAGGCTCTGACAAAGCGCCATTCCAACAGTGATGGCGATAGTCGAAATGCCAAAATGTAAGGGATTGATCACATGACACTAAAATATAATATCTTAATTAAGACATTTTTTCAATCGGTGACGCAACGCATTCGTTGATAGAATATCACCTGAGGCTTTAGACAAAGCGCCATTCCAACAGCGATAGCGATAGTGATTGTCGAAATGCCAAAATGTATGGGATTGATCACATGACATTAAAATATAATATCTTATATACCTATTGTTACAATCCAATGCTGTTTATAGTTTTAAGTCAATAATAAACAAGCTTATAAAACGTAATTAGTACAATTGTAAATAATGTAAGTACAAAAGGCATTCACCCGCAAAGTTGTCCATCGGGAAAGACCACAAAAGGCAGCGCTGTTATTTAGCGGCATTTTTATCTAACGTGCCTACGTTAAATACAATAATGTCTAGTGCAAATTGAATTCCATTTTACAAAAGCTTAACCCCATTTCGCAAAAATCTGAACCAGTTTTAATTTAATTTGATTTTAGTCGATCCGATTGGTTCATCATAATTATAACTCCCAATCATTTTAACAGCATCCCTCGAAAGAGCTTTAAAAAAATCGAGGTTATGTCGGAGAACCAACAATGGTATATTAAAAAAACCGGCCAAGTGCGAGTCGGACTCGCGCACGAAGGGTTCCGTACCATTATCGCAAAAAACGGCGAAAAAAGGCCTTTGGTGTATGGGAGCCCCACTTAAATATTTAATGTATTCTGTTTTTAGTATTTGTTGTTATAGCGGCAACAGAAATAATATGTTGGGGAAAAAGTTTCTTAGCATTTTTTAAGAAAATTCAAAACATTTTTTAATATAGTTTATTTGCATTTAACTAAAGTATGTAGGTACCATTTTGTTCGATAACTTCTTGCCATTGTGTAGGTAGAGACATGATCCGATTGCTATAGAAATTTTGGGACTTCTGATCAAAATACCGCGACAAGTGGTTTTGGCAGTCCTGTCGTGATGTTAACCTGACACTGCCTAAAGAATTCTGAAGAGACCGAAACAGGTGGAAATCTCAAGGTCAGGACTATACGGCGGATGCATTAACACCTCCCAGCCAAACTCTCTTAATTTTTGCTGAGTGGCTAAAGATGTGTGAGGTCTAGCGTTCTGTTGATTAATTCCGGCCGCTTTCTCTCAACTTCTTGCTTTAATCTCATCAGTTGTTCGCAGTAGAGTTCAGAATCGATAGTCCTGCCTGGTGGTAACAGCTCATAATGAATAATGCCCTTCCAATCCCACCACACACACAGCATCACCTTGTTGCGAGTTAACCCGGGTTTCGCCACAGTCTGTGAAGCCTGACCGGCCTTTGACCACGACCTTTTTCGCACGTGTGTGTCGTACGTGATCCACTTTTCATCACCAGTTATCAGCTTCTTCAAAAATGTTTCGGTTTCATTACGTCGTTAGAATCACAAATGAGTACACGGTTCATTAGGTTTTATTTCAGTGAGCTCGTGAGGTACCTAAATATCGAACTTTTTTGTGTACCCAGTTTTTTTCAAATGCGCCAAAACTGTTTTGTGGTCAATTCCCAGTTCTTCAGCTACGTAGTAACTACTGATCTTGCTCCACTTTTTCAAAAATGGCATCCATTTTATTTATTTATTATATACTTTATTGTACACCACAAAAAACACACACAGGACAAACGTTCACTTAAACAAGTGTACAATAGGTGGTCTTATCGCACTAGGCAATCTCTTACAGATAACCATTTTATCCGTAATAGGGCGACCAGAGCGACTTGCATCTTTGACATCAAAATTTCCGGATTGAAAACGCTTAAACCAAATTTGTGCTACTCTCACAGACACTGCACTAGGTCCATAAACATCGCAAATTTTTTTCGCGGCTTGCGTTGCATTTTTTCCTTTTTTGTAGTAAATTTTTTAAATGTATCGAATTTCTTCATTAGATTCACTCATCTTGACGGTACGAAAAACAAATGAAAATCACACATTTTCCTAATTTGAATTTGGAATTATGTTCTTTAAAATTTAAACTTTCAAAGATACCAAAACCAGCCAGATACAAATAGTATAGCCAAAGAGATTTTATTACAAGTTCATACATACTATAATGCGAAAAGACTTTTTCCCCAACCTATTATATCATCTGTGAAAATTTCAACTGTCTATTTATTCATTCATTAATCACGGTTCATGAGATACAGCCTGGTGACAGACAGACAGACACACAGACGGACCCCGGAGTATTAGTAATAGCGTCCCGTTTTTACCCTTTGGGTACGGAACTCTAAAAACGGAATGAATATACCAATGCTTTATTATTGTGGAGTGACTGAAGAGTAGGTACTTGCAGAAGAATTTTCTTACATTTTATTTTAAAATAACGAGATGAAGACATCTTGAAGAAAGTTCGCAAAGTTATGTAGTTAAGTAAACTTCAAAATATTGATTTTTAATGTACTTCTCTGCCTTTTAAATTAGACCACTTGAACTGTTGAAATTGGCTTCAAGGAGAATGGTTAAAATCAACGTGGTCCCCCATCACCCTCAATTGCACAAAAAAGAACCCATGGTCCCCCCATGGATAGTTTTTTTGGCATATAGATGTCTGGATCAAAATTCGAAGACATTGGGATATCGACCAAACTGCATTGGGCCCGCATGGTGGCTGATGGCTTGTTCCCTCTCAGTGGTCATAGGTCTTTATGTTAGCAGAGGTAACCTTTTAGTCTGATTATACCTATGCTTATGAAATATTATTGTATAACTTGTTACCATACGATAGTAGCACAAAATGTAACTAACTGTTAAAATAAATAGACAAATGGAAATTGAATGTATATTTAGAATGAAAAACAAATATTAACATTGACGCCGAATTCAAGGTGAGTTGAGTGTCATGGCTGTAATCATGGCTCTAGTTTTGGTCCTGCGTGGAGACAGTTTTGTGAGTCAATATAACTAATTAGTATTTGAATTAACAAATTTAATCACTTTATTACCGTAGGCAGAATATGGTTTTAATATTTGCGAATAGTGGGTATTTCTGTTGGAGTGACTCTGATTAAAACTAAGGATACTCTGCGAGTCGTAAGTTAGAAAAGTTTACAATATGAGCAAAACGAAGTACAAATTGACGGCAAATTCGTAACTACTAATTGTTTTTTTTTTGGCGCTAGTATTTATTTTCAAGAACAACCATTTGAATTCAAAAGTTACATTTTGAATTTGTTTGTCGGTCTTTTAATAAGTCAAGATAGGCATAATTGTATCGCCACTTATTTGAAATTATGTTAAATGTAACTAGCAATTTATATAATTACTATAAATTATTGTAGTCACTTATTGTCGCTGTTTTTGTTGACCTGTCACGTCACGTATTACGTACGACTTTAAATCCATACTAAATACTAATTATAAATGTGAAAGTAACTCTGTTTGTCAGTCTGTCTGTCTGTTACCTTTTCACGCTTAAACCGCTGCACCGATTTAGATGAAAGTTGGTATGAAGATAGTTTGAGACCTGGGAAAGGACATAGGCTATATAGGTAGGGTAGGGTAGGGTAGGGTAGGGTAGGGTATGGTAGTGTAGGGTACAGTATTGTAGGGTAGTGTAGGGTCGGGTAGGTTAGGGTAGGGTAGGGTAGGGTAGTGTAGGGTAGGGTAGTGTAGGGTAGGGTAGTGTAGGGTAGGGTAGTGTAGGGTAGGGTAGTGGAGGGTAGTGTAGAGTCGGGTAGGGTAGGGTAGGTTAGGGTAGGGTAGGGTAGGGTAGGTTAGGGTAGGGTAGGGTAGGGTAGATAAATGTTTGGTCTTTTTATGGCAAAACAAAGTTTGCCGGGTCAGCTAGTAGATAAATAAAATGTAAAGAGGAACCACAATAGTAATACATCCTAAATATACAAAAACGTCCCTAAAAATAAATTTTGAGCGAAAGATCTCTAAAGAAAAGAAGACCTAACAAATAGCCGTGGAAAGTGCTAGAATAAAAAAGATATAAAGTCTATAGCCCCAGTTCATCCCGAAAGGCAACAACGCGTAAATAACTTATGAATGTACCACCTTTTGTAAGAAACAGGCTGGAAACTACAAAGTACAGACATGTACTGGTATACAAGTGTAACACACAGCTGATATTGTGTGCGAAGTCCCTCTTTGTCTCTAAGGCGATTACGCACGAAGTCACTGGACTCTCGATGCTTGTACTCGCCTTTATATTGATAGTGTTGGGACAATGTCACTCTGAGCATGTGTGTGTTGTCTTGGGCTTTGTAATTGCCGGTATCAAAAGGATTCCCTTAGCGTGTTGGTGCTAGTATGTAGCCCATCAATAGGATCGCTCCAAATTTTGTATGGGCACTTTCTGTTGAACAGTTTGCATTAGAGAGTTGTGGTTGTTCATGATAATGAGTAATTATCGTGAACAACCACAACTACATTATTGACTAAAGTAGTTGTGGTTGTACATGGTTGGTTTGAAAACGCACGTTAAAAGCTTTCCAAATACTACCAACATTAGCTCACACCCGTTTCAGAGAAGGCTTAATGAAAATGCCCCTGAATATTACAGTAATTCTATTTGAAGTGCTATTAGACACTACACAGCACTTCCATTTGAATTACCTACAACTATAATGGTTTCTGCTGAAGCATTGCACACTGGATTCTCATAATAAGCTCAGCTCAGATAGGTCTTAGTCTTTTGACGTTTAACCTGAGTGTTCAGCTGATTCGAGGAATAAGCATGTCAGCACAAATTAGCATGTTTAGGAATATAGAAGCTAGATTGCGACGTGTGAGGTGTGTGAGTCCAATTGTATTAATCATATAAGGGATTAAGCGCAACGTTAGTTACAAACACAGCAATCGTGATGTTGCTGTCTGTAGTCCATCGTGTGAAACAGCTACGTTTGATCTTAGAGGATAATCCCTATTAGATACAACGTCAGTGCGAATAGGTTACGGTTATACGGACAAATACGTAGCGAATTTCTAAAGCTATAATACACAAATAGCACCTTTTTAACAAGCTTTTATTAGCTTGGTATTTATGTCTCAATGTTACGGAATCTTTGAACGTGATTTTCACCCCCTTCAAAACGTCGGATTAATTTGAAACTTTGCACACTTATCAAAGGCCTGGAAATGCAATAATTTAAATAGTTTGGCCCATTATCCTTACCAGGATCTTCAGGATTAACGATTTTTTTTATAACCGATACCCGGTAGTCAGTTTATTTCTGCCAAGTACCAAGGTGCGGTTATATCCGATGACACGGTAGTGCCTTGCGCCATGTACACGTATTAAATAAACGCTCCGGACAGGGAGCCTGAGAAACGGCTATCAGATCCAGGAAAGGCAGTAGACACGCTAATTACCAACTGCCATCAAAGTGAGGTAGATGCATTAATAAATTGTCGTGTAAAAACTAACAAACACGCTTTAATGGTAAATATAACTAAAAGTTAAAAATAAATCATCATCTGCCTAGCCTTTTCTCAACTATGTTGGGGTCGGCTTCAAGTCTTACCGGATTTAGCTGAGTACCAGTGTTTTACATGGAGCGACTGCCTATCTGACCTCCACAACCCAGTAACTGGGTAACATGGTACCCCTTGGCTAGACTGGTGTAAAAGTTAAAAATTAATAATTGTTTAAAACATCAAAAAAGCAAGCTTTAACAGAAAACCAAACTAAAAAGTAAAATAGTTATTTATGCTACAAGTGCGGAAGGTAGGTGATTTCCGATGAGTGGATAAATCGACACAAGTCGGAAATCATCTTACGTACGTGTATCATATAACATTTTACTATGCATTGTGCGAGGAAATAAATAAATTAATAAAATAAAATTAATAAAATGGCGGGCTTTTTTCCGACACAAGTCGGAAATCATCTTACGTACGTGTATCATACAACATTTTACTACGCATTGTGCGAGGAAATAAATAAATTAATAAAATGGCGGGCTTATTCAAGCGCGTTCAGCATATCCACAGATTAACTAATAGTTCCTCGAGCATATCAACTACGCATGTGCGAATAGCTGTCACATCGTAACGCAATAAGGCATGAGCAAAATATACGTTCTGCCAAACATATTTAATGAATATTTAAAATTAATTTATTGATCAAAATCTAAATCTAGAGTAATTAAAAACGCCTAAAATGAAGTATTAGTTTTATTTTACCTTTTATAAGAATGATAATCTGTACATAACTAATTTTTAAAACTTTTCTCAAATAATAAAAACTCTATGCGTCGGGCTGACGTTGGAGTTAAAAATTAAAAAAATACAAGAAAGTAAAAAGCACTAGTGAAAAAAAGTGACACTTTCCGCACAGTTTGGCTGCTTGGAAAACCGCTCTTTTCGAGGACATGCATTGTAATACTTATTTATGCTACAAGTGCGGAAGGTAGGTGATTTCCGATGAGTGGATAAATCGACACAAGTCGGAAATCATCTTATGTACGTGTATCATACAACATTTTACTATGCATTGTGCGAGGAAATAAATAAATTAATAAAATGAAATAAATAAAATGGCGGGCTTATTCAAGCGCGTTCAGCATATCCACAGATTAACTAATAGTTCCTCGAGCATATCTACTACGCATGTGCGAATAGCTGTCACATCGTAACGCAATAAGGCACGAGCAAAATATACGTTCTGCCAAACATATTTAATGAATATTTAAAACTAATTTATTGATCAAAATCTAAATCTAGAGTAATTAAAAACGCCTAAAATAAAGTATTTGTTTTATTTTACATTTTATATGAATGATAATCTGTACATAACTAATTTTTAAAACTTTTCTCAAATAATAAAAACTCTATGCGTCTGGCTGACGTTGGAGTTAAAAATTAAAAAGTACAGGAAAGTAAAAAGCACTAGTGAAAAAGTGACACTTTCCGCACAGTTTGTCTGCTTGGAAAACCGCTCTTTTCGAGGACATGCATTGTAAAATAATTTTTATTAAATTTAAATTAAGATTAATGTAATGTAAATTTAAAAAAGCGTGGGGTAATTGATATAAATTGTTATAGTATTATTGACAGATATTGGTAAAAGTATTCATTTTGAAAATATCTTGAAAAGCACCCCACGCTTTTTTACGTCACCATTCTTAATTTAAATTTAATGAAAATTATTTTTTACTTTTTAGTTTGGTTTTCTGTTAAAGCGTGGTTTTTGTTTATTTAAACTTTTTTTCTCAATGCCAAAGCAGCTTTGTGCTTTCAATATAGCTGTTCTTAGTATTTCAACCTATTCTACGCTTTTTGCCAATGTAAGAACTGTTATCATGTAGGGAATTACTTATTCACATAAATCACCAAACACTGAAACTGATCTAAAATCTGAAAAGTTGTGAATAAAGTATTTAATCCTCTACAATTTTACCACCCATGGTTGGATTTACAATCACACCTAGCGTCATCAATTGTGTGGGCACTGTAAAAACTGTGCTTCCAATATTTCTTTGTGAGTAACAGGAGGCAATCACGGTCCGGGCTGGCCGTTATGCGGTTCCAGCGTTCTGATAAAATGCCGTCTGATTACTGTTTAAAATGTACAAGAGTATTATGCCCATATTCTGAAAAAGACTTGCAGAAAGTATTATGTATTTGGTGAGAGGGTTTTCTCTAATTTTCGCTGAAAAATATATAGGTAGCTGCAGGAAGTGTTTGAGGCTCAAGCCTCCTAGGACCAGGTCAATCGGTCTTCAATAAATAAGAAACGTAGGAATGACTTAATCCATAGGCGCGGGATCGCGGACGGTAAGTAATAGGTAGCACGCCGTCCGATAGGGAGCCCGAGTTTACGGCGCGTAGGGTTCCACGCACGCCTCAAAGAGATTTCAGCAAAGGTAACGGGGCCTGCTAGGACCGATGCCTGTCTGGGTCGCGGGTAAATTTGAAAAAGGAGTTGTCCCTGGCACAAGCAACTGATGGAACACGGGTGGGTTTAGGGCAGTAAAAGTCTGACACGCTCTCCCGCTTCAACTAGAGCGGGAGAAGTCATTGGATGTACCAGCAAGAAAAATAAAAAAGAGAATGTCTTAATAATGTCTTTAACAAATTAAAGACAAAAATCAAATCTGATTCGCACTTATGAACACCCTTTATGCTGTAAGGATTAGGAGGCAGTCTTTAGGTTATTACAAGCTTTAATTTGACTTGCTTTGTTAGTACGTAAGTAGGTATGTGTGCGTCTAATCTTGCAACTGAGTTTTAAAACAGCTATCTCCAACCGATTGAGCTGAAATTTTGCATACGCGTTTGGTTTGGTTGACAAGGTACGGTAAGCTAAAAAGCTTATTTCAGAAACCTTTCCGTAATTACAAAAAAAAAAATTGACGTGCAAATACTATAGCGTTGTCTCCACCAAATTATTATACACTAAAAACCTATACAAACAGGTATATTTAGGATTCAAATATGTTTCAAATGTGGGTATTTAAATGTAAAGGAAACAATAAGCCTCCGGGAGCAATGTACGGGCTTTAAACGTTTTATGGGCCTACGTTACATTTGTGGTGAGGTGGCACTGTTGTCGTATTTAGGTCAGTCGGTTTCGGGGGTGGATTATGCGAGTTCAAAATTCGAATATGGCTGACATAAGGCTGTCCGCACACCACTGTTGCAAGGTTTGGTGGGTACTCGTACAGCAGCTATTAATGTAAGGAGATAATGGTATAACTTAACGAAGTGGTATTGTACTATTGTAGTTAGTGTCGGACGATGATGTGAAATCGTTGTTATGTTTGAAAAGAGGTGGATGACAAATGTTCTTACAGATCATTGCTTTGCCTAATAGAATTTGTTTTTCTTAACCTTTACTTACTGAACCTACATTTGGCTGGTGTAAAATGCTCTTTAAGTAAGGTCTAGTTCCAAACAGGGCTTAAACTACAAAGCTACAGACCTTTTTATAATAGTTTAAACAATTCCATTTACACTACTCATAGTCCTACTTATATAAAATCTTTATTTCACCCTGTAATTCCGCTTACACTCAAAACTCAAACACACGGGACCGCCTCGAATGCCTATTGGCATAATGGTGCTTAACTTTAAGCGCTCGCCTCGTGCCACAAACGTTTGCGATAATGTTGGACAAACAATTGACGTTGGCGTTGGCTAGTCAACACAAGTTGGGCCTGTTGGATATTACACGAGTTTAAAACTTACGTTTGTGAAACACTAAAACGCGGGTCTTCTGTGGGTCGGCTTGCATTAAATATGTCGTCCTTCAAAGTTTCTTGTTTACAACTTGCGGGCGGAGTATCGCTTAGGTATCGCGTCGCGTTCAGTTAGCCCAAGTATTAAGTGGTAAAACATTTGCGTGTGAGAAAGCTGATTATGAAAAACGGTTACGGAGAAAATAATTATTTTCGTTTCGATTTGATTTCATAATGTTGGGGCGGTGATTATTTTTAGGTTCAGTGTAGGATTTCTATTCTACATGAAAGACGATGACCTAGACTATTTTCGAGAACCTAGTGATAATTCTAACAATACTCATAGTTAGGTTTTCTATATTTTACCCGACTGCCCTCGGAAAAATTTGATGTTTTACCCGAGTTTCAGGGAAAAAAAAAATCCTTACTAAAATTATAAGGGGAATTTTTAACTGCACCTCTATTTAGAAATTTAAGCAAACAAAATATCTCCACTAATAACCTACTGCAAAACAATATTACTCACCGTAAAACAAAAATACTGATTTGCACACAAATTATTCAATTAAATATAAAATAAATGTGAATTAGTCCAAGAGCGAGCGAAGCGAGCTCGGGAGCTTAGGGCACCCCGACACGGATAGGTTAGGTTCGAAGGAGATGACGGGAGCTGAAGTGAGCGAGCAAAGCGAGCGAACTCAGCTCCCGTCATCTCCTTCATGTTAGGTTACTTTAGACCCTGCAGACAGAAATAGGAGCCCTGCGCAGCGGGGCTCCGTCGACTTTGTTTCGTTTCCCCCCCTCCCTTAAAACTTAAATATTTTGTTGCACTCGAAGAATTATTAGATTTACTTTTAGTTAACAGATAGTTATTCAGTAAAACAGTTAAGCTTTAAAGATCTAGCAGTATAGTATAATTCATTTATTTGATGAGCAAATTTAGTGTGCAATTCAGTATTTTTGGTAGTAATTTCGAATATTTTGATTGAAAAAAGGGGAATTACAGTTAAAGTATTAAATACCACCCAAATTATAAATGTGGATGTAACTCTGCCTGTCTGTCCATCTATCTGTCTGTTACCTTTTAATGCTTAAAACCACAGAACCGATTTAGATAAAATTTGGTATGGATATTGTTTGAGACCTTTGGAATGACATTGCATAGGTTTTAAACCGGATATCATCCTTATGGGGGTAGAAAGGGGGTTGGAAGTTTGTATGGTAAACTAATAACTTCTCAAGGTAAAGAAAGAAAGAAAATATATATTTGTGACCCGCACAGGAGACACCAGCCCGGCGAGCATGGCCTACTGTGACATCGCTTAAGTCACACTTTTAATCACAGTTTGGGCGATAAACTCATTTTGTCTTAAATGCTAGCACGGCGGCGTGAGATATTTTCTTGACTTGTGGCATAACTTCTTGACGTTTATTTTTTTCTTTTTCGGAAATTTTTCAATTTTATTGTAGTTTCGGTTTAACCTTGGCCATAAAAACCATTTATGTTCTGAGAAGCATAGCCCTACGACGCACTGTTGCCGAATTGTGGGCCTCCGTATCTTATTTTATTTTGCATATTTCCAAAATGATATCTCGAAAACGGTATGTCCTAGGCCAAAAATAACCAAAATTTAGCCCCCCCCTTTGCTACCCCCATGTAAGCAGCATCCCAACATGAATTACAAGTTTTTTTTTTTTTTACATTGCTTGGTTTTCGACTCGGTCATGACAAGTTATGATAAAATATGTCATGTCTTACAATTTGTCTTAAATGCTAGCACGGGACAACTATGTGACATAATTTACAGGCGCGACTTGCTTTTCTTGTTGTTGACTTCATAGTGCGACATAATTTGAATAGACGACCAAATAAAATAATACGTAAAAAAGTATGCCGTTCATACAGCTAAACAACTTTTTAATTTTGTTGGGAATAAATTAATATTTGACCCACGACCATAGACTTATGCACACTTTATTTTTCTTTGTTTGTTTGATTACATATTAAGTGTTTGTTAGAAAGATATATTTATTGTGAACATTTTAATAATTACTAAAAAATATAATAGCTTGGACCAATACCGGTGGGCCCCTATTTTTTATATTTTAAATGTTTTTTGGGGATTTCATTTAAGAAACATTTAAAAATGTAGAAAGCAAGAAGAATATGGTATAAAAGAAAATACTTATAAAAAAAATAATCATAATTAAAATAAGAACAACAATAAAAAAATACAATTATGAAAAAGTAATAATATAAAATTAATTAATAATCTTGTAACATTTCAATTAATTAATAAGCATTGATCACCAATTCACCATAAACACAAAATGAATTTATTGCCATTTGGTGCCGTAATTAGAAGGCAAATATATTTTTTTCAACTATAAAATTTTATCACCACCTCCGAACGAAAGTGATACATTTTTCTAAATGATCTGTCAAAATGTGACATTTGTGACAAAATGGGTGCGCCCGTATTAGCAATTACGACCCGATGAGTCCCAAACAAACGTCAGGAAATTTTCTCACGCCGCCGGTGCTATTATTTAGGACAAAATGGCGTTATCGCCCAAACTGCGATGAAATGTGTGACTCAAGCCATGTCACAGTAGGCCGTGCTCGCCGGGCAGCAACAAGAAAGGCATGTTGCGCCTTTAAAATATGTCACATGTTTGACCCGTGCTAGCATTTAAGACAAATTGTAAGATAGGACATAATTTATCATGTCATGTCACAAATTTCTTGGGTACGCCCATGCCCGCTAGGCAGAAATATGCATAAAATAAAAAAATAAAACCCCGTGCGAGACCAAAAAGGCTCCTATGATGGGCGGCCCACACACCTACAATATTATTGCTATTCGAAGTACTAACGACGAAGTCGCGGACAACTGCTAGTGTTCTATAAATTACCAAATGTATAATAATAAAAAACAAATACTGCAACCATTTGGCGTTTATTTGCGCCACAAAAACATTAAAATACGTAGAACCAGTTTTACCGCCAATCGTCAAATACTGCGGAACTGAACAGCGGTTTGTGTGGGTAACAGTGGTTTGATCTCCTCCCCACTGATGTTTGTATGTTTATGTTTTATGAAACTGTGGGGTGTGTGTCCTTCATCAAAATTTTGATGTAACGATTAAACCGACTAGATGGATGCAATTTGACGTTAAATTAGAATAGTTTATGCAACGTACATGCTGACATTTTTCATCTAGCTGCAAGTAATATTTTAGGCATTCCAATTCGTTTGTAACTGTGTACATCTATCATCCGGATAATAAAGTATTTCTATTTCTTAGGCGGTCAAGATGGGGCTAGGAATGTTACGGAGTGCCGCAAAACCGCAAGATCTGAGAGTCTAGGTAGCGGTAAACCAAGACAGAGATAGCGGTACGACACGACTGTCTTATTGTAGAATTGACAAAAAGAAGCACAATACTCCAACACCATAAGCCTGATTCTTTTCATAAATGCTAGGTAGGTACTTAATAATGGACCCATTCCCTTTCACATAAAGAATGTTTGTATTCCAGCAGAGGGAACATTAAAAGGATAAAGATCTCTCTGTATAATTAGCCTACTAATATTATAAACGTGAAAGTTTATGAGGATGGATCGATGTTTGTTAATCTTACATGCAAAAACTACTGAAAGGATTTTGATGAAACATTACAGTGATATAGCTTATACATCAGAATAACACATTAGCCAAAAAATAAAAAGATATTCGTAAAGTACAAAGTACTAACACCACGCAGGTAGAGCCTTGGACGTTAGCTAGTTAATTATATTATTTATAATAGATGTATTATGACGGCTATGCTTGGCGTTTCCTTGTGTGATCGCATCAGAAATGAGGATATCCACAGGAGAACCAAAGTTACCGACATAGCCCGAAATATAGCGAAACTTAAGCGGCAGTGGGCAGGGCACATTGCTCGCAGAACAGATGGCCGATGGGACCGAAAAGGAAGGCCTTCCACTAGTTGATGCGAGACGCACGGGATCGGTCAACGTGGCGACGCCTGGGCAAGGGGAGCCTATGTCCAGCAGTGGACGTCTTTCGGCTAACATAATGATGATGATGGTAATAAATGAGAAAGATTTTAAAATGTTTGGATGTTTGATGGACATGAGATAACCTTACCCCCTGTCAGATATTTAAGTTCCCATCATATGATTTTCGAATTCCACGCGGGCAAAGCCTTCAGCAAAAGATACTCAAACTGCCTAGCTTTTACGCAACTATGTTGGATTCGGCTTATTGTGTAACCAGATGCAGCAGAGTGCCAGTATTAGATTGAGCGACTGCCTATCCAGCCTCCACAACCCAGCAACTGGGTAACAGGTTACCCCTCGCCAAAACTGCCATGGTGTCAAAGTTTCTGGCTTCTGACTATCCGTAACGAATGTCAATGATCTGCAAATGACAGTAAGGACCAACAGCTTGACGTACTTTACGAGGAACGGAGAAGTCTCGGTCACCCACTCGGTCAGCAATCGTTGCTTACCCTTGAAGATCGACCTATGAGGCTGTTATTATTTATCCACGAGCTCTTCCTCTGGCAAAAGCTAGTAACAAGAATAATATAAGCAAACTGTGATTTTTAATTTCGATGACCTTATTTTTTAAAATGTTGCAAGCGCGGAGCATATCGTTGTAGGTAAGGCATAATCAGTGATTCTTCGAATCGCTGTGACATGACTTCTCCATTTAATTTTACTAATTGGTGTAAATAAATATTTTATGAATATAAACATCATATATTAAAATTTTTGTAAGTATTCATACACATATATAAAAACTTTTATTTAGTTAAATATAAAATCAACGAAAAATTTATGCGATCGATAAAATGAAGTCTGACAGAAATGAGTAGACACTAAATAGTTTCGCTAGTTTCTTAACAAATGTATTTTTTTGCCGTGAATAAATTTTCGATCTGCTTCGATTTTCGATCAACTTTCGATCACTCAGGATAGTCAGGATACTACATTATTATTATTCAACGATAAAGTGACAACCCCTCAAATGTCAGTTTAGTATACGAAATTAAAAATCAGAGTATAACTATTATTACCTTTTATTAACAAACAAACAAAATGAGGTCCTCAACAAAGCAAATCTCACAATTATTAAACTGACGGTTCAAATTGCTTTTGCGCAGCCATAGAGCGTTTGCCGCCGGGTGTAAAAAGTTGCTACAGTTGAAGGATCACTTCCGAGCAGCGACACTAACGCAGCAAAAATGCAATTCGCGATAAAAAGGTACTCAGCCACTTCCGCGGCCGTTGCGATTAAAATGGTTTGACTAGAAACCACTCGGCCACTTCCGCGGCCGTTGCGATTAAAATGGTTTGACTAGAACCCAACATCTTCATCATCCTTTCAGTCGAAAGACGTCCATTGCTGGACATTGGCCACCGCAAGTGACACCACTTCGACTGATCCTGTGCGACTCGCATCCCGCGTATTTTTGCAGGACATCGGCCCATCCCTAGAAGGAGGCCTTGTAACGCTGCGTCTTTACTAGAATCTGTAAGTGACCTTATTACAAGGCGCTTAAGATCTTCTTTCCGCGAATGCCAGTCCTGGTATTAGTTTCATCGGAGCCGTTCTGCTCGGAAGTGAAGTTTAAACTATATCTTTGTCATTGCTCGTGATATTTTATTACTTACGGCAGGGCCGGTTTATTGCTCTACTGTGCAGTCAATTATTGTTCCATTCAGAATTGAATACAAGCAGACAGTGTAATATTGCTGTGGGAAATTGGATTGAGAAAATGTTTTATCTGTAAAGAGTCCTTCCTGGTGAATCACCTCTATAATTCATCATTTGTTAAAAGAAAATTTTTCGTCCGAAAAGGCGTGGTCTTTAGAGGGGAATTTTTATAATTTTGTAATATTAAACTATGTAAGTAAGTATTAACTTTAAAACTTTCGCGTTTCATAATTGAAAACAATATAATTATCACGGGAAATTTAACGCGATGATTTCGATTGTTTGTTTACCTATTTCGCTTATTTTTTTTTATATTGTTTTCAATTATGTAAGTAAGTTCTTATAGCTCTAACTTTTGCCTTTTTTTTGTTAGTAAAAATCGATCCAGGCGTGGCGGGGATGACCTCCTCCTTTTTTTGAAGTCGGTTAAAAAGACAAGCAAAACAATACAAAAAGAGTATGTCAGGATCATAGCTGAATTTGCCTTTTTATGCGTAGCCCTATGGAAAAAGGCGTGAGTTTGTCTCTGTGTTCTGCAATATAACCTACTTACCTGTATATCTTTATACCTACCTAATGATAATCAAGCATTAGGGATACCAATTAACCTATCCATATAATTACCTAACTAATCAGTCGAAAGAAAACATATTTCAATCGACTTAGAAAACAATACACGAACGTAAAATTAATAAAAGCGACTCTAGCTATACCTGCTTACTACGGTTGAGTATTGAAGATGAAAGGAGAATAGAAAAACAAATAACAACGCCTGTTTTCCCAAAAAGGTTGGGCAGAGCTTCACAGAGTAAACCTCTACCCAATTTAGAATAGAAATAGTAGATTATTAACCAAGGGGATAAAGCAGTGTCATCTGTCGCGGGTGACGAATTAAATCGCGAGCGTAACGAAGGACCGGAGGTTTACTCCCGAGCGTAGCGAGGGTGCTAAAAACTTAAATCACCAGCGAAGCGAGGGATTTAAGACGAGTCCTGAGTATAGCGAGGGATTTAAGTTCACCCAAGACTAAGACAACTTTATCACCGAGGAAAATACTCTACTTTTCGTACCATTTGCGAAAAAATTAACACAATAATAATATGAGATAAGCATTTATTAAAAATAATGACAATTAAAAGTAAAATAAACTTAACGGACCCTTTACCTAGACTAATATTTTTTTGTCGGAAAAGCAAAGGCATCAAGCTGATACGGCCTCGTTGGTTTTCGTAATTTTATTTAATAATCATAGCTGCATAATAAATGCGTATTCCTTTTTCAAAAAGATGTATAATGCTTTATATACAAACTCAATGGTGTAAACACAGATGTAGTTCAGTATAAATTTTGGTAAGTATTCCAAATTTAAATCACAGTCTCCCCCTAGAGGATGAATGAAATTCAGTACAATTTTCTTTCCCTGTTTTTAACAGATTAAAAATGACTATTGTTATGTTCGCTTTTTGTGGCATAGAATGTCACTTTTTTGAGCAAGTGGTACGAAAAATTATTATTTCCATTTGTTACAACAATTGCAATAAATCTGGTAAACATTATAAAAAGTATCTTTGTGTACCTTAAAGAAATGTAAAAGACTTTAAAAAACATGATCACCATTTCAGCCTATTGAGAGCTTCATATAATTATGTAGTCATGCAATAAAAGTAGTGAATTAATCAAATTTTAATATATTTGACCCAGATGCGTAAGAATGCATAAGTGACTGGAATATTATTCGCTCAGATTCGTCCTACATTCAAAGAATGCGCATTAAATAAACACTTAGTCTAGAAAAGTCTAGATATAATCCTAGTCATATAGGGAGCTCATTCTTTCACTGATGTTTGATGTTAAGTATGTTCATTATTTCCGGCGGCGGCTTCCAGTATAAATAGTCGGAATCGGATGCAGCCGAGTTATTCTATAACGCGACGGTGGGTTGGTCTTAGTTGTGTGCGTGGTGCACATGCACATTGTTTCTGTGTGCGTAAGCTCAGCTCGGGAGCGCTCGGTATCGCCTGAGCACACAGAAGCAATGTGCATGAATCTACACACACGAATAAGACCAACCCGCCGTCGTGAGATAGAACACATGTAACCAGTATTTTACATGGAGTGATTGTCTTTTTGGCCTCCACAACCCAGTAACTTGGTAACACGATACTCCATATCAAGATGATATTAGATTTCCTGGCTTCTGATTACCAAAACGACTGTTGAAGTTTTTTTAACGTACCTACTTTCCGAGGCCAGAGGATCAGTATGTTATGGCTTGTCACCCATCCACGGAGCGCCCTCGGCAAACGTTGCTTAACCTTGGAGATCGGCCCAGGGGCTGTTATTACTTAGCTACTCATTATTCGTCACACGTATACTATCTGTCTTGACCGTGGCCCCACTCGCATTAAGTGCACTTAGCTCGGTGATGGAGTGACGTCACAACATATTATAGCGGATTATAAGACGGGCTTTCTTTATATAAAAGGGTGCCGAGTTTCTGTGTCCTTGATCTTTGTTATTTTCTTCACATTCACTTTATTTTCGTTCTGTCTGTTTTATTAAGTGTAGCTTCTTTTACAGACATGGAGATAAAGATATTGGTATAAATTAGAGCAGTAAATCAAGTAAATCTAACTTTCATTGTTAACTTTATTGTATGGTATAGTTAACCGATTAGACTGCCAAACGATTTTGAGTTGAAGATTAATAGTTTAGCGTAATCAGCCGATAATGGGTGTGGATCGAATTGCATTGGTGGTTCTAGAATAAAATACGTTTTAATTATTTTAGATCAAATGTTTTCCTATCGAAAATGCAAAACTAAGATTAACGAGATCAAAAATCAGATGTTTTGCATAATTACAATACATGAGCGAATTTTGCCCAGTTCCTGATCGAAAATGAGATGCGAGGTGTATTTGATTTTCTTTCAAACTTCGAGCAAAAGCAAGAATAACAAGTATCTACATCGAAACTCGATTTGTGCGGTATGCACCTGACTGTAAAGTTATTTCCCGAACGGCGTCAGCAGCGTCAACTAACACGGATGGATTCTTCATCTAAAGTAACAACATACACCACTTAAGTTACGCATGCTGGGTGTACCGTACCCACTTATCGAATCGAAAGAGATCTTTATGTTAAGGATACTTTGCGCTTGAAGCAAATGCAGCCGTAGCGTAAAGTTTTACGGGTTTACTCCGAATCTAACCCGACATCCTAAACCGGTCGACGAATTAGTCCAAAAGCCAGCAAAGCTAGCTCGGCAGCTTAGAACACCTCGACACGAACAGGTTATGTTTGAAGTTGCGAGCAAACTCAGCTCCCGTCATCTCCAGCATGCTAGGTTACTTTAGACCCTGCAGATAGTAATAGAAGCCCCACGAAGCTCGACACTGTCGTCTTTGTTGCTGAAATAGTAATCATAATGAAATAAAAAAACCTTTTTTGCAAAAAAATACTACCGACTTCAAATAAAAAACTACAAAAAGAAAAATAACTTTATTTTTGGAAGTCGGTGTCTTTCTTTTTCCCATTTTTTTGCGATAAGGACACCGACTTCCAAAAATATAGTTATTTTTCACTTTGTAGTTTTTATTTGGAAGTCGGTAGTATTTTTTTGCAATTAATATTTTTTATTTTTCCCTTTTTAGTTGCACTTTCCTAAAATAGGTAAGTTGTTTAGTAAAGTACCTATAACGCCAGAATAGATTACCCGAATAACATGAAACTTGAACATAACCGGTGAAATGAGAGATCTGCGTACCCCTATAGTGTACTGGCGTGATGTTATGTTATGAAATGGTATAAACAATAAACAGACATGCGATTGCAGCAATCCCGAATGATTTGCCGTTATTTATTGAAGAGTTCTGTTGTATATCTCCCTTCATCAGATCTTCACCAAATTAAAATGGGACCAATTTCGAAACTTACTCTATCAAACAAAAAATTCAAAATCGTTTCACAATTGACGGAGATATCGGTGAACAAAAAAAAAAAAAACATACTAGAAGTCGAACATAGAACCTCCTCCTTTTTGGTAAGTCGGTTAAAAAAGAAACATAACCTAACGTAATCTAACCCGCGCGACCGGGTTAGAATTTTGGGTTAGGTTCAGAATAATCGATTTTACGTGATGGAAAACTGTGTTACAACATACACCACTTAAATTTAGAATGCTGGGTGTACCATACCCACTTTTTGAATAGCAATAACTTTTACGTGAAGAATTATTTGCGCCTGGAGCTCATACAGCTTACAGCTTTAAATGCTACGTGTTTGAATGGATAAAAAGCAATCCATTTTCTGAAAATTTAAGTAAGTGTTTGCTTTAGGACTTTTAGGTTGCCGCGAGAATGCATAATCGATGCAACGACGATTTTTCATAAACATTTAACTTATTCGTTGAATGTGTATACGTTGAATGCAGCAAAATTTTTGTCAGGTGCCATTTGACATATCGTGTTTGATAATAAAGTATTGTATTAGGATTTAGCCTATTCCTAAGTAGTTATGAAGGACTTTCAGTCTGAAACTTTGATTTTTATGAGAAAAGGCTTTAGGTATATTACCATGCTATTTACTTTATAAATATATAATGTTGTTATCGTTAATAGTTCAAATCCCAAATCGAATCGGTAGCCTTGAACATAACAGAAATAGGCTACTAATATTATAATATGTAACATCGTGTACCTGAGCTCAGGTCAATAGCAGTACCCTCATTTACTGGCGATAGTTTGGGCGTGGTTTCGTCTCGAGCGACTTATAAGTAAAGATATACAAAGCTCTTGATACGTGTTTACTTAAATTATATTTGGCAACGATTAGGATTTCGTGATTGATGAAGTTTTCTCCACGGGCATACACTACCGGGATAAATAGTCGAAATGCCAAAATGTATATATAAAATGTATTTTATTGAGCACATGTCATTTCGATAGCGTTTGACATTCTCATATATTTTGGTATTTTTTGAATCGCTTACGCCACGCTTTCCATGATAAAATATCACTTATCTATGGACTATGGTTTTTTGATTAAAAAACACCTATCCTTTAAAATTTTTAACATTCATCATCATCATCATTTCAGCCGAAAGACGTCCACTGCTGAAAATAAATAGTCTTACTCCAAGTTTCGCCACATTGACCGGTCCCGTGCATCTCGCGTCCAGCGGATCCCCGCAACCTTCACCAGGGCATCGGTCCACCTAGTGGGAGGCATTCCAACGCAACGTCTTCGGGTTCGCGGTCGCCACTCCAGAACTTTTCAGCCCATCGGCCATCCGTTCTGCGAGCAATATGCCCTACCCACTGTCACTTAAGGCGCAAATACTCCTGAAGTGATGAGTGAATGATTTAAAAATGAAAACCACGTCTAAACGGCTAGTTTTTTTTTTTTGGAAAGTAAAATATTTTATATGAGACTTTTTTATTTAATAATCTGATTCAAGAAAATTTTGAATTTTATTCGTAAAACATACTGTAATTAATTTGTAAAGTTATGTCTAACACGGACAAAAAACAATTGCACCAAAATAACGACAATTGCACCAAAACCACCGTGCGTAATTTAAGGAAATTGTCACCATCTCAAAGACAATTTAATGAACTACATTTGTTCTAAGACTTTTATTTAAGTCATAGAATAATAAGGAAAGTATAAAAAAACTACTGAATTTCGGGTCGCGCAGGTGTGAAACTAGTGCGCGTTTTGTTCCCTCAAGGTCGTTGGCGACTGTCATCATCTTAAGTTTCGCAATTCTTCTTCACATATGCATCTATATCATTAGTAGAATAAATTAATATTTTATAATTTTAATTAGCTTTTATATTATCGCACCGAGAGTAGTAGTAGTAGAGAGTCTTCCTCTGCTTTTTCTACTCAATTCTGATTTCGGCTCGCGCCAGTCCTGATTAATATTATGCAGATGTAAAATCTGAGTCTTAAAGGTAATATTTCTTCAGAATAATATTCAACATCACAGCAAATAATAAATGTAATCTCCTTAGCGTTGTGGTGGAACTAAAGAAGATTGTCTGGGTCTAGACACGGCAGGGCTTGTATTTAAGCCGATCTGTGCTTGAACAAGGCACAACAAGGATTGCAGCATAGATTGACTTTTCACAGCCGGCTTTTCTTGAATGATGGCTATATTTTCTTTTTATACTTTATAATATTCATAATTATTTTTGTTTAGGCCATTTTTTGAAATGTGTGGAGATTTTCTAATTATTTATTTGAAGCAGTTGGTGAAAGAAATATATTATAGTAGCAACCCAGCTATCTGTATAACCTCGTTTCTCACTATTTACATTGGTGCAAACCGCATGAAAAGCCGTTCAGTCGTTTTTGAGTTTATCGCCTACAACCGCGGCGGGTGACTTTATTTTTATAACATGTAGTGACATTGATACTGGGTCTGGGCCACCATAGTCAATATCAGATGATATCATCAACCAGTTTTGAGCCATGGTGTGGTGATTAATGCTCGTAACTTCTCTGCATGAGAAGAGTCCTTTGTCTTGCAACAGTTGGTATTATTGTTACCAAAGTACCACATTTCTTTAATGAATTAGTAAAAAATATATAGTAAGTATGCCTTAAAGTTTTACATTACCTACATTAACAATTCTATTTCGTACCCATTCTAAAAATAACATAATGTTGCTTTTGTAACATTACAGTTCCAACCATTTCGTAATATTCAACAAACTAGAGGATCATTAAGGCCCGTATTCCGGTTGCGCATGCTCATACTCAACTCATGTCAAACTGTAAATGGACAGTTGTGATTGGTTGATTTGTTTTTTTGACATTAACTTGCTCAAGTCCAAGATCACGCCCCAGACGTTACTAAATTCTTTTAACACAAAATCATTGGAAATCTACTAGTAGTGTTAGCACGTACTTGGAACGTACTCGTACTAGCTAACTTGGCCTTTTATTTTCATTCGATACCTACCACACAGTTTGCGTAGAAAGAATTCAGTAACGTCTGGGGCGTCTGGCCTCTTGCTCTATTCAGTACACGTATTACGCGAAACTGAAGAATCATATGTCAAACTCGAGGGTTGTGATTGGTAAGTGTGGCTAATTTTGAGTTTGTGTCTAGTGTTAGCATTTGGAATACGGGGCTAAGTTATTGACCTCAATTTCATTCTCAACTTTCAGATAGTAGGGTGGTTCTAATTGCCTTATAAATTGCTCTTAAGTTATTGGAATATCAGTATAAATGCTTATTGCAATTAACAGTATGGCTGTTGCCTTTCCCAAAATAGTGCAAACAAAGTTAACAACTTTGACTTATAAATGCGAACCAGTTTGTTAAACAAATCCTAGTATTTGCCTGAATAAGCACAGTCCCACTCATTTTGTTTATTTAATATTCAACGTGTTACGGAATAACCGCAAGACCTAAGTGTTTAGTTTAGAATGGGATGGAATTAATTTCAGACATTTTTACATACTTAAAGTCACGCTTTTTTTTCCCAAAACGGTACGAAGAAACTATAGAAACGCCACCAGCTAAGATCCTTAATACTCCTTTTGCTTCTTCCATGTTCATATATCTAGTCATAGCGGGTTTGGTTACACTATTAGAAAATTCTTCCATACAAACGTACTCGTAGTCTAGAGAATACTCCACTGTTTAACGATGTACGTTCAAAATAAAAATTATATCCATTTATCTCATCATTATCTAGTCCTGTATGAACATAAATGTAAAAAAAATATATATTATATTTGGAAGTTATGAGCGTCGAAAGTTCCATATTTCAACACTAATTTTAACGCATCTTTGGGCGGAAATAAATACCATAAGAAGAAGGAAAATTGCAAAAGGCCTCCATACAGGCTATCCCTGTATGGAGGCCGTTTTGCAATTTATTAGTAATTCAACAATGCAAATAATGTAATTTTATAAATAAACATTGAGTAGTTTTTTCATGATATCTAGACTCCCAAAGGTCTGTTTATAAAATTTCGCGCGCTCGTTTTCGTCCTAAATCATCATCCATTTCGATACAAATTTGCAAAAGTGCTAATTCGTACGCGAACTAGCTTCTTACTGTTCATCATAGCATCTAATTCTTTGGCACGTGTTGGCGCACAACACTACAACACAACACTAGTTCAACCTTAAGGGATTCACACAAGGCAAACAGAAAAAAACGACAGGGAAACATAGTTCTGAAAATTGCTGAAATTAGTTCTTTAGAAAAAAATAGGTATCTACCTGTTTGTTTGTTTTTTATTACATTCTGATTTTAATTCGCGACTTCGTTCCCGTAGTCTATCTCAATAAAACTGAGTTCTTTCTGCGATAAAAAATAGCCTTCGAAGTCGCCTGTGAATGTTTTTAAACGGAATTATTTTCATTTAAACCAAAATATATATTTTATACTAGGTACTGGTTTAGAGACAGTTACAGAGACTAAACTAAAATAAAAAAAAATGTACCCTGATATTTAAATGCGACACGAAGCTACCTCAATGTACACTGTGTTACACTCACAAGTAATTCAGTTTGAAAATCTTGGCTCGATTTTTTACTAAAACCATCGAACAAATCTCGATTATATTACGCTTTGTAAAAGTGTAGAGGTTGAGCAATTTAATCTGATGTCAAGCATTGTGGTTCACACATCGACGTTCGATGTATCTTCGTCAAGGCGACAGGATCATGTATACTTTTCCCAAGCAGGGAACGTTAAAATATTCAGTACAAACTTCAGGGGCATAAAAAGAGAAAAAGAATTTTCGTCTTAAATGTGTGTCAGATAAAATAGTATCTATATATCAGTACATATAATATATATGTAGTAAAGTTGTTTTAGTACATCGAAAATATCCTTTGTTTCCAAATGAAATAGGCAGTACCTACCAGCATTTTTGGATTTTTTGTCTGTTTAGTTGTGCACGCAACATGTAAAATGTACGAAACTAAAGTAGATAACTTTTATAAATGGTTTTTGTTTCATAACAATCGGTTTACTCTATCAAAAGTTATATGAATTCAAAGTGTTCAAGATTAAAATATCACAATACACGTAATTCAGATACTCGGACAGTTGAACCCCATTTTTTGATAGATGGCGTTGTGCATTTGACGTCATTTTCTGAATGGCGGTTTTAAGATTCACCTCGGAAGAATGAGTCTAGCAAAAAAATTGGTAGGTAGCAGGTAGGGTAGGCAGGTAGGTAAGCAGGGTAGGTAGGTAATTACGGTAGGTAAGGTAGGTACTGCTGGTAAATAAGTAGGGTAGGGTAGGCAGTTGACGGGAGCGAAGCCGCAGGCACAACTAGTCTATACTAATATTATAAAGTGGAAAGATTTGTGTTTGTGTATGTAACAAAAAAAACTTATAAATTCCTGCACGGTTTTCAAAATTTTTTTCACCGTTGGGAAGCTACACTATCCCCGGGTGACAAAGGTTACTTTTTATCCCTGTATTCCCACGGGAAAGGGAACTACGCGGGTGAAACCGCGAGGGGTCCGCTAGTTTTTAATAAAATTAACTAAGGTGGGTACTAAATTCCTTTAAACTGCCTCTATATGGCGTAACAGAAACAATACAATTCTTGAAAATAAATCATCTTACTCATTATTTTGAACAATTTATAGTCTTATATTATGGAAGCCTGAAATCGCGGCAATATTATGTTACACCCCAAATATACAAACATTATATCGATATTGGTTACATAGAAATGTTTCCTGAAAATATAAGTGAAACCGCGGCTATCCGGTTTCAAATCGTATAAAAAATGTATGTGGTTTAAGTGATTTTGGATATCAGTTTTACTGCATTCATTGTAAATTCTAGTAATAAATCCAGAGGGATATTCTGAATTTCCGACAGCATAATGATAAGTCTGTGTTGCCAGATAAAGTCCTTCATAAGCAGCGTTTACACTTATCACAAGAGTACAGTCCAGCTAGAGCATGACACATTTCTTGGAGAGGTCCTATTGCCCATACACCTGCAAAACTTGGAAGACTTTATGAACCTCACTTCTGAAGCTTTCAACGTGGCCTTCTACTGGGCCCAATCTATCTAAGGGTGAAATCACCATCGACTCTAAAAGATGAAGAAGAAAAAGACAGGTATGGCACGATTCATACTTAATGGCGGTCAAACTAAAACGTGGCGAATCCCGATAACAACAGGGTAAGGCCCACCCCTTGCCCCGCTGTTATAAGGATTTGCCTTGTACTGCGAGTACTGCACAACCATAAAGGTTGACGCTTATTGTACTCCTTTTATTTGTGATTCGCACGTCCTATAGTCCTTTCCGTGTGTTTGATTCGTCATATCAGCCGAAAGTAGTCTGTTGCTGGACATAGGCCACCAATGCAACGTCTTCCGGTTCGTGGTCGCTACTCCAGAACTTTTCTGCTCATATTGGCCATCCGTTCTGCGAGCAATTTGCTCTGCCCACTGCCACTTGCCCTCACACTGGCAATTCTTCGGGTATGTCAGTAACCCTGGTTCTCTTGCGGATCTCTATATTTCTGATTCGATCACGCATGGCATATCTAAACATAGTCCCCTCCATTGCCCTTTGAGTGACTATAATTTTATGTCTTTGATTGCGTATCCTTTAACGTAAACTTTTTGTAAATGATTATTGCTGATAGGATTCTAATTTGTCTAGAATTCCTTGCTCCGTGTCTGGAGAAATAGTATTTCTTGTATTTTAATGCGCAAACTTATAACGCTAAATGAAAACTTACTAATGCTCACCCGTGGTAAAAAAAATACATTGATAGGTACCACTGGAATGAAAAAGTTCACTAACCTGTACAGCACAACTAAATATAATCACATTTTAATTTCATGTCAAAAACCCTTTGTACACATTTTTAAACGTAAAAAAACTAAATAACAGAACATGTTATTAAAAAACGAAATTTGCCGTTTAAAAACGCGTGCTCGAAGCAGAGAATTACTTTTTATTTTGCGAATAAGCGGTACGTTTGGTCACAGATGGTCTTTATAACGTCAGCTGGGTGTCAAAGGGGTGAGAAAAGGTCATTTTAAGAGAGGGGGAAAAGGGAGAGAATGTTGGCCGAGTCCCAACCCTACCTAAAAGATCGATCCTATTTATTATGCCCCAGTATTCATCACAGATAATCAAAGTTATATCAGAGATCTAATAAGTGTTTAAAATATATTTAATTTGCATTTGCGTTGAAATTATTGTAACATTAAAACTGGTCAACGGGAGAACGGTTTTAACTGGACTGGTCTCAGCTCTGGTGAGTACGGTATTAAAAGTTTATCTCTAGGAACAATAGAATCATCATCATCATATCAGCCGAGAGCCGTCCACTGCTGGGCATAGGCCTCCCCATCGTTGCCACATTGACCGGTCCTGTGGGCCGATAAAAAAATAAAAATAAATAATGTTTTAGGACAATACAATATTATCAACTAATTTATTTTGACTCTAAGCATAAAATACCTTTAAAAAGGGGGTAACCAGTTGGATACAAAGACAATCAAAATTAAGAGGATACAGGATTGTCAAAGAGAGATATCACAGATAACCAAAAAGAACGACACGATGTCTGTTTGCCTTAATGTCACCACGACGACAAGGAGAATAACCAGAAACTCATTACAGGACATAGAAACAGGGTCACAACGTTATAAGCGAAATTGAACGCTATCGCACGTTTATGTTTCGTTTTTGTAGAACATTCCTGATTGATGAGTATTTTTACTATTAAAGGAAAATGATACTGTAATTGTTAAGACTTCATCCAATTTGAGTTGCGAAAATCTGTACATTAACGTATCAGCTCAATGAGTTATTGGGCAAATATGGTTTACCGAATATTTATTAACTTTTAAAAAATCTTGTTAATAGCACTCCATTGATACTAACAGAGTATTATATACAGATATATATCGTAAAATAGTATAATAGTAAATTGTTTATATATATATATTATAAACCTAACCTAACATAATATAAAATTATAATTATCAATCATAACTGACAACATAATGGTCATAGACTTTCGTCTTGAGACACAGAGTTGAGTTGGACAAGAAGATACCGCACAACTTCCCTAACGCTGCCCAGCCGAGTCAGATTCGACGGTTGACCCATTGCCCGAACTTGGATCTTTTGTCCCAGGTAGACCTAATCGTCAACTTTGATAGGAGTGGATGCAAGTTGCACCGTGGAACATGGGCATTCAACATCACCTTGGTTATGTCCATGTTCATTTTTAGACCCAATCTTTCGGAAGCTCTCCTAAACGGATGAGCCCATTTTGGTTTTGTTTTTTGTTTGTTTGCAAGGTGACTCTATCGATATAGTTTTATTAGTTATGTTTGATAAAAATTGGTTAGGCCATTCAAAAGTTATGCGCATAATATATATATATATATATATATATATATACCCTTTGAATCGGGGTAATTTCGCAAGATATCTAGTTTTAATTATGTGTTTCGGTGGATTGTCGATCGAAGCGAGTTTACTACTAGATAAATTATATAGCTTAGAGAGATATTTGTGTCGGGTATTTATAAATTTTTAATTTTACTTGTCCTATACTGTAGAGACTAGAAATCTTTGTACAAAAAAGTTCTTTTAATTTAACTCCAACTCAGGTAAGGCATTCCTTTTTGCCTTTTGTTTGGATCACACAAATGAATTTAGAGAACAAAAGCGCTTAAAAAGTTAGTTCTCATCTCGCATCCTGGAGTTAGCTTAGCTATGTGCAAATGAGGAAGTTCTCGAGTAATTCATTGTTTACTCATATAAAGGGGTTTTATAAGTAGTTCGTAAATGAGATGAGATTTTCTTGTGGTTGGAATGGGGAATAATTTGTCACCTGTAAGTTTTCTACTTTTGCCAAGAAAATCTAATATTATGTTGTTGTTGTAGATGGAAATTTAATAAATGCATTAGGTGAGAAAGGAGCACTGAGGGTGGCGGGAATGAGGCGGCTATTGAGATACATACATACTAGATGAACTCACGCCTTTTTTTCCATGGGTGTAGGCAGAAACGACAGAACGCCACCTGCTACGATCCTTATATACCCCTTTTTTCCTTCTTCTTTTCTTTTTGCTATTGAGATTATGATGAATAAATATGCATAGAAGCTTAAGTCGCTAGATATGCAAAAAAAATGGGCTATGGACACCAGTCCATAGCCCATTTTTTTTGCATGTCAGCCACCAGGCTGAAGACTTTGTAAATTAGTGTCTTCAGGAAAGTTTTGATATGATTTTCGATTGTTTTTATTTACCCTATTACCCTGAGGTAACCAGAAGTTTTATTTTAAATCTGAGTAGTTCTTTCAAAAATGGACGGTAATTTTGATAAAGTTCCTACCTATCAAAATATATCACACCATTAGCAGCTACTCAAACACACCACATAATTATTAGAAGTAATAGGTTGGGCAAAAAGTTTCTTCGCATTTTTTAAGAAAATTCTGAACATTTTTTATTATAGTTTATTTACATTTAACTTAAGTATGTAGGTACCATTTTGTTCGATAACTTCTTGCCATCTTGTAGGTAGAGACATGATCCCATTGCTATAGAAATTTTAGGACTTCTGATCAAAATACCGCGACAAGTGGTTTTGGCAGTCCTCTCGTGATGTTAACCTGACACTGCCTTAAGAATTCTGAAGAGACCGAAACAGGTGGAAATCTGAATGTGCAAGGTCAGGAATTTACGGTGGATGCATTAATACGTCCCAGCCAAACTCTCTTAATTTTTGCTGAGTGGCTAAAGGTGTGTGAGATCTAGCGTTATCATGATGACAAACCACACCCCTTCTGTTGATTAATTCCGGCCGCTTTCTCTCAACTTCTTGCTTTACTCTCATCAGTTCTTCGCAGTTGAGTTCAGAATCGATGGTCCAGCCTGGTGGTAACAGCTCATAATGAATAATGCCCTTCCAATCCCACCACACACACAGCATCACCCAGTTGCGAGTTAACCCGGGTTTCGCCACAGTCTGTAAAGCCTGAGCGGCCTTTGACCACGACCTTTTTCGCACGTTCTTGTCGTACGTGATCCACTTTTCATCACCAGTTATCAGTTTCTTCAAAAATGGTTCGGTTTCATTACGTCGTAATAAAGAATCACAAATGAGTACACGGTTCATTAGGTTTCTTTCAGTGAGCTCGGAAGGTACCCAAATATCGAGCTTTTTTGTGTACCCAGTTTTTTTCAAATGCGCCAAAACTGTTTTGTGGTCAATTCCCAGTTCTTCAGCTACGTCGTAACTACTGATATGCCGATCTTGCTCCACTTTTTCAAAAATGGCATCCATTTTATCCGTAATAGGGCGACCAGAGCGACGTGCATCTTTAATGCGAAAAGACTTTTTCCCTAACCTAATATTTATAACACAAAACATTTAAGTACAGAAACCACGAATAATTACAATTAATCCAAAATCCGGAGTCGATAATCCACGAACCCTTTCACAAATTACGTAAGCTTAGGTTAAGTATAAAATCTGTTGTTAATATTTGTCAAGACGGAAAACCCAACTTAATTGATGAAGGTAGCATCTGCCAGACAAATCGAGATGATTGATTTGTGGAAACTGATTATAGATTTAGGAACTCCGGATTCCGTGCTGCATTGGTGAGTAGTTTCTTGCGATAAGCGGCAGGGGTATGAACATTTGTATTTGCCTTTTAATTGATGAAGGGCTTGCTTGTGCCAATATCTCATCTGATAGTAAGCGATATATGTAGTCGATGGTGAAACAGCTAGCCTAGAAGTAACCAATTTATTCACTCTTGACTTTAAGATCCTATGTAGGTCTCCTGATACCTAAACACACCACACAGACTTCGGAAGTGAATTCCACTTCTAAGTTGTACGCGTAATAAAAGTATTCACAAATTGTTTAGTGCGTATGGGTGGGATGTCCACTATCATGTAGGTATGGTTCGTGTTGTTGTCGGATGATGAATGTATTAAATAAATAGTTCCAAATTTATTTATGGAAGATAATACCACTCTCAATAAGTAACAGCCACAAGAAGAAAATTATCTGGCGAACATCGTATTTTGGAAACACTTAGTATATCGGCTAGAATATTAAAGTTTTATACAAACGAATCTATAGATTGCGCGGCTGACCCATACACTACCTGCATTTGTGGAACATAGGTAATATTATTTCTTCTGGATCGAGACAGCATTAATATTCTACAAAAGTCCGACCTCAATACGAAATATTTGGGTTATTATTCTGGTATCTTACTGGTATTCACGGATGAGTTTTGGTTCTTTCGTTAGGGGCTGAATTCCCAAAATAGGCATTCCTTTAAGATTTTTTTTTGCCAAATCTATTGAATATGTGTAAAAAAGATATGTTAATCTTGATCATATTTCGAAAACTTCGTTGTGGCCGAAACGCGTTTACGCACCTAGATACAATTGAATGGCAAAGTAACCTCTTACCGTGATCTTCAATTTTTTACCCGGTAATACTGACCAGCGTACATTGGTACAATTAACTACAATAACGTATCATAACAGTACGCATAACTTCACTGTCCTATATTTTGAAGTTTTATTCATTATTTTTAAGTAATTCATATTAATATATTTTATAAAAAAAAAGCTATACAAAGTCCATCGTGCTCCTCTTTCCATCCAGTGCAATTGGACAGTGACCGTTTTATGGCGTTGCTAGATCTTTATTTTCGTAGCAATAAGGTTGCATTCATAGGCAAAATAATAGTGAACGATCTGATGTCAGATGCCAGCCGCCAGTTTGAAATAAGAACTTGCGCGGTAATATTTTTGCAAAAACCATCGGAAGAGTCCGTTTATGATGTGGGCCTCTGTAGTCGGCCTTGTGTATTTAATTTTAATAGAAGTTTATGCAATGGTCATATAACAGGGGTTATTAAAACACGAGCGTGGGTTTATCACATTCGGCTTCGCCTCATGTGATAATATTAACACGCGAGTGTTTTAATACCTAATTATATGCCGTTGCATACACTTCTTTATCTTCACTCATACAGTTGAAATATAATATAAGTGGAAAACGAAAAAATATGCAGTATGGCGGGCAATTTAGATTCTCATTGCACCATGTCTGTTAATGTCAATGAGCCCAAGCGCCAATAAATTAAAAAGTAAAAGTGTGCTATAAAAATTAAAAAGTTTTTTTATGATGCAGTTGTTTGAAAATCGAAGGAAAATGTTGAACTGTAATGTTTTTTTTTTTAATTTTACCTATCCACGAATATAAAGTACGTGTTTATGCAATATTTTTTTAATTCATATTTGGAAAATTACGTTGTGTGTGTAGATAATAGTTATTTGTTATACAAGAGTGCAAAGTTGCTTTTTAACCGCGTGTTCAATTTTGATGACCGAGCAAGCGAAGGATTCAAAATTAGAATCCTGAGCGTTAGCGAGGGAATCAAAAGAGCACGAGGTGAAAAATCTTAGCACTCGAGTGCAACACGTAACTTTTCATTCCACCTCAGCGAGGAAATGACTAAATGCAAAAAAAAAAAGTTTACAATCACAAGATAGGTACACTTTTATTTCAGTTTAGGTATTAATTACTACATTATGACAGGTAAGTATTACAGAATAATCTTTAAATTATAACAAAATAATACTAAGGTATAATTAAGAAAATTTTAAAGTAACGTTGCTACAGTTATTTAAATTGAGTGTTATATTTTTGTTTGGTACTGTAATATTGGTGTTAGTCACTTGTGTACTGTTTTTCGGTAAACTATCTGTCATACTTAATAGTTGTACCGATTCATCGGATTGCCTTGGCGTGAATGTTGGAGAGAGAAGGAGATGGTTAGAACCGCGTACAAAGCAAATTGAAAAAAGAACACCAAGAAGGTTCCGAGTCTGAGTTTTTAACAAATTAAAAAAAAGTTTTATGATATATTCGGCACCATAGAGGTAGCAGTAAATAGGTTTAATGTTTTTTTTTAAATTCACAAACTTAGTGCACACGATGTTCTAAATTCAATTTACTTTATCCTCTAGTGAATAAAAACGGCTTTTCCACTCAGATATTGAAGATTAAAAATACTCTTTCCGAGATGGTGGGATGAAAAATACTTTTCGCTCCAATTTAAAGTTTGCTCCTAAACTATCGATGACAGTAGGCGTGGCTTAGAACCTCAGATGTCAATTGTCAACTGTTTGACTTCAGCCCCTTAACGTGATAAAAAAGATCTTGCAAGGATGTAACGTGCTGTGGGTCCCCCATGACATAGCATCATGCTGAATGAAAGCCTTCGTGCCACAGTTGCGATATGCATCTTTCTAGTGTCTATTTGTCACATATTTTTATAATGTGTTGTGTTAAATGTAGATAGTATGTATATATTAAAATGGTATTTTTGTCTTTACTAGAATAATTTATGTACAACTAATACCTACTATCGTATTTTTTTTTAGATGGGACGGGGCGTACTCAAGTACCTATGGTTTGGAGTGTGGTATGCGACAGGGGGTCTATATTGGACCTACATGGATCAGTTGATTGTGGAGCTGAGCAGAACTGGAGTTGGATTTTATATTGATGGCTTATAAATCAACAACATAGACGATGTTTGCAAAAATGCGTCAATTGCTTTTATGCATTGATACGAAAATATGTGCATCCTTGGTGCGCAGGTTGCGGGCCAGCTCCAACGGCATCGTGGGCTGTATTCATTAGAATTTCAGCAGTATTTCAACTAGAATACTGAAGAAGTGATAATTATCTGTATGTGAATGTTAAACATTGTTGTGTTAAAATTGTGTCTGTTGTTATTGCGTTACTAACATAAATATATGTTTGTATTATTAAACATCATGATTACGATGTTTCGGTGTAAGATAATTTATATGCGTCCTGTTGCCTTAAATAAATGGATAATTAAGCATTATGCGGCAATGCGATGTGTGCGATTTCTGTGGCAATCAATTATTTTTCTTTCTAACCAAGGTTGTTGAATAAACTTATGCATACGCATGACTCGCCATACCAGAATCCTCTTGGTTCATATAACCATGGTTTGTTCAAAGCAAATAGGACAGTTGCATGAATAATCAGAATACAGAACACTCATCTCCAATCAAACATTTACTGGAATTTCCGTTGAATGTCGAGCGCTTTAAAGGGGTTTTGTGAAATTGCGCTTGCGGTTGCGGAATACGTATCAATGTAGAAATAGTTTTTTACAACGTTGCACTTCATAGGATATTACTCTACTTTGGCGTTTTGAACTTAATATTGTTATCTTCGTGTGTTTTGATATTAAATAAACTATATATATTTGGTCTAACACATAATCTATCTAAAAAGGTATGTTCGAATACATACCCAGGCCGATAGCTTTAGAAAGTACTCGAAAACCATTTTGACAAATGGTTCATAATTCACCTCGTCTGTTATTCAGCTCTACTCTTACGCAAGTACTTAACATTATTAACTAACTTCCTTAATATTATTAGTTCAATTATATCGCCAGTTTCTTTTTCTTTAATCAACCCTCTTCGCAACATGGATGGGGTCGGGTCTCCTTATACGTTTGCACTAGAGACCTATCCAATTATTAAAAAAAATCGTGTTCAGGCAATATAAACCGCTGACATTAAAACATTACTTTGAAAATCATGTTCACCACAAAATTCTCGAGTAAATGATAATCCAAAACATCTTCCAAATCCCTAACAATACCGCTGTCATTCAAGACTCTCATGCCTCAAGACGCCAGCAGTCCAGCTACATTATATAATGTAATTTCTGTAGATTAGAATGCAAATACAAAGCCGTGGTCTTGCATGGGAACCGGGAAGGATCGTCGCGGGACCGTGCTTATGCACGTTTAAACTTAGATTAATTATTTAATCAAAGTTTAAACGGAACTTGCACCAGCCGCGACGTTTAAGTTCAGTATTATAAAAAGTACTGTGAAAGCAATTAGGAAGTATTTTCTTATATGTCTCCTGATAAACTAAGCAACTTGTCTTAGTCGAGAATTTTATTGATTGTTACGTTCATTATTAAATTTTATAAAAAAAATGTTACTTGTTTTATATGTGGTTCCGTTATCTATCGTGATGGTCTATGGTCTACGTTTTACCGACGTCTGCGCGGCAATACAAACACAAGCTGACCAGCTTGAATGAACTCAGTCCGTCTGGACAACGTCTGGCCGCGACACGTACTTACATTTGAACAGTATGTTTATCACTTTCTAACTACTGGGTCCTATTTATAACTCTATGATCTTTTAACCTAATCAGTGGTAGAAATAAAGTTCCATAGATAATATGTAGATAGCTACAGTAAAATATCGCCATGTTTTTATTTCCATATAAAAACTCTCATTGGATGGTCCAGCTTTATTTATTATTTTTTTATTTTACGTTTGTATAGATTCTTTTACCGATTGTTTTGTAAATGTGTGAACATTGTAGGCAACATTTTTCCAGATGCTTGTTAACTTTTTAATTCGTTTTATTTTCTTTTGTTTATTTAATATATAATCTGTTTTTTTTTTTCTTACGACTTATTGTCGGGCCTACGTTGTCCCTCCTTATCTAAGTACTAATGCTGTAACATGGAAATATTGTAAAACCAAACCATTTTTTAAAAGAGTAATCATTAAGTTTCTTGCCGGTTCTTCTCCATAGGAAACGACCAACCCAAACCGTGCACCTTTTGTCGACGTTTTATAAGTGCCCATGTAGGCCTATATGAAATAAAAAAATTGATTTTGTTTTTTTTATTTCATGAATTAATATAATTATTTCAATCACAAACAATGCCTAGTATATCTTAGACAATACTGACATCAGGAAGCTAGGTACACATCGCAGGTTAGCCTAGATTTATAATCATTACAAGTCTGAAATCTTTAATCCGAGAAGAGAGCTTAGCCCTGATGATGATAATGTCAGTTAGGTCGCAAAATGTCGAATATGTGTGGTTTTATTGTTTCGTATTAAAGGCATAGCCATGAAATGGCGTGCAATCATTAATGTTTCAGCTGGAATGGGCCAAATGAGTTTTCTGTACAGACAAATAAGTTCCCCATAGGGAATAAATTGACCATGTTATTGGATGCACCCGAAAATCGATGCCACGGTAAACGAGTCTCAAGAGAATTGGTTGAGCGTGTGGATTGCAATATATCGCTCAAAGGATTGAGTGTAGCTGAGAAATAGGAGAAATTTAGGTGGTAGATCAGATGAAACAGTACGTAGCACAGAGTACGAAACAGGTTTCAGAAATTCCCTAAGCACATGTATTTTTTTAATCTTTTTGTGGTAAAATGGTGACTCATATTTTTTGGCCGTTTTTCAATATTTTTGGTACATTTTTAGGCAATGAGGCTAAAGAAGAGATGGATAGATTGTATGAACAATGATATAAAAGCAAAGGCAATCAGTGATTGCGTGATAGGACGGAATACACGAAGAATACGACGTGTTGTGCTGCTCTCAAGTATCATGGGAAAAAGACAGGAAGATGATGATGTACACATTTCTTAGCAGCGCGATCCTATGACCTGTTGGTCGCGGGAGTTCGCTTTATGCAAAGAAGAGAGAGAAGTATAGGATCGGCCGGTGTGTCGACGCTTAGGTTAGTTAGGCGCTTGACATAGGTCCAACAATAATGCTAATGATGACTTTCTAAATATTATGAATTGGTTGGAATTGTTACGTATCATGGTCATCATGGTCGAAAGTGTATGTACACTTTCCCAAATAATAAAAGTTCTACTGTAGGTACTTAGCTACTTTATCTCAAATAACCAATTCACGTTCTTGATTAATGAAAGCTAATAACATTCCATGGTTTATGAAAGAGAAAAAGTTTTGTTGCTGAGTTTTATAGCACTGAACTCTAAACCTATTCTTACATTTCAACGAGCTGCAGGATTTAATATTCTTCTCAAAGAAATTACGCAGTAAACATGTTTGATACTTGGACTGCGGTAATTAAAATACGAACCAAAAAGTTTGTCGTTACCAAAAACATTTTTACTTGTTGGTTCTATAGTTTACAGATATACTAAACTATACTAATATTATGAAGAGGAAAGATTTGTATTTTTGTACGTAACCAATAAACTTAAAAACTACTGGACCGATTAAAAAAATCCTTCACCCCGTTGGGAAGCTACACTATCCCCGTGTAACATAGGCTACTTTTTAACCCTGTATTCCCTCGGGAACGAGAACTACGCGGGTGAAACCGCGAGGCGTCGGCTAGTCTGTTATATTTTGATAACAATTAAAATTGACGAATGATTTAAGGAATGAAATTAGAGTGCCAATTCGGTTAGATTTGTTTTTTTTTGGTACTGAGCGCTTTCCGATATAAAAATACACACTCTGCTAATAGAACGCATACGTTTAGAAAATTATATTTATGCCTACCTGATACCTTGGTTGATATGGCACCATAGTATGTGTTTTTTTACCGATTTCATAAAAAGGAGGAGGTTCTCAATTAACCGGTACCTTTTTTTTATTTCCCCCGTTAACTCAAAGACTCCTGGACCGATTTGGAAAATTCTTCTTTTGTTTGAAAGGGTATACTTCCCAGTTGGTCCCATAGTCATCCGGTCAGGATCTAATGATTGGATCTTGGAGAAATCGAGGGATCTCCTCAAACATTATAGGCATACCTACATATAGCGATTTTGGTATTTTCATCAACAATGCAATCATTTGCACTCTGAAAGTATCCTTTGGTGAAGTGGAACTGGTGAAGAAGACCACAGATGGCAAATGGAATACTTATAAATAAATAGTACTCATGAAAATGGTACCATCTAACTGATCAGATGATGAAGCCGGCAGGTTGGCACTGGAACTCCGAAATAAAACAATGTATCCTAGTCGTGTTTTGGCATTGTCATGAGATGTACTTTGGTTATATATTATGTTTATGGCAATTGGACGTACCTATCAAAACTAAAAAGAGATTAAAAAAAAAAAAAATATAATAAATAAACCGGCTTCGAAAAAAATCACTGCAAAGCGAAAAATATCATTCTTTTCCGAATTCGGTGTCTTTGGTACCCATTGTTTGCCGTGTTTTGACACCGACTTCGGAAAAGAAAATAATTTTTCGCTTTGCAGTGTTTTTTTGTAAGTCGGTTTGTTTTTCTTTGCGAAAATTCTCCTTTTGCCAAGAAAATCTAATTTTACGTTGTGAAATTCTAGGAAAATGTAAATTTGAATGGATTTATTAAATAGTGTGCATTTTCAGATAGGAAAATACAAACTCTGCTACTAGAACTATGTAAAATATTTAGAAAAGTTGTATCTACGTAGTTGCTATCATATTAACCTAAGCGTTATACCATTTACAACATCAAAGCAAACATAGGGAATCTAAATAACATACAAGCTAAAAACATCATGAAATGATTTTACGAAATGGGTCTGCCAAACAAAATATACGATATTATAACATGAGAAATCGAGAAAAGGGATTTGAGTAAGGACGTCCATCTGGCATGTAAAGAGGGATTATCTCAAAAGGGACTTACGGTGCTCGCAAAGGATTTAAAGGTTTACTTTCTAACCATTGACAAACCAAGCAAATGTAAAAGCTGTCAAAGACAGGCGCGACACGACAATGAGATGTGACAATGCGACAGCGATGGTATGACTTTTCTTTGAAATGACTTTAACTGTCATAGAAATTGTTCTATCTGTAAAATAACTTTAGGACATCTTTTAGGAAAATACGTCGTCATAACGTTGTCACATTGCTACTAGCCCTAATCAGTGACATTAAAAATGACAAAAATGTTTAGGAATGGCAAACGCTATTTAAATGTCACGTGATCAATATCTTACATTTGGCATTCGATTACATCAAAAGACACTTTTCTAAAGCGCTGAACGGATTCGTCGTAGATTCATGTGGGTTTGTATATTAATCCGTGAATAGGTGACCATCGAGATTCCTCCGTGTTTCGGAAAGCACGCTAAGCCGTTGGTCCCGGCTGACATTTATACATCTTTCACAGTCGTTACAGGTAGTCAGAAGCCAGAAAAACTGACAGCAGTCATGGGAAATGGGTGTCGTATTACCCAGTAACTGGATTGTACAGGCACAGATAATACAATAATAGCAAACAGATACCTCAACCCTTACAAAGAAACCGTGCCATAGTAACTAGCATTTTTTCGTCTGATCAAACTGATAATTTTGTTAAGAAAATCTATCGCGATCGGTTCCGTGTTTAACCCCAATTTAAGAAATCGAGTGGAAGCTTCAGAAATTTAAAACCATCTATTGGAATCAATTTTAAATGATCTATTCAAATAATCTTTGAAATGTGAATAAAGAGCCCAATAGTCCTTAATTTTGTGCTTAGGAGAGTTAATTAAACAAGAACATATTTTTTATGATCGTCTCTCGAATATCTTAATATTTCACAAAACTCAATAACAAATCGAAGCTTATCACGCCATCTAGTGAAATTTATTTGAACCATATTCTTTATTCGCGTTGGGTGCCCGTGATAGTAGAGGTGAGATAGGAAATCGCTCCTTGTAAAATACTGGTGCTCGACCCCAATATACCAGGCCCCTCAGAAAGTATTGCGAAAAAAAGTTTTTATATATGGGAGACTGGCCAGTTATAATGTTTTTCGAAAATATGATTATTTATAAGTAAAAATAAGTAAGTTCCAATTTCAAAATTTCCCTCCACATTTTTTGCGAGTTAATTCAAAGTATTGTGTCTCACTGAAATATGGATCTGCGCCGGGAACATTTTAGAGCTATGATTTTATACGATTTCAAGTGTCGCCTGAAACCGGATGAATCGTACGATAGACTTCAAATGGCATTCATGGATGAAGGCCCTTCCAAGGCAACCGTGTATCGTTGGTATAACGAATTCAAGCGCGGTCGACCAACTTTGGGGGATGACGAAAGAAGCGGTCGCCCTTTGACGGCTGTTACCGAAGAAAACGTGCTAGCAGTGAAAAATTTAATCCAAGACAATAGGCGAATTACATATCAGGAGATTCAACACATATTGAAGATTGGATCGGGAAGCGTTCACGAGATTCTACACAGCCATCTTCGCGTGAGGAGGATAGTATCACGCTGGGTGCCGCACAACCTCACCGATGCTCAGAAGCAGGCCCGGGTGGAATGGTGCCGTGATATGCTTAACAAATTTGAAGCAGGCTCGTCTCGGCGTGTTTACGACATCGTTACAGGTGATGAGTCCTGGATTTATCAATACGACCCAGAAACCAAGCGCCAGTCGACTGTTTGGGTGTTTCAAAATGAGCCAACGCCTACCAAAGTGAAGCGATCTAGAAGCGGGGGTAAGATTTTGATCGCTAGCTTTTTTAATTTGACTGGCCACTTGGTATCAATTCCCTTACGGGATCAAAGAAGCATTAATGCCGAATGGTATACTACCAAATGTTTGCCAGAAGTTTTCTCTGTTATAAGCAACAAGCGACCAAACACAGGGCTCCGCGGGCTACTGCTCCACCACGACAATGCACCTGCGCACACCGCACTCAAAACGAGGGACTTCCTGGACAGCACGCCAGTCAAACTCCTGGGTCACCCTCCTTACAGCCCTGATCTAGCACCGTGTGACTTCTTTTTATTCCCAAAAATAAAAAATCAGCTCAAAGGGATACAATTTTCGTCGCCGGAAGATGCGCTGGCTGCGTTCGAGCAGGCTGTAAACGAGGTGTCTGCGGCGGACTGGAAAAAGTGTTTTGAAAACTGGTTTAGGCGCATGAATCTTTGTATAGAGGCTGGTGGAAAGTACTTTGAAAAGATTTAATAAAAATATATGTACGTATAGAACAATTTTTTTTAGTTTCGCAAAACTTTCTGAGTGTCCCACGTACACTGGCCTTCGAAACTTAGTACGACACTTTTGAAATTGAAATTTTTCTTAAACTATAGAAGCTTTGCTATAGAAACTATAGAATCATCATTTCAGCCGAAGGACGTCCACTGCTAGACATACTCACCCTAGTGCTTTTGTTGGATTTTAATTGCTATTAATGGAATGTAGTGTGAGGGTGACAAAGAAATCTTACACCTTCAAATTGGACATAATTGTCTTGTACCTGAAGCACAAATGGAATAGGGCTGCAAAGGTCAAGTTGTTCTAATTTTACTTACTTTCTCCTATTATGCATTTCAAAGTGACTAAAGCCAGATTTAGGAAAAAATAAATAATTAATAATTATTTTATTTTGTAATTTTTTTCTGTGCAGTCACATTGATTCCATATTGTTTTACTTTTTCCTTTAAAATTCAGTGGACACATTGTCAAACGCACATTCAACAGTTGATTCGATCATTTGACGTGCGTTTAATTTGTGACGGGTCGTTAAATTCTTTCCGGAAACTGTGTGTATAAAAATTTATATGAAATTTTAAGTGAAAACTTCAACCAGGACTGTGAAAAGTTTTAATTACAGTCTTTTCTGTATGATTATGTCCGTACCCATTAAAAATTCATATATGCGTTTCCATTAAGAGTTCTCATCTTAATCTGAAATATTTCTCGGCTTGGTTACTGTAATATTTGTGTAATCAGGATTTCTGTAAATTCAGGTTTTTGAAAGTTGATTTAATTAAGCGTCATTTGCGTAGATATTAGGTATCTACTTTTTTCCTATTGAAAAAAAGGTATCGAAATAAAACAAAATGTTTTCATTGATTTGAAAGCAATATCATTTGTTTTTACATTCAATCGTCATAGATTTAAACCTCGATTTCGTCCAGTGACGGTATATTGAGAAAATAATGGTTCTTAATTTCTTATCTAAGTATTTAAAGACGTTAAATGGTTTGATTGTTACAAGGCACTCTGGCACTCTTCAAGCGAAGATATTTACGAAAACGCGCCTCAGAAGTTGAGTAGCCTACACCTCACACCTGCGGCTTTTTTCCTCTGGGGTTATTTGAAGAGTCGGGTGTACAACAGTAATCCATTCACCATATCTGACTAAACTACCATATCTGACTAACTAGCATTGATGTAGCGCGATATTTTATTTATTTATGACAGGCCCGCGTTAAGCGAGTCCACACGCACTCGACCCGCTTAGACTCGACCCGAAGAATAACCTGGCTATTTTTCTTTTGATAAGCGTAAAAACTTCGATGTGTCAGACAGAAAAGTATTAATTTAGAGTCGGACAGAAAAGTGTTGATTTAACGCTTCCACCACAGAGAGTGTAAAATTTAACAATGTTTAGATAATGTTTCAATAATTAAACAATTAAGTACTTTTCCTTTTTTTCTCGACTGACGAAGGAGGGTAATGAGTTTATCTGTCTATGTGTGTATGTATGTTTGTTCCTATGTGGCGTTCTAGAGACCAAACGCATTGGCCGACCATGATGATTTTTACGTCAATCGATTCGTCTTAACCTAGCGAGTGTAACTGGCTACATTAAAGTTGGAAAATAGAAATTTGGCGGATTTTGGCCGCCATATTGTAAAGGCCCAATTATTTTTTTCGGCCAGCCATTGTGTGGGATATCAAAATAAAGAGATTTAAGAGGTTATTTCAAAAATATTTAACACTTATATGTTTAAATGTACTTAATTTGAAAAAACATAGTGAGTTAATTCAAAATAACAAAAAACTCGACTGCTCACGAAGCGAACGAACGAACTGCAAAGACGTGAACAAGAAGAAAATGTGGTGCAGTCTTGCTGTGTAGTCGGAGGATACATCTGGTTTTAGTCAGCTAGCTCACGAATATGTATCCTCCGACTGCACAGCATGATTTTCTTCTTGTTTACTTCTTTTTAGTTCGCTTCTTAAGCAGTCGGATCTTTTGATTTTTTGGATTACCTTTTTAATATAATACAGGCTTTCTACATTGTAGTAAAAAAAACATAATTGAGAAAACAAACATTAAATATCTTAAAGAATACAGAACTAGGTAGGGACTACACAATTTAATGACTAAAGTTTTCAGTAAAACAAATCTCACAAAAATAATTTGATAATCTGAGGCCCAAGTTCTGAAATGATTGAGCTGCTTTGTCAATTGCTGCCCGATTACAAAAATAAAGGTGAAGTTTTCAGGAAGGAAGCTATCAGGAAATACAGACTCCGGCAAGGGACTTCCACTCCTTACCTGTACGCACAACTAAAGTATTCCCAAAATGATTAGTGCTACTTTACTTTTCGTTAAAGCGATAACACGTTATTATAATTGACTGACTATTAAAAATAGCAACTAGCGCCGTATTTACCCGCTGCGATCAACCCTTTATAAATTAAGCCACAACGATTTACATATAAATGAGGGGAGACTATCACGCTTCGTATAAACTGTGAACTAGCATAGTTACTAATCCTTACTTGTACTGAACTACATTATGTATGTTCTGATGTATTTATTAGAAAAAAAAACTCTAGTACAAAAGTTTAAGAGACGGTATATTTTTAGTATACTACTATTCTTTCCCTTTAAAAATAAATAAAATATATAAAATAAACAAAATGAACGAAATAAATAAAATAAATATTAAAATTATTAGGTAAATAAAAAAAAATAAAGAAAACAAAATAAATGAAATAAATACAATAAATAAGTTAAATACAATATACAAATATTACAATAAATTCAATAAACTCAATTCAATAAGTTCAACAAATTCAATAAATGCAATAAATTTAATAAATGCGATAGATGAAATAAATGCAATAGATGAAATAAATGCAATAAATACAATAAAATCTGCGTGGCCTTTACCTAATTGAGCGACTGTCTATATGACCTTCACAATCACAGTAAAAATAACAGTAAAAGACTAAAGTCGGCTTTCAAATTTCCTGGCTTCGAGTAGTGACTCGTTACGTAATCAAGAAGGTGGAACATTTTCTGATCAGAGGATTGCACTCACACTAGTTTAATAAAAATACTTTCTACTCACTATACGTTTTAAAATTAAAATATCCAGATAAAATTGCAATACACGTTATTAAGTTGTGCAAGTACATACTCATTGTTTAAAACAATAGGGTTGAAAATATAAAACATACCTAGACCTAACTCAATGCCACAGTAAAGTTTAGCACAGGTATTCGCAGCTTAAACAATTATCCCATTTACAGCCGTTTTAATGATCCTTGAAGATCCTTGTGTTGATTTATTAATGCTGGAATCAATCAATACCTATTTACGTCATTTGTCAGTCGTTGCCGATTGTCAGAAGCCTGAAGCCTAGCGTGTAACTGGGATGTGGAGATCAGACAGACAGATGCTCCATGTAATATATTCGTATTCAGTTGCATCAGATGCAAAGCCAACCCCAACATAGTCGAGAAAAAAATAAGAAAAAAGGAGAGGAGGTCGAGAAAAGGCTACTACTGAATTATTTATATTTTCCTGCAATCTACAAGTTTTTTACATTTTAACACCGGTATTCCAGATGTTCATGCAAAAGCTCAACTCACTCAAACTGGAAATGGGCAGTTATGATTAGTTGGCTTCTTTTGCGTTGCGAGACGCACGGGACCGGTCAATGTGGTGACGCTTGGGGGAGGCCTATGTCCAGCAGTGGACGTCTTTCGGCTGATATGATGATTAGTTACAAAATATTTCAGCCCAATTTCAATGTAGGTTAGTAATATTTTTGTAGTGTAAGGCACAGCTTGATAGACTAACTAGAAAGCAAAGTAAAATCTGCTTGTTTCTCTTATACAACGCCAGCAGATTATTCTGACTAGACAAAGAGATTGCCTTATTATTATGTAAGTTTCAGACTAATGTACACAGAATCCTCCCCGAATATTTTTCTAAATGTTGAATCAGATTGTACTCTTCGGTTTTCTGTATAACCTGCCACAGCGTATGTATGTGGTCTACGGTGTTGAAGCCATTACGGAATCCGGCTTGTTCAGGAGGCTGGGAATCGTCAAACCTGCGCGCGAAACAGCGTGTAGACATGGCTAAGAAGTGAGATGGATCTGTAGTTCTTCTCTTCTTGAAGAAGAGTACCACCACTCCCCTGAACCATACCTGTGGCGTCCTCCCCTCGAGTATGACGGAATCAAACAACTTCTGAAGGGCCTTAAGTACTGGTTTTCCACCCGCCTTCAGGAGTTCGGCCGTAATTCCGTCATCACCCGGTGCCTTGTTGTTCTTAAGCTGTTTAAGAGCCATCCTAATCTCGTACAAGCTGACGTCCGGAATGTCTTCGGTATAGTGTCGGATCAAACTAGCTCTAGGGTCGTTTGCTAGATTCGCAGCAATGGTAATACTGTTCGACTAAAGAATAAACCAGACGTTTTATCCTCTAGCGTACGATTCGTACAATTTAATTTGCGTGGAAACACAAACGTTTACGTAAATGTAAATGCAAAACATGCCACAGCGGAATCTGTGTCAGTATGTTTAAGTTTCAGCTTGAATGTAAAATATTCTTTGTGCTTAGTTCATGATGGCAAAAGATAAATAAACCGAGTAAGTTTTTCATCTGAACTTTATAGCTAAAACTGAAACTGTGGGCAAATGTGGTGATTATAACTGGTAAAAGGGCCACAGAAAGTCGGTTTTAAAAATTGCAGCTTTTGAGCGACTAAATATAAACAAATCTAAGCTTATTTAGACAGATGTTAAATTATTTTTGTAAAATGTTATCTCTCGAAGTAATCATCCGATTAAGAACATTCTTGAATGTTTATAAACATCTCTTCGCTGAGCATTGCAGGCTTCTTTTTGTCCCGGCAAAATAAACGCATCATGTGGGATAGACCACAGCAGCGAAAATTCGGAAAAAAAGACTTGTTATAAATATGCTTACTTATGTAGGTAAGTATAAATAGGTATGGTAGAATAAAGGTGAGCTATTTTACTCAGCAGAGAGTGATGCTAAGCTGAAATAAATGAACCAAATTTCGAACTTTACTATCATCATCATTTCAGCCGAAAGACGTCCACAGCTGGACATAGGCCGAACTTTTCTACTCTCCTTTTTTTTCAAAAATGGAGGATAAAATCTAATTTAAGGAACTTACATGCTAGTGGCGCCACCTGGTGGGTACAGAAATGAAAGCCCTCAATGGCCGTCTGAAAATATTAATAGTGGTGTGATAGTAGACAACTGTTACATCATTTTTATTTTCTAACTAGTCCCTTAACTATTTGTCATTGTTGTAAATTTTATAAAGGCAGGTATTTTATAATAGCCTTTTGATTGTCATTTTCTGTAATGAGGATTAACTATGAAATTATAAATGAAAACAGCTTGATTCTTGATTGAAGACAGCTAGTATTTGCAAAATTCTGAAACAGCTGTTCTATTTTGCGTCAGTTATGTAAAACTCACCGAGTATAAAATACCGTAATAAATAATAATTTATCATTCTAATACAGAAGTCACAGCGGATCTTTGTGTCTCTGAAGTTGGTTGCAAGACCCTGCGCAGTAACTATTTTCGTCTCAATGTTGAAGGTGAAGATAGCATTACATACCAGGCCCCTCAGAAAGTATTGCGAAAAAAAGTTTTTATATATGGGAGACTGGCCAGTTATAATGTTTTTCGAAAATATGATTATTTATAAGTAAAAATAAGTAAGTTCCAATTTCAAAATTTCCCTCCACATTTTTTGCGAGTTAATTCAAAGTATTGTGTCTCACTGAAATATGGATCTGCGCCGGGAACATTTTAGAGCTATGATTTTATACGATTTCAAGTGTCGCCTGAAACCGGATGAATCGTACGATAGACTTCAAATGGCATTCATGGATGAAGGCCCTTCCAAGGCAACCGTGTATCGTTGGTATAACGAATTCAAGCGCGGTCGACCAACTTTGGGGGATGACGAAAGAAGCGGTCGCCCTTTGACGGCTGTTACCGAAGAAAACGTGCTAGCAGTGAAAAATTTAATCCAAGACAATAGGCGAATTACATATCAGGAGATTCAACACATATTGAAGATTGGATCGGGAAGCGTTCACGAGATTCTACACAGCCATCTTCGCGTGAGGAGGATAGTATCACGCTGGGTGCCGCACAACCTCACCGATGCTCAGAAGCAGGCCCGGGTGGAATGGTGCCGTGATATGCTTAACAAATTTGAAGCAGGCTCGTCTCGGCGTGTTTACGACATCGTTACAGGTGATGAGTCCTGGATTTATCAATACGACCCAGAAACCAAGCGCCAGTCGACTGTTTGGGTGTTTCAAAATGAGCCAACGCCTACCAAAGTGAAGCGATCTAGAAGCGGGGGTAAGATTTTGATCGCTAGCTTTTTTAATTTGACTGGCCACTTGGTATCAATTCCCTTACGGGATCAAAGAAGCATTAATGCCGAATGGTATACTACCAAATGTTTGCCAGAAGTTTTCTCTGTTATAAGCAACAAGCGACCAAACACAGGGCTCCGCGGGCTACTGCTCCACCACGACAATGCACCTGCGCACACCGCACTCAAAACGAGGGACTTCCTGGACAGCACGCCAGTCAAACTCCTGGGTCACCCTCCTTACAGCCCTGATCTAGCACCGTGTGACTTCTTTTTATTCCCAAAAATAAAAAATCAGCTCAAAGGGATACAATTTTCGTCGCCGGAAGATGCGCTGGCTGCGTTCGAGCAGGCTGTAAACGAGGTGTCTGCGGCGGACTGGAAAAAGTGTTTTGAAAACTGGTTTAGGCGCATGAATCTTTGTATAGAGGCTGGTGGAAAGTACTTTGAAAAGATTTAATAAAAATATATGTACGTATAGAACAATTTTTTTTAGTTTCGCAAAACTTTCTGAGTGTCCCACGTATCTGCCTCTTTCACTCACTTACGTTACTCGCATCGTTCTACCTCGCTTACTGTATGCAGTATACTCGATGACAAACAATTTTTTGCGCAATGGTTCGCAGAGCCTAACTTCAGAGACAGTAAGATCCGCTGTGACTACAGCAGTTATCTGTCTTCGCAATGGTTATTCAAAACTCATAAGTAAGCATAAGCTTTTTAAAACTGAGACGCTTTTATCGTACCTATTAACCCCGAAGTGCATAAAAAAGGTAATTCCATCAGGGAAATAGCGGAACAAATGAAACCTAGTTAGCTGGATGTTTAATTTAATTGCTTGTTATACCAGCCAGTCTTTTAGTACTAACGCTGGATTTCTTGGCTTTATTTATTTGATGTTAGTAACTTTAAATCCATGAGCTGGAACATCGCATATAATTTATGGTAAAATAATCATCCAGTTCATTCTTACTTCCGAATTAGAAAATTCGGTTTTGAGTCTGAGCTGTGTTTTCTCTATTTTGTTGAAAAGGCGTAAATAAGTTTTATGAATACACAAAATATAATGTTTTATTAATAATATATTAAATAGTGCTAGGATTGTTTATCATGTAATGGGTATCTTAACAAAACAAGAAGGTAAATCAGATTGAACCTCAGATAATTTTAATCTTTAATAAAAAGGTTTTCGCAAAAAAAATAATTACTGAGTTCAAAAACAAAACACTCAAAAGTGCAAAATATCTTTTATTTTGGCAGTCAGTGTCTTTCGTACCTCATGTTTTTATCGTTTTGCGACACCGACTGCCGAAGCGAACGTTATTTAGCAAATTTTTGTGTTTTGTATTTGAAGTCGGATAATTTTTTTGAAAAAGATTTTTATTTCCTCTTTTTACTTTTTGTTCAGCATCACTACAAATTGAGCAAGTTCCATACTAAGGTACCTAAAGGATTGACAAAATACCCATATAGACTAAATTTACACATTCGTGCTGTTTGTCGCTAAAGGGTTCGGTTGTATATGCTCCATATCTTGAAAACTGCAAAAACTGATTTTGATGAAACTTGCACTAAGACCTAAGCTGAGAGATACATAATCCAATAAAAAAGAATAATCATGATCCAATTACTAGTTCTTTTTTATTTTGTATTAACAATTGTCTTGCGCTTGACCACTATTTTTCTATTCACCACTAGTTTCGGCTGAAACTGAGAACCACCTTTTGAAGTCAGTTAAAAAATCTCTTAGCTGCTCATTTGCAAATCTCTCTATGCTTCTCAGGTTTGCTGTTAGAGGACTCAATTATGGGTAAAGCACGCCTTTGTACATAAGCTGTCCTATATGTTTGTATCTGTTTTTAAATTGTGTGTACAATAAAGAATATGAACCCTAAGGAAAATCCAGTTACCACCAGTAACCAAACAAGCAATGATAGGTACATCTCTTCAATAAACCGATTAAATAGCGAAAGTAGCCAGAAACTGTATCAAGTCAACTGGAAACTGTGTCAATTCAACTGGAACCCAGCACGACGTCTTGCTCAAACAGATATTTCGCCTCAAATGGCACGATACCTCGCTTTGATGAGCGCTGGCTGGAATACTATCTGACGAAGATAACGTTGGTACTTAGGATTGAAATTAAATTATTGAACAATTAACGGTAAGTAGGTAGGTACTGCGAGGACTCATCTATTAAGAGGAAAACTCCCAACCTATTATAAGACTGATGACAGATAACTATTTAGTTTTGGAAGGTGATTGAAATCGGAATTCTCGTAATATAATTGAAGATGTTTTTGTTGAGCTTTGCTTGTCACTTCGGGACGTGCCCGCCTGGAGGCAGGCACGTTGTTTATAAAATATAACGTATGAAAGCAATCTCTGAATATTATTAAAGCTCTCTGAGCTACGCCCTCACAGTACCTATTAAGCATAAGTATTGAGTTTTTCAAAAAATGTTTTTGAACAGGAAGCCCAAACACGATGGTGCTATATTGTCTACTTAAGAAGTTACTATGGACACCTTCCGGCTCCATCATGAGATCAGCTATACTTACCATATTATTTGAATGTTTCCAAAGTTACATAATTATGGATTGGGGCAAGACATAATTAAGATATATTTATTTCCGGAGTAGTAAAAGAAATAAAATATAAACAGTAATAAAAATAATAAATAATTAGGATCAAGGGCGTGAAACAGAAGGCAGCACTCCTCAATACGGCTCGCATTGTGAGGAGGTTCCTGTCTCTGGAGCCCTAACCACCGGTAGCTTGGACCCTGATCCCGACACCGGCGCACAACCATTTTTTTATATTTTAAATGTTTGTTTTTTGATTTGTTTTTATTAAGAAATATTTAAAATGTAAATATAAAGTGTGTAGAAAATTGCATAAAAGGGAAAATAAAAAAACCCCGTGCGAGACCAAAAGGCGAAGGCGGCGTGGAGTATATAATAAAAGACATCTCAGCATGTGCAGCGATATCCAAAAAGAAAATAACGCTGCGCTGGTATTCCCTTTCTGATTAGTACGTTTGCTTAGGATAATTTCCGAATTTTACGCTGACAAAGCCGCTGGCAGAATCTAGTAATAACAATGCAATGTTGTGCGCAATGTTGGCCCATTGTCAAAAATATCACGGGTCGTCAGTTGACACCAACTAACATGCTAAGTTTGAATGGAAAGTTTTGACAATACCGTCTAAAGGTGTGAGTATCGAGGTGTCTTGGTGCTCTGTGCCAATGACTATGAAAAATATAGAGGTAGACACAGAAAAATGTTAATCTTGAAGTTAATGAAACTACTTTCAAAGTGATGACAGTAGGTAAATATTAGGTTTGACTTGACTTTAACTCTTCAATTCCCATGACCAAGATTATAAATATTGTTTGGTTTCATAGAAATACTTAGTTATGACAATAAATATATTTCTAATTAAACGTTTTAAGTGCCTATTCTAGGTAATTTTTCAATTTTGTTCATAGTGTCAATTCATTTAATGTTATTTATGGAAATATTTGTACGCTGATATTTACGGCTAAACTTGATTGGACTCAAACGATGTAATATCTTGCATGCTCTTGTATGTATCCATTGTTTAAAAACAAATAAAGAAATCTCATCTAATCTAAACATATACGTGTGGACGATGCACCCAGACTAACACTACTATACTACGCATAGGTATTAAGCATTACAAGCCCTAAACCTAATTAATTTATTTGATAAATAGGAACATGGTTCTCACATACTTGCAAATATTTCAAACATCGGTAAAATACATAATTCAACAACAACGGAATAGTGTTTGAGTCAATTTCTTATAACGAAAATTTAAATATATATATACAATAACTATGAAAAGGTTTTCTACACTTAAGATTGCCCTATGGAGCAGGAACAGCATGTTTCCAAGCATTCTTATCTTGAATATAATCATCTAATATCTTTATAGAATGAACAGTGAAATATCTAGGCTGATAAAAATTTACGCCGAAAAAGTTATTAAAGTCTCAAGTAGACTCTGCTATAAGAGTCGACGCGACGGCACGAACTATTTTGTGCGCGGGGTTAAAATGCATGCTATCTTAAAATGGACTAGATAATGATGAGACAAATTGATATCATTTTTTATTTTGAACATACATCGTCAAACAGTGGAGTAATCTCTAGAGTACGTTTGTATGGAAGAATTTTCGACTAGTGTCACCTTAAAAATTAAAGGGCACATTAAAACAAAAAAAAATGCTACAAAATTTACACAAATTTTCCATGAGATTCGTAATTTGCATTACATAGCTATTAGACCAGTCATTAAAGAAATGTATCTTTGTATATATGAAAATGTATCCAAACTAAATTATTTTTGAGCTTACTTCTAATTGCGAGGTAATTCGACATAATCTAACCGCTAGTTGACCTTTCGATATTAGTAATAATTGGCAGAAAGCTCACATACCACACACACATGTGGAGGTTAATTAGACCTTCATGAAGGATGAATTTTGGTCGACGGGTGTCGTGTATTATTTCCGCTGAAGTTTACATTACACCACGACTCGGCGCTAAACGTCGCCGACCCAGCGCATTAAATAGATTCTTGTTGTTAAGAATTATTTACTAGTTTATTTTTGTACGTTTGATTGTTAACTATAATTTATCTATTGGCCTTAGTTGCCTAAAAATAAAGAGTTCTTTTTTTTATCTCGGGACCTTAGAGTCCCGGTCCTTTGAAAGGCGTGCGAGGAGCCGAAGCCAACTCGTAGAGGTCCCGTTAGGCATGTATCAGGAAATGTGACCCCAACCGACGATTATCCCTGTATGCACTACGCAACTGCACCCAAGGCCAATCCCCGGTTGGTGCAGGACTATTGCAAATTATGGAGAAAAATGTATTGGGCTATGGATTTTGTAGGTTAAGAGGATCGTTTGCCAAAACTATAGAAGGACTACCGGCCATACCCGACCACTGTTGAACTAAACGGCTATAAAATGGCAGGGGGTGCATGACTTGCACACTCAATTAATGGGCCCCCATAAAGGTCAAAGTCAAAGTCAAATGTGTTTATTTCAAGTAGGCCATTATGTGGCACTTTTGAACGTTAAAATTTACATTTATTAAAAATTGATTCTACCGTGCATTCGGAAATGAAGGTTGTTATGGAGAAGAACGCACAAGAAACTCCATACTTACTCTTTTAAAAGAAAGTTTTATACAATATTTATATAGGTACATACATTAATAAATTCGTATACGTGAGGACGATTTACCCAGCACTACTATACTACATATAGGTATGAGAGAATTACAAGCATTAACAGGTAAATTCCTTTACTTGATAAATAGGAACATGGTCCTCACGTACTTACAAATAGTGCAAACATAGGTACATTATCTAATTAAACAACAACAGAACAGTGTGCGAGTCAATCAAAGGGAGAGAGTTATTATTATTATGAGAGCGATTTTATAAATTCAGAGGCTTTTCTCGCATGCGCAATTAAAAGTATTCTTCCATAGCCCTTTTCTGAAATCTAATCTATCTCTATAAAAACACATCAAAATTCAGTTACGGTTTAGTCGTGAAAACGTAACAATCAGACAGCATTACTTTAAAATGTATAATATTAGTGGTGTATTATATTACCTACAGTGCTCAGACCTGGTCACTGACCGAGTCACAAAATTTCCGCCTTGGGATTGGTCAAAGAGTAATGGAGCGCAGAATTCTGGGCGTGAAAGAGCTGACAGAATAAGTAATGCCACGCTGCGCTCTAAAACGGGGATCATACATGTAGGAGTAGCAAGACTAAAATTCGATTGGGCGGGTCACGTTAGCCGCATGAACCGAGACACCTGGGCAATAGTCTCCACAAATTGGGTGCCTGCGGCGCCGCCGAGGCCATCCCATAAAGAGGTGGTGGGACGACCTAGACGGCTACTTCAGAGGCTGCTTCGAGGTGGCTCAGGAAAAGAATACTTGGAAGGATTTGGGGGAGGCCTTTGTCCATCAGTGGGACAGCAATAAGCTAATATAAAATATATTATATATGTATTAGTTAGTGGCTTCCCAATTTAATCAAACTCATAAAAAATATATACTAACTCTTAAAAATCTGAATAACAAAAACCGCAAATTTTATGGCTAAAATTCAGTAACTCTCGTTCATGTTTTCCAATATCGACTCGACCGCTTTACTATAGTGATTGGTTAAAATTGCAAATTCATGCGATGCAATTGATCGTGTGTAAGGGCTGCTGGATGCGTGGCGTTTGTCCTATCAATATGCAATTACACGGTTTGTGTCAAAAGGCCCTAATTAATTGATTTACGCCGGTTTGGCGGCTTTTGTAATTCGTTTAGTTTCTGCTGAGTGCTTGATATAGTTGTTACAAGGGGTGGTTTGTGGACTGCGGTTAATGTCATGCTTGCTTCGGTCACTTTGTAAATGAGTAACTCTCTAAACTGGGAAGTTTATAGAATAGAAAATTAGCGCAAAATCAAGGTGTCAAATTGTAGGACCGACATTACCTGCTGTGATTGGATGCCATGTCATTTGATTTGCGTTTAAATTGTGATGCTTTGAATAATGTCCTCCAAGCCGAATTTCATACACGGTGGTCAATTTCAGCTCAGACTAGCCATCAGCGCGGATATTAAGTCCACTCTCTGATCCCTCACTCAGTTAGTCAAATTGGACGGCAATCCAACGCGACCGGAGAGAGATCAAGCGTAGGACCAACGGCTTAATTAATGTGGTTTTACTTATTAGGGATTCCAGTGCTAGGAAGTTGTCAGTGTAAAACCTTCCAAGATACGTAGACACGAGAATTGATTCAAGTTCTTTAACAAGCAGTCTTTTAAAGGAGCGTCCTCACTGGGAGCATTCTTTCTTGAGCATTTGTAAACAAGCTATCGTAGACGAGCAACAAATTCTGGGAACAGCGAGCCCAGCTTTCACTTTCGAGCAAAAATATGAACGTTCGAGTCGAACATTCCCTTGCGAGCTTGGAGCATTCGAATACGATCTCGTTAAATTTCATCATTCGATAATACGATTGACCAAGAAGGTCACAAACACTTAAGATCAAGGAACCGTTCCTTGTTTTACAAGTGGCCAGTAATATTCCTACATATATACTCATTCATTCAATTATCTCAGTACTCGCTTTCGAGCGTTTTATTTGCGTGCAGATTCGAATGCGAGCCGTTGCCGCGAAAATCGTTGTGACTTCCACGCCGGCCGAAGTTCGCGCTTGCGTGTAAGCTTTGTAATGCTCGACTCAACGTCCACACCACTCGAATATTCGACGTCGAATGCTCATTACACGTGAATGATCTCAGTGAGGACGTTCCTTAAAAATAACATAGCATTATAAGCGTTTGTAAAACTTTAAACAAACACATCTTAGTGCTCGAGCCGGACAGAAGTTGTAGATTTTGTGCAAACAAACTGACGCGCAAAGACATGAGCATTGTTAAAGATCGATGGCATGTTTTTCTTGCAAAACGTTTGACTATTTGGTATATACAGGTGCACTTGGAGAGATAAAACTGAAAAGGCTTAACAGGCATGACATAGCTATCTCTGCAAGCGCGGATACAGGGGGGAGGCAACGGTGGCAATTGTAATCCCTGGGTCCTGACCAAACTGAGTCTGAACTTCCAAATTAGACACAAAGATACCTAAATCTTTATTTTCAGTTGGATATATTACTTAAATATTGACAAATAGTATTCATCTTTGGGTTTGGGTACATTCTTGTGTTTAAGGAAAATTGGGCTCGGCAAATTGAGAGTTTTTGTCCACTCGGGGCACTTTGTCAGATGTATTTACCCTGTGCCCATAAATAAGAGACACGTCATGACTTTCTACAAGCACTATCATTCCCCTCCCCCCTTCCCCCGATCATAATCCTGGATCCGCGCTTGTCTCTGTAGGCATAGAAAATTAAGTTTTACTTTGAGTTACACGAACTTTTGGTTCCCATGGCCTATTCCAAGAGACCGTGTAAATCTCCGAAGAAAATGTACATTTTGATGTCTTTTATCTGTGAATGAATTTTTTAGGGTTCCGTACCCAAAGGGTAAAAACATGACCCTATTACTAAGACTCCGCGGTCCGTCTGTCTGTCAACAGGCTGTATCTCATGAACCGTGATAGCTAGACAGTTGAAATTTTCACAGATTATGTATTTCTGTTGCCGCTATAACAACAAATACTAAAAACAGAATACAATCAATATTTAAGGGGGGCTCCCATGGAACAAACATGATTTTTTTGCCGTTTTCTGCGATAATAGTACGGAATCCTTCGTGCGCCAGTTCGACTCGCACTTGGCAGGTTTATTAAATAAAATCAGCACCTGCTACTAGAAATCTCTAGAAGTAGATGCTGATTATATCCTATCTATATCTTATCTTCCTGGTCCTAATCAAGTACCTTCAACAAAGTTTCATACCTTACTGTTAAGATCTCTCAAACTTTTCTTAAAGCACCGCACAGAAGATCTACGAAATATCTATACACCGTGTACTGTTCCCTTTTCAAAAAGCTGATCATAGACCTTTTTTAAACTTCGAACGGTATTGATAAGGCTATGCGCATTCATTTATTTTTAATTCGTTGTCAGACTCACGGCTAGGCTTAGAAAATTGAGAGGCTATTGTAGGCTTTCTATTTAGTGGTTCTAGGCTCCAATCCCATGGAACGCAAAAACAGTAATGTGAAAGAAACATAAACCGTTATTTGAAAAACTGTCGGTTCATATTTCTGGAATACATCGCGGCGCCCGCCGTAAATTTTTACAGCGGTTTGAAATATTCAGCCTGTTCTTTTTAACTTTCTGCTTTGCCTTTCCAAACTGATATTCACTCTATATTTCCGTTATGTTTGTGTTTCACGCTCTATCCGCAATTCGTAAATTAAAATCGGAAGTTTTGGTTCACGAAAAATGTGTGTGTGGACGTTCCACACCAGTGCTACTACAATTCAAAAAAAAAAAAACACACAAATATAGCGTGTGTTGCCCATGGTCCACCCGCTAGATCTTTCATTGTTAAAACAATGAAAGATCTGTATTTCTTATTTATATTTCCCTTTGCAATTTTGGTTTTATTTTGAAAACTTACTAATATATAACCTTACCTCACGCTAAATATGCTCTCGGTACCAAGCCATTTTTTATGTCAAACTTTTAGTAGCTTTTACTTTATGAAGGTAATGAAGGTATAAAAATGAACCTTAAACCTACATCGTTTTAAATGTAACATCACTAAAATTACCTTGGTAATGTAATAAAATGATTTATTGTAAATTTCTTATTTATATCTATAATGAAAAAACAAAACACCATGTCCTGGTAAAATTTACTGAATTTAGTAAATTAAGTCAATTATATAGGATTTAAACATGTAAAATTCAACAGGGTTGAACGGGGTAAATAGGAATGCAGGGTTGAAATAGCACAAAATATTAAAGGGATCTTCACGTTATTTGAAAATTGTTTGCAGCATTTCAGTAATTTATTTATAAATTGTTATAAAGCAAAAATTACAACTTCAGACCTTTATTTCCCGAAAGGTACACACATTTCCTCTGTTTGGTTTAATTCCCATATGACAAACGAACATCCTATTGATATCGACCTGCAGCCGTATTGCGTAAGTTCCCCAAGAGTTTAAACTCTATCCAACCGACCAAATCGGACAATCACACAAGATGGAAATCTACATCGCGTCATTCATCTCGCATGTGATAGGTCGATTTGGTCGGTTGGATATAGTTTAGGACCTAATGCAGACTCCAAAAATAACGCTAAACCAATAATATGGTATCAAAGTGCAAAATCATAACTATCGAAATTTTATTTCTTTTTGGATTTCATCCTGTTTGTACATGCATAGGGAGTACCTACAGTGTTCTGGCTTCCTATGCTGAGTATCAGTAGTATTCAATTTTGTTTTGTTGAACGTTTATTTATAGTTCTATATTTTTTTGTTTTCTGTTTGCGGCCTGTGCGAGTAACTATTATTCTTCCTTTTTTAAATGGTTCGGTACGTTTCTTCATATCAGCATCTCCGTCAATTTTACGTCTAGAATATTGATTGTACTTACCATACATAGTTCCGATAAGAGCAGCCAATTTCCTTGAGATAGCACCGTCACAAAGTGAGTCGAAGCAGGCGCTTAAAGCACGGGCACATGCGCTGGAGCCGATCTGTTAAACAAAGGAATGTTTAGTAGAAATAAAAGAAGAATGTACTATTTTACCTCTGGACGCTTTACGAAGAAGGAGTTCGTTTAATAACATAATAATATCTTACTACAAAATCTGTTTTTATCCTTTATAGGTAAATATATATTATATATTTATAGGTAACAGAAAGGTGTAAAAATATTTAAAAAAACCGTTTTTGTCCATGTACTGTCGACAATGTTAATTTATGAAATACCATTAGCTAATTTTGCTACAGACAATCTAATAAAATTAGTTCGAATTTTGCTTAAATGTTATTATTTCCTTAGCAACAAACTTGCTAGTGATAAAATAAGACAGTGTCAATTAGTCTATCCATCCTTCTGTCATTTCAATGACATGCCACCATTTTAATATCTACTTCACTTTTTTTTTATTGGCGTTTTTCTTATAATTTAAAAAGTGGGCTTCTTTATCGAATTCGTTCGTATATGTTTTAGAAATAGAATATAGTTCTTTGTCTATCCATACAATGCTGGACGACAGTTAATTCCATATTTAAAATATAATTACGGGCTTAGGTATAAAAAAAAAATCATTTATATTCGATTAAAATCTATCGCAATGAGCACAAAGCTCAAAATTGCACGACTTTACACTGACCACTCACCACACTCACTTACATGTGCTTACATTGTCAATGTGGACACGCGTGTGAGTGGTATAACAAGAAAACTTTATAGTTTTGAAGGTGTCAATCGAGTTATCGGCTAAATGGGTAGTGTATCAACTTGCATGACTTTATATGAACAACTTTCTACATCCAAGGAAGTATCAAACAAATCTCAAAAAAAAACTGTACCTATCAACCATATACATTTTGGTCAGCTAACGGCAGATTTGTAAGGCAAATCCTTATATTTTTTGGGAATTGCCTACGACTTCATTGGAGAAAGTTGTTAATTTACATTGCGCACATACATTTCACAACACCTTTATCATTGTGACTAGGTCAAGTAAAGTGAGAAGGGACGAGCCTATTGCCATTAATCGGGCACAGGTTAAGCTACTGAGAACTTTCAGGTGGAAAAACCCAATCACCAATTGTATTTTATGGTTAACATTAACATTTATACTGTAAAAGGGTGTAAACGGGAGCGGCACCAAATCCATATTAAATCGTCAAACTGTGTGAATTAGGTACTACACGGGTTAAACGAAGCCTTTAATACCTTCAGACATCGTAATTCAACCGAAATAAAGACGAACCAAGTAATTTGACGGTGATCAATAATATTACACTTCGGTGGATAATTCGAACACCTTGAACTTAAAGATTTCTAATTACTTTGAGCATGTAGTAAATAACATCAATATTTTCGTCATATTCATATATTGTGCTATTAATAGAGGCACCCACCGTTTCAATATCGGTTCAACCGTCAAATAACAAAGGACACATCCATAGATCATGTGAGTACATAACACTTCCATGGGTATCAATAAGACACGGCCATCCGAATGTTTGCTTATACCACGCGTTCACCATTCAAGAAACACGGCATTTTAACGAATCGCGAACACGACCACTCCCGAATATAGCCGACTACGTGGCAAGTTTACTTCGGTCTTGCATGACCGAATTGTAGCGTCAGAAAAACGAGCACTTCGCCATATCTTTACTGCATAAGTCAATGGACATATCATATTCTTTCATTAAGGAAAAATCCTAACAACATCTTTCACATTCATTAATTCAAAAGGATCATTGACTGCATGGGCCCTTATATTATTACAACGTAGTCTTAACAACAAATTTTTTTTTTTGTATTTGTCCACACATCTACGAGTAGGTACTGACTAAAAGTCCTAAAACCTCTGACAGACAAAGCACTGCCAAAACCAAAAGATCTAGCTCGTGAAAGAGCTTACTTACTTTTACTGTAGTTCATAATTTTCGCTTATCAGGCACTTGGCTTGGAACCAAATAAAAGCTGCCCGCCACCCCGCACATTGTGTGTCATAACAATATAAGAAATTACATCAATATCTCTAACCCAACGGAACCTACTTTTATTGATCGCTGGAGAAAGAACTAGGTAAATTGAGGCAATATTGAACACTTTTCACTTCAGGCCATGTTGTTTACATATGCAAACAACGTAATTATTATGCCTTTTTATACCCCTGAGTTGTGAACATGTGAACCTGCGTGCATTGTGCCACTTCGAAATTCTAATTCTATCGGCGCTAACCCAGTAGCAGCTAAACCCATAGTGAGGACATTTACTTTTAAAATAAATGAATTGTGAACAAGTGAGGTTTAGAAAGAAAGAAAGAAAGAAAGAAAAATATTTATTTGTGACCCGCACAGGAGACACGAGAAAATAAGCATACACTTAAACAATAATAAAATAAAAAAAAACCCTGTGCGAGACCAAAAAGGCTCCTATCTCAGCATGTGCAGCGATATCTAAAAAAGGTAATAACGCTGCGCTGATATTCTGATAGGGCCTACTGTTGATGCCACGGACACACTTACGGAAACAGGACTTATAAAATAAAAAAAATAAAATAGAAGAATATATAAATAACAAACAAAATAGAATAAAACACTGAAGGTGGGTCAAAGTAAGTGTAAGTATAATACAAATATATAAACGCGATGCTCAATGATCATTTGTCAAAACCATAGACAAACGACAGAGCGCGCGGATCAAATAGTGGTTTATTAAAAAATACGGAAAGAATCTATGGTCGGCTGTCAAAAGAAAAATATTATGTAAGTAAGTTATGTTATGAAATAGTGTAAATGAATAAGTGTAAATAAACCTGGCGAAAAGAATTGCTAATTGGATAAATCAGAGTGGTGTGGATTTAATATGTGTGGTGTGGTGTTTGCAAGAAAGTTCATAATAAAGAAAATGGGTTAAAGGCGGTAAACCTAACCGCGTGCAAACCACGGGTAAGCTTATCTTCCGGATTCCTTTTGCTGAAGTAATAAGTACTGCTTGAATTTAGTACTAAATGTTCCAATCGTTTTTATAGCACGAAACGGCGGAGGAAGATCATTCCAGATACGAGAGGCAGCGAATTTGAAACTTCCACGGAATGCAGCAGTTTTGTGTGACGCCAACAACAGGTAGGCAGAAGCTCTCGTTTTGACCCTATTTACATCGCGCGACCAGGTCAATTTACCGAACAGATAGTCTGGTTTTTTTGTGAGAATTGTGCCAAAGAGCAGGGTAGCCAGATGCAGCTTTCTACGATCTGACATTCTCATCAAATTACCCTTATTTAAAAAAGGAGTTACGTGACATCTAGGAGGGATGGTAAAACAAAATCTCGCACAAGCATTCTGTACTCTCTGAATTAACCTTTCACTTCTACCTAGAATGCACGCCCCGTACACAGTGTCAGCGTAGTTCAGCTTAGATAAAACTAGTGTTTCACAAAGCAGAATGCGCATATCCACACTTATGTAGGGACGCACACGATACAGAAGCTTAAGCCTGTAAAAGCAGTTGCGCACAGCCTCCATGATATGTGTCTCAAAGTGCAGGTGCTCGTCAAACAGTAACCCAAGATTACGGGCTTCCCGGACCCTTTCAATGGAACACCCGTCGATCTTCAAGTCCAAATTCCCATTACCCATTTTATTTAAAAAATCTCTTGATCCCATTAAAATAAATTTTGACTTAGATGGGTTCAAAACTAAGGCGTTTCTCATAGACCAAGCCGATATCCTATCAAGATCTTCATTCAAACTCTTTACAGTGTCAGCAGCCTGCTGGGGATGAAAAGATAGGTACATCTGCAGGTCATCAGCATATAAGTGGAACTTGGTGTTGAGCAGGCAGTTAATGATGTCAGCACTGTAAACAATGAAGAGTAGCGGGCCCAGGATCGATCCCTGCGGTACACCCCTATTCACGCGCTTAGGACCAGAGGATTTAACAGCTCCATCACTGTCACTCGTTACCTGGACAAACTGAGAACGGTAAGTCAAGTAACTCTCAAACCACTTTACCGTCTCAGGCTGACATCCATAATAAGTCAACTTCGATAGGAGGAGCGAGGTATTAATAGAGTCAAAAGCACGCGAAAAATCTAGTAAGACCAGCAGGGTACCCATGCCCTTATCTCTAGCTTCAAGAATATTCCCAACCACATCGAGAAGAGCTGTGGCTGTGCTGTGCCCCTTGCGAAAACCCGATTGAACAAGCGGCAATATGCTGTGTTCCTCGAGGTAAGACCGAAGCTGGTTAGAGACAACCTTCTCCAGGACCTTGGAGAGGCATGGCAATAAACTGATCGGGCGAAGTTCTTTTACACTGGTAGGATTAGAAACTTTAGGGATGGGTCTAACTATTGCCAATTTCCACAGATCCGGGAAAGATGAGGTGGTGATGGAACGGTTAATGATGGCCGTTATAGCTGCAAGGGTCCGAGGAAGGGTCATCATCAGCATCTCAAGAGAGATATGGTCACAACCCTGTGCATTGGACTTGAGACTATGCAACAGCCTCAGCACCATATCCTCATGAACAGGCTCAAGCTGGAAGTGACTGTTACTGAATCTGTGGTGCTCAAAGTACTTCAGGTCAGCAGAAGAAACCCTACCGGTGCCAGGCACGTCCAAAAAATGTTCATTGATTTTTTCTGGGTTATTACAAAAATGAGGTAATCCGTGATCTGGTTTATTAGAGATACTAGTGGCTATGGTAGATTTGATGTGCTTCCATAACTTCTTAGGTTGTTTAATGTTTTTATTTATGTATGTTTTAAAATATGCATGTTTCTCACTCTTAACGGCAGCCCTAACAATATATTTGAGCTCTTTATATGAGTTGACATGACGCAAGGATTTAGTGGACTTGGACTTTATGTGGCTCTTGTCCCGCAATTTCATCATTTGTTTGATAGTGGATGTTATCCAGGGGCAAGACTTTTGTTTTATTAAAACTTTTTTAAGTGGTGCATGTAAATCAAACAAGTTCCGAATAAAATTATTAAATGTTTCAACCATGCAATTCACATCCTCTAATCTTTCAATGCATTCCCAGTCCATCTTATTTAGGTCCTCGTTAAACTGGTCAGTTAGTATATCCCTGAGAGGTCTATACGTGACCCAATGGGGGGCAGGTTTCTCTACTTTGAAGTTCAGCTCAACCGACACAACGGCGTGTTGACCGAGCTCAGGTACGTGAGATACAGAGACCTCACGTATACGGGCGTCGGTGCACACGACGTCAATAAGTGATTCACTATGATCAGTGAAATGTGTCGGTTCAGTAACAATTTGTTGCAATTTACAGCATGTTAAGAAATTGTTCAGTAACTTAGCTTTATTGTCCGAGAGGTTTAGCATGTTTATATTAAAGTCACCCAACAAAACAATCCTGTCAGCGCAAGCAAAGGAGAAAAGAGAGTCGGTAATCGCGTCAAGGAAGATGTTCACATCAAGCCATGGCGGTCTATAAGCAGTACCGACGATAACCGAGTGCGAGTTGACGGTCAGTCGGAGCCACATCTGCTCGACCTGTGGCGCAGTCGGGTGCGGCATGAGGCACGCGCGCACTCCGCGCCGCACATAGAAACCCACGCCGCCCCCGCGCCCGCCGCGCACCGTGGTCGGGCGCGGCACGTGACGCAGCCGGTAGCCCGGGACAGTCGGCGCTCGACCCTCCTCGCCCCGCCTAAGCCAAGTCTCGTTTATCGCCATGATGTCCACCGCACAATTTGCCATAGCCACAATAAACTCATCCTGGCGCGTACCTAGCGAACCCGCGTTAAACAATCCAACTTTTAAATACTTAGACTTAATCATGTTGACAATTCTTGGACGTGAATGATTAGTGTATAGGTGTATGTATTAGAAATGTAATAAATGACAAATTTAAAAGAAGAATGTAGATAAATAATACGAATTGTAAACACTATACAGATATAACCGACAAGCCGACGTTTTATAAATATGTAATATGAATGATAAATATTTAGTGCTCGGGCAGCAGGGCCACAGAAAGAGACCACTATATACAGAGAGAGGAACAGTGCTGGCCGCGCACAGGGCAAACTTGAAAACATAAGTACACCTAACATAGACAGTATGACCGTAGATCTTAAAATTAACATAACACAATAAAAATTGCAGAAGCCCAGCGAGCTAAACAACCTTCTCGACAGACATCTCCCGGCCAAAAACACGAGCCAAGTCCTCTTCTGTGCGGATACAATGGGTAGGCTTGCCGTCACCCTGCTTAGCCAGAATGCGGCCGTTCTTCGTCCAGGAATATCTCCACCCAAGACGACTGCCAGCCTCACGCACACGGTAGAATAAATGTTTGTTAGTTCTGGTAAGCCTCTCGTTCACATAGAAGCGCCGCGGGGGCGCAGGGAGACCGAGGTCCGCGGTCGTGGCCCCCCGGCGGACACGCGCACCCTGCAGCAGCTCGTCGCGCAGTGCGCGGCGCGCCAGGCGCACCACGATGCGTCGCCCGCGCGCCGTCGCCGCCGCCTCTCCCGCCGGGCTCGCCTCGCCCGCGGAAGCCGCGCGCCCCTCTCGTTCGACCCGCAGGCCCACACGCTGCGCGAAAACTATGTCGCGCGCCTCCAGAGTCACCCCAAGTTTTGCCGCCATCAGTCCCACAGTGTGAACCACATTCTCACCAGGGATCTCCGGGATGTTCGCTACTTCTAGATCTGAGCCAAGCAGATCCTGTTCGCGGTCGTTGAGCTCCAGTTGAAGCCGCGCGACACTCTGCTCGAGTTGGTTGACCCTGGTGTCAGGCGGTGCCTCACCGGTCCTGCTCTCAAGAGCCTCTATTCTGGCCTCCAAGCTGTCCACCCGCTCAGTACAGACTCCCACCGAAGAGTGCAGGCCGGCCATCTCACGACGAAACTCCCGCATCTCGTCCCTCACTTCCCGCAGCTCCGGTTTCCGGTTTGAAGTGAACTTTACAGAATAAAAGAACTTAGGTCTGTACGTCGTGCACATTTACTTTTTACGTCCGTCTATCTGCCAGCTATAACTGATTACAGCCTTCAAAGCAAAAGTGTAAAGAAATCTTCTGGATATCCTCTTTCCATCGTAAACATCATGCAACGTTTTTTTTCAAACGATATCGAGGTCAAGCGTGGGCTCATTGTCAAAAAATATTAAGTTTTGAATTTCTGACTTGATAATGAAACTCGTATGTTCCATTAACATTATTAAGTTGTTCTTAATTTGACGTATCATATTTTCTGAACTTGAAAATTTCCAGCGCAAAAATATCTATCACTGTCAAAGTGTGAACGGTTTTCTAGGTAAAAAAGACAGCTGGATTATATCTAAGTATTACTGGTATTACCAAGTTCTATTTTTAAACAGTTTGTTGGAAAAACTTTTCGTTTCGTGCTTTTGGTATGCTAATAACGTGGCCTAAAATATGAGTCACCCAATTTAAACGGTTGTAAAAGCAGAAAGTTGTTTTGTGTTTTTTGTCGTGGGTTATTGAATCTATTTTGGCGGGCGCTGTTGTTTGATACTTGCTCGCCTTTTAATTAAAGAGGACTGAATGAAAAATTCAACGTTTTACTTGATTTTATTCTTCTCTCAAGGTTATATTTGTCCTCCTTATTGATAGTAGTTTCTTCTTTTTATTAATGCTTAGCTCAATATCAAATTCGCAAGTTTTGTTTGTTACTCTATTCATCCTTTCACATGGCAAACAAAAGTATACCTCTTCTCAAATTTATTGTTTACGACGGATTTTGTCCAAGTAATTTTATATCAAAATATGTCAACCTATTGTTGGAATACAATGGATCTCTCAATGGGAAATATAATAATAGCCAGGATTTGTAAGTGAAGATAATATTTTTGCACTTGAGTGTAAACAGGATAACGCGTTCATCGTATTACTCAAATTGACCTTTCCCTTTATCTTTCATCTTATTTTGTGAATTGATAAATATAAGTAACTAGAGAGAAAAAATTTGAAAGTCTTATATTCTCTTGAAGATTTAAAAAGTCCTATGTGTAGTAAAATACTGTTATAAACTGATCATGATTAGTTGATATTTAAAGCGGCGAAGACAGCCCAAAAAAATCTGTAGGAGGAAGAAATCGACCTGTAATTACATTGTCTTAACAAACATTATCAAGTAAAACTATATTTGAATTTATAATTCAAGATAATCATAAATATAAATTTGCAAAAGCAATGTCTAAGCCATACAAAACAAGGTTCAAATTCTTAGGTATATTTTATACAAATGGTCACTTAGAATCAACTTAAAATACACAAAGCATAATTGATATTTGAGTTGGTGGAGATGGATTAATTTATTATTTTATTTTTCAAGTACTGTAAAACTAGTAACGTCAAACTTTATAATTTACTGAGGTTATTTTACTGACGTGTGTTGCAAAGTTTCATGTATATTAACCCAAGGAATAAGATTTTTCATATACACAAGTTTCTCAAGTTCTTTAGGAGGGAAAGGTTGAATTTATTAAAATCCCTTCTTACTGCTGCCCTACATCACAAAAATAATCTTTGTGCAAAATTTCACGTTCCTAGTCCTAGTAGTTTCGGCTGTGCGTTGTTATGTATGTCAACCAGTCTGTTAATCCTTTTGCATCTATACTACTATCATAAAGCTGAAGAGTTTGTTTGAACGCGCTAATCTCAGGAACTACTGGTTAGAAATGAAAATTTATTTTTGTCTTGTATAGCCCATTTAGTGAGGAAGGTTATAGGCTATATAACATCACGCTACGACCAATAGGAGCGGAGCATAAATGAAAAATGATGCAAAAACCGGAAAAAAAAATTCTTTTCTTAGAGCTTCCGATGCGTGCGCTGCGTGAACGGTTAAAGTTACGCAACATTCATGTATGTAGGGTAGTTAGGTAGCCAGTTGACGGAAGCGAAGCCGCGTGGGACAGCTAGTTATATATATATATATAGAGATAAAGTGAGATTTTTTTTTACAAAAAAAAAAAAAAATACCCGACTGCAAGTAAAGGGTTACAATAATGAACGGTTTTTAGTGGTAATTACAAAAATATATAGCACTTATATGTTTAAAGTAATTCGACAAAAAAAGACTACTAAAAAGTATTAAATAAAAAAGTTAATAAAATAAAAAACTCGACTGCTTAAGAAGCGAATTAAAAAGATGTTTAATAAACAAGAAGAAAATCATGCTGTGCAGTTGGAGGGTACAAATATGGTTTTGATTAGTCAGCCCAATATGGTCGTAAATATATATCCTCCGACTGCACAGCAAAATTTTCTTCTTTTTTCCATCTTTTTATTAGTTTGCTTTTTAACCAGTCGGGTTTTTTGATTTTATTAACTTTTTTAATAGTTAGAAATGATAAGAAAATATACTTACTAAGTACTCTAAAATCATGTTCCAACCGATGATGAACGCGATAAATTCACCAACGGTTACGTAGCTGTACATGTAGGCGCTTCCTGTCGTGTGGGGGACTCGGACTCCGAATTCGGCATAACAAGCTCCTGTGTGGACGAGAATATCAATTAGTAAGCTAAAGTACTTGCCGTAAGATTTCTTAGTGTACCTAGGTACCTAAATTATAAAACTTAAACCTGAAATATAAAAGAAGAAAGACTGTTCAGTAAGTTAGCATAACGCGACAAAATGTGGGGAACTGCTGATTTTCATATTTCAGTTTTGGTAAAAGTACTTTTTTAAATTCATGTGTACTTTTATCACCTTAACGATTGCTAGCGAATTAATAGTCTACCAGTATAAACTCATAGGGAGACGTCATATCGCCGAAACCGTTCACCACTGCACTAGAGGATGTCTCCAAGGTTCTGGACTGGAGAGGGCAAGGCATCAACGTCAATGGCGAGTACATCACTCACCTTCGGTTTGTCGACGATATAGTGGTCATGGCTAAGACCATGGAGGACCTCAGTATAACGCTCGATGACCTCAGTAGAGCTTCCGGCAGAGTGGGTCTTAAGATGAACATGGACAAAACAAAGGTGATGTTGAATGCAAATGTTATACCCACTCCTAACAAGGTCGGAGACTCTACACTCGAAGTTGTGGATGACTATGTCTACCTGGGACAAACGATCCAGTTGAGTAGGGCCAAGTTTGAAAGAGGTCAACCGTCAAAACTCTGCTGGGCAGCCTTCGGGAAGTTGCGCGGTATCTTCATGTCCAATTTACCACTGTGTCTCAAGACAAAAGTCTATGACCAGTGTGTGTTGCTAGTTCTGACTTTTGGCTCTGAGACGTGGTCGGTCACAATGGGCCTCATCAGAAAGCTCACAGTCCGTAATCGAATCAGAAATGAAGAGATCCGCAAGAGAACCAGGGGTACCGACATGACCCGATGAATTGCCAAGGGTAGGGCACATTACTCGCAGAGCGGATGGCCGATGGCGAAAAAAGTTCTGGAGTGGGGACTGCGAACTGGAAGGTACTGCGTTGGAAGGGCTCCTGGTGGTGAACCGATGACCTGGTTGCGTGGATCGGATAGATGCAGGACGCAGAGGACCGGTGCATCTGGCGACGCTTGGGACAGGCCTATGTCCAGCAGTGTACGTCTTTCAGCTCATATGATGGTGATGTATGCAACTTGTTGAGTACCTGTCGCGGATTAGTCCCAACCTCGCTGATTGCCATTGTGGCTACCTACAGTAGCGTACTACTATAATGGATGCGATCCCACGCGTCCGCTCGCTAACGGAACAGTTGGTGTCCCGGGGTGGGGTGGCGTTGGCGGTAAGTTTGGATATCGTCAACGCCATTAACTCCTTGCCCTCGGATGCAATTAGGTCGACACTAGTACATCACGGAGTTACCTGCAGTGCATTTTCAACGCTTATTCGCTATGTGGGCCGCAGCTCGCGAATATGTATTCTCCGACTGCACAGCATGATTTTCTTCTTGTTTACGTCTTTTAGTTCGCTTTTTAAGCCGTTTCGGGTACTTTGATTTTTAGAATTAACTTTTCTTTTGCGATTGTATCACTACAGTATCGCTGCATAAAGTCGCCGTGTATCTCCGTTATGTATGTTATCAAAGACCTAAAGATCCTTTCTATATACTCGTATTATGACCAACGATTTATAAATATGACAGAAACGGCGATAAATGAAGTTATATCAATTAAAAGTGGCGTTCTATTAAAACTAACAAAATGTGCTTTTCCATTCAAAATCAAACGACCCGTAGTTACCGGGTTTTAAAAGGGCGGGCTGGAACGTTAAAACCGTATTCGAACTTTTTATTCACGTTATTGGGGACCATTTCATATACAACAGGTATGTGACTGACTGTAGGATTAAAATTTCGCGAATTTTATTTGTAAATTTACTTTAAGTGTAAATTGAAATTTACTTAATATATTTTGAAGACTGTCTGCTCAAGCAATTTTCAGCTAAGGGAAAATAGAAAAACAAAACAATATTACATTGTATTGAGACCTCTCTATACAATGTAATATTGTTTTTTGACAAAAAGACCAATAAGCTGTAATTTACGTGTACCTACGTTATATCAAACTAAGTACCATTGTGTAAACATAATTACTGGATAAAGACTTATATTTTTGGTTTTGTTTTTCAGTAATATATAAAAATAATTGTACTGGTTGGTTGTGGGGTATGTTATGAAAATTTAAGACACATTTTCGTTAACAACGTCATAAAATAGTACATTTTTCACCGAGAGGAGAAAGTGACCGATTACCGTCGAGGGTGTCGTTTGAAGCCCGAGCCGTAGGCGAGGGCTTTAAAACAAGATCGGGAATCGCACTTTCTCTCGAGTGATACATAGTGCTTTATACTACACCTACGAGGAATTTACTTTTCTACGAAAACTGAATCCTCAAACAACACACAAATTGAAAATGGCGCCTATGGCGTCTGCAATTTTCACTTGTTCTTTTTTCAAAAGAAATGGATTTTCATACACTTTTCTCTCCCGCTCAGATGCGTTTTCTCGCCGCATATTTGTTCGATATGCAATAACGTACTTTCTACCGTAAATTTGATAAAGTATCAAGGTACTTTCCGAGCAGGTGTAGTATAAAGATTAATATCATATCTCCCCTCATATTATTTAAGCTTTTATTACTGGAGGAGATTCACTTAATTAATAACATTATTGCTTTGATGGCGGAACATGTCGTGACCCTCGACTTCGTTAATTTTCTTTACACCCGTACATTTGAGCCTTTAGTAATAAGTTGATATTATGTGAAAAACAAGTGCAACAGATTCAACTATTTAATTATACGGTGGAACCATGTCTGACAGTCCCAAAAATGTGCTTTATATTATAAATCTCAAAGAGAATTTCCCATTTTGATTCTACATTTAAAGAAGAAAGCGTTTTCCCCGATCCGCGATAAGTGCTATCAGTCGGTTTGAAAAGGTTCTCTCGAGAAATATGACACAGAAATGGAACAGTGGAGTAGTGGGGTACGCACTTGTGTATTTGTATAATATTTCTTTCACATGTTAAACGTAAGAACTTTTTTTTATTTACATACATAGTTACTGACCGTTTTGTTCGTTTCATTAAAACGTTGCATTGGTAAAATTAACACTTACATGTATGTCGTTTTATATCTCATTGATTTATGGTTTGGTATTTACGTTTTTCTTTTAACTTGATATTTCTCATTGTTCAGCTTAATTAGTAACATTAAGTTTTATAAGAAAGTGCATATGCAAAACACATCCCTCTACATGATCTAAATGAGCGTGAATGGGAGAACTATAGAACCGGTCAGTGTGACAAAGCTTGGGCGAGGCATGGTCGACCACACCATCGATCACTATTAGGTGAGATTGGGGTGAACGCGAGCCTATCAATAACTGAAGCCTAGGGCCACGTGTCTTTAAGTTACAATAACGATTTTGAATGCAAAACCACATTAAATTCAAGTAAACTTACCGGAGAAGATCGAGGCAAGGGCGGCGATGATAAAGCTGATGACTACTCCAGGCCCTGCGAACTTCCGAGCAACCATCCCTGCCACGAGATACATCCCGGTGCCGACACAAGAGCCGACCCCGAGAGATGTTAGGTCCATAGTCGTTAAGCATCGCTGTGGAAGAAGGGTATTATAAATTTGGGTCGTAATAGCAAGACAAGAAGCCGTCGACAAAGTGATATTTCATCAACATATTTTTTTCTGACTCTCGTGACTCAGCATTTCCTAGTACAAGAGCCAGGGCAGCACTAATATTTGTGTACTGAAGTGTGTTAAATAAATAGATAAAAACGAATGTTAAAACAGTCCCTCTTTATTTAGGATTGACAGCTTGGTTGGATTGGAGGTCTATCCCAGTCCCATTTTATACTTTCTGTCATTGTTTCCGCTTGAAGAATTTCACGTTGTCTAGAGCAGTGTTTCTCAACCTTTTTCATGATACGAACCCCCTGGAATGAAAAAATATTTCGCGACCCCCCTGGTATGAAAAAATATTTGGGGACCCCCGACTCTTCGCTTTTATATCATGTATGTATGTGTATGTAACAGTGCTATAAATATTCATTCCATACGACGTTTTATGCGTCTCCATAATTAGGATACCATTCAACGCAGGATAAGCGATATGGCCAATGACGTTCGGGATCAAGTCATAGAAAAATAAAGGGTAGTACTTTTGTATCTTTGCACGAGTCTTAGGATTTTATTTTTTGTTAATTTGTTTCTCAAAAAAAACAAAACACAAAAACAAAAATGTGACAACTGTTTATGAGTATATCCTTTTGTTAAAATTCTCACACTTAATTAATCAATCTTTTTTTTAATATTTATTGTTTTTTACTGAAGTTGTTCTCTCGACCTCTGGCGACACCCCTACAGAAGCTTCGCGACCCCCCAGGAGGTCGCGACCCACAGGTTGAAAAACACTGGTCTAGAGTGTCAGGCATTTGCAGGGAGCTACATAAATTACAAAATAAAAATAGGCAGGACTGCAAACAGAAGTTGAAAACTTAAAACTTTGTAATAACTGCCTGTCACTGACGCGAACTCATAAGTTTTGCCCCTATCAAAAATCGCTTAACGCCGTTAAATAAGTTTTCACTTCAAAAACACAGGGTTGTCAAAAACTATCTTTGGTTAGAATAAAGCTCTATGCAAACAATGAATGCTTGGATGCATCTCAAAATAAATCTTTTGGAGTCTGTTTAGAATACCAACGTTATTACTGTAACGCCTTCTCGATTTAATTAGCAATATGCACAAACCACGTCTCATTGCCTGAACGCACAGCTGTTATAAATTTATTTATAAGTACCTACATCTTTGTACCTACATTTTTTTGTTTTTTCTCTTCATCTTGTCTTTGCACGGAATACAGCGCTAAAATCATCGGAAGCCTTTTATTTCAATAATCCTGGATATAAAACCCCAACATGGTCCTAACGAGCGGATATTAATGAAGATTCAATAATAATCAGTGGAAGTTACAAAACTACGGGTTTATACTGGAATTTTAGTATTGAAGATCATTGAAGTAGCCCGGTACACGGAGTCCAAAGGTCAAGGCGAATACTGACTTGGAAATCCTGCAATATTTGGAGATATTGGATAGCTGGATGTGGATAAAAACAGTGTTCAGTGGATAATATTATTGATAATACCCAGTACTCTCAATTAGGTTTGTTTTAAGGTAATATTTTGCGTAAGTTTCCGAAAATTGTTAAGGTTAGTACTACCTACTTTATTTTACTTTGATTGTTATAACCAGTTATTCAGTTATTGAATTTATTTGCAGTTAAATTGCATTGTTTAAACCAAGCAGAAACTAGGTGTATTGTTTATAAAGTGATTATATCAATATATCATTAAGCATTATTGTAGTTTTTCAGCTGAGTTTATATTAGTGCAAGGTTGTATATAACAATCTGTTAGGTAGATTACTATTACAATAAATTATTGTACTTTAACTTGTTGTATTTCAGCTGCAAGACATACTTGTTATTGTGAGGCATTTGTATGTTATTTAATTGTTACCATTATATATTTCAGTGTAATACCGGTGTCTCAAAATGACTGACAAGGAGTTTATTAAAAGAAGGGCAAGTTATAAGGGACGTTTGACAGCTTTCTCTAATTATGTCAATGATTTGGAAGATTCGCTGAATCCATCACAGGTGTGCGAATTGCAACTACGTTTGGGTAAGATAGAAAATTTATTTGTACAATTTGACGAGGTTCAATTAAGATTGGAGTGTTTAGTTGATGACGTCAGTAGTCAACTACAGGAGCGAAACGAGTTTGAATCCATATATTACAAGATCTTTTCAAAGGCTCAAGAGTTACTTACACGTAATTTAAAACCAACTAAGGATGATGATCCTTTGGAAAATGATAACTGTTCATCACGAACGCGTAATCGCAGGCTTGTTAAATTACCTACCATACAACTGCCAAAGTTCAATGGTTCTTATGAAAAATGGTTGGAGTTCCACGACACATTCTCTAGTTTGATACATTTCAATGATGAAATTGATGACGTCAACAAATTCCATTACCTCAGGGCTTCTCTCGAGGGTTCTGCTGCTGTGGTGATTCAATCTATAGAGTTTTCTGCCAGTAATTACTCTGTCGCCTGGACAATATTGTGTGAACGTTTCGACAATAAGCGGATTTTAATACAAAATCATGTAACTGCATTATTTAATCTCGAAACAATTAGGAAGGAGTCATCTGTTACTTTAAAACGTATAATTGATTCTGTAAACAAGAACTTGCGTTCATTGGAATCATTAGGAGAACCAACAGATCATTGGGACACGCTCTTAATTCATATAATCACAAATAAGTTGGATTCTAAAACTTTTCGCGAATGGGAAGAATTTAAAGGTGGTTTAGATAAAGAAAAGTCAATCACATTAGAAATGCTTCTTGGTTTTTTGCGAAATCGTTCAGACTTATTGGAAACAATTGAAATGTCGCAAAATAATTCAAATAATAATTCTTCTAATTCTAACAATAAACATAAAAGCATGGTGTCTGTGACCAGCACATCAACTAGTCGGTCTAATTTTAGTTCTTCTTCGAGTTCTATGAAATCGTGCCCGAAATGTCGAGGTGAACATAACCTCAGTAATTGTTCACAATTTTTGGGACTTAGTAATGAACAGAGGTTAGAGTTACTACCACAATACAAAATATGTTTTAATTGTTTCCGCACAGGCCATTATGCCAATCATTGTAAATCAAGTGGTTGCAAAGTGTGTAAGCGCAAGCACAACACACTTGTTCATGTTACAGATGTCAAAGCTAAGTCGACAATTAAACCATCTACTACCATTGGTGACAGCGGTGAAGCTACTGAACCATTGGCTAATAATAACGTAACACTATCGGCACAAGTCACGACGAATGTACACACTAAAGGAGAAGTTCTTTTAGCCACTTCATTATTAAAAGTTTATGATGGCAATAACCACGAATATCTCGGCCGCGCCATTCTTGACAGTGGCAGTACGTCGTGCCTTATAACAGAAAAATTCTGTAATTTATTAAATTTACCGACTATTAAAGTTAGCGAGTCACTGATGGGTATAAATAATTCTAAGTCACCAATAGGTAAAATGTGTTGCGTGCCAATAAAATCATTAAATGAAAACTTTTCTAAAAATATTTACTGTTTTATCTTACCTTCCATTACTGGTGGAGTGCCTTGTCGACAGTTGGATCTTAATGAATTAAATATTCCGAGTAATTTAAGTCTAGCTGATCCTCATTTCATGCACCATCTCCTGTGGACTTAATTATAGGTGCAGATGTTTTCTGGGACCTCTTGGGTACAGAAAAGATAAACCTCGGTATTGGCAAACCGGTGCTATATGAAACTAGACTTGGTTGGATAGCTTCAGGCCCTATGCTACATAGTGGCCAAGTTCCGTGTTCGCTGCCTCTACTTTGTAATTTGACAAATATTAATAATCCCGAAACTGTAGGGGATAGCTCAAATATTGATGACATTCAAAACCTTTTAATGCGTTTTTGGCAACTTGAGGAAGTTAGCCATCAGTCATCAGCATATTCTCAAGAGGAAAAAATGTGTGAAGAGCATTTTATTCAAACCACAACGCGCCTCGAAGACGGCCGTTTTTGTGTGAGAATACCTTTAAAACAGTCATATCATAACTTAGGTGACTCTGTTCATAGAGCTAAGCACTGTCTGCTTTCATTAGAGCGCAGGTTTAAGGGTCAAATATCATTTAAAACACGTTATTGTGATTTCATGAAAGAATATGTTGAGTTAAAACATATGTCTGAATGTGTACCTGATCCACAGAAGGTTGCATATTTTATACCTCACCATGGCGTTGTGCGTGAAAGTAGTTCAACCACAAAACTCAGAGTGGTGTTCAACGAAAGTAGTCCCACCACCTCAGGAATATCATTTAATAATTTACAAATGATAGGACCTACTGTACAAGATGACTTGGTGTCAATTCTTCTCCGGTTTAGGAAATATAAATATGTGCTCTCCGCAGATGTGGAGAAGATGTACCGCCAGGTAATAGTACATCCAGATGACAGGCATCTGCAACAGATCCTATGGCGGGATACTCCATCGAAGCCTATGGTAGCCTACCAGTTAAATACGGTTACGTACGGTACCGCTAGCGCACCGTATCTTGCTACTAGGTGTCTTAGACAGGTGGGGCTCGATTGCACCGACAAAAAAGTTGCTGTTATCATAAAACATGATTTTTATGTCGATGATTTGCTTTCGGGAGGGGATACAATTGAGGAAGTCCTTGAAATACGTCATAAGGTAACAGCAGAGCTGGCTTCAGCTGGAATGCCGTTACGTAAATGGAAATCAAATAATTCTCAAGTGGTTTCCGATCATACAGATCGTTCTTCATTAAGCTTGAACATTGGTTCAACAGAACCCTGCAAAACTTTAGGTCTGAGCTGGCAGACTGAGCCCGACGCGTTATGTTATTCAATTAATCCCAATATTACTAACATAATGACAAAACGCGGCATACTTTCTATAATTTCTCAGATTTTTGATCCGCTAGGTCTCTTGGCCCCATATATTATTGTTATGAAAACTGTCATGCAAAAACTTTGGGTATATAAATTGGGATGGGACGATCAGTTGCCATCTGATATATTAAAAATTTGGTCAAATGTTATACGTGACTTACCAATGTTAAATACATTAAGTATTCCACGGATTGTACTTTGTGACTTGTATACAGACATAGACCTGCATTTATTTAGTGATGCATCTCAAATTGCATACGGTGCATGTCTATATGTTCGAAGTACAAATCATAATGCTAATGTCTTAGTACGTTTACTTACAGCCAAAAGCCGAGTAGCTCCAATTAAACCAACTACGATACCAAGGCTTGAGCTTTGTGCGGTATTGGTTGGTGTTCGTCTTTACGGAAAGGTGATTCACTCTCTTAGAGCTCAAGTGAGAAGTGTCACTTTTTGGACTGACTCGACGGTTGTATTAGGCTGGCTGAAGATGTTACCAAATAAATTACAGCCGTTTGTGCGCAACCGCATCGCGGAAATATTGGACATGACAGTTGCATGCTCTTGGAGGCACGTCCCTACAAATTTAAACCCAGCTGACCATATATCACGCGGTATAGATGTAAGTCTTTTGCAATCTTTAGATTTGTGGTGGTCAGGCCCTGAATTCTTGAGATACGACATCTCGAAATGGCCTAGTAATCCTACAGTATCAAAGGAAAAACTTCCTGAAATTCGGTCCGAAGTTTCTTTACTTGTTACAACCACAAGTCCACTACCAGTTATAGAATATAATAGATTTTCGAATTTCACTACTCTTAAACGTTCGGTAGCATACGTTTTGAGATTTATAACTAATTACACTAAAAAGGAATCACCTAAAAATCAATTTCTCAGCACTGACGAATTAAAACAATCATTGAATTTTATTATACGGCTCTCGCAAAAGGACTCATTTCCAGAATACACACTTTTGTTAAATAAAAAGGATTTACCAAAAAAGAGTCCATTGATTAAGTTCAAAGTTTTTCTAGACGAACATAAATTAATGCGTGTCGGAGGTCGACTCGAAAATTCTCAATTTTGTTACGACAAAAAACATCCTTTATTATTACAGTCCACTCATATTGTCACAAAATTGTTGTTCGAATTTATGCACAAAAAACTTATGCACGCTGGGCCGCAACTGTTACTAGCGTCCATTAGAGAAAATTATTGGCCGATTGGTGGTAGACGTTTAGCTAAATTAATTTATAATAAATGTATTTTATGTTGTCGTATGAAAGGTCAGGTAGTCTCTCCTCTCATGGGTAATTTGCCACAGCAGCGTTTGACTCCCGGGGGTTACCCTTTTGAAACTGTAGGTGTGGATTACGCTGGACCGATTATGTCAGCCACTAGACAAGGACGTGGTTGTCGTCTTACCAAAGTATACATTGTTCTTTTTGTATGTTTCACAACTAAGGCGGTTCACATCGAGTTGGTAGGTGATTTAACAAGCAACAATTTCTTATCAGTTCTCCGTAGATTCGTGTCGCGAAGAGGAAAACCTAAACACATCTACTCTGATAATGGGACCTCGTTTGTTGGAGCATATCACGAACTTGGCCAGTTCATAAAGCGTAATTGCAATTCGTTGTCCAGTGATTCAGCAAATGAAGAAATTAATTTTCATTTTATTCCTCCTTATGCGCCTCACTCTGGAGGTCTTTGGGAGGCCGGTATTAGATCTACAAAGTATCATTTAAAGAGAGTACTGGGAAATTGTAATCTTACATTTGAGGAGTTGAACACCGTGTTAGTTCAAATTGAGGCTTTACTCAATTCTCGCCCACTCACACCACTCTCATCGGATCCCAACGATTTGTTGCCGCTAACGCCTGGACACTTCCTAATAGGACGGCCACTGACAGCACTACCTGCACCTAACCTCGAGGACCGATCCGTGACCTATTTGACCAGATACCAGAGGATAGAGCAACTACGTCAGCATTTCTGGTCCCGATGGAGCAAAGAATACGTCTCAGAGCTACAGCAGCGAGTGAAATGGCGATCCTGTACTAAGCCATTAGAAAAGGACACTCTTGTGCTCATTAAGGATGAGAAACTACCTCCCTTGAAGTGGCGATTGGGCCGAGTCACGGCAGTATTCCCTGGACAGGACGGCATCAGTCGCGTCGCTGACATCAAGACGACATGTGGAGTGGTTCGGCGAGCTTTCAGCAAGATATGCCCGTTACCTCTATCTCACTCAGAGGATTCTGGTTGAGAGACGATCTCAACGCCCGGGGGGATGTTTAGAATACCAACGTTATTACTGTAACGCCTTCTCGATTTAATTAGCAATATGCACAAACCACGTCTCATTGCCTGAACGCACAGCTGTTATAAATTTATTTATAAGTACCTACATCTTTGTACCTACATTTTTTTGTTTTTTCTCTTCATCTTGTCTTTGCACGGAATACAGCGCTAAAATCATCGGAAGCCTTTTATTTCAATAATCCTGGATATAAAACCCCAACAGAGTCAGTGTTCAATTTGTTTTTGTAAATAATTCTGTAAAAAGGTTCAGTTATTTTATAATTTATTCACTAACACTACTACTGATTGTAGCAATAGAATCATACGTATATATTGGCAATATCTATGTTGGACAAAGTTCTCTAAAATCTAATGAAAAGCTGGTGAGAAACAATTAAATAAATCATATTCAACAATTTCATAAAATAACTATAAGATCCATTACGCAGCGAAATAAAACGGAAATTGAAATTCTATAGTATTTTCTATAGCGATTTTATTGCTTATCGCTAACCCGATTCCCTAAGGCTATCCAACAAGTGCTGGAAAATATTGCTACAATTTATCTTTCATACGTGGAACGTTATTTAATAAAACCATCTTAGCATTGCAGAGTATATACGTAGTATCAATCATAAGTATTGCTTGCTTTGTGTAGAACGAAGATCAAAGTGCATGCTTCTTTGTGTCGCTGATACCATGTTCTTATTTCTTTTTCTTAATTCTTTGACCAATACTCAACCACGTCAATAGCTGTATAAAAGTACCTATACAAGTATCTAAAATAAATTTTGATTTCGATTAATTTTGAATTTATTTCAATTAACACCCGTGCTCGAAAGGGGGCCCTAAACCACGAGATTATTTAGGCAAATATTGACGTACTGGACTTGTTAACTAATATCCTGTTTTTATATCCTCTCGTCACATTATTGATAATTTTTTTTACATTATCTAAAACACAAGTCTTCAACGTCACCCAAAAACAGGATTTAAATTTTTATGTTAATTTATATATTATTTTTATTACTTATTTGTATATTCGCTTTAATTTTTGTATAACAATTAATATATTTGTACATAGTTTATATTTAGTAAATTAATGTTTTCCTTATTATATTTAAGAAAATTTATTAATTATTAATGTAATTTTACTTATCGAGTTATCTTTATTTTTTAATCAATTTATCCGTGAAATATTGTTATTTAACATTTGCTTGATATTTTTCACATTATTTTGCTGTTTATTTTCACTGTTTTACTTTTCTTGTTGAGATTTGTAATAATTGCTTTTAGACTTTTGACATTTCTATTATTATTTTCATTTATAAACTTGTTTAAGCAAATAAATAAATCTGAAGCTGAATCTAAAAGGGAGGCCTTTTCCCTGTAGTGACACAAAACATGCAGAAATAATTGTTGTAACATCCAAAAATGTGAAATTTTCACAATAATATATCCCAATGCTCTTTTTACCCGACTGCCTAAGGAGGGTAATGTGTTTATCAGTCTATGTATGTATGTATGTATATATGTATGTATGTATGTATATATGTATGTATGTATGTATATATGTATGTATGTATGTGTTTGTTCCTATATGGCGTTCTAGAGACCAAACGCGTTGGCTGATTTTGGTGATTCTTACGTCAATCAATTCGCCTTAACCCTGCGAGTGTCACTGGGTACATTAAAATAGGAAATGGAAAAAATGGCGGCTTTTGGGCGCCATTTTGTGGGGATATTTTTTTTTCCTTCTAATTAATGTTCTCGGCAATCATCGCATTTCCGAATACTCAATCAATCAATCATCAATCAATTATTTATTTTTTTATGTGTTGTTGAATTCAGAACTTAGTACCTACTACATTGTTGTTTTGATTTCCGTCTGCACTATATAAAGCTGTAAAACTATTTTCCTTCTTAACCGATTTCAAAAAAAGTTTTTCTGTTTATATTACAACATTTACTCCTTTTCAATATTATGTATAGTAACACCACGGAAATCAATATAAATATAAACAAAATAAAATACTACTTCAACCGACTTCCAAAAAAAAGGACGTTCATAAGTTCCACACGTAGGTACGCAAGTAAAATAAATGTTGATCCGGTATCTATATATATAAAAATCAATGCCACTTTTCGTTGTTATTTTATAACTCAAGAACGGGATCAACTACCAAAAAAAAAATTAGGTTTATATCCACTATCTAGCAGATGGTTAAAGTGAAGAAAAAAAAATTTGTAACTTAGGGTAGGGTAGTGTAGGGTAGGGTAGGGTAGGGTAGTGTAGGGTAGGATGGTGTAAGGTAGGGTAGGGTAGTGTAGCGTAGGGTAGGGTAGGGTAGGGAAGCTAGTGTAGGGTAGGGTAGTGTAGGGTAGGGTAGGGTAGTTAAAGTTTGCCGGGTCAGCTATTATTATTATGTTATTGTTTTCAATTCAGTCAGAAAATTTCTTCATCTGATGTAGCTGTATCAGTATTTTCACTGGCGATGGTATTATTAGTTTATTCACTGCTCGAACAGGTATTTAACATAAAATGTTCCTTGTGTGAATCAAAAATTGTTTCAGATTTTCTATATTCGTCCTCACATTTTATTGAATGATCACATACTCTTTCCATTCTTTCGGACCACTCATATAGATTTTTCCAATATAATTTCTTTGCTTGCTGCATGCATGCATGCATGCATTTTGTGCACATTTTTAATATCTACGTATTCTTTATTTTAAGACCAAATATATGCAATTGGATTTTAATGCGTATGATATGGTGGCAATCGTAAAATGGTAAGGCTATGTTCTTACATTATCTTTCCTGTATATTTATTTATGTATTGTTACAATGTCATATAAATCGATCTAGAATGAGTTTGGGTAATGAGGAATATTATGTTGCTGCAACCAAGGTACATTTTTTGGTTTAGAAGTGTTTGAGTTTGCGGGTTTTACTAATATATGTTATGGTGCTATATCTATTACTAAAACACTGTTAGCTCGTAGATTTGGTATTAACTGATTACGCAGCCAATTTTGATATTGATCGGCATTGATTTCTTTATGATAATCGCCGTCACTATCAATACATTTGTGCAAGATAGGTAGGAGAGGATAAGATAGGTTTTGTACACCTGGCACAAAACCTTTTCATGGCCAGCATGAACGATGATTATACGTTCACCTTTCGTATTTGGCTTCTTTACACCTTTTTTATTAATCCAAATATGATTCATCCATGAAGACAATATTTTTGCCATCGGCCCTCATCCTTTGAATTTCTCGGAGATACTTAAGCCTTTTAAGGCGAATATCATGGTTTTCATTTAGTATTGCCCAATTGGTTTTTCTAAATAAAATATCAGATTACTTTATTTTGATCTGTTTTATTTATGCCGAAAACAAATATCTTATTTTTTTTTCTCAATGTCTCCAGACTACGTCCAAATAGGATAGTCTCAACCAACTTCGACTGTAAAGTCCTCAAACAAGGTAATTCTTAAAGTGTAAATGAAAATCGAAAATCATGTTTCTTAAGACACAATAGTCAAAATCGTCCTAATATAAACGATTTTTTTTTGGTCCTTTCTACTATTTTTGGTGACGGGACGGGAGCCATTTTATCTTTTTTTTATAATTTTCTTTCAGAATATTCTTTACAGTTCCGACGACTGATGTCATATTTAAACCACTAGCATAATTTTAAAACCGGTTGTATGAAAATTACGGCAATTTTATTTGTTAAAATCGCCTGGTGAATACTAAAGGAGAGTTTTTTCACTACAGTGCATCGTGTATTTAATTAAGAGTCCATAATAACAACTGTTTTAAAATCGAGTTACTCAAAGGATTAATTTATTTTGCAGTTGATTCATTTTGTATTTATTCCGGCTTTGTAATTATTGAATGCGTACTTCGTGGCTCCTCCCAGATCAGCCGTCATTTCCAACTACACGAATAGATTGTCCGGGGATGAATCTCAATTAATTTCATAATTATCGTCCATTTCCATGAACTCTTTACTAAGTATTAATTGAGATAATGAAGTGTACATTTATTACAATCGGTTGCCGACATTTTATTTTAATGGACAAATAATATTTTCATAAAACTGAGTTTTGAACAAGATATCACACTAATATTATAAAGGCGAAAGTGAGTGTGTATGTGTTTGAATGTTTGTCACTACTTCACGCTCAAACGGCTGGAAGGATCTGGATGAAATTTGGCACAGAGATAGATTATAGTCTGGAATAGCACATATGGTAATATTTATCTCGGGAATATGATCACTCGGGTCACACGGGCGAAGCCGCTGACAGAAGCTAGTTTTAAATAAACAGCGAAAGAGAAAGCCATACCATAAAGCTTTCTTTTCGACTTTACACAGAATTCTTGAGTTAAAAGATTTTAATGTAAATTTTACACTCTACAATTCAGTTTGTTCAACATGACTCGGCAAGTGGCCGCCCAAAATACCAAGTTCTTGATGTGCGAATGCATCGTAAAATGGACTGTAGCATCTTACAAATAAAATAAAATATTCTTTGTTAATTTAATAAATTCTAGCTTTAGTCTTTCACAAATACGATTCTACTTGTAATGTAAAAGGTTCTGAAAAAATAAATCTCATTCAAATGCATATCTTTTTGCTTTTCGCTTACATGTTACTATTTTCAATTATTTTTCATTTTGAAAACCTTCGCGAAGTCGTTTGTTTTTAAAAGAAAAGCAGAAATATAAAAGCGTTCTCGCATCTGGAGTTTTTAACTTTGTATTTCCGTTCGGAGCTTGGTCGAGGAAAAAGCAATTATGAAATTGAGAACACTAATTGCTGCCGTGAGCGAACGCTTTTCAGAAGTAATAAGTATCCATTAATAAGTTAGTTTTTCAAACTGGATTATGTAGTCTTTGATAACTCTTGACTCTTATGTCAACGTAAGATAAACTTAGCTTACGTTGACTCAAGAGTTGTTAGATTTAGATTTGAACCTGTGCTTAGGTCCATTTTTCAGTAGCATATTGTTGTTCAAAATCAGTCGTTAGGGCGATTCCGCACTGCATCCGATCCGAATCCGAGAAAAGTCGTTCCGAAGTAGTCGTAGTTCTATGTACATTCTGTGTACATGTAGGAAGGGTTGCGCACTAGATCCGAACTCTATCCATCATAATACAGAGCATTTTTAATTCGGATAGAACTCGGCACTAAAAATTCGGATTGCGAACGGATCAGTGTGGTGCGGAACCGCACTTACAGAAGTAAAAATATAGCTGACCATGAGTTCCAAGACCACTGGTGGTATAGTTTTCTTCAAAAGGACCCAGAACTAAAAAAAAAAATCCCTTGCCGCAAAATTGTTTCTTTACTCGATTTTCTATGAATAATATAAAAAAAATAAAGCAGTGGAGAGGCTCTAGAGAGAATGCCATTCTATCAGCGATGGCGATGGCCCAAATGCCAAAATGTAAAGGATTGATCACTTGAAATTTACATATACCTGTCAATTTAAAATTAGATGGTCTTTCCATATCATATACTAGTACAGTATAGATAGATCAGCTCATCTTCGCGCGGCGCTATGTGTGGGTGGTTGTTTGCTCGGACGACGACTACCGAGTCACTGCCACACAAATGCATAATGTTTAATTAAGAAATGCATAAAAACAAGCGCACGCACAGCGCACGCACCCATTGATCTTTATAAACCTATCTTACTTTAGCAATATCGGAAATATGGAATCCACGGTCAGAAGCAGGTAAATTGCGCACGGCGCTGTGTGGGTAAGCATGTGTGGGTGGTTGTTTGCTCGAACGACGACTGCTGCGTCACTGCCACACAAATGCATAATGTATAATTAACAAATGCATAAAAACAAGCGCACGCACAGCGCACGCACCCATTGAACTTTCTAAACCTATCTTACTTTAGCAATATCGGAAATATGGAATCCACGGTCAGAAGCAGGTAATTTGCGCGCGGCGCTATGTGTGGGTAAGCATGTGTGGGTGCTTGTTTGCTAGGACGACGACTGCCGCGTCACTGCCACACAAAGGCATATAATGTATAATTAACAAATGCATAAAAACAAGCGCACGCACAGCGCACGCACCCATTGAACTTTCTAAACCTATCTTACTTTAGCAATATCGGAAATATGGAATCCACGGTCAGAAGTAAGTAATTTGCGCGCGGCGCTATGTGTGGGTAAGCATGAGTGGGTGGTTGTTTGCTCGGACGACGACTGCCGCGTCACTGCCACACAAATGCATAATGTATAATTAACAAATGCATAAAAACAATCGCACGCACAGCGCACGCACACATTGAACTTTATAAACCTATCTTACTTTAGCAATATCGGAAATATGGAATCCACGGTCAGAAGTAAGTAATTTGCGCGCGGCGCTATGTGTGGGTAAGCATGAGTGGGTGGTTGTTTGCTCGGACGACGACTGCCGCGTCACTGCCACACAAATGCATAATGTATAATTAACAAATGCATAAAAACAATCGCACGCACAGCGCACGCACACATTGAACTTTATAAACCTATCTTACTTTAGCAATATCGGAAGTATAGAATCCACGTTCAGAAGCAGGTACCTATTTAAGCTGATGGCCAATTGGGTTAGCGTAGGATAGTATTGGCTATTAGTTTTATAGCCAAGAAGTCCAACCAGCATCTGAAAAGACTGTCGTTTGACTGTCAGATCGATAGCTTAATGCAGTAACTAGCTTTGGATAAGTAGAAAGATGGTAACCTCTGCCCAGTACTATATAGAGATATAGTACTGGGTACTACTACTAGTATATACACTATACTACTACTAGAATATATACTACTAGTAGTATACAGGGTGACTTGTAATTAGAGCACAACCTTGTAAGGGGATATAGTACAGGTCATTTGCAACAACTTTTGTAGGAACACTCATATGCAAAAGTGCACCAACATTGAGTTATAATTTTTTTCGTGTTATTTTGAAAAACTCTTATGGGGTAACCTTAAAAATTTAATAAATAAAAAACTTGACATAATTTTGTTAATTTTCTTTTTATTATTTAGTCTATAACGTTCCAGTTACATGTCAGCATCATCAAATGTACATTATTGACATTATTTTAGACACAGTGCTCCAAAATCCAAAAAACTTAAACAAATTTTACTGGCATTATTACACAAAACAGCCTGTTTAAAAAAAAAATCACTATGACACTTACTCTGCGTATTATTAAAAAAACATCTACATTTCATAAGCTTTCAAATGAGATATAAAACCCTAACATAGCTAGTCCAATAGGGAAGATATTCGCATAACAAAGGCGCACGGCCAAAAAAAGGTCTGTTTCTACTAAGCAGGTAAAAACAGCCGGTCATTGTTTAATCTCTTTTGTGTTGTTTAGGTTAGTCCGTCCTTGTGATTCGTTGCGATCGGATGCTTTTGTGTGTGCTCTGCAGTTTTGTTTTATCTCTGACGACCCGGCTTGTGACTGTTTTTGTGATTGATTGCTCTCCTGATGACTTGGCTTTTCAACTGGTTTCCGTGTGTTATGCTCATCTGTGGTTTTGGCGCGTATCAAGGACTATGGCTCAAAGACAACGGGCAAATTTTACGAATGAAGAATATGCCGATATTCTGTACACTTACGGCGTAGCTAGAGGCAATGCTTTAGCTGCCAGTTGAAAAGCCAAGTCATCAGGAGAGCAATCAATCACAAAAACAGTCACAAGCCGGGTCGTCAGAGATAAAACAAAACTGCAGAGCACACACAAAAGCATCCGATCGCAACGAATCACAAGGACGGACTAACCTAAACAACACAAAAGAGATTAAACAATGACCGGCTGTTTTTACCTGCTTAGTAGAAACAGACCTTTTTTTGGCCGTGCGCCTTTGTTATGCGAATATCTTCCCTATTGGACTAGCTATGTTAGGGTTTTATATCTCATTTGAAAGCTTATGAAATGTAGATGTTTTTTTAATAATACGCAGAGTAAGTGTCATAGTGATTTTTTTTTTAAACAGGCTGTTTTGTGTAATAATGCCAGTAAAATTTGTTTAAGTTTTTTGGATTTTGGAGCACTGTGTCTAAAATAATGTCAATAATGTACATTTGATGATGCTGACATGTAACTGGAACGTTATAGACTAAATAATAAAAAGAAAATTAACAAAATTATGTCAAGTTTTTTATTTATTAAATTTTTAAGGTTACCCCATAAGAGTTTTTCAAAATAACACGAAAAAAATTATAACTCAATGTTGGTGCACTTTTGCATATGAGTGTTCCTACAAAAGTTGTTGCAAATGACCTGTACTATATCCCCTTACAAGGTTGTGCTCTAATTACAAGTCACCCTGTATACTGGCCACCTAAATTATTAGTTCGCGATCGCCTGTTTTGGTTCTCTATATTGGTTGGGTGTTTTAATCATTCGCAAAAATCTCGCCTTTCTCCTCATTACGTTAGCGTAGCGTCCCTTCTTCCTCCATTTTTGAATATACTGGCCACCTAAATTATTAGTTCGCGATCGCCTGTTTTGGTTCTCTATATTGGTTGGGTGTTTTAATCATTCGCAAAAATCTCGCCTTTCTCCTCATGACGTCAGCGTAGCGTCCCTTCTTCCTCCATTTTTGTATAAACTGACCACCTAAATTATTAGTTCACCATCGCTTATGTCTTCCTTCATTAACTTGTACACAATCCATCTGACCTATCTTCACCTTCCGCTACTTTTATAAGCACCCAAATTCATTAGAATTAATATTTGTTTCGGGATATTAACCATGTATATTTTGAATTTGGTTGAGAGCTCGATATTTCGTTACAAGCGCCATGATCACGAATTCTAATGATTGTGACCATGTCAGCTTGAAAACTTTTACCAAAATTCATGCTCATCATTTTTTATGGGAATCAATAAACAAGCTTTAATTTATTTTCACCTGTCTTGTTGTCTTTGTAAATGCAATCAAAGCTTGCAAGTTGAACTAAAATTTTGCACGGACCTCTGTTTCTCGAAGCAAAGCTTGTTCTGTACGTACTTACTCCATTATCTTCACGTTCAACAGCTTCAAACTAATCAACTATCACCCGCTCTTCTTATTCGTTGTCTTCATTACTGAAAGTCGTGCCCGTCTTGGAAAGCTTTTACGGAGTCACTGACGAGCTGCTTCTAAGTCACTCTGTCTTCGGCTCTTCTCAGGGCAGTGGTCACTGTGAGTCCCGAAATCGTCCTGATATGATCTGACCATCGATTGGGGGAATATCCTGGTGGCCTTTTCCCATCCAGCTTTCCTACAACAAGCAGTTTTTCTAGGTTATCTGACTGTCTGCGGGCGATGTGACCAGAGTAAAGTAGATAGTCTGGTTTTGATGTTCAACTGGTCGAAAATGGACTTATTTGTGCGTTTTGCTGGCCATGGTATGAGCAATATTCTCCTACAGCACCACATCTCGAAAGATTCAATCTATCTTCGATCCACCGAGCAAATTGGCCAAGATTCTAAACCCATCTCTATTTCAGGAAAAAGTATCGTACAAGGAGCGCTCCACGCGCGCCCGCACGGACGCAGAATGGCTGCGTCTGCGCAAAGTTCGTGCGTTCTGCTCACGCGTGCACGGCTTCGGCTTCGAGGCTGGTGCGCGTGCACTCGTGCAGGCGGCCGGGGTCGGGAAGTTGGCACCTAATGTTCTGCTCATGGGCTTCAAGCAAGACTGGACCACCTGCCCTTCGGAAGATCTGGTGTCCTACTTCAATGTGCTGCAGTAAGTATACCACCTTTAATATTGTGCAAACACCTGCTTATTGGATGATCATCATTATCATTTCATCCGAAAGACATCCACTGTTGGACATAGGTCTCCCCCAGGTGTCACCAAACCTGTGCGTCTCGCATCCAGTGGATTCCCGCTTATTTGATATAAGCAGGATTATAAAAGTTGTCCTTCCGAGAATTTTGTATACCGAATTATGCATTGAAATAACCTCTACAAGTAGAGTTTGACGTAATGTCAGCTCACCTATGTGCTCATTCCCATTAGCGTATCTCCATATAGGGGGACATCTTGTGATGTAAAATCGGTAGCACCTCCATATAAGTTGGTTGTTATTATTATGATGAAACATTTTTATCATCTAAACACATCATTCAACATTAAAAAATATTTATAAATATCATCTGTACTTACTTGCTATTAGAACCAAGCTTGTAAATGACCTCCCTTAAAGGTCATTCAATACATTTTGGTAATCATCACCATTGTGAGGACCTTATGTCAGGCATATATTATTTTTAACCGACTTCCCAAAAAGGAGGAGGTTCTCAATTCGGATGAATCAATTTTTTTTTTCTCTTTGTTCGGGCATAATGCCGTTATATACAGGGTGACTTGTAATTAGAGCACAACCTTGTAAGGGGATATAGTACAGGTCATTTGCAACAACTTTTGTAGGAACACTCATATGCAAAAGTGCACCAACATTGAGTTATAATTTTTTTCGTGTTATTTTGAAAAACTCTTATGGGGTAACCTTAAAAATTTAATAAATAAAAAACTTGACATAATTTTGTTAATTTTCTTTTTATTATTTAGTCTATAACGTTCCAGTTACATGTCAGCATCATCAAATGTACATTATTGACATTATTTTAGACACAGTGCTCCAAAATCCAAAAAACTTAAACAAATTTTACTGGCATTATTACACAAAACAGCCTGTTTAAAAAAAAAATCACTATGACACTTACTCTGCGTATTATTAAAAAAACATCTACATTTCATAAGCTTTCAAATGAGATATAAAACCCTAACATAGCTAGTCCAATAGGGAAGATATTCGCATAACAAAGGCGCACGGCCAAAAAAAGGTCTGTTTCTACTAAGCAGGTAAAAACAGCGTCCAGTCTCCCGGGCTCGTCGATAAACTCGGGAAAACACGCCTACATCAGGTAAACGGCGATTGGGGTATCTCTGTTGATATTCGCGCTGGGCAGCTAAAGCATTGCCTCTAGCTACGCCGTAAGTGTACAGAATATCGGCATATTCTTCATTCGTAAAATTTGCCCGTTGTCTTTGAGCCATAGTCCTTGATACGCGCCAAAACCACAGATGAGCATAACACACGGAAACCAGTTGAAAAGCCAAGTCATCAGGAGAGCAATCAATCACAAAAACAGTCACAAGCCGGGTCGTCAGAGATAAAACAAAACTGCAGAGCACACACAAAAGCATCCGATCGCAACGAATCACAAGGACGGACTAACCTAAACAACACAAAAGAGATTAAACAATGACCGGCTGTTTTTACCTGCTTAGTAGAAACAGACCTTTTTTTGGCCGTGCGCCTTTGTTATGCGAATATCTTCCCTATTGGACTAGCTATGTTAGGGTTTTATATCTCATTTGAAAGCTTATGAAATGTAGATGTTTTTTTAATAATACGCAGAGTAAGTGTCATAGTGATTTTTTTTTTAAACAGGCTGTTTTGTGTAATAATGCCAGTAAAATTTGTTTAAGTTTTTTGGATTTTGGAGCACTGTGTCTAAAATAATGTCAATAATGTACATTTGATGATGCTGACATGTAACTGGAACGTTATAGACTAAATAATAAAAAGAAAATTAACAAAATTATGTCAAGTTTTTTATTTATTAAATTTTTAAGGTTACCCCATAAGAGTTTTTCAAAATAACACGAAAAAAATTATAACTCAATGTTGGTGCACTTTTGCATATGAGTGTTCCTACAAAAGTTGTTGCAAATGACCTGTACTATATCCCCTTACAAGGTTGTGCTCTAATTACAAGTCACCCTGTATATTCATTCTTTTTCAGATTTTATCATTGGGTAAAAATATTGTGTGGTACTTTTAATAATCAAAGGGATTTGAGCTTATTGTGAAAGCTAGCCTAGTCACTCTGTTTTTTTTTATAATTAACGCTTCCAATTTATTTCGATGGAAACTTTTGATAAATTGATTTAATGTTTAAAAAAAATAATAACGCGCCTTTCAGCAGACCTAAATCTATAAGCATACAATTGCGTCAAGCATCAAAGCTTAAATCGTATCATAATTCATCAGCCTTAACAAAGTATTTCAGCTGAAAGGTACTAGATAATACAGCCATTCTGCAATATTCGCAGTGCGTGTTGAATGAACCCGGATCGAAACTCGCCCCGAATCGTCCGTTTCGTCCCACGCCGTCCCAAGTCGTCCCACGCAAAGTGGCGGGGGTTCAACGTTTACAGGTTGGTCCAAACATGAACGACGTTTTAAATAGAATGGTAGGATATGTGGGTGGTAATTTTAAGTACAGTTTGCAAGATTGAAAGATAGTACTGGACAGGTAAATGAGCTGTTTTATTGAGCTTTCTGACGTAAATGAATTATTGATTCACTGTTGAATGTATCATTTGATTAAAATTAGATTTTAAATAGATATACTGCTTTAATAATGAATTTAAAGAGAAATTAAAGAGAAAAAAAAATAAAGAATTCTTTGGATATTTAAATTAATAATTAATATAATCAAACAATTCTAATTAATATTATTACTAACTGGGGGGTAACCACAAGCTCTTAGAGTAAGGTTATTTTGAGATCGAGTAAGTGACAGATGTATACAAGTCAGATACATCTGTCCCTTACTCGATCTCAAAATAACCTTACTCTAAGAGCTTGTGGTCACCCCCCTGTTGTCCAACTGTTACCTTCCGTAACCGTGCATTTTTTTGGAGACACTCATCAAAGTGTAACTTTCTTTTAGTAAAATATTTTTTGTAATCGGATCTGTAAGAGCCGGTTCACAGTGCGCGTTGCGTCAGCGTTGCGTCGACGTAGCGCTGTCGCTGTGTCGTTTTACAAACATATTGTCAACTCGGTGCGCTGCGTCGACACAACGCACACACGACTGACTGCAGCCCCCAAGACGAAGCGGGAGGGGTGTACCTACTCAGTTGTTTGTGCGTTGATAGGGAGGAGATACGCGCAACCTCATTTCGTTTTCTTTTGCGTACTTTTGTATTCTCTTAAAATATATTTTATTTTCATAATAATAAAATTTACTTTTCACTTAATTTAAGTTTAGTTAAGACGGGCTGGTGTCCGCAAATCCACTTCTAAGCGCGTATTTAGCGTACGGGTGGGATTCGTCTTCCTTACTCGATCCACCTCAGCTCCTTGAGGCATGCCATGTTGCATGCCGTGTTATTTTTTTAAAAGGTTGGGTTTCTAAAATAAAATAAAACTCGTTAAAATAAATTTAATTGTCATGGTATTGGCTTTGTTTAAAAGATTTACTTATGCCATTAGTGCTTAAGCATGATTTTGGGCATATATTGTCCTCAATAAATTGGCGCTTTGTGGTATATTGCTCCATCTTGTTGAAGCTAAAGCTCTGCCACATCAATACCATTAAACTGAGGAACAAAGAAGTTTGCAATCATGGCCCTGTAGCGGACTCTATTGACGGCAACATTGTGATCGGCATTATATAAAAAAAGGGCCAATGAAGCCCACCTGCCCATAAACCGCAGCAAACAGTGACTTTTAATGGATGTAATGGCGTCACAACAAAGGCTTATGGGTTTTCGCCACTCCAAAATCGATTATTGACGTAGCCGTTCAACCAAAAATGAGTCTCATCGCTGCTCATACTTTGCTCGATAAAGTGGTCGAAAATTAGACTTCCCGATTACGCTTCATTCGAGCAATCCGTGGCGCCATGAAATTTATTTTTACGTGTTTTATTTTATTTAAAAATCAAACCTCAAAAAAAAGTTTAGTTAGGAATTAATAGTTTTACCTAGTTTTAAATTATTGTTTTCGTAAAGGCTGTCTTTACGAAAACAATAATTTAAAACAAGGGTAAACATATAATAACACTAGCCAAGACTGTGCGTCAACGCAGCGCAACGCGCCTTGTGGACCGGCTTAACTTATAACTCATCATGCTTTGCGATTTTGCCTTTTTGTGTCGATTTTTACTGGGCTAAAACTACATACAAAAGAAATTTTACAAACATAAAAAAAATCTGTTTTCAATTTTAATATTAGTTATGATTAACGATGATGTTAATTACCATTTTTCCAATGTACATGTTTTATTCTATCTAGGTTCTATTCTGAACGATAGTTTGCAATAAAACATACAAATATCGAACAACTTGCTTTCCTCTGGGGTTGAAGTTGCTAAGTTCTGTGAACTCGTTCCTTACACGAGATATACGGAGCCACACCAAGCTCTCGCCGCATCGTCCGGCAACCTTACGACATTCTATCACCGCACACTACACGATTGAAATTCTGCTGTATTATATCGTCCAATTTCTTTGCACGTTATTCATATCAGATTACCTTAGTTGTCCTATAACTAACGGTATCTGATATCAACGAGTTTAATGAAATCCAATAAAAACTACGACTAGACGAGCCGTCGCTTGAAAACATGATACAACGCGACGTTCAGTTAGAAGTTGAAATAAAGTTTAAGCATATTATTACAAATGGTTGGCAGGCGAGAACTATCCATTTAATTTAAAGCTCTGTAATATTAAGTGAAAGAGGATTCCCGAGCTCATTTAATTTGTTCATTTTAATTGAACATGTATAAAAGTAGCCCGTTAAGCCTTGCGCTTTGGAAATGCCGCTTCCGGATGTGAGACATTTTATTAAAACAATAAGCAACATTTCACCGCTAATAGTATTAAGCCGCAACTTTGAAGCGATTTACCGCTAGCGTTTTTTTTCAAGCGATATACCATGCCGGTAGTTATGAAGCAGGAGTATATCGCCCTAACAGAATCACGTCTTCCCCGCTCTGCACATTCACGGCGGATATTGGTGTCACATAAATATACCTTCGTGAACGACCATTTTATACGCTAAACGTTTTCTTTGGCTGAATCAACATATTCGATACGTAAACGGTCGTACTTACTTTAAATAGGAATTGATTAATGTAACATGTTTTTTTGTGATAAGTACCTGCTGTTAAAAGATAAAATATTAATGGTGTTTGGAGTAATTACAAAAGAGAGACCTGTTAAAACTAGATCTTACAAGGCTTGATCTAAATAATAACTGATTTAACAGTTCTGTCTTAGTTTAAACGATTGCAGAAAAAGCTTACTCCAAAATCGAAGTGTTGAAAAAAATTTTGCCTGAAATTGTACTCGTATCTTACAAGATAAAAAATAAATTCAATTCTATTTCTAAAACCAGAGTCTTAAACCATGTTTTTTTTTTGTTTTCCAACTAGCGCCAGACGCAAATCTTTTTCTAATGTAGCATAAAATATATTACGCGATTGCTACGGCGTAGCTTTCAACCCGTCTACGAGAGCTACGCGGTTGTAGCAAAGCAAGAAGTATAAATAATTGTAACTGCTTGCATTTATCTAACTTCTAACACGCCTGTATTCCTCAAAGAGTTGGGCAGAGGTCTAAATTAATAAAAAAAATGTGATCAAAAGTGTGAGTAGTTTTAACACCTCACGGAAAATCTATTACTTACTTAAGTTTTTTTTACTTTATTCAGGCTTGCGCTCGACCACTATCTCAACTGATGAAATGAAATGATTAGAACATTTTAACTTAAACAAACTATAGTTTGAAATACTTCAAACTGGTTTCAACAAATATAATTGTCTCGCTGTCTGGTAGCCTAGCTACATGTCTAACAAGTTAAATCCTAGTTAGCAGTTTATTTCGAAGCTGCGGCTTAATACTATTAGCGGTGAAACTTTGCTTATTGTTTTAACAAAATGTCTAACATTCAGAACTGGCCTTTCCAAAGCGCAAGGCTTAACGCATTACTTTTTTACATGTTCAATTCAGAAATGAACAAATAAAATGAGCTCGCGAATCCTCTTTCACTTAATATTACAGAGCTTTCATTCGAATGGTTATTTCAACTTCCAACTGATCGTTGTATCAGTTTTCATGCGACGGCTCGTCTACAAGGGTGTAGTTTTTATCGGATTTCATTAAACTCGTTGATATCAGATACCGTTAGTTATAGGACAACTAAGGTAATCTGATATGAACAGCGTGCTAAAGAAATTGGACGATATAATACAGCAGAATTACAATCTTGTCGTGTGCGGAGATAGAATGTCGTAAGGTTGCCGCACGATGCGGCGAGGGTTTGGTGTGGCTCCGTATATCTCGTGTAAGGAACGAGTTCACAGAATAACTTAGCAACTTCAACCCCAGAGGAAAGCAAGTTGTTCGATATTTGTATTTTTTATTGCAAACTATCGTTCAGAATAGCACCTAGATTGAATAAAACATGTACATTGGAAAAATAGGGATGTTATAATAAATTATATAAATATAAGGATATTATAATTGGGAAAAAATGAGTACTTTGACGATATTAGTCCATAAAACAATCAATAAAAACATCCATAATTTATTTTAAAATCGTTCCTAAATAAAAAAGTCTAGGTTAAGTCATCACGACCATGACAGCGGAGCTGTCAATGTCACAACCAATCCTCCATCATGAATGTCGGCCATTACGCTGTCACTGCGAGCTTCTGAATTAAAAACATGACATCCTTAAGTGGCCTTTGTGACAGCCGTAAGTTTATGACTAAGCCAGTTTAAATTCTTGACTTTTAAGGAAATATTTTGTTATTGATTTTAACTCATATTTTCAGCGCCGCGCAAGAAAATGTTTTTGATATGATGAAGGTCTAAATTGCCTTCATTAAAAGCTTTACATTTTATTTGACCTAATTTGTAAAATCTTTTAGCTGCAGCAACTGATTAGAATATTCCAAATTCAAATAAAATTATTCCCATTAAAAATCTACTAATCAGTATGAATATCACAACATTTAATGTTCTTAAGATCTTACAGAAGACTGTCTAAACAGACTACAAAAACATTGGGTTTGAGCAGGAGGATAATACATAATCATAATAAAACAGAATAGAAACCATCTATATATCTTCGCCATCATAGTATCGCCATTGCGAAATGCCAGATACATAGTATGCAAATGAATGCATCTGTCTTGCAAACTCACGGAGAAACGGGCATACTCTTGTTTCATTTCAGATTCTGCGTATCGCGACTAAATGGGAACCGATGGAACCGTAGTATAGACAAAAATCACACAAAATATGCAAATGTGCAACGCTATGACGTTTATAGGCCCGGTGATAAATGGCCTAAAAAACTTGTTCTGAACATGGATGGACGGTCTGAAACGATATTAAACAAGTGCAGCACACTTTTATTGCATTTTCAGGCCATTGGATGCCAAAAGCCTATGATGGTAATCAATCGACTCTGCTAGAGAGCGACGTAGTTAAAGGGGATGAGCTCATGAATATGTACAACATTCAATATGGGATCACTTTGATGAAAAATATCCGTAGTTCCCTACATTTCGACGAGTTGTGCAAACAAAGGCTATTGTTCAAACAGATTTTTATTTGCAACTATTTTTACGTTTCTCAGCCCCTGATAAATAATAAATTAACTTTAGACTTTTCTAAATTTACCCCTCTTTTATACTGACAAGTTTTGTCTAGTTTTGAATATATGGATTGCATTCTTTATCTAAATAGTTAAGTTGCGGGTAGTTTTTTTATGTTTGCTCCGCAATTTAATAAGGTAACACAGTTTCAGAAAAACATGTTTTAGAGAACGAAAATATTGTGTCACGTTCTCGGACAAAATAAGTGAATTTAAATTATGATTGCACATATTTATATTTATTAAAAGTGTCGAGAAATATTTTCTTTTCATGTAACTTTAATAAGTGAAATTAATTTTGTAGGTACATAACCACCAAATTAAAAAAAAAACATCATCATCATATCAGCCCAAAGACATCCACTGCTGGACATAGGCCCTCCCCAAGCGTCGCCACATTGACCGGTCCCGTAACCAGCGGATCCCCGCAACCTTTACCAAGTCATCGGTCCACCTGGTGGCAGGCCTTCCAACGCAACGCCTTCCGGTTCGCGGTCACCACTTGTGGTATTTATTCAAGATCTACTTACGTTTCATAACACTCCACAATCCATCTTCACATCTTTTGATATCGCATCAATTTGTGTAACTCATTTTTATATATATTCTTTGTATTATTACATCTGGAAAGCATATTTAGTTATTTCTGACTGTTTTAAATATCTAAACTTAAATTATATTCGTAATTTATAATTCTTCTTGTAATATTTTTCTACTTTGACGTTTTATCTAACATGACATATGTCTATTTTATTTTCTTAAAGCCATAGACATACCATAGGTACCATGGACTATAATACCTAGACCTTTCCTTAAGCTAGTTGTACATTATTGTAAGGTCAGAGCAGACTGACCCGCCTTTGTAAAGCCGTTTTTTATTTCTCTGGTCTTTTTGAGATTTGAATTTGAAATTTAGAAGAAATGGAGATCGAATGAAAAACGGGCTTCATATTTTTTAGTCTCAGGTCTGGTCTGAACGCCGAAATACTATTTTCCTACTGAGGATTACTAAGTGTATTTTCTAATCGGCAAATTATCTAAAATCTCTAATAATCAGTCTTTATATTATTACCTCAATGTGTTCAGTTTGTGAATGTGGTTAAAATCAATAAATAACTTCTGGACTAAGTATTCTTTTACTGCTATACGTATATATATCAAGATGTGCCACTCTGGCACGAGGTGCACGTACGTTCTGCGGCAGACAGGACCTCAGATGTACTGCGGCTGACAGGACCTCAGCGGCGCGGCGCGGCGTTGGTGCGCTCGCAGCATGCGCTGGTGCGCTCGCAACACGCCCTGGTGCGCTCTGAATACAAGCGCGCCACGGCATCCCACCAGCCGTCCCATCACACCGTGCCACGTCTTCCTGCCCGACCTACTGCCTGTTAAGCTGCCCACGTCATACGAAGCCGGCCCTTAATTTTTATATTTCTATATCTTTTTTATTAATTTTAGTTTATATTTATTTATTTTTATTAACGTGGCTTACGTATAGCTCTCCGGAGCTAAACGTAACGCTACAGTTTGGCGCCCAACTTTTAAATAATTAGGCGCAACGTTGTTTTTGCGCCCAATTTTATGAACTCACCCCATCACCCACACTCTACTTACTTACTACACTTTTTTTAACGTGGGCTCGACCTTTCATCATCCTTCTCTAAATTCTAAAAAACATACTTACACAAGTATATACAAAGGCTAACTTTTGGTTTCTCTTACAGGCCCCATTTCATCATCATTTTCTCTCTTTACACTTTTGATAGAACTTAAACCTATTAGGCAACTTCTTTTTCCCTCCTTATGTTTTCTCTTTGTTTTATTTTTAGAGCGGTATTCCTCTAGAGCGGTCTGCACAACTCAGAAAGCCTTATGTGCAAAGAGCGGTCCCGTAACTCTTTAAAAATAAGCCAAATGCGTGGAGTCTTCTTAAAACCTCTTAATTCCCTTGAATCTTATTCTTAAAGAATGAGGTGTTATTTTAGAGCGGTTTGCATAACTCGGAAAGCCTTATATGCAAAGAGCGGTCCCGTAACTCTTTAAAAATAAGCCAAATGCGTGGAGTCTTCTTTATTTTTATTTTTTTTTCCCTCTTGTATCCTTCCCTCTCAACCTAGTTCCCTCTCAACCTACTTCCCTCTCAAACCTAGTTCCCTCTCAACCTAGTTCCCTCTCAAACCTAGTTCCCTCTCAACCTAGTTCCCTCTCAACCTAGTTCCCTCTCAAACCTAGTTCCCTCTCAACCTAGTTCCCTCTCAACCTAGTTCCCTCTCAACCTACTTCCCTCTCAAACCTAGTTCCCTCTAAACCTAGTTCCCTCTCAAACCTAGTTCCCTCTCAACCTAGTTCCCTCTCAACCTAGTTCCCTCTTATAGACTTGAGAGTTCCCTCTTATAGACTTGAGTCCTCCTCCTCTTATAGACTTGAGTCCTCCTCCTCTTATAGACTTGAGTCCTCCTCCTCTTATAGACTTGAGTCCTCCTCCTCTTATAGATTTGAGTCCTCCTCCTCTTATAGACTTGAGTCCTCCTCCTCTTTGAGTTCCTCTTGTTTAATTAAATAGTTTCTTAAAGGGTTTTCAAACAGGTGCGGGTTACGACACCTATTAAAAATAAATAAGCCTTCGTTATATCTTAATAAATATTTCCTTGTGGAGTATACGTCATTGAATGTGAACTATATCCCCTAACGTGTGATTGAATGAGAGTGTTTGACGAAAGTATGAAAGATGTTGTGTGATAGAGCAAGGATTATATTTAAACCTCAAAATTTTCTTCTAGTTGAAAATTTTTCTGGGGTCATCGGGGAAATGTGGTATTTATTCAAGATCTACTTACGTTTCATAACACTCCACAATCCATCTTCACATCTTTTGATATCGCATCAATTTGTGTAACTCATTTTTATATATATTCTTTGTATTATTACATCTGGAAAGCATATTTAGTTATTTCTGACTGTTTTAAATATCTAAACTTAAATTATATTCGTAATTTATAATTCTTCTTGTAATATTTTTCTACTTTGACGTTTTATCTAACATGACATATGTCTATTTTATTTTCTTAAAGCCATAGACATACCATAGGTACCATGGACTATAATACCTAGACCTTTCCTTAAGCTAGTTGTACATTATTGTAAGGTCAGAGCAGACTGACCCGCCTTTGTAAAGCCGTTTTTTATTTCTCTGGTCTTTTTGAGATTTGAATTTGAAATTTAGAAGAAATGGAGATCGAATGAAAAACGGGCTTCATATTTTTTAGTCTCAGGTCTGGTCTGAACGCCGAAATACTGTTTTCCTACTGAGGATTACTAAGTGTATTTTCTAATCGGCAAATTATCTAAAATCTCTAATAATCAGTCTTTATATTATTACCTCAATGTGTTCAGTTTGTGAATGTGGTTAAAATCAATAAATAACTTCTGGACTAAGTATTCTTTTACTGCTATACGTATATATATCAAGATGTGCCACTCTGGCACGAGGTGCACGTACGTTCTGCGGCAGACAGGACCTCAGATGTACTGCGGCTGACAGGACCTCAGCGGCGCGGCGCGGCGTTGGTGCGCTCGCAGCATGCGCTGGTGCGCTCGCAACACGCCCTGGTGCGCTCTGAATACAAGCGCGCCACGGCATCCCACCAGCCGTCCCATCACACCGTGCCACGTCTTCCTGCCCGACCTACTGCCTGTTAAGCTGCCCACGTCATACGAAGCCGGCCCTTAATTTTTATATTTCTATATCTTTTTTATTAATTTTAGTTTATATTTATTTATTTTTATTAACGTGGCTTACGTATAGCTCTCCGGAGCTAAACGTATCGCTACACACTCCAGAACCTTTTTGCCCCATCGGCCATCTGTTCTGCGAGCAATGTGCCCTGCCCACTGTCACTTAGTAAAAAAAAAATAGAAAAGTATAAAAGAAAAACATGATGTTTTTGATTTCTTGTTTTCTTAAGAATGGGGTTCTTCTTAGACTAACGAAGCATAAAAAACTGTCCAGCCGTTCTCAATGTATGAGCTTACCAACGAACAGCTTTAATTGAATTAAAAAAATATCGCAAGGAAATAAATAATGAGTTAGTAAGGGATTAATCTTATCGGTTATCTCATCAAAGTAAGCATTTAGTGGAAAAAGTTAAACGTTTAAGCTGACTTACTGCAGTAATATTGCAATTGCGTCATAATAGGTTTTAACGTATCAAATGTTCTACTGTGAACGTTGACAACTTAGTCGGAACATACCAAGAATTATAATTATAATGACACATATTACAACAAAATCATCTGTAAACTGCCTATGTGTCTATTGGCGTAAATAACAATTTTGTCGCCTGCAGTTTTTTTGGTGTCTTACTGCGACCCTCTGACAAGTTGCCTCACAGAATTAAAAAAAAACTCACTTGTTATTTTAATTACTTTATGCCTTCACAGAATAATAATAAAGCTACTATCTTCTTAAAAAAAAAGGTTGTGAAATACCTAAATGACTGCTATATCTATTCTTAGATAAGGAAATTTCGTAGAGCAGACTGTTATGAAACATTAATTATTTAGTCATCGGAAGGACCAGCTTTAACCGAAAGCAACATTAGTGCATACAGCCAGACAGACCACCTTTTGAAATATAAATTTGTGGCCGGCCTTGGACGAAGGAGGTCTCCGCGAAATAATATATGCCTGGAGTGGAAACGGACAATGAGATAATTTTTATAAAGGTATAAATAAGCGGAAAAATATGTTTTATTTGGGCTTTTAAAATTATTCCGTGTGCTAGATATATGAACCTAATTAAACCTAAAGAAGCATATAAGGATCGTAAGAGAAGAGGGCGCAAGTATATTATGTATATGTTAACAACGATGTTAAATGTGCTGCATATGAGAATTACTTTTTTATTTATACTTAATGAGTTCTATCCCTCTTCCCATTTTATACGCGCTTGTACATTTTTTTTACGAGTTTATATTATTAGATGTACCTATAGTCCATAATAATTAGGTTGGGAATTTAAATTCTGTTGTTCAAGAAATAAAAGAGGGTTAAATTCACAATGATGAATATTATATTATGATTATGATTCTCCGATATAATGTGTTATATGTCGGTAAAACGTGTGACTTACTCTAAAGAATTTTTACAAAAGTCGATCTACTAACTATTGCAATAAACTACAAAATGTAGTTCTTGCCGTACTTAGAAACCATATAGATAATCTGGATTCAAAACATTATTTTTGACGAGTATCTTAAATCTAGCATTACCCGTGATGTGAGCGAGGCGAGAGTGAGTGATATTTAATTCAGTGACAGCCTCGATGCTGAACTTAGAAGCATGACATTTTGGTGAAGTTCCTTAAGCACTGCGGAAGGATTTTTGAAGGTCCACCGCCCAAAATGTGTATGTTCATAATATTTGAACTTCTGTAGTTATTTATACCGACTAAAATACTCGTATACCACAAGCTATTGCCCGGGGTCCCATTCGCTTGTAATTTGTTCTTCTATTTTTCTCTTAATTCCCTTAATTCTTAATTGTACACAAAAATTACACATACAACATAGAGTGATTATAAAGTTGATGTACAAAGGCGAGCTTAACTCAAAGAAGAGTTTACTACAAGCAAAAAACAGCAGCATCTTTATAATTAATTATAGTCAATGCAAAGTTTCATCAAAAGTCGATCAGTAGTTTTTGAGTGAAAGAGAAGCATAAATGAAGAATCATAATGAATGAATCATCCTACCATCATCATCGTCTCATTATCTATTATGTTAATCGCTAGCTGACCCTCGTGGCTTCACTCCCGTCAGGCTATCTATCTAACTACCCTATAAACAAACTAACAAACAAACTCTTCAGCTTTATAATACTAGTATAGATTATTTTATCTTTCTCTGTCATTATTGCTGTTGTATTGTGTCTATGTCGAATAAATGTTTTCTGTTCTATTCATCCATCAATTTTTTGATTGCTTGGAGAAATGCTCATGCACAAAATTTGCCGTTAATAATACTAGTGGGATATGAGTTGCCATTATCTATACTATCTTCTGTTATCAGCTCCTTCAGCTTAACGTCATCATTCTCCATATAGTTTAACTGTAAAAATATAGAAGGTTTCAAACCTTTGAATAGTAACCGCGGGCATATATCGCAAGCAATGTCGAACAATGTTCAATGTTCCCCTTAGTTTGTAACTGCCTCGCAGCTAGTACGAACTATGTTGTAACTCGGTACACGTCTTGATCACGTTAAAGACTTTGCATAGTCCTGGCTTCTTGAGCTTTGCCGTTACTGTGTAGGGACAAACTTGCAGCAGCATTAATTATGTACATGTACTTGGAACATGCTTGTGGTTTATCATTATGTAGTTTGATATTTCAGGTATTTCGAACAGCATTGTGAAAGGTATTGTGCAGCACGACTTAATGCTATTAATTTTCGGAAAATTTATATTCTATAAACGTATCTACCTATATCTATGTAGCACGATTTCGTACTATTAATTTAGGGAAAATTAATACTCATTGTATAAACGTAGGTGAAGTTTGAAGATTATTTATTTACATTCAAAATTGAATTCAACTCAGTACCTAGCATATCATTCTGAATTCTATCTCAGTAAACCAAAAAAAATTTGCACGTCTATAAAGAGTATTCTTAAATCAAAATTTCTTGTAACAAGAACTGACCCACAGTTTAATTGTGGAGCTGTGGCTCAAGCAGTGCCTGTCGTGATCTCTGAACACACCTACTTCTTGAAAGACTTTTGTGAGGCAAATGATAACGTTGTTGAATTGGTGATTTCTGGTCATAACATATTTAATTCTGGAATCATAGACACGAGGAAGAAGTAGAAGAACGAGAATTAAAGTCACCTCTCTTAAATCAGATCTAAAATTACACAAAACTGGAAAGGTCTGGCAAGTTGTCAGATTTTAACTCGGTCCCCAAGAAAGTGCTACTTAGAGCGACAACAGCCGCTAGTGATATTTTTGGTTAAGCAAAATGGACACACGCTTCTCATCCGTTTGATCTAAACTTTAGTCGAAAATACAATTGCATATTATTCTTGGACTTTAAAATAAAAAGCCATAGGTATATTAAAACATAGATAAATTATAATCAAATTGTCATTGAGTTGGTGAAAATCTCATAAAAATGGTTTTGTATTCCGCATTAGACATAACTTTACAAATTAATAACACCATGTTATAAAATTCAAATTTAGAATATCAAATTATTCAGAAAATGGTATAGTTCCTCTAAAGAACTTATACTTTTTTTAATACATTATGTCCAGCCGTATAGAAATGATGCTAATTTTAAAAGCAGCTATGGTCGTATTAAGCCGCTTAGCCCAAGTACCGACCACATTATAACAATGACAGAAAATAATTAACGTCTCTAGCAGATGACGGCACTTTGTAAGCAGTACCATTTGTTACGATGTCGTACTAGAACTTTCTGTTATTTACTTGGAAAACTTTGTTAGATTTAAGTTTGTTTACTTCAACCAACAGCGAATATATCCAAGATGTTACCGCAAGAAACGTAGTCGTGATTTAGAATTTTATGGTTTTATTCAGATTTCAATTTTGTATTTTAAACCAGTGTATTAAAATACAATTTAAATGCATACAAAAATACACATTTTATGACTTTTCTAACCAGTAACTTTCGTTTTCTAATCATAACTTCAAAATACTAAATTGTCGAACTGGTGTGGCTTTATGGCTCTGTATCACGGAGCAAAAATATCTAGGTTCCTACTCCTATGTATTCGGTTACTGTGGCAAGTAGTTCTGTGTTGAATTAAAGCAGTTTTTTCAGTAGAGAGTTTTGCGTCATTGTTTGCATAGAGTTGTGTACGTCCAAAGAAAGTCATCAGACTTATCTGCGTAGCTTAAGATAACTTTAAGAATCTTACTAATGGAAATTACACGGTAATCATAATAGTATAGTGAATGTAAATATAAGGTGGTAAGATTGTCTACTGGGTGACAGAAATACGCGGGTAATGAAAATCAAAAGTAACTGCCAAGTTCCGCGGGTCATTTGTCGAAGCCAGACAGGAAATCACGTCCACGCGGATGGCCGAAAGGGTAGTAAGTGTTACTTACCGAGAGTCGTTGTTTGCCCGGTAAGGTCACCTCCTGACTCTGCTCAGAGTCACGAGGGTCCTTGGTCCGGATGAGCTTAGTGAAGAGGTTGTGTGTGTCACGTCGCCATCCCCCCCAATCCACTTGCCGCAGGGTGCGTAAAAAGCTGCAAGAAAAGACAAGAACGTTAAAACACAGATCGATATCAATATTTGGGTTCTTGACAAAATGACGTTTGTCGAATGTCTAAATTATTGGGATTAATTTAAATCTATACTTTTGAGACTCATCAAAAATCAGATATTGTCACAGTCTTATCATTGAATAAACACTTTGGACCAGGTCTTGAATAGTAGTGAAATATTACAACTAAGAATGAAAGGCATTTTTCAGAAATGTTAGACAGTCCCATGACTCCCATGTAAATATATTCTCGGAAGATTCCATCATCAATTCAATCGATAGATTCGGCCACTAGCAAGCTAATTAGGACCAGTTCGGACGCCGGGGATGCTTCTATGAATTTTGTAGTAAAATACAAAATTACTTTTCTTGAACCAAAAAGCCCCGCAGCCGAATTGCAAACCTAAGTGAATTCGGCAAGGCAACGGAATTGACCCCGTAAAAGGGTATGAACAATTGACCAATCACATGCGAGATGAAAGACGCGATGTGGATTTCCATCTATGTCACTGGTCTTGACTTGTTAAAATTAAAGAGGTAGAAACAAAACTAAATGATTAATTACAGTCCCTATACAAAAAAGATTTAAACTATGCTTATATTAAATGGAGTATTGGAAATCACCGCATACAGCAGTATTCTTTATACAAAATCAAACTGCACGCTTAAATTCACAATATTGCGGGTAGAGCTAACAGCACGACTCAAACAATTTGTTTTAAACTAGTGCGATGTAATGTAATTTCTAACTATGCATGTTCTATGCGCCACGTATGAGAGCTCTAATAAAAGCAGTGTTGCTAACTAACGCGAAACAATTAGTCGCAAACTATTTGCCTAGTGCGGCTATCGTCACAAATTGGAGTAAGCTGTTGCCTGTGATTTTTCTGTGCATTCTAGGAGGATTAAAAGTACCTAATAAAAACAAAAAAAAATACAAAAAAAAGTATTTCATGAGTCTAATACTACAAATCTGGAGGGTATATAGAAATGGTGACTAGAAAAGAGATGCCTTCTGAGATGACGAGTTTAAAGAAGTATGAAAGAAGAAGACTTTTACGTCGTAAACAATTACGTTAATTGAACTAATTTGCCCTTAGATGCTTACGGATATTCATACCTCCAGTTACCATTTTTTTATGCGACAAGCTCACCTTATTCACAACCAATGGTTGACGACAGCTGAAGACAGATCAGAATCAACAGTTGCAACCACAAAAAAAAAACGACGATGCAATGCAGCTTAGCGTTACATTAACAAAATTAACAGCCAGTGGATCATATTCCTGTTTAATTGAGCGAAACCGAGGGCACAGCTAGTATATACTCACTAATATTATAAAGGTGAAAGTTTGTGAGCGTGTTTGATACTTCTTCACGCTCAAATGGCTGGACGGATCGGATTGAATTTTTTCACAGAGATAGATTATAGTCAGGAATAGCACATAGGAGGAAGGGATTTCTTATCCCAGAAATATGTTCCCTCGGGCTTATTTTCGACTTTCTCGTGGGCGAAGCCGCTGGCAGAAGCTAGTTGGAACTAAATGTTTTATTCTAGCATTACTCATGTATATTTGATCCTAATTCATATTGAATGGTAATAACTATATTCAAAGGCGTCATGAATTTTTTATCCGACTGCCGAAGGAGGGTAATGTGTTTATCAGTCTATGTATGTATGTATGTAAGTATGTATGTATGTTTGTTCCTATATGGCGTTCCAGAGACCAAACGCGTTGGCCGATTTTGATGATTCATACTTCAATCGATGCGTCTTAACCCTGCGAGTGTCAAAGGCTACATTAAAATTGAATAATAGAAAAATGGCGGATTTTGGGTGCCATATTGTGGGGAACCAATTTTTTTTTCTTCCAAACCCATCGTGTGGGGTATTAAAATAAAGGGTTTTAAGAGGTGATTTGAAAAATATATAACACTTATATGTTTAAATGTATCTAATTCGAAAAACAACTAACTAAAAAGTTAAAATTAAAAAAAACTTAATTAAAAAAATCAAAAAACCCGACTGCTTCAAAAGCGAACTAAAAAGTTGTAAACAAGGAAAAAATCATGCTGGGCAGGAGGAGGATACATCTAGTTTTGGTCAGCCAGCTCGCGCGTATGTATCCTCCGACTGCACAGCATGATCTTTTCCTTGTTTTCTACTTTTTAGTTCGCTTTTGAAGCAGTCGGGTTTTTTGATTTTTTTAATTAAGTTTTTTTAATTATTGACATCACAATCAGTGTGTTTATGGAATGTGTGAAATTGTTCGACAGATACCATTACCGTAATTTACTTTACGCAAAATAGCTTTAAATAGTGTAAAAGAAAAAAAGCATACCACACCAACCCCAAATACAATAAAAAAGGGCACCAGGACTATGACGGTGAATTCATCGATGATATAAAGCAAAAAGAGGCGTATGTCGTACCCAGCAGAGTGTAAACTTGGGCTGCGGTATGACATTACTTGACTGATTGCTGGTGAAATAAATAATTGTTTGCCAGATTGTTGGATCGACATTCGACAGGTCGTTACAGCGACAGCTACTTTCATTTACAACCGAATAACATAAAAACATGTACATGGTGAGATGATGAACAAATATTTTAAATGAAGACAGCATATTTAATAGGAGAACAGAATTAAGAGGAACCCCTTGAAATTAGTCAACTGTGGTTGGCATTTGAAACTTTTGCAAGGGACTACAGACACAAATCTTAATAAAGGTTTTATTTAGCGTTACAGGCACGGGATACCAACCGAAATCTATAAAAAATGCCTAATTGGCTATATTGAGCTGTGCAAACTCTACAAAAAGGCCAAGATCATGGAAACATTTCCTTTCATTGGCAAGTTTTGTTCTTAAATTGTGTGAATGGTACAGATTCAGGGACTTGCGTTATCTATTTAAATGTATAGGGCAGGGGACCTTATTCTCTGTTACTAATCAAAACAAAATCAAAGAAAGATTTTCAAAGCCACAATAAATTCAATCCAAGAGTCAAAGTGTTGAATAAATTCTTATTAGCGCTGCTACATGGATAGTGCATTAAAATCCACTTTAAAGAGCTGAGCTTCGAATACGACGCAGAAATAAAAAGGAAAGTAGTAGAAAAGTTAAAAAAGTGACTGAATGTATTCATTTGGACTATTTTTGAATAAACTGTGCCATAGTAAATGATTTTTTTTTATTTTGGTGTAGATGTAAACGATATAATACTGGTCACCACATTTGCATTTGGCATAAATGCCTTATAATAAAATAATACGCTAAATCCCTTCATGTTTAATCACCAACATCTTCCAGGATCTAAATTTGACAAATGATATAGATGTGTTTTATCCACATACTGCTTGATTTGAATGTATGATAGAATCGTCTAAATAGTAGAATGTGTCAAGTGTTTAAAAGGGCAGATTTGTTTAAATATTTATCAGTCTGCTTGTCTAAGTTATATTTAACCTTATATTTGACCTGGGTCCTAGGAGGTGTCTCAGGCATTTTCTACAGACCTATACAGTCCAAAGTCTCACGATCCAATAATTTACTATCAGCAGATTCATTTCAATTAAACAAAGAACAAACAAGGTTCGGTATGCGTTGCGCTAAAGTTCTTTTGTTCTTTCTTATATTTGGAGAACATAAATTATGAGAGCTTTACATCCAAACAACTCTTCAGGGTACTTTATCTTAGAAACATCTTAAAACTTTTCATTAAAAAAAGTTCAAACCTTTTTAAATACTCGTACTTCATTAAGAAAACTGTTTTATATTAATAACTGTCTAGGAGTGATATTTTTCGTATCACAACATATTATAGAAAGCTCTCACACAAAAGTCATGCTTCCATACTAATATTATTAATGCGAAAGTGACTCTATCTGTTACAAGTTGACGCATATGTCGCTGAACCGATTTAGATGAAATTTGTTATGATGATAGTTTGTGATTCTGCAAAGGACACAAGATGGTTTTCATCCACGAAATCGTCCTTAAAAGGATGAAAAAGGAGGTGGCAGTTTTTGAGAATTAATAAATTCTTAAGTAAATCCATATATACGTGGGACACTCAGAAAGTTTTGCGAAACTAAAAAAAATTGTTCTATACGTACATATATTTTTATTAAATCTTTTCAAAGTACTTTCCACCAGCCTCTATACAAAGATTCATGCGCCTAAACCAGTTTTCAAAACACTTTTTCCAGTCCGCCGCAGACACCTCGTTTACAGCCTGCTCGAACGCAGCCAGCGCATCTTCCGGCGACGAAAATTGTATCCCTTTGAGCTGATTTTTTATTTTTGGGAATAAAAAGAAGTCACACGGTGCTAGATCAGGGCTGTAAGGAGGGTGACCCAGGAGTTTGACTGGCGTGCTGTCCAGGAAGTCCCTCATTTTGAGTGCGGTGTGCGCAGGTGCATTGTCGTGGTGGAGCAGTAGCCCGCGGAGCCCTGTGTTTGGTCGCTTGTTGCTTATAACAGAGAAAACTTCTGGCAAACATTTGGTAGTATACCATTCGGCATTAATGCTTCTTTGATCCCGTAAGGGAATTGATACCAAGTGGCCAGTCAAATTAAAAAAGCTAGCGATCAAAATCTTACCCCCGCTTCTAGATCGCTTCACTTTGGTAGGCGTTGGCTCATTTTGAAACACCCAAACAGTCGACTGGCGCTTGGTTTCTGGGTCGTATTGATAAATCCAGGACTCATCACCTGTAACGATGTCGTAAACACGCCGAGACGAGCCTGCTTCAAATTTGTTAAGCATATCACGGCACCATTCCACCCGGGCCTGCTTCTGAGCATCGGTGAGGTTGTGCGGCACCCAGCGTGATACTATCCTCCTCACGCGAAGATGGCTGTGTAGAATCTCGTGAACGCTTCCCGATCCAATCTTCAATATGTGTTGAATCTCCTGATATGTAATTCGCCTATTGTCTTGGATTAAATTTTTCACTGCTAGCACGTTTTCTTCGGTAACAGCCGTCAAAGGGCGACCGCTTCTTTCGTCATCCCCCAAAGTTGGTCGACCGCGCTTGAATTCGTTATACCAACGATACACGGTTGCCTTGGAAGGGCCTTCATCCATGAATGCCATTTGAAGTCTATCGTACGATTCATCCGGTTTCAGGCGACACTTGAAATCGTATAAAATCATAGCTCTAAAATGTTCCCGGCGCAGATCCATATTTCAGTGAGACACAATACTTTGAATTAACTCGCAAAAAATGTGGAGGGAAATTTTGAAATTGGAACTTACTTATTTTTACTTATAAATAATCATATTTTCGAAAAACATTATAACTGGCCAGTCTCCCATATATAAAAACTTTTTTTCGCAATACTTTCTGAGGGGCCTGGTATATGCGCAATATAAAAAATAGGATTGCGACATACGGATGCCCCTCAAATTAAAGGAGAAAACCTACAAGTCCATGATGAGACCTGTCATACTGTATGGATCAGAACGTTGGGCTGTGGAAAATATGAAAAGAGATTGCATGTAACAGACATGAGAATATTGAGATAGATGTGCGGAGTGACGAGGATAGATAAAGTGAGAAATTAGTATATTAGAGGAAGTTTGAAAGTGGCGCCAGTGACAGAAAAGTCGAAAGGAAACCGTTTGTCCTGGTATGGTCATGTGATGAGAAGGGATGAAACGCATGTTACTTAAAAAGGTATGAATATAAATAAATGTGGATGCATGTAGAGAGAGAGGAAGACCAAAGAAAAGATGGATCGACTGTGTGAGGAGTCTTATGAAAGAAAAGGGAGTCAGTGGTAGCGTGATAGGGGACAGGACAGTATGTAAGAAGAAAACGCCGACCCCAACTAACATGGGACAAAGGTAGGAAGATGATGATGATAAAAAATAGAATATTCGAAGTACAAAAGCTAGTATAGACATAAAAACAAGATACCATTCTCTTTTTTCTGGGTTCCAACAAGTGCAAGGATATATTGAACAGAAGTTGTTTGAGAACAAAGTGGCAAGTGAGACGTGTATTGATCGAAGAAAGAGCTGAAGTTAAAGGAGGAAAGTGTTTGCAACTTAGGTGAACGAAGAATTTTCCTTTACTTAATTAATGGAGCAATAACTTGCCTATATTACTAGCGGATTTTTTCTTATGTTGCGAATTACTTGACTGATGACTTGAGATGTTATGGACTGTGCGAGGAGTGATATGATAGAAAAGTAGGAAATTATGAGAGTCAGTGATAGCGTGACGGTTGAAAGGTTGGTATGGAAGAAGAAAACGTCTTACAACGATCCCATGCGATTGGGGCAGATAGATGCTGATGATATGTTGCGGATGACGATGAATTACAAATTGCTTTGTTTTTACCCTTCATTAAATATTTGGGCATTTGTACAGTAGGATATTTTAACTCGGGCACTGTGGAAAATATAAAAGAATTCATAAGACTATATCGAGAAATTGCTAGAAAAATCTCAAGCTCTTTTTACATGAAATTAGTACTTTAATAATATTATCATATATTTCACTTACTTCAGCATTGATGTAGACTCTTGCCATGACGCCACGCGAACTCCTGTTGAAGAAGAAAGTAAAAGTTAGTTATAAATCTTAATGACACTACTTAAAACTTAATTTTAATACAATACTTAAAATAATTTGGAGTTAATGTTAGAGGACGATGGATGACCTAAAAAATACCACAGAATATATGATCTGACCAATACCGCAATGCCTAAACCTCAGGTAGAACTAGAAACATAAAATGAACAAGAATTCCTAGAACAGGGTCTGACAGAAACAACGTAAGTGCTGAAAAGGGTTTGCCATTGTATTTATCATTGTGAATCACTTTTACTGTGTGTTGGTTGGGGCACCAACCTTGATAACGCGGAAAAACATCAACTGCTCTATACATTTAACTTGCATAATCGAAATTTTTTACGTAATCAATATAATAATACATTATAATAAATCTGTAGAAAAGTCGTTATTGTACATATAAATATGTATTTTAAAAAAAAAAACCAGTGTGCTACAGGATAACCAGTAGAACCCATTGCCAGCATTTTCGGCATTTTTGTATGTTTGTCTGTTTGTAAACGCATCACGCAAAATGTACGAAATTAGTGTAGATAAATTTTATACATAAAAATGGTGCGTAACTAGAAGTATTACTAAATTCTTGTTTAATCGCAATCGTTCGCATTTTACGTTTTCAAGAAGTAAACTAACTCAACACACGCAATTCAGATACTTGGACAGATTAACTCCATATTCGATAGATGGCGTTGTGTATTTGACGTTTTTTTCTGAACAGCAGTGTTCATTCTCCGCGGAAGAATGAACCTAGAAAAATATTTTGGTAGGTAGGGAGGGTAGGCAGGTAAGTAAGGTAGGTAAGTAGGGCAGGTAGATAGCTAAGTAGTGTAAGTAAGTAGGGTAGGAAGGCAGATAAATAGGACAGATAGGTAGGTAATTAGGGAATGTAGGTACTGATGAATGAAACGATTTTCAGATATAGAGTCATTTCTGTTACACCTTGTATAATGTAAATGAGCGTTTGATACTTGACACCCTAAAGTGGTTCAAATGGTCAGAAAAGTTACGCAACTTGTCATAACTACTGTGAATGTCTCATGTGGTACTCAATTAATGAAGGCACTAGTAAATGTAGCTCATACTTGATTGAAACTGTACCCTATCCCGAAGTGTAGCTATCATACTGGTTAATAAATCGACAAACGAAAATTGCATAGATACCAAAGCCGTCCAATTATTATGTTGTAAAAATGTATGTTATATTCTATGTGCGCTAGTTGCCAATAAAGTCTGACCACAGTTTGTAAAATTAAGACATCTATAATATAAAAATGAATCGCAAAATGTGTTGGTAAGCGCATAACTCAAACAACGCCTGGACCAATTAGGCCAATTCTTTTTTTTAAATGTTCGTTGAAGTTCAAAGATGGTTTTTACGTATAATTTTTTTTTGGTAGGGTAGATTAGTGTAGGGTAAGGTAGTGTAGGGTAGGGTAGTGAAGGGTAGGGTAGTGTAGGGTAGGGTAGTGTAGGGTAGGGTAGTGTAGCGTAGGGGATGTTAGTGTAGCTTAGAGTAGGGTAGAGTAGTGTAGATTAGTGTAGGGTAGGGTAGTGAAGGGTAGGGTAGTGTAGGGTGGTGTAGGGTAGTGTAGGGTAGTGTAGGGTGGTGTAGGGTAGTGTAGGGTAGTGTAGGGTAGTGTAGGGTAGTTTAAGGTAGTGTAGGGTAGTGTAGGGTAGTGTAGGGTAGTGTAGGGTAGTGTAGGGTAGTGTAGGGTAGTGTAGGGTAGTGTAGGGTAGTGTAGGGTAGTGTAGGGTAGTGTAGGGTAGTGTAGGGTAGTGTAAGGTAGTGTAGGGTAGTGTAGGGTAGTGTAGGGTAGTGTAGGGTAGTGTAGGGTAGTGTAGGGTAGGGTAGTGTAGGGTAGGGTAGGGTAGGGTAGTGTAGGGTAGTGTAGGGTCGAGTAGGGTAGGTAGTGTAAGGTAGGGTAGGTAGGATAGATAAATGTTTGGTGTTTTTATGGAAAAACAAAGTTTGACGGGTCAGCTAGTCTATTTTAATAATAAATAATGAATAACAAAAAAAATAAAACTAACTTTAGCTATTCCCATGCCTACCCGTGAGAGAAGTGGTGGCCCAGTGGATTTAAATCCGAGTTACGTGTCGTAGGTCATGGGTTCGAACCCAGGCAGGCAGGCAGTTTTACTTTGTGTAAATTATTTCATCACTACTGCTCTGAAAACGGTGAAGGAAAATATCGTGAGGAATCCGTCATGTCTTAGAACAAAAATGCAGTGACATGTGACATCCACCAACAAACACTGGGCCCGCCTGGTGGATTATGGCCCATTCCCTCTTGCAGAGAGGACACCTGCACGCACAACGGACCTATCCTATCAGAAATCGTGTATTTTCGACATAAAAGTCGCCGTGATAGTGTAGTTTTCAATCAGTGAAAGAACTTTCGCAATCGTATCAGTTTCTCTAGAGATTACTTACAAACAATTTACCACTTCATGATACTATTAGTTTAGATCTTGTTTAACTGCACGGGGCTGGCTCAACTAGAACAGAAAAACTTAAGCACTATCAACCAATTTCAGCTTAGCTTGACCACCTTAGAGTCAGTGTATCAACATGCCAAACATCAAGGTAGGCCTTTGTAAGACCGAAGTTACAAAGCCACTTTTTAGTCAGAAGTACTACGCTAAAAACGGTTTATAACATAGCATCAAGGCCAATGCTTCGTGGAGCTAGGAAGACCACAAAGCTCCTGAACTGGATAATATATTGATATACCAGTGAAAAGAACAGAGTTCTTTTATCTAACCGAAAGTCGTGTTACAAAATCTATTAAATCTGTCGCGGTGGAATTGTCTGCTTTCATTAGTTTAGTAATTAAAAACACGACTTAATTCTACAAAATAGGTGAATCTTAATAAGATTAACTGTTAATAAAATGCAGAGCGAGCATCGAAAGGTCAAACATTTTTAGTACCCTACATCGGAGAGCTCACCAAATAAAAAAAATAAATTAGCATTAATTAGCTCACAAAATAAATTACTACAAAAATAGAAATAACTTTATGCAGAAAAGCTAAAGAATTAGGAGAATTTTGGCTGTGAGAGCAATCGAAGCGAGCTCTTAAATTCCTAACTACCCGCCTTAAAAAGGTCTATTCTGTAAATATCTCACCGTGCAAACTAAGATGGAGTGAGCTTGAAGAGAACTATCATTCCACCTTGATTGCATATGTTGACATCTCACTTCATGTTCACTCCACCTAAGTGAGATGTTTACACTCTTGTGTAAACATCACTGCTATAGCAATGATCTACATTTGCTACATGGCTATTTCGGTTTTATAAGTAGTATGTACCTATTTTCAATCCAACTGACGGACATTGCATGCAGACTTACGTAAAATCTTATTGGTCAAGTTAATCGAGTTATTGCTGTGAATAAGCTCAGTCTATCTGTATTATTGGCATAAACGCATAAAGGTCGTTGGTAAGCAATAGCCTGCAACAACGTAAGAAAATGTATTCGATAGGTACGGTACAATGTTGGTGACTGTTGCAGCTATATCAATGAAATTAAGTCCAGTTTATTGCATAATTTTCATTCTTCAAAAGATGCACACAAATAAGTTCATAGGGCGATTGTTTGCATTGTGTGAAAATTGCACAAAATAACCCGATTTAATTCATCTAAGAGGTTACAAAGTTAAGCCCACTTTATTACGTGATTTTCATCTTTCTGATAATATAAGGATAAAAACAAACAAGTTCACAGGGCGATTGTTTCCATCCAATTTAACATTCCAAGGTAACTTTAAACATAGATAAAAAGCAATTCGAAATTTTCAACAATTAAAAAAAGAAATTCATTGACACGGTCGGACCCGGCAGCACGAGTCTGGTGTTGAATTAAAAAAGCAACGAGAGTACTTTTCTGCTTCAAACATTTATTCGACTTCGAGTTTGACGTGCTCATGCATTCGGGAAAGTTTTTAATAGGACCCCTAGGTTGGTTTTAGCCATGGCCAACTGAGATGGGATTTTCAAACGTGAGTGGCTAACAACCTTTTCAAAATAATTGGCAGTAGTCAGTTTTAGCTGTTACAGGTTCTGTTAAAATTTCAAAGCCGCTTATTATACATCAGACGATTAATGAAATGAGTATTATATAATAAACTTTAACTATCTTTATGTATTTTTCACTACCATCACGGCTTAAAACCAGATATGCATTCATTGGCACTCACAACACACACAGATGTTCAATTCATTTGTGAAAAGAAAACATAGCCTATACAATATTTGAACCACCAGGCTAGGCTGGTTATCTCAAAAAAAAAAAACTTCATAAGTCAGAACAACGGAATTAAGAAATTATTTTGAAGCGAATTCCCGAAAGTTTTGGAGTGTGGTCTCACTTAAGAGCTGTGGTGGCCCAGTGGCAACGGCCGCGACTTAAAAATAGTAGGTCGTGGGTTCGAACCCAGGCAGGTTCTTTACTTTGTGTACATTATTTCATCACCACTGCTCTCAAAACGGTGAGGCTCTCAAACCATAGTGAGGAAACCGGCATCTACGGTTTAAGACATTTATTTTTCTCAAAAGATTACATTAATCACTTACAGAGAAAATACATTACACACATTATAAGTAAACAAAATAACCGATCAGCGTTTTTTATAGGGTAGATGTTAAAAATGTTAGTGGAGATTGTGTATTGTTAGTAACTTGTTTGTTAAGGCCTATGGCGCAGTGCGTTTGAATAAGCGGAATTGATCAGTTTTATTACATTATTTTAGGATTTCACAAATAAAATTGTGCTTTTCATGGTGGAGTAAGTGGGTGTAGGTTAGTTTTCGTAGTGCTAGTATAATTACAAATTTGTCCATATTGTTCTATTAATGAAAGATCCTTCAACATGCGGCATTTTAATAGTTTCTTAAAGGTTGATAAGCTTTTAGCCTCTTTTGTGTCTTAAGGCATGTATTAGAACCAAAAATACGAAGACATGTGACATCCACCAACACGCAAATGGGACCGCGTGGTGGATTACGGCCTATACCCCCTTAAAGAGAGGAGGCACGCACAACGGACCAAATGGGAGTCTGAGTGCAGAAAAGTGGGTCCATCTATCCTATCCTAGGTCTCGCTTCTATAGTGATTTTTTGAAGAGTGTGAAGTAATATTAAACAACGGTTAACGCATCGTAGTTTGACTAACGGTTTGTAGTAACTGAATCCTTGTTTACTATATAAAAGCTCGGTTCTTTGTGTTAGTACCGCCACATCGTTTCCAAATGGTTTAAAACTCAACTACATTTTTCACTTGCCCCTCACATAAGTTTGTATGGATATGAGTTCTTTCAGTTTTTATACAATATTATTCGCATACACAAGTTACTTCCATGTCGTTTCTAGCAATAAATCAAAACTCACATATTATCTTTAGCAGCTACGAGCGCAATTAGCAGTTGAATATGTGTAAGAAACTACTCTACGGTTTGATGTGCGTTAAAATACCGACACTGCTTGGATAACTCCGAATATGGTGAAAGGTTGCGAATGTTATCCCTCACTAATGACCGGCATTAGAATTATTGGTACAATCATGGAGTGTAACGCCTCGACAGTCACTGTTAACAAGTAAAATTTCAAAATTTAAAAAACCCCCGGCTATTTTTATTTAATGCTAAATAATTTATCTAGTACATGCCACGCTTCGATCGGCAATCTATTGAACACGTAATTATGACACGATATCTTGCGAAAACACCCCAATTCAAACAGTAAAACGCCCATAACTTTTGAACGGCTAAACCGATTTTATTCAAACATAGTTAAGAACACTTTCGTAAAATTACCTTTCAAACAAAAAAAAAACTAAATCAAAATCGATTCACCGGTTTGGACGCTATGATGCCAGACAGATACACAGATAGAGCAACACACGTCAAACTTATAACACCTCTCTTTTTCTGGCGGGGCCGGGGGTTAAAAATGGCACTGTCAAAACTTTCCATGCAAATTAAGCACGTCACCGTTAACTCAAAAAGACCCAAAACGTTTAAGGGAATGTCACAATTGACACATAGAAGTTAACGTCCCAAGACAGCTCTGAATAAGATTATGACAGTTGAAACTTGTGCTCAGCCCATGTTACGTGGGTTCAAATTAGATTAATACATGTCTCTAGCCGCTGCCAGTGCGGCAATTCAGTGATATATCTATAGTTCCAAATCAAATCAAACAATTGGTTTGGTACAGTTAAAAATAGATTTACTAGAGGCTATTGGAGACCTAATGAATATAACTGATACAGACATTGTATCGAAGATTTTATGCATTCTACCTCAGAAATTATCGAGTTTTAGGACAGCATGGGAGTCTACTGCTAAAGAGGATACAACTTTTGTAAATCTAATTAACATATACATTGCCGTAGTCGTATGGATGATTCAGGCAGTGTCGTCAATTGGTGTACCCAATTGATGTAATTTTCTATTCTATGTCTATGTGGCAATTTACGGTTCTTCTTTTAATTGCTTAAATAATATTAATTCTTGGATATTTTTCAATGTAGATATAATATAACAATAAAACTCCTTGGCATTAAATCGGTACTGTTTTAAATTAATCTTGCGGATGTAAATCTACAAAAAACTGTTTCCAATTTCAGCTGTACAGTTGAAATATCGAATTTAATATTTCCTTTTTCAACTTCTCTTGCCTTATTTTTCATAAAGGTCTTTGTAAATACGTTCTGTTAAATTGACGCGTTATTTTTTTTTCGACCAGTTTTTTTACAACCTCTTCAGGGAATTGTACCTTCGTTTATTTAGATTCGATTGCTGAAATTGACTTTGCCATTTGGCAATTACAAATACCTTTAAAGTGTTAATAAAACAGTTTGGTTGACAAAGATTTAAACAGGAAAAAGAAGGTTACTTATATTTAAAAGTTAAACATAAATATTTTATTTGTTAGGCAGAAAATAGACATTGAATTTAGATACTGAATGACATTATCTCGAATTTCCAAACTATTTTTTCCTGTAACAAAGACACATTGTATGAAACCAAACCAGAACACAAAACTCTTTATTATAGTGTCATCAACAGTCTTGCCTTAGTTAAAACGACCTTTGATCGATCGTGATAGGTTAAAAATCACTAGGAATCTATAGGAAGATAAAATATTAATTGTTCCTTATATTGTTCCAACCAACATAAAATTGTCCGTCCAAAGAATAGGCATTGCCATTCAACGTGGCAATTCTGCCAGTGTTTTGAGCACTTTGCCCGTTTACAGCAATGAGTAAGAATTGTTTGCTTAATAAGTTACAAACGTACATACATAAACAATTGCCTCTTTTCCTACAAGGTAGAAACTATAGAAAGTCTGATACGATCCTTAGCAGCAGATTTTATAAGCATGTTTTTTAGTATGTTCTGTGCTCTTTTTGTGTAGGTAAATAAATAATTGTGAAGAAAAAAAGCCGTAAATTCATGTAATAATTTTTACTGTAAATTTTCCTGTCAGTATATGAATTAAGTTCCAAGTCAAGATTTTATAGAAAAATACATTTTATTATAGAAAAATACGCAGTCTGTAGCGGAGCGTGAACTGTTTTATATTCAGCCTAGGACTAAACCAATTTGTCCTGTGCCAAAAGCTTCAAATTGTGGATTCGGTTGAATCGCATAAATATTCAACTAGAAAAATTGTTTGTGTAGTGCATAGCTTTTAGATTTTATGTCGGAATCGTGTTGGATTCATCAAATTATAAAAAGCAGTGGTTTATCAAGTTTATATCGACTTCCGTAAGACATTTTAATCAAATGATAAACGTAATCTGTATGGAGTCCAATTATGGCGGTTTGGTGTACTACAGGTGCACCTCTGCCCAACCCTTCGGGATATATATATTATGTCCATTATTTAACTTGATTCATATTTAATACATTTTTAATATTTCAAAAAAAATCTTAAAATAACATTTCCTAAAAAACAAGTAAAATTTAAAATATTTCAAAACGCCTGATACATTTTTATTTCATGCTACATAATTGATCTATTAGTAAAGTATCAAAAATCTATTGAACAAGTAATTATGGCACGATATCTAGCGAAAACACCCCGATGCAAACAGTAAAACGCCCTTAACTTTTGGACGGCTAAACCGATTTTCATCAAACATAACACTCTTGATAAAGTCATTACATTTTTCAACCAAAGAAATGCTGAATCGAAAGCGGTTCATCTATTTAGGATCTATGATGCCATAGACAACACACAAGTACATGTCAAACTTATAACACCCCTCTTTTTCCGTAAGGGGCAAAAAAAATTTTTCCCACCGGTATCGGGAACAGCATTATTATTATTATAAGCCTGTGTTGTCCCACTGCAGGGCAAATGCCTCCCTTCCTTCTTTCCACTTATTTATTTAATTACACTTTATTGTACACCAGAAAATACAGGAACAATTGAAACTTAAAACTAAAAAAATATATACAATGGGCGGCCTTATCGCATTCTGCGATCTCTTCCAGGCAACCTGGAATGGACAGTGAATGCGTGGACATGACATGGGGTTGTCTGTGGTGCAACAATACCAACAAAAATACAATTATACAAAAATAAATATAATTATCAATGATACAAATACATATATATATATATATATATATGCCATATAATAGATACATAAATAAATACATATTTGATATATAAACCGTAAAAATAAAAGTCTTATGAAAATCATAGACAAAGTGTAAGCCAAAATACTAAGAGCACGATTACAGCGATAAGTAATGTTCCTTGACAAGTCTTTTAAACACAGGCAACGACTGAGCACGTTTAATCGGGTCAGGCAATGCATTCCACAGACGAGCAGCCTGGACAAAAAAGATTTATCCATGAAAGTTGTGGAATGCATTGCACCACTTCTCCTTGTCTATAGTGATCACGGGCCAATCATTCAAATAGGAGTTCAGCTCATCCCCCCACATCTTTCTGGGCCTGCCGCGTTGTCGTTTTCTATTGTTTGGGATCCACGGTCTTCGCCCATAGCACCTCCAACATACGAAAAATGTGACAAGCCCTGTTCCACTTCAATCTGGCAGCTATGAAAGATGTGAAAAAGAAATGCTAGGTACAAGTAGAAATTTAAATAGAAATCTTCTCCTGGACATTGATAAATAGGTGAACAATTTAAAATGCCAGTGCGCACTGCAAAATACTTGAGATAAAAATCCTGTTTATAGAAACGGGTACATTATTCTTGTGACATCGTATTAAATTTATCGCACAAAGTGATATTCTATTAGCAACAACGATAGCTAGATATACTTGATAGAAATACATATAGAGGGCTGACATCCTACCGAGTTGTATCGCAGGCAAACCAAAATATATAAAGAAAAATAAAATATCTAACTTTTGACGATCATTATCGTTTAATTAAAAAGTAGATGAATCTTAAGGAACCTTCCTTTGTAGCTTTATAGCTAAGAAATAAGTTTCGAAAATTAAAAAAAACCAAGGAATATAATATTTGATCAGGAATATTAAAATTTCACATTGATGGTTTTTATATTTCACATGTCCAATAACAGATTGACACCACAAAGGATTTATTGGTCCCTGAACCGAGATCATAACAGAGCAAGAGTTTTTCTTCGTCTATACTAATATTATAAAGAGGAAAGGTTTGATTTTTTGTTTGTTTGTATGAATTGAATAGGCTCCGAAACTACTTGGCAGATTTGAAAAATTCTTTCACTGTTGGATAGTCCATTTATCGAGGAAGGTAATAGGCTATATAACATCACGCTACGACCAATAGGAGCGGAGCATATATGAAAAATGTTACAAAAACGGGAAAAAATATTCCTTTTTGAGAGCTTCCATTGCGTGCGCTGCGTAAATGGTTTAAGTTACGCAAATATCATGTATGATGGAATTGTTTCTCTTTAAAAGTTCTAAAAAAAAGTCCGTGACACCATATGTCTATCTTTTAAGGTGGACTCACAATAGCAAATTTTATGTTCTAAATTTTAATTAGATCAACGCTGCCGGTAGAAACAAAAGTTGGTTGCATTCGTATAGTAGTATATATATTATTTCTTATTCAAATAAATAGTTCAACAAGTTGGTAGGTAGATAGGGTAGGGTAGGTAGGGTAGGGTAGGTAGGGTAGGTAGGGTAGGGTAGTGTAGGGTAGGGTAGGGTAGTGTAGGGTCGGGTAGGGTAGGGTAGTGTAGTGTAGGGTAGGGTAGTGTAGGGTAGTGTAGGGTTGGGTAGGGTAGGGTAGTGTAGGGTAGGGTAGGGTAGGGTAGGGTAGTGTAGGGTCGGGTAGGGTAGTGTAGGGTCGGGTAGGGTAGGGTAGTGTAGTGTAGGGTAGGGTAGTGTAGGGTAGTGTAGGGTAGTGTAGGGTCGGGTAGGGTAGGGTAGGGTAGGGTAGGGTAGTGTAGGTAGTGTAAGGTACGGTAGGTAGGGTAGATAAATGTTTGGTGTTTTTATGGCAAAACAAAGTTTGCCGGGTCAGCTAGTCGCTAATAACACAAATTGTCATTTTTCTTTACTGAAGAATTTTCAGTAAAGAAAAATGACAATTGAAAATTCTTCAGTAGTTGTCTTTTCATTGTCACTCAATCAACTGACAAGGTTTATCTAAAAATAAGTATTTGCCATGTATTTCAAAACAATGAACGAAATGCAATCCTCAAACGGCGCAAACCCCAAACGGAATACCAGCGCCGCGTTATTTATTTTTTTAATATCACTGCACATGCTGCCTTTTTGGTCTCGCACGGGATTTTGTTTAAGTTTGCATTTTTGATTTCGTGTCTTTATCTTCTGTGCGAGGCATAAATTTATTTATTTTTACTTCTTCCTTTCTTTATTTCAAACATTATAATCTTGCCATGCTGCTAGTGCTTTGGACACTCCGCCCATTTACAGCGACGGGGACGAATTTTGAGTTCTCTCTCTTTTTTATAGCTGCTTGTAACTTATGTTCGTTTGAATAATATTGCCCCCTATACAATAATGAATTTCCGTGAAAAACAAAATCCAAAACAAAAGCTGATTACGGTCATTGTGTTGTCAATTTACGGCCTGAGAAATAATTAATTAGACCGTAGGTAAGTTGGTTATTGTTTTCATTTCTGCATTGTTGACTCACATATATAATTATAGAACCACTAGCTTCTGCCATCGGTTCATCTCGCGTGAAAATCTTCTCGGGGTCAAATTATCTATGTCCTAATAAAGGACATAGTCCGTTGTTAAGTTTCATTAAAATCAGTTAAGACGTGAAAAGGTAATAAACAGACAGACAAACAGAGAGTTACTGACAATTATAATATAAGTATGGATACCACCCTTCAGGGAATTCAGAAGTGTGATCTGTTGTGTAATTGTACCAACTACTGCTAACTCTATTAAAACTAAATGAAATTTGAATAGGCTATTCCGAGAGTCTCCTGGTAATTCGAAAATAATAATTAGGAGTTGGAAAGAGACACGTGTTTGCAATCTAGGAGAAGTGGGGATAATTAATGTACACGGGTAGAGTTAACGCTACTGTCAACTAGCGTGATACTCTACCAATTCCAAGTACCCTGTCAGTTTCAGTAGAGTAACTGTCTTCACGTAAATTTATCTTTTATTAGTAGAGTAACTAGTGTTTCACTCATTATACTCTTCTATACTTATACATGGGTCTAATAGATAGTAAATAATGCAGATTGGGCGCCGTGGTGGGGGAAGGCAAGAGGTACATTTCTTTTTCTTTTTTTGGTGGCATATCATCCTAGCATGTGGTACATGTATTAGATTGCCCAAGGATGTGAATAAGTTGTCAGTTGTCTTCTTCTTACCGTGTCGAACATGAAGACAACTGACAACTTATCCAGTTACTTAGTAAGTTTTTATTAAGGTACCTTCCGAGTTCTAAAACGCCTACATTTTTTTCGGAGTTATCTAATAGGGGTATTGATATTTTTAAATATTTCTAATAAAACTCTCCGAACCCAGACTAGAATCACTTTTCAACTGAAACCTGTTTTTCTTATAATAAAATTTAGAGATATTTTCGGTCAAAACGGCTGAGTACTTTCAGGATGAAAGAGCTTTGACTAAGGCTCCTTAAATTTCACTTAATAGCTCTCTAGAAATATTAGGTTTCACTCAGCGATTGCCCTTTACAACGAAATGGAGGCCCAAAGACATAATCTGTTTAATTTAATATTCACAACTTTAATTAATACCCAATTATCTTTAATGCCTTTTAGGAAATTATTCTAATCTACATTGCAGTTGCCCAGAGTTTGCGTTTTATGACATTGATGTGGACTACATGCAAACTGGAACATTTACATTCATTTTGTAATAAAAACCACTTGGTACTAGGTGCGGCTACTGGGTGGAACTACCGATTGTGGATTGTTAACGTGAAGCTAAAGAAACTAATTATACGGTACTTGTAACTTTAGTTTTATTTAAAACAAAGACTATCTTTTTTATTTTTATTTTGTAAGTTTCGTTAGTTTATGTTTATGTACTCCAGTACTTTAGCAGTACTTATTTTTAAGGAAATAACTTTATCAGACTAACATAATAATCCGATAATATACCGAAACACTTGTAAGGCATCTCATTGAGCAAAGCTTCTTACTACAGAATCTTAAGATCCGTCTGAGCTACGCCGCTACGAGCTTCTACGAACCCGCTACGGCGCTACGGTATTTGTAGCACAATTTAATAAAACCACTCGAGAACATTTTAAGCACAGTATAACAGAATTAAATTATACGGGCTAAAATAAGATGTAGTCCGCCACCGAAATGGAAATTATTGAAAAAGCGCCGAATTCTGTGGCTCAGACAACGCTCGAAGCCAAATTGAATTCTATAAGCCAAATTCTAATTTGCTACGTGTTTTATCTACTGAATATAATATATTTCTCTTTATTTCATTGACTTTTTGTGAATAGAGCCTCAAAATAGCAAGGACAATAATAATAATAAATAAATAACAGATACTTTCCACGAATACATTATAAGGCTGGCAACAAAGCTCTCTCGAAATGATGTTAAATCCAAAAGTAGAATATTATTAACGGTGAAAATGAAAATTAATACACATTAACAAATCATAATATTCTCCATTTAATCCTCCTGTTCAAAGCGAGAGCAAATCCAAACCGTCATCATAATGAATTTTACTGAAATCCCTCGACAAACGAATTTTAGCCCGATTCGCTTTGGAACTCGTTAATCAATTATGCTGAATGCCGGCTCAATATCGAGCATATACCATAGGAGTGATGTTTAATATGTGACGAATGTGATTTATGTAGCTGATATCATTCCTATCTCTAATTATTGCATTTCAAAAGCTGTAAATAGTAATACTAGTATATCAGCGAACATATATTAAACTAGCTGTTCCCCGCGGCTTCGCTCCCGCGACCCACCCCACAGGACCCGTTTTCGGGATTTAAAAATAGCCTATGTCACTCAGGAATAATGTAGCTTTCTATTGGTGAAAGAATTTTTAAAATCGGTCCAGTAGTTTCGGAGCCTATTCGGTACAAACAAACAAACAAACAAAAAAATCTTTCCTTTTTATAATATTGGTATAGATTTGGAATCATCAATACAAAAGAAGAAGCGAAAACGATTGTCAAAAGTCAAAACAGGTTTGGGATTGACCTACCATTTAGGTGGCGCATATCGCAAGACCATTTTTTTTTTTTTTTTGTTTTTTTTTGTTATTCCTTTGGCTTGAGCTACCTCGAACTTTCTTATTTGCTAGTTTCCTTATTTTATGATATTCTGTTCCAGTCTTAGAATATTTTTGCCAGGACATGTAAATTTTCTTATGCGGCTTCCCTTGATGGTATGTGGTCACCGCCCCCTATGAACATCTGGAGAACCATGGGTAGGACCAGGGGTATCAGGTTATCCCAATCCCAAGTTATCCTAGATATACATTGTGCCCGGACTAGTAGTAATAAAACTTTAAGCCTGTAAAACACACTTAATTTTATCGATAAAACCACCCCACATAATTATGTGGTATAATCCCTATTTTTTTTCATTGCATTTCCTAATATTCTGCAAAAATTAAAACGCAAGAATGTGGAGGGGTTCTTTTTGGCAATTAAAATTAAAACCAATTCGCTTAGATCTGTGATTCTTTTGTAAGTGTGTAGATCAACTGTACGAAGATTAGCAATAAGCCCATTAAATGTTAAATTATGAATTTTCTTAGGGTACACATTAGTATACCCTAAAAAAAACAGAATTTTAGGAGATGCAATAAAATCTTTCGAAATTACGTTTAAAATTTGTCTTTTATGGATCAGTTCAAAAATATCTTATGAGTGTTAGATGATATTTTTTTTTAGATTCTCTATGCTATGCAACTAGATTCATATTCTAAATATTTTGATTTTATGGTCGTAAAAATAACATTAAATGTACGTCTCTGTAAAACCAGCCAAGGCCAAAGTTATCGTTGTTAGACGATGTGGATATCGTAGTCAGGTACTAAAATTGCGAGTGTGGTGACTTCACCCCTTATGTGGGGCTATTTTACGGCCTTATAGTTTTATTACCCCAATTCCGGACACACTGTATAATCGCTTACCTTTAATACCTAAAAATCCTGCGGTTTCACAAGGTCTTTGGTATGAGGAAACTGGAAATAGTTTTAAGGCAGTCCTTTTTATTTCAACCTTGGCATAAAGATGAGGCCCATGAAATTCTAATATCGCGGCCACAAGGGTCCTGTGTGGCGACGGGTCAAAGGTAAGGCTTTTTTTTGATTGGAATATTTATATTTTATCCAGTTTGGTTTCAATATTATTTGGTCAAACTGATTTGAGATATCAGTAAGTGCTATATAAGTCGATTAAGGGATTCTTGTGAAGAATGAATTGACGATTATTCGGATACTGGTATATGCGCTTAGTGTTTGGATTACAATAAGTAACTTGTTTTCTGTTTCTTCTTAGTGACTGGATATTGACAAAACAACGATTTATTTCTCTTTAATAAAGATTTAATATAAAATCCCTAAAAACCACGTATCATTATAGTTCTCACCAAACTTCTTGGTCGCCGTGAAGAAGAATTTCACCATCCCATATCTTCCCGTGGGTGTCGTAAGGCGACTAAGGGACACACCAGAGAATGGGCAGCAGCGTTCTCTGTGCACTTTAACAATAAACTGCGAGCGCCAACCCACCTGCCAAGTGTGGTGATTATGGCAAACCCCCCAAAACCTAATGAATAGCACACATAAAAAACGGCCCGAGTGCCCGACAGCCCGCCTACCCTCGGCTACGGTAGCGGTCGAGGCGACGGCGTTGCAAGGGGTGCGAAGAATCCCCGGAGTGGACCCGGCTACCCTAATAAACACCGACGACTGGACCTGGGAACATATAACACGCGAACACTCCGGACCGACGAGAATGTAGCCGAACACGAGGAGAATTGATCAGGTTACGATGGAGCATTATAGGGTTATCTGAAGTCCGAAGAGAGGGGGAGGACTCCTCAAATCTGGTAACCTGCTCTATTTCCGAGAGGATGACCGGCAGTCCCAGGGTGGTGTCGGGTTTATTGTCTACAAGTCCCTTGTGAACAACGTGGTGAAGATTGAGAGTGTGTCGAGCAGGGTGGCGTACCTTATACTCAGAATATCCGCAAGATATTCGCTGAAGGTTATACAGGTCAACGCCCCAACCTCGGCACACCCCGACGACGAGTAGAGGCCATGTGTAAAGCCTTCGATTCGATCGAGACTTGGGGTGTACTGCAGTCCCTCCAAAGGATTATTATTCGACTTCAGGATCAGACCTTGGAACCTGTCCTTCCGCAGCGAGGTGTGAGACAGGGAGATATCATATCTCTGAAGCTGTTTACCACTGCACAGGAGGATGTCTTCAAGGTTCTGGACTGGAGAGGGCTAGGCATTAACGTCAATGGCGAGTACATCACTAACCTTCGGTTTGCTGACTATATAGTGGTTATGGCTGAGACCATGGAGGACCTCAGTACAATGCTCGATGATCTCAGCAGAGCTTCCGAAAGAGTGGGTCTTAGAATGAACATGGACAAAACCAAGGTGATGTTGAATGCCCATGTTACATCCACGTTTCAAGGACGGCGAATCTACACTCGAAGTTGTGGGCGACTATGTCTACCTGAGACAAACGATCCAATTGGGTAGGGCCAACTTCAAGAAAGAGGTCAACCGTTGAATCCGACTCAGCTGGGCAGCGTTCGGGCAGTTGCGCGGTATCTTTTCGTCCAACTTACCTCAGTGTCTCAAGACGAAAGTCTATTACCAGTGTATTGCCAGTGATGACATATGGCTCTAAGACGTGGTCGCTTACAATGGGCCATATAAGAAAACTTACCGTCACTCAAATGGCAATGGAGAGGGCTTTGCTTGGAGTTTCCTTGCGTGATTGAATCAGAAATGTAGAGATCCACAAGACAACCAGGGTTACTGACATAGCCCCAAGAATTGCCAAACTTAAGTGGCAGTGAGCAGGGCACATTGCTCGCAGAACGGATGGCCGATCGGGTAGAAAGGTTCTGGAGTGGCGACCGCGAACCGGGAGACGTTGCGTTGGAAGGCCTCCCACCAGGTGAAGACCGGTGGACCGATGACCTGGTGAAGGTTGCGGGGATCCGCTGGTTTCGAGACGCACGGGACCGGTCAATGTGGCGACGCTTGGGGGAGACCTATGTCCAGCAGTGGACGTCTTTCAGCTGATATGATGATAAAGTTGAAGTCTGAAATCACTAACCCGCATTGACCAAGCGTGGTGATCAATGCTCGTGCCTTCTCTGTATGAGAAGAGGCATTTGCACTGCAGTGGGACAGTTAAGGGCTAGTATTATTCCCTTTATTTTACTGTTTTCTTATTTTGTACAGTTTTCTTATTTTGCCACAAGCCGGCCAAGTGTGTGCCGGAAAAAACAGAAAAAGAAGTTGGTTGTAATAGGAAAAATGAGAGATTTTCAAAGAAAGACAGGTTTATCAATATGTTGGAATATGTTAGTAAAAAATACGTATTAAAAAATATTATCACCAAATGTCAAGTCTAGCTCAATGGGAATTTAATAATTTTTCGGAATATTTTTTTTTAAAAGCTCTCTTTGGTGTCCCATTCCTTTGTTTTCCAATATTTTTTAAAACAAAAAATACAGAGTTTATTTACTCGATGGGAAAGGGAAAACAATGTTTTTTCTTGCATCCCTAAAGCTCTATGCCCCCATAAAAACCATTAAATGTATTTTCAATTTACCTGGCTTTGAGTCAACAAGATGCTTATATACTCTGAAAATTCGGAGATTGTAGCTTCAACCGTTTGGCTGGAAAACCTGTGTGACAGACGACGGACAGACAGACACGTGAGTGACAGCAATAGGGTTCCGTTTGGCCTACCGGTATCGCGAACAGGGTCAGGCTTGTATTATTTCATGTTTATACCAGAGGCCGAACCTGTTGCCAACCGGGCAGAAATTCAGCCGCAGGACTTCTGCTGAGAAATTTCAGACGGAAAATCCCAATAACACTGCCCGAGCCAGGAATGAAACCCAGATCCAGGACTAGACCAACGAGTCAGTTTCTAAATAATGGTGTAAACTGCATAAAAATCCCATGTGTAGAAAAACAACACTGCTCCAAAGACATTTTTTTATTACATTATAGCGCTGTTGTGTATTTCTGTTGATTGTCTGTTTTCTTTCCTTCTCAGCGTTTTCCCATTTAACTATACCTTTATTCAAACGAATTTGAAGAAACATTTACAATGTTGAAATAAACACGCAGTTTTTTTACTGAAAAATAGGCAACGAATGTAAAACTCTCACTCTCTCTCATAAATGTTCGTAATCTTTAACATATTATTCAAAGCAGGTATGGAAGGAAGAAAGAAAACAAAAACACATTTATTGCCAACACTGTAAAATATGATTACAAACAAAGATTTAAAGTGTATTGTGAAAAAAAATTACATTTAAACCTGTTTTATAAAAACACTTGTAAGCCTTCCTTTTTCCTATTAAAATGTTTTTCTAAATATTCCATAGCTACCACGTTGATAAGCGTTGCAGCTGCTCTTGCGCTGTTTTACCCAATTTGGGAGGACCCAAAGCCTCCTGCAAGAGGCTCTACGTGGGAATCGTGCAGTCCATGGCCCTGTATGGGATGCCCGTGTAACGACCTAACAGCCCGCAACGCTGCAATATTGCGAATACAGCAGAGAGCGATGGCTGTTAGGTTGATAAGGGGTTACCGCACGATTTCCTACGAGTCAGCAAGTCTCCTGGCCGAATCAACGCCCTGAGATCAACCCAGATGGCGATACACCACAATAGCGGCTGTAAGGCCTGTTCTGGAAGAGTCATTGGGGAGACGACATGGTGCCCTAAGTGTCCGAATGACGCAGGTGCTTATTGGCTACGGATGCTTCGGGAAGTACCTGCGTCACATAGGTCGGGAGCGGACGCATGCTTGTCATCACTGCGTGGACTGTACCAATGCCACTGCGCAACATATGCCGGAGGACTGCTAAGCTTGGGCGCAGCAGCGCTGTGCCCTCGTTGATGAGGCAGTTGGCGTGGGCATTCTATCGGTTCAGGCCCTAGTTACCATTTCTTTTTGCGAGGAGATGATGCATGCAAAAGAGGCGGCGGAAAGAGATAGAGAGCATATGCTCTCGATCGCTGGGGAAGTGGGAGATATCTTCCACTCCACCCGCACCAGATGAGTAGCCGTCGAAGGGTGCTTAACGATCTCGGGGAACCTTAAAGACGTGCCTGCGTGCAGCGAACTTGGGCTGAGTTGTCGCCTGATCAGTCAGGCCTACAGAGGTGGTGCGCAGTTGTTCTATGCACTCCTTTAAGGGAGGATGTGCGGTTGTTGGATCAGCCGCACTAGGTGATGGGCACGCTAGAAGTGGTGGGCCGATACTAGTCGACGGTGGGCGTGAATTTAATTGCATTCCAGGGCCTCGACTCATAGTAGCGGTAGGAACTGTGGGGTTTTAGTCGGTCGGAGTCCGACATAACCCTCCGTTCTCCCAAGACAGATCAGGTTCTCCTGTCCATGAGGAATTCCCCATAAATTAAATTAAAATGGCTTTCGTACCGTACCTACTAACATTATTAGTGTATCCCTGCAGTAATCAATTCTACCATCTAGTATCATTCTTCGTACTACAAATCAATACCGACTACGGACCCCATTCACTTTGCTTAGTCCGACACGTACTAAGCTGTTTTTTTGTCAGTGACGATACTCATAGCAAATGCAGCGGTTTTAATTAATCATTCTTTCTTAATGATAGATAGTTACTATTTTTTTAGGGTTCCGTACCCAAAGGGTAAAAACGGGACCCTATTACTAAGACTCCGCGGGCCGTCTGTTTGTCTGTCTGCCTGTCACCAGGCTGTATCTCATAAACCGTGATAGCTAGACAGTTGAAATTTTCACAGATGATGTATTTCTGTTGCCGCTATAACAACAAATACTAAAAAGCGAATAAAATAAATATTTAAGGAAGGCTCCCATACAACAAACTTGTTTTTTGCGATAATGTCCGTACCATTATCGCAAAAACCCTTCGTGCGCGAGTCCGACTCGCACATGGCCGGTTTTTTTTGTTATTTTCTCCGATACTTATCTCTGTTTTATAATAAAACTTCCAAAAATTTTAACGTCCACGATTATTGCAATATAAACGATATCAAAAGCATTTGCTTTTAATTGAATATGCCAAGAAAAGTATGTGTAAAGGATAATGCAATTAGTCTGGAAGTAAAATAGAAAACATCATTTATTTATAATTATTTTTCTATCTGCGACGTGACCACTTGTAAAACTAAATCACAATATAGATATTAGAATACGATTTATAATAAAAGGTATTTGTTATATATTTTTATAAAAACTATTTAATTGTATAGTGTGAGTAGCAAAAGAGACGAAACTGGGGCATATAAGGAAGCGACGGCTGTTTTCGTAAAACACTATTATTTAATACTTAGCCGACTAAACCGATACTGGACGGAGAGAGCGAAACTCAAGGAAAACGTTTCTTCTAATAGATTTGTCATTCGATTAAAGTTGTGACACTTTTCAACATGATTGAATACGATACAAATCTGCACATTTTTATTCTGCCTGTACTTCACACAGAAGTGACGGCGACTGCATTATTTAGAGTTAGTTTTCTTCAAAAGGACTTATGTTCAGTTTTGATCCGTAGTTAAATTAACCAGTGGTTAAATATGCTAACCAATGGTTGTAAATTTCGGTAAAAGACCATTTTTAGGGACCCTATTACTAAGACTCCGCGGTCCGTCTGTCTGTCACCAGGCTGTATTTCATGAACCGCTAGACAGTTAAAATTTTCACAGATGATGTATTTCTGTCGCCGCTATAACAACGAATACTAAAAACAGAATAAAATAAATATTTAAGTAGGGCTCCCGAACAACAAACGTGATTTTTACCGCACTGGGCCGGTTTTTTTTGAATATTTATCCATTAGTTGAGTCCATTACTGATAAAAAAAAACTTTTTCTTAGAGTAGATCCCTTACACTTGTTTGTTACTCCGAATTCGGACATACGACACGATCATTACACAAGCAAGGTATGCCGTTGACATCCGAATCCCTCCAGACTGGTTTTCCCTATAATTAGGTGAACATTGTACTTAACGTCTTGAATTCATATTTAGTTGCTAGCACTAACTCCTTAGTCATCCAAATTTGGGTGAAGGACCAATCAGTGTAAATGCACGTTGGCTCTAGAAAAAGTCATATACCTACTATGAAAGATGACGATAGACAAAAAATCAAGAACCCGAATGATTAAGAAATGAACTAAAAAGAGGTACCACAAGAAGATCTGAAAAAGAACGTGCTGTGCAGTTCCTCCGACTGCACAGCATGATTTTTGCAGATCTTTATGTTTACATCGTTTTAGTACACTTCTTTTGCAGTCTGGTTTATTGTTTTTTTTACAATTTTTTGTAATTTTTTTCACCGAAGTACTTTTCAACATAAAAGCTGGGACCCGCTCAATATGGCTCCCAAAATCCGCCATGTTTGTTTTTTACGTCACCTTTTCACGAACACTTGGGGGTTCAAGACTTATCTAACGATGTCTTAATTATGTAAACCCGCCTAGTGGTTTAAAAGATGTAAGGTAATAAAGATTATTTCATACATACGTGGGACACTCAGAAAGTTTTGCGAAACTAAAAAAAATTGTTCTATACGTACATATATTTTTATTAAATCTTTTCAAAGTACTTTCCACCAGCCTCTATACAAAGATTCATGCGCCTAAACCAGTTTTCAAAACACTTTTTCCAGTCCGCCGCAGACACCTCGTTTACAGCCTGCTCGAACGCAGCCAGCGCATCTTCCGGCGACGAAAATTGTATCCCTTTGAGCTGATTTTTTATTTTTGGGAATAAAAAGAAGTCACACGGTGCTAGATCAGGGCTGTAAGGAGGGTGACCCAGGAGTTTGACTGGCGTGCTGTCCAGGAAGTCCCTCGTTTTGAGTGCGGTGTGCGCAGGTGCATTGTCGTGGTGGAGCAGTAGCCCGCGGAGCCCTGTGTTTGGTCGCTTGTTGCTTATAACAGAGAAAACTTCTGGCAAACATTTGGTAGTATACCATTCGGCATTAATGCTTCTTTGATCCCGTAAGGGAATTGATACCAAGTGGCCAGTCAAATTAAAAAAGCTAGCGATCAAAATCTTACCCCCGCTTCTAGATCGCTTCACTTTGGTAGGCGTTGGCGTTGGCTCATTTTGAAACACCCAAACAGTCGACTGGCGCTTGGTTTCTGGGTCGTATTGATAAATCCAGGACTCATCACCTGTAACGATGTCGTAAACACGCCGAGACGAGCCTGCTTCAAATTTGTTAAGCATATCACGGCACCATTCCACCCGGGCCTGCTTCTGAGCATCGGTGAGGTTGTGCGGCACCCAGCGTGATACTATCCTCCTCACGCGAAGATGGCTGTGTAGAATCTCGTGAACGCTTCCCGATCCAATCTTCAATATGTGTTGAATCTCCTGATATGTAATTCGCCTATTGTCTTGGATTAAATTTTTCACTGCTAGCACGTTTTCTTCGGTAACAGCCGTCAAAGGGCGACCGCTTCTTTCGTCATCCCCCAAAGTTGGTCGACCGCGCTTGAATTCGTTATACCAACGATACACGGTTGCCTTGGAAGGGCCTTCATCCATGAATGCCATTTGAAGTCTATCGTACGATTCATCCGGTTTCAGGCGACACTTGAAATCGTATAAAATCATAGCTCTAAAATGTTCCCGGCGCAGATCCATATTTCAGTGAGACACAATACTTTGAATTAACTCGCAAAAAATGTAGAGGGAAATTTTGAAATTGGAACTTACTTATTTTTACTTATAAATAATCATATTTTCGAAAAACATTATAACTGGCCAGTCTCCCATATATAAAAACTTTTTTTCGCAATACTTTCTGAGGGGCCTGGTACATACAA